>OU745256.1:6255000-7505000 GCA_916618015.1 Xestia c-nigrum
AAAGAAATCCACAGACACACCTATTTGATTCCACAGCCCAATGGGATTTATTAACACGAAGCCCGGTGGTCACTCATACCTTCTTTTGGCTGTTTGCTGATTACGGAATTCCGGATGGGTACAGAAGGATGGATGGTTTCCCCATCCATACTTATGAAATTTCAAATAAGAATGGGGAGAGACATTATGTAAGGTTTAACTTTAGAACTGAGCAAGGTTTCTCAGCAGTTACATCTGCTCAAGCGGCTGTGATACAAGGTACGGATCCGGATTACTTTAACCGAGATTTGTACAATGCTATTGGTCAAGGAAACTTCCCCGCGTGGAGATTAGAGATGGACATGATGACACCACATGACATGCAAAAAGTCGATTACGATCCTTTCGATGTCACCAGATTGTGGAAGAATGGCACGTTTTTCACAGTGCAAGTTGGACGTCTGGTGTTAAATAAAAATGTCGAAAATCATTTCAGAGATATAGAACAAGGAGCGTTTAATCCTGGCCATTTGGTACCTGGTATTCCAGGACCATCTGACTTTTTGTTCAGAGGCAGAAGATCGTTCTATAGAGACACACAAAATTATCGTTTGGGAAGAAATCACAACAAAATTTACGTTAACATGCCTCTGTACGCTAAGACATATGTTCGTGATGGGACGCCACCTACCAGGCTAAATATGAAGAATGCACCAAACTATTATTCTAATTCCTTCAACGGCCCAATCCCTTATGTGGATGAGAAGCGACCGAGAGAGAAGTTACAGGTATTGGAAAGTAATGCTATCGACTTGGAACCCCTATCGTATTTCTACAATAACATTCTTGAAAATGAAGCACACAGACAAAGATTTATTGAAAATATTGTTTTGTCCCTTGTGCCAGTCACGCCACCCGTGGTTCAAAGAG
Source organism: Xestia c-nigrum (assembly GCA_916618015.1). NCBI lineage: Eukaryota > Metazoa > Arthropoda > Insecta > Lepidoptera > Noctuidae > Xestia > Xestia c-nigrum. The sequence continues at coordinate 6,255,910 of OU745256.1, forward strand.
CGCTCAAGTTTTTATTACTAATTGATCGTGATTTGGGTAGACGAGTGAGAGTAGGTTATGAAGTGGCGCTCGCACAAGCGCAAGCCGACCTAGCTGCACAAGCAACTCCTCCTCCTAATCTACCAATAAGAAACTTTCCAACAGCTGAGGGACCACCGAAGAATCCTCCAACAAAAGGGGCACAGGCCATACGTATTCTTTAACAATCATTTTGATTCAAAATTAAGAAGTTTTTCATTCATTGTATTCAAATACCCTTATATTTGCAGAAACCATACAAATTGATTAACTTCTGCAAATAACTCTGTTTTGTGAATTAATGGTGACTTGCTTTGACGTTAAATTTTGTTTGACAGATAAATAAAATCTTCTGTTTAGCTTTTCAACGGTAAGAAAATTATTTGTAATGTTCCTAATATCCTGGTAAATGTGGTTTATAAAGGGTGTAAAACACCTCTTCACGAAGCCGAAAAGCACTTGTTCTCCCCATCATTGCGATATTTTTTTTGTTCTACATCATACCTGGGAACCTTCTAGTTACGGAGATATTGGGGGTCAAAGTTACAATTTTTACTTTAAATACCTCCACGAATCCCTTCACATCCTATCCCATGGTGCTGATGGATGGATTGAATAGCCATCCATCAGCACCATGTTTTGAGTGCGTTATATTGAGTTATACCACAAAACGTAATTTTTAACCCCCAAAAAAAAGTTGTTTCCCAGCAATAATTTTTGCGTAAAGTTACTTAGTTTGATGTACAGAATGATTGGTTAACGGCTTTGTGATGAGGTGGTTTACACCCTGTATAATAAAATATACTTCTTTTTTATTTATCCGTTACAGTGGTTGTCCTTTTCAATTCCACTGTTTACCAATCAGGATTATTTTGCTATGAAGTAATTTGCAACGGAAACATCACTCAGTATAATTTAGCATAAACTGCAGTTCGTCCGATAATCTTAAGGAAACAACAGATCATATACAACAGACAAGCAGGTATTAAGTTAATCGATACTAATGATTGATACATCCTACTTAAATGTTTAAGGCCCAGTCTAAGAACATTGACAGGCCTTTGAAATTGTCGCTCAGGTTTACAATATTTTTTGATTAAAGTTATTAATGAATTGCAGTTATAGTTTTATAGTTGTATTGTTCATAACATTTTTTTTTTTCTCAAAACCAGTAACAACTTTCTTTAACAGAATCAACAGCTAATTACTTTACAGAAGAGATAAAGGGTTCTGCAAGGAGAAATCCTTAAACCTGATCTGTTTTCATCTATTTTCATTTGTCGTGAAGTATTTTGTTCTTAATTATTCTTTGGCAGTTGACAATAAAGTTACTATTTAACTATAAATTTTAACAACTGCTGTCTTCACATGTAAAGCCACGAGTTAACAAGATTACACATTACACCGCTTGATAAGAGTATCAAGCGGTGTAATGTGTAATCTGCATGTGCAACTTGCTTGGAGAGCCAAGCAAGTTGCTATTTTTGTGAGAATCAGTTCCATATCTATTTTAAATCCATTTTGCTTGTCAGTAAATGCTATGGTCTATTTGTTTTTAACAAACAAACAGTTGGTTGAATGGATAGATTGAGTAAGTAGGTGGATGATGATGAAAATGCTTTTAAGAAATGGCTTAGGTCCGAAGCTGTGACAAAACTGACTGGTAAGTAGGTAATACGTTTTTTGGCAGCAGATATTTTGGCGACTTCAGGCTTAGTAGAACTAAAAAGCGTAGTGGAGTAAAAGTTAGATAAATACTTTTTTACCCGTGGTATCATTGTTCATTGACCAAAATCGTCTTTTTGGCGACCAAAGGTAACTAAGCTGGCATAAATTCAAGGTGTTGTGTACGAGCCCACCCTTGAAGTAATAAGAGGCGTAATGTTATGTTTACTCTAAGTAAGTTACAGTCACGTCAGATTTTTATTTTGACCTCATGTTCGACAAACACTGAACAAAACACCCATGAGGGAAAAACCAAAGATAATCCTCGCCGCCATCTATTATTTTTCAATTTGACAATATGAAATACGCAAATGTCTTTCGTGCTTTCTGTATACTGTTTACAATCATAAGTACAACGACCCCTTTTTTTTTTTTTTTTTTAAGGATGTGAAATCATCAAATGACCCCCCCCACTCTGGGCGGAGCGGGAGGGAGTGTCAGACTCTTACTGACTAAAAACCATCCATGTTCCTTCCTCGCCTTTTACGTTCCGGGGCCGCGGTATCTCTTTCGAACAGACCCGCAACCCCGGCAGGCTTCGGCCCTTGCCTTGGGCCCCTCTCCTTTTGCTGACATCTCTTTGAGGCGCGCGTGGAACACGAACGCGCCGTCGACACGGCCTGTCGTCGTCGTTAGACGGCCGGACGGCTAGCTAGCCCATAGCCAGCCGTCCACAGGCCCGCATCTACGGTGGCCGGTAGCCACCACGTGGCCCCCGACGCCCGTTCCGTCTCCCGCGGCGGCCGGGAAGAGAGGATCTCTCCCTCTCTCGTTCCGCCACCTCCTTCGCTAGCATGACTGCTTCGCAGAAGGAGGCGACGGCTTCCCATTCCGTCTCGCTCCGGACCATGGATTGAACCAGGGTCGGACGCGAGAGGTCGCCGCCGCCGATCGCCGCCACGAGGACACGGCGGAGCTCCGCCCACGCAGGGCAGACTTCCACCGTGTGCTCCACCGTGTCCTCCGGTCGATCCTCGCAGTGGAAAGTACAACGACCCCTTAAGAGGTTTCAAATGATAGTTTGTATGCTAAGGAAGTACCTAAAAAGTACCGGAAAAGGCTAGGCTGATGATGCTAAGAGTACCTAATGTTTGATTGAGATATCCCTTATTTTACGGGAGGCAGCACGCAATTATTTGAGCAATTTTATACGGAATGAAATTCATCTCTGGCAGTTGTTTAGTATGCACTGATCATCCAAACGAAAGGCAGTTGCCGCACCCATGGAGGAAACCAAAGGTACAACAGGTTAAAATTGCAACAAAAATGATATAAAAATCAATGTCATACCGCGCCTGAGCCTTATGGGGCGATTATTCGTCACTTTATCCTTATAAAATATTTAGCTGCATAGATGTGAAGGTAAACGTAAGCTGCGTGTAAGTGGATATTTTGGAAGGTATTAGAGCTAAATTCGGGTTTCGGGCTTATCCGGTCGGGTTAATAAATGCTTTTTCTCTCTAACTTCCCAAAAGCATCGCATAAGGTCTCGCCATGGTAACTTCTCAAATAAATCACTTGCTGTGTCTTTGTATTCCGACACTTTCGGACCAGCTGACGTGTAGACCGCTGCTTTGCTATGCATATTATTTGATACGATTTTCAGCCAGTAGAAAATAATTCGTCAGATAACCTTCCATAATCACAAACACAAAAAAGTGTAATATACTGGCTTATCCAAAAATTAATAAACAACCGGTATCAATTGAATACCTGTCAATCATCCAGAAATACTATTTTTTAAAATTCAATTAGCATTAACAATGTTGCTGTTGTTTCCTGCCGTTATGCTGATGAGCGGGAAGTACTTGCCCGTTTCTGTATTATATAAATCTGTGCAACCAATCAGCTGTTTACTGCGTCTCAAGATGAGGTCGTTTGTAGTGTGTGCTTGTATTGGCATGGTTATAGAGTATTCAGCGGGTTATCAATGCTATAATGAAACCACTGATGCTGTGTCTCAGCAGTTGGCTGATTTCAGAAGGCGGCATCCGGTATGTATACAGTGTTATCCTATTTAATTAAAATATGATTATATATATATATTTTTTTTTTAATAATTGAAAATGCAACAGTACTAAATGATATTCTATTTGTCTTTTTCAGAGACCTATAGGCGTGTGGACCAAACTCACAGGAGATCCGATAGATATCAGAGATACGATCACAATGAACACAGACGTTTTCAATAACAAACACCATTTCCTTCTAACGTCTCATATACACAGAGAGAGAATTCCTGAACGAGTGGTTCACGCTAAAGGTACAGGGGCTTTTGGATACTTTGAAGTGACCCATGATGTATCCAAATATATCAAAGCAGACGTATTTAATGGTATCGGGAAAAGAACACCAATAGTTGGACGATTTTCTACAGCTACACAAAACCTTGGAGGAACGGACCTGGAAAGAGAACTAAAAGGAGTAGCTGTTAAGTTTTATACGAGGGAAGGAAATCTCGACTTTATATGCTTACATATCCCAATTTTATACAAAGACCCTATCGAATTCCTCTCTTTCGTGCGAGCTTTTAGAAGAAATCCACGTACTGGAATATTTGATAACACAATGAGATGGGATTTTCTAACTTTGAGACCTGAGTTTTTACATATAGTTCTTTGGCTGCTATCTGATCTTGGATTACCAGAGGGATACAGAAAGATGAATAATTTTCCAATTCATGCATACGAAGTATACAACAACCATGGTGATAAGTATTACGTCAAATTCAACTTAAGAACTGAGATCGGCTTATTTAATCTTACAAATGCCCAAGCGCAAGCGATAGGTGTAGATGATCCTGACTATTACAATAGGGATCTGTACAATGCTATCGATGCGGGAAACTATCCTGCCTGGAGATTAGAAATGGATATTTTAACGAAAGATGACTTAACAAAAATCGATTATGATCCATTTGACATAACACGACAGTGGCGACGAGGAACTTACCGAACTGTAACAGCTGGTCGCCTAGTTTTCAATCGAAACGTCGATAATGTGTTTAGAGATGTTGAGCAAACTGCTTTTAATCCAGATAACTTAGTTCCAGGAATAGTAGGTCCACCAGACTCTGTATTCAAAGCTCGGAAGGTATTCTATCCTGATAGTCAACACTATCGTTTGGGAGCAAACCATGCAAACTCAAGAATAAATGCTCCGTTGTATGACAGAAATTACAATCGAGATGGAAAACCACCTGTACGGGATAATATGAAAGATGCACCGAATTATTATCCAAACTCTTTTAACGGGCCTGTGCCTTATGTGGACGAGGCAAGACCAACAGAAAGACTTTTCGTTATGGAGAGCACAGCTGTAGACTTACAACCGATGTCTGAATTTTACAATGAAGTTGTGGAGAATGATGCGCATCGACAGAGAATAGCCAATAACTTTGCTGCTTCACTAGAAGGAGTACCAAGTGATATTGAAAAGAAAGCACTTCGGCTTCTTAGTCTAGTGGATATAGATTTAGGGAGACGTGTAAGAAAAGCATTGAAAATCGCAAAAGCTACAGCAATGACACCTCTCAAAGAGAGATATGATCGCAGAGCGCAATGCCTAAGTATGCCTTAACTCCAGTAATAATGTTTCTCAGAAAAACTATCAATATCAAAGGATAATATACCCATTGCGGCTCGCCTGAATCACCTATAAAATGTAGAAAATGTAGTCCAGCTAAAATAAATGACAAATCTTTAAAATATTCGATGTCAGTTTTTATAAATGGAACTTTCACTGGTCGTGTTACGATCACCAGTGATAAAGGATATACTATAATCTCTTTGCTTACACAAAGAGACACTTTCCTGTTTTGAGCTTATGTCTGACCGAACAAAATATATTCAAATTATAACAACATAAGTATGACACCTTTTATTGTGTCAATTCAATTGATATTTATCGCGCATTTACCTTTAATTTAAGCCCGACGTTTCGACCGGATTGCACGGGATTGAACGTCGGGCTTAATTTTTTTTTTTTAATAAACCGCTTCCCAATAACGGAAAATGACGATCCTGATGTCGCTTAATCCACAGATATCTTGAAATCCTTTCCCTCTTCGTCATTCCGCTGTAAGCAAAATTTATAAGATTAAACATGGTTCGGTTGTTAGTAATAATATGGACTTTACAATTTTGTTTGTTTTATGTACTTTTAATACATTATATTTACCGAAAACGTAACAATTCCATTAATACGAACAAATTTGTGATAAAATTCAAAACGTGTTAGTTTATTATGCTATCCCTATAAATTAGCATTTAATAATGAAACTTACATGGATTTCTTTCTTATAACCTCTAGATTTCAGTGGGTAAATTAGCCAAGCATTGTCTAAACGGAATAAATGTGAAAAATCTGCAAAAACATTTACGAAAACCAAAATAAACAGAAAAAGTTAATGTCAAAACAATGAAGTTGTCTGTCAATCACTAAAAAAGTGGGTTTATAACGTTCCGTGCCACGTTGATTGTTTAAACGATCTATGCGATTTTAGTGTAAACCTCTAAAAGTAGCATTAAAATTTTTTTTGGATGGTCCATTTATCGAAGAAGGCTTTAGGCTATATAACATCACGCTACAATTATTAGGAGCGGAGCAGGAATGAAAAGTGTTGCAAAAACGGGTATTTTTTCCCTTTCGTTATTCTCTCTTACGTGACGCAGACGAAATTGCGTAGGTCAGCTAGTGTATAATAAGTATGTATTTACAATCAAATGACTATCCAATTAAATGGACTATCCAACACAAAAAGATTTTTTCAATTCGAACCAGTAGTTCCTGAGATTAGCGCGTTCAACCAAACAAACAGACAAACTCTTCTGCTTTATAATATTAGTATAGATATAAACATCCATGACTCGGAAACAAATGTCCATGCTCATCACACAAACATTTGCTGCGGGATTCGAAGCTGGGACCCAAAGAACGTAAGGCAGCTTCACTAGCGCTGCGCCATTTGGGTATGGTTCATGGATATGTGGGTGTACTAGTAGTACACTTCTATTTAATTTTCGGGGATTACAGGCTTGATGTTATGTTGCATATTGTTCATATTATACGTATTTGGCCCCAAAGACTTTTGAATAGACAGTATGAAAAAAATGCAAATCTATTTAGTCCGTCAGTTAGAGTATTGGAAAATAATGGACACGTATTTTTTGTTTTTGTAAAACAATGAATATTGACAGAGATAAAACGCATCAAATCTCGGGAATGGAGGCTCGTGACGTCAGAACTTGCCAAAAATTATACCAAGGCGATTTTCGCCAATTTTGATTTATATAAAACACAAACATTAATTTTGTTGTTAATCTAAGTGACGGACAATTTTTTTTTTGTTGGGGTAATTAACTAGTATTTAAACTTTAGATTTAAAGAATAGGGTAGCTATTGTCGTTAAAATACTGGTTAATTATTCTTAAAATAGTATTTTATTGAGAAATACAACTGCTGTAAGAAAAATAAATATATTTCGTGCTATTTTCATTGCTTGTATTAACATTGTAGCAGGTTGCAACAAAAAGTAGGAAGGAACGCAGGATCGCATTATATGATAATAACAACCGCCATTTCATTGGCATCATGATTAGAGCATCCTAGATCCACAAGTTTCTATTTCGTAAAAAATATTATGCATAGTTGCAAATGATATGATAATTAAAGGTACGAAGTACACAAACAAAGATAATTGATCTAGTATATGTTTGTTAGTGCATAACGACCTGTTCTGATTCAATCACAGCCCTTCTCCGATGATGATATGCCCACCAGATAAATCGCGTGATGTAGGTCAGTACTCTGTTGGATAAGTATCAAATGGAATGTGGAATAAGACAAGGGAGGTTAAACTTGCCTCTTTTATTTGAGTATCAATCAACTTATCGAGTGGCTGAGCAGCACACATTTCGACTGTTATAATTATAGACGTTTTAAGTGTCAATAATTAAGCGGACGACATACTGTTGCTCAGTCGATCGATGAGCGGACTGAGGAAAATACTCACGATCTGCAAGACTTTTGACGAGATGTATGCAACAACGCATTCTTCAGGATGCGTTGCGGTTGCCGTGACGTTGCTGTACATCAGGAGTATTTGCTGCAGCGCATAAGAAAGCGGCATCCTAACTGCAACGTCAACGTAGCTCTCGAAACAGCATTCTGAAAATGATTGTTATCAGATTGAAATGCTCCATCCATAGACACTGGACAAAAATAAATATGGGTGTAAGTTTAAAAATGAAGTAACACTAACATAGCATAAAAGCACAATCTGTTACCAACCTGAGTCTGAAATAAAGTTTTTTTTTTATGTTTTGTCCTTTAAGGCTAATAAATGCTTTTTCTTTATTATACTTTATTTTAGGAGTAACTTTTATCTTAGAAAAAAGATTAGGTTTCTGTGACACGAACTAAATCTGATTCAAATAGGGAAGTAATAATTTTACGTGGGCGAAGTTTGGGAGCATTAGTTAGTTTTAAAAAGAATGAAAAGCAATATACAGGGCAAAGGCTGCTAGAAACAGATATTCAGTACTGTATACCCACTTTTTAATTATTCCCTTGTATGTGACCGGAAAACTGAGGATTTTTTTTAGCAAAGACAATTATTTTCAAACAATTTTTTGCCTGCGTCGTTAATTATCATGAAATAGAAGTAATAATAACACTAGTTTCCCCGGGGTTTCCTGATATAAAACGGTGCTACTATTATGTGATTTCCACTTTGTTTTCAAGAATAGGATGAAGCGGCTTGTTTTTTGTATCTGTGTCTGTGTAGTCGTGGAACATGTGACTAGTTACCAATATCACAATGAGACTTTGGAAGACGCTGTGTCACAACAGTTGCTTGACTTTCGGCGAAGACATCCAGTGAGTACCTTTATGAGTAACAAGAATCCTGTAACTTGAGTACAGTCATTTGTATTAAAGTGTTCCTGGTAGCCCCACATTACCCTGCCGCAGTTATGGATGTGGGCATCACCGCCGCCTAGCTGTTCAAATTACAGCTCTGAACCATGCAGGAGATCAGAAGGGCTCAAAATTAATGATTTCTTATTTTTTACAGAGACCAATCGGAATATGGACGAAGACAACGGGAGACCCAATAGACATAAGAGATACAATAAGCTTGAACAGTGACATATTTAACAATAACAATAAAAACCTCTTCCGTGCTAGTTCTCATGTAAACAGAGAAAGGATACCAGAGCGAATCGTACACGCTAAAGGTTATAGTGCCTTTGGATACTTCCAAGTAACTCACGATGTTTCCAAGTACACTACAGCCGATCTGTTCAATGGGATCGGAAAACGAACGCCGATGGTCGGAAGATTTTCTACAGCAATACAAAATCAAGGAGGTACTGAGTTAGTCAGAGAAACAAAAGCTATATCCATGAAATTTTACACCAAACAAGGAAACTTGGATCTGCTATGTCTGCACCTTCCCATATTTTTATACAGAGATCCATTAGACTTCCTTAGTTTTGCACATGCTCTTAAAAGAAACCCTCGTACCGATGCCTTAGATAATATTGTGCGATGGGACTTCATTAATTTAAGACCAGAATTCTTGCACACTATATTATGGTTGCTCTCAGATTTTGGATTATCAGACGGATACCGAAAAATGCATGTCTTCCCTATTCATGTGTTCGAGATTTACAATAAACGAGGTGAACAATTTTTTGTCAAATTTAACTTCAGAACGGAGATTGGATTATTTAATCTGACAAACGAGCAAGCAGCTGCCATCGCTATCGATGATCCTGACTATTTCACTAGAGACTTGTACAATGCAATCGCTGCAGGGAATTATCCAGCATGGAGATTAGAATTGGATATTCTGACAAAAGACGAGATGGATAAGTTGGATTATGATCCATTTGACGTCACAAGACTCTGGAGAAGGGGAACTTATCGAACAGTGCCAGTAGGACGGCTGGTTTTCAACAAACTAGTTGATAATAACTTTAAGGACAATGAACAATCTGCATTCAGTCCCGACAATCTAGTTCCAGGCATAATGGGGCCAGCTGACGTAGTCTTTAAAGCTAGAAAAGTATTCTATCCAGATACACAAAACTATCGAGTGGGAGTGAATCATGATAACACACGCATTAATGCTCCATTATACGATAAGAATTACAATAGAGATGGTATGCCGCCTGTTCTTGATAACATGAGGGATGCACCGAATTATTTCCCAAATTCCTTCAATGGTCCGATGCCTTACGTAGATGAAAATCGACCAACAGATAGACTACTCGTTTTACACAGAAATGCTATAGATTTGCAACCACTGGCTGAATTTTACAACGAAATAGTGGATACTGACGCACACAGACAGAGAATTGTTAGAAACTTGGCGGGGACGCTGGTAAATGTGCCTCCGGATGTAGAAAGGAAAGCTCTTCGCTTGCTGGCACTGGTGGATATTGAGTTGGGTCGTAATGTAAGAACAGCGTTAGCAGTAGCAAGAGCTGTAGTACCGCAGGAGCGACGGAATCGAATCGAACAGTGTATAGCCAATGTTAATGAGAACAGCTTAGGTTACAATATTAAGAATAGGTATACAAATAAATAGTATACAAAGAATAAAGCAAATTTTATGTGGGGTCATGTATAGTAGTGTTATTCTGTCTGGTAATAATATTGTTACATAACATAACAACATCCTGATCCTCATCCATTGGTTAAGACAAGACACACATTAAAAAAAAGAAACTCCAGTTGTACAGTTAGCAGTATTCGATTTATTCATGACCAAAGAGTATACATATGTATATTACATCAACAGAACTCTATGACGATTATCACACGGCACCGCTCGTAATGAAGCGGATCTCACTTTGCATCGGTATTGTATTAAATCCGTTGATGCTGAAAACACTCACGCTGCACGATCGCGCGGACGATTTGCGCTCACTGCCTCTCCGCGCAGTGTTAGCATCGAGAATTGAGTACCCATCAGCGTAATAATTTAGACGTAGTTGGTCAATAAAGAAACGATTCTAATATAGCATAAGCAAAATTATCCTATAATTACACAATTGCCGGGATACAGGTTTCTCAATTAGAGGAGGTTGTAGTCCGCCAAAACGACCCGGCGTGGCTTGATAAATATTACAGTCATGTCCTTCAATTTTTGATTCTAGCACAAGCCGGTTTTCTCACGATGTTTTCCTTCACCGTTTTGACAGAAGTGGTGATGAAATAAGGACAAAGTACGCCTGTCTAGGTTCGTACCCATCAGCTACAACTCGTAAATTGTTGCCTATAGGGCCATCACCGTTCTCATTTATTATAACATTTATTGTATCTTTAAGCCTGTTATTTTGCTTTTATCTTGAATTATTCATTGACATGTTAAAATTAGCATAACTATCTGAATAAACATTGACCCACTGTTGCCTAAACATATCCAGCCAAGAAATAACGAGAGTTCACTGCTTGATACTATCCAAGCATCTTGCTTCTTCCATGACTATTTTGAATTAATTAGGCTTATCAGTAAAAGCTATGTCTATTTGTCTCAGAAGCTTGTTTAATTGATAGATTACGTTAGTAGGTTGATGATGATGGTATAGGCTTTTAAGTAGGTCAGAAGCCGTAAAAAAACTGCTTCTAACATTTTATGTTCGGCAGCAGATTTGTTCTTGCGACTTCTGAAGATGTTTATAACGATGGATATAATGACCCCTTTTGATGATGAATTTTGTAGTAATATTTCATCATGCCTGGAATTCCTGAAAGATTGGATAGAAGCGTAGCTGTAACACCCACATTTCGCCAGTTTCGCCATTTTTACAGTACCTAAGCCGGTATTGGGGTATTCCGTGGCTACAAAAGGTAGGAAAGGCACTTACGAGCAATTAATTTTGCGTAGAGTTACGTAATTTGATGTGCAGAATGCTTGCTTGACGGCTATGTGAAGAGTACATTTACACACCTAGTAATTTCACCCGATCCAATGGATCCACAAGACGCCATCAGCACTTGACCAGTCGATGTGACAACGCAACGGGGGAGGTCAATGTCTAGTAGTGAACTTCTATCGACTGACGGAGTTAAGGTAGGTATTTTACAAAATACAATATGTGTTGGCCTGGTGGTCGCAAGCGTGACTGTTGTAGACGTGGCTACGGTGGCGTTAGCGCGGGCCTGTGGACGGTGAGCTATGGGCTAGCTCGCAGTCCGTTCGTCTTATGACGACAAGCTGTGTTGACGGCGCGTTCGCGTACCACGCGCGTCTCATAGAGATTTCAGCATAATGAACAGGTCCGAAAGGGCCGAAGCCTGCCGGGGCTTCGAGACTGTTCGAAAGAGATACCGTGGCCCCGGAACATAGAGGGCGAGGAAGGAACATGGATGGGTTTTAGCCAGTAATAGCCTGACACTCCCTCCCAGTCCGCCCAGAGCGGGAGGGGTCATTTGATGATTTCCTATCGGAAAAAGAAGGTGCTATTGGTTTTTCCAATCAGAATTTCTTAGTCTCCGCGGACTCTGGATTTTGGCCTGCTAGATGGCAGTAGGTTCGCCCATATTACATGGGGCTAAAACGTAAATGGCTAAATGTGGGTGTTCTTATTAGGTACACCCTTCACTCACTCGATTTACCTAACCCTTTGGGGATTAATAAAAACTTTCTTGCAAAAAATTAAACCGAGTGTGTTTACAATGTGCTTGCCCCTTCACGGTGTACCGGCGTGATGTTATGTTATGAACTGGTGTAAACAATAGACAGACACAAATACAGCAATTCCAGTCCATTTCCTACCATTTATTGAGGAGTTCCGTTGCCTATCTCTGAAGTTCTTCATCAGATCTTGACTTAATGATTATGGTACCACCTGTTAAGTATACCCTTTCAAACTAAATAAAAATACGTAGTAGTACGTGGTAGTTACGCCACTGCCCATTTCTGTATGAAATACCTTACAATGGACTAAAATTTATCGTAGGTCACTCACTTATATAAATTATCTTAAAACGGCTATAAATAGGCATCTACAAATATTATTTAAAAAAGATTCTACTATTTTTTCAAAATATTGTAGATGTCTTATTAAATATTAACTTTATTAATTTATTTGTTAATTTTATTAGTATATTTTAATTTGCAATTTTTTCGTTTATCAATGTAACATGAAATTTTACGTTGTTTGAGTAATGAAAGTGTAAATATAAATAAATAGCTCAAAATTGTACACAATGATTAAAAAAAATCGAATTAGAGTTTTTTGCATTTTCGGAGATCATTTACTATGGTGACGTATATTTCTTTTTACACCATCAGAAAGTAGAGATTTTAACGAACAAAAAGCCCCCCCCCCCCAAATTTTTGAAAAAAAAAACTGATATTTTGACGCGAGAGTTTTCGAATGAAAATTAGGGTGCTTTTTTGATATTAAGTTAAAATAAGGCGAAAATATGAATATTTTACATCAAATAAATTACAGTGTATTTGGGACATAATAAGGTAAGTTTTCACCGAATTTCGTAGAAAAATAAACATTTTTGAAAAAGATAAAAATAAAAAACCAAAAACTTGTGTTAAAGTTGGCATTACCGATGATAATACAAAAGAACATATTATAATAGTTTCCTGAAATTATGTGAACGCCTTATTGTTTGTGAATAAATTACTACCTAACTTAATTAGGTAACGGATTTCTACATAATATCTGTAAAACAATTTACGGGGCTAGTTTTGCTTTGGATAGTACTTAATTAAATAGAAGCTTCTGTTACATCGCTTTCGCATCAATGAGATAGCAGAGTTAATTTTTCTTTTCGAGCAGTCAGGATTTTCTTAAAACTTTGTACTTGGTCTTTCTAGGTCGATTTTAAAATCAAAAGGATTAATTTCACCTGTTGTGATTTTTTCATAATTTGAAGAACTTCCACGTTCCTAAGTATTTTCCTGATCTGATACTGTTTGTGCTCGTCTCGTTGCAAAAACTTGAAGTAAAGTGGTATTGGTCGTGGTTAGTAGTAGCTGCCTTACGTTCTTAGGGTCTCGGGTTCGAATCCCGGGAGGAGCAAATGTCCATGCTCATGCACGGACATTTGTTTCCGAGTCATGGATGTTTATATGTCTAATACTTATGTATTTACAAACAAGAAGTAAATGTAGTATATCAACTGTCTGGTGACTTTACTTTGGCATTAGATGGCGATGTGTGTAATGTCCAGCGATATTTTTTTAAATTTATTTATTGGACAATGATATTTTCGAATCAAACATCGACATACATACAGAGTGTAAACCATCTCATCACGAAGCTACCAACCAAGCATTCTGTACATCAAACTAAGTAACTTTACGCAAAAAATATTGCTGGGAAACAACTTTTTTTTTGGGTGAAAAATCATGTTTTGTGGTATATTATATATGCCAACGTAAAATTGTCAAACACGTTAAATTGTAAAATACCTAAAGAGATTGTAAACTCTCGAAATATTGTTAAACGAACATACTGCTTACATTAAAACGCATTATTTTTCGTGAAATGCATGCGATGGTAGTCAACTTACCCGGTGTGGAGGGAAGGAGGAGTCCCCCTTGCCCAATGGTACCACTCTCATGAAAAGATAATGTACCATTGCTGAGAAATTCGATTAATATAACCTAACCTTAAAACGACGACGTAGCCCGAAGAATTGCTAAACTTAAGTGGCAGTGGGCAGGGCACATTGCTCGCAGAACGGATGGCCGTTGGGGCCGAAAAGTTCTGGAGTGGCGACCGCGAACCGGAAGACGATGCGTTGGAAGACCTCCCACTAGGTGGACCGATGACCTGGTGAAGGTTGCAGGAATCCGGAGGATGCGAGTCGCAAGGGACCGGTCAATGTGGCGACACTTGGGGGAGACACTTGTCCAGCAGTGGGCGTCTTTCGGCTGAGATAATGATGATGATGAACCTTAAAACACTATAAATTCCCCTAAAATGCGTAGTCGACGGAGCCACGCTTCGGGGGGCCCCTATTTTCGAATGCAGAGTTTGAAGGAACCTAACAGACCTAACTGGGGGTGCCCCAAGTCCCGATTATAGTGGCAGAGATACTTCCGTATGTTCAATTGACAATATTTCGAGAGTTTACAATATCGCTAGAGAGATTACAATCTAACGTGTTTGACAATTTTACAGTGACATTATATCTCAATGTAACGCATTCCAAACATTTTGCTTATAAATAGATTGAATAGTACGGGGAGGGGAGGTATTTAAAGTAAAAATCTTACAACAACAACTTGTATTTTAAAAAAAAACCTGTAAAAATGATACTTACTACTTACTTACTACTAACTTTGACCCCCAAAATCTCCTTAACTTTCTAGTTAGTTTCTGTCGTGGTTCCCAGGTATGGTGTAGAACAAACCAAATATCAGAATGACGAGGAGAACGAGAACAACAATTGACTATAATAACTCACGTTTTCCTATACTTAAGTACAAAATTGCTCCACAAGTACTTATATAAAGTTGATGAAACTATTCAACGTTTTCACTCATGATTGTGAGGATGAAGCAACTTATCGTTTGTATTTGTGTGTGCGCGATTATAGAACATGTAAATGCCGTTCGATACGATAATGTGACCGAAGATGCTTTCACACAACAGGTGACCGAGTTTAGACGATTACACCCGGTATGTAAAAGTATTTAGTTCTAATTTACTTTGGCATCTAATTCCTTAACGTAGTCATAATTTTCCTGCCCTTGTTGGATGTTACACGGACGGCGCAACACGTCTTCTTATTCCATAATCATTTGTCAACCGTCACACAATCATTTGCTTCTGCTTTCTTCATATCATTCTTCACACAATTCATCCACCGTTTTCTTGGTCTTTCTCTTCCTCTCCATCTATCAACATTTCCGCCTAACTCATTCCTCATTATGTTCTGATGGGCTTTAAGTTTGACTGCATAACAGTTATTTTAGATGGAGCGACTGTCTATTTGACCTCCACGACCCAATTACTGGGTAGAATGATACACCTTGACTAGTAGTCGTAGTTACACCTGGACATGAGTTGCCATGAATGACCTAGGGCCTAATTCTGCTATTTTAATAAATTCGTCATTCCAACACGATTCCATTCCTATCCCATTGTCATTTTGCTTAAAGTTCGTAATCTGGTAAATTCACAATGGTCGATCATTGGTCGGTCGATGCCATTATTATAAAACCCTTAGTACAAATGGTTTTCGAAATCTACTACTTAATGAGAACATTTATTCATGCCAGATTTCATGTACGAGATTACTATTGTATGACATTTCTTTCAATGGAGTGTCAGTGATTGTTCATTGAGATTGAGTGATTGAGTGATTGTTCATAATGGCGGCATTTTATTAGTAGATTCACAAACTTATCAAAACTTGACAGAACTTGACCATTATGAAATCAATTATCGACTATTCTGACACTATTGTAAAAGCAGAATTAAGGCCCCGGATGTCTTTAAATAGACTCCGGGTTGGCCGCAGCAAGGAAAGCCTGCTCAGGTGGAGATTTATTAATGACTCTGCCCTGGAGTGTAAATATGGTGCTGTTCCACAAACGATGGGGTATTTAATATCGTGTCCTGCGTGTTCTGTTGTTTCTTTACTAAAGGTACTGTTGAACGCTATTACCGAAAGCGCAAAACTAGTAGGTCAGTTCTGGGCTGACACTATTTAGATTGCCATTAACACAATAAGAAGAAGAAGACTAGTTGTCAGAATTTGTCTTTTGAGTCTCTGAATCTGCCTTGAGAGGGAAGTGTAATATTTTTTTGGCTTTAGTAAGAATGTTCAGCCTTCTGATAATTTATACATTTATACTTCCAACAAATGACAAAATCCCCATTTAGGATCACAAAATGACTTGTACCAATAGATTAATGAATAATAAATATGCATTACGAATCGAAGTGAACTGAATTAATTGATAAAAATATGCATGAACTCGCTTGACAGCATCTGTTTATCCCCAGGGCTAAGGTTAGGTTTAGGTCCCATAAAATAGGGAACAAGCCTATTACCATGCGTTAAACCATATTGGTTTTATATTTCAGGAAACAATAGGAGTATGGAGCAAGCTAACGGGAGACCCAATCGATATAAGAGACGCAATAACGCTTAATACTGGTATATTTGACAATAAACATCATTTCATGATCGGTTCTCATCTTAACAGAGAAAGAATACCTGAACGAATAGTACATGCCAAAGGTTACGGAGCATTTGGATACTTCGAGGTCACTCATGACGTCTCCAAGTATATTAAATCAGATGTCTTCAATGGAATCGGCAAGAGAACACCATTAGTTACTCGGTTTTCAACAGCAAGACAAAATCTTGGTGGGAATGACGTAACCAGAGAGACAAAAGCTATAGCTATTAAATTTTATACAAACGAAGGCAATCTAGACATGATAACTTTCCATATACCGGTCTACTTGTACAAAGATCCAATGGATTTCCCTCCATTCATCCGCGCCTTTAGAAGAAACCCTCGGACTGGTATAGTAGATAACACAGCAAGATGGGACTTCATCACGTTGAGACCTGACTTTTTACATGCGAATTTATGGTTACAATCTGATCTAGGCATACCTGATGGATATAGAAAATCAAACTACTTCCCATTGCATACTTATGAAGTATACAACAAACATGGTGAACGATTCTATGTTAAATTCAATTACAGATCCGAGATAGGAATGGTAAATCTGACAAATACGCAAGCAGCAGCAATAGGTGTTGAAGATCCTGACTATTATAACAGAGATTTATATAACGCAATTGCTACGAAAAATTACCCAGCTTGGAGACTAGAAATGGATATTTTGACAAAGGACGAATTATCAAGACTTGATTATGATCCATTTGATATGACAAGATTATGGAAACGGGGAACTTATCGTACGGTACCAGTAGGACGTTTAGTTCTCAATCGTAATGTAGATAATAAATTCAGAGATGTTGAGACAGCCGCATACAACCCAGACAACTTAGTTCCCGGTATAACAGGATCGCCTGATCTTGTTTTCAAATCAAGAAAGATTTTCTATCCAGACACGCAAAACTACCGTTTGGGAGTCAACCATGCAAATTCAGGAATAAATGCTCCTTTGTACGACAGGAATTACAATAGAGATGGGAGGCCGCCTGTGCGGGATAACATGAGGGACATACCGAACTACTTCCCGAACTCTTTCAGCGGGCCCATGCCTTATGTCGATGAGGCACGACCAACAGAAAGGCTGCTTCCATTACAAAGAAACGCTGTTGATTTGCAACCAGTCGCAGAATTCTATAATGAAATCATTGAGAGTGATGCGCATAGGCAGAGGATCTCGAATAATGTAGCTGCATCGTTAGTAGGCGTTGCACCAGATGTACTGAAGAAAAGTCTCCGTTTGCTAACTCTGGTTGATCTTGATTTTGGTAATCGTGTGAGAGCAACATTGAAAGCATTGCAGACGGTATCGACAGTGGACACACAGAGGCAACTAGCACAATGTTTTTCTAGTATCGGCTACTGATATAACATAATTAAACTAATTACCACGTTTAGATTGAATATACAAATCTGAAACGGAAACTATTATTTTTGTTTTGTACTGGACCGTCTAGCACCAATTATGTTGAAAACTTATTTCCTTCAGATATTGCTAAATAATTTACAGCAGGAACTTATCACTAACATAATAACTAAACTTATAATTAACTTATGTTACTGTAGTCCCTACTTACACATTAAAAGTAACTTTCACAAGAAACTAGCACCCAAATTATTGCAAAACAGTTTTAGTCAGGGTGTTAATTCCATAAAATAATGTTTGTAGGTACAATTAAAGTAGCTATGTACACCAAAACTTTGCCATCCTCAGACATCGGGATTCCGAAAATAAGCCAAATATTTTCGGAATCCCGATTTGATCAACATTACACACAACTCATAGCGAATTAACTGGATAGTTATAGAAACTAGTTAAATATTTCGCTACATGTATTTTTTTTTGGCTTATTATAAAACACTTCAATCTGCTA
The DNA here is from genome assembly GCA_916618015.1 of Xestia c-nigrum. Classification (NCBI taxonomy): domain Eukaryota; kingdom Metazoa; phylum Arthropoda; class Insecta; order Lepidoptera; family Noctuidae; genus Xestia; species Xestia c-nigrum. Next base: position 6,274,711 of record OU745256.1, read on the forward strand.
TATTAGTTTAGACGGTAGTTATATACATGCGAGTACTTTACTTGATTACACGATCATTCATGTGTGTACCTACTTGACGCCTGCGTAATCCATTAGTAAATCAATTTCAATAATAACTTATGAATGGATAAACTAAGGGTTTCTCATGGACATGTTTAGCCTGGTGGAATTAAGCTCACAAAAAGACGTTCCATTACGCGGACCTTCTTTTTGTGACCTATATTCCACCAAGCCTTAATGCGGGTTTGTGAATGTCACATAATTATATCCTCGAAACTGTGGTCCCACCAGTGGTGGCAGATACAACACATAGTTGCAACTGCCAGTAGTGGTGGATGGCGGACCGGTGGTGGCAGACGGGAATAAAAGGACGCCACAGCACATCAAGCTACATGAAATTGACAAATTTTCCTAATCAACCTTGAACGTAATTCTATTGCGATAAAGTTGAAAATCTGTACACTTTAATATAGATTTTATTCAAGATTGTAGAAGCTTGGTGTGCTGTATCTGTACATAAATGTTGATTTTTAATCTTTTAATGGACAGGTATAAACTAGTAAAATTCAAAAATTAGTACAATGCTTGTCAACGACCTCGATCTGTCAATCACTTGAAAAGTACGGTTTGCAATCAAACTTTAAAACCGTTTTTGTATAAAATAATGTTATCTTGATTAACACTCGTTTTTTGAAGGCTTACTTTTCAAGTGACAGTTGACAGATAAAGGTCACATTCCTATTCTTATTTGAAACGGATTTGTCTACACATACGCCAAACACAAAATTGTAAAAGGTTAAAAGTTCATTAATTCAAGTGAGAAATCTACATAAATATTAATATTCACACACTTCCTTCATCCCTGAATAATAATAAAAATGCAAATTAATTAGAACATTGAACAGACAGGGTACGGAATACTTTTCCATCATTATTTCCGAGACGTCGTTGATTATGGTAACTCAGACGATAACTTCAACTGTGGAGCCCTGTTTATTCACTTCCAACGTATTAATTATGAAGCCGAGTTCGAAGTGGACTGGATGTCAACATGGACACAGAGAAAGAAGATTCAGATGGCTTGTTAGAGGTGTAATAGAAGGTTTGATGTTTTATTCAAAGCGGAATAGGGCAGATGATACAATAAAACAATTCCAAGCACTAATCTCTAAAAAAAACCCTTTTTGGGCCTGAAAACCTGATTTATTTTCAATTAATTGCCAAATTAGCTTTTTGCTTGCTTTGAAATCAGTAAATAGTTGTGTCATTGAGTTGACTAAACAGTGACGTCACAGCTTGCTATTTATTGACATACAAAATCTACGAAAGAACCGCGTTTTGACAGCTCTTCAAAAGTATGTCAATTTAATGGTGTGTCATCTACGGTATCACATCCAAGTCGCATTCGGGGTTTTACTAGTGCCAAGAACTGCAGCAAAGCATGAGCAGGATGCAAAAACGTCGATCCACATGAGTGTATCGACGTTTTTCAATACATTTCCTCGAAATTCAATACATTGAATACATTTCTACTAAATTAAAAAAAAAAAAATGTTGACTTCACATTTGGCCAATTCTACGACGTTGTCCGTATTTGCGCAGTTTCTTTGACTTAGGTCCATGTTCACCTAAAAGATAACGGTCTAATTATCTGAAAACAGGTATTTAAGGGATATGATACCCTAAAAAATTGTTTTAAACAGCTGTTTTTAGATAATCAAACCGTCATCCTTCTCCGTTAGCATAGAACGCAAACTGCATTTCGGTAAAACTGTAAATCTTGAAACTAGTATTTTCAGACGAGAGAAGTACTAAAACTGACAGTAAGGATGTTATTTCGTTAATTACCTACATGAACAGATCATCATTAAGCACTATGCAGTTTACGTTGATGGGCTAACGTCCCAGAGCCACATGCATACGTTCACAGTACTACTAACACATTTTGTTAATTAGAAAATATTTCAGTTTGGCCTGGGATCTTCCTCTTTTACTTGTACGGAAGTACTTACAAATGCTGATTCATCTACGATCGATGTCTCTCAGCGTACATTTCCTGATTTAAGTTATGCATGCGCGTCATCATCATCATCATCATCATTTTAGCCAAAAGACGTCCACTGCTGGACATAGCCCCCCCCCCCAAAGGGGGCGTTTTGCCATAATCGCCACGCTTGGCAGGCGGGTTCGATCGCAGTACGGTTGTCACAAAAGCACAGAGAACGCTGCTGCATATTCTCCGGTAAGTCCCTTAGTCCCCTCTTACGACTGCTCCCACGGGAAGATATGGGATGGTGCTATTCTTTACGTCCGACACCATGCGGACAATAGGCATGCGCGTACTAAATAAATAAATAAATAATAAAATTTATTTCAGACCATCGAGTCCATATTTAAAACATTAAAATGTTTATCGTTCATACATAAAACACACATGAAAGAACACAAAAACATACATAAAATGAAAAGGTATTCACATACATTATAATGACAATTTCATTTTAAATATCTAAATGACGCACGATGAGTGGTCATCCAGTGCCACATCATTGGACAGTCCATTCTGTCAGCCATGATAGCCACCAAGCTGTTAGAACTACCGCGCACTCGCCGCATCAGGGAGGCTATTCGTGATCGCATAAGAGCGTAAAAATCAGGTGTAAAATTATCATAACGAAGCTCTTGTTGTCAAAGTTCCAACTTTTTCACACGGATTTAATGCTAAACCACTCTGATTCTACTTATACTTTACTGTAAATACCTCCACGTACCACGACCCTCTATCAGCATATTATTTTGAGTGCGTTACATTGAGTTCTACAGAATAACGTGCTTTTTCACCGCATTAAAAAATCGTTTCCCAGAGTTACTTGGTTTGATGTACAGAATGCTTGGTTGATGGATTCGAAGAGTGCCTTTACATCCTGTATGTTCATTCAGTTGCCTTTCTGTTTTCATTTATTCTGTGAGTTGCATGTTTGTCAAACAAAATTGTCGGTCACTAGATGAGCTGACCTGTTTTCTCCATGCCCTAAATCTGGAATTGTTTGACAAAATAAAGCTTTTTATCAACTAACAAGTTCAGTAATAAAACTAATATATTGCGTCTTTTAGCAAGTTCAGACGTTTGAAACGACCATTACTTTGGGTAAGTACTTAGTCGTTAAGAGCATAAGGATTTTGTTCTATGAAATTGTTTTATTAAGTATTATCTAAACGACACTTATACTTAAACACTGTTTTAGGCTTTCACGGTTTAAACAACAACGGCGGTGGCGGCGGTTTTAACATAGTAAATAATCACGGAAGATATCCCGTAAGTGACAATATAAGTTTTGACAGTTATACTTGTTGAAGCTTTTGAATTAAAATTAGTCTTAGTTTAAAATGTAGTAGGCAGTTGGTAAATAAGGTAAATTATGAATCTGTGTAAATTCAGTCGTAATGTAGGTAGACTTTTATGATAAAATTAACAAGAAGAATTTCCTATTTGAGCGGTGTGAAAACTGACAGTCAACTTGGTCTTCAAGAGTTCGAAATTGTAGTTTTAAGCCATTATAAATGAACGTTCGTTATTTTTTCTATGACACTACTAACCCAATTGATACTAAATCCATCAAAAATTACAGCCCGTACAGTAATTATTTGCAATAACACAAGATTTGATAGCGAAGTAACTATTAAATCGAAAATCGAAGAAGGCCGCAGTATTTCACGAGCAGAAAGTTGATCCAAGCGATAAAAATGTCTTGTTTCAGTTACGAAACGTGAAATAGAAGAATTTATCGTTTTCTTTCTGTAGTAGGTATTTGAATTGAAATGGAGTGTTTGAATTTGAATTGAATTTTTTTCTTTACTTTGAAAAGATAGAGACAAGTTCGTCAAGATTTTAAATGATAGATTGTTTAATTTTCAATCGGAATTTCACTGCTTTTCAACCGACTTCCAAAAAGAGGAGGTTATCAATTCGTCTGTTTTTTTTTTTTTTTTTTTTTTTTTTTTTTGTGTTGTTACCTCAGAACTTTCGACTGGGTGAACCGATTTTGATGATTCTTTTTTTATTTGAAAAAAATAAAAAAATAACCATCAAAATCGGTTCACCCAGTCGAAAGTTCTGAGGTAACAAACATTTTCGAAATCTGGGTGTATTTTACACATGTGCGTACCCCCTCAGAGCATACAGGCGTGATGTTACGTCATGATGTACTATGAACAATGAACCTACAAGCGATTGCAGCAATTACTGCAGATTTGCCGTCTATTTTTGAAGAGTTCCATTGTGTATCTCGGAAGATCAGCATCAGATCTTCAGCAAATTAAAATGGGACCAAACGACAAGCACCAGCTTTCAAATAAAAAAGAATCATCAAAATCGGTAAAAAGTTTTTATATTGTAGTAGGTCAGTACTAACTTTTACAAGTCTACTGAGATAATATGACACGATAACAAATTGACTTGATCAATAACAGTTTCAAGAGATCGTCAATCTTCAACTATGGCCATAATAAATGATTTATAATTGATTTTTACTACTAAAACCGCCATAATTCCATTGCCAATCAAACCCAAATACCAGGCTAGCATAAGCAATAAGGACACGGAAAGGGCGCCGTAACAGTTGGTTATATACGTGTTGCGTCTCATCGGATTATGTAAATAGGAGTCTATAAGCGGAGGGTCGTTCCGTGCCCGTTGTTTCGGAAAACCCCCTCCTCTTCATCCCTCTTCCCTGCCCCTCCTTTTCACCTCTCCCTCCCCCCGACCTGTCCACTGTACTGGAAGGTGGCTCGACCGTCGATTCCACTGGTGTATATACTTAGAACTCGACTAGTCTGTGTAGACTGGGAGAACGGTTTTTCTATTAGTTTTCAGCATGAATGGAAAATTGATTAAAGCATGCTTGCTCTACATAACAGACCTTGGAAAATGAACTTTTTGACGGATTGTTATTGTGTGACATTGTAATTTTGACAATACTTAGTCCGAAAACCTGTACTTATAGAGGGAGTAAATACTGAAATCTTTAACGAAACTGAAAGGCACTTTCCCTAAAGCGAAATTCTTTTTGTTAACCATCTAGTTACGGAAATATTGGAGAAGTTCCAAAGTCCTTGTGTTTTTTTTTTTAATACATAGGTTTTAAGTTTATTAATTTCCCTCCGTACAAATCAATGCATCCATCAACACAATGTTTTAGCGCGTTACACTGAAACCTACAGTAAAACGTGATTTTTCACCCTAAAATAAGTCGTTTCCAAGCAACAATTTTTGCGTTGAGTTTCTGAGTTCGATGTACAGAATGCTTGTAGAAGAAGCTCGACTTACGAACAGTAAGTCGTGGGCGTAAACCCAGGCAGGCGCATTGCTTTGTGTAATTTATTTAATCACCACTGCTCTGAAAACGGTGATGGTAAACACCATAAGGAAACCAATCAATGAAGAAAAAAAATTGAAGATAATATGTAACATCTGCCAACTCGCACTGGGCGCCGCGTGGTCGATTACCTCTCATTGTGAGGAGCCCTGTGTCCCAGCAGTGGGAACATTACTAAGCTGATAATGATGTGCCAAAAAAACCATAAAGCACTATTATAGCGTCTATCGTGTATACACGCCAAAATAGACCTTACGGTAAAGAACGTATGTTTACTTACACCGGTAACTGTAGGTAACTAGTTTAGCGATGTAGACTATTTACAAGCTAACATTGTTAGTGTTTAGTTGCATGTTACGTAGTTAAAAACCTAAAGTGGTCAACAAACTTGGAACTGTTCAGTAGTTGTAGCTGAACGTTATTAATAGAGGGTTGAAGATGCTTGTTTATTGATTAACTAATATTTCACTGGATCTGATTCATTACAAGAGCAGCGGTGGCCCAGTGGTGGCGGCCCCGACTTACGAACAGTAAGTCGTGGGTTCGAACCCAGACAGGCGCATTACTTTGTGTAATTTATTTCATCACCGCTGCTCTCAAAAACGGTGAAGGAAAACATCGTGAGGAAACCGGCATGTCCTAGAACCAAAAATTCGAAGACATGTGACATCTACCAATCCGCACTGGGCCCGCGTGGTAGATTATAGCCCTTTCCCTCTCATTGAGAGGAGGCCGTGTCCCAGCAGTGGGAACATTATAGGCTGATGATGATGATTCATTACAGCGAGCTCGAAGATATGGCGTCCAATGTAGCAACAGTTTATTTTTCCATATAAAATATGGGCAGACAGTAAAACTATAGATTTCTTTATTACAAATGATGCACATAGAGAACACATTTTTTAAGTTTTACCTTTTGACGGTATACATGACAGGTTACTATGAAAATATGTTATAGTGTGAAAAATGATTTATGAGAATGATAATATGAAATCGTTGTAGCCATTTCCGAGATTCAGATTATATATAAACATTAAGGGTGTAAAACACCTCTTAACGAAACCGAAAGGCACTTGTTCTCACCGTCATTGCGATATTTTCTTTTGTTCTATACCATACCTGGGAACCTTCTAGTTACGGAGATATTGGGGGTCAAAGTTCCAACTTTTTGACAAGTATTTCTTTAAATACAAGTTTTTGTTGTAAGATTTTTACTTTAAACACCTCTATGACCGCACTATTATTAAATCCATCCATCAGTACAATGTTTTGAGTGCGTTACACAAAACATGTTTTTTCACCCCAAAAAAGAAATCGTTTCCTAGCAATAATTTTTACGTAAAGTTTCTTAGTTTGATGTACAGAATGCTTGGTTGACGGCTTCGTGATGAGCTGGTTTAAACCCTGTTTTAACAAGAATAAATTGCTCGTTTGAAGATATTTATTATATAGATATTACAGATCATTCATTCATATACAACCTTAGTTTTTGTTTATACTAAACCCGAAAAGGGGTCATTGTACTCATCATTTTGAACAACTTTTTCTATGGGACAAACCCTGAAATCGCGAAAAAAAAATTAGCTGTTCCCTACATTTATGTTCGCATAACTCGTCAAAATGTAGGGAACAGCTGATTTTTTTTTCGCGATTTGAGGGTTCGTCCCATAGAAAAAGTTGTTCAAAATGATGAGTACAATGACCCCTTTTCGGGTTTAGTATAAACAAAAAATAACCCTGTATAAGCAGAGAGAACATTAATTTCAGGAAAAAACCTAGGTCACGGGTTGTGCACATAGTAACTCAGTGAACCAGTAAAAGCTATTAGTGGCTGACTGGAGTACCCTTCACTCAAAACTAAAAGAGCGCGCGGCGCCACTCATGCGGAAAGTTTTAAACTTTCCGAGATAAAAGATAGTTCTAGAGATTTTCTGCTTTACAAGTTAAACTTCTCTGTCAAGAAAATAACGGAAAAAGATCAATAGGTAATACACAACATTTTTGTTATTCATCCGAATTTATTTTATCACCCTCAAAGTATTCTCCTTCAGAAATGACACACTTTCGCGAACGAATAATACAGTTATTATCAAAACATTTTTAAAGGCTGTTTCCGGAATTGAGTTCAGTTCTCGCCGCGAATTCTTTTTTTTTCGTTTTCGGTTCAGTTGGAAGGCGCCACTCCAAAGCTTGTTGACTGGTTTGCATGTCATTGCATGTTACTGCACGCAACGCATTGTTACTGGTGTAACAACATTCATGTAACACATTGTTACTGGTGTAACAATGCGTTTCATGAATGTTAGGTCGGAATTGACTCGTTCTAGCATGTCCTCAGCGACTCTCATGCGATTGAGTTTTTGGAGAAAATTCAGGTCTTTGTGTGTGATATTTCATACCCAAATGATTAGTTAAAATGATACGAAGCGACTCGTGAGATACAGAAAGTTTGGCGGCTATCTGCCTCAAAGATGAACGAGGATTTTCAGTCAATATTTTCTTCACTTTTGCGATGTTACCTTCAGCTGCAGACGTTGATGGCCTACCAGATGATAAACTCGATTCACCGTAAGCTTTCTGTAACATTTTCAGTGACACCGAACACGAAATTCCATTGGCGATGCAAAATTTCAGACAAACTCTTTGTTCGATCTAAGCAACCGGTACAACAAAGTTTTTATCCTCAATACTTCCTAGGTCGCAAAAAATCACATAGAACTAATAATAACATAATCACATGGCTTATGACACTTTTTAAATGTACCGTCGCAAAAGATATTTTTCCCGTTTTTATTCATATCAATAGTGCAGATGAGACCATACCCAATCCGCGGTTTCACCATTAATGGTGCAAACGGAACTAATTAGTTTTATCTGCACCATTGATGGTGCAGGTCAATGGTGCAAACGGTACGACGGGATTTGTCCATTATGAAATTCGCTATACACTAGATTTGATGTAACTGAAAACAGCACTGTATTTAATATCAAATCAAATGCAACTTAAACTCCGCGCCAAAATGGAAAACAGTTGTGCCAATCAAACAACAACAAAAAAAAAACAAAGTTTGAATTTGGAACCAAATCAGCAGACCAAGAAGGAATCGAGGAATTTCTCAGTACCAGCCAAGCCGCGTCCCCTACTTCATGGGACTTAAAACTAACTGGCAAAATGTGGGCGTACTTGTTAGATACACCTCTGTCCTTCTCCCCCCCCCCCCTCCCCCCGGACATGATGTTATGCATGGTACAATAATATATGTTTTATTTGACCATGATGTAAGTCAGTTTAGACAGTTGACAGTAGCGATGCCGGTAGAATATGACATATTGGGAACTGTTTCACCACCTCCTACGAATTGCACTGGCCACTGTTCTCGTTCTATCTTAAAACAAATGAGACAGAGGGACCCTTATGTAGAGTCCCTCTGCGGGATAGGCCTCACCTCCTTTCCTGCCTATCCCGCAAAACTATTTGCACTGCTGGGCAAGGGCCTCCCCCAATTCCTTCTACGTGCTCTTTTCTCGTGCCTCCTCGAACCATCGTGTGGAGACATTTGCCCAGCGGTCATCGTGCATGCGACTGACTCGACCCGCCCAATCTCATTTTAGCCAAGGTCTAACAGAATTGCGTTAATCTTCTTAAAACTTAAAGAAGAAGAAGAAGAAGCAGCATTACTCGTGACGTATCAACATTCAGTTTTCTCTCTCGCTCCCGGCCTATTCAGTTTTCAGCAAGAGGTCTAGATGTCGTCAAGATGATCGGTAGAAGCCTAAATGTTAGATAGGTAGATAAAATGTGATTACGTCACAATTTTCACTGTTATTAATCGACGACGTAGTCTTCCACCAATTTAAATTGGTACATGTCTGGGTGTTGAAAAATGCTTTGGTGTATCAGTAGGTAAATTATTTTCTCTAGAATAATTCCGCTTTCATCCCCGAGATAGTTTGCGTTGTGTGGGAAAACGGAAACCACTTAACAAAACTAAGCGAGGGTAATGATCCGTAACTGGTGATAAGTGGAGCTACTTTAAGAGATGAGCAGAAACTATTACTAAAGATATATTTAAGAGAATATTTGGGCGTTTGTTCAGCGCTGTGACGTTTTATTTTAAATGTTACAGCACCATGCTGAGATAGGAGCCTTTTGGTCTTGTACAGGACAAATTCTGTTTCGTATTTTGTTAGTTTTTTTCTTGTGATATCGTTATTATTTTTTTTATTTTTTTTATCTCATTATGTTTACTTTTAACTAGTGTTGTAAACACAATTTTACCATTTTTTTATTTTTTTTGTTTTATGTTTTGTCCTGTCGGGCTAATAAATGCTTTTTCTTTCTTTCTTTCTTTCTTTGTGCGACAATAGGTGAAACCTGGAGTCCTTAGGCCTGAATTTTTATCGCGCTTACGTGGGGTCGCGTCGCAGTACTTTGACGTCCACGGCCACAGAATGCCGTATTTTGTTCTCTCTGACATCACGACGAACCATACGCGACCGACCGTTAGAGCGACAAAAATTCAGGGCTTAGTAACAAAAGTGCAGTTTAACATAATTTAGAAGACTATCTACTGTGTGCTGTGGCTGAGCATGGGGGCCTGGGTTTGATACTCGAAGAGCTATTGAGTTTTAAAGCCATGGAGTTTATACATGGAACTTTAAAATAACGGATTATTAGGTGTACTGATGTCACCTATGCCTAGGCCTTTGGGAATTACAGGCGCGATGATATGAGGTTTTACAGGGTGCATATAGGGCTTTCTTGAAGCCGTCAACCAAGCATTCTATACATCATTCCTACGCAGAAATTTTGCTGCGCAACGACTTATTTTTTTTGGGATGAAAAATATAGTTTTACGGTAAAACTCTATTTACCGCACTCAAAACATTGTGCTTTAAATAGTTAACGGATATAATTAAAGTAAAGTTATACTTATAAACATAAAAACTAGTATTAAAAAAAAATGAGAAAGTTGGAACTTTGTCCTCCAATATCTCCGTAACTAGATATGTATTCCCTCTCATTGAGAGGAGGCCGTCTCCCAGCAGTGGGAACATTTTAGGCTGATGATGATGATGATGATGAGATATGTATAAAATATTGCAATGACGTTGAGAACAATTAAGTGCCTCTCGGCTTCTTTAAGGTTCTGGTTAGAACCTTTATAAAAGTCAGCTGGTTTTTTATTCGTGTGAAATTAAATGACGCATTAGTGAAAATACTGCCTGGCTCGTTTGTAAAACCTTTAAGTTTGGTTAGTTACAAACATAAAAGTCCATATGCACCGAAAAGATAACGGTCTGATTATCAAAAAACAGCTGTCTCAGTGACATGTTCCCATACAAAAATGTGTTTTGTACAGCTGTTTTTTGATAATCAGACCGTCATATTTTTGGTGAACATGGAATTAAGTTAAAAATTACGTTTAGCTACCTACGATCCTTAATTCAGCTCGACCGTGACTGAAACTACTGCATAAAATTAAGTAGTGTCATTAAACCTCTCGATTTCATCTCGAGATTTTGAAAAAGATAGTATTTTAGAAGTGCGTAAAATACTTTAAACCTTTGAGTAAAATCTTAAACTTAAAAGAAAATCTTAAATATTCGCTTGTGTTAAGAAACTTTAACTAAGATGAAAACTTTGTTTTCTAATGGATATTCAATATCGGAGATTGTTATAAATTAAATCTATTTTTGGTATCACCCACGCAAATAAGATGAGTTATTCTTAAACTGATGATGAAGAATTTGTTCGCCTCTCGAACCATTTCTGTATTTAATGATTGTGTTCAACTTAAATGGGACAAATGAGATTTTGGGAAACAGCTCAGCTCTTAATACTTTCAGAGTGTAAATAACCTCACAAAGCCATCAAACAATAAAATTTGAATGCTTATGCAAGAACTATGGTTGGGAAAAAACTTTTTTTTTGGGAAAAAAATCATGTTTTCTAGCAGAATCTCAATGTGACCCACTCAAAACATTGTGCAGATGGATGGATTAAGTAGTACGAAGGTCGTGTAAAAATCTTACAATGAAAACTTGTATTTATAAAAAAAAAGTTGAAACTTTGACCGACAATATCTCCGATACTAAAAGATTCCCAGGTATAGTGTCCACAACTCAGTTCATACGGGATAATACGATACCACTTAGTTAGACAGGTTATCAGACTTTTTGGGCTACTGACTATCTGTAAGATAGAAAAGTGACAACCGGGACCAACAGCTTAACGCTAGTGAAAGAATATCAGAATCTGAAGGCTTTTGGCATTTAGCAAAATGAATAATCATACAGCATCTAAACCCTTCAGATTCTGATGAGAAGTTGTGAGAACGTTGGAACTTTGACCTCCAAAATCTCCGTTACTAGAAGGTATGATTAGCACAATAATTCAACCTTTTTGCTAAACAAATATTAGGAGCTTCGGGTCCGCATGCAACTTTAACAGGTAGTGTTAACAAATAGTATTGCTTTTCGTTTTTGGTCCACGGGCTTGAAACAAATGCAGTAGGGGTCCACAGGGGATATACCAGTGAAAAAAAGTACCTATGGGAACCTCTGGTCGAGCACAAAAAAAAGATCGTAATGATGAGAAGAACAAGTGCATTTCGGCTTCGTTAACACCCTTTATAAACATGCGTGCAAAAAATAGATCCATCCCGTGCTCATCCATTTAGAACAAGATAATTAAAAAAAAACAGGTAATAGAAAATTACTTTTAATACCGTGTGGTAGACAAAAGATAAGGTATCAATAACCTCATTGGAAATTGTAGCTTATAATTGTTTTCTATCTTATCAAGCCTAAAACAAAAAACGGTTTCAAAAGGAATTTTTTTTGTTGCACATTAAAGAAGAATAAAAAAATCGTGAAAAAAAAACAACAAGTAAACCGGTTTTAATAACTCGCATTGCTATCGACCCTTGCCCTAATTATACAGTTTTAGTAGCTTTAGTAGTTTTTCATCGAAACTGGTGTCGATTCTATTGTGCCCAAAGTAAACTTAATTTAGGCTATCGCTATCTTTTTCTCACTAATAAAACGTGAAAGAGACGGATGTAATTTAGAGCTGTCAAATTTAATTCGAACTAATATTTCCATACAAATGAAGGGTGCACGTAAAACATGTCGACTAAAAACACGGTGAAGCGCAAAGCATAAACTAGTTTGACATCTCTAACTTAGTTCATAGCTGTAGCCGTCCTTTTCTCGCACTGCCTTTTAGTAAAAGATGGCAACAGTCAAAATTATGCAAAACAGAATCGACACCAATATCAATTTTACGACGAATTCCTGAAGGATACCGTCCCAAACCTCTTGGATACCCTCTTTGAGTTCCTACAGAATGAGTCCTAGCCCTGACACTTTTTTAAGCTCATCCCATATGGGTTCTATACAGTATGTGTTCCAAAACAGGAATTTCGAACTCGTGTAGACTGGCAAACTGATGCGAGCATTATCCTGCATGAACATGGATCCTTCACCTACAAAACGAGCGTATGGCATAACATGCTGTTCCAGCACCTTCTGAATGTAGCGATGGGCATTCAAATTGCCAAGACGAGGTCTGGTTACGAACTCAAGTTTGATTTTATTCATCCAAAAAGATACCGCCCCAAACTGCCCAAGAATCTCCACCAAATGCTACTCTTTCCTCAATGCAAGTTTGCGCAAATCGCTCTCCCTCTTTACGGGATACTTTCTGTGCACTTTCACATATTATAAGATAATTACATGATTAATTATAATTTAAGAAACAACGTTGAAACAAACAGAAAAAACAGGGGTGGGCCGATTTTTTTGCACGCAATTGTTGTTTGATCGAATTACTAGCATAGGTTTGCAGTGCACTTTCTAGTTTAGTGCAGCCAGACCCAGACCAAAGCTTTAATATTATCAGTGATGTACCTAAATAAGTACCAATTGTAAGGAATTACTTATAATTGACATCATAGTATAATTAATAGCAGCTAGGTACTTGGCAAAAATATTTACACAGATGTAGACGAAATTTTTAATTTCACACTATCGGTTCAATGAAAATAAAAAATAAAATTAGCAGGTACCTACAACTTAAAACTCATTGACATCAATAACACGTGACTACTTCGAGGAATTCCACGTGCAGAACAAAATAGTTATTTGTTATACAAGAGTGCAAAGTTGTTTTTTAACAACGTGCTCAATTTTGATGACCGAGCAAGCGAAATATTCTAAAATTGAGTCACGAGCGCAGCGAGTGATTCAAAACTTAGAATCTTGAGCGTTAGCGAGGGAAAAATATATTTGTCTCGACACTAAACATTTACGTAATAGTCATTTAGCGAAAATAAAATTATTTCAACCACTCAACTAGTCGAGCACGGACTAACGACTTACGGCCATTTTTAATAACTATCGGTAGGTTGCTATCCCTGTCCGTTTGACATTAAAGGTTACGGACAGTTGGAAACAAAACGTCATTGGAAAGTTTTACAGATTTTTCTATGAATCAAACACATCATGGTATGTAATGCGGATAAGACATTTCAAGACAATTTTGGTAACAGAGACGTCGTAGGCGTCCGGGGTTGCGGGCCTGTCGAAAGAGATACCGCGGCCCCGGAACATAAAGGACGAGGAAGGAACATGGATGGGTTTTAGTTAGTAAGAGTCTGACACTCCCTCCCGCTCCGCCCAGAGTGGGAGAAGTCATCTGATGATTTCCCATCCCAAAAAAAAAAGACGTCGCAGGCATATTAACTGGCAGTTATATACACATCAACAGAATCTAGGGATATTTTATATTTCATCAAATATCTAAAAATCTATGAAGAATTTTCTAATATAGTAAATAGAAGTGTACCAAGCCGATGGTGGTACATTGGAGGGCAAGCTCAGTTTTCGATGTGTTCGTATTTTTGTTGAATATTTCGTATTAAGATTAACTGTGCTTGCTCGAAGGGAGATCGTTAGACCTTCTCCAAGTATAAGTGCGTCACTCACCTACTAGTCTCCTGAGGCTTTTCGAAGGAATCTTGTCCTGTGGTGGCACGTGGCTGGCGTTGCACGACGACCGGCCGGTCTGGTTGAGTTTTTACAAAAATGGTGCACCAAAGTCTATACTGCACTATATGAGCCTTGAGGAATCACAATAAGTCCAGGTGTGGTCCAGGTAGATTTAAATATAGGTAGCGATTTAGCGACGATTAACCTTCATCCATAGGATTTTACCAGGAGCGCGCACTTAGGCAACTTGAACTCCTGGCATCTTGGATTCGACTTCGGTCTCTCATTCGTTCGCAAGCACAGTGCGCGCATAGATAAAAAAAGACATGTATGGTTACGGAACAAGAAGAATGATAGGTTATTTTTAGGTCTATAGTAAAAATAAAAAAACATTTCGTGATTTTTTTGTTTTAAATAAAAATGTTTATTTTTTTCATCGCCCTAGCAAATTAATATGGTAAAAAACTTCATTTCTTTTTATAAAGCTATTAATTTTAAGGAAAATTGAAAAAATCTTATTAAATCTAATTATTAATAATCAGTGTTGCCACCTCTTACATTAATTACACATCGACATCGATTGTTCATGCTTAAAATAAGATTGTCAATATCTTGCTGCGGTATGAGGTCCCATGTTCTTTGCAAGTGTTCGTAAAGTGGTTATTCTGTCGTCAAATTTGGCGGGAAATCTCTCAAAGCTTTTCGTTGTAACATGTCCCAGGCATGCTCGATAGGATTTAAGTCGAGCGACTGTGCAGGCCAATCCAAAACTCGAATATTGTGGTCTCGGAGAGCGGCCGACACCAGCCGCGCCGTATGGGAAGGAGCATAATCGTGCATGAATAGAAATTCCTGGCCCATTTGGATTCTGTGTGGGACAATAACAGGCTCTACTACCTCCTCGTGATATTTTTGTGCAGTCATGCTACCTTGGATCCAAATGAGCTGGGTTCGTCCGCCAAGACGAATTCCTGCCCACACCATGATTGTCCCGCCTTTTTATTTTGGACGACCCGATTGGCGTAGTGGTAGTGACGCTGCCTTACGTTCTTAGGGTCCTGGGTTCGAATCCCGGTAGGAGCAAATGTTTGTGTGATGAGCACGGACATTTGTTTCCGAGTCATGGATGGTTATATGTATAATAAGTATGTATTTACAAACAAAAAGTATATATGTAGTATATCAACTATCTAGTGTCCACGACACAAGCTTTGCTTACTGTGGCACTAGGTGGCGCTGTGTGTTAAATGTCCAGCGATATTTATTTTATTTATTTATTTATTAGTGGACCTCCTGAGGGTGCCGTAGACGGCTAACTCTCCCTGGAGTTCTCCAAACGCGTGTTCTTCGTGAATCCGGATGAAACCCAAACCGGGACTCGTCGGTGAACAGCACCAAAGACCATTGTTCGTCACTCCATGGTAAATGCTCCCGAGCCCACGAAAGCCGCCGACCGCGATTGCCACGTCGCAATGCTGGAACACGTAGCGGTCTTCGAGCATGAAGACCAACTTCATGCAACCTCCTTCGCACGGTTTGGTCGCTTACCAGCAGCTGGTGGTCCTCCTGGAGCCTTTGTACTAGTTGCATTGCTGTGATATTGGGTTGTCTTCTAGCGGTCATTTAGAGAAATCGATCCTGTATCTGCGTAGTAACGCGATATCTACCCGTGTGCCATTCAGCTACATCCCCAATACTGCGATAACGTGATCACAACCTTGATATCACGTTTTGGCTGGTGTGTAGGGCCAAACCAACGACGCCTTGAATAGCACCATTTTCTAGCATGCCCACGGCTCGTAACATTTCATCTCGACTCCAATGACGACGTGACATGACTCCTAAAGCTCACACGGCACGTTAAATTAAAAAAGAATAACAATCTCATCCCTTTTCATTAATTAATATTAATAAAACAATTTAAATTTTCCTTAACGTAACGAATTACTAACAATTTTGCCGCCGTATTTTGTTTTTTCTGTTTTTTTTTTATATTTGTTTTTTAAATTTTGGAAAATAGAATAAATGAGGTTTCAATCTGTATACAAACTTTTTATGAAAACTAAAAAGATTTTAAACTAAACATTCGTAAATAATTTAGAATTAAGGTATCACTAGATTCTGTTGATGTGTGTATAAGTTACAGCGCCAGTAGCCAGTCAGTCCTATACATTTTTGACTTTTTGAATGTCAAATAATTATGTGTGGGAGGGCACTGCATAGTTATTACTTGTATAAACTAAAGATTACTGAAAGAATGACAGAATTGATTCTTTATCAACACCAATATTAATTTAATCCGACTTAAAATCTTCAGCATGAAAAATATAACTATATTTGTTGGAATCAGCTCAGGTTTAATCTTTCCAAATGTTAAAATACATTTTGGGTCCGCGATTCATCCGGTTTTAATTTTCAATGAATAAATCTTTTTCTTACCGGGGAAATACAATTGGGACTTATAAAAGAAGAATTTCATCTGTTGGCTATAAGCAATTGATGTCAGTGGAAGTTTAATAAACATAGGTTCTTAAAAAGAGTTCACTACTGAACGAATTATAGCTGTCTAATAGAAAATCCATTTATCGAATTTACCACAGAAAAAAGTGTCTAAGGGCTCATTTCTAGAGACGCGACGCGTCGGGCGGCGCGTCGAGCGACGCGGGCCGCTTCAAATTCAAACATATGTCAATGAAGAGTGCCGCAAAAAAAATATTTTTTTCGTGGGACAGTTTTCTCAAATTAACATAAAATAAAATTTGAGCAATCTGTTCAAGCAAGGCTTTCGTACGATTTTATTAACACAGGTGCTGACATTATAATATACCTAACTGACAAAAACTTATTTTCTGAATTATTTAAAACAACAGAAAATCATTTTTCAATACACTTCTTTGAAAACTGGTTCTTTTCGCACTACGATTAGGTAATGCTACACTGCATTTTGAATTTATCACACACGTGAGTTTTTAATGTTTTTTCCACACATGTGTAGAAACTAAAATTGCCACAGATAACTGCCGATAATACCTATACTTAGTCCAAACTGGTAAATGCATAATTTAAAAAAAAACACCCGACACAAAAACCCGGTTCTCGGTTCAAAAACACCCTCGCCTACGGCTCGTGTGTTAATACCGTCTGGAACGACAATAACAAACATTCTCCACTTGTATCAAAATGTACTATTTCTTTGTACGTTTTTTTATATGAAAATTAAAATGGTACCAAATATATATATATTTTAATACCAACCGGTGCCACCTATTACATATTAAACGTCAGTCCGTACCTTTCTCTTCGATAATAAAATTAAAATTTCGCCCTGGCTTTGAGGAGGCGACCCGTGAAATTATTCAAACCTTTAGGAAATGACGAGAGAGACACACTGATATTGTACTGTAAAGACCTGCTTTATTCTATACACTAGCTGTGCCCGCGGTTTCGCTCACGCATTTCGCGCTATTCTCTTAACATTCATATCAGGGAACATTACATGGGGATGTGAAGTCGTAGTATATTCCTGACATACTCTACAAAATAATATAAAATAAACTGACTTATGTTTAATTAAGACTAAAACCTGATAAAATATTTTAGTAAGTACTTCTTTTTTTAAGTACTAAACGAACTCTTTCTAAACATTATTAGAAGGACAAAGCTTAAAGACGTAGATATGAAGCGAGAATTTGAACTGTGTTCTTTATTTGAATTTAGAAAGAACACATGATTTACCAGAGCATTCAAAACAACGTGAAACCTTGACTGTGCCTAAACAATTGGTCAGCCTGCAAATTTTTGAATGTCGTATTTTTTTATTTCAATTGTGGATGAAATAATTTTCAAAAAATATTTAATCCTCCATAGAAAAGGGAGGATCCTCCAACCAGACGGGTGTACAATTTATTTATTTATTTATCTCAATCAACATTGGATCATTCGTATAACTACACAGAATTAAATATTACAAAATCAAATGCTCAATAGTATTAAAATAAACATCACAATTAAAATCATTATTGAAATTAAAATTATTAACAAAATTAAATCAAAACAAAGTCAATCCAAATCAGAGTCAAATCAAATTAAAATCAACATCATAATACAATTAAAATCACAACTAAATTAAAATTAAAATGATTATAAAATTTAAATCAAATTAATACAATATATTAACATTTGTCAGTACGTGAACCATGCAGCAGTGGTTCAGGTACTGACAGCCCGTATAATGCCCGACATGGCCCGACAGGTGTTGATGTCAGGTATTTCGAAAAATTAAGAATAGTTTTTAGTTCTTCATTAATGACATAGATGGCGCTGTAGCAACTTCTCTAGCGCCGCTACATTCATAAAATAAAGCCGGAAACACACTCTTACGTGGTATGGCGTGTCGCGCCATAACCCCACTACCGCTCTGGCCAATCGGTGTTGAGCATTCAGCGAGAACGCGCCACGACACGACATGACACACAAATGTCTTTAGCCATACTGAATGTATTAAACCGATATGCTTCTGGCGCGCCACGCCACACCACGCCACGTAAGTGTGTTTCCGGCATAACGCTATTTTTAAAACCATTCTTTTATTTTAATTTTGCACATAAATTAACCTTTAAATGATGCTGATTGAGTATTTCACGATATATAGGTATCACAAAAGCGTATTGAAAGCAGTTATTAATCACTAAAAGATATAGGGTTCACTCAATAATAAATGACAAACGAACTGGAAGCCGTTCGAATCTGGCTTTCTGCTGAATTGGGAATGAATCGAATATTTATGAAGATCCGGGAATAAAACAGATTTTTTTTTCTGTTGTGACGCGTTTTTCGTTTGGAGCACGGTAAAATTGTAAGCAGTGGGTTAACTTCAAAGAGACGGCCAAAACGCTAGACCTAATTAACGGAGGGCCTTTTCCCCCACCCTTTTAAAAAAAAACATGCATCCCCACCCTTAACACCCTTCGCGCGCCACGCTGCGTCATTTTCTTATCGATAAACCACCCAGTACACCCGATAGTAGCAATCCTAGCCCTCTGAACTACAGTAGGCATTGAATTCACGGACATGTCCGAATTACACTACTGCTTATCTTTTTACTGTGTTTGATGTTCATTCGATGTGTGACAGTTCGGGGAAATGTGGGATGGAAATAAAAGGGATATAAATAATTTGACTTAGTTCTGTCTGATTTTTTATTTTATTATTAAACCTATTCTCTTTAAGCTGAATTTTATTAGTTAATATTCCTTTCTTGCTTTTATACACTGTGGCATTAAATTTGACACAGGGTGGAAACGGTTAAGTTACCTTAACCTTGCAGCTACACGAAAATGGTCTTAGAAAACCATCCACAATTTTCCATGAAATTTTGATCCCCATTCACAGATTAAAAAAAAATACAATGAACAAGAGAATTGCCATTTTACACAAAATATTTTTTGATGCCATTCGATCATATTCCAGACAAACCATTTTGAAGTACTCAAAAAGTCAGAAATTGCAAAAAACTTTTCCTCTAAGTACATTTTGTTTGAAAATAACCATTTTTTAATGTTAATCGATACTATTTCTAATACTGATTAAAAACTTCCATGGGACCAACCCGGGCTGAAGTACTAAATACCTTTACCATTTCCACCCTGTATTTTGATAAGTATTTTTATGAACATTTTTTTTTGTAAAGTACCTATTATTCATTTTAACATAAATGAGTTATTTTCGGTGGTTTTTCCCTATGTTTTAAAACATTGTTTTGACAGTTTGAGTGCTTTAAGGGTTTTCTCTTCCTTTGTTTGGTATTTTCGTTGTGTCATTGAGCGTCGAGCAACAAGATAACTGACAAATGCACTGACTGGACAAGTCCATTCAAACCTGTATGGTGATTTCTTTAAAAGACCATTGCATTCACTGCTCTGCATAGTCCGCATGTGAGTTGACTAATTTTAGTCTAGGTCTCAAAAGAGACCTCTGAATTCGTTTTTTTTCTTCTCAGAGTATTTAGGTTCGAAACACTAACTTCATTTAGTTAAAAATGTTTGTAAAACCTATTTGCAAAATAAATATCAGTTATCATGATAAGTTAACCCACACCATATACTAATTATACAGTTAAATGCGTCAAACTAATCTAAGATTCTAAAAAGTATTTAGTAAGATAAGTCTCAAGATACCACCAAAACCAACACTTTAAACAGATATAATTAATCAGTGTTAGTATCCAACATTATTAAAATTACTTCAAAAATAAAACCGACTTCAAAAAAAAACAAAAAAGTGAAAAATAACTTTAGCTTCTGACCTTTGTTTGATTGATTAATTTTTTTTTGTCACCGACTTCAAAAGCCAAAGTTATTTTTCACCTTTTTGTTTTTTTTGGAAGTCGGTTTTATTTTTTGCAAAAAAGTTTTTATTTTTCACTTTTTAGTGGTTCACATGGGCTTGATATACATGGAAAGTGCATACCGTTACAATTACAATAAGCCCAAACACGACTTGGATACATTGTCTCATTATGGAGTTCCGTGACTCTTGCATGACTTTATCATTAGATCTGATGGTAGAATGGTTCTTATCGAACTCAAATGCTTCACTTGTTGTAGAAAATATCAAAATCTCAACACGTTATCATATAAAATTTACAGACTTCTCTCGATTTTGCCAAGATTCAATCATCAGATCCCGACTTGGTGGCCATGGGACCATTTGGAAAAAATACCCTTTCCAACAAAAAAATATTTTATTTTAAATCGGTTGGCAAGCGACGGAGTTATGCCCGAACAAACATATGAAAAAAAAAACATCCTAATTGAGAACCTCTTCCTTTTTTAGAAGTCGGTTAAAAATGGTAAGTATTTTTGATGTGGGTTGATTTATTTTGTTACAAATGCGCTATGAAGTGGCAGAAAACTTTGTGGTTGTTATTAAACTGTTATGTAGTAGTGTTTTTTATGTAATCAAATGCAAATGTTTAATTTTTTCATCACGTATTAAGTTCTATTCAATTTTCTTTTTGAAAAATGCGGATGTCGCCAATTCAGCCAATTTCAAAATGAAGAAGTACACGAAATAAAAATCATTGGGTTAGTAAAAATTGTAATTTTTTTAATGATTTTGAACGACATAATAGTACTAAGCAAAATATTACCTGAGTCTGATATCATTAGATAAACAAATATTCACAAAAGAAAACTAAAACCGAAGTAAGTGAGCTAAAAACACAGCAAAAAAAAAACTTAACTTTACCGTAGGTGTGTTTCAGCAAAATGTTCACTGAACCCCGAAAACATGTGCATTGTACAGTGCGCAGGCGCCGCCGCTCGGTATATATAGTGTTTGGAGAGCTGACGTCGCACTTCTGTCTCCATTTTTCACTCCAAAACGATGCGTATACTAACCCTACTGAGCATCGTTGCCTGCACTGCATTAGGTAAGTAGAACTTTTAACAAATAATAATTTCGTTAGCAATACGACTCTCTCTCTCTCTCAAAGCTCTCTCAAGTCAAATCGTGCACCTTTTGTCGACGTTTTATAAGTGCCCATCTAGGCCTATGTGAAATAAAATACTTTGATTTTGATTTTATTAGATTTATCGATGTAAAATAGTAATCATAGCTTTTGTTTCAGGATTTTATGCTCCCAACTTGAAAGGTCTGTAAAATTTTCACACTTCTAGAATTCTTCTAATAAAGAGTTTCAAAACTGTATGCAAATAAAAACCGATATTCAAAAATACCCAAAAAAGTTCAAAATACTTTCAGAAATCGGTGATTTTGTTTGTTTAATTGATTGTTTGTCTTGGCCACCGACTTCCGAAAGAAAAAAAGTCGGTTTTTATGCAAATAGATTTTAATTGCAGTTGTTGTTTTTTTTGTGTGGTTATCCACACAATTTTACATAGTAACTAGGACCAATTTAAACAGGACCAATCTGAAAATAAATCCTGTCACAGAAAAAAAACAAATCGGTTCATTGATGACGAATTTATGAGGTAACAAACATTAAAAAATACAACCTAATTAAAAACTTCATCCTTTTTTTGAAGTCGTTAAAACGAGTGATTTTATAGATAATGAATGGCGATAATGAACCATCAATATTCTTCTTTGCAGTGAGATTCGATTTCACATGTGTCGGAATCGGAACGGTAGCGTTCATCGAATTGCCAAAAAATACCACTTCAGCTGCAACTTCAGGATGGGTCTCGAAGACCAGGCCTGATGGCCCGACAGGACTGACTTCACTTGAGTTAATGTGTCCCGAAAATGATAATTCAATTTGCCTTTTATTCGATGATACTGGCTATGTAGCTGGGTTACAGATTGCTGTAAGTATTTATCGTTTTTACATTTTTTTACGTTTTTTGAAACAACAGGGCACTCAGGAGTGTCCCGTTGTTTGCTCTCTACTGGAACTGATGGACGCTACTGAAACAACAGGGCACTCAGAAGTGTCCTGTAGTTTGCTCACTACTGGAACTGATGGACGCTACTGAAACAACAGGGCACTTAGAAGTGTCCTGTTCTTTGCTCACTATAGGAACTGATGAACGCTACTGAAACAGCAGGGCACTCAGAAGTGTCCTGTTTTTTGCTCACTACAGGAAGACCATCGACACGCTAAGGAGAAGATTTAATAACATCACGCCTTAAAGCACGGTAGTTAGGCAGCCATGTAGGTTCTTATAGTAAAGTCTCACTTCGGTGGTTATGTTTCAGAGACACGCAATAAGGAGCTGGTCTCTTGGCAGCTTATAACTCACATACAGTACAGGAATAGCCAAGCCCGGAACAACAAACACCCCATAGGCCATAAAAATAAGGCGTTGCTTTGCATTCTAGTCAAAATACCACCCGTATTAAAATGCAGTCCGTCTGTTACTAGCCCTATAACCACACCTTCACACACACAAATAAACGCTAACATTTTATTTATATCGTATAGGTACCCTAAAATTCCAAGAAACCTCGCGAGCGCAACTGAGCAAATCTAATTTATTTAATTTTTCATAATTGACTAACTGCCGTAACTTAAATTGATTACTTGTCTTTTGTGACAAGCTCCAGAATTTTGATTTAAAATGTATAATTCTAAATTCTGGAGCAAAACTTGCAAATTGTACAATATGCAGATTTTGATTGCAGTTTGCCAAGGATTCAATTTCCAATGCAGTGTATGACTGGACTGTCCAAGGGTTCACAGAGTGGACTACCATCCTGAACGGCACCACAAAAGAATATTTTACCGTCCAGCAATACTACGTTGCACACGGTACGTAAAACTGTGTAGTAACAGAGAACAGCTGTGCAACTAAACAGCGACGACAATAAAGAAATACAGACAAAGAATATATTTTTTAAAGATATAAATACAGATGACGTAATTACTGTCAAAAACTATATTTAAACCCAATATTTTACCTTCAGGCATCCTGTTACCATATTATTTGAAAAAAAATTGCTGGGAAACAACTTTTTTTTTGAGGTTATAAAGCATGTATTGTGGTATAACTCAATGTAACACACTCAAAACATTGTGCGGTTGGATGGATTGAATAGTACGGGGTCGTAGAGATATTTAAAGTAAAATTCATGCGATAAAAAGTAGTATTTAAAAAAAAGCTTGGCAAAATCTTGCAACTTTGACCCCAATATCTCCGTAACTAGAAGGTTTCCAGGTATAGTGTAGAACAAAAAAATATCAGAATGACGAGTAGAACAAGTGCCTTTCGTATTCGTTAAGAGGTGTTTTACACCCTTTATATATCTGTCCCAGGCATTTAATAAACACAGTAGGTATATTCGTTAAAAACACTAAACACACACTTGGAGACATTTATTCTCTAAAATGCCACAATCTATTCGTTTGCAACAATAAGATCACCGCCGGGGAAAAGCAGGTACGTAATCTTTTTGCTTTACAATAAAAACTTTTTTACAAAAAATAAAACCGACTTCAGAGAAAACAAAAAAGTGAAAAATAACTTTAGCTTCAGAAGTCGGTGACCTTTGTTTGATTGATTTAGTTTTTTTGTCACCGACTTCTGAAGCTAAAGTTATTTTTCACTTTTTTGTTTTCTCTGAAGTCGGTTTTAATTTTTGTAAAAAAGTTTTTATTTTTCATTTTTAGTGGTTCACATGTACTTACCCCTTCACAGCGTACCGGCGTGATTTTCTTTTATGAACTGGTGTAAACAATAGACAGATATGAGATTTCAGCGATCCCAGTACATTTGCTATCATTTATTGAGGAGTTCCCGTTGCCTATCTTCCGAAGTTCTTCATCAGATCTTTACCAAATTGAAATGGGATCACTCCAAGAATGTAGTCTTCCTAAAACTACTCAAATCGCTTCTGGCGTGCCTATAAAATTTAAGGAATTCCCTCTATTTCTCCAGGATCCCATTAAATGGAACTTAACATATCTAACTGTCGAAATCTGGGTGTATTGTACACTTCTGCGTACTCCCTTAGAACATACAGGCGTGATGTTACGTCACTATGTTACATAAACAATAAACAACCAAGCGATTGCAGCAATTACTGTAGCTTTGCCGTGTATTTTTGAAGAGTTCCATTTATATCTCCGAAGATCAGCGTCAGATCTTAACAAAATTTAAATGGAACCACACGGAAAGCACCAGCTTTCCAATAAAAAAAGAATCATCAAAATCGGTTTACCCAGTGCAAAGTTCAGAGGCAACAAACATTGTCGAAATCTGGGAGTATTGTACACATCTAGGTACCCCCTCAGAGCATACAGGCGTGATGTTACGTCATGATGTAGTATGAACAATGAACCTACAAGCGATTGCAGCAATTACTGCAGATTTGCCGTCTATTTTTGAAGAGTTCCTTTGTATATCTCGGAAGATCAGCATCAGATCTTCAGCAAATTAAAATGAGACCAATTGACAAGCACCAGCTTTCAACCAAAAAAAGAATCATCTAAATCGGTTCACCCAGTCGAAAGTTCTGAGGTAACAAACAAAAAAAAAAAAAAAAACAAAAAAAAAAAAAAAACAGACGAATTGATAACCTCCTCTTTTTGGAAGTCGGTTGAAAACAGATTAAGTCTGGCACAAAACAAAACACATTCAAACATGATTCAAACTATAACTTCATACAGTTAAATATGTCAATAATAGGGTTACCAGCGTAATTAAAATCGAAAGGGTGTAAAAAACCTCTTTACGAAGCCCTTTTACTGTAAGATTTTTACTTTAAACACCTCCACGACCCCCGTACTATTCCATCCAAACAATGGTTGAGTGCGTTACATCTAGTCTTTTCCACTATTCTGTTCTTTATTAATAGTGAAATCAAAAATAAAAATATTTTCTATCAAAAATTTGGTATCGTACATATTTTCCAAAATTCTTATTTTTTATTATTATTTGTAATACTTTTATTTTTGATCAATTGGGGCAGGATTCGCCCATGTCCTGACACCAAAGCTGGCAGATTATTACTTTGGATGGCAATGCTGATTCTATTGCTTAGAAATAGGCTAGTCCTCTGGTCACAAGAAGAGTAGACCAACTGTTTGTGACGATATCCCGAAATACTAGGTAGGCTCTCGGACCCTATGGCCCTCGTGCACTGGTTCCCAACCTGTGGTCCGCGGACCACTGGTGGTCCGCAGCAGCCTCGACTACGGTCCGCGAAAGATTAAAATGTTATTCGTACTTTTTAACACAGAAGATGCAAGCTCAACCCAACCTAATTGAACCTATCAGAGGCAAAATTACTGAATGATTGCTAAATTTTTCGAGCTCAATTCGATCGCTTTTGTCCAATTTTTGTATAGTGTGAGTTAAAGATTCTATCCTAGTTATAATCCTGGCGGTGTCCATGTTTATCTAGGACCATAATATGGTCCCTGTTAACAATGAACATACCAAAGTGGTCCCTGGCCTAATAAAGGTTGGGAACCACTGCCCTAGTGTTATGTTATCTGATACTCAAATACTAGGTACATACTTATACTATCTTACTACAGAAACCTTGGCAAAGGATCCAGCCACTCGCATAGCCGCTCGCAACTCTTCCCTACTTCTGCAAGAAGGCAGCTTTTGGGTTTCTGGTATCAATGGCGAACTGTTCCAAATATCGACAACTGCTAGTGATATTACCGGTGCTGATAGTTTCTTTACCAAACAGCAGTGTATCCCGAAAATGGGTAAGCTTTCCTATTTAACTTTAGGAGGAAAAGAAAAAGAGTTTCAGAATTAAGGACCAGAGTGCATGCAACAGCTTTGAAAGCGTTTCCTATTTGTGCAAAGATTGGTATGGAAGAAGAATACATGCTGCACCGACTCCAAATAAATTGGGAAATTATTTACTAGGTGACCCACACAACTTCATTTGCGTCACTGGAGAGAGCAGAAGCTTGCAAAAAGAATAAATTGTCCCCGTTTATGCTCCGCTCCTTTTGGTCGATTTTTTTTAAATTACAACCGATAGTTCTTGACATTAGCGCGATCAAAAAAACAAACAAACTCTTCGGCTTCATAATATTAAGTAAAGATTATCGCTGGTAAACTTCACTGTGCTTTTGCCTTCAGCTCTATGACAGTATTGTATGAGTTAACTTCTAATCAAGTCTGTATGAATTCAGGATATCACTATTACTACAACATAACCACCAGCAGCGACTGCGCAGACGAACACATGTTCCCGTGGTTCCCTCTCATCTACAACGATCAGCTCATCGGGTTAGGCTTCAACGTCTTCGCACAATACACCATCGAGAGTGGATCTATGAACTGGTTTGAGTACTCAGGAGAGACTGCCATCCGGGTAAGGTTTTTTTTTTAATAATTCTTTTGAGTCACATAAAGGGAAATGGCGAGGGCTATAATCGGAGTTTCTTTGCGTGATCGAATCAGAAATGGAGACATCTACAAGAAAACCGACGTAGCTCGAAGAATTGCTAAACTTAATTGGCACTGTGGGTAGGGCACATTGCTCGCAAAACGGATGGCCGATGGGGCTGAAAAGTTCCGGAGTGGCGACTGCAAACTGGAAGAAAACGTTGCGTTGGAAGACCTCCCACTAAGTGGACCGATGACCTGAAAAAAGACGCGGGAATCCGCCTGATTCAAGTCGCACAGGACCGGTCAATGGCGATACTTGGGGGAAGCCTATGTCCAGCAGTGGACGTCTTTCGGCTGAAATGATGATGATGATGTTGATTTAGTCAACTTTAATGAATAAACATCCATGGACAAAGGGTGATCTAATTACAGCACACATCTTCTTACAATACTTTCCATTTGAAGTGATGATTCTCAACAAAATGATATAATTATTATCAGTAAACATGGTTAACATTTTCTTCTATAACTATCATTTTCTCTTTTCTATAATAGGGAGCATGCTGCAACGCACAAGGACCCAGTGTGGGTTGTATGAAAGTAATTTCCATACGTAGTGAAAATCATAAACATCTTTATGGTTTTAACTCGATACCTGTTGCCATGTTTGGTGTGGGGTTAATATATCAGTTGTCTTTGGGCTGTAATCTTGTTCTTCATTCGTATCGGTGGTATGTTCAGTTTCTTGGGCCCAGTATATGGCGTCTTATTATTAAGGCGTCTGTGGCCTTCCTTCAGTCCTGTAAAGTGCAGGTGTCAGAACACTTTGGGCTCTCCAGCAACTGTATCAAGGAGCATCTCATTCACAATGTGTGTTGGAGGGAACTGCTTCTGCCGGGGTTGCGGGACTGATCGAAAGCGATACCGTGGCCCCGGAACATAAAGGGCGAGAAAGGAACATGGAAAGGTTTTAGTCAGTAAAACTCTGTCACTCCCTCCCGCTCCGCCCAGAGTGGAGAAGTCATTTGATGATTTCTCATCCTAAAAAAAAGAGAACTGCTCAGGCATGAGGGATCGGCTGAATCGCCCGTGTTTTTAACCTAAGGCTGCCAAAAGACGAACTGCATCGTAGCAACCGCGCGCAATCGATACGTGACATCAACTTGGTCGGCTATCACTAACCGCATACAGTTGCAACTACACACTAACTGTATGCGGTGACTGCAGCCGACCAGGTGAAGTTGATATCATGACACAACGAAGGCGAATATGCAACTGCTTGCAGTAAAACATATCGCCTGTGCGCGGTTGCTGCGATGTAGTCTATCGGTCGGCAGCCTTATGGATAACCTTCTAATTAAAAATGTTTTCTTTTGCAGTACACAGTTCCGTACGGTCCTGAATGTTTGTACGAGGTGGCTGGACTAGTTGGACAAGTATCTTTACACACATACTTCATAGACAATCCATTTGAAGTAGTTTGTATGGCGTGAATGTTTTGTGATTAGTTCAGATTGTGACCTTGTATTATGTTTTGTTGTTAAGTGTTATCTACTTATTAAATACCTTGTAAATTAAAGTATCAATGACTATTAATACTTAGGGGTTTTCCATTAACCAGGTGATGCTTTATAGATACGCGTTGACGTTTTAGACTTTCCCTCTCCCCCTACCCAAAATCACGTGTATTTTATGGTACAAAATAACTTAAAAAAATAAAATACAGTTTTATAGGTAATCTAATTTTATTCTGGATAATTAAGCACCCTGATAAAAATGTCCAGACAAAACATTTAGAAATTGCTGTTCAAAGGAAAAATAAATACACATTATATCTCACTACGCCCTCACTCCCCGCTCCCCTTCTTTTGAGCCTCACGTGATAAATGGACGGCCACTTGGTCATCACAACACTTACTTCCTGGTCTCAAACTGCAGAGTTCATTATGGACGTCTCTCTGAACTAACCGATAAACAGCACGGTAACACTGAACCAAGGTGTGAGTGTGGAGCAACACAGGATGTACATATATATATATTTATTATTAGCCTACATTGTCCCACTGCTGGACAAAGGCCTCCATAGTCTTCCACTCCTCTCTACGTGCGGCTCTCTCAGGCCATATCTGTAGGATGCATCAGACCTGATATGAGCCAAAGTCGTCACTCAGGGAGTGCCAGAAGACGAACAGCGTCGCCGAGGTAGGCCTAGAAAACGCTGGGCGTGACAACTCATAAGCGTTTGTGAGAGATTGGCCTGAGAGAGTCGCACAGAGGATATATTGGACCTTTTTTTCACTTGCTATGCATCCAGATCCGGAACAACTAAGTCCTTACAAATATTTGTTCCATACAGGAATCGAACCCGTGACACGTGGCCCAACAGCGCTTAGCCACTTCGTACACAAGTACCCTTTGATGCCATAGAACAAATAAATCAAATATTTATGAAACAATAATAGTTACATACAAAACACTGATCTCGCGTTATTTCTATGGCAAATATTTTGCTAACAAATATGGGGAACGTGATTTGGATACATTAGATTAAACTCATCTACATTGTGACGTATTTATTCATGGGGTGTCGTCATATTCCCTGTTATGGAAAAGTACCGTGTTGTAGCATTTATTTGGCAATTTGTAGCACTGTTAAGTTGTCTGGTTGGGCTATGCTCGGAGTTTCCTTGCGTGATCGAATCAGAAATGAAGAGAACCAATGTCACCGACGTAGCCCGAAGAATTGCCAAATTTAAATGGCAGTGGGCAGGGCACCTTGCTAGCAGAACGGATGGCCGATGGGGCCGAAAAGTTCTGGGGTGGCAACCGCGAACCGGAAGACGATGCGTTGGAAGACCTTCCACTAGGTGGACCGATGACCTGGTGAAGGTTGCGGGAATCCGTTGGATGCGAGTCGCACGGGACCGGTCAATGTGGCGACACTTTAGGGAGGCCTATGTCCAGCAGTGGACATCTTTCGGCTGAAATGATGATGATGATGATGAAGGTTGTGTGTCTTTGAAGCAACCTGCATATTCGATGTCTCAAAAATTTGTTTTTTTGGTTATTAGTGTTATCGTTCTTTTTTATTTTGGGTCAGAATATTTTTTGTTGTATTGATGTGAATACGTCTTTTTCGTTCTTTTACGTAACATCATGCTTGTAATGCAGAATAAAGTGAAGAAGTTGTCTAGTTAGGCAGAGGTGCAATAGTACCAGATATGTTCAGGTCCCATGTAATAGGGGCAAGCCTATTGCCGACAATCGAACGCAAATCCAGGCTCGGTGGCGAAAAAAAAAAACAAAAAACATGCTGAGAAATTACTGATGGAAAAACTCAATGCAATTTGCCCAGTCAGCGAATGGAACCCAGGAACTTCACGCTCAGCAGTAACGCTAGTGTTCGATGACGGGGAGAGCAAGTGCCTTTCGGCTTCGTTAAGAGGTGTTTTACACCTTTTATACTCTTTTTAACCGACTTCAAAAAGGAAGAGGTTCTCAATTCGTCGGAATCTATTTTTTATTTTTTTTATGTATGTTTCCCGATTACTCGAAGATGGCTGGAACGATTTGATTTTTTTTTTGTTTGAAAGGGTATACTTCCTAGGTGGTACCATAATCATCGAGTCGGGATCTGATGATGGAATCCTGGAGAAATTGAGAGGACATCAAATTTTATAGGCACGCTTGATGTGATTTGGATAGTTTTTGGAAGAGTACTTTCTTAAACTGATCCCATTTCAATTTGGTGAAGATCTGATGAAGAACTTCGGAGATTGGCAACGGATCTCCTTAATAAATAAAATAGCAAATGGACTAAGATTGCTGAAGTCACATGTCTATCTATTATTTACACTAGTTCCTAATATAACATCACGCCGGTACGCTGTGAAGGGGTAAGCACAAGTGAAACACTAAAAAGTGAAAAATAAAAACTTTTATGCAAAAATAAAACCCACTCCAAAAAACACAAAAAAAAAAAAAAAACTTTAGCTTCAGAACTCGGTGACAAAAGACTAAGTAAATCAATCAAACAAAGATCACCGACTTCTGAAGCCTAAGTTATTTTTCACTTTGTTTGTTTTTTGGAGTCGGTTTTATTTTTTATTTGCCCAACAGCATAGGTCTCTCTTTATTTACAAGATAACCGTATTATTTACACTAGGTAAATGTGAACGTCAACTCTAAAATAGTAATAAAAATATGTACAAATATCAAAACGGTTATAGGGCGTTATGTTTCCGATTTGTTAATTAAAGTTTTGCAAAATCGTGGATTTCCAGACTGTGTGTTTCACTGAATTCAGAGCATTTTTAAGCTGTTTTGAAATGAATAATGATTCCTCAAATAAAATACCTGGCAGTGAAATGAAAAATGGAAAGTAGTACCTAGCACAAACGCACGCAATAAAAGTAAAATTAAAAATTTAAATAATACTAATTTCACACAAAATCGCATCAAAATCAATCAAAATCAAAGCATTTATTTCAAGTAGGCCAGTCACAGGCACTTTTGAATTGTCGAAACAAAAATGAACATTTAAAGTAGCTACAGTCCCAGTCACAAGACATAAAACTGTGAAAGTACTGTAGTTGCCCATTCCCTAACGTACGAGTAGATCTCTATGAAGAAGAACGGGCAAGGAACTCCATGGACACTCTTTTAAATCAAAATATTGTTACAAAATCAAAAATTACGTGAGAACAATGTAGCAAGATAAAAGCACGTTAAGTGTCCTGGATAGCAAAACAAAAATAAAATACAACTCAAAAACAAATAAACCATAGCGACTAAGAGATGACCAGTCACAACTGACAGCGCCCGTTCACGAACATGACGCATGGATCAGCACTATTCAGCTCAACCATTTTGAAGGGAACTAAATGGTCCGACACACGCGCCACCATCAGCGAGACATATGAGAGAGCATGATACTCTCAACCGCCAGGGCACATTCTAGTCAAGAACTGCCGTATAAGATACTACTGCTGATGATGAAAAAGCCATTGCGATTCTGATTTTAAGAAGGCTATCACCAAATTTCTTATGTTTTACTGTTTTTAGAGTTTATATAAACCAAAACCATAATCACTCATCAAATCAAAATTTAGACGTGTGATTATGGCTTGGGTACGGCCACAAAATTGAAAAAAAAATGCTCGAGAAAGTTTGATTAATTCTCCATGGAGTGCTCAAAATAAACATATCTAAATTTTTCTTGTATTAGAGTGTTTCAGAGCTACACTTGTGTATTAGGTACTTACTGAAGACATATAGGTTAAGCTTGAGGAAACTCTCTCCGCTTTAGAGGAAATGGGACGACTATTAAGTTTGTAGTAAACTCGGATTATTCGGGAAAAAAACATTTTAGCAGTTAGCGTACCAATTTGCGATTCAGTTAAGGTTTAAAGCAAGACATTTTCACAAACAACTGATAACCAGACCAGATAACCTGTTGCTTTTCAAAGTAACTAATCACTGTGGGGAGCCAAGCCGATGATTGAACTAACAGTCAAATCGGATTTGTGCCACAATTGCGGATTGCAGACGAAAATGGACGCGCATTTTGTGCTGATTGCGCGCTCTATCTATGTTGTGTAGGTACAGAACTGTTTTTTGATAGTATTGGGCATAAGTGTTAAGCAAGAAAAGAGATGAACAAAAATGAGGTGAAATGGTGTCGACCTCACTTGCTTAATTTACTAAACCAATACTAACTGGGCCGAACTTGACCACAACAGCAATGATTTGACTCGCGATAAAATATCATAACAAAGCTTATTTATTATGATTTTAAGATTCCGTTTTCATTTCTACGTAATATTTCGTTTTATACCATAGTAAAATGGTTACTTTTTTTTGGTATTATTATGAATAATAAATGCAACGACCAGGTGGGCCCAAAAAAACTATTTCCTCTGTGAGGATGAATGGATGTTTATAACTCTTTCACGTAAAAACTACACAACGGCTTTTTTTTAAATAAATATCGCTGGACATTACACGAAAGGCCGTCCAGTGCCACACTAAGCAAGGCTTGTGTCGTGGTCACCAGACAGTTGATATACTACATATATACTTTTTGTTTGTAAATACATACTTATTATACGTATAAACATCCGTGACTCGAAAACAAATGTCCATGATCATCACACAAACATTTGCTCCTAACGGGATTCGAACCCGGGACCCTAAGAGCGTAAGGCAGCCTCACTACTGCTGCGCCATTCAGGTCGTCAAAATTTGCTTTAAATGAAATTTGGCACACAGATCGTTTACAAGCTGGATTCACAAATAAGATGTATTTTATTCTGGAAGAAAGAACAAACCTGGAAGAATAAACCTATGGGACATTCGCCAAAAACAGCAAAAACCGAAGAGAAAATACATTGTAATCCAAGGGGCTTTTACAACTCATGGCGCCATGGAGAGAGCGACTGTCGCAACCCCGTGCACGACACAATTGTGGTGATAAGTCCCCTTTTTTAGGAGTGGCGTGAGAGGCACCTTGGCTTCCTCCCTTTGCGCCTGACGCAGGTCCTCACTGGAGACGGTAGTTATAGGAGGTTCCCTGATTCAATCCATGGTCCGCAGCGAGAGGGTATGGGAAGCCGTCACTTCCTTCTACAAAGCAGTCATGCTAGCCAAAGAGGTGGCGGAACGAGAGAGGCAGAGACCCTTCATTACCTATTCCCCATCCGAAAATTAAATGCATTAAGTACTTTGTTACTCGGTTGCTTTAATAACCTTCTCTAAACGTACTTAATAAGACTTTACTGCGCCACCGTAGGTATAGGTACACATATTGTATGTTTATCTATACAAATATTATAAAGCAGAAGAGTTTGTTTGTTTGGTTGGTTTAATGCGCTAATCTCAAGAATTGTCGGCTCGAATTGAAATATTCTTTTGGGTTGGATATTCCATTTATTGAAGAAGGTTATAGGCAATATAACATCATGCTACGATTATTAGGAGCGGAGCAGGAATGAAAAATGTTGCAAAAACGGGGATTTTTTTTTTCTTTCCTCTTTTCTCTCTTATGTGACGCAGACGAAGTTGCGTGGGTCAGCTAGTAAATTAAACATGCGACCTGTTTTCTCATTAAAAATAAGTGTACTTTATTGAGGATATTAATAATCAAACCTAAGCTTCTGCAATAGCTTTCAGATTTCCTTTCCGAAACCCACTGTATCGTTCGTGTCAAATTGTATTTTTTTAAATTAAACTAATTACTTTGAAGCTGAGAATCCGAGATCATTTGTATACTGCTACTGATAATCAACTTCGTCTTCAAAGCACTGTGTACTTAATACACTTTTACATAAGTATCAATTTATTACAAAAGCCACATTCATTTATGTTTTACAGCAAATTACTTTTTATAAACATTGTAATGTCCTTGTCTGGCTGTCTGTCGTGGGTGTTTCAAAAGGTGACAGCAGAATATAAATAGACAATGACGTAATACTTTCAATAATGTTCCAGCCCCATTCGTTCAATCAATTCTGACGTATGCCCACTCATATCACGTCAAATACATTGTTATTGTTACACTACATAAGGTTGAATGTAATTACTTGCCTGTCGTAAAAGGACAAGATCTTTAATATAATATTTATCAGTGACAATTCGATTTCTATCAACTTTTGTGAAGTTTCAATTTACAGTGAATGGTTGTAAAAGAAACTTTACACATACATAACCCTCATTATTATTTTTCCAAGTCATTCGGTGTCGGCGCTGTGCGCAGCACGTCCGCTTCCATATCGTCATGCCATCAGACACCTCGTTTCACCCCATATCATCCTTCACAAGTTCACACAGTCCATCCGTCTTGTTTGGTCTTCCTCTTCACATTCAGACTTAAAAACTTTCCTCACGACATTTTCCGTATTCCTGCTCATGATTACTGACCAAGTACCAACACAGGATGAAATATAATTTTCATCCCCCCATCTCGGAAAGACTATTTTTGCTCTTCGATATCTGAGTGCATAAGCCGTTTTTATCGTCTTGAGGGTAAAGTAAATTTGTCCGGGGTTGCGGGCCTGTTCGAAAGAGATACCGCGACCCCGGAACGTAAAAGGCGAGGAAGGAACATGGATGGTTTTTAGTCAGTAAGAGTCTGACACTCCCTCCCGCTCCGCCCAGAGTGGGGGGGGTCATTTGATGATTTCCCATCCTTAAAAAAAAAAAAAAAAAGGGTAAAGTAAATTTGAATGTAGAACATCGTGTGCACTAAGCATGTGAATTCAAAACATCATTACACCTATTTACTTCTACCTCTATGGTGCCGAATTAATCAAACATTTTTTTATTTGTTAAGAACTCAGACTCGGAACCTTCTTGGTGTACTTTTTTAATATGTTTTGCGCGCGCCATTTTCTTTTCACGTCACATTGTTAACACCTTAGGTTAAAAACAAGGAACTTGAAAACAAGTGATAAACCTAAAATGACCACTCATTATCTAGCGACGAGGAACTTTATTTGACGCCAACAGAATTAACTGAATTTGTTAATAATGCACATTTTTTTTTAATATGTTTTGCGCGCGCCATTTTCTTTTCACGTCACATTGTTAACACCTTAGGTTAAAAACAAGGAACTTGAAAACAAGTGATAAACCTAAAATGACCACTCATTATCTAGCGACGAGGAACTTTATTTGACGACAACAGAATTAACTGAATTTGTTAATAATGCAATTTTTTTTATGCGGGTATTCATTTCCTCGCTGAGGTGGGATGAAAAGTTACGTGTTGCACTCGAGTGCAAGGATTTTTGACCTCGTACTCTTTTGATTCCCTCGCTAACGCTCAAGATTCTAAGTTTCGAATCACTCGCTGCGCTCGTGACTCAATTTTAGAATCTTTCGCTTGCTCGGTCATCAAAATTGAGCACGCGGTTAAAAAACAACTTTGCACTATTGTATAACAAATAACTATTTCATCCCCCAACCCGGAAAGAGTATTTTTGCTCTTCGGTATCTGACTGCAAAATCCGTTTTATCGTCTAGAGGTTAAAGTAAATTTGAATTTAGAACATCGTGTGCACTACGTAGTATGTGAATTCAAAACTTAAAACTATTTACCTCCATGGTGCCGAATTGATCATATTTTATTTTTTAATTTGTTAATAACTCAGACTCGGAACCTTCATGGTGTTCCTTTTTTTAATTAGTTTAGCGCGCGCCATTTTCTTTTCACGTCTATAAGTCACTGTGTTTATATGACACTTGCGCATGGAAGCGACAGAACACCACTCCCTGCGGATGAAAGCCATCTTCCAAGATGAGGTCCACAGAACACGTTGGTATTCTCACCACGAACGCATTAAGTTGACTCTGTGGCGCGACTCAAGCAGTGCCTCACTGCACATATTATTAAACGGTAGGTGTCGACAAAGATTACGTGTCCTCACCAGATACATATAACATGGCATCCACATAATTCAACCAATAGAAGAAGAAAAAACAACGAATACATTAAGCTAACGATTCATTTCAGCTTCTTTTGTATGCAAATCACTACTAATCTCAATCAAACTTTGCTCCTTTTCGTACCGTCTTTTCTCTTATAACTTTCACCGTAGATTCTAAAGTACTGTTAAATACTAAAGTTAACTAACAATTTAGCTCAGAAACCTAAGCTAAATTGCTCAAAGATGAGTTATTATTGCTCTCAGGTAAGCTATTACGTAGGCACTAGGCGTTTTAATTAATGGGTTGCTCATCGCCTTCACCTCACGTAGCTTCGGAGGTGCAGTATCGATCTGGGTCGTTGACCTCGTTGAGTTCGCTCTTAGCCCGGGAGAGTGTAGAATGTCAAGCAGGAAAGACGGAAAGATTATAAAATAAGTTATGTGCGAATTTTGCGTTTTTTGTTAAACGGTTTTTTGGGGTTAGCATTAATTTTAGGGTAATTTAATGTTTTGGACTGAACTTTTTCATGGTTATTAATATTTTTTAGTGGGCCTGAAGGTGCACTCTCGAGTGTTAGAGTGTACCCATATGTAGTAGCGCTCGTCAGGCATACTTTTGCTGAACGTTATTCATGTCACTGTCTTGTCAAAATAAAGACAAGTTCTAAATAGAGACGAGAGCATGTCGTCACAGTATAAGGTAAGTGGTCAAGCCTTATTATAATTAAACTAGACTTTGTTTTAGTATTTCTAGTCCATTCTAACTTGCTCTGGTAAATTGAATTATCTAAATACAAAATATCT
Organism: Xestia c-nigrum; assembly: GCA_916618015.1. Classification (NCBI taxonomy): domain Eukaryota; kingdom Metazoa; phylum Arthropoda; class Insecta; order Lepidoptera; family Noctuidae; genus Xestia; species Xestia c-nigrum. The sequence continues at coordinate 6,312,130 of OU745256.1, forward strand.
AAAAGCTGCAACAACATAACATTTCATAAAGAAATTTATACAATGTAATAATGAACCATTTTACATGAATGACTCCAGGTTACTCAAAGAGCCACGCGGTGAAGGTTTTTTCCAGGAGTGTAGGCAGTTGCAACCATCTGTGAACTAAACACATCACATTGCCACCCATGACCAACCCCTTCTGCCAAGCGTGGTATAACCGTACGACCATGACGTAGTTCTAATATTCTTGTATATATGTCACCGTAAAATTGTCAAATACGTTATATTACAATATAACGTGTTTTTTCTCGCGATATTGTAATGTCTCGAATTATTGTCAACTGAACATACGGAAGTATCTCTGCCCCCATAATCGGGACTTGGGGCACCCCCCCGTTAGGTTAGTTAGGTTCCTTTAAACCCTGCACTCGGAAATAGGGGGGGGCTCCGTCGTCTACGCTTTTTAGGGGGAATATAAAGTGTTTTAAGGTTATGTTATATTAATCGGTATTTCTCAGGAATGGTACATTACCTTTTCATGAGAGTTGTAATGTGCCACTGGGCAAGGGGGATCCCTCCTTCCCTCCACACCGCGTAAGTTGACTACCATCGCATGCATTTCACGAAAAATAATGCGTTTTGTTGTAAGCAGTATGTTCATTTGACAATAATTCGAGACTTTACAATATCGCTAGAGATATTACAATATAACGTATTTGACAATTTTACGGTGACATATAAAAATATATAGTAAATGAGAAAGCAACTTAATCCGACTGTTTTTCACCAAAAAAAAACTTGTTAACTGAAAAAAATTAAGTAGTCCGTCACTTAGATTATCAAAAAATACTTCACCCGTATTTTTCTTTTGTTACCAAAATTGACGAAGATACTCGTACGACGCTTATAAAATTCTTAATACTAATATAATAATTCTCAATTGTTTGGTATCATTTTAGTGAGTACTGACGTCACGAGCCCCCACTCCCGAGTTTTGATGCGTTTTATCTTTGTCAATATTAGTTGATTTACAAAAACAAAAAATACGTGTCCATTATTTTCCAATACTCTAACTGACGGACTAAATAGATTTGCAACTTATTGATCGTGGAAACTAGCTTCAGGCCTGGCTGTAAGGATTTCGATGAAATTCTCACGCACAGTTAATCATGAGCTGGGTTCTGGGTTTTTTACGATTAGGATTCCGAAGCAACATGCTCGTTTGTAATATAAGTAATTGCAGTTTATAAAATACCTACTACATACTATAGGTACTTATCTGTTTTTTTACGTCTTACGTATTCATTTTTAAACCTCAAGCCCTCACTAAAATAATATCTTTTAACTTCATAATTCAGTTTTACATTTTCCAAGTTTTTTTTTTCAGTTTCAGAATTTCTTATCAGTCCCTGTAATTATGGCTAAATTTCTGCATAAAATGATCTAAAGCGCCTCACCAAAATCGTATAGCCAACACGACGGTTATAGTTTTTAACCATAAAATACAAAATCGCAAACAAATTCCGATAACACTTGTATTATTTGTCCAGCAGCCATGTTTGATAAACACTAGCACGTGTGCTTTAAATACACAACTAGGTTTAAAAAGAGAGAGCGGCCATGTTGAAAAAACGTATGGGCACCCATCCGAATACACAATTCACCCCAGCGCTGCAGTCCAGTATACCTGACCTTCCTCGACACCCGAATGCTGAACGAAATTGGGTGTGGTAGGAAGAAAGTTGCTAGCGTCAGGGCTCTTGTTGCAGTGGACGCTTTTGCTTTTATTTGTTCGTGCCACCTTTGTTGACACTGCTCTTGAGCTCGCTGCAGGCGATTCTGATGAATCAATTGTTTCTTGTAGTGTTGTTTTTTAATGGCAACAGCTACAATCGTATGAAAACAAGTAATTATAATAACAACATTAAAATCTACGTTAAAGTAAAGAAAAAATATTCAAAAAGATTTTCCCGTACCGGGAATCGAACCCGAGCCTCCTGGGTGAAAGCCAGGTATCCTAGCCACTAGACCATACGGGATACTGGTAGATGGGTCAAAATTAACGTTCTATTGTTGTGAGTGTCATGATTCGTTTGTATTTTCACGATTAATCATATTTTTTGTTATGTTACAGCAAATTCTTTTGTTTTCATTTCGCAATTTATTTTAAAGAAAGCTATACTAGCATTATGATATGACTATTGTAAATAACCTAACACTGCTTTAAAACAATAATCTAGTGTGCAACTCATTGTATTTCCATAATTTTGTAATCAGTATTTTATCCTAATGTTATTTAGATCTGTTTAGAAAAAGATTTTCAATTCTGTAACTAGACATTCAAATAAATTACTTAAAATTAATAAGTAATATTATTACCACGACTCGGGTTTGTAGCGTCATCTACGGATCTTTATTGGAACCTTGTCGTACAGTAGCGCTCATACAAAGTCAGAGCAATTTAAACAAAAAGTTCTTCATTCAGATACTAGATGTCGCTAGTGAGCGATGGTAAAAAGTTACCTAGCATTGCTCACAGAGGGCGCGTTTCTCAAATCATTTGAACGAGTTGAGGCATTTTTGTTTTATTAAGGTTTTGGTAGTTTGGTTGGTTTCTTTGTTACACTTAAGTTTTACTAGTTAATGAGTACTCAGGGATTTCATTGAAAAGCCTTTGTTAATGCGATATTATGTGATATTGTTAGATTTACAATAGGTATCTAGACAAAGATATAACAAGAAGTATTAATATAAACACATTTATATAAATATGAATATCTCTTTATTTTTAACAATAAACTCTAGACAGGAGGTATTTATCACTTAATTTTTATCTATTTACTAATTTGCCACGTACATACATAGGAATGTTAACATTGAATCTATTACAGATACTAGAATTGGGATCTCTTAAGGAATAGGTACTGTAGATTCTAATTTACAATAAATATGAAGCGTTTTAAGACAGCATTCGTGTTTAAATCTTACATGTTGAAAGATAGCTAACGATATAATACTGGAGGAATACTGACACCGAAATGGAATGAAAATTTTGAAGTAGGTTAATACGACACGACTAATAATGACTAGAATAGGTTTAGGGACATCATCAGACCCGTAGAAATGTATCAAAATCAGTCAAATATATTTTTTGTCTTTTATAAAAACTTTAAATTAAGTGTGGGCAAATTTTGTTTTGTGTTTTCGATAAAAGTAGTCCAAAAATTATATTTGGTAGGTAAAAGAATGATAGCTGCTATTTAAATATATTAAAAAATAATTGTTTTCTTTAAATGCATCTGTACAAAGTAATATTTTATAAAAATAATTTTAGTGTTGTCCAACGGATACAATCAAATTCTACTGTAACTGTATTAAAATCGTATCAAGCTATTAACAGACCGTATAATTCATTAAAATACATTATTATTACAATATGGATGTTATTATAAATCTCTGACTAGAAATATATCACGTTAAGCGTTAATTTGAATAAAGTTGACTATAATCTAAATGGATGACATGTTTGTTATATGGAGCCAGCCAGATGGTGATTGACCTAAGCTTACGAAGTTGATTTACTGCATAGAGATGTGGCTATAAGTAACTGATATAGTGGTAGTATTGAAGTCCACCTCAGTGCAGTATTCGGGTGGTTATGCTAAGGGTTTAGTGGGCATCTCGTCGCCTCCTTCCGGGTCCTCCGGCGTAGTTGGCTGCTGCGAGTCCCATAAGATGCTTAGCTTGAAGGGCACCGGAGTATCCGCGGCTGAGTCCAAGGTCGAGGGCTCGCTTCTCGCTGGAAGTAGATAAGTCATTGTTAGTTACGGTTATGAGGTCGTTACAGGTGAAGCAAATCTAGAAGCAGATTAGTTCGCTGTTGGCAGCGAAATTAAAATTTGTGTTAAAAGGCGCATTTAGCATGAAGTAGGTGTTCTTATTGTGTAACCTAATAAACGTATTAAATCCGTCTGGCTAAATAATGCTGTAGGACAGCTAATTTTAAACATTGCTTTATACAATTTAGAAAACGTATGTACAGTATAGTGTGAAACGCAAAAGAGAGAAACAAGACTAAATTAACTCTACAAATTTTCTTTTTATAAGTCATTTTTCAAAAATCCACGAAAGCATTTTGTACAACAGTTTTGACGCGAGGCCCGTGAGGGACGTAAAAAATGCTGACTTCAATGTAAACGTGGACAGGGATGCTAATGTGAATGCCTCCCCTGAAACATTGTAAATTGTTCTGCGGGAAGCGCTGAAATATTTTTATGTAGGCCTAAACAAATGCTTGCAGCAAATTGCAGGCCATTTTTTCAATGCTCGTACGTTGGACTCTTTTTCGTTCAGTCTACGTTAATTTGAAGCTCTCGGCGGTTATTTGTTTCTTTCGGTCCTCTTTCACTTCGATTGGAAATTCCAGATTGTGTACGTTTTTATATTAACAAGAAACAAACGAGTATTGTAAACACGGCAGCTACAATAATGAACGCGACCGGGAAACGAATTATTTTATTAGATATCAATACTTTTCTAAAAGGAAACACTATTCAAGATATTTCAAAACATGGTATTCCAGATAATAATATCTGGGGTACATAACAAGAACAACCGGGAGCTACCAACGTTCAAATCAGGGTCTCTAGGGAATAATGCCAAATTACTGTTGTTACACACTAGGCCAATAATCTTGCTATATTGCGTTTGTTTGGAGACAGTAAATAATTTCACAGAAAAAAATAATAAACCATATTAGAGATGAAAATGTTCCTCGGAAATAATTCTTGTAAGGGAACTAAAAGTGAGTTTGAATATTAAAAGTTTAGTCCGGCATTAAAGTTGAATTTAATACTAAATAGAAGACGGTACTTAGGGTATTTTAATATGAGACAACAGTACAACTCCGGGCCTCACCAGACCAGACGCAATAATCCTTGATGTAATAAAACTAATACTACGTATAATCAAGCGCTGGAGACGCTAGCAGGTACAGCAGCTAATATAATAAAGCTAAAAGATTAACTTGTTGATTAACTAAAGACTAAAGCATTGGGAATTTTCATAATCCAAGCCAAACAGAGTAACTTCATGCATTAAACACATTTAGCTGTAATATTATATTTCTAAAGACTAAAAACAAAAATGTATGAAAAATAGAATGTCTGCACACTGGTCTAAACTAAAGCCTAAGTACGACATACAGACGTACCTAGTAATGTCTTCTTTATAGCTGCAAAGAGATAAAAATAAATATTACACAAGTAGACAATGATAACCGATTGATGTTGGTGATGTTAAAATTACCATAATCAATAAGTTGTACTATACAACTGAATTCATTAACTTTAAAGGAAAAACTTAATCAAAAATAACTGATTAGTTAACTTATTGAAAAGATTCAAGAGAATCTTAAATTATTTTTCGTAATATACAGGGTGAAATTGAATAGATGCGACAAATTGAAATATACAATAATACGTGTTGTCAAGAAAATGTATAAAATATAAAATTAAAAAATAATTGATCAGTGTTACGAAAACCGTTAAAATAATAAAAGTATCAAAAATCTTGCCGACTCATTGCAGTGCTCAATATAGCGGTCATTTACCTAATTTTGCCTTAATTTTTCTTATTTATTTTGCATATTACTGGAATACCGATAATTCGTACTTAAATAAAGATAATAATATCAATGGACCTTTTGAAAACGATAATCGCGTATTTTTTTTTTAACGATTTAGATTGTAGAAAAAACAGTTTATAATTACTATGTTACTGTAACTGAAGCTCCAATTTCATTTTGTCGCATTAATTAAAATTCACCCTGTATTATGATTTTTCTGAAAATAAGTAATAAGTGCACAGTTTTAATTTTTAAAGAACTCGTAGATTGTTGATCTACAAACGTAATATGTAAACGGAAGGAATTTTCTCTTACAATGAGGATGTCAAACTATTGAAACATACGCCAGTAAAAAATCATGCAGAACATTGGATTTGATAAAACATGTGACAATGAGAATCATAAGATGTTATGGAATGAGATTAGTGTGTTCAATCAATTTCAACACTGTAATTTGATTGGTTTTGGAAAAACTTGGAAATTGTTTTGAGTATCCAAAACATTACATTATTGTGTCATCACGAGTCATCATCATCTGCTTGGCCCTTTCCCAACTATGTTGGGGTCAGCTTCCAGTCAAACCGGATGCAGCTGAACATCAGTATTAAACATGGAACGATCATCCTATCTGACCTCCACAAACGTAAAAGTTACTGTGTACCATCGTATCATCACGAGTGTGTGGCAGTATTTTCTTGCCGGGTTGGTAAATATACTCATGTATTGTAATGTTAAATGAGTTCGGTCCAGTAGGTGGTCACATGTGGTCTTGGTAATATCTGTCATTTTGAAATTGACTATGATGTGTCTGTGCTTAGTCATATTGTACTTGGATCTTGTAAATCATGAATAATGCTTTTAACAACGTACTTTTCCATTTTGCGTTCCATCTGGATGAGGTTGCCGAGGCGTCCCAGCATGTCCATGATCTCTTCAGGTTCGTATTGGACTTCTTCGCGGAAGTAGTTGCTTGGACTGAAAACATTAAAAAACAAAATGTTCAACTCGAGAGTTTGCTAAGTACATTATTGTTCTTTACAATCAACATTGACAACCGTGAAAGGGTATACGAGTAGACGAAGACTAAAGAAATGATAGATGGAAATGATGGGATGATTATGGCAAGAAAGGAGTTGTCTGATGAGATGACGAGTAATGGAGAATTAAGTATGGAAGAAGAAGACTTGCTGCGCCGACACCAAATGACTTGAAATAAGGACAAGATAATGATGATAATGAGAACCGTAAAAGGTTGTAAAACATCAATTGGTTTTGTCCATTATTTAATTAATTAACAATCATTACCGTTACTGTCAAACCAATAGGTGTATCAACGTGATCATTATGGTTAATACCTCTGTGTAATACCTGTGTGTTCTAGATTCTGAATGATTAATGACGTCAGATTCACTGAGTCGTTATGTCCCTTTGACAAGCCTAATTATCCTGTCTCAAACGATACAATAGTAGTTTTGGTAAGGTATTTAAAAGGAGATTTCGAACTGTATATTATACCACTACCTGGGGTAAGCAGAGGCGGGCACGATGAGGAGTAGAGCGAAGAGCACGCAGCTCGCTAGCAGGCAGGTCGCACGCACCATCCTGGAAGAAGGGAAAATTAACTTTATTAGTATGTGCCAGTAACAAAGAGTCATTCGTCAGTAGTCTGTGGCATTTTCAACAGGAATTCGGTAGGAATCACATTGTATGGAACGTTCGCTACCGGTATAAGCAGAAGAAGTTCCTATAAACCTCGTAATGAAACTGTGTGAGCAACATAAGTCTTTAATTCAAATCTACATATTGAAAATCATTTATTTGATGGACAATACACAGCACAACCAGTTGTTACCAGTTGTTAACCAATAAATAACGTTGCTTTACCCCGAAAATTAATCATCATCATTTAAAATGAGCAAAGAATCACCCACTGCTAGGGTAAGCCTTCCTTTTTTCTGCCACATTTCCCGATTCCATGTGTCCCTAATTCAGACCCCGTATTCACAAACGTTCGACTCGTTTCCGATTCGACAACTCGTATATCTGTCTTCTTCTGACATTACGAAAACGACCGAGATAGACATACGACTTCCCGAATCGGAAGCGAATCGAAGCGTTGTGAATACGGGGCCAGGTGTTTCCTGAGATTTTGACGATATCATCGACCCTACAAGCTATACAGCGGCCCTAATAGAATACAAAAATAGTATCGAAAATAAGCTTCGTTATTTGGCTTACATAAAGAATGTTCTATTATATTTATTTGCTTTTCGTTTCGTTTACTCCTAAACCTCTTAAAAAGTCATTGAACTCATCTCAATTAACTTCTTTTACTGCGGGACTAGCAGTGAAATTGGAAAACAATAAATAAATGTAGCATTGAATACAGTCAAGTTTAACATGTCTAATTAATTTAATTTTCTCTAGCTTTCGTGTTGTGGACTTATTGTACTACAACCGCTATTAGCGTTTTTAGTTTATGCTGCGGCATTGATCGTATTTTATCTTTCTAAAAAGTTGGAAATGGTACAATAGAAGAACACTCACGGGTTGTAAAGTATGTTGAAATAAATGCAAGAGAAGAAAACGTTGCTTTGATTATTTTTGACCCACTTGTCGCTATCGTAAAAGAAAAAGAAATCGTAAAGAAACATAAGATAAAGAAAGAAAGAAATACCAATACAATACCATTATTAAATATCCTAAATAAACCTATCAATAAGTCCGATGTCCAAAAATAAAATGAAAACGGAAGTTCTTTTAACGAAATCAACGTCAATATTGACAAGAATTCTATTAAAACGGAACATTTCAATTTTGTGATAGTGTCAAAACCCATCGTTATCTTTTGAGTTAAAATTTTCTTGATAAGTGCAGACGGTTTGAATTTGTTAAGACAAAATGTCGATGCCATGTTACCGCTGGTAAAAGTAGAATATAACATTACAATGCTCGTAATGTTTCAGCTTCAAAATTTTAATGAGTGTTGAAAAGTAATATTCATATTTCTTTAGTTGGTCACAACACAAATACACCTATAATGTAACAAAGCTTAAAATAAATTACTCTAAGCTTCAAGTTAACTACTGTAAAGACAGCTTAAATATAACATAAGATGAGATTATCGTGTTGGTGATAAATTAAGCCAATTTACCCTTACAAATAAAAAGGCCATGATGTACATTTTATAAAAGGGCATGAATTTTATTCATAAAAATCTCTTGAAGCTATAAAGTATTTATCGAAGAAGTCTGTGCTGTAAAAGTATACTGTCGCACTTTCCTCACATTTCCTATTCCTATCTACGTTCTACCCCATTACATTTAACAGCAACACACAATACCTTATCAAAAGGTTTCAGACTCTATTGTACAAACTTTAGCTTGCATAGTGCATAGTAATCTGTATAAAAGATTGCTACCTTGCACTTAAAGGCTTCAAGTTTTACCTAGATTTCCAAGTGGGGCTTACAATCGGATTGCAGTCGGTTGTCCCGCCAATCGGCCGCAAAAGGCCCCATTTAGCTCGGAGACGCGATAGGGCAAGTGAGGCCGCGTAAGAGATGGCAATCAATTGTTCGTCGTTTCGCAAATGTTCGCGGATGTTTTGTTGATTTTAAAATCTTCATCTGTTTTGTACGTATCTTGTTTAGATTTGTGCAAATGCTCGAATAGCATGTAATTTATCCGGATATAAGAAATTGACAATATTTTAAAACTTGTCAAAACTTTATGTAGGAATCAATCAATCAAGAACTTTTCTCGATGCTATTATGTTTCACAAATCCATCATATTTTAATTCCCGATAAAAAGTTAGTCTAACATCCTTACACCCGCTCAGTAATTTTTCATCGTTTCTTCATTGAATTGTCTCGTCACTTTGTCGTCTGTCACCAAATTCATGTCTGACAAATTACGAACATCATCATTCAAAATTATTCCACTAGCCTACTAAGTTAGTCTATTATATTCGCTTCCCAAGTTTAGTGTATTAGCATCGTCAATGAGCTTGCTGCATAATTGGCTTAGGCTTCTGAATAGTTCCGCTAGCTTACCGCTCTATTACATTGGACATTGTACAAACGGCTACGATTGCAACTTATAGGATCAATTTGTGTCGGTCTCAAGCCTGTTGAACCACTCTTGGGTTAATGGAACTGTATCGAATTACATCTCCATCTACGCCAAGATTTGTTACATTTATGCTGGAAGTGATAGTCTTGTCATAATCCTAAGTCTATTGTTGAATTAATGTGCCGGAATAAGCTTCTAAGGTACGCAACGATGAAGGTGTATTTACTGCTTTCACTGTTCATTGAATGGAATATTCTCGCATTTCGGCTATAAACTATAACAATGGTTTCACAAGGGATTTGTCGGATAGTCCAGCTCGTTTAGCTTTCGTGTTCAAATAATTGGATCCCTAAGAAATAAGGATAACTATAACGCGCCCCAAGTAATATGGATGTAAAACACAAAAGTTAGTAAGTTGAAAAGCTGTTTGTTTTTATGATAAAATGATATTTAAAGAAAGATGCCTATTATTTTGAAGTGCCTATGAAATTATCTGTAAAGTACTTTTAGCATATATTTTTAACAAAAAACAATGAGTATACATTGGAATAAAATAGCTCGTGCTGTTTGTTATAAACTGCAATGAAGGAAGAAATCGTTAGCATTGCACACACATGTAAAGATTTACATACAAACCGCCTCTCGGACGACACGCTCAAAGTTTTAATTAATTCAGCACTTTAGAAAAAACTCTAGAAAACGGTAGATAGTTAGTTATACAGCCATACAGTTGACCCACTTCAAACTTAGTATACTCCAGTACAATTCCCTTAGAAAGTTGTATATTAATTGATCGTTAAAATCGACACGTGATTACAGATTTGTGATAATTATGTAATCACCAGAGGCAATTTGTTAACTCCCAAAGTTACTTTTCTTGACTTTTTTCAACATTTTACGTGTTCACACTTCAAGTCAAGAAAACTGGTCGTCATAATATGATTCGGTAACAGGAAACTCAAACCACTGGCAACTAATTTGATTGGACTCTTTCGTAAATAATCCTTTTCCTACTAATATTATAAATGCGAAAGTTTGTGAGTATGGGTGTATGGATGTTTGTTACTCTTTTACGCATAAACTACCGAACAGTTTGGAATGAAATTTTACACACAGATAGTGTTTAATCTGGGTTAAAACATAGAATACTTTTTATCCCGGTAGTAAGATTCCATGGGACAATTGATCAAACTTCACGCGGGCGATCTCGCTTGCAGAAGCTAGAAATCGATATGTGTAAAAACATAAGGGGAAAGCGACAGTGCAGCCTTCGAAATTCAAATTGACTTTGCAGTTCACATTTTTTTTTAGGAACAGAGAGTGCGTCTGTGTTTGATCACACACTTATGCACTACCAATCCTTCTGTGCTTCATTTATATTGGCCACTTTGGTTCAAAGTGGGTCGGGGGTATACATACATAACATGCCTGCCTCGGAGGGTAAGGCAGAGGTGAACTGAATAGTACAACCACATTTTGCCAGTTATGTAATAGGGACGAGGCTATTGCCGTCAACTGGCAACAAATCCAGACTTTGTGGCTGCTACTGAGAAATTCTTGATGGAAAAATTCATTAACACTTTGCCCTACCCAGGAATCGAACCCAGGACGTCATAACCTCACCTCATTACTTGCCATCGGTGCAGACTCCAAAAGTTTTGTCGCAAAGCTGTAAAGCTGATTGAGTGACACTTGTAGGGTAATTTAAGTCACTTCTAGATCTCACTAAACAAAATTTACATCGGTAAACATCTCATTAGAGCTTTGAGGGGATTCAAACAAGAACGAAATGCTTAGTATTCTAAAACTATGTCAAGTTTGAGTACATCCATACCACAGACACTAAAGCCACAATTTCCAAATTAAATCTACACTTGATTTACATTCATTACCTTGTAGAACACGAATTGCAAATTGATACACAAAGCGAGAATATTATAATAAGAACAAGAGTATGAAATTAATTCCTGGTGAGGGGAACTACACTTTTCAGATTGTCACACTGGTGTCTGCAGAATTTGCAGAACAATGCTTTGCAGAACCTGATGCTATTAATACCCAAAGACGATTGAGTTTCATTCAACTCTGTTTTTGTTCGGCATATATTATATCGACAGCCAGTTATATCCTTATCTCATACTCCATTATGCCGCCTGATTGTGCCACCCGAATTAATATGTGTAGAACCTCTAATGTTTGTCTCTGCAACAACTAAAGGTTGACTGGTAGGAATTGTCTATGGCATTAAGTTCACCTCTAATTAGGTACCTTTTTGCTCTTGGGATAACAGAAAAAACATTGCATGAACAAAACTATGTTCGTTTCATTAAAGTAAAAGTTTTCAGGCCTTTGAAGGTTGAAAAACTGTATAAAATTATTTTTTAAATATCTGTAGGGAGGATTGTGTTTGTGTTTTTAATTTATGCGTTGCAGGAGAAATGCTAGTGCGGTTTATGATGTTGCTCAGTATATCTTGTAGTGGTAACAGTATCAAAAGATAAATAAATATTGATGCTAAAATGTCCCCCAACTTATTATCTATAGCAAAATTGAGGATTGTGTTTGTGTTTTTAATTTATGCGTTGCAGGAGAAATGCTAGTGCGGTTTATGATGTTGCTCAGTATATCTTGTAGTGGTAACAGTATTAAAAGATAAATAAATATTGATGCTAAAATGTCCCCCAACATAATATCTATAGCAAAATTACTGACGCGATAGTTACTCAGTGTGATACCTTTTTAACCGACTTCATAAACCTCCTCCAGGTTCTCAATTCGTCGGAACAATTCTTTTTTTTTATGCCGATTACTCGAAGATGGCTGAAGCGATTTGAATTATATTTTTTTTGTTTGAAAGGGTATACTTTCCAGGTGGTCCCACAATCATCAAGTCGGGATCTGATGATGGGATCCTGGAGAAATTGAGAGAACTCTTCAAATTTTATAGGCACACTTGATGTGATTTGGGTAGTTTTTGGAAGAGTACTTTTTTAAAGTGGTCTCATTTCAATTTGGTGAAGATCTGATGAAGAACTTCGGAGATAGGCAACGGAACTCCTCAATAAATGATAGCAAATGGACTGGGATTGCTGAAATCTCATGTCTATCTATTGTTTACACCAGTTCATAATATAACATCACGCATCTACGCTGTGAAGCGGTAAGCACAAGTAAACCACTAAAAAGTGAAAGTAAAGACCTTTGTTAGATCGATTTACTTAGTTTTTTGTCTCCGACTTCTGAAGTTAAAGTTATTTTTCACTTTTTTGTTTTTTTTTTGAGTCGGTTTTTTTTTTGTAAAAAAGTTTTTACATCTTTATGTCGGAATAGATGATGAAAGTAAGAACAATTATTTAATTAGGATTAGTGCTTTTTCATCTCATTGTAGGCAAAGCCGCGGGTATAATTTTTCATTTGCCTTTTATACGCCAGTGGCTGGATAAAGGCCTCCTCCATATCCTTCCAGGTACTCCTCTTCTGCGCCACCGCAAATCAACCATGATGTGATGCGCGTCTAGATCAACTAGCCACCTCTTTCTAGGCCGGCTTTGGTAGTTAATACATTTTATTAATCAGATATTTTAAAACGTAATCGAGTTCAAAGTCACACTTAAGCTTTCCCGACCTTGTTTCAAATCTAAAATTCAGTAGCGCCCACTAATCGTCACTTGTACAAGCATTGTTACAGTAATCTGCCTGCACACCACTATCATTGTGAATTCGATCAAGCGGAATGTTGACAAAGCCCTCCATGTCGTAATTAGAGGGCGATCCGATTAAAACAAGGTGTTACATGTTACAGATTCGGCCATTCGATAGGGTAGAGTAAACTTTCGAGATTGAGATAATGTCTAGGTTATCTATAGGTCCGATATCTATATTGTAAGCCCGTGTGGCTACTTCCAAGGGCGTAGTATAGGGCGCAGATTGGTCCTACTGCGGCAAACATGTTTCTGTTTTGTCGCGCATTTGAATAGTCGCGATTTTTCGTACTTTTTTACGCTTTTCCGTATTTATGATTTGCGAGCGCAATGTTCTCAGTCCTCTAACACAGAAACATTTTTTCGCGCGACCTGAATTCAAACTCTAACTCAAAACGTGAATTGGACCGTTCCGGTCACTTTTGAAGTTTAGAAACAAAAGAATAACGCGAAAATAATAAAAGAATAGAGTTCCAGATATGTTGCCTGCTGTTAAGCGTATAACACATTTTTTTTTTAAAAGAACTTAGTTACACCATTCGTATTGACATAAGTAGGGTGAGAGCAGATCCAAAATATCAATCCTTGGCTCTTTTTTCAAACTTTGTACAAAACTTGATACGTTCGATCCAGAGACAGCATACACCTGTGAAATTTATAGATGTTGGCTGGCTTCCCCAGTCACATTTCAAAAAAAGAATTCTCCGATAGTCTGGGCTCAGATTCGCCTTACAAAAATGGAACTTTTATCATTATGAGGAAGTTTTAACGAACTAGGTACCACTTAACTTGACCTTTGCACTATAAAATCGTATCACGCCATTTTTTGATTAATTACTAAATAAGTTTTAGTCGTTATAAATAATTGATCAACAAAAATATAATGTGACAAACATAAGAAAAGGTTAGGTTAGTCAACGATCGTAGAAGTTTAAAGAATTTGGGTCAATTTCAAGCCTTCATTGATTTCTAGTTCCCATTTTAGAAAGAGGTAAAGTGTGTTAATCACGTTTCTTGTGGTGATAGAAAAAAGAAAAATATTTATTTGTCGTAGGAATGTGTCGTGCATAAAAATAACAAATAAAAAAGCAAGTTAAAAATAAACATACAACGAAATATTTGTAAATACAACAGGACACGAACGGAACGAAAAAAATGTGATCTGTGTGGAGGTTTTCTACCTTTATGAAAACTAGAATCTTCTCTATAAAATCACACACATGATGATAATATGGACCTTGATGGTAGACAAGTTGACCATGTCGAACTGCAAAAGGCTTATATTAATTTTTTTTTTCGCTTGACTTTCAGTGTTTTGTTCTATAATTGGGTGAATTTTCAGCTATTGACAGCATTTTCAGATATATTATCACCCGTAAACCTCGCCACAATATGTTAGAGAAAAGCATCAAATTCCAAAAAAAAAGTCAGTTATTGTTTGTCACGTTCGCAGCGTATTTTGAAATGAAAATCTAGGGAAATTGCCCACGTAACAATCTCATTTACATTAACTCAAATATTGCGTCGTACAGCGTCAATTTTGGGACTTTTCCGCAGTTAAAAACGCTGCGAACATTCAATGTTGTATGTTGTCGGCATGTTAAGCCAAGTCAGAGGTCTATGAGCGGCTTAAGAACTCTTGACTCTTGACTCTTGGTTAGGCAACTAACCACACGATAAATAAATAATGTTGTATAGAATTTTCTAGCACACATATAACAAAAACTTTTATATTTTGTACTAGCTTTTTGACGCAGCTTCACTCGCGTAAAGGAACGAAGCTTGGGGTCAGGTTATTATTTAAATTATATTAAATTCACCATTATTTTACAATAAATTTGACATAACTATTGTTTAAAATTGTATTAAATACATTATTATTGACATTTAATCTTGACATAAATATAATTTCGTGAATTGTACTACTATTACATTACTATTACATTACATTACTATTACATTACTAGTACTACTATTACTATTACATTAATACAAAAAAAAAATAAAAAAATACGTAATCACAAATGTTGAATGCATGCTTGAATGCATGCTAATTTAAAAATGAGAAGGGCAGTCGAAGGAGAAATTGCAATGCTTGTAAAAAGCCGCTAAGTCATAAGTACTACCATACGATAACACCATATTAGTTCGCGTTAAATGTTTTGACTTTGACTTAAAAAAAGGGTTACGTTCGGAATATATTTTTTTCTATGTTCTTAACATTAACCGCAAAAGGGTTAGGATTTCCGGTCTGGTTTAGAATAACCCCAAATTATAGTAAGTACCAGGATTCAGGTCATGGTCTATCGGTATGGTAAGTTTCATTGAAATCTATTTTACCTACCGTTAAAGCGTGAAAAGGTTGCTTACAGGCTGTATTGCTTTCCCTTTAAATAATGTTACTCGTAGTGTCGAAGTATGGTCAAATAAATAAAATGTATTTGATTCAAGAAAGAGATTCACATCTATAACTACGAAGGTGCTAAGCCATTGAACCACAGAAGGGTGTAATTATTTCACACGTGAAAGCGCTGCCCATTTCAGGTCTTATCCTTTAGTCCGTGACGATATAAAAAGAACTAATATTTCTCAGGTAACAAAGCCATGCGGAATAGCAACCTTTAGCAGGAAAAATATAGATGTTGTTCAGAATTAAAGACCCATTCGAATATGTTTGTCACCGGAGCGTAACTCTCTTTGGAAACCTTCGATTGAGCGGCGAAAATGCTTCAGTTGATTTTGATAAAAAAGAATAATCTAATTTTAAGGACGTTGTGAAAACCAGTGACGTAATAATGGAACGCTTGGCTAAGCTTTGCGTCATGGCTCAGCATAATCTTGTAAAACTGAACAATTACACGATTGTGATAAAGGAAAGGGCATGAGATAACAAAAACACATGGCCATGGTGGAGTTTAAACTGATTAGGTACTTTTCAGGGGTTTAAACTGATTAGGTACTTTTCAGGTTGTTTACTCTTTTCAAACGAATTTCCGGAGGATGGTATACCTTCATTATAGCCCCTTTTAAATACAGTGGTAACTTACAAAACATTACAATTTAATTAGAGCACAAATACCACAACCACAACTGTAATATAAACCAATAAATTATTATTAATAATAAATAAATAAATAATTCACCATCATCATCATCAGCCCTTTAACGTTCCCACTGCTGGGACACACGCCTCTTCTCTATGAGAGCGAATGGGCTATAATCCACCACGCGAGCCCAGTGTGAATTGGTAGATGTCACATTGCTTCGAATGTTTTGGTTCTAGGACAGGCCTTTACCGTTTTGAGAGCAGTGGTGATGAAATAAATTACACAAAGTAATGCGCCTGTCTGGGTTCGAACCCACTACTTACTGTTTCTAAGTCGGGGCCGCCACCACTGGGCCACTGCTGCTCTCACATAAATAATTGTTATTGGGGTTTTCGTTTCTTGGTAGCAGCTACGGAGTCCGAATTTGAAAGCGGTTGAAGGGTCGAATCACCCTCTATTGCATAAGACTCAAACATAACTGGCGCAATGTGTGGTTATCTGCAACTCTGCATGATCTTTCGGGGATTACTAACAGGTGGGATTTTGTGATGATAACATACATAACACATGTATGTCATCATCTGCCTATCCTTTTCCCAACTATGTTGGGGTCGGCTTCTAGTCTAACCGGAGGCGACTGAATACCAGTATTTTACACGGATCGACTGCCTATCTGACCTCCACAACCCAATCAGGTAATACCATACCCCTTGGTAAGACTGGTTGTCAGATTTTTGGGCCAATGACTACCTATAACGACTGTCAAAGATCTAAAAATGACATCCGCGACCAACGTCTTAACGGACTTTCCGAAACACGGAGGAAACTCGGTAGGTAGTGGGCGGTCACCCATCCACAGACCTACCTAGGCAAGCACGGCTTAACCTAAAGATTGACCCTAGCGGCTGTTATTATTTAGCCACGGGCTCCTCGGTTCATGTTGTGTTATGTATGTAAGAACAGATAAAAACCATTAATTTACGGATAGAACATCTAAAACCAAAACTAAATCCGTTTTAACATAAAGAAATTGCTATACCAGTGCTAACCAGAAATGCAGTTGAAACTGAACTCGAACACAAAGGTGCAAACGAACGGCGCGGCGGGACAATGTACAGGAAAAGCTCATACTGACTAACGAGCGAAGAGTTTTTCCCTTCAGGCTAGCGGGCCTCAATGAGGCTTTAGATGTTGAAACTGTGACAGTCGCGATGCTGTGTGGGTGATTTCGTAAGTTCAAAGGCCTTTTCCTGTTGATGGTAAAATAATAGAAGATTCTTCTTTCCTATTGATAGTACGATTAAATTTCTTGGGCCCAGTTTGTGGCCACATTTATCGCGGCATCTGTGGAATTAGTGCAGGTGTAGAGTCACTTGGACACTCTAGTATGTGGGCCATGTTCGGGTCAGGAACGCCGCATTTGCAATTTGTGTCTTTGCCAATAATAGATGATAGTTTAGGCTTTATCACGCTGATGTCGGTCCCGTACATTGTGATCTATATAGCACCATACTGTGACGCTGATGTCAGCGGTGACCGAAAGCCCTTTTTTGATCTCGCCGATGTCACGACGACGGCACGCGAATGACAGTCAGTGTGACAAGAATTCAGGCCTTAGTATGGCTAAATATTGTCAAAGAGCTGTGTAACAATTTTAAGAATGCACGATTGATGTAGCCATCATTTTTACCGAAGAAACCAGCAAATCCTAAAACCAAAAATTGAAGACATAGGTATGACGTCCATCAAGACACTGGGCTTACTCACTCTCTCAAAGAACCGGCCTGTGCCTTTTTTTTTTTTTTTTTTTTAGGATGGGAAATCATCAAATGACTTCTCCCACTCTGGGCGGAGCGGGAGGGAGTGTCAGACTCTTACTGACTAAAACCCATCCATGTTCCTTCCTCGCCCTTTATGTTCCGGGGCCGCGGTATCTCTTTCGAACAGACCCGCAACCCCGGCAGGCTTCGGCCCTTGCCTTGGGCCCCTCTCCTTTTGCTAATACATAACACAGTTTTACCCATCTACGCACACGTATTACAATCCTATAAAATAAAAAGACAGCGCACCAAAACAACACAAACTAAAATCTCAGTACATGTCCACTTATTGTCTCAATACATTCAAATCAATACTTACCTAAGTTTGACGGTTACTCGATTGACATTATTTATAAATGGATAATACACTACATAATGTTTCTGAAATAGACAGCATTGAAATTGCCCGTACAGTAGAATGCGACTCAACAGAACTCCATAAACATATAAGTGTAAATAAAAGCGATCTCACAGTAATATCTCAAAACATACGGAGTATTTACTGTAATTTTGACAATTTTCTGATCGTTTTATCAACTCTTAAATTTGAACCAGATATTATAGTCCTAACGGAATGCAGATTGCATGCTAATAAATCAATTCCAACAATAAACAACTATCACTCGTATATGACGACTCGTCAGTTGAACCAGAATGACGGCGTAGTTGTATATGTTAAGGGCACTTTAAACCCTAAAGTTGAGGAAATTCAGTTGGTTCAAGCATCCTGTCTACGATTAGACATATTGGGTAATATTGTTTATTGTGTCTACCGATCTCCTTCAAACTCAAATACCGACAGCTTCATTGACTCCCTCAGTACGCAGTTAAACACATTAACATCACAAAAAAACATTATAATAGCTGGTGACATAAATATTAACCTCAAACATAAAGAGACCGAGTCATCCCAGGAACACAAAAGTAGAGTTAACTACCTAAATATGTTATCGTTTTTCGGTATACTTCCTGGGCACACTTTAGCCACGAGGGAACAAAGCTGTCTTGACCACTTCATGCTTAAAATACACAAAAGGTTTTCGGCATCTATCGCTGTTCTGCAAACTACAGTGACTGATCATTATACAACATTTATCTCTATAACAAAGCTAAAAAATATTCAAATTGTGAATAGAATTTCTACTACACTAAATTATGAACAAGCTTTAAAAGACTTAAAGGAAAGGAATTTATCAGACTTGTTATTTTGTAATGATCCAAATTTATTAATCAATAGTTTTATTAAGATACTAACCAACGTTGTAACTGAAAACACTAATGTAAAAAACATCCCAAGCAATCAACGTATCATTAAGCCATGGATTACTATGGGCATCGTTCGCTGTATCAAGAACCGGAATAAATTGCAAAAACAATATCGCAATGACCCTCATAACGAAATTCTAAAAATAACTTATACTAGATATAGGAACCACTGCAATAATTTAATAAAAAAATTGAAAAGAAAATATGAAAGAAATTTACTTGCACAATCAGTATCTAACAACAAATTACTCTGGAAAAATATAAAAACTATCACATACTCAAATAGATTAAAAAGTCAAAATTTAGAATTATTAAACATAAAATCAACCCCTATAGATTCAATAAACTATGTCAATACTTATTTTGCTAATATTGGAAAACAACTTGCCCAAAAAATAAATCCTGAATTAAATAACATTCGTAACCAAATGTCTGCATTAGGATCACAACTAAATACATTTGTACTGTTAGATACGGACGATTCTGAAGTCGATGGTATTCTGATGAATCTGAAATCTGACAGTGCTCCTGGCTGGGATAATGTATCAACTAAATTTTTAAAATACATAAGAAAGGAAGCTGTTCCCATTATAACTCACCTTACTAATCTCTGTTTCCAAGAGGGAGTCTTCCCTGCTCCACTAAAACAGTCCGTTATAACCCCAGTTTACAAGGGAGGGGACAGTGACGACGTCAGCAACTACAGGCCTATTTCCGTCTTGCCGGCTATATCAAAAGTGCTTGAAAAAATTATAAATATAAGACTAATTAATTATTTTAAAAAATTCAATCTTTTGTCTGACTCACAGTTTGGATTTAGGCAAGGTGTTAGCACTGAAGATGCAGTAACAGCGCTAAGTTCTCTTGTAGCTGAGCATCTTGACAAAGGAAACAGATGCTTGTCTGTTTTCTTAGACCTCAAAAAAGCGTTCGACACCGTCTCTGTCCCAATCCTTGTGAACAAGCTAGAAAAAGTCGGGGTAAGAGGAAAGGCACTAAGTTTACTGAAAAACTACCTCTCCCACAGAAAACAAAGAGTAAAGATAGGACAGTACTCCAGTGGCGAGGTAGACGTATCATACGGCGTTCCACAGGGTAGTGTTTTGGGGCCTACCCTCTTCCTCCTGTACATTAACGATCTCTGTGATATGAAAATTGAAAATGCTAGAGTATTCTCATACGCAGATGATACGTCTATTGTGTTCGCTGGCTCATCCTGGCATGAAATCAAACTGAGAGCAGAGGCAGGAATGGCTCGGGTAGCTGA
Source organism: Xestia c-nigrum (assembly GCA_916618015.1). Lineage (NCBI taxonomy): Eukaryota > Metazoa > Arthropoda > Insecta > Lepidoptera > Noctuidae > Xestia > Xestia c-nigrum. The sequence goes on from OU745256.1 coordinate 6,332,913, forward strand.
ATGGCTGAAAAGTAACTTACTTTCCCTCAATACTAATAAAACTAACTATATATGTTTTAGTATCAGTAATCGAACACAGCCTGTTCAAGAGTTAGATTTAAAGGTACACATATGCGGAGACATATCTGCTGTAAGCTGTAACTGCCCATGCATTGAGAAGGTGGCCAAAACGAAATATCTTGGAGTTATGGTAGATCAAGCACTGACCTGGTATCCCCAACTTGAGCAGATTTCTGCGAGGATAAGGAAACTCAGTTGGATCTTTAAAACCCTTCGACATATTGTGCCAACCAAAATAGATAGCTCTAAAAACCGTCCCAGAAATCTCTTAAATGAAATATATATGGCACTGGCTCAGTCTGTACTATTATACTGTATCCCAATTTGGGGCGGTACAGCAAAAACAAAATTTATTAACGTAGAACGAGCGCAGCGTGCATTAATAAAAATAATGTATTTTAAAAATAAAAGATTTTCCACCACAACCTTATATCAAATAAGTAATTTGCTCTCTGTAAGGAAACTATACATCACCCAAACAATACTAAAAAAACATAAATCCCTGCCATGTAATAAAAAGGAAATAACTAAAAGAAGAAAAGATTTAGTTCTTCAAGCTCCCCAAACTAAAACAAGATTCGCATGCAAACAATTCAATAAACGCTCTATTCAGCTTTATAACAAAATTAACAAACATGTTTATGTATATAATAAAAGTTACCACGACTGTAAAAAAAGTATAATGAACTGGATAAAACCACTTACCTTTGAGGAAACTGAGGCACTCCTGGAAGTTGGAACATGTTGAGTAACCGAAATATACCACATATATCTACCATATCTTAAAACTACACACCACACCACACACCCTATCACACACACCATTCACACACGCCACACCACACCATTCACACACGCTACACCACACCACACCACAACACAACACACCACAAACCATACTACACATCACACACTTCACAATATTCCACACACTAGGTACGCCACAGAATACAAATTACACCGCACTACTTACTACAGCACACTTTACTTCACATTTACTGACTGGGAATAAGTTTCACAAGTTTTATTTTACCGTTTCACTTACTTTTACTGTTAATAATTTAAATTGCAAACTTTACTTAAATATTTTTAATTTTTTTTTTTTTTTTTTTTTTTAATTTTAATTTTTATATATACATTTTTTTTCTTTTCTTAAGATTAGTTTTTATTGGCAAAATATAAATATAGAAAAATGTACTACATTGCATATTTACCCTTATGGTACACTATTACATCAACTCGTGTTTTTAGTATATTTAGTACATAGTTAGTTTCAGTGTACTTCAACGATGTTGAAAGAGCGGAGCCTTCTAATACAGGCATTGTTTGCCTAAATGGAGGCTCCAAACACATTTTCATGTAATGTTATATCTCATTAGCACAATAAACCATTTTGTATTTGTATTTGTATTTGGTATCTCTTTCGAACAGGCCTGTGCCTCAAGAGTGAATTACTACTCGTATAAAGGGTGTAAAACACCTCTTCACGAAGCTGAAAGGCACTTGTTCTCCCACCACACCATACACCACACCTGGGAACCTTCTAGTTACGGAGATATGGGGGGTCAAAGTTACAACTTTTTGACGAGTTTTTTTTTTAAATACTAGTTTTTTTGTAAAATTTTGATACCTCCACGACCCCCGTACTATTCAATCCATCCATCAGCACAATGTTTTAAGTGCGTTACATTGAGTTCTGTCACAAAACATGATTTGTAACCTCCAAAAAAAAGTTGTTTCCCAGCAATAATTTTTGCGTAAAGTTACTTAGTTTGATGTACAGAATGCTTGGTTGCCGGCTTTGTGATGAGGTGGTTTACACCCCGTATTAAATTGATTATGTGTCACTTGAAAAATGGAAAAGGTTACTTTTTAAATTAAACATATTCAAAAGATTACGGCAGAAAAGGCAAATAATTTAAATACTCGTACGTGAAACTACTTTGACGTAGTTATTTTCCTATTCAAGGAAAGTGTCACCGTCCCAAGTTCTGTGATACCTTTGTACAGTAAGTCGCTTTGTTCGCTGGACCGCCTTAATAATGTCCTCTAAATTATTTATTATTTTCACTGTGTGTTTTGAGAACCTCTTTATATTAAAATTTCTGTGTTCACAAATAATAATGTATTTGGCGCTTGCAGGGTTTCATTTTAAAGTGTTATTATTTTTAAGCTTAGATCGTTTATTTGAATTATCGTCAAGGTAAGTTGAAGTCTATTTCAATAAGCTAAGTGTACAAAATGTGGTGGTATAGTAAAGCTACACCCTCCCCCGCCCCCTCGAAATTACTATCACCAGGAACAAGATTATAATGAAGTTACTACCTGAAATTCGCCTAGGAAAAGTTGATTTTCATACTAACAGCTTTTCAATATACTTACTATACTTTAGAAAGTGTTCATTATCGCGATATTAACAAGATTCCCTCTTGAGCCACAAGACCTATCAAATTTAGATGAGATTACAAAATGCTAGAGATTTTGCGTCGTAAGCAACCGTGGCTTGAGTTATTTTCTTAATTAATTTAGAAATTTTAGCCTTCTTAATATGAATTACGTAATATGCAAGAGTTATTTTAATGACTTAAATGAGATAATTCCTTTTAAGTATATCATTAATGTATCTAAGTCTTCACACATTTAAATTTATTACATAATTATGCCACTTTGCACCCACACTTTAATGCCTATAAATATCGAGACATCATTAACATATGTTCGTAAAGAAACACTTCTTGATTCTGGTGCCCTAAAATCGTCAACCCGCTCTGAGAGTGGATGGTGATTAGATAAGGCAATTCAATTAGCCAATTTTCAACCCCCGCATGAGAAGAGGCTTTAACCCTTCAATGTACCACACCACAGGCCGTATAATAAGCATATAATGCTCTTTGCGAGAGGGTGTGGGACATTATCTACCACGTGAGATCACACACACAACCAGGTACACATATCTTCGAAATTTAGGGTCTGGGTTCTGCAGGGTTCCTCGCGATATCCTTTGCTATTTTTAAAAACCATAGGTCTATTTAGTATTTAAATTACCCTTTTCAAATGCACAATTTGTTAATCAGAATTAAAAATCAATCGGATATCGTATTCGAGACCCGTAGCTAAAGTTAAGTCTAAAGTTCATAATAAATTGTGATTTATAGCAAAAGAGAAGTTTGCTGAAAATTAACCTTCAGAGACTAACTTTTGAGTTAGTATCCTGTAAGTTGGTGTGAAAGAGCGTGGAAATCTTAATAGATTACATTTGTAGAAGATAAGACATAAATTAATTGTTATATATGCTCGGAGTGTCCTTGCGTGATCGAATCAGAAATGAAAGACATCCACAAGAGAAGCAATATCACCGACATGGCCAGAAGAATTGCGAAAATTAAGTGGCAGCGGGCAGAGCACATTGCTCGAAGAGCGGATGGCCGATGGGACTGAAAAGTTCTGGAGTAGCGGCCGCGAACCGGAAGACGTTGGGTTGGAAGGCCTCCTTCTAGGTGGACCGATGACCTGGTGAAGGTTGCGGATGCGAATGTCCGCTGAATGTGAGTCGCAGGAGACCGGTCAATATGGCGATACTTGGGGGAGGCATATCTCTAGCAGTGGACGTCTTTTGGTTGAAATGATGAATGATGATGAATTTTAACGACTTCATTAAGAAAATATAACTTCTTTCAGAAAGAAAAATGAATTAATTGCCACAAGAACACGTAAAATAAACACTAGTGTAGATGACGGTTGAGCTTGGAGTAACGAAGAGTGATGTCACCTGGCCTTTGAAAGAAAAGACGTAGAAACTGCACTTACTCAAAATAATTTAAGATCAGGTTTGCAGGATGATGATGACTAGCATACGTTGAGTGGATAACATGAAACTGCAATCCGATTCCCACAATTTTAATACATCAACCGATAAGGCTTAAATTGCTTTAACACTTAAAACGATTGCAATCATAATGATAGACGAGATAATATTCATTGCGCTATAAGTGGCAAACTAGAGAATTTCTGACAAAATGGTAGGAACTGTGAGCAATAATCATAAAAGGTTATTCATAAAACAGCCCATAACCCCGACCTTAAGCCATAAATTCTGGAATGCCTGTTTTATTCCATTCCGGGAACGATTTGGGTTCTTAATGAATCCTTTAATATTGTTGTTTATGATGCTCGAATTTGCGTATTACAACGTAGAGCAAATAAATTTGTTTGCGCACTTTTTAATTGTATTTTTTGAATGAGTTTTGAATTTTAATGTTTTTTTATGTAGGTTTTCTTCTTCCCTTGTGGGTCGTGATAACATTTGATTTATTTGTGTTGCGTAATCATTTGAGTCTGTTTTTCGGGTGGGTGTTCATGACAAGAGAATAAATTGTCTGTCACGAAAACAGTATTTGTTAACAGTACTTGTAATGTGTTTTGTTGCGTTGTCTAGAGAGATTTCTGAAATTAAATGAAGCCAACATGAAAAAATCTGATTTTATAGTGTGCCAGCATCATTCTCCTACCCTAATGTATTAGGGGTCGTCGCAGTATGTCTTCTTATCCCACAGTCTATTACTCCTCATCTCAGCCGTCATCTTCTTTCTGAACATATAATCCTTCACACAGTCTTCGGTCTCTCCCTACTCTAAATACTCAGCCATACACATTCATATCACTTTTTTCATTTCATTTTGTCATCCTTAACCTATACTAATACTAGCTTCTGCCTGCGACTTCGTTCCCGTGAATTTCCCGCTTGCAACTATTGGTCATAGCGTGATGTTATACAGCCTATATCCTTCCTCGATAAATGGACTATCCAACGCAAAAACATTTTTTTCAATTTGAGCCGGTAGCTCCTGAGATTAGCGCGTTCAACCAACCAACCAAACAAACAAACTCTTCTGCTTTATAATATTAGTATAGACTATGAAGCAGAAGAGTGTGTATGTTTGTTTGGTTGAACGCGCTAATCTCAGGAACTACCGGCTTGAATTGAAAAATTCCTTCTTGCGTTGGATAGCCCATTTATCGAGAAAGGCTATAGACTATATAACATTACGCTATGACCAATAGGAGCAAACCAGCAGTAAGAAATATTGCAAGCAGGAAAAAGCTTCCGTTGAGCAGGTGATGCATTGCGATATCAAAATTTCACGCGAACGAAGTCGCGGGCAGAAGCTAGTTTTTAATTTTTTTGGTTAACCTGGAACAATGTCTGTGATTGTATATTGAATTTGGCGTTGATAGCCGCGCCACATTATTTTAGTTTTGTAGGTATCGTCGTACTTCCTGTGTAAAATATAAATTATTTTTGTCAAATAAACTTTTTTTTTTTTTTTCTTTACTTTCACTCCTAACTTTTACTTTAACCAGTTTTTAGAATCAAGACAATACAAACCCTATTAACACATTTAGGTCGTGTACCAATAGCTTATCGGATACTAATTGTAACATCAAAAATAGATTAATTAGATAATCCAGCTATCTTATCAGGGCCAGATACATGCTCAGTAACTGTAACCATAGCGTAAAGGTTACGAATATGTATACATATCGATTTCAGTACAGCACATAACGAGATAGAACGTCACAATGATGTATGTACGGATATCTTTTAGACGGATGTCGACAAATTGGGAGCACCCGCAAAGGAAGCCCACAAAAGGGATTGAATAGTCGTTTGTATCGAAAAACATGTTTTATCAAGTTACTGTTGACCTTATTCAAGGACTTGATATTGTGGAAAAGGGTTTCGAAGATTTTGTATTAATTAAAAATGTGTCATAAAAAAATGTTTTCAAACATAGCTGAAGTAAAATTTATATAGTAGTCTCTCAGACATTTTAATATAGAATATTCAATTACATTATAGTACACCAACGTTTCGTCAGTTTTGATGAAGTCCTATGTAACAAAGCCGTGCCTATTGCCATCAACCGGGCACAAATCCAGGTTCCGTGGCTGTTTATTTTATTCACATAACTGAAAAAATCCAGACAAAAAAAAAACTTTGCTTGACCTAAGAAACAAACTCAGGACCTCATGCACACAGTTTTTTTTCTAATAAAAAATAAACAACTAAATAATCTATAACGTTTTAATAGTAAATCTGATTTCCCAGCAGGCGTAACTATGCTAGTAACTCCAATAAACACCAGTTCTCAAACTTCGTTTTCCAGTTTTCATTTTTCTTTATTAATTTCTTCGCCATATGCACTTGACTTGTCTCTGCACTGTGCACTATCTACATCGGATGACATTGTTCTAAAGAATTGCACCATTAACACCATTGTTCAGTCCAAGCCAGTCGTTATCTGTGTTTTTATCTTTTGCGACTCCTCGAAAAACTACATTATTTTTATGGTCATAATCCTAGTTTAAATTGATAATGTAAATGTGAGGGTAGCATTTTGAAAGTTTCTTATTTCATTAATGAGGTTTTAGTACACTATAGAGATACATTTCGTCATTTGTATTCTTAAAAAGATAGTGGGCAAAATAGTGCTGCCACAATTAAATGCAATGTGGTTTTGATGACATTGATTCTCCCCTTAGTGACAGATATTTACGACGTTACCAACTATCAGAATGCAGGATTTTATTTATTTAATGCTTAATCGGAAAAACAAATGCTGTCAAGTTCCAGTACGTGAAATCCAGCCCTGTTCAATCTGCTAAATTATCAAAAGAAATGTCTTACAAAATGTTCTTTTAATTGCCTGGCTAATCTCAAAGTTGAATTTCGGATTACGTTAGCACCATTGGATAATTTATTTCATTTCTCTTTGATGTTTTCAGTTAGTGAAACGAAAATCATCGAAGGCATTTCTAAAGAAAATACAGAAAGAGATTTATAAAATTTAAGAAAACGGGTATTTATTGCGAATTTACCTTTAATTTAATCCCGACGTTTCGACCGGATTGCACCAGCCGTAACAAGACAAGAGATTTATAGAACAACTAAAAACACGTTATTAGTGAGAGTGAGTGAGAGAGTAACAATGAGTGTCGAGATCATCTTAACCTTTTTTCTAAGTATGTAAGGCCTTTGCCACATTTGACGGAAGTTCCGTCACGGATCTTTCGCGTCGGAACGTCAATACAGGTTATTGCATATAAATGACTAATAACGGGCACACTAGGGGAGCGATCTGCGACGGAACGACCGATCTTCCGCGTAGTGTGCCCTCTATTAGTCAATACAATAACATGTATTGGCGTTCAGACGCGGCGCGATGGCACCTAAGGCAAGTGTGGCTAAGGCCTAAGGGTTGGCTTTCCGCTGGACCACTAGTATTTTACATGGACCGACTGACTGCCTATCCAACTTCCACAATCCAGTCCTTGTCATTGGGTAATATTATATCCCTTGATGAAACTGGTTATTCGGGGTTTGCCTAGATCTGTCAATAATTTGTACCACGATTCTACAAAAAGACATAGGGAAGAAATCTAGATTTTAGATGAAGAGAGACATAATAAAGAACAAAAATTCTAAAAGAAAATCCCGATGAAACTCGTGACTAAAACAAAAAGTCACTACCTTTTGAAACTATTTCCAACATCCCTAATGAAAAGCACGTTTGGCCAATTGAAAAAATATCCCCGAATTTTCCGCCTCTGCGAAAATGCAATGTCTATAGATTTTTTTTTGACATCGAACATTGAAAGTTTTGAAAAGCCACTTGAAGATTGGCCATTGAATACTATATTGGATTTTGGACCCATTTAGTCCAAAAAGTACACATTTTTTAAAAGTGTACGTGAGGTGTTTATAAATCGAATTCGGGTTAAAAAGGGTTTTTGTCACTGACTTAAAAAATTGAACACGTCCCAATCTATATTGATACAAAAATTACGTCTCTTTGCTTCATTCACATACATACATCGAATTCTATAAAATAAATAGAATGACACAGTATTTTTAATTAATTATTACTCAAATACTAAAGTATTAAAAACTCGCGAAACATCCTCTCAAATGAGTGCGTCATGGCTCTTTTGGCGCGTGAGCATATTCGGAACGAATGCCGAATGCATTTTGAATTTTCAAAAAAAAAATCCCTAGTGTGTGCCAACAGCGTCTCATTCGAGAACCAAAACTGAAGCTTATCAAGAATACTAAAGATACAAAAAACAAATGAAAATCATCTAACAGTCAAAATCTCAGAAAGAATAATATCGTCTGAAGAGAATACTAAAAATACACCCAAAATATTTAGTTTGTTCCAGTATAGTAACAGAATATGCGATAGTGGCCAATAACAAGCTGTCGGCGGGTGATGGATGAGTTCCGTATACATATTTGTAATGTGTGACTGATTACGTGACTTTGAATTGCTCCGCTGAACCCTGCTGTAATTCCACGGATTGATGTGTTGTCAAAAAGTTTTGGTGTGAAAATAGTTTATTTTAGTATTTTCGGTTGGACTAAATATTATAGGTACTGTGAAGGAAAACATTACGAGGAAACCAACAGGTGAGCACTGTACATCAAGTCACCAAAAATAATCTTGAACCATAAGAGTTTCACGGTTAAGTTCAAAATCTAAGTAGAAAATTGGACAGTCTGTAGACTAATCAATACTTTATTTTGTTAACAAAATAAAATACAATGTACATTGGCTTGTCTGTCTTCCTTGATCCCTACTTAATATTTCCGCATGTTACATTTGCTATCAACTAAAACCAGAATATTTCATTCGAGACTCAATAGCTTTTTTCCAACTATGTTGGGGTCGGCTTCCAGTCTTACCGGATGCAGCTGAATACCAGTATTTTACAAGGAGTGACCTCCATATTTCCACAACGCATTTAGTAAAACGATACCCCATGGTAAGACTGGTTGTCTGACGTTTTGGACCACTGAAAATCCTGTCTCCTAACCTCCGAATAAACTAGATCAGTAAAAAGTAAAAGCATTTCCATCACAAGCCAAGTTTTTTCATCGCTGTCATGTATTGCGACCAGAATTGTTAATTTTTTGTCGCCAATTAATGGAACAAAGGCGAGTCACGTCCCTGCGTTGTTGACAGACAGACTTAGCGGCCAACTAATTGTCTACGAGCATTTAATGACAATGAAAAGTAAAAGAAATAAGCGGATTCTTCAAACATTTTAACTTTGTTGAAATGATAATCCGAGAAATGCTTTTAAAGCGAGGAATTTGTGTTAAGTTGGGAATAATTTAAGCTTTGTAAGGAGATTTTGGATTTAGTCTGAGAGATGATTTTGATCGTTTTCTTTTTTTATAGGTCTGTGATCTTGGACAAAAATACGGGACGAAAGAACTTGTGGCTAAGTAATAACATCCGCTTGGAGCATAACCCATTCCATACCGAGCCTCCTCCGAGCTTAGCAAAAACGCGGTCAGTTGTCATTTGTAGATTTCTTGACTGTCAAAGATCTACAAATGACAGCCCAACGTGTTTTTTTCAAGACGTTATTCAGTGGTATCGTAACAAGGATGACGCACGCTAGACCGTACCCCATATTCAAAACGCTTCGATTCCATTTCGATTCGGGAACTCGTATGTCTATCTCGCTCATTTTCGTTACGGCAAAAAAGGATAGACATACGACTTGTCGAATCGAAATTCATTCCGAGCGTTTGTGAATACGATCGGGTTCGATCCGAGCCGAATAAAATATTACATTTATATTTTGTATGGACACACTCACATTATATTTCTCGGTTCAATCTTTATGGCGGCTCGGAAGTTAGCTGCGCGTGGTGGTCTGCGTAGGTATAACGGTACAAACTTCATGGCGGTTCGGAACATCTAACGTAAAGCTGCGCAAAACAACATGTTAGGTATCAACGGTGTACAGAGGACCCATCATCTTGACAGTATAATGCGCAGACCGTTACTCGCAGCTAACTTCCGAGCCATTAAGTTTGACCAGGCCCCTTATTCACAACCATTCGATACGTTTCCGTGTCGGTAAGGAACCGAATTCGACTATCTCATTTCCGAACCGAAGAACTGTCAAAATGCTATTCACAGATCCGAACGGATGCGCTTTTTTCTATGCGATTGAGATAATGTTTATGGGGAACGCTACAAAATGGTAGTAAATAGATAATCGTGGTAGAAAACTTAAGATAGTAATTAAAATTGGTTTATTTGAATATTTCGTTCTGTTTAATTAGGGAATATACAGCTAGTAACTTAATAGACAGCAACGATACAAAATTATTTTATTATTTTACTAAAATTAACTAAAAAATAACAGTTTTCGAATAAATCTGCTTTGTAAACAGTCGTCTATGAAATTGCCAAAGCGGAAAAATTGATTTTTTTTTACTAACACTATAGTTTTCTGTTTTCTTAAAAGGAAAAATTACTAAGTATTTGATACCAGTTTGTTAACTAAAATCTATAACGAATATTAGATTTCTGTAAACACATAGATTTTATGTAAATGCGGATACATCATTAAAATTCGGTCGATAAAACAACTAATAAAACACAAACAACACCAGTCAATAATAAAACTTCATTAACTTACTTCAGGCAGTGTTTAAAAAGTTTAGTATTTTTATTTTACTGAAATAAGCTAGAAATATGGTTTATTTCTTCGTTTATTTTTTGTTCGATATGACTCCCGATAGCAAACAGCTGTCGGAAAGATTCGAGTCTTCTTATCGAATTGAACTGTCAAAATTATTCGTTTTCGGATTTGTGAATAGCGTTTGAAGGACATCTTCGATATCTGAGACATTCGATTCGGTTCGGAAGCGAGTCGAATGGTTGTGAATAAGGAGCCAGAACTATACCGAGCGGCAACCGTGTGACGGCCAAGCAAACGGACAACATGATGCAATACGGCTAACACTCGGCTCGGACCCGACAAGACCTAGCGGGAGTCAAGAGTTACTCAGTACATGCTCAGTCCAAACTGGCTTGTGGGCATTCGAGACGCATTCCCTCCATACAAAATACTGATAAAGTTACATCCGGTCAGGCTGGAGGCCGACCCTTACATAGAACAGTTGGGAATAGACTAGGTAGATGATGATGTTCTTGCACAAATCTGGATACAACCTAACTACCCATAAAGGACTTGATTGATTTGTAGGTCTGTCGAAACAAAATAAAACAATTCAATAAAATGAAACATTCAGACAAAAATAGACGAAATTCGTTTGTATCGCACTCTTTTCAATTCTTTACGATGTCGTGTATTTCAAGTTGCTATAAAATTTAACGCTCTGCTGGTTTCCTTGTAATTGTTAAACAAGAGTATTTGACCGCCTTTTTATTTGCAAACATTTTCTTTTTCTTTCATTACGGTATTGGACGAAAAGTTCGGTTAGTATTTATATTAGATTCGGGATCTTTGTATTTTTTTAAATTAAATGTAAAGGAAAAGGAGCGATCGCTCACAATAGGTCTCATCAGAAGGCTTGAAGTCACACAAAGGGCAATGGAGAGGACTAAGAGTCGAAGTTTCCTTGCGTGATCGAATTAGTAATGAAGACATCTGCAAAAGACCCAAGGTTACTGACGTAGCCCGAAGAATTGCCAAACTAAAGTGACAATGGGCAGGGCACATTGCTCGCAGAACGGATGGCCAATAGGGCTCCCACTATGTGGACAGATGATCTGGCCCTCAGGCTGCGGGGGACCGATCAATGTGTCGACACTTGGGGGCGGCCTATGTCTAGCAGTGAACGTCTTTCGGCTGAGATGATGATGATGATGCTTAGGTTTTATTATTTAAACTACGTTTGCGATCTTTCCGGCCCCATTACTGTTACTGAATTTAATTTAATTGCATTTTTCATAGCTATCCATAGCTTATCTTTAGCAAAAACCGCTGCATCATCACACCACTGCAGGACATAGGCCTCCCCCAAGTGTCACCACATTGGTCCCGTGCGATTCGCATCCAGCGGATCCCCGTAACCAGGTCATCTGTCCACCTACGTGGGAGGCCTTCGAATTGTCTCAATTTTATAGATTATACAAAATAAACATAATCTATAGACTATTATCCGTTACGAGTAGGCTACCCAAAATTTGTCCGAAACTTGTAGTCAATTAAATTTATCCAAGTTATAACCGACAAGTTGGAAGGCGCCTACGATCCCTCGTTATTAAATATACCGTAATATTACTCGCACGATTTACTCGCACTTACTAACTTACTAATTGCTTTATTGTTCTAACTTATTATAAGTTAACCAATATTTAGGCATCTGTTTTAATTGGCAGTATATCCTACAGTGTTTCTCGACATAATTGCAGTTACTTAGTTGGTTAAATTCTTTCATGATGATTCACTCTCAGATAAAGTGCACAAATCGTATACATTTGTGATGGTGTTTGTTTTTTCGGTGGTAGTTAAATAACATTATATAAAACCAAATATAAAGGGTGTAAAACACCTCTTAACGAAGCTCAGCTTGTTCTCCCCGTCATTGCGATCAGTTTTTTGTTCTGCACCATACCTGGGAACCTTCTAGTTACGGAGATATTGCCAAAGTTACAACTTTTTAACAAGTTTTTTTTAAATACCAGTTTTTGTTTTAAGATCTTTATTTTAAACTCATCTACTATTCAATTCATCAGCACAATGTTTTGAGTGCGTTTTATCTAGTTCTACCACAAAACATGATTTTTCATCCCAAAAGAAGTCGTTTCCCAGCGATAATTTTTGCGTAAAGTTACTTAGTTTAATTTACAGAATGCGTGGTTGGCGGCTTCGTGATGAGGTAGTTTACACACCGCATACAGGGGAGTTTAAGGTGAGTTCACTGGCAACACTGATTGAATGAGGGACTATACGATAGAAAACAACACTGTGTGTGTCAAGACGGATGCGCAGAGGAACATATATTAGGCCTCTCGCCAACGGTGACTATTCGTAGCGATGCTTTCGCGCGTTTACTGCTAGTCGCATTTGCAACGTGCTACCAACGCGCTACCGCATCGCGACTGTATCGATGCAAACGCGCGACCGTGTCGGACGACATCGGGGAGAGAGCGGAGGGAAGGTGGCGCGTGAGTGGAGAACCGAGCATCAGTGCAACACAGGATCGCGTTTGCATCGCGACAGAAGAGCGTCAGTATCGCGTTTGCATCGCGACTGAATTTGGGCCCGTGGGCGAGGGCACACAGCTAGCGACCACTTTGCGACTGTATCGATGCGGACTTCGTTCGATTCAAATCCCACCACACACTACACACCACTGTTTTCATAACTGCTGGGTATAGGCCTCTCTTCATTTATGTCAATCTCTACACTCCTGTGCAAGCTTCATCCAGATTTTTATCCACCTTTGCCTTCTCGCCTTTGCCTTTCTAACTTAGCATTAGACACTAGATTCAAAGTTAAACAGTAACGTTCGTGAATGAACAAGAATCTTCAATCATCAAAGACTTCGTGGCACATTTTCATGCATCCAGCGAACCCATGAAATCTCAAAGGTCCTCGTTTAACCGAAACACGAACTTCAAAAGGTTTCACGAAATTCAGTTACAGTTCCGAAATGAAGCAAGTTCGGAAACAGTTCCCGGCCAAATTAACTTACAGACGGATGCAGTTAAAAGAACGGAAAAAGAAGAAAACAAATCGCTAATCAGATTAACTCATGAACAAGGATAGCCAATGGATTGATAGTTTCTGATAATACTTGCCCACAATAGATAGACCACAAAAAATAAATAATTAGTCCGTCCGTAGATTATCAACAAATATATGACCCTTATTTTTTCATGTGTTACATAAACCAAAATTGACGATGATACCACGCTTTTAAAATTCTCAATACGTCACGCCTAGGTATAACTTTTAGCTAGTTTTGACATCACGAGTCCCCACTTCCGGATTTTGATGCGTTTTATCTTTGTCAATATTCATTGATTTACAAAAACAAAAAATACGTGTCCATTATTTTCCAATACTCTAACTGAGGGACTAAATTATATTTGCAATTTTTTGATACTATCGCATGCCTATTATGAAATTGTAATGTAGGTTGGTACTTCCCTTATACTTTAAGTGTTGTATTTACTTGTCCCAGATATTGTTGTTTATTTTATTTGTCCCTTCAACAATGACTACACTATTACAAATAAATATTTTTAATCTGCTTTCGTTTGAATACATGTATGCACTACAAGTCATACATGTATTCATACGACTTCGGATTCCTGGATTACATAGCGTGATGTTATTCATGATGATTTTTATTATTTACTTAATATAATATTTGGGTACTTGCTAAAAGTATTGTTTGCATGAAGTCACAAAAACAAAACTGTGTAACTAAATATGCTTATTTGTAAGTCTTACCACTGTTAAAACTTACTTTTCAAAGTTCTTTGAGCCAACATAATAAGGTTTGCATATGAAATCCAAGCATAATGTGATTAGAAACTTTAAACATATTCATGTAAATTGAGCAAAGACTTAAAATCTCATGAAAATGATAATGTTAAGGTATTCAAATAATGTTATGAATGCATTTTATGCAAGCCGTGTGTGAAGAGACACCCTTTTTCTTAGATGGCGGTCTAACATGGTCGGAAAATATGCAGAAAAAAATTGGAACAAAGCTTAGTAATAATCCTCCTGACCAAGTTTCCACCAAGATGAGCTATTAACACAGGAGATATTATGGTGCGCACTCCCCTCTCAACACAAAATCACTTTGCTCAACCCGGCAATCAAAGCCAGGACCACAAGTTCACTCGCATGCAACAACGACAGCGACGGGACAGGGTTGTAATTATTTAGTTTCCAACAACAATAAAAACAATAACAACATGCAACAATATTTTATTTTTGTAAATGTTTTAGTTTCCCCTGATCAGCTTATAGAGTTTCCACTGCTGGATCAAGGGTTTCCTCTCTAGAGAAAATAAGGCGTAAGTATATTTGTCATCGTGAAATGATCAAACACGTTAGATTGTAAAATTACTAGAGAGATTGTAAACTCTCGAAATATTGTCAAACGAACATACTGCTTACAATAAAACACATTATTTTTCGGTAGATTGTAGTGTTCGTTCGAAGTGAAACCGTAATATTGTGAATGCATGCATGAATAGCAGTATGTTCAGTTGACAATATTTCGAGAGGTTACAACCTCGCTAGAGGATTACAATGTAACGTGTTTGACAGTATTACGGTGACATATCCACCACGGGGATCCAGTTCGGGTTGGTAGAAGTTGTATGTCTTGGATTTTTTTGGTTCTGAATATTGTGAAAACATTAACCTAATCATAAATAGTCCTAAGTATCCTAATCCTAAACAATGATAAAATAATGCGTAAGTAAGTTTTTTTGTTTGTTACTTTTTCACGCCTAAACCACTTTAAACCGATCTTCCTGAAATTTTGCAAATAAGTAGTCAGGTGTTCAGAAACGGACCTTTTAGCCCGAAAAAAAAGTATTGTTCCGGAGGAAACTATCAATAACGTTCTTATGAAAATAAATGGCGTCATGTGATTGTCAAATTCTAAATTAAGGCGAACGATACCACGCCACGGGCAAAAGCTTGTCTATGTATAAGTTATTTCATTCAGTGTAATATACTACACAAAAACATAGCGTCAGGTCAAAAGGCATAACTGTCGTTGCTACCATTCCAGACTGAAGCCCATAACTCCAAACTTTCTCGTTTGCGTTAAACTGAAAACGCGTGGGTCGCAATAACTTCCCCGAAACGCAGCTCGCAGTAACAATGAAATTTCATGTTAGGACTTGAAACCAGCTTTGATCAAAACTGTTTCGAATTCTGTTTTTTTTTTTGGAATACTTTTATAAATAATTATAGGAAAAAGAAAGAAGCAGCTGAATGCCAGAATTTTACAAGAACCGACTGCCTATCTGACCCCCGCAACCCATTTAATACTGGGCAAGATTTGTTTCCAGACTGACTACCTGTAACAACTAGGAAAGATCTATAAATGACAGCCGAGACAACGGTTTAACGTACTTTCCGAGGCGCGAAGGACACTCGGTATGTTATGGGTGGTCATCCATCCACGTACCAACCTAGGCAGGCGCGACTTAACCTGAAGCTTGACTCGTGCGGCTGTTATTATTACTTCTATACTAATATTTTATAGGGATAAGGTTTGTAAGTTTGGTTGGATGTAGAGGGTAATCTTGGAAATTATTGATCCAATTTTTAAAATTCTTTCATGATGGAAACTAATGTCATACCAATAAATATTAAAGGCAATATTCTATAACTATTATAACTATTTAAAAATTTGGAAGGTTGTATTTTGATGATTATAACTGTGACTCACTGACATATACAACATTATTTTTTGTTTATACTAAACCCGAAAAGGGGTCATTGTACTCATCATTTTGAACAACTTTTTCTATGGGACGAACCGAAATCGCGAAAAAAAAATCAGCTGTTCCCTACATTTTGACGAGTTATGCGAACATAAATGTAGGGAACAGCTGATTTTTCGTTCGCGATTATATATATGTATAAAGAGGTCAGTGCTGTGACTACATTTACGTTTTACAGTCACAAACAATTTTTTCATCCACACACAACCTAGCACTGGGCTGAAAATTGACAAAAAACATAAGATATTTGGAATTTCGCGGGCTACTTTAACACTTTCACCTTAACGCAAGCGAAGGCACGGGCTAGTGCATAAAAATAACGCTTTTAGGTTCAGCTTTGAAAATTTTCCATAGCATTTTATGGTTATGCATAGAAATGGGTATGTATTCGAAGCACAGCCTCCACAACAATGTAGTGTCTGTGTGACCTCGTTCGAGGCCAATGTTTAGGTTAATTTCGGTAACTAGTGGGTGGACTTACCTTCGTTTACATTGTCTTTGATATTCTCCTTTAGCCTTGTTTGTTGAGAAATATTCAGTGAAGGTATTTCATGTAAACACAAACGGTGTATGGCCCTTTTTGTTGTAATAAGTTTTCTCTAATAGTATTCTTGCATAAAGAAAAATCTGCTAATTGGTTTCGCCGTAGTTTGAAAAAGGAACTAAGGACATTTTTGTTTCTCAATTTGAAAAAATAAAAAAACAACAAAGTAATAAAGTTTGAAATAAGAATAGCTACAGTAAAATAATATATCTGAACGAAGCTATGATTGATTGTTATAAATGTAATTTATTCACAACGTATTCAATTAATTGAAATTATTTATCTGGAAATTAATTTAGATATCCGCTAGACAGAAGATAAAGTCATTTGTGTCAAGAAACTGGATTTACTTTGATTAATTCTAATAACTAGAGATTTCAAAAGATTTTGTATAAGTAAGCAGTAAGATGATTTGTGTGACAGTTTTCAGATTGTCTCAGATTCTCTTTGACGACACGACCAAAGTGTACGCTTAATGTTGGTAATCTTTAAAATACCGCATTTTCTAAGTAATAAATAAATAACAACAAAAAAACGATCATCTTTACTGACAAAATTAAAAGAAGGGTAATCGATTATCTATCCACATTTGACATTGAACGCGTATAGAAAGTTTCGTGTCCGTGCTTTAAACCTTTGAAGAGTTCTCTCCCGTGGGGGCAATCCTGACTGCAGGATCAAGTCATATCTGTCTTATAAATATATTGACACTAGAATCAAAGATTCGTTGAAAAATTCAGCTCAATCAGTTCGAGGAAACTGGTTTGAAATTCAGTTGCACGATTTGGCCTTAACATACTAACTAACAATACAAGTTAAACAAAAACTATAAAAAAAGTTTCTAGTCTATCAACATCGTCAAGTGTCAACGTACCAAAAACAAACAAAGAATTCACTACGGAGATCCCACACCAGAAATATTGCGTAACCCGTTTCTCTTTCAATCAAAATTGATATCACTATTCAATATATTAAGACCAATCGGCGTCGAACAAACCTACAGGGATTTCACACATGATATCATTCAATTTGCTGTTCCCAGAAATTGCTTTTTTTTCGGAGGAATTCGTCGCGGGATACGGCAGCCTTGTCGATGGCCAGTATTTTTAATGTAGTGGACCAAAGCGGTTGCAGCAAAACGGCCAGTACTTTTCCAGATTCAAGTTTTTGATTGGATGCGGTTCAAAAAGTTAAAGACACACGGATTGTTTTGATTGCCTGTGACTTAGCATACATTAAAGCAGCATAAAAGTTGCAGAGGCTTAACAGCTTTAAAACAATTCGCAAAGAAAACTAGCATCGCTGTCCGCTATGGCCTAAGTGCTTAAAAGAGTGTCCATGGAGTTTCTTGCCCGTTCTTCTCCATAGAGATCTACGTTAGGGAATGGGCAACTACAGTACTTTCACAGTTTTTATGTCTTGGGACTGGGACTGAAGCTACATTTAATTTTAATCCTTGTTTCGACAATTCAAAAGTGCCTGCGTGGCCTACTTGAAATAAATGTTTTGATTTTGATTTTGATTATGCTTCCTAATACGCACCAGTTTTGGGAATTACTTAATTATAACAGTTATACTACTAACATAATGGCAAGTCATTTATCATTTCGAGTAGGATCCTAAAATGTTAATCACGCTTAGTACAATAATGAGATAAAATGATTTATATTCAACCGAGTCGCGTGATATGTTTTGCGGTTAGTCAATTTGAATAAATTAAAATGTGGCCACCAATTATTTGAATAAATTGTATCAAAATAAAGCTTATAAAGGGCATAGCAACACATTTTAGGCTGATAAAAGACAAAAAGATCCAATCAACTCTGAATTAGGTTCATGAAACTGTATAGGGAACGGTTTTTTCACGTATTTTCACTGAAAGGAAAATAATTCTGCTGTACATCACTTTTAGAAAAAAAAAACCTATTTTTATTTCAGATTGAAACTTTTAGAAAATGGTACGTAACATAAATTAAAGCTTTTTTACCTCGCCGACAAAAAAAGTACGAAATTAAATCATGCTTGAAAACTTTTTCCGAGTCTAATCTCTTTTTGAACAATTGTTACATTCGCATCTCATCAATCTTGAAGGAAATAAATGTTCAGGTGCAAAAAATTTAAACAATTTCTCAAAGAATTTAACAAGGAGAGTTTTAAGAGAAAAAGTTGCTAACTTATTTTTGCTTTGAGCCTGTTCCCGTATATTTAAACTGACAAGTTGAATCAAAGGTGATTTCAACAATTGCTGACATAGCAAAATACTCAGGTTAGGTTTAGGTAACCAGAAAGAAAGATCAATCTTGAATAAGGGGTGTAAAAAACTTTATAACGAAGTTGAAAGGCATTTTTATTCCCAGTAATTAGGATCATGTTTTTGTTCTAAACCATACATAGGAACCCTCAAGTTACGGAAATATAGCGGGTCAAAGTTACAACTTTTCTTTTTTAAATACAAGTTTTAAATTTAAGATCACCTCCACGACTCCCGTACTATTCAATCCATCCACCAGCACAATATTTTGAATGCGTTACAATGAGTTCTATTACCACAAAACATGATTTTTCACCCAAAACAAAAATGTTGTTTCTCTGCAATATTTTTTGCGTAAAGTACTTATTTTGATGTACAGAATACTTGGTTGACGGCTTCGTGCTGAGTCTGTTTACACCCTGATCGATAGTAATAGGAACCGTGAAAAGTTTTGTACAAAAAAAGTGTAGCATTTTACGGCAAGATATCACTGAATAAGGTCATAACGGTCTGGTTATCTAAAAACAGCTGTTACAGTGAGATGTTCCTATACAAAAATGTGTTTAAAACAGCTGTTTTCAGATAGTCAGACCGTCATCTTTTTGGTGAACATGGACTACTTATTTATTTTGGATTTTCAAAACAATCAGTCGACTAAATCATTTCGTGATGTATAGCTACTACTCATTTGTAGTCGACCCACGTATTTACCAAAACGAGATAAATACAACCGATTTAGCCCTACGAAATAAAATCAGAATAGTTTTGTAGACAAATCCCTACTACATTTTTATTCCTTAGGCCAAAGTGGCCACTTGTTAATGGTTACAGATTTCTGAACATCTCTCAAGGGACTGACTACCTATTTTCACTCACAATAGGCGACACCTATCTGAATGCTTAACTGAAAGCAAACCGTTGGATTTTCATCGCTCGGTTCAGCGTCCACAGTTGAAATTCCAACAGCTCAATAATTCTAAGAGATTGTTTCAAGCGTCGTGTAAATGAAAACGGACGAGTTGTGATAAACGTTTCGCAATTATTACCACCTGATGTGTTCAAAATGATTGTTTCAGATTAGTCTCCATGAAGTACACGATGGACTTGACAAAAAGGTTTTGTTTTTTGTTTCCTATTTGAGCTACATTGTGAGTAGGAAAACCTTTTATGCTTAGTGGCATCATGTTTCAATGTCAAAAATCTTCTTGAATATTATGTGTTTGTGTAACATTAGTAAGTTGAACTTTGTTCTTATTTAAACTACTGTAAGGCTGCGACTGTATAGTATAGTCGAACACACACACAGGGTGTAAACCACCTCATCACAAAGCCGTCAACCAAGCATTCTATACAACAAACTAAGTAACTTTATGCAAAAATTATTGCTGGAAAGCGACTTCTTTTTTTGGGGGTGAAAAATTATGTTTTGTGGTAGAACTTAATAAACATTGTGCTGATGGAGGTGTTTTAACTGAAAATGTAACAGGAAAAAGATTGTAAAAAAAAATAGCCAAAAAGTTGGAACTTTAACCTCTAATATAATCGAAACTAGAAGGTTCCACACCATACCTGGGAACAGGTATGGTGTGGAACAAAAAAAAATATCACAATGACGGGGAAAATAAGTGCCTGTCGGCTTCGTTAGGAGGTGTTTTGCACCCTTTATAATGACATACCCAGATAACAAGAGCACCTATTCGTGTGCCTGGTTTAAGCATTTTATGCTTAGCGTGGCCACTGTCGCAGCAAGCAAACAACAACTTTGCCACTCAAGAAGACAGTTTTAGAAATGAGACATTAATAGATTAAAATATAAAACAGACTTCTAAAAACACAAAAAGTGAAAAATAACTTTAGCTTCAGAAGTCGGTTTTTGAAGTCGGTTTTATTTTTTGCTAAAAACTTTTTTTTTTTCCTTTTTAGGGGTTCACATGCGTTTATCCCTTCACAGTGTACTAGCGTGACGTTATGTTATGAACTGTTGTAAACAATAGACAGACATAAGATTTCAGCAACCCCAGTACATTTGCTATCATTAATTGTGGAGTTCCGTGTCCTATCTCCGAAGTTCTTCATCGAATCTTCACTAAATTAAAGTGAAAATACTCCGAGAAAGTACTCTTCCGAAAACTACCTAAATCGCTTCATGTGTGCCTATAAAACAAGAAGAGTGCTCTCCATTTCTCCAGGATCCCATCATCAGTTCCTGACTTGATGATTATGGTACCACCTGTGAAGTATACCCTTTCAAACAAAATAAAAATAATCCAAATTTGTGTAGCCATCTTTGACTAATCGGGAAACATACATAAAAAAATCAAATTAATCCATCAGTTAGATTATCAGTTATTTTTACACGTATTTTTTACGCAGATCAAAATTCAAGAAGATATGACGCTTTTAAAATTCTCAATACGTCACGCCGTCCTAAAATATTTAGTGCATTGTGACGTCACGAGCTCCCACTCCCGAGTTTTGATGCGTTCTAACTTTTTCAGTATTCATTGATTTACAAAAACAAAAAATACGTGTCCATTATTTTCCAATACTCTAATTGACGGACTAAATAGATTTACAATTTATTAATATTCGTGAAAACTAGCCTATTCTCCTGCTCTTATCGCAATTTATTAGGGGTTGGCGCATCATATCTTCTTCAATACTTTTCTATAACTTGAGACTTCTTAAAGGACATATAGAATATGTTGCATGGGAAACATGTTTGCAATAAACTGATTTTATTTGACTAACTTAGTAATATTTCGGAAACAAAATTAACCGTTAGTGATACGATAAAAATAATCTTTGAACTTTGACCGATATTTCTTAGAAATTCCCTTTTATTATTATTTGGTTTCCTTTGATCTTAAGTTGTTTGACATTTTATATTTCCATGAGGGAGTTTTCTCTTATGACTTACATTCGAACTTAACTTTTTATCGTCGTCGGCATAAAACTGAATCGATATTTATACGATTTCTTTGATCAAGTTTGCGTTACTTTCTTTCTGAGTTAAGGGGTCCGCGGAGCATGCTTATTTCATACAAACGTTATACCAAAATAATTTATAAATCCAAATTATTCTTAAAGTAGTGTGCATTTATTTCAATTGGGTTACAGAATATCTATGTTCCCAAATATACATTTTGAAAGGAAAATGATATAAAAACGAGATATGAGGAATTTAAAATTTCCAGAGAAAACTTATTTTTCTCATAACTCTTGTTTTAATCAGTGTCCATTTAAAATATAGTTTTGGGAACCTAGATATTCTGTAATCCAATCGAAATAAACACACTACTCTAAGGCCCGTATTACAGAACATCGCTCAATACTCAAGCATTACTTAAAACTAGATTCAAGCCATTTGATTGGTTGAAACTAGTTTTAAGCAACGCTTGAGTTTTGAGCGATGTTCTGTGATACGGGCCTAAGAATTCGTTTGATTTACAAATTATTTTGCTATTACGTTTGTATGATCTACGCATGCTCCGCAGGCCTCTTAATTCTGTGTATGTTTTAGGATTTATTGTTTTGTTTTTTAATTACTTGGTAAATAATGAGTAACACACTGGTTTTCAACAAACTGTTTGAAGAAGGCTAGGCAGGTAAAGGTGAGTATGAAAACGATATGAAGTAAAATTTTCCTAGTTCAAGATTTAAGTTAAGATATACCTATTCCTAGGACACATAGGTCGCACCGAAACAAACACAACGTAGAATTTATAAATCTAACATGAGTGAAAGATACGATTTTCATTATGTGTTACCTAGACAATATTCTTATAAATTGAAAATTGATATTTTTTAACGCTGTGGAACACATCACACGATTTAAATATTAGAACACAAATATTTTTCCATAAAGATTTCAGCGAAATTTCATCATGAGTTCATGACTCAGTAAATCCTTGAAAAGTAATAAAATATGGCACCTTCATTAGATCCCAATTTTCACAACTGACAGTTTTGTTATTATAGTGCAAAGATCATACGCGACATCTTCTATGATAACTTTACATGACATCAAATTTTCAACTTGAAAAGGGTAGAGTAATTTAAATGTAGTTTGTGATTGTCCTGACAAATTATTTGATAAATGTATACGTTGAGAATAATTGTTTTGTTCGTTTGATGAGGAAATTAAAATTAGGACTGTCTGTTCGTTTTCTATCTCTACAAGGTGTGATATAATAAGCGCAAGACCTCCCGTGTGGTCTCTCGGACTATGATACTGAGCAACTTTTGTTCAAGGAGGTCTAGGAATTCGCGAAAACGAAATGAACTTTTAGTAAGAAAGAACTGACGCAATCGGCTGATCAACATGAATGGTAAAACTAAAAAGTAATTTCCAAAAAACATCGAACAAAAGTTGTTCATGTTCATAGTCTGAGAAACCGCACGTAAGGTCTTGCGTTTTATTATGTTACCTGTATATCTATAAAGAAACCAAAGCTTGGAATACCTAAGGTCCATGTTCACCACAAAGATAACGATCTGATTATCTAAAAACAGCTGTCACTGTGACATGTTCCCATGCAAAAATGTGTTTTAAACAGCTGTTTTTAGATAATCAGACCGTCATCTTTTTGGTGAGCATGGACCTAAGTCACACAATCATGATGACTTGTTGTCTTTTTTTATTTCTGTCTACTTCTTCTTAATGTGTCGATGACAAAAACACTTTAGACATGTTCGATCCAAAATTTATATTTTAGTCAAGTGCAATTAGAACGAAGTTTTTAGTTTACGGATTTTCATGGAACTTTCGTTCGCGAACCGCGGTTATGAAATGGAAACTTCAGATTCCTCAAGACAAGTCTGATCCAACTAATTCCAGGCTAAAGACTAAATATCAGGGGCTAGTTTGATTCAGTCAAAGACTGAACTCGAAGACTTTAACAATGACTATCTTCTAAATAGTTACTAGAAGCCTTTGTAAACTTTATCTAGTTGTCAAGTTATATAGGTACCTCATTGCATCACAAAGATTAGTCACTCAATCTAAATTATTTTAACAAATTCTATGTTAATGATTATTAAAATTTAATATTCTAGTATTTAAAAATAGCGTGTTTCTTATCGAACTCCTCCGAAACGGCTTGACTGATTTTCATGTTTTTTTTTTGTGTATATTCTAGGTAGACAATATTCTTATAAATTGAAAAGTGATATTTTTTAACGCTGTGGAACACATCACACGATTTAAATATTAGAACACAAATATTATTCCATAAATATTTCAGCGAAATTTCATCATGAGTTCAAGACTCAGTAAATCCTTGAAAAGTAATAAAATATGGCACTCCTCCGAAACGGCTTGACTGATTTTCATGTTTTTTTTTGTGTATATTCGATAGGTCTCACACAAACACATCATTTCCAAGCGAACGTAGTCGCGGGTAACAGCTAGTAAATGCATAAGATTGATTTACCAAATTTGGTCGCAAAATAATAATAAATATTTACAGAGTAGGTGTGTGTATCTAATGTTTAGGATTGTCCTCCTAAATATCAAAGCCACAACAGATTGTGAATATAATTATTGACAACCGACTATTTACACCAAAGCCTAATGAAATGTCAAATCAAAATGAATTGCCGTTTATTCTGATCGATTCGATAACTGTTTTCAATTAGTTATATCAGACCTAACTGTCATATAAACGTATGAGCTAATAATATTTGGACGTTGCGTTCCGTTTCACGCTGGGACTGAAAACCTGTATCTATTTCTAGACTTTACGTTACAAATGAATGAGGTGTTTTTTTGACATACGTTTTCATGCTGCAGTTTTTTATTTTTGTCTGAGAATATTATTAGAACTCCCTGTTAAATAAATGTCTGCATACGTATTTTTTTTTTTTATACCACAACTCCTGGGACCTAATTCTACTATTTTATTAAATTTGTCACTCCAACACGATTCCATTCTCATCCCATTGTCATTTTGCTTAAAGTTCGTAATCTGCTAAATTCACAATGATCGGTCAATGGTCTCGTTATAAATGGCCAGTTAGACTATAAATATGATGTAAAATACGTATATTCAGCTGCATCCGGTAACACAGAAAGCCTTCCCCAACTTATTATAAAAATTTAGGCCGGTGATGAATTTATGTTTTTTTTTTTTTATACGCAGTTCAATGAGAGCTCCCCATTTTTGACATTCGTTACTTACTCCTATCTATTTATTCTCGTTATTAAAAAGGTGTAACGACATCACTTAAATTCTGTTTTTAATAAAAAATGGAATCGCTTTTAAATAAGGCCACGCTGAGTGATAAAACTCTAGAATGTTGCACGAGAGCAATAACTTTTTTATTGTTACTTAGGGATGAACTGGACCAAATACTGCACGATAAGGGATGTTACAGCTACGTGTAATTGGTAAAAAAATAAGTTATCAACAAAGGAAACATGCTTTGGGATACTATTTTTTATAGTATTTTTTTTTTATTAAAAAAATATTTTTTATAAAAAGTTTTTTTTTATTTAAAAAAATATTTCCTGTAAGATCATTTTCTAGTGTGTGTGTTTTCTAGTGTGTATGTTCAATAGTATTTATAGTATTCTAGATATCTTAGTTTGCGACATAAGTACAAACCTTGTTTTGAGAACGCTGAAGTATCAACCTTGAAATACCTAACCACTACACTAGAAACTGGCAGAACCACGTGCTCAAACTAAAAAGCTTTGTAAAAAGAACTGGAAAGTTTTTTTCGTATATAGCGAGCACGGGAAGTTTTTGTACGTTCCATGTGGGCTTTGTTACTATTTTCTGTTGCAGCTGGGTTTGTCTTTCTTGTGATTTTATGAAATTAAATGAAAAAAAAAACACTAGTGTCTTTTAGTTTCTTTCTAGAATAGAAGAACAGGCCCAAACACAGAACCAATTTGCAATGAAAGTTACTAACATGTTTGCTGATTGAGAAGAGTACAACATACGTCGAGAAAAGTATGAATAAAATTAAAATCAAGCTACCCGAAACTATCACATTTTTCTTATCAACCTTGAACCTAACCTAATGTCTAGCGATAAAGTTGAAAATCTATTGACGTTACGCTAATTGTACATTTTACCTAAAAAAAGTATTCTATTATAATGAAAGTATAGGGTATTTATTTCGTGAGATGAAAAATAAATTAATTGTCCATATATTCAATAAAAAATAAATTAATTGTCCATATATTCAATATGGATCTACAAAATAGAGGTCCCAAACAATGAAATCAGGTTTCCGTGAGTTTTTGCTTAAACATGCATCGGGAGAACGATTATTACGCAATAAATAAATTATCTAATAATCGTCGAAGTAGAAGAAACGAATTATTTGTTACAAGTAGGTAATTGTTATTGCAAGCAATGAACGGAACGCATAATTTTAACAAAGAGTAACTCACAAATTCGCGCTTTTTTGTAACTGGCCTTTTCAGAAAACAGGTTGTAGTAACTTGATGTGTTAATTGACTTCAGTACCTTCTGTTTTTTTATTTTATTTTTTGGTTAAATATGTCCTTGTTATGATTAACAAAGAACATTTACCAGTTTAATCATGCACTCAATTTTGAATAGTAAAAATCCAAAAAATAAATAAATTGGTGGTAAAGGAATCTTTGCCAGAATCACCTTAATCTAGCTTACAACAATGCTTATCTAGGGGATGTGGGACTGACGGGCACATTTTGAGTCCTTCAGAATTAATTTATTAAATGGAAATGCAAATGTTAGGGAAAATCTTTACGGAGATATACATAATTTTGTACTTATGTATAAATATTTCCTTAACTACCTTAACATGTGAATTTGTTAAACTTATATTTATTTATTTAATATGGCTGTATCTATAAGAACTGGCTGGAATTGGTTGGTTATAAGAACTGGTATGTAGGATTTTTACATTATTCCAACACTAATTTTGAGTGCGTGTATGTTTATAATGAATAAATTCAAAAACTACTGTGCCGATTTCAAAATTTCTTTCACCATTGGAAAGCCACATTCACCCTGAGTAACATAGGCTATATTTTATCCCCGTACTCTCACGGGAACGGGAACTACGCGGGTGAAACCGCGTGACGTCCGCTAGTAATCAAATAAATTCACAAAAATCTTGATCAAATCTTGACTTGAAAATTTTTTATTGAGACGGAGACTTTTTTTTTAGATTTATTCAAGACATTCTATGAGATGTCGAGTAATAGAGAAGTATGGAAGAATAAAACCATGCTCTGGCGACCCGAAATAAATAGAAAAAAAGGATAAAGGATAAAAGTAGGATAAGGGCAAGAGCATTAATAAATCAAGACATTCTACATCTATAAACTGGTACATTTGCTCCAAATGCACTTTCAAGCCATTCACAATAGTAGTTTATGCAACTGTGCATAATGAAGGGCATTACAACACGAGTGTGGGTTTAAGAAACGAGCCGAAGGCGAGTTTCTTAATAGCATCACACGAGTGTTGTAATGGCTAATTATGTATAGTTGCATACACTACTTTATCTACCCAAATATCATAAGGGCTCTATGATGGGTTCAGGAACCATAGGGAAATGACCTTTATTGTTACTTGGCCCTTGATTTTTGTGCCAACAGGTTATTAGTTGCATTCGTCGCTGCATTTACGATATCTGGCGGAGTATTCATGTCAATTTCTGAGTTCACTCATCACTCATTTTCGACAGAAATAAAGAACTTATCAGAAAATTTGTCTACTCGTAACTGGATTACTGGAAATAAAAAGCTAACGAACAAATGACAGCTCGAAATGGCGGCGTTTTGGATATCTGTCATTTTTTTTTAAATCATAGGCAAACGAACAAAGTCACTATTCTTGTGTCACTCGAGATCAAAATGTCGTGCGATTTATAATTAAAATCATACTGAATTGGGTTTTTTTTTTTTTTTTCGATATCTGATTTAATGTAGGTGGTACTAGAATAGCACACTCACTTGAATTTGACACCTGTTCCAAATTTAAAACTCATAACGCAACTGTTTTCAGTTGCGTTATGAGTTCATTACAGTTCCGTTTATTTCTGCAGGTTGGTAATGCTGGTCATTGCCTATGGTTTTTGAACGCATTAGAGAGGGTTTATGATATTTGGGTAGATAAAAAATATTTCAATACACAAGCGATACAATAACATGAAAACGTTTAAAGTTTTCACTCGTTCATCCCCTTGTTCTATAAACGTCGCCCCTACCCCCTACGTGTCACTGTTCCCGCGCAATTGACTTCAAGGGTGCCTCGGTGTGGCATGTGTAGACTGTAACTCTTGAAGACAAGCTAAGTGACTGCTGAGCGGAAGATGAGCTCATTTTCAGGTAGCTACCTGAACTAATAGTTATACAAAAAAATTTAGAAACATTTCTACTAGATATCTAGGTTTAAGAGAGAACAATGGTCACTGAAATTATCATTAACACTGAAAATAGGATATTTTACTTCGACACATTTTTTTAAGGTTGGTCTGTGGATTGGTGGACCACCCTTACATACCGAGTTTCCTCCGTGCCTGCAGTAAGCACGTAAAGCTGTTGGTCCTGGCTGTCATTTGTACATCTTTGACAGTTGTTACAGGTAGTCAGTGGCCCAAAAATTCTGACAGCCTGTAGCCTTACCTATAGTGGTCGTATAACCAGTACTAACTGTGTTGTGGAGGTCAGACAAGCAGTCGCTTCGTGTCAGCTGCATCCGGTTAGACTGGAAGCTGACCCCCACATACAGTAAAGAAAAGGCTAGGTGGACGATCATGGGACACATTGACAAGACAGACATTTATCAAGAGACAGACGCGCAAAATCGGGAAGTGCCATGAATTAAGTGCTGCAGTTATTAATAAAATTCGCTGTTTCGTACATTTTGACGGTGATGGTAACTGAATTTATTTATTTATAAGAAATTTCTTCCAGCAGATCTGCGAGGGGAATATTGGATTAGAAACTTTCGTATGAAACACCAGATATTTTTATAATGGGTGCGGTCTTACACAGTGTGTCTTATGATTGTGTTGTCAAAACAAATCTCTTCCATTTCAATGACTTTTGATTGTATCCTTTATACCTTTTTAGGAACCGCAACAGGTCGTTCTAGAAAATATTTAAAAATGTTGGTTCTGTTATGATGCATTTGAATTTCGACCGAAAGAAAAAACAAATGGTGTTGCCTACCACAAATCACAGGATAGTAAAAGCTTGTCAAAAAAGGTTAGTACTAAAAGTTTTCAGAATTTGCAATGCAGTAAAAAGTGAAATATCTATTCACGCTAACTCAGCTAAAACAATTTATGGCCTTTTTAGTATTTTTTGCGGTGTGATGTGTTTCATTTTACTCGTATGACGTGTAACCGTTATGCTAATAAATTACAGGGGAAACATGACTACACTAAATGGAAAGAGATTTTTTTGGTTATTGATCTGGTGTTATAGTAAACTGGAATGTACTGGTGTGGGATATTCAGTTGCTTTCCGGATTTTAATCTAACATCAAAACTTATACTGTCACTTACGAGATATCTTCCGTGATTATTTTTTTTATTTTGAGCTCCCGATATTTCGACTCTGTTGCAAGTGCCATGATCGCGGTTTGACTGGAGAATGCGGGTGGATGGAAAATAACATACACAGTGGTGTCGATTCAGTTGTGCACAAACTAAACTTAATTTAGGCTGTTGCTATCTTATTCTTTCTAATAAAACGAGAAAAAGTACTTTAGAGCTGTCAAATTTAATTGGAACTAATCACGTAAAAACATGTCGACTAAAAACACGGTGAAGCACAAGGCCTAAACTAGTTTGACATCTCTGACTTACTCCATAGCTAAAGTCATCCTTTTCTCGCACTGATTTTTAGTAAAAGATAGCAATAGCTTAAATTAAGTTTAGTTTGTGCACAACAAAATCGACCCAAATGACAATATTAATTTAGTTTTTAACTTAGCTGCTACACCAACGCGGCAAACGTTTCTGATAATTTTGTGACTTGTGAAAAATATGTGTGTGTGTCACATCGATCACACACACAAGCACATCACAAAATAAACAGCATAAAGTACTCTCAGGGCGAATTCTTTCACAAACAATTCAACTACAACTACTATAAAGAAATTCAGGAAATCGAATTTCCTTCTAAGCTTTCTCTTTACCTCGTTAATGAAACGAAAATCGCAATGATGTTCTGATTTTTTATTCAAAAGAGATTTTGTAGATTGTGGACCACGATTCGTTGAGCACGATGCTTGTGAATGCGATGCGTAGAAAAAACTGAATTCGAGATTTTTAAACTCTTTGTTTTACTTTTTCTTTTTAAATTATTTCGTACGTAACAGTCGAGCTTTGTTGTAAAAGTTTCGTAAAATATGTGCTACCACAATGCTGGTGGTGGTCGAGACAGTAAATAACAACTTTACGTAGGTGTAAATGGGTTTAAAATTAATTCTTGTCTACACGAATTAATCTGCTCCTTTTACCATTTAACCCTTTTACCAGCAGAAGGATCCAAGTGTAGCAGTAAAATAAAATTTGGGGTATGGTTTTACAAAATTAAACTTTAATTAACCCAGTTTTTTATTTTTTTTTAAGTTAACATTTACTATAAAAAAAACATGGTGGCAATATAATTGCCACTGCTAGCTTGGGCATCAAAAATTTGTCTTAGGAACTATAGAAAAAATAATCTTAGTATTAATAAAATCTTAGGTACAAAATCAATCGAAAAATTATCAGTCTGGATAATTAGTGAACAACCTTGAACATCAAAAATTTGTCTTAGTAACAATAGAAAAAATTGTCTTAGTAATAATAGAATCTTAGGTACAAAATCAGTCTAAAAATTACCCGTCTGGATAATCAGTGATTATTACTAGTTTGAACATCAAAAATTAGTCTTAGTAACAATAGAACAATTAGTAATACAAAATCAATATAAAAATAATCAGTCTGTGAAATTACTATTAGTCAACTCAATCAAAATGAAATTGTCGAAAACAGGGACTTATACATAAAGGAACTTCGCATCTTTCACATATTATTTTTGATCTTTTATTATTTGTCTTAGTGCTGCATAATCTACAACGTTTGTATGTTTCTATTTCCACTGGCCAATGTTCTCCCAACTGCTCAGTCCTCAGTCCATCTGGAACATTGTGTACTGTTTTCTGTCTCTCATTACTCTGCTTACTTTTCTTGGTGTTGTATTTGGGCATTGAATGAAAGCTTCTCTTTCGAAATGACAGGTTATTGATAAGTTCTTTTGACAGTGCAATCCGGAAATACTTTTGGGTCATTACGTTATGTACTCGTGAATTACTCTTATATAGTATATAAGCATTTGTGATCGCGAGATCAATAAGAAAGTAGAAAATTCTCTTCCACCATTTTTTGCTTTTCCTACCCACAGCATAGTGAGTCCTTTTCTGATCGAACCTGTCTACACCACCCATCCGCTTTGTGTACTCAGGTATCATCTGAGGACAATTGTAGGCTTTCTTTGACCCATCTTTTTGGGTGCGCGAACAAGTTCTTCTTTCTTTTGGGTGAAAAGCAGTACTCAAAACAGTTACTTGTTTTGTGTCTCTCCATACAGCAAACGCGACATTCCTTTTCACTCTCCACTTCCATTTACCCCTCTTCATCTTTTTCACCCGTGCACTTTGTCTTTTAGAAGCCTCTGCCGTTTTGTTGTCTGCCTCCCTGTCTCCAGTAAGTTTCGGCTTCTTTACTAAAAGAGGTAAGTCTTGCCTGTCACTTCTTACCGTTGCTGTTGAATATATTCCATGATCGAACAAATACTGTAACAAATCAGTACTCGAAAAAAAGTTATCAAATGCTAAATGACCACGATAATTTGCTCTGATCAAAGGCTCACACAATGACTTGATTACATTGCTTCCTAGTCCTGTCTCCGTCGTATCGGTCTTTCCAGTATAAATACGAAACATGTAAACGTAACCTGTAGAGCTGTCTGCCCTAACCCAAACCTTATAACCACGCTTCACCGGCTTCATAGGCATATACTGTTTGAGGCTACTACGGCCTTTGAATTTGATCATGCACTCGTCTATTGATTGAGAATTTGTTGTTATAGCATTTTCTTGGCACTTCTCATTCAATTTTTCAAGCAGAGGCCTTATCTTGTAGAGTTTATCATAGTCATTACTATCTCTGACTGGCATCTGCGAATTATCGTTGAGATGCAAATGCTTCATGATGTGCTGAAATCTCTTTAGGGTCATTGTTTCAGCTATTTCTGGCACTTGCAGTACAGGGTCACTTGACCAATAGTCCTCAATACTCGGCAAAACATGAATACCCATTTGAATGAGAACGCCAAGAAAAGCCTTGATCTCTTCAACAGTGGTTGGAGTCCAACTCCTGTTACCTACTTGCGAGGCGTATAAATTAGTTTGATCTACAATGATATGTAGTACATCATCACTAAAAAATAAATCAAAGTAGGTCAGTGGTTTCGTCCTGTTTGGAAGTTGTTTTGAAGAGTGAATGAGCGGAGTGTCGAAATAGCTAAGATCTGGATTCTGGGTCCATTCTTGTTTTTTCCAATCAGTCTCATCTATGTCCGAATCTGAATCTGAAGACGAAAAATCCGATAATTCACTCACTCCATCAATCCTATCTGGCGTATGTGGTGATGCTGTTGGTTCTGCATCACTCGGTAGTTGTGCGACTGAAGGACTTTGATGTTGTGGAGGTATTGGTGCAGATCTTGAGGCACTCTGAAGTCTTGAAGCTGAAGGACTCTGATGTGGGGCTGCTAGTGTAGATCTTGAAGCGCTTTGGAGTCTGGGGAGTGAAGGACTTTGACAAGTTGATGAGGATGGTGACGATATTGCCGTAGAACTAAGTAGAACATCATCACCTGTTAGTACCCTTACCAAATCTTCTTGGGTACCTTGTTCTGAATCCGATTCTTCCAAATCATCTTCAGAAATCATACCATCTGGAATTCCGAACATTTCTTCCAACTCCTGGGTAATGAGATCATCTGATATGGGTTTATTCCGGCTCATTATCGATTATCTAAAGAAAAATAAGACAAAAATACTTTACCCCCAACTGGCAGTATACCTTATATTGCCACCATGTAGGTAGTTACAAATTGATAGTGGCATATATATGGCCACCATAGAAAAATGATTTTTAAATAAACTACGACAACTTTTTTTGAAAATAATGATACTATCGTCTTCCATGCTAACTTTTACGTAAAAAAAGAAGGTCACTTACATTTTTATCTGTTGGATTGATGAAATATTCTTAAATTAATTTTGAAGTCACGAAAACCGGCAACTTTTTTTTACCAAGTGTCAAATTTTTTTTGCATATGGTTGGCACCACTGTTTTTTTTTTTTTTAATATATTGATGTACATTCAACTACATATTAGTAACGATTCCAGTGCAAGAATTGAATAAACTTCTCGATTTAATATTCCTATTAGATGGTGGCACGTATATTGCCGTCATCGGTAAAAGGGTTAACAAGTTTAAATAACTGAACACGCTCAAAGTTAACTTGTTACCAAGACGACAGTAACTGAATTAGTTGTACAAAGTTTTTATTTATGAGGAAATCCTAATTGCTTTTAAAATGGTGTGCTGTGAGCGCATTTCTCACCGCCTTCCACCCCCTACCCGTAACAATGAGGGGGCGAGACTGGCTGTTAATGAGAGAAACTAGCCGGTTCCTTATTCAAAAAGCAAAAAAAAATACAAATGCTTGCTGAATGGAAATCTTAAATTGTTGCTTTTTAAAATTGGAACAAAAACTTCGAATAGGCTTTGCGGTGATAAATAAAAAAAAAGTATAAAGAATATAAGCTTATAGGACTTTAAGTACGGTACTCGTAGCTTGTTGGACTTCTTATTTTATTGAAGGTAGATTGTTTTTGGGATTTTGCGTATCAGGATATTGACATAACAGATTCTGATTAGTGATTAGATTTAAAATCTCTTTGTTACCCAAACTGGAGTAAAGTGGTCAGATAGGCATTCGTCAAACGTTATTGCAAATATGCTGGGCAGTGATTGAATAACTTTCGACCTTTTTTTATTTTGCATGTGACAACTGAGCTCAAATTGGTACAACACAAGTAAGTCAAGTCAGCTAACTTTAATTCATACATCCTCATAAACTTTTAGTTACGTACTAAACACAAACCAGACTCACACATTCTGCTTTCAACACTTTAAACCACAGACTACATCTGTCATAAAAACCGCCATTTTATTTTCACTTTGACATCGTAAAAGTGACTTCGTTTCACGTAGAGGTGTGAAAGTGCAGTTCTCTGCTAACAAGAAATGAAAACATGGTCTCCGTTCTTGCCACAATAATAGAAGGTATTTTTAAAAATCGTATTTTCTTTGAACATCTGTGAAAGGTTGTCTAGTGTGTAAGCTTGTGAATTTTATGTGTCAATAGTGTCTGAGCAAATAAGATTATTTGTGTAAAGGAATTTTATTTCAGTAGCTTTTTGAACGCGTTTTGTTTGTGTCTTTGATTGCAGAAAATAGTTCTTTTTTTTAAATAAATCGGTGTTTTAAAAGCAGTGGTGCAATGACAAATAACGCAGAATTTATTTTATGTAAGAATTTTGTTGCGAACCGCGAGGGAGGGTCTGAGGAGGCACGGGAAAAGAGCATACGGAAGGAATTGTGCTTGCCCAGCCTTTGCCCAGCAGTGGAACTGCCAAAACCAGAGTACAGCCAAAAAAAAACACGGGGGGCAGACCTTGGGGACTGCCAATAGAAGTGAAAATAACGCGTTAGGTGACGGTCACGTGAGTTTTATGTTTTTTTTTAACTTCTCTATTGTTTTCACTTAAAAAAAAGTAGAATATATTCTTTAGAAGCTCAAGCCAAATAAGAAAAGATGATCAAAGTGTCAAGTAGTTATTATTAGTTAGTATTTAGTTCTTTGGTCTATTTTCTGATAAGCCTTAGAACCTTTTTTAATCATTGACATACGGTTCAAAAACAATAAACTGTGTCTAGATATGGTATGGTATAGACCTCTTTGAAATTATTAATTAAGACTAGACTATTAACTAAAGTCTGAAAACATTTAAAATATTATTTAAGTCAGATTGTTAGTAACTTAGCCGCATATAAAAAAAATTCAAGTGAAAGATATTTTGGAAAATGAAAACTTATTTAATAAATTGCCAAAATAAAATAAGTTTACAGAAACATACAATAAAATTCTAAGCCACATGATACCAATATCAAAAATTGACTGGGATAAAACTGGCCTACTTAAGTTTGTAGAACAACAACAGCATTACATTTAGAAATGAGTTTATAACTGCTCAATCCATCAATACATGATTGATTGTGTTCAGTTGGTTTTTGTATTCCGTTTATAGCAACTTATTTTTATTAATGATGAATCACATAATCTATGGAAAAGGAAGAAAAAGCTTGAAAAGAAGTCTGGAAGTTTGTGAAAACAATTACGTAGACATTATAGTAATTCAATTCGGAACAAAACTTGGTATTGCTTCTTCTTTTCTTTACAGTGATAATGAAGGCTTTTTTTATAGCTACGTTGTGTCCTACTGCTGGGTCTTTCTCCTTCCAAACCTCTCTGTTCAGTGCAAATTTAGGCCATGTTTGCCCCGTTTATATGATTATTAAAGAAGGCTATATATCAAAGTTTATTTTCTCACTAAAATGTTGGATTTTTACGCAAACAAACTTGAAAAACAAAAATAGCCATTTTGGATAGCTAAACCTGTGAAAACTATATTATTTGTCTTGGCTACAATTAAGATCCAGTTTTTGAACTTAAGACCTCAACGCCAGCATCCTAAAGTTCATTTCTGTTTCCGTAATACAGACAATTATAAACATACAGGAATTAAGGCTTACGTTACACGCACAATTGTCGAGTCGCTAATAAATTCTGCAAGTCAGTAATTCATTCATACCGAGGTCTGTCGGATTGTTCTGATTAAAATTTAAATTGAATAATATATGTGGGTGGGTGAAATGAGAAATACTAAATTTCCAAAATTAATTTGGCAACACGGAAAATTTTGTTTTATTAATGAACTATGTTTTTGTCGTGGGTGTAAGTAAGGGTAGGGTTTTTTGCGTCTAGGATAAATGGGATTGGAAATGTATCTCATAATTAAACTATTTAAGCTACCAAAACTATCGACCTGTTAGTTACTAAAACATCCATTTTCAATAAACAAAATATAACAGTTTTGTACAGATTTTAAGGAGTAGGACACAACAATAATATGGCTTTAATTGTTCTGTTTTTAAATATTAGTTAAATAGTTAAAAAGTTGTGTAGCTCGGAGTACACTAGGACATAAATAAATCATTCACTTCTAGTCATCATCATCATCATCATCATCAGCCTATAATGTTCCCACTGCTGGGATACGGCCTCCTCTCAATGAGAGGGAATGAGCTATAATCTAGCTACCACGCGGGCCCAGTGCGGATTGGTAGATGTCACATGTCTTCGAAATTTTGGTTCTAGGACATGCCGGTTTCCTCACGATGTTTTCCTTCACCGTTTTGAAAGCAGCGGTGATGAAATAAATTACACAAAGTAATGCGCCTGTCTGGTTTCGAACCCACGACTTACTGTTCGTAAGTCGGGGCCGCCACCACTGGGCCACCGCTGCTCTCAGTCTCACTTCTAGTAACCATTTCTAAATCCAACTTAATACAAAATAAACTCAAAAGTACAGTTTAACGCTTCAATTCGATGTTAAATCCATATGTCTGCAATCCATTAAAGTAGGTACTAGTTTAACAAAACCATATAATATTGGTTTAGGACCACCAATATAATTACAAATGAACATAATTCGATTAAACAATAATGCACTCTCAATGGTACGACATTATGAGATAAAGTTTGCAAATGATAAGAATGACTTTTGAAGAGTAAAGAGTTTTTTATTATAGAATAGAGTTTTTGGGATAAATTAACATCATCATCTGCCTAGTTAAAAACTATATTGGGGTTGGTTTCCAGTCTCACCGGATGCAGCTGAATACCAGTATTTTACATGGAGCGACTGCCGATCCGACTTCCACAACCCAGTTAATACTGGGAAATATAATACCACTTGGTAAGACTGGTTGTCAGACTTTTTTGGTCACTGACTGCCTGCTACGACTGTCAAAGATACAGCCAGGACCAACAGTTTAACGATACATTGGGATTTTACAGATAATGATAAAAGTTTAAATTAGGTTTGCTGTAAGAAAACCCAACTCTGGGTTAAGCTCGCCTTTGTACATAAGCTATATTATTGCAAGTATGCAAGTATTATGTATATTTGTTGATTTTTTTGTGTACAATAAAGAATAAGAATAAAGTTCAAGTCTGAACTGTAATTCTTTCTTTCAAAGAGGTTTCAACTTAAATGGATCATAATCATAGTAAGTTAATAGGAAAGACTCTCAAAATATGACTGTGTGATAGATAATATCTCTAGGAAGGAAGAGATAATTGAAGATAGAATGGCGACTAAAGCCAGGCCACTCTGTCAGCTAGCGAGCGAGTGAGCAAGTCAGGCGAGTATTGTTTGTCTTATTTTTTACCGACTGAACCTAAGAAAAGAAGTTACATCAAATTTAAAATCCCCGACACATCGGGTCATAATTCATACTAGTTTACTAGTTAAGTCTACTTCTTATGCCTTTTCATTTGATATCCATATTGAGGGAGTTGTGAAAAAAAATGTAGTTCACCATTTAGTGGTGGCGGCCATCTTTGATTTTAAATTTGTTATAGCGTATAGATATAACATATTTAAAATCAAAGATATATATATGTTTCATTGAAGAACCCATATTGAGGGATTGTTGAAT
This sequence comes from Xestia c-nigrum, assembly GCA_916618015.1. NCBI lineage: Eukaryota > Metazoa > Arthropoda > Insecta > Lepidoptera > Noctuidae > Xestia > Xestia c-nigrum. The sequence goes on from OU745256.1 coordinate 6,370,949, forward strand.
AAATAAATATGTAATCCGCTATTTGGTGGCGGCTGCCATCTTGGACTGATTTTTATCAAACATAGCTAAGAACACTCTCGACTAATTCACCTTTTAAATAAAAAAAACAAAACCCTCATCCGTTCCTCTATTTGGGAGCTACGATGCCACAGACACGTCAAACTTATAACACCCCGTCGTTTTTGCGTCGGGGGTTAATTATACCTGAGAAATAGGTACATAAATGAAAACAGGGCACATGGAAATAATTTAAAGAACCTACCTAGGTACTCCTAAAGAAATTCACTTCCTTTTTACAAGATTAAAGTTTCCTGAAACACTTAAAGTTTTTAATGAAGTATAAAACAGGTTGGGAGGTGTAATTGGATCCTTACTGTGTTACCTAGTTAGACGCTCCTTAAGCGTTAAGTTATTTCCCAATTAACTCTTAGTTATTGTGCAACACTTTTATGATTACCTACTGCTACTTGAATACTATAATATCTTCTGAATTTTACGGGAGCTATTATTTACTCATTAAAAGGTACACCACTATATTTCTTTGGTCAGAAATAAATTAAAGTCATTTTAAAGTCAAACGCAGACAGTCCTTTGTTCAGTGATATTTTGTAAACAACATTATAAAAGGTTGGAACAAAACTATTCGACTTTTTAAATATTATTATCTTCCATTGATCCTTTGCGAGTCAATTTTATTTATACGATACCAGCTTTTGCCTTTTTTTGTTTGCGGTTGGGAAATCGTCCAATAACTCCCACTCTGGGCGGAGCTGGAGGGAGTATTAGAGTTTTACTGACTAAAACCCATCCATGTTCCTTCCTCGCCCTTTATGTTCCGGGGCCACGTTATCTCTTTCGAACAGTCCCGCAGCCCCGGACCAGCTTTGGCCTGCGGTTCGAATTGTGTGTTGTTTTCCTCGGGAACGTAATATTAGAATGGAACACCACTAAAATTCATACAAGAGCCATAAAATATGGGGAATGACATCAGCATAGCTCATCCTGTCACGTACTGACGTCAATATTGGCTTAATTTGTTCCTTCCCCTTCAAATTGGCGTATAAAATATTGCTATGATGTCATTTGTAAAGAAGATAATCTTATGTCAATGAGTGGAGTAATTGTTAGCTAACACTATCAAAGGGAGAATCTCGTTAAATAAAGTGACGACGGAATTCCGTTCCTTTCTAGATTTTCATCATCAATCAATTCAAGACATCTAACATCTTCTCATTATACCGTCATCGAAGCTGACCCGAACATAATTGGAAAAAAGGCTAAGCAGATGATGACCATTTTTCGATTAATAAAACTATAATTAAAACACAAAATTCCAGTATCTGATGCCATTCATTCTTTTTTTTCCATTTATTAAATTTTATTCACTTTTATTTGATGCAATTTAGTCATACAACATAATACCTGCCTAAATAAAAAACCCTCAAGTAGGTTAATAAGATAAGTCTCTAAGTTAGAGAATAATAAAAAACAACGATTAACTTTAGACGTTCTATCATACTATCTGCCTAGCCTTTTTTCAACTATTTTAGGGTCAGCTTTCAGTCGCGACTGCCTATCTGACCTCCACAACCCGGTTAATACTGGGTTATACGATACCACTTAATAATGTTAATGTTGACAGACTTTTACTTTTGATAGGGCCACTGACTATCTGCATCGAAACAACACAAACAAACGATATCCCAAACATTTAAAGTAATTCTTTGAATTGCTCCTATCGATGCTCGCTGTAGGTATTTCCTTGAAAGATTTGTATTAAAAGCTAACCTTTGTGCTTAGTATGTCATCCAAAGATTTCATTATACAATTGTTTATAAATCTTGTTGTAAGTATAATACGAAGTGGATGAAGAACATAAATTATTTGCTTTTCACGGAATCGATTAATATTTTAGCTTGTTTTCTAAATTACAAAGAATTTGGATAGAAACAATCACATTTGAATTAAATATACTTTTTGAGGAAGGCATAACGCTTAACCTTTATTTCAAAACTTGTGGACAAAACGATAGTTAATTAATCGCTATGCAATCCTGAAGTTTTGCCGAGAAAATAGAATTCAATCAGGATTAATATTTAACTGTAATTTGGACAAACAGTCAGAATTCATCAAACAGGATTATTTTATTCATGCGAATTAACAAAGTGGAAGTAGACTTCACTAAATGAAATTACTCACTCAAACCAATAATTGACAAATAAATTAATTTGTGAGAAACAATTAATTTTATTGAAGCCAAAGAGAAACCAATGAAAAAACACATTAATAGGTTTTACGAAAAAAACATGAAACATTATTATTTGTTTGGGGCTTTAAGGACCGGGACCGTGGTTCCGGATTCCCCCTAAATAATGATGCCATGCCTAAAATGTTTATTGTGTTGTCATTAAAGCATGATTTCTAAATTCATAGATTTCAAAATACTACCCTCATCTTTCAATCATTGACGACTCGAATGGCGTAGTGGTAGTGACGCTGCCTTACGTTCTTAGGGTCCTGGGTTCGAATCCCGGTAGGAGCAAATGTTTGTGTGATGAGCATGGACATTTGTTTCCGAGTCATGGATGTTTATATGTATAATAAGTATGTATTTACAAACAAAAAAGTATATATGTAGTATATCAACTATCTAGTGTCCACGACACAAGCTTTGCTTAGTGTGGCACTAGGTGGCGCTGTGTGTTAACGCCCAGCGATATTTATTTATTTTATTCAGTAACCCAATAGAAACTCGTCTTATTATTTGAGAACCGTTATAGAGCTAATCGGAACTACACAGTAGGTTCTGGCTTTTCTTCTTTCTTCCTTTTGATTGCCTAAACTAGTGTCAGATTTAACCGCCCATGGGCCTCTGTCTTAGCTTTACATGCCGTCGAGAAATATCAAACTCAAACTAGAAGCATTTATTTCAAGTAGACCATTACGGCACTTTTGAATGTCAAATATACAAAGAAAAAATCGAAACCACATTCACAGATACAAGGCATAATAGCTTGAGAAAGAACTGTAGTTGCCCGTTCCCTAGCGTAGATCTCTATAGAGAACATTGGGCAAGAAATTCCATGGACACTCTTTTAAATCAAAATATTGTTACAATATAAAAATAAAGTAATTAAAATTAACCGTGGCAGCTTAGAGAGTACCACTCTCAACTGACAGCGTCCGTTCACGAACATGACGCATGTATCAGCCCCATTCAACTCAACCATATATTGAAGGGAACTAAATGACCCACACACCCGCCACCATCACCGAGACATTTGAGTGAGCGTGACATTCTCTCAGCCGCCAAGGCATAGTCAAGTAAAAAAAAATAAAGTAACTAGATGTAAATGGTGGCTTTACAGTACATAGTACTCACACATGTGCTTTGCAATTTTATAAAATGCAAATTATAAAATACTAAGAGATGGATTCTATATCAACGTACAACTACATGATCTAACGTACATGATGTTCTCATAGATATATTGACAAGGTACTGATATGATATTAATTTCTCGCTCTCTTAAAGAATCACGTCTACATAATTCATATATGGCTCTGATGGCTCTTTTCTGCAGAATAAATATAGACTCGATGTCTGCAGCCCGTCCCCATAGTAAAATACCATATGACACTAACAGCATATGCTGCTGAACTCAGCCGTCCCGCAAGAGATGTTAAATGAGTTCCCCAGTGTAGCCTTGAATCGAGCGCGATTCCCAAGAAAACCGTTTTATCGACAAATCCTATGATTTTCTCTTGATTCAATACTATGTCACAATCACTACTTTTGACATTTGGTAGAGCAAATCTCTCAGGGATACTGGTTTGCCTGAGAGTCAAATTAACATTTTATGAACCAATGGTAGACAGACTTGGTCATAAATGTGGGTAAGGCTAATTAATACCTAAAACAAAAATTACCTAACATCTCTAGTTATAATAAAAACAATTGAAGGAGTGGAGTTATTGGAGTAAAGCCACCTAAAACGTTAAAGAATATCTGCATTTTATTTTATCTAAAAAGGGTATCAATATTGTTGTTTGTAGACCGAAGTGGCGCGTCGTGTACTGATCCATTACCGAATTTACCGAAATCTACTTATGTTACCGACAGACAGTTTGCTGTAGTCAAAAGGGTAGTTGGAATAAAAACAGGATTATACAGAGTCTTTTCTCCATATTTTTTTGCAAACTGCAGCTGTTTCTGAAGTTCAAAGAGTACGATAACAACATAACCTGTCAAACTTTTTGACAACTTTGTGAAGGTCCACATATAGTCTGCTTAATACTAGCAATTCGGAGTAGGGAGCTCGTGGTTTAATAATAACAGCCGCTCGGGTCGGCAGTAACCACCCATTACATACCGAGTTTCCTCCGTGCCTCGGAATACACGCTAAGCCTATTGGTCCTAACTCTCGTTATAGGTAGTGACCTGGAAGTCTTGACAACCAGTTATACCCAGTACTACAATCAAGCATTTATTTCAAGTAGGCCAATAACAGGCACTTTTGAATTCAATTCAAAAGTGCCTGTTATTGGCCTACTTGAAATAAATGCTTGATTTTTACTAACTGGCTTTTTTGAGGTCAGATAGGCGGTCGCTCTATGTAAAATACTCCTGCATCCAGTTAGATTACCAGCCGACCCCAACATAGTTTGGAATAGGCGAGGGAGAGGATGAGCTTTATAGTAGTTGTGCCCTACGCTCACCTAGTAGCGCTAAGCCGTAGTGGTTCGGCTACAATTGCTACGAAGGGTTACATTGAGGATAAAAATGCTTGGCTAAATGCTGGTCCTGCTCCGCAACCATAGGTGCAAACTTATTGAACAACATTATTGTGGTAGCTGCAGAAGATTGTAAAAATATTCTTGCATTGTATAGATTCCATCTCTTAGTATTGTATAATTGCATAGCACATGTGTGAGTACCATGTACTGTAAAGCTACCATTTGCATTTAGTTATCTTTCATTGACTTGAATATGCCTTGGTGGCTGAGAGAATGTCATGCTCGCTTAGATGTCTTGCTGATGGTGGCGGGTGGGTCGGGCCATTTAGTTCCCTTCAATATGGTTGAATTGAATGACGCTGATCCATGCGTCATGTTCGTGAACGGGCGCTGTCAGTCGGGACTGGTCATCTCTTAGCTGCCATGGATCATTTGAATTGCTTTATTTTATAAATTGTTGATTTAATTATTTTTTACTCTGGACGCTCTTATTGTGCACGTCTTTCTACATCGTTCTCACATATATGTATAATCTCAACATGAAAGATGTAACCAAGATTTTGTAACAATAATTTGATTGAAAAGAGTGTCCATGGAGTTTCTTGCCCGTTCTTCTCCATAGAGATCTACGCTAGGGAATGGGCAACTACAGTACATTCTCAAGTTATTATGCCTTGTGTCTGTGACTGTAGCCTTTTTTTTTTTTCGTTTTATCGACATTCAAAAGTGCCGTTAAGGTCTAGTTGAAATAAATGATTTGAGTTTGAGTTTGAGTTTAGGTAACGGTCACGCGGTTCCATGATTTTTGTTCACCCAAAAAGTGCTCAAAGCGCATAAAGAGAACTTCTTTTTTTTGTCTTAAGAGCGAGAAAACATTCGCTTTTGGTTAAATCATTAAAACAAAACCCTGTTATAAAGTACTGTCATTTGAACAAAATTTGATTTCTTCTTAATAATCATAAATAACCACTATATTCTGCGCAAAATCGCAACGCTCTATCAGCGAAAATACGATTAACGTTCTCGTTTCTTTGTTGACATGAAAAACTTCCTAAACTAGAACAGATTACTCTCCGGGTTGTATTTTATCGACCAATGTACGTTTGTCTCAATTTTATTGCCGAAAAAAATCTGAGTGTTTAAATCAATGACGTCTTCATTCGTAATTCATGGATAACTTATTGACTTCTTACCAAGTTGTTGATAGTTCAAAGAAATCTATCAATAATGTGACTGGAATGAAATGCTTTCTCTCAAATCAAGTGAAATCTTCATCTTTTACAAACAACTTTCAATTTTTTTTTCTTTGAACTGTACTACGTGGTCCAAAAATTGACGTCATGAAAAAGATCGTTATTCTTACAGGTTTTTTTGGTAATATTGATGCTAATGTGATTAAAAAATGCCTTTAGTTACCTTTAAAAAAATGTAAAAGCCGTGTAAATCATAGTTCCCATACAATTTTCAAGGATCTATAACTCGAAATCTATTAAGAATCGCGCAACATACATGGGGTATTTTCGGAATCTAAATATTTTTGTGGCGTCACTATTTCCACCTTCCTGTTTAATAAATAGGTTTAGAAATGTGAACCATCTAGAATACATTCCTAACCTTCAAAGCACTGTCAAGTAAATAACGGAGCATGACGTTAGTCGAATTCGGTTTCAATTTAAAAGCCGCTAAAGATAACAGTTCAAGAGCCATCAATTTGCGGCAAGACTTACGCCTAGGCCACGAAACTACATCATAGAGCATATGCGTCAAAAAACAGCTGTTTTAACAAAATCAGCTGTACACTTGTGGTTCTAAAGTAGATTTTGATTTGGCCGCTCGATACAGCCACGAAAAACGCAAACAGTGTTCGTTTCGTGGCCCTCCAGTATCGCGGTCACAAAATATTCAGCGAGCATCGTTGCCAAAGTTAATTGCCATGATAAACAGTTACAGGATCATTTGCCACTGTCCACAAACATTTTAGACCCCTCAACAGCTGTACATAAAAATTATGCTCTTGATAAAATGCTGAACAAACGTTATTTTATTTAAAAGGTTTATGGTGATATTTAAACTGAATAGGCTTAGGTTTAACGTTTCACGTGTTTTTTGTGGCATTCTGAAGATTGCGTATCTTTTGCCTAGTTCTATTATTAGTAATTAGTTATTAGTATTTGTTTGAGTCGGCTTCCAGTCAATACCAATATTTGACATAGAGTGACTGCCTCTGTGTGGTACGGTATTAAGATACCTCTTGATACGACTGTCATACTTTCAGCCTAGTGACTACTAGGGAGTAAAAATACTCCTAACGAAGCCGAAAGGCAATTGTTTTCCCCATCTTTGCGTGTTTTTTTCGTTCTACACCACACCTGCGAACCTTCTAGTTACGGAGAAATTGGAGGACAAAGTTCCAACTTTTGCGCAACTTTTGTTTTAAACATACTTATTTTTAATGTACGTTTTTTACTTTAAATACCTCCACAACCTTCGTACTATTCAATCCATCCATCAGCACAATGTTTTGAGTGCGTTTCATCTAGTTCTACCACAAAAATGATTTTTCACCACGAAAAAAAAAGTCGTTACCCAGCAATAATTTTTGCGTAAAGTTACTTAGTTTGATGTACTGAATGTTTGCTTGGCGGCTTTGTGATGAGCCTGTTTACACTCTAACACTGTAGGTAAACACAGTCATGCATGTTGTTGCATTAAGACTAAAATTAAACGTACATGCTCGTCTATAAACCGACTAACTCTGTCCCCAGGGATTAGTGCAATGTATTGCCGTATTATTTTGTAAAGATTCAGTAGTCAGCATCTATCTCTTTCAATGTCGTACTTAAAACTAAAAATGGCTCCTTGGAGGTTTGGATTTTGCTAGACTGAATACACCTCGTATAAATGAATAGGAAATTCAGTCTTAAGACCACTCGTGTTGTCTTTCACTCGACTTCGTTTATGTATTCAATCGCCTTAACATGATATTGAGTGCAAGTCGATAGTAGAAGATAGTATCGTACAAATAACCATAAAAGTAACAGTTTTAACAATTGGATAAAAGAAACCGATTGGGTGTTAAATCATTTATCTACCAATCGTTTTGAGCCCAAAATCAATGGTTCGGAAAACTTGCTGACGAATTAATTTGAAATTATTTCACTCAAATAAACAATTGGAGTCTTATAAAAACCGATTTAAACACGAATCGTAGGAATTCATCGCAGAGATTTTCTAACTAATAGCTATTTGTTCATCTGTAAAATCAACAGCAGGAAAAGTAAGCCTTCAAGATATACATAAAGATGCATATGAAGATGAAGCTTCCACAGCTTAAAAACAAACTTATACTCTCTCTTACGAGATATCTTCCGGGATTCCCGATATTCATCCCGCGATCATGACGCTTGCAACAGCGTCGAAATAATAAATAATCTCGGAAGATATCAGTGTTTATCTACAGATTTTTTTTTTTTAATTAGCCCCAATACTATAACACTAGCACCAATTTAATAAACTCATCCCAAAAAAAGTACAAACTTAGGTACCTATAAGACACTAATAAGCTTAAAAAAGAAAACACACCAAAGTTAATTTGTTTGATATACATCTGCTGGTAGGTTAAGAGCCTATCCGAGACCGTGATCCAATAAGGGAAATGGCGTTACGTCGACTAACGAGATCGCACCTCACTGCACAAGTTTGAAAAATAATTAAAAATTATACGACGGAACTAGTCGAGAAACTAGAAATCTACTAGCTGATGAAAGGGACAAAAGTATAATGGTAGTTCTAATTATAGAAAGCACTTCCTTTCGTTAATTGTCCTGTCTGGGATGAGATTTTTAAAATGATTTTTCTTTCCTGAGCTAAGAAAAGCTTTAAGAGTCTGTTATTATTTGAATCTAGCAAAAACTATGAGACGACGATTTCTTAAAACTAATCTTTTCATTTTATTCATGTCTTCCTGTGTGTGCAGTGCGTTCTGTTTGTCTTTCTACGAATGAGTCCAAGTAGAATAGGCTATTTCACGACGAGGGCATTTTCAGAATGCGGCATATTAGGCATAAGTCCTTAAACGACTACATGTCATTTCGCTTAAGTCCAATGCCTACTAAGCCATTTTAAGGGCCAGAATAAACTCAAATTGTGAAGACTGAATGGCCCTCGTTTTAAATATTAGGTATTGTAGCATTCACTTTGCGAGTATTATATAGTAACGTTCACGACTACTTCGAACGTGTATCTGTTTTGAAAACATGTTTCTATAACATTTTCTCTATAGAACAATACTTCAAAGTTAAGTCATTTCAATATTTTAAACGTTCTCTCATGTTGCTATTTGATGCTAAAATAGAAAAAAAAGGAAGTGCACCCGCCGTAGGGGTTTAAAACGATTTAATGTGACTATTGTCCTAGCATTCATAAATTTACTTTAAATACAAAAAAAATATCGCAGTCTACAGTCTACTTTTCCCTAGAGATTGGCTTATTTCACTTTATGACGTCGACGGATTATGTTTAAGATGTTCACGTGGATTGTGGCTAAATGAGGTTAACCTTTATCTTGCCGCTGCTAAATTTAGAATGACCCTCTATATAACATTAATTATAGTTTTAAGTGGTTCACTTTGCCGTTAACGAGTAAATCGCATTTTCTACACTTAATATTATAAGGAGGAAATATTTGATTTTGTTTGTGTGTTTGTTTGATATAATTTAACTCAAGAGGTGCTCAACGGATTTAAAAATAACATTCTTCATTCGACAGCCACATCTTTACCGATTAACATACGCTATAAACTATATCGACGATATCATGCACATTAGCCGAGTTTTATCAGTTTTAGCGGACGAAGTGCTAGTGTTGTATATCTATACTATCTATACTAATATTATAAAGCACAAGAGTTTGTTTGTTTGTTTGGTTGATCGCGCTAATCTCAGGAACTACTGGCTCGAATTGAAAATTTATTCGCGTTGGATAGTCCACTTATCGAGGAAGGCTATAGGCTATATAATATCACGCTATAACCAATAGGAGCTGAGCAGGAATGAAAAATGTTGCAAAAACGGGGGAAATTTTATTCCCTTTGTGAGCTTTTTCTCTGTTATGTGACGCAGACGAACTTGCATGGGTCAGCTAGTAATAAAATAAAGCAGGAATGGCAATGTGTGAGTTAACATCAACAGCCTAAGATACAAAATCTTAGGCTGACTAGCTGTTATTAGTATGAGCAAATTAAACGGTTTTCCACACATAACATAACATATCATCACACCTGCAATCCCCAAAGGGTTAAGCAGAGGTATACCAAATTGTACACCCACATGTCACCAGTTATAATTAAGTCCCTTGTAATACAGGGTGAGCATATTGCCATCAACCGAGCACAAATCCAGAGACCGTGGCTACTGAGAAATTACTGATGGAAAAACCCAATGACACTTTGCCCAACCTAGGAATCGAGCCCGCATGATCTCACGCTCAGCAGTCGCTCCTACTACCACTAGACCAATGAGGCAGTCAAAATAGTTATCTCGACACGATGAAAATTAGTTTTTCACCTAAAAAATGTCTGTAATTTTATTCCGTACATAGGTACGAGTAATTAGGCCTGAATTCTTGTCGCGCTTGTGGTCGGTCTCGTACGGTCGGTCGTGACGTCAGCGAGAATAAAATTAATATTGCTGTCGGTCACCGTTGACGTCAGCTTCGTAATATGGTGCTACATAGAACACAATGTATATTCGTACGCGACCGACCGAGTGCGACCGACCATAAGCGCGACAAGAATTCATTCCTTAACATTCTTACTACCCGCTACCGCTTTGGGTAGAATTTTATGTGTTAGTCCTAAGTGCCATGCATTTTCCATTCAATATAATCATAAAATTGTGTTTTCTTGTATACTTCGGCCATAATGATAAAAGGTTGCAAAATGAGGTTAATGTAAACCGATTACAATGTATTCGTCGATCGAAAGTAAAAAAGTTAATAAACGCGTCCCTAACCGAAATATTTGGGTAGACTGTTAAAGAAAAAAGTAGATTTTATAGAAAAGTTTATTACCACGTGGTTTTTTAGGGTTCCGTACCCAAAGGATAAAAACGGAACCATGTTATTAAGACCAGACTGTCTGTTTGCCCGTCTGTCTGTCACCAGGCTGAATCTAATTGTGATAGCTAGACAGTTGATATTTTCACAGATGATGCATTTTTTTTGCCGCTAAATAAATAATTAGAGGAAACTCCCATACAAAGTGTTTTTTTTTGCCATTTTTTCTCGATATTAATTACGGCGTCAGCTAGACGCTTGAAATATTCATAGAATATTTAAATGTATATTTACTTAAAAAAATAACAAATCAAATGCAAATGAAATAAGTAAACATGTTAGAGAGGCTGGCATACAACAAACTTGTATTTTTTTTGCTGTTTTGTCTGATGTTGTATTGATAATAGTACGGAACTCTTCGTGTGCAAGTCCGAATCGCACTTAGTCGGTTTTTGAATTTAATGTTATGATCAGTTTGTTATTTTACACATGATTTGCTAAATAGTCTTTACATTCCGAGTTTCCTCCGTGCCTTGGAAACCACGGTAAGCCGTCGATACAGTCGTAACAGGCGGTCACTGGCCCAAAAAGCCTGACAAGCAGTCTTACCAAGGGGTATCGTATTACCCGGCTAACGGGGTTGCGAAGATCAGATATTCGGGCAGTCACTCAATGTCAAATACTGTATTCAGCTGCATCCGGTTAGACTGGAAGCCGACCCCAACATGGTTGTGAAAAGGCTGGGCAGTAAGTCTTTTGCTATAGTTTGCCGTAAGTCACCACTTTCCAGAATGTGACCCTTAAGGGCCCGTATAACCCAAAATCGTGATTCGTGAATCGTGCCATCGTTCCATCAATAGTGTAGTTCACCCTAAAAAAATCTTCTTGATAGTGTGGGCGAGATAGGACTATCTAGCCTGAGGAAGCGGGTTCAAAATTTGAATTTTAGCTGTCATTCTGTGCGCCCTTAATAGTGACGCTATCGCGTGTGTTTTTTTCTAAATATATTGTTTTTGAAAATCAACCACATTCTGGTTCGATTTTTGGCCAGGAATATTGATTTTTCAAAAATCGAATGATGCAGTTTTAGTTTTCATTAATATTGGGCTCCAAACTCAGCAGTTTTCGCTATTCCTCATAGTTTCGGATTTGGCCAACTACGCCAACTTGAAAAATTCAGTCTGTCTTGAGTGTAATGCAAAAATGTTTAATCCATTTTGTAAATCTTTCCTGTTGTAAGAGCAATAAAGGAAAATGAAAAAATAAATAAGCTGTACACAAAGTGTTATAGCCTAAGTTACTTTGTCTTTGTAAATGGAATTCAGACGTTCCATTTGGGTTTCAAAAAAGGAAATTACAAACATTGAGATCTTTTTTTGCCTTATTCTTTCAGACACTAATTAAATAAAGCCAGCTGTTTATGTACAGAACGTTAAGTAGGCAGTGAAAATTCAGTACATATTTTATTAATAACAAACACTTCGTCCGCAAAAATTATGATAACTCAGTTAATTTGCATGATATCAATATAATTTATAGCTAACGTTACTTGGTAAAAATGTAGCTTAAAAACGGTGACAGAATTTTTTAAATCGGTTCAGTAATTTTTTAGTTTAATCGTACCAAACACACAAACAACAAATCTAATCTTTACTCTTTATAATAGAAGTATAGGTGACGCCTACAATCATTAATAAAGTGTTTACAGACAAACATTGAACTGGTTAGTGTGTGGGTTTTGACCCTTCATATTTTAACTCTTTTTATAACGAATAATATAATATGTTAATTTATTCTTTTATGTTGTATATTGTCAAAGGTATTCTGAATTGTACATCTGTAACACCACTGTTTTAGCATACTAACGGTTTTTTTTTTAAATATTGTAATGGTTTAGGTTCTGCTTTTATACATTAAAACATTTGTTAAACTCCCTATCCAAAAAAAAATACTTATTACCTCGTATTAACTAGGTTGCGGAGGTCATATAAGCAGTCGCAGCAGCATTCGGTTAGACTGGAAGCCGACCCCAACATAGTTGGGAAAAAGCTAAGCAAATGGACATTCAAACGTATTGTTATAGAAACACAACCGTGGCGCTTCTTTCAATGCAAATTCCTTTCGATGGCATCAACTTAGAAAGCATAGCAATTTATGTCGTATTTCTATATCAATACGTTTGAATGTCCATTGGTAAAAAAAGTAATCCCTTGCCATGTCGTTACGGTCAGCGTCAGCGTTTAGACAGTGCTGCATCTGTCAGTGAGCCAATTTAAGTAGATATACGGTAATAAACTTATATTGTCACTTACGGGATATCTTCCGTGATTATTTATTGAGTTGAGCTCCCGATATTTCGACGCTGTTGCAAGCGCCATGATCGCGGGTTGACTGGAGTATGCGGGTGGATGGAAATTAAATTGTTACGAGCAGACAAATCTGTCTACCCTCTTTCTTAATAATCACGGAAGATATCCCGTAAGTGACAATATAAATTTAGTTTTAAACCGTGAAAGCCTAAAACAATATACGGTAATATCTGAAACATTTATATTCTTATAAAACATCCAATATTTTTCTTACACTCATTACTTTACACCACTTTACCCTAGAGTGTGCCCTAACATCTAGGTAACCTACATACTAACTACAAAAATAATTCTCCTCTTATATCTACAACAACAGAATTCCGTTCCACACTAAAGTATTTGGTATTTCACTCGGTTTGGGAACTTCAACAAATCTTTGTCTTTATGGGCACACAGGGCGAGATAACAGGGATTCCATATATTTATCCAAAGCTCTAGTTGCCCCTCTGAGGCAACTATAGCTATGTGAAACTAGTATCAAAGCGTATGGAATTTAGTGAGAAAACTAGAAGAGACAATGTTGCCTGGTTTATTTCCATTTTTAACCGACTAGAAAAGGTGGTGTTGTTCCAGAAATGGGTCACCTAATAGTGTTGTCTACATATTACAGGAACTGATGGACGCTTCTGAAGGTACTAGGGTTTGGGTCCCGAGACGTCTCGTGTCTCAAATTCCCGGGACTTTCCGTAATTTTAGTTGTCTCGAGTCCCGGGACTTTCGGGTCGAGACTCTAGACGAGACAAGATTGACGAAATTGTTAGAGCTAAATTTAGTAGCTCTCAAGTACACAACGAGCCTGACGAGTCTTTTGTAAATCAAATGGAACAAGCAATAAAAATATACAGCAAAATGTACCCGAGATTCCGGAAAAAAATAAGGAGTTTCAGTTTTTTAAAGGAACCAGAAAATGTACAGAAAGTACTGTATTAAAGCCTTTAACACAACGGACGAGGATAACACTCTTTAGTGTTTTTGTCCATTTGCAATATTACAAAAATCAGAATCAGATTGCCGGACAAAGCTGTTGACGCTCGCTGAAAACGGTGATTTTTTTTTAAAAGCCTATTTGTAAATCAACAATATTGATTATTTGAAAGACTCATTTATAAGTTTGTCTTTTTTTCTTTCTTCATTTATTACATTTTTAAATATTAATAAATGAATCTAAATTTAAAAATACATTTAAAAATATAAAAAAAAACAGTAGCCTACTAGCGCTGGGAACAGGGTTCCGCGCTCCTAACAATACGTGCCGTGTCAAGAAGAACTGGTTTCTGAATCAAGCCCTTGATCCAGCTGCCAAGCGAGAGCATCCTAAGATGTTGGTCGAGGCTCTTGGCTATTAAGTCATTGGCTGACACGACTATCGGCACAATGACTGCTGTATGTACAACCTCGCGAGGCAGATCTAGATATTTGATTTTTTTATCTTTCTCTGTTTTCACGAGGTTTTCGTAATGCGGGACCGTTATATGAATAATCATTGTGCGACGCTCCAGTCGATCTATCACCACAATGTCAGGCAGCAACAGTCCTGTCGGTGGTGATAGGTCGATCTCAATATAACGTGATATTACCATTAACGAGAACTGGGTCGGTTTTATTATTTGTATTAAGATTATTTAATTGTGAAACAATTCTGCGATTATGACCAATGATTAGACACTAGAATTACTAAAGTTAATAAGAATTGGTATGATGTTTTTAACTAAGTTCGTTTTATAACTATGATTAAGATTTAACTGCTTAAATGTGAATATCTGTGTTTGAATTATTAAGACTGTTTATTTCAGTCTTCCACGTTAACGTTTTTAAGATTTAATTTTCTGTTTAATAAATGTTGATTATCACAAAATAGCCTATTTTAATACGTTCACCAGAAATTAACTTAATTATATTCTTTAAAAAATGCTTACCCCTCTTAAAAAATATAATCTTAAACGTCTCGATTTCCCGGAAAATCCCGGGACTGTGGCTGTAGGCTGTCTCGTGTCCCGGGACTATGAAATTGTCTGGAATTCCCAAACCCTAGAGGGTACCAAACTTGTAGCCTATTTCTGGATTATTTGTGTTGTCAGAAACAACGCAAGTAATATTTACAATTAATATTATTATTTCATGAAACTTATAAAATTTTGCATTTTAAGAAGTCTATTTATATTCCTATCATGAAATTATTCCTAAATAATGTTGGTCTATTCATTTTTACAGACGGGTACGTTATTCAATCAAAGTTAAACCGACCATCCTTTTCCATTCCATCTAATAATAATTTTCCGAAGAATATTTCTACATTATTTTCCTTTCTTTAGTACCTAATATGCATAGTTTTCATTACTACCAAATTGAATCCACTTTCAGTTACCTATTTTCATATTTGAGGAACAAAAGGAGTTTTAAACGTTCATTATTAGAATATGGTTTAGAAATTATGTTGGGTAGACCAGGATTTGTGAAATGGATGGGTGGGGTTAAGCAGCTCTTAGTAAGGTTTAGATTTGGATGGAAAATATAACATTATTTCTATTTGATTTGAATTTACGCACGTCATACAACATCGAGTTCTTTCTGTGCTCTGGGCTTTAAAACTTATACATAGTTTTGACTTTAGGAGGCGTTTCAGTTTATTGGGTATTTTACCAAAAATCGTGTTTATTGTAGTTGTCTAGTTGTTCGGTTTTATTTGTTAAACAAATGAAACAGACATAACTGCAATGGGTGATCACGGTATCTGTTTAAATAAGTAGTTTTTAAAACTTTAACTTGCCTTCGAGAGCGAATTTCGTTCGATAATATTTTCATTTTAAAACGATGCTGTAGGTATCTTAAATTTATTTATTTAATACTTCAAGCACAAAAGTACAGAGGCGGACATAATAAAACAAAAGTCAATAAAAAAAAGTAATAAGAAAAATAACAAAAAGTAATGAAATAAGTTATCAGAATTAGAAAAGCTGCTTCATATAACTTAAATTAAATAGTCAGGGTTATTCCAAGTATCAACTCGAAATGCAACCTGAAAAAACAAAATTATTTTTGCATAAAAGAACTAGCAAATCTGACAAAGCAATCTTTTTAACAAACTTAGTCAAAGTCATCTGTCCAGATTCAACTGCGGTCTCTAATACAGTTAGCAAAATCGATGTTACCGCAAAGGCGACGACGAATTGAGCCGTCAATTCGACTAAACCACAAATGGATGCCGTCGACCTCCCCAGGGTTGCCATTTTATCAAATGCAAGCACTATTTTGTACACAATCAAAAATATGGGTGACGGGAATCGGATATAGGGACACAGTGAACTTTTCAACACTAATGCTGAAGAGTAAAATATTACATTGGCACAGATTTCTTTGCTCATCCGTGCCATTTTGTGTTAACTCTCTTTTGTTTTCAGGGTTGCACAGTGGAAATAAACTTCTGACAATTGAGACAAAAGAGAATTCAAGTTCAAGTTTTAAAAAATAACCTCACATGACGCATGCTTTCGCTGAAAAAGCGTGCCGATACATTTTGTCAGTTCATCATCTGCCCAGCCTTTAACAACTATGTTGGGGTCGGCTTCCAGTCTAACCCAATGCAGATGAATACCAGTATTTTTCATGGAGTGACTGCCTGTCTGTCCTCCACAACCTTTGCTACGACTGGATATTATTTTGCCAGTTCTTACAATTAAATGCAAACTATAGTTTTCTGCCTTCTCAAAAAAGAAAATGTAGATTAAAATAAAAAAAAAACTGTAGGTAATGATCAAACTAACTTCATTTATTAAAACGGGATAATTTTTGATAAATATGCGACCTATTTAATCTATTAGCTGACCCACTTACAATATACGATGAAAAAATAAGTCTGACCAAATATGTCAATTTAGCGAAAATATAAATCAACGTAAGCGCAAATTATGCAGTCGTACGGGATTCGTGTATCATTCACCTCATCTCATCAATCATCTTCATTCCGCTTTCACGGTTCATTCGTTCGTTCACCCCTTCATAGGAAAACATCGAATGATATAACATTATAAGCATCCATTATGAGGATTGCCTTTCGTAAATCTACAATTTGCTGAAATCAAACTCAAATCCCTGAAATCAAAAATGTACGTGAAAATTGAATGATTAATTGAATGATACATTTATTACGTCATTTGACTTACCTGTCACGTTAAAATGTGCTTCCGGACCGATTAAATAAATTAAAGGATTTCATCATTTAATTACAAGCCCAATTAGTGAAACTCACACTGTTTTCTACCCATGCGAAATTGATAATTATTACTGATAAAAGAATTTTAAATGGTTATAGTTGCAGTCATTTATTTGTTATTGAGTGTGAACTAATTAATGTTTATTGGTATAAATAGTGATATGTTTATTAGAGTAATCATTATTTACAATATATACACACTAACATTATAATAGAAAGAAAGAATATGTACAAATATCAAAAAAGGGTTACAGGGCATCGAAAAATTCGTCCACATCGCTGCCAACAGGAGAAGTGCCCAGAAGGCTGGCAGCATTGCCACGTTGGATGGCAATGCTGATTCTTTGGCCAAAAAATAGTCCCGCCCTCTGGTCACGTGAAGAGTCGACCAACCGTTTGGCGATTTCCCGAAATACTAGGTGGGCACTTGGACCCCATGGCCTAGTGATAGTGATATTAAATGTTTTTAAATTAAATCAGACATCAAAAACATCTTATCACCCGAAATTCTAAATAGTAATAACTTCCTCAATTCTTTTACTCCATTGCAAATCGAATCGAATCTAATTGAAATCGAAAATCCTCTACTTCCCTTTTTCTAAAGTCCATCAACATTCGGCAGAATGCAATCCTTTCCCAAATTCATTGAACAGTAAAATAGTGATGCTACTCTGATAATTCGGAATTGGAAAATGAAATTCGTTACTACTTATTTTCAGGTGTGGTGAACATTTTTTCGACTATTGTATTTTCTGTCTGAAATATTGGAGTTCCATTACCTTGGTTTAATCTGCCACTAGTGTCCACGGGGACCAAGCTAATATTTGCTACAACTAGGTTATTGTTTCTTAAGAAAAAACATTTTCTGTTGCCGAAAATTGTAGGCCTGATTTTTATTGTGAGTGAATTTGAATTCTGCCTGTAATTTTACTTTAAACTTATCCAGATTATTGTTTCAAGAATGTTCATGCATAAAGAGTTTGTAATACTATACTTTTCATCCAACTTGTTTGCAGTCCAAAAAACTGTTCGATAATAACAAAATAATTCTGTTAGTTCAGAATGCTTTTCTAAGAATAGGTACAACAATTTTGGTTAATTTTAAATCAATTGTAAAAACCGTTCCGTTCAACGAATAATTTTCTTCTCCCGAATGTAAAATTGTAATGTTAACAACAGAACACGATGTAATCAAGGAATCATTTGA
This sequence comes from Xestia c-nigrum, assembly GCA_916618015.1. Taxonomy (NCBI): domain Eukaryota; kingdom Metazoa; phylum Arthropoda; class Insecta; order Lepidoptera; family Noctuidae; genus Xestia; species Xestia c-nigrum. The sequence goes on from OU745256.1 coordinate 6,389,527, forward strand.
ATTTCACGTTAGAAAAGGTAAATGCGATAACAGAAATATCGACTCGCTCCGGTTTTTCCTTTACATGTAAAATAATTTGTAAAACCCTTTGGGTAAAGCCTGTTACCGAACGGTAGACATTAAGGTAACGATAATGTATTCCTTCCTAATGTTTTTCTGTAAGGATAACTACTACTAAGGACTACGGGAATTGCAATTTTTTGCAGATATTTGTGTGTTAATAATAATAAATTGATTGGAATATGGCTTTTTTAAGTGCAAAAAAAATGCACGGCCATTATATTTTCGAATTAAAGCTTAAAAAATTAGCATGAGTTTATTTTAGGGAATACTACGAGTACCTAAACATTTATCTTTAACATCCATCGGTGTGATTTTCGAAAATAAAATTTTTCATACCTCAGAATTTGATTTATCAAAATATTGAAAGCGAATCTTTCAACATTTTCGTCAATGATCGTAAGTCCCCGTGGGAATGGCTTGTGAATTTTCATATGTTATAATACTTTGTGTTATCTTATCTATACCTACTGTCTACTGAATGTCGGTTCGGGTAAATTGAGGACCTTTAATTTGCGTGTGAATAAATTGAATTATGTCAATTACATCGAAAAGTTAGAAAGCGATATGATGTTTTACGATGCCTTAAAGTTCTTTGTTATCTTCAATTTCGTTAGTATTATTTGAACAAAAAATACAAGGTGTAAACGGCTAACCACCAAGTGTTCTGTACAAAAATTATTAGTACGTAATGCATTTTTTTTTCTAGAAGCGACTATTTCTTTAGATTCTTTACATTTTTTATCACGCACTCGAAATATTGCAAAGTACAGGGGTCGTGAAAGTATGTAAAAAAGTATGGAAATATTGGGCCTAATATCTTTATTAACTAATTCATTTTAATGGGATTACGGATTGCTAACATATTTTTTTAGTCATGATCACAATAAAGGAAAGAACAAATCGTCTCTCGGCTTCCTTAACGGGGTTTTTACACCTAATTATGAAAAGTTGTATATTTCATCCATTCAGCGCACACAATGATGGCTAACACCCCAATTAAAACAAATTTTCTATTCAAACTTCATAAAGAGCACAAACAGTACTTTTAACAATCATGCGAACTTACTATTGCTATACTTGACAAAGCCGTGAAGCTAACATTTGCCAAGAAATTCATAACTTGATACGACCTATTATTAAGTCTAACGGTACTCATACGAAATTCTGAAATTACTGTAATTTTGACACAATTATTTTTAATTGACGGAACGTAAACGGTTAGTCGTAGGTTATTAAGCCACGTTAAGCCTATAAGAGTACAGTGCTCGTATATTAGCGGGTTCCATGTAAAATATCGGAGGGTGAAATTGATAATATAATTAAAGCTGGATGTAGAAGTGCGGACGCGTGAAATTGACGCGTCCGTCCCCGGCAGCATGTGCAACTACCTCTATATCATTAAATTCAGTTTAATTTATTTGGTGTGATTTTGAGAATTGAAAATTTTAAGCCTTTTAGCTGAATCGTTATTGAAATTCGTTTTATATGAATTTTCACGGTTTTCATTTTCTTTTCTTTTGTAAATAGTTTCATGAGTGGGTTGTTTTACCCTTGCGTGTATTTTTTACGTCATAAGTGATAATTATGAATTATTTTAATTAAGGAAATGATTGTTATAATCAGTGACGAATCTGTAGTTTGCACCGTTTTATTGACTTTTAGGAAATTTTATTCTACATATTTAACTTGTTGCTGGCTGGTAGAAAACACGCTTACCAAAATAAACTGATAAATGATCATCATCATCATCATCGTCATTTCAGCCGAAAGATGTCCACTGCTGGACATAGGCCTCCCCCAAGTGTCGCCACATTGACCGGTCCCTTGCGACTCGCATCCAACGAATAAATGATATTATCCAAAGATGTCTATTCAAATATTACTCAAACCAAACCAAATTCTGAAGAACAAACTCTATTCTATTTTAAAGTGCACACGTCATCTAATATATTGTCAATTCCCACCCTCGTAGCTCCTCATATCATTGACATAACTATGTCGATGACAAGCATCCGATCCTCAGTGATAGATGTTACATTTCGCGTTCAGCAAAATTTTACTTGTGTTAGAAAATCTGATATTTTGAATGTTTAGTTTCTTCATAGCACGTTGTTTGAAAATGTTGAAGTCATTTGTTTTTTTCCTATTTTTAGATCTGGGTTTTTCGGAAAATATCTCATCATCATTTTCCTGTCCTTGGCCCATGTTACTTGGGGTCGGCGAAAAAACTATTTTTTCTTCCAAAAATGGAAGAAAAGAGTTTTTCCTCTCTCAACCGCCACGCTATCATTTACTTGTTTAATTTTCACACAGAATAGAATTGTGACAATTTTGAAAACAACCATTTACAAAACTACCTAACACAAAAGTACATTTTCAAAAGTTATGAAGCACGATATTGTACTCTCAATATTTTCGAGGAACATACAAGAGTGACCAGAATATTGTGGACTGCCCACGAGTAATTAATGACTTTTATGAGTAGATGATAGTATCATTAATAATAATAGAATAATCAGATTAACTCTAGCACTTTGATGTAATTGGTATCTAAATCAATTATGTTGTCTTTATTAAGGTATATTCGAGACCACTTCTGAAGTGGCGATCTAAACCGAATGAATTTACGATGTAAATATCATATAATCATAGATGATAACATTTTTTTTTCAAACAGCCTTTTTCACAAACGAAGGGCAGCGGGACTGTTCGAAAGAGATACCACGGCCCCGGAATGTAAAGGGCGAGGAAGGTACGTGGATGGGTTTTAATCAGTAAAAGTCTGACACTCCCTTCCGCTCCGCCCAGAGTGGGAGAAGTTATTTGATGATTTCACATCCTAAAAAAAAAGGTCTCCACAAAATCTAGAACACCACACAAAAGTTATACGTTGGCAACCAAACTCGGCTACGGCACAATACCTGCAATATCCAAATACGAATATAGTACTTTTGGTTTCTATTCTAGCTGACTGAATGAGAAATCCAATCTTCAAATTAAAGTAGAATGTATTACTTGCTTGAAAGCTAAGAAAAGACATCATCTGCCTAGTTTTTCGCAATTATGTGGGGGTCGGCTTACAGTCTAAACAGATTCAGCTGAATACCAAAATTTTACACAGAGCAACTGCCTATCTAAAAGAAGGCAAAGAATAAACCTGCCTAATAACTATTAATACTGTTTCTGTTTAAAGTGGCCTCATCCGTCATTTATAGGCATGGGACACTTTTCTCGTCAACCCTTTTCAAGTTCATATTTGGTGTTAGTCTATAAAATCATCATTCTTCACCTTCTAAATTCGAAAAAATGACAATCGACGATAATATAATTTAAAAACAATTGACGTTTTCGAATTATTGTATGCCGTCGATTTGGTAAAGTTAGTAGAGTCTAGAACATTACAGAATAGCACTACAGAATAGGACTGCTGACGTATTTACGTTACGTTCACACTACGCGCTCGTGCTAGAGTGGGAGTGAAAGAGAGAGAGAAAGAGTCCCGAATATATATTTTGGTGTGAATTCGATGAGGGTCATACGTTAATTCGGTGGATGACCCAGAAAAAAATGTAACTAAAATATTAATTTTGTAAATATTTTGTAAAGTGGTCTGAAAAACCTTTTTCTATTGATATTCATTTTCGCTCGTCTTGAATTCAATATTTTTAAATAAGAGCGACCATCATCTAACAAGTGCAGTGTAATAATTAATATATTTTATATGCAAAACAATGATAGTCTGTGCACTTAACAGACTCAGTACGTGCAACGTTTTATTGCATAGTCTTGTTATAATTTTATTTCTAGCTACTTTTAGCGTTTTATAGTTTTCACTCAACTTTTATTGCGGACTTAGTTTTAATTATCTAGTTTTGCATATTCTTAGAAATTGTTTTATTAATTTCGTACACGTTTCCAACTAATTGTATAAGACCACCTACCTACTTGAATATTTAATTTAATAAAAATGTCTTTTCTTTCGGAAAATTGTTGGCCTGCTTCCAGTACAATTTTGCTTTTCTTCTGTTATAGGAAATAAGAAAATTTAAATAAGAGAATTTCTCAAATTTTTTAATATATTTAGAAAAAAAAACATGTTTTTTTTCGACGTAGTTACTTAATTCGCTGACATTTTAATGAAAGCTTTTTGCATGCAAAAATTTTATCTAATACTAATTTAATTATTTCTTTGAAATTCAGTATTGCCATATGGAAATATGACAAAAATGCGGTTGATTATTTGAACGCTTTTGCCTATGTTCCATATGCCAAAGCGTTCAAAGAATCAGAAGCATTTTCAGCATATTTCCACTTTCTATTACGTCAATATTTTCCTCAATAATGTAGGTATAAAATATAATACCATTGGCAAAATATTTGGTAAGCATCGATTTTCTTTTATTTATGCGTTTACCGTCTCTTCAGCTCATCTTAGGCAGTATTTTACATGTTGTTTACATAGTAAAATAGCACCATCCATCGTAAGAATTGACTTTGGAGGCAAAGCTAAACCAAAAAGTTTTCCAACCCGAAGTTAAATTTCAATTGAATGGAGTTTGGAAGTCAAAATACTGGAAAACTACCCAGCTCTTATGTTTTTCTTTGCGTAACTTTTTGTCCAAATCCCATAAAACCCACTGTCTCGCTTTTTTTTTCTGTTACGAATACTAAATCGTGAAAACCAAAATATTTTATTTGACATAGGCCTACTTTTTATAGTGGAGAACCCGCAAGAAACTACATGGTTACTCTTTTTAAATGATTTGGTTTAATAATATTATGTTAAGGCAATATATTACTTACGATTACTTCGTAATAATGCGGAACAAAGTAGCTTAAAAAATACCCCGAGCTTCAGTTGGCAACAAAGCTTGTTAAACCTTCTTGTGATTTGTGATTTTTTCTGTGTCTTTTGTTTTTTAGTGTTCCTGCATGTTACGAACATAGTTTTTAAGAAAGATTTTATACTCACACCCTATGGGCCTTGAAGCCTGATTTTTTTAATATGTTCTTTTATTAGTATTTAAGTATGCGGTGACAGCATATACTTAACAACAAGTCGTTGCTTACTACTACACAAAAAAACGTATGAATGTACTGTTCGGAACAGAATCTATATTAGTCTATGAAGGACTTATAAAATACATTATTAGTCCACAATAGTGCATACGTCAGTTCGCATTTTGCACATGTGAACCCTCCGTGTGTCGACAGTGACCTACTTGTTCCGCTTGAGAGACGAGTAGGTGAAACATTATGTCATTCGATTACATTCACTGATTGGCTTGATATATATCATTGTATATTGAGAGAAAACTATATTGTGTGAGAGGGGGTAGAGGGTAAACAATAAAAGCTAAAGAGTAAATCTCCAAGATTAGGTATGCTTGTCGAACGTTGGTTCGTAGATGAGTATCTATCTTATGCCATCTGTTATAGATTCCGCAACCGTTCTTCTAAGACCGATTTGTCAATGGACTGTTCGTTGACATGATGATTCATTTATTTCCCTTTCCCCGGCACTTTTTACCTGTGGTTACGTGGGTCACACGATGACCCCTCGATGTCTTGGAATACACATTGAGCCCGTTTTTGAAATTGATCTTGATTGTTATTTTTTTTTCCTTTAAACTTAAGCACCACATTAACAAAATTATGGACTTTATTTGAAATGAGGTTTATTTATGAACTTTTGAAGATTGCTTCAGATTCTCAGAAGTCTGAACTAGTCTCACCAAGGAACATCGTGTTACCTACCCATCAACTGGACTGTTGAGATCAGATTAGATCAAATACTGGTATTAATACTAAAATCGATCAATTATGTTTATTTTGCAAATAGGTTTTTATTTTGTAAACAAGTTTTTACAAACACTTTTACACGTCATTTTTTCTAAACTAGATGGGGCCGGTGTTTCCTTACCTGACTAATCTGAGAAAGAAACTCAGAGGTCATGTCTCTTTTAAAAACCAGACATTGATCAATTCACATGAGGACTAAGCAGATTAGTGTCTGAGATGGTTTTTTGAAAAAATAACCATACAGATTTGAGTGGACCTGTCCAGTCGGTGCAAGCATTTGTCAGTTATAGTGGAGGTTGACTCAGTACGTAACATATGTTGGGCAAAGGCTAGGCAAATGGAAAATATCCGTAAAACAAGAATGTAAGTTAAAAATGTAGAGATTGTCAACGCCTTTTACAATAAAGCCTTTTTTAAAGTTCGAAGAGAAAGTAATTTTTTTCGTAATATGAACTTGAATGTTTTCAAGATGATTATCTCATTTCTTAGAGGTTTTAGGATTTTAGTAATTGTTAACTGAGGTAAGATATGAGAGCATAGAATCTATCAGCTATAATCATGCCTAGCCTTTCCCAACTACGTCGGCGTCGGCTTCCAGTCTAAAAGGATACAGCTGAATACCAGTATTTTACATGCAGCGACTGCCTATCTGACCTCCACAACCCAGTTGGTACAAGGTAATACCCCTTGGTAAGACTGGTTGTCTGACTTTTTAGGCCACTGAGTACCTGTAACGACAGTCAAAGATCTACAAATAACAGCCGGGACCAACTGCTCAACGTGCTTTCCGAGATCTATAGTCTATCAGTTATAATATTTATAGGAAACTGATAAATTGAATGGTATTTGTATAACGGACTAGTGTCCATAACTTCACGTATAAAGCGCGTTTTTGCGTGCTTATTATAATTATTATGCTTTTTGTTAGTTGTTTATGCTTGCTATTTACTGATAAATGTATGGATTTGTTAATACACACCTCTAAAATCTAAAAAGCGAACTCATAATTTTGTTTTTTCAGTTGCTGTAAAAATACGAAATGCGACTGATACTTCATAGGTCCTGCCCTATTTCTTGTGTTAGTAGAATAAGCGTAAATCAACTTCTTATAACGAATAGTTTATTGACCAAGTTTTTGAATAATGTGAAGTCTAGTAATTCCTCTCCCGGTATTAGGCATTACTGAAAGTTTCAGCTTGGTATTTTATATAAAAAGTAGGTTTCAGGATAAAATGTTTCTAACTGTTTCTTCCAGTGTCCTACTAATACATAGCATAAAAACGAAAGTTAGTGAGTACGGATGTATGGATGTTTGTTACTTTTTCACGCAAAAACAGATTTGGATGAAATTATGCAGACAGATAGTCTATAACCTGAATTAGCACATATAAAACTTTTAATCTCGGTAGTAAGGTAAGTTAGATATAATTTTTAATAAACCTACTCCTTTATCGTGAGGGGGAGACAAAAACGACATATTAATTTCGTTATGTATCTCCAAAACAACGACACTCATAATATATCAGATTTATACAACGATAGTACCAGGGGTATATAAGCTTATGTCGGTTATCATACTCTTAGTCAAGGAAAATGTTCTAATAAACATTAAAAGTAAGAAACACCACGTTTTGTCTTACACTATTGACTTTAACTAGATGATTACTTTGAAAGGGATACGTTAGACCTTTCATACGGGAAGTAATTAGTGAGATGTATATGTATGAGTCATCAACGTCATTGGTAAGCAAATACAAAAAGGTTAATCTAACTTTTTGTACTAAAGGGGCATGCGCTTTTCATAGAAACGTACCAAAATAATATGAAAATCAAACATATTCTTAAGGTAGTGTCTATATATTTCGATTGGATTACAGAATAGCTAGGTTCCCAAATAAATATATTGAAAGGACAATGACTTAAAGGCGAGATATGAGAAATTAAAAATTTCTCATATCTCGCCTTTCTAGAAAAAATATTTTTCTCACAGCTCTTGTTTAAATCCAAAACCAAGATATTGTAAGACAATCGAAATAAAACACACTACCTTAAGACCATGTATGATTTACAAATAATTTTGGTATTAATTTTCGAAATATGCATGCTCCGCCGGCCTCTTAAGTTAGACTTGAAAATAACATAACATAACATCACCCCTGTAATCCCCGGAGGGTTAGGCAGAAAGTACCTAATAGTACACCCACGTTTCCCCAGTTATGTTTAAGTCCCATGTACTCGTGCGCCATCAGCCTGTTGCAAATTAATCCAGATCTCCATGGCTGCGACTGAGAAATTCTTGATGGACTTCACTTTGTACGACTTGGGAATTGAACCCAGGACCTCAGGCTCAACAGTCGCGCTTGTGATAACTACACTAACGAGCCACCTCGTTAGTGTCCTCCATAATTGAAAATGTTAAGAGGCCTGCGGAGCATCCGTAGTTCATGCAAACGTAATACCAAAATAATTTGTAAATCAAACATATTCCTAAGAGAGTGTGTGTGTGTCTGTGTTGGATTACAGAATATTTAGGTTGCGAAATACCTATATATTTTGATTGAACACTGATTTAAACAAGAGTTATGAGAAAAAATTACTTTCTAAATAAATTTTAAATTCCTCAATTATCTCGTATTTATATCATGTCCTTTCAAAATTTATGGTTGGAAACATTGATATTCTGTAATATAATCGAAATAAATACACACTACATTAAGAATATGTTTGATTTACAAATTATTTTGGTATTACTTTTGTTTTAAAAACGCATTGTCCGCCGGCCCATAAGTTACTTAATTTCTCAAATTAATAAGTGTTAGCGTTGAGGAAAATAACATAAAATAATCTCAAACCTGTAATTCTCAACGGTTTAGGCAAAGGTGTATCAAATAGAACACAGATAAAGGTGAATAAAGTTTTTATCTAAAAATAGTTTCCTAAGTTAAATAATAATTGGGTACTTAACTGACTAACGGTCCCATTTCTAACATAATTTGTTTGATGATACATATTCTTTGGTGAGTGTGTATGTGCACTAAGAAGGGGTTTTATGAAAATAATCCTTTGATATTACAATGGAATATTGTAAATCCAAAGTAAGGAAAATTCCTTTGGCACATTTGATATGACTAGATTCGTTTGTGGAAACGGTTAGATCAAACACGGACAAAGTCACGGGTAACCCTGGGTTTAGGTCACATTTTGATTAAAGAGCACATTTTGGAAATATTTTAATTTAATGTAGATACTGATGTTTGTTTCAAATGGAGTAGTACTTATAAAAATATAAGTAAGTTTTTTTCTGTCTTCAAAACGCGATGTAGAACGCATCACACTGAGTTGAATTAAAACTACTGACAACTCACTCTATTATATCCGTAAAAAGTGAATGGAAACATTAACACCACTGGACGCCGTGTGCTTGAAACGTGGTAAGTTTTAAGCCTAGGGAATAATTCAGGCTGGACTTAAAACCTCGGTTCAACTAGTGGTTAGTTAACCCACGAGTAAACCTTATTAATTGTACACAAGTGACTATCTATTTAGCTGCTTAATCTTAGTTTAGTTTATAGAGGATCAGTTACGGAACTTGAGAAAGCTTTTAAAACTGTAAGATATTGAAATTGTGTCGTGTTTAAGTCTGTGTACCTTTTTCGTGTAAATTTTGAATGCCCTCTTTCTTTCATTAGAAATACAGATATTTTCCCGATGAAAATCTGTATTCCTTTGTACATTTTATCGAGAAATGAAAACCTTTGGTTTCATGTTTGAATGCTATGATATTAATCAATTCTTTGCAGCCCGTTGTGGTGTTTTCTTAAGAACAATTTCTAAGAGAATATTAAAATGCAAAAGGATTTTCACAATGGGGCAAGCTTTAATAAATTCGTCGTTTATTTGAGAAGTATGAAACATACATTTGTTTACACTTAGATAACAATAAGTACATTAAAAGGCAATGAAAGCTAAGCAACTACTTGAAAAAATATTACAAAAACTTACGAAAATGTGTTAAGAATCATTATTTAAATTCGAGGTTAAAAATACCACATAAAAGTGAAAGTTAAGCAATGAAACTTAATTTATCCTTTCTTAACAATAAACAAATCAGAAGGTTTTTACTAGAATCACGTAACTTTCAAACTAAATGTCAAATATAAATATTTAAAAAATACAAGGATATTAAATGGCTTGAATAAAGGGCTCAACCGAAGTTTAAAACGTAACTTTTCTAATATTTTCTCGACAGTCGCTTTGGTGGCGTTTAGAAAACTTTTTTATAGTTTTTCAACTCAGTGTTACGGAGTTTATTAGTTCACAACTCAAAGTTGAGCGGTTAAAAGTGAAGTTGGAGTCATTAATGAAATAATAATGGACGATTGGATTAACGTTCTTCTGTTAAATAAAGGAGATTATCTTTAGCGTCGTTCCGTCGGTTATCGTTTGACGTCAGTTTAATAAACGATTAAAAGTTTGGTTACATTAATAGAGTATTAGACTTTTATATTATAAGTTAGTCGATATAATTTTTTTCTTTGTTTAAAAAACATTTATTTTCTTTTTCACGAAATATAAAATGAAAAAAATATTAAGTTTCTGTAACGATGTCTTCAGATTATTTAATTTCGTATGCTATACTTGATATAATACTTAAGTTACTTGGGCATTTAAATGAAATCATTTCAATTGAAAGACTGGGCTACTAAAACTTTTAAGTAAGCCATTTTACTTTCTGCGCAGTAAATACGAAGAGCTCTAACTTGAAAAGTTATAGACTTTAGTATACCATAATTTAAGTACGTATTGTTTTAAACTTTTCCAACTAACTGAAATATTTCAATTAATACTTTTTCGGATGCACAATTTTTTAACTACACATTTTAAAAAGTACCAAACTGTTGCTTTAAGTGATTCAGTTTTTTAATATTATTCTAATGATAATGTGTAGAAAATATATATTTTTTTTAACTAAGAAGTTTTTTTTTGTTTTTTGCATTTTGTATCACAAAAATATTTATAAGGAAAAAAAAACAGTAGAAAATTCAAACCAATTTTTCCTGTTCACTATTTTTTTTTTTCCACTTACCTGAATCGTATGAAGTGTAGTTTCAGCAACGTTGGCAACTGGCAGGCACTAGCGTCGGCAACAAGTGGTGCTGTGCAGTCGCCCGCCCTGGCACCGGCTTATATAGCGCGCTGGGCGGCCGCCCTTCCCGCCCACCGCCCTAATCAGCACCGGAATGCTACTAACATAGTTTGCATTTCAATTTTAGGCAACAAAATTGTATGATGACATTAAATTTAATACTTATTTTTACACATTTAGACCTTTTTGCGTATGTTCGAGATATTAGGTAAATTAGTTCAGGCTTATGGATTTTTCTGTGAAAATATTTGCTTTTCAACTAGATGAGCGTGTATCGTGTATTTTGCGGTGTAGTAGTACCTTTTTAATATGTTTAGGTATAAGTTTAATCGCTGTACATAACTTTTTACGGGAATAACCTTTTAGAGCTTTTAAGTGAAATGGCCAGGGCTTTGAAATACAAACTGTGTGAAATAATATTTTTTTATTTTTTTTATTTCGTGAACACAGGGTACATACAGAAGATGTTGTGATGATGACAAGCATGGCGACAGTCTATTTATTCCGTCAATTAGATTATTGAAAAAATAATGCACACGTATTTTTTGTTTTTGTAGGTACATCTATGAATATTGACAAAGATAAAACGCTTCATAACTCAGGAGTGAAGACTCTTGACGTCAGAACTAGCTTTAAATTATACCTTGGCGTGACGTATTGAGAATTTTGAAAGCGTCGTATCTTCGTCAATTTTGATTTACGTAACAAAAGAAAAAATACGTGTCAAATATTTTTTAATAATCTACCTGAGGGATTAATTAGATTTGTTTTGTCATCTACCCAATTATATCAAAAGCAATAATTTGATATTTTGTTTGCTGAAACATCTTTCCATGTTTTGATTTTTACTTTTATAGACTCGCATAACTGTAAAATACGTGCTTTCGAGTAAAGTTGCCCCGTAAAAAGTAAATAAATGTGATATGTTTCCTGAAAGAATTCCCCTCGGAAACTTTTTATTTTTTATTGTTTTTTGTTTTTAACCCCCGAAAAAAACGACAGGGTGTTGTTTTTCGTGTCTATGGGTTTGCTTGTCAGTCTGTGGTATCGTAGCTCTCGAACGGAAAGGCCGATATGTATTTTGTTTTTTTTTTGTTGGAAAGGTGAATTTTTCGGGAGTGATTTTAGTTATGTTTGTTAAAATTCGGTCCAAGATGGCCGCTGCCACAAAATGGCGGATTATATATTTATTCAACAACTCCCTCAATATGGGTATCAAATGAAAGGGCTTGACTAGTAGAACACTATACGCTAAAATAAAATACAAATCCAAGATGGCTGCCACCACAAAGTGGCAAAAGTCAATTTTTGTTATGGTAAAAACCACTGAATAAGTAATTATTAAAACAAAAAAAAATGGCGAATTACTTCTTTTTTTCACAATTGCCTCAATAACGGTAATGAATAAAAAACCTAGAAATCAGGACCAATGTGTCAGGTTTTTTTTTGTTATTTTAATTTAATTGTACCTCTTTGCTAACAAAATCATTGACACTTTCGGACAATGATGTAGGTACACAGATTTCTTTTGTTTTGAAAAATTAGGTCATTGTGAAGAAGTTTTCTTTATAAATTATGGAAAAGAGGTTTTCGTTAATTATTGTTTCACTATTTATGAGCTAGCTTAGTTAAAGTGCCAACTTAATCTGCATTAAGTGACACCTCATTGAAAAGGATTATTATCTACTTGAAGGGTTTATTAATCGTGTCACCTGATTATAACACAATTAATGCAGCAATTGTTGTGTGCCTTTTAAGATACAGACCGATATATTCAGGTTGAATAAAATAAAATTTGAAAGTTGCCATCCCGCGCGAACTCGCGAGTTTCACTGTCGCCAGTTGACGAATGACCAAATGATACATGATATTTATTTTGCAAATTGGTTTTCACAAACACTTTTACACGTCCTTATTCTTTAAATTAGATGGGGCCGGTGTTTCGTACCTGACTACTCTGAGAAGAAACGATGTATTCAAACAAACTCAGACATCATAGTCTCTTTTAAAGTCCAGACAATCTTGTTCAACTCACATGAGAACTATGCAGATTAGTGTCTGAGATGGTCTTTTGATGAAAGAACCATACAGATTTGAGTGGACCTGTCGAATCAGTGCAAGCATTTGTCAAAATTTTGAGTCATCATTTGCCTAGCCTTTTCCAAACCAGTAATTTACATGGAACGACTGCCTATTTGAGCAGGTTAAGCTTTGAATATTACTTGAATACTACTTACATAACTTAGAATAAAGAATATTCATAATTTCTAAACCGTTAGGGGGCACACAGAAGTAGACCTCTCTCAGCTTTCACTATCTCCACATTTCTATGTCCTTATTACCATCATCAGCCTATTAATGTTCCCACAGCTGGGACACAGGCCTCCTATCTTTGTGAGGGAACTGGCTTTAATCCACCACGCGGGCCTAGTGCGGAATGGTGACGTCACATCTCTTCAGCTTTTTTGGTTCTAAGACATGGCCGGCTTTCTCACGGTTCTTTTCTTCACCGTTTCCAGAGCAATGGTGATGAAATAAACAAAGTAATGCGCCTGCCCGGTCTGGTCGTAATGGTCTGTTCTTGACTTATAAATATCATCATCATCTCAGCCGAAAAACGTCCACTGCTGGACATAGGCCTCCCCCGAGTGTCGCCACATTGACCGGTCCCTTGCTACTCGCATTCACCGTATTCCCGCAACCTTCACCAGGTCATCGGTCCACCTAGTGGGAGGTCTTCCAACGCATCGTCTTCCGAAATATAATTGGTTCTTATTAAAAATTTTCAATAATTAAACGAATTATTGTAATCAACAGTAAACAGATCACGGATGTAAAGATCCTTACCTCTTCACGCAGGTTGCAAAAGTCGTTCAAAACTATTCATTCAGGTGACTAAAGTTAGTTTCATTTCAAGTACAAGTTTTTCTTTGTGGGAACTTCGACGTGGCTACCTTTCTCGGGAGATAGAGGGTTATGTCGGAACCTGCCCACTGACTTAAACTTGTTGGTGTTCTTCTACACTTTGTGGAACTATCCTTTACGCAAGGGTTGGGTAGTGAAAGTGGTGATCATTCTTAACGACGTGGAATCAGCTTGATCCGATCAAAAAGTTCTTCTGTCTCTGTATAAAAGTCAGTTTTCCGACATGACGTCGTCTTAAAGCTGATACTGCAGGGTAGCTCGCGAAATTCAATCTTCGTAACAATTTTTTCAAGGTCTAAGTCGTTTTTTGACTTTTATGAGCTTCGAGAGCTGTATTGGTGATTTTGAAGAATATAATTATGTAACTACAAACGTTTTACAGTTGCGAACAACATTTTAGTCGATATACAACCTAGCACTGGCTAATTAAAAAAAATGTAAATATGAAAAATGAAAATGAAAATTGAAATGGAAATTTGATTTTTTATTTTATTTTATTTAATTGGGGTAAAAACAAATTTAGGGAAATTTGAATTTCGCGAGTTACCCTGACGCTTTTAATTTAAGTCATCATCATTATCATCATCTCAGCCGAAAGACGTCCACTGCTGGACATGGGCCTCCCCCAAGTATCGCCACATTGACCGGTCCTGTGCGACTCGCATCCAACGGATTCCCGTAACCTTCACCAGGTCAAAAGCAACTTAAGTCACGTGTTGCTAACCGGAACATGGTGAATCAAGTTATGTGCGCTTTTATTGCATTGTTTTATTATTTTTGGTCTTTTCTGACCGGCTCAAGCCGATTATGCGTCGATAGGAGTGATCGCTCCCTAACTCAGCGGTCCCAAAATTTTATTCACGTTACCTAACCCTGAAATAACTCCCGGATAGTTTGCATTTTAGTCTGAGCAGTACGATGATTAATTGACATTTCTAAAATTTATAGAAATGTTTGAGAATACTTTAATTTATTTTCACACACAGTTATTCGATCAACCATCGCATGTTTTTATTTATTTTATTTTTTTATTATATCGCTGGACATTAACACACAGCGCCATTTAGTGCCACACTAAGCAAGACTTGTGTCGTGGATACCAGATAGTTGATATACTACTTATATACTTTATTGTTAGTAAATACATACTTATACATATAAACATTCATGACTCGGAAACAAATGTCCATGCTCATCACATAAAATATAAGATCAGTTTAAGTTTATGTTTTTATGCAACTGGGCCTGAATTACCGTGTCACATGAATAATATTTCATTATTTAATTGGGTATAATTGGTAAAAAACTCCGAAGCTTCTATACCTTGTTAGACAGTAACAGGCTGTTGTTGAAAAATATCAGTACTTAGTAAGTATTTTTTAGGAATATTTTTGATGAAAAACAAATTATTACATAAGAAATAAAGTGTAAGAGAGTTCCACGTGTTGTAAAACCTTAGAATATCGAAGAAAATGTGCCTATTTAGGATTGCCAAACACGTCAACGAAATATAAGTATGAAACAGACACGATATGAGTTGATCACGTGGCCATTGGATAACTTACAGTAGCTTACATGACTGATACGCGTACTTTATATTAGTGGGGTATTGTTTTACAATAACGTTGAGGAATTTGACTATTGCAAAACATTATTTAATAAAATAATTAAATAAACACATATTAAGAATATAAGGGTAAGAGGGAAATGCTGAGTTATTTCTTTTTATTGTATTAAGTTTTGATGTTTTCAATAGTGCTCACGATTAATTCTTAGTGTGGGAAGTACGCTTTTAGTTGCAATAACCATGTTTCTTGGCTGGGGAGTTTGTTCTGTCATTTCTACATCTTATTTATCACGATAGAGCTCGTGGCTAAGTAATAACAGCCGCTCGGGCCGATCTTTAGGTTAAGCCATGCTTGCCTAGGTTGGTCTGTGGATAGGTGACCACCCTTTCTTTTTTTTTTTGGGATGGGAAATCATCAAATGACTTCTCCCACTCTGGGCGGAGCGGGAGGGAGTGTCAGACTCTTACTGACTAAAACCCATCCATGTTCCTTCCTCGCCCTTTATGTTCCGGGGCCGCGGTATCTCTTTCGAACAGGCCCGCAACCCCGGCAGGCTTCGGCCCTTGCGGGCCCCTGCCCTTATGCTGACATCTCTTTGAGGCGCGCGTGGAACACGAACGCGCCGTCGACAGGGCCTGTTGTCGTTAGACGGACGGACGGCTAGCTAGCCCATAGCCAACCGTCCACAGGCCTGCATCTACGGTGGCCGGTAGCCACCACGTGGCCCCCGACGCCCGGTGCGTCTCCCGCGGCGGCCGGGAAGAGAGGATCTCTCCCTCTCTTGTTTCGCCAGCTCCTTCGCTAGCATGACTGCTTCGCAGAAGGAGGTGACAGCTTCCCATTCCGTCTCGCTCCGGACCATGGATTGAACCAGGGCCGGACGCGAGAGGTCGCCGCCGCCGATCGTCGCTACGAGGACACGGCGGTGCTCCGCGCACGCAGGGCAGACTTCCTCCGTGCCTCGGAAAGTACGTTACATAGTTAGGAAAAAGCTAGGCAGATGATTTATCACGACAGAAATTGATGAAAAGCGCTGTCTTCTATTACTTTTAACATTCATGATTATGTACCTCTGCCGCTGGATTGTCTGACTAATTATACTGTAACTGTAAGCATGTGTCATGTCCCTGCTGGGCATGGGTCCCATGACTTCCAAATTCTTCGTTTCTGCTAATAATGAATTTTGAATTTAATTTGACGAATCGAAACTGGGGGGTTTAACAATGATGTAGGTGCTGTTAACCATTTTAGCGTTGGTGTTCCTTCCACCGTGTATACAGGGTGTAAACCACCTCATCAGAAAGCCGTTAACCAAGCATTCTGTACATCAAACGAAGTATTTTTACGCAAAAATTGTTGCTAAGAAACAACTTTTTTTTGAGGTTATAATCATGTTTTGTGGTAGAACTCAATCTGCTGATGGATGGATTAAATAACACGGGGGTCGTGGAGGTGTTTAAAGTCAAAAACTAATTTAAAAAAAAAATATTAAAAAAACAAGATATATCCGTAACTAGAAAGTTCCCAGGTATGGTGTAGAACAAAAAAAATATCGCAGTGTTGGGGAGAACAAGTGCCCTTCGGCTTCGTGAAGAGGTGTTTTACACCTTTTATGACTAGTAATTCGTGTACGAAACTTTACCACGTAATTGTGCTCATGATAACAAACAACTTTCAATAAGGGACCAAAGCTGAAATCGCGAAAAAAATTAGCTGTTCAGTACATTTATATTCGCCTGATGTATTGAACAGCTGATATTTTTTCGCGATTTCATCTCACTTTATATAATGTTTGCCGGAACACCGACCTGCTCTCTATCGGGAATGGATCCATCAAATATTTTGCGGGTTGGTAGATGTCACATGTCTTCAAACTTTTTTTCTATTCTTCACGATGTTTTCCCTAATTGAGAGCAGTGCTTATAAAAAATAATCGGCGCTCTTGAAGGCAGGTAAAATAAAGAACTTATAAGATAGTCCTTGCTCTCAAAGAACCTTTGGGAGCAAGGACCAGCTCATAAAAAATACTAGCTATCGCTAGCTCTGCTCGTGTTACCCGTTGTCAGCTCCTTGTACAGCAACCATCATGAAGTATAGCAACCTAACTACCCGCAAGTAATGTCTTGTGAGTAGTGCGCTCAGTAAAGGACGAGCCTTTGACCCCCGACACAACGCTGAGTTTATTGTAACCTTAGCTTGTGATGGTGTAGCCTTTCTTTTGAAAATTGTGTTGTATTTTATCAGAATAGCAATTCGGTGTTCCTAGTAAAGGTCAGGTCATCGGTTGTTGTCCTGGTTTATTAGTACACGTGCAGGTTTTTCAAGATTAAGTTAGAACACTAGTGTCCACATTCATGATTATCCTTGCTTAAATCCAGAGATAATCCATTATGGTTGCGCTGCGAGGAATCATTTAGTTGCGCTCAGATGGTTGCGTTTAAAAACAGGTGCGCTCTGAGGAATACCTCAAAATCATAACAAGTACAACCTCGATAGTCACAATTTTTTACATCTTTCGATCTTTTACTTGGTAAGCGGTTGAAATTTTAGATAGCATGAAAGTAAATCGAATCGAGGAGCCCATGGCCTAATAATAACAGCCACAGCAGGCAGAACGATGTTTAGGTTAAGCCATGGACGGGACCATTACATACCAAGTTTCCTCCATGCCTCGGAAAGCATGAAACCTTCTTCCCGGCTGACATTTGTCGATTTTTCACAGTCCTTGCAGGCGGCAGTCAGTGACCCGAAACTCTCCCAACCAACCTTACCAAAGGGTATCGTATAATCCACTACAAACTGGATTGTGAAGGTCAGATAGGCAGACGTTCCATGTAAAATACTGTTACTCAGCTGCATTCGGTTATACTGTAAGTGGACTCCAACATAGTTGTGAAAAGGCTAGGCAGATGATGATAGTAAATCGATTCGTTTGCTAAGTTTGCATGCGCTCTAAGTACTTAAATCACCTTTCAAGTTCAGCCCATAATGTACTCGTAAGAAAAGCAATACGTTATAAAAAATAATGAACGGCCAACAAATGTTATGTACTTATAATTTAATATGGCAAACTTTTACTACACCATAAGATGACATAGCCAACGGTACCAATATGGGACATTCTCACCATACGTGTCCATGAATGAGCTTCACTAATTGTTAGTTCACAAATATGTTTAGTTATCTATTTCATTATATGTCCCTTACTATAGGAAGCTCTGAATAAATCTATAATTTAGTTTTCTTTTTTCTTTGTTATCATTTCTCAATATTTCTTCGTTTCATTACCATCGTTATATTCATCATACTCATCATGACATACGGGACTGAAACGTGGTCGCTCACAATGGGCCTTATCAGAAGGCTTAGGGCGCTTTCAATTTAGACATTTCGTGTCGCGACGCTGCAGCGCCGAAGCAGTGCGTTTGTCGTACAGCGTACGGACATTTGCTTGTTTTCATACAAAGCGCGCGGCGCGTCAACCGTGCGGCGTCGGTACCACCGCGCATATCGACGGCGCGCGGTTCGGCGCTGCAGAGGCGCGACACGAAACATCTAATTTGAAAGCGCCCTTAAAGTCACCCAAAGGCCAATGGAGAGGGTCTATTCTCACTCTTCTTGCGCGAAATCAGAAATCCGCAAGAGAACCAACGTTACCGACGTTGCCCGAAGAATTGCTAAACTTAAGTGGCAATGGGCAGAGCACCTTGCTCGCAGAATAGATGGCCGATGGGGCGGAAAAGTTCTGGAAGACGCTGCGTTGGAAGACTTCCCACTAGGTGGACCGATGACCTAATGAAGGTAGCGCTAATCCGCTGCATGCGAGTCACATGGGACCGGTCTATGTGGCGATACTTGCGGAAGGCCTATGTCTACCGGTGGACATCTTTTGGCTGAAATGGTGTTGTTGATGATTGACCATTAATTGTGCAAACCGCCAGTTTGTGAAATTCATTGCCGGCTGCTCTGTTCCCTGATAATTATTTATCTAAACTTCATGTCTAATTATAGTTGTACATAGGTGGACTTAACGCCACTAGGCATTCTCTACCAATCAACCTTTGGTTTCAATAGGACAGCTTTGTTTTAATGTGTAAAGTAATATTTGAAAAAAAGAGGTACATAACAATCTGGATCTATTCAAAGTTCGAGTGAATCGGTTTCCTTCAGGCAAGAGTGTTTCACCATAGGTCATATCATCGCTTCACATCAGGGAAGATGCGGCCATAATAATTCTTAGTTGTGTAGTTATATTTTAATTTACAGTTATTTTAATAAGAGTACGCTTATACTTTTTTTCTTGGAAATTCATTGTGATACTTGCATATTTTGAAGTTCTTGTAAATTGGAATTGAAGTTCGTTATATTGTAATATAACGTGTTTGACAATTTTACGGTGACATATATATACAAATTTAGCCAGCCTCAATTTTTGTGTTTAAGTTAGAGTTTAGTTTGTCATAATCTAATAATAAAACACTTTTTAATTCAACCTCAAATGAGATTATGACGTACTAAAATGTAACTTAAATAAGTTTCATTCTGGTACGTCATAATCTTAAAATACCATACTAAAGCGGCTTTCAGACTACGCTATAATATAATAGCATAAATAGTATATTATAGCTCATACCACAACAATATCGCTCCCCATACATTTGTTAAGGACACGTTCATACTGTACTGTACTATATATTATTGCTATAAAATGATCTTATCCTCAGGCAAATCATTTGAAAAAACCAGAGAGTTCAATAGTGCGCTGTATATCTGTTTTATTGACTTCAGCAAAGCATTTAACACTATCATCTGGTCCAAGTTGTGGAAAATACTTCTAAAGATGTGTGCCTCACCATCTGGTGCATCTCATCAAAAAACTTTACGAGGCAGGAACAGCAAATGTGTGCTTGGATGGTGTAGATTCAGATTTTTTTTAAAACACAAGCTGGTGTCAGACAGGGATGTATACTGTCACCGTTACTGTTCAACATATACACTGAATACATAACACGGATCGTTTTGGATAACTGGGATAAGGGTGTGTCGATCGGGGGCAGGATGATATCCAACCTGAGGTATGCTGACGACACAACCCTCCTGGCGTCGTATAAGGAGGATATCAGTCATTTATTGGGTATACTCGAAGCCACAAGTCTGAAGTTTGGACTCGCCCTGAACCGAGAAAAAACCAAGATGATGATAGTGGATAGAGCTCACGGGAGCAACCCAGATATCACACCACTTGCCAACTGTGAAGTCGTCAACAGCTACGTCTATTTGGGCTCTACTATAACCAATCGTGGGGGCTGCGACGACGAGATTAGACGACCTTGCGCAATGACTCGATCGGCTGCACAAAAGCTGGACAAAATCTGGAGAGACCATCGAATTACTAAAAATACCAAAATTCGTGTTGGGGTGGACTGTATTGAATTAAAGAGGTGGATACTTTAACACTTTTATTGTATATTAGAGATCGAAAATAGCTTATATTTGAAGCGGGGCACAAGAGTTTACACTGTTAAATGTTCCTGTTACATAAGGAATGTACATAACGTATTACGACGTGGGGAACGTGGGACTCATTTACTTATTAACTTGTTACGACACTAGGTAACTGATAAGAACTATGAATCTACTTTATATCTTTGACAATCTGTCTGATATGGAGCTCTTCCTTGACTTCTTGAAGACTTCTCCTTGATTCACTGGTTGAATGAAGTTATTACTTATTTCTACTTGTTCTTATTTGACTCGATTATCGATTAAATAATCGGTTCCCCTTACATAGATTATTACGTCATTGCAAGTTGTGGGGGCACTATTGCGTCTTTCTGGGACCTTTAATCAATCATAGCCCGTGAAAATGGACTTTCCCATTAGCTGATGCAATAGTTTAACTTATTGCGTAATATCTCCCTTTGGACAAGTACTGACTTGACCAATATCCCCTCCACAAAAGCTGATGCAACATCGCAAATCATTGCGTAAGGCTTAAGGCCTTTTAGTATATAATAGTTCGGGGGTAGACAGACATAGAGGTCCCCGTTATTTTCCTAAAAACTACTTATACTACGGTTACATTTTGTGAAGGGCTCGTCGTCCGTTACAATTCGCCTTATGAACACCTTGGTCTTCCCGATCTTCCTCTATGGAGCGGAGACGTGGACATTGCGTATGCAGGACCGGCGCAAGATTGACGCCCTTGAAATGTGTTGTTGGAGGCGCATGCTAAGGATTTCCTGGACCGCTCATCGGACTAACGTGTCAATACTCAAAGAACTCAATATTAAACAAAGACTGTCGTCGCTTGTGCAACTACGAATCCTCAGATTCTTTGGACACGTTACCCGCAACAATGATTCCATGGAGCGTTTGGTAATCCAGGGTAGAGTCGAAGGCACGAGACCACGTGGTCGATCACCAACCCGTTGGACAGATTCCATTAAAACTGTCACCAAGATCCCTCTGGCAGAATGTACTCGCCATGCGGCCAATAGAGACCGGTGGAAACGGATCGCGAAGGCAGTGACCGCAGCTGTGAATGACCCCTCATGACCACGACCACTCTGTCAAGAGTGATCGACTGAGAAGAAGAAGATAAAATGATGCGATACGCTGAGTTCATGCTATGGTATATCACGTGCCGCCCAAGCGAATGATTTCCCCACTTATTTGAACTCTTTCGAAGCTTGCCATATACTATATAATATATATTTGCGATAATATCGCTTAATGTGAACGCCATGCTATATAGTATAGCATTAGGTCCTGATTTGCTATACCATTTAGCAGAATAATATAGCGTAGTCTGAACCCAGCTTTATACAAGGAACAAATGCAAAATAAAATACTTCCAGCGTTCAAGTACAGATTAAGTTTTTAACTTTTACGAATTGAGCGAAAGAAGATAAACTAAGCGCAAAAGTTACGGCCTATTCAAAAGTAAATATTCAAGAAAGTTAGATCGTAATAATTTAAGAATTGTAATATTAAAACCATTTTTGTCCGGGATACATTTTGAAGGAGATTTGCACAAAGGAGTTTAAAACAATTTAATCTTGTTTTTACCTAGCGAAAGTATCTAGCATCTGAGAATATTACAGTACTTCCTTAGATGAGGGACATTTTAAATGATGAACGGGATTCAAAGAGCCACAAATTCTTAGATGCTTGTGAAATTACAGTTGCTACAACAGCAGAAATTCGTGATTGATTCTCGTCCTTTATATATTATTGTTTGTCACTTATCATTTTACTTGGTTTAGGCGTTTATTTCTTAGAATTTAGGAACGATATTAAAGACTATCTGAAATTTCTTTCTTCGTCGGGGTGTTTTAAGTTCGACGTGTCTGTGTGTGTGTGTGTCTGTCTGTGGCATCGTAGCGCCCAAACGGATGAACCGATTTTGATTTTGTTTGAAAGGAGAATTAGTCGAGAGTGTTCTTAGCTATGTTTGATAAAAATCAGTCTAAGATGGCTGCCGCCACAAAATGGCGGATTCTATTTTTGTTCAACCACTTCCTCAATATAGGTATCAAATGAAGATGTGATAGATGTGATAGTGATCTGGTCAAGGCTAAGAAGTTTAAATTTTGCTGGACAGCTTACGGCAAAGTATATTTAAGGAAAGACGAAACTTCGCAAAGAATAACAGTCAAGTCAGAAGCGCAGATCCACCAACTGACACAGGGAACCTGACTATCGCTAAAACATCGTCTTCACAGTTATGTTTGTCCTGTAACTGTGCGCAGTCTATATTGTTTTTTATTTCTTACATTTTATCATGTTTTCTTAGAATTTAAGTTGCTTTTTAATAATCTTGATATAAATAACTTCACTCCTACACGCATACTCACTTTAATACATACCTTTCTGTATTTTACAAATGAGATATTCTCGCACACAAAAATTTTACTCTCGACATTCAACCACACACTCTCCCTTCATCACTCTCTCACATCATTAATATTATCACTCTCAAAATCATGTTGTATTAGGATAAGTAAAAACCCGATTGTTAGGTTAAGTATTAGTCTATCACGCACCCTCACACACTTTTCGCTCAAATCCACACTCATTCAGGCTTTCACAGCCACTACATATACTCATACTCTCACTCACGCACTAAATATCTGTATAGTTACGTTCTTCTGCACTTATAAAACATACAATTATGGCTAGCACCCTACAGACTTTGTAAATTTCTTTACCAGTATCCCACTTAAAACTACTGAAACCTTAAATTCCTCTCCCTTGCTCTCTATGGATTTATTGAAGGCGAACGTTTCAGCCTGTTCAAATGAATTTAAATTTCATCATGTAAACCCCATAACAATCATAAAAGCTTTTAAGCAAATCAAGATCAAATTAACTGAAGATCTATGGGGTATGTCTATCAAAGCTTGTACCTCAATTGTTGAGACTGTAGCGCCGTATTTAGCCTCAGTATTTAATTTGTGCGTAGATCAAGGGGTCTTCCCGGATCTAATGAAATTCAGTAAGGTAATACCGCTTTTTAAATCCGGGGACAGTAAAGACACCAACAATTATAGGCCCGTATCCGTGTTGCCGGTTTTCAGCAAGGTGTTTGAAAAGATAATGCTCAATCAGATGCTTAACCATTTTAACACCAATAAAATCTTACACGAACAGCAGTATGGTTTCACCAAAGGACGTTGTACGACTGACGCCGGTGTCACTTTATTAAAACACATTTTTACTGCGTGGGAAGAGGCACAAGATGCCATAGGAATCTTCTGTGATCTCTCGAAGGCATTTGATTGCGTAAATCACGAAACCCTGATTTTGAAGCTTGAGCATTACGGTTTAGGTAAACTTGCGCTCAGTTTAGTAAAATCTTATCTGAATGGTAGACAGCAGCATGTACAAGTAAAGGGTGTAAATTCGATGGGTTTAAAAGTAAAAATGGGTGTACCACAAGGTTCGATATTGGGTCCCTTCCTCTTTTTAGTATACATTAATGACCTACCCCATTTATTTAACAACCATCCGCATATGGTGTTGTTTGCTGATGATACTTCTTTAATATTTAGGATAAACAGACGTGCCACAAATCTTGACGACGTAAATTTCGCCCTACTGCAGGTTCATAATTGGTTTACCGCTAATAATTTAGTATTAAATGGGAATAAAACTAAGTGCATAAGATTTGCTTTACCAAATGTCAAAAGTAGTGATTGTGACATAGTATTGAATCAAGAGAAACTTGAATTTGTCAATAAAACGGTTTTCTTGGGAATTACTCTCGACCACAGGCTACAATGGGGTCCTCATTTAACAACTCTTGCAGGCCGGCTGAGCTCAGCAGCGTATGCTGTTAGAAAAATCCGTCAATTTACTGATGTTGATACGGCGAGGATAGTCTATTTTAGTTATTTTCATAGTATTATGTCATACGGTATTTTACTATGGGGACGGGCTGCAGACATCGAGTCTATTTTTATTCTGCAGAAAAGAGCCATCAGAGCCATATATGAATTACGTAGACGCGATTCTCTAAGGGAACTGTTTAAGGAAATTAATATCATGACAGTACCTTGTCAATACATATATGAAAACATCATGTATGTTAGGAAAAATCTGCATTTATTCAGTAAAAGAGGTGACAGACACCACTATAATACTAGAAATAGGGACCAACTAGTTCAGCCAGGTTTCAGGCTTGCTAAAGTAGATTCATCTTTCATGGGGTACTGTTTAAAATGTTACAATAAAATACCTCCCCACATTCTACAACTGAATGAGACGAAATTTAAATCTTGTGTAAAACGCACACTATGTAGGCAAGCATATTATAAGCTGGGAGATTACATTGAGGATAAAAATGCTTGGCTAAATGCTGGTCCTGCTCCGCAACCATAGGTGCAAACTTAATGGACAATATTATTGTGGTAGCTGCAGAAGATTGTAAAAATATTCTTGCATTGTATAGATTCCATCTCTTAGTATTGTATAATTGCATAGCACATGTGTGAGTACCATGTACAGTAAAGCTACCATTTGCATTTAGTTATCTTTCATTGACTTGAATATGCCTTGGTGGCTGAGAGAATGTCATGCTCGCTTAAATGTCCTGCTGATGGTGGCGGGTGGGTCGGGTCATTTAGTTCCCTTCAATATGGTTGAATTGAATGGCGCTGATCCATGCGTCATGTTCGTGAACGGGCGCTGTCAGTCGGGACTGGTCATCTCTTAGCTGCCATGGATAATTTGAATTGCTTTATTTTATAAATTATTGATTTATTTCTTTTTTTTACTCTGAACGCTCTTATTGTGCACGTCTTTCTACATCGTTCTCACATATATGTATAATCTCCACAAGAAAGATGTAACCAAGATTTTGTAACAACATTTTTGATTGAAAAGAGTGTCCATGGAGTTTCTTGCCCGTTCTTCTCCATAGAGATCTACGCTAGGGAATGGGCAACTACAGTACATTCTCAAGTTATTATGCCTTGTGTCTGTGACTGTAGCCTTTTTTTTTCCGTTTTATAGACATTCAAAAGTGCCGTAATGGTCTAGTTGAAATAAATGATTTGAGTTTGAGTTTGAGTTTGAGTTTGAGTTTGAAAGACATAGACAATCATGAAATAGCCCAAGTATTCGAAGGTGAACTCAACGACTTTAATAACCAGGTTAGACCAAACCCTCCTGATTTTACCATTGTGTCACAAAATATTAGATCTATTTATTCTAACTTCGACGACCTTCAACTAAACTTAATAAATCTTAAAATGGACATCGACCTGATAATCCTAACTGAATGTAGACTAAACTCATTGAAACAGATACCTCAATTAGCCAACTATCATTCACACCAATCTACAAATCATCTTAACAAGGCTGATGGAGTGGTCGCTTACATTAAAAACACACATGCATGTAAAATCAGAGAAATTAAGCTAACTCACGCATCTTGCTTGGAGGTTCATATCTCACCTGACCTAACAGTTATCGCGATTTATCGGTCCCCCTCAATTGCAAACGCTGACCAATTCATTAATTCCTTGAATGATCACCTTACCACCATTGCATCAACTAAAAATGTAATTGTCACTGGTGACATTAACATTAATCTTATATTCAATCAAGGCGAGCAATCACATGAACGCACAAATAGGCTTAAGTATCTTAACATGCTGGCAATGCATGGGCTTCTCCCGGGTCACTCGCGTCCCACGAGAGACAAAAGCTGTCTAGACCATTTCATATTAAAGCTCAAACCCGATACTAAAACCGCGTCCATTGCAATTATTCACACTACAATCACAGATCACTTCATGACTTTTCTAAAAATTACAAACCATACAAAGGTCATAATACCCGCTAAAGTAAAATCAATTCTTAACTTTGACAAGAGTATCGCCCACTTAAAAGACAGTAACCTGGCAGACCTGCTTAAACTAACTAACCCTAACACACTTACAGATAATTTAATCAAAATTCTTCACAATTGTATCACACTCAGTACTATTACTATGATGATCCCGTTAAAAAATAGAACACTGAAACCGTGGATGACTATTGGTTTATTGCGCTGTATTCACAATCGAAATAACATGCAACGGAAACTGAAACTGGACCCGTTCAATGAGGTGCTAAAAATTACCTACAAAAGGTATCGAAACTACTGCACCCAAATTACTAAAAAAACAAAAACGGAAATATGACAGAGAGCAACTCACGAAAGCGCACAAAAACCCCAAAAAAACTTGGGAGATCATTAACAACATTACCCAGAGGAAACCCAAAAAAACAAGTAACTTGGATCTCCTTGAACTATCCAATACCCCTCAGAACTCTGTCAACAGGGTAAATGGCTTCTTCTCCAACATAGGAAAGCTTCTTGCGGATAACATCACACCATCTCCGTCTCCTACAGTCAATAAGAACGACTCTCACCCTGATTTTTCATTGTGCTCTTCTTTTGTTCTTCTCGAAACAGACCCTTGCGAAGTTCATGCTACTTTAATGGGTTTAAAATCAGAGAGTGCCCCTGGTTGGGACAACATCCCCGTTAAATTTCTTAAAGCTGCACACGAGCAAATTGTCCCCATCTTAACTTATATGACAAACCTTTGCTTTGAAAATACCTAAAAATACCTTAAATACCTTTCTAAGCACAACATTCTGTCGCCGTCTCAGTTTGGGTTTCGGCAGGGTAGGTCTACTGAGGATGCAGTTTTGGCACTAACTACTTCTATAGTTGACAAGGTGGACAAGGGTAGCAAATGTCTGGCAGTCTTCCTTGACCTCAAAAAAGCATTTGACACAGTATCTGTCCCCGTACTGCTGCACAGGCTCGAAAACATCGGTATAAGGGGGCCCACTCTCGAGCTATTCCAATCCTACCTGTACAATCGCAAACAGATAGTGAAAATAGGAGAGTTTACTAGCATGGAGGAAACAGTTTCGTACGGCGTTGGGCAGGGAAGTGTCCTTGGTCCGACATTATTCCTTATTTACATCAACAACCTATGCAATATGAGTATTGACGGAGGTCGCATCTTCTCTTATGCGGATGATACCGCCATCGTCTTTGCTGATAAGACTTGGGCAAAAGTTAGAAGGGCAGCTGAAACTGGTCTGTCAAAGATTGCAGATTGGCTAAATCATAGCCTCCTCACGCTAAATGCCTCCAAATCGAACTATATATGCTTCACCAAGTATGCGAACACGCAACCACCACGCGAATTCCAAATTAAGATCCACTGCTGTACCAACCCCGCAAATCCTGACTGCTCATGTACAAACATTGACAGGTTACAATTCACTAAATACCTAGGCATCATGATTGACCAGCATTTATACTGGCACATGCACACTGAATTAATCATGAAAAGGGTCTGGAAATTAATATGGACCTTTAAAACATTGAGATACGTTGCCTCTAAGAATCTTCTGCAGAAAGTTTACGTATCATTGGCCCAATCAATTATAACGTACTCTTTGCCATGCTGGGGTGGGACAACCAAAATGAAATTTTTGGAACTTGAGAGGGCACAACGATCTCTCCTTAAGGTTATGCTCTTCAAACCCTATAGATTCCCGACCCAAAGCCTATATCTAACCACTGACCTTCTGTCTGTAAGGAAACTTTACCTGCTCCATCTTATATTGAGAAAGCACAAATCCCTTCCATATGATCCCAAGAAGCCGAGTATGAGGAGTAGAAGAAGCTACTTAGTCGCTCCAACAGTCCCAGTTAAGTCTGTTTTTGCCAAGAGGCAGTATGCAAGACAATCTTCCCATTTCTACAACCTATTAAACAAAGAGCTACTCATCCATCCTCTGAAACTTCGGGACTGTAAATTGGCTGTGACTGACTGGCTCAAGAGTAAAAGCTACGACGAAATTGAGGCTATGATATCGTTGCTTTAATATCTTGTTTAATAAATTTATATGTCTGAGGTCATTAATTATTAGTGGAGGAAGCCGTCCCTGGCTTTTTCCGATCCCAAGACATTGTCACAGGGCTAACCTAAACCTAAAAAAAAAACTAAATGTAAAACAACTCGTATTCAATGCATACACGCACTCACCCTCACTCCCACACACACACACTCACTCCGACACACACACACACACACACACTCACTCTCACAAACACACTTTAACCTACCTACATACACCTCACAAATGCGCTCCTCTTTTTACTTTTTTACTTTAATATTCTTTAATTTTTAAGTTCAATTTTTAAATTTGTATAACTTTCTATAGCTCTAAGTTGTATTCAATTGCATTGTAATATTAATGTTATGCGGAAGAGCGGAGTCACCTAACACAAGCATCTCCTTGCTTAAAAGGTGGTCTCCAAATCCTTTTTCTTTAAGCCTTTTGTAATTGAAATAAACATTTTTATTTATTTTTTATTTTTTAAATGAAAGGACTTGACTAGTAGAATACAACACACTATGATAAATAAAAAATCCAAGATGGCCGCGACCACAAAATGGCGAATCAACGAATATTTTCTATTTAACTTTTAGTACATTGTGTCGAGGATTTTTAATTTTTAAATTTAGTTTTACTTGTTTAGGATAATCAATACTAATATTTTAAAGAGGAAAGATTTGTATTTTTGTATGTAGCAGTTACAGTGTACAGCTTCAAGGGTTGCAGGCGTGGCGTTATAATATGTAATACTTACTATTACATAAAAATAACGTCCTGTTTTTACCAAAAAAATCAGATTCAAACCTCCCACACCCACCTGATCCTCAAAGAAACTATCTCACAAAAACTCGAACACACGCCAACCGCTAGTAGGGGCCTTCTATTTTTTCTGACCTGACAATAGCGGCGACCGACTATGGGGAGACTGTGAGCAAACAAAAGGAAATATGATTGGTGCGAGATGACGATAAGCCACCCACGTGCCAAGCCGACTTGCTGAGGTGTCGGATAACTAAGTTCCGACACGGCAGACTTCCTATCACATCAAAGGTGCGAAAATAGAGCATTATACTAGTTTGTAGGTGAAGAAGTTAATTGTATCGGGTTTGGTGTTGCGTGCTTGCGTGGGTTGGGGAGAAAATTTAATTTTCTTTGTAGTCAATATTTGACGGATGAATCCTTAACAGATAATTATACCAATTGTGTTTATTGATATCTCTATAAAGGGTGTTAAAAACTTCTCCCCGTCATTGCGATATTTCGTTTGTTCTACACTGTACCTGGAAGCCTACTAGTTACAGTTCTCGTTCACAAGTTTTTTTTTTTGTAAAATTTTAAACTCTTCCACGACCTCCATACTATCAAACCATACATCAACATAATGGTCTGAGTGCGATTCATCGAGTCCTATCACAAAACATGATTTTTCATCCCAAACAAAAAGTCGTATCCCAGCAATAATTTTTGCATAAACAGTTACTTTATTTGGTGCTCAGAATGCTTGGTTGACGGCTTCGTGATGAGGTTGTTTACACCCTGTATAGGTCC
Organism: Xestia c-nigrum; assembly: GCA_916618015.1. NCBI lineage: Eukaryota > Metazoa > Arthropoda > Insecta > Lepidoptera > Noctuidae > Xestia > Xestia c-nigrum. Next base: position 6,419,998 of record OU745256.1, read on the forward strand.
TAGGTTGGTGCATGTCAATGTTGCAGTACGAATGGGTAAAAATGTGGGTATTATTTAAAAAAATGCTTTATAGGTTAAACTAACTTTAAATCTTATGGTATGATTTTTGGAGAATGAAAACGGGTAGAATTAGTACCTATAATTTTACTGATCTTTTCAACCAGTCTGATTTTCAGAGCAGGAATGCAGTTCAAATTCAATGTAGCTACGAACCATAAATCATAACTAATTCCGGTTTGAGAAGACACTTTTAATGCATTGGACAGAACATTATAGATAAATTAGTATTTGCTAATTATTAGTTACATTTGCAAACCTATTACCGAACCCTAAAAATAAAATTATAAATAAATCTTCAACCGAATCAAATTACGAAACATACATTGCTCAAACCGTATTCTAGTATCGATTAAGCCTGAAGCACTCAAGATGAGGTTTTTAAGTAATACTCTGATGTAATACCGACGCCGACTAGTAATTCACTAAGCTATCAAATGAGATAGGTCAATAAGCCCAAGAGTGGATCGCAAAACGTTTAACGATGGTAGACTATGTAGGTCTACGCTCACGCATTTTTTTTCTTAAAGGGATGAGTATCGCGTCATTGCGTCAAGGAAAGGAAATAAAATAGGGAAAGGAAACAAGCAATTAAAAATAAAACCGACTTCAAAAAAAAAACAAAAAAGTGAAAAATAACTTTAGCTTCTGAAGTCGGTGACCTTTGTTTCATTGCTTTAGTTTTTTTGTCACCGACTTCAGAAGCTAAAGTTATTTTTCACGTTTTTGTTTTTTTTTTGAAGTCGGTTTTATTTTTTGCAAAAATGTTTTTATTTTTCACTTTTTAGTGGTTCACATGTGCTTGACATACATGAAAAGTGCATACCGTTACAATTACAACAAGCCCAAACACGACTAGGGTACATTGTTTCATTATGGAGTTCCGTGACTCTTGGCTTCATCATCAGATCTGATGGTAGAATGGTTCTTATCAAACGCAAATGCTTCACTTGTTGTAGAAAATACCAAAATCGCAACACGTTTTCATATAAAATTTGAAGAGTTCCCTCGATTTCGCCAAGATTCCATCATCAGATCCCGACTTGGTGGCTATGGGACCATTTGGGAAGAATATCCTTTCCAACAAAAAAAAAAATTCCAAATCGGTTGGCAAGCGACGGAGTTATGCCCGTTAACAAGCCCAAACACGACTAGGGTACATTGTTTCATTATGGAGTTCCGTGACTCTTGGCTTCATCATCAGATCTGATGGTAGAATGGTTCTTATCAAACGCAAATGCTTCACTTGTTGTAGAAAATACCAAAATCGCAACACGTTTTCATATAAAATTTGAAGAGTTAACATACCTAACTGTCCAAATATGGGTATACTGTACACATCTGCGTACCCCCTCAGAGCATACAGGCGTGATGTTATGTTATGATGTTGTGTAAACAATAAACATCCAAGCGATTGCAGCAATCACGACAGATTTGCTGTCTATTATTGAAGAGTTCCGTTCCATATCTCCGAAGTTCGTGATCAGATCATGACAATATTTCTATGGGACCAATTTGGAAGTATACCCTTTCAAACAAAAAAAGAATTTTTCAAATCGGTTCAGGCGTCTTCGAGTAATCGGTGAACATACATAAAAAAAAAATACATACAGTCGAATAGAGAACCTCCTCCTTTTTGGAAGTCGGTTAAAAAGAAATAAGGGAATGCTAACGTAATGATTTCCAGTAAGAAAATAATAGAAAAAGTAAGTACTATTATTATTTCCTTTATTCATTAGTATACATATTTCTTACGTTTTTAAATATTTAGTTATAAAAATAAATAAAAAAAAAAACATTTAAAAATATAAAAAAACAATAGCCCACTAGCACTGGGGACAGGGTCCGAGCTGCCGGTGGTCAGGGCTCTTGAGAGAGGAACCTCCTAACAATACGTGCCGTGTCGAGAAGTACTGCTTTCTGAATCAAGCCCTTGATCCAGCTGCCAAGCGAGAGCATGCTAAGATGTTGATCGAGGCTCTTGGCTATTCAGCCATTGGCCAACACGACTATCGTCACAATGACAGCTGTACTCACATCCCACATGTCGACAACCTCGCGAGCCAGATCTAGATAATTGTTTTTTTTTTTATCTTGCTCTGCTTTCACGAGGTTCTCGTCATGCGGGACTGTTATATCAACAATCATTGTCCGACGCTCCAATCGATCTAGCACCACAATGTCATGCCTATTGGCAACAACAGTTCTGTCGGTGGTGATAGGTCGATCCCAATACAACGTGATAATTATTACCATTAACAAGAACTGGATCGGGCGCATACTTATAGTATGGCACTTCTGATTCCACAAGGTTGTTAAGTACTATTTATTATTACAAGTATAAGAGGAGCTTGTGGCTAAAAAAAACTGCCGCTCCGGTCGACCTTTAGGTTAAGCCGTGCTTGCCTCGGTTGGTCTGTGGATGAGTGACCACCCTTACATACCGATTTTTCTCCGTGCCTCGGAAAGCCCAACATAGTTGGGAAAAGGCTAAGCAGATGATGATTTATAATTACAAGTGATTAGTGGGTTTCGGATTTTGTACTGCCTCGGTGTAGTGGTTGTAAGCGTGAGATCCTGCGTTCGAATCTCAAGTCAGGCAAAGTGTGCCATCAGGTGTTTTTTCATACGAAAATTTGGTAGTAGCAGCCACGAAGTCTGGATTTGATGGATGGTTTTGATGGTGGTTTTTTAATAGGGTCGTCTCCTATTACATGCAACTTGAAACATAACTAGTGAACTTATATTGTCACTTACGGGACATCTTCCGTGATTATTTGTCAAAGAAAAAGAAAGAGGGTAGACAGAATTGTCTGCTCGCAACAAATTTATTTTCCATCCACCCGCATATATTCTACAGTCAACCCGCGTGATTTTGGCGCTTGCAACAGCGTCGAAATATCGGGAGCTCAAAATAACCAACAATAACTAGTGAAATTTAGGTGTTCTGTTAGATATACATGGCTGTCTTACTCTTGTTTAGTACATTTTAGTTTAAGGACATTGTGATATCCAATAACTGGGTTTTATAGTCCAGGCCCCTTAGTCACAACCATTCGACTCGCTTCCGATTCGCAAAGTCATATGTCTATCTCGGTCGTTTTCGTAATGCCAGAAGAAGACAGATATACGACTTCCCGAATCGGAAACGAGTCGAACGTTTGTGAGTACGGGGTCAGATAGGCAGATGCTCTTGTGAAAGACCGGTAAGACTAGAAGCCGACCCCAACATAGTTGGGAAAAGGCTAGGCAGATGATGATGATAGGCAGACGCTCCATGTATAATACTGGTATTCGGCTGAATTATGTTAGACTGAGAGCCTAACCTAACATAGTTGGCTAGTTGCATGTGAGTGTAGTAAACTGTTGTTACTCATTAAATATTAATGTGACGTGAGTATCAAATTCACCTTTTCTTCATCATCATCATGTTTCTACTGCTGGGACACAGGGCTCCTTCCAATAAGAGGGAATTTGTTATAATCGGTGGATTATAGCCCAGAGCGGGTTGGTAGATGTCACGTGTCATCGAAGTTTTTGGTTCTAGGACATGCCGGTTTCCTCACGATGTTTTCCTTCACCGTTATGAGAGCAGTGGTGATAAAATAAATTACACAAATGAATGCGCCTATCTGGGTTCGAACCCACGACTTACTGCTTGTAAGTCGGGGCCGCCACCTCTGGGCCTTTACCTTAATTTACCTTTTACATGAGGGAAACACATTCATGTCTCGTATTCCGAGAATGGTAAAACGATTTAAAATACCAAGCTACATAACATGGAAAAGCTGCTTGCCCACTTTCCGGAACCAAACCACCAAGGAAGGACAGGGAAATCCGTTTTTTATCAGCCAACAACATGACCACGGAATAGATTAAAGAGGTGAGGTTCTAGCACAAACGTGGGACGTAAACGTGAACCGACTTCCAAAAGCAGGAGGTTTTTAATTCGTCGTCACCTTTTTTTTATTAGCTTCAGAAGTCGTTGACAAAAAAACTTAACCAATCATAAAAGGTTACTGACTTCTGAAGCTAAAGTTATTTTTCACTGTTTATGTTGTTAGAAGTCGGTTTTATTTGCATTTTGGTTCAAACTGTGACAAGCACCATTTAGTATTTACTCATAGATACGATTAAATTCTTAAATCTCACCACCATCTTGAATAGTATTATTGAATATTTACTACTAATACTATTTGAAGTCAGGCTAAATTACTCACAAGGTAGTCGTAGTAGTTATTATGAGGTTTCTCGTATTTTGAACTGTTTGTATGTATTTTTATATGTATTAGTTTATTTCATCTTATCTGTATTATATGTGTATTAGTATGTAATATTTATGTACTCTACCACAATGCTGTCATATTAAACCCAATGGTTGACTGGTAGAGAATGCCTTGTGGCATTAAGTCCGCCTATGTACCACTCTTGTACATGAAGTTAAAATAAATAAATAAACAAATAAGTATTTTATACACCGAAGTATGGTTTCACCGGTTCTAGCCGGCTATATGCTTAGGTGGGACCAGAAGAAGTTACCAAAACCACACACGGTTTTGTCACACTTCTAACTTAACCTAACCCATTTGATTTGTGAAGTAATCAAGAGGATACACCTAAGTTCAAACAAATGCTACCGACCGAATCTAACTATTAACCGTAACAAATACACGATAACACTTTATAAATACGTACCATCTTATGTCTTCAATTCAATTTTAAAAACCAATTACTGTCAAATATCGACCGACCTACCCCCTGTCGCCCTGTATGTTTAGGTCGCGCGTTCGTGGTAGGCCCGGTGTTCTCTTTTATCATTTCGGTGAACATGACGCTCACTTCAATGACATGCCAACATTATCCCTAACCCTCCTGATAACCGGTAATGATTAGCGGTCTATCAGAAGTCCCAGGAACTGTATGAGCTGATAATGTCAAATTTTTAACATTAACATCAAATCACAGAATCATGACTCTTGTACAACTACACAGTTTAGCATTTAATAATCGTTATCTGATCGTTTATCTAGTACATAACAGTCGTTGCCTAAATACGTGGAAGCAACAGTGGGAAGCACTGATTTCTAATTAGTTAGCCAATCACGGCGTTTGTTTGTGTGCCTCTTGAACTAAATGTCAGATGTTTTAATGGTGATGGTTCGATGGCGGTTGATTGAGTCAGACAGTCAGACGCTGGAGTTGACATCTACGTCACGAATTTAGTCATCATGAGAGTACAAAACTAAAACAAAACATGAGCTCTCATGATGACACTTAACTTATTTTATGACGTTTAAAACTGTACATCATTAATCTGTTAATGAACAGCAATTTTATCTCCGTTAATTCCTGTACCCTGTTCTCTGTCTTCTGGAATTTGAATACATTATTGGTGTTTAGGTAGATGGTAAAACGAATTATATAGACGGCAAATAAAATAGCAATTATGTATATTCTAGAAAACACAAAAACTCAAAGTTCACCTTTTTTGTTTTCTGCCCACAAGAAACCACCTAACTGGGTGGGGGATACAGCAATAAAATAGTTTTGAACCTTAACTGCTTCAAATTTAGTATGACACGATAGCAATCATCAAGTAGTGCCTGAGTTCTTCTTTTTCTGGTGCCTCTCCAATTAGGTACTGAAGCTTGGTAACTCTGTATATTTTTCCTTATCCTTTGGCAAACCAATTTCGGAGAGCCTTGTTCAGCAGCACTCGTGAACCGAACCCAAATAAATAAGAGCACTTACATTTTAACAAACTAAACCTAATGCAATCGAAAATGCAGATGAATAATGTGTCGTAAACGGAATGGTCGCGATAAGTTGTCATAAAATGTGTAATGGGCAGCGCGAGGGTTGTCTCGGCGACAATGTGCGTGCGGTACTTTAGACCGACACGTTTACTGCCTATAAACCCGTTATGACCTGTAACTGAAGGCCTATGGACTTGAACGTATTTAAATTATTCGCTCATCTGTGGGGTGGTGGAAAACAGGACAGAAATTGGAGTTAATAATACCTAACAGGGTTTCGCTGAATGCGAGACCGCACGGGACCGGTCAATGCACTCTTGGGGGAGGCCTGTGTATGCTCAGCGTGCGTGTGTGCAGCAGTGGACGTCTTTCGGCTGGAATAGTGATGATCATGATGAATACCCAACACTAGGGCCATGGGCTCCAAGTGCCCACCTAGTATTTGGGACATCGCCAAGTAGTCGACTCTTCTTGTGACCAGAGGGCTTGCTTATTTTTTGGTCAAAGAAGCAGCATAGCTTCGCCTCGTTGCAGGTCAGGAATTATCCCTCAGGAACACTCGTTCCTGAAGAGAAGACGGACAAGGGTATTACTGCGTTAAGTGATGTAACCCGCTGGATGCGAGACGCACGAGACCGGTCAATGTCAGTTGGAAGAGGCCCATGTCCAGTAGTGGACATCGTTCGGCTGAAATGATGATGATGATGATGTTGATGTTACCGAGTGTAGTCAGTCGCCCAAACAAACATGTCACCAAGTACAACTACGTTTTGTTACAATGTCGATAATCAAGTCATATTGCAAAGCATCTACAAGTCGTAAAATATGTACCTAACAGATACAAATATTACACAAAGTAAATGCTATTGTTTGCAGCGAGACATTTTATTGCTATTCGTTCAAACATCCGTTTCTAGAAAACGTTATAATTTCGTAAGGACTCTAAAGCCCTTAGTGATAAAAGGCTTTATTAGGCTCGTCTTAATCATAGCGTTAATTTCTTAGTAGAGGCCTGGAGTTCAGATTTAGGCCTAATAGGTTGATCCTTCATATAAATGTGACTATAACATAACTGGCTAAATGTGGAGCTGGAACTGTAGATAAGACACATCTCTATTTGACCCTTTAAGGAAAACATAAAATGAGACTGTCTATTGGGGTTGCGGGCCTATTCGAAAGAGATACCGCGGCCCTGGAACATAAAGGGCGAGGAAATAACATGGATAGGTTTTAGTCAGTAAAAGTCTGACACTCTCTCCCGCTCCACCCAGAGTGGGAGAAGTCATTTGATGATTTCCCATACCAAAAAAAAAAAGACTGTGTATTGGAGAAAATTTAAATCTTCTGAGCATGAAGTCCTGGGTTCAATTCCGGGTCAAGCAAAGTTGTATTGGGTTTTTCATTGAGGAATATCTCAGTAGCAGCCATGAGAGATTGGATTAGTGCCCGGTTTGATGGCTATAGACACGACCCTTTTACAAAGGACTTAGACGTTATTGTCGAAATCTCCTCTCCCTAGTACTCCTACGAGTACTAGGGAGAGGAGCGGTGGCCCAGAGGTGTCGGCCCCGACGTACGTTTAGTGAGTCGTGGGTTTGAACCCAGGCAGGCGCATTACTTTGTGTAATTTATTTCATCTCCGCTGCTCTCAAAACGGTGAAGGAAAACATCGTGAGGAAACCGGCATGGCCTAGAACCATACATCCGAAGACATGTGACATCTACCAATCTGCACTGGGCCCGCCTGGTGGATTATAGCCCATTCCATCTCATAGAGAGGAGGTCTGTCCCAGCAGTGGGAACCTTAATAGGCTGATGATGATGATGATAATGATGAGGTGTACAAGGTATACCTCTGCCTAACCCTCCTGTTTTTATGTTAAAGCCCTTTTATATGTCACCGTAAAATTGTCAAATACGTTATATTGTAATATCTCTAGCGATATTGTAAAAACTCGAGATATTGTCAAATGAACATACTGCTTACAACAAAACGCATAATTTTTCGTGAAATGCATGCGATGGTAGTCAACTCACGCGATGTGGAGGGAAGGAGAGGTCCCCCTTGCCCAGTGGTACAACTCTCATGAAAAGATATTCTACCATTCCTGAGAAATACCGATTACTATTACCTAACCTTAACACACTTTATATTCCCCTAAAAAGCGTAGTCGACGGGCCCCTATTTTCGAGTGCAGGGTTTAAAGGAACCTAACTAACCTAACGGGAGGGTGCCCCAAGTCCCGATTATGGGGGCAACTTCCGTATGTTCAGTTGACAATAATTCGAGATATTACAATATCGCTAGAGAGAAACACGTTACATTGTAATATAACGTGTTTGACAATTTTACGGTGACGAACGACGTACAAAAATAATTCAAGTCTCATTCAAAGAAATGTATTTTTCTTTGTAGTACAAACGTCAAACGCTTACTTGATATCATGACATTCGTTCGTCCAACCCTTTCTTTGGTCAATAGACACACTGTCTGCTTTACTACCTAATTGTTGGCTTAAAAGTTTCAAGATAAAATCGAACATTTACTTTTGTCCGCGGCTCCTCCAGGGTAGAGGTCGAAAATTATCCCAAAAAACTATTAAGAGAATTAGATTTTTATCCAACGTAAATTCGTATCTAGCTAGTATTAACAAGATAGAGATTCCAATATTCAATGCCACGAAGGGAATTCGCCTATGATACCTTGGGGTCGATCTCTAAACATTGTAATTTGTATCTTGTTACCACTAGTTACGTATGAATTTACACTTGTTTTGTAAGTTGTGGGCTTAATAGGGCATCTTCTGGCCTACTCCGTGGGTCATGTTCTTTCAGTGTGTCAGATATTATAAAAAAACAATATATTTTTTTTATTATTATTTATCTATACCCATTCAGTGGTTATGGCGAAAAAAGGTAGGTACACGCAAACAAAGTTACTTTTGGCATAATTATTAAATTAAATATGGATTCAATAAAGCTCATCACATTATGTAGTTGTAGTAGGTATTATTGATTCTAGGAAGTTACTTTACAAATAAAAACTGCATCGTGGTTTAAATACCTGAGTACTGAAATTAATTGATACCCGTTTCAGCTTTCGAACTTAGGAGAAAATATATTAAAGAATTAATAAGAGACGTATGAAAAGTTTTCAGCAGAATTCTAACTATTTTAGCCCCAACATGTAACATTCAACTGCTAAGCGCAATTGCACTTCTAATTGTATCAAACCTTTGTTTCTACAAAATAGCATTGTTGTGGCTACAAAAACAACCTTTTTTGTAGCATTCAAGTTTGTAATCAAAAAATAAAGTTTTTGTTTTGTGATGGTGCTTGACCTCTTGAACCCGTATTGTTGACCAAAGACAAACAAGAAATAGTGAAATAAAATCTTGTTATTTAATTTTATTAACCTGATGCTCTCTAACATTACCCCAACACTAATGATGATCATCATCATCATCTGCCTAGCCTTTTCCAACTATGTTGGGGTCGGCTTCCAGTCTAACACTAGAATCAGAATCAGAATCAGAATTATTTATTTCTTAAACATAGGTATAAACATTATAGATCTTACAAATAGTGATGCTCTTGCTACGAGTATGTTTTGTCGTTCTGACATACACATTTGAACAGAAAAAGAAAACAAAAGTAAACAATTAAAATTACAAATAAAATATCAACTGAAATAAAAGATTACAATTATAAAACGTCAATTAAAAAAAAAAACACAAACACCAAAAGTCAATAATATAAATAATAAAATTCCAGTACAATTGAAAATCATAAAAAGAAAACCGTAATAAAATGTTATTAAAAATCTTAAAAACACAAGTCAGAATAATACATACCAAAAAATTATCATTTAAAAATTCATCAACACTGTAGTAACATTTGTCTAGTAGTATCCCCTGAAGGGACTTCTTAACTAATGAATCGTCTATCCATCTGTACCAAATGCGTAGGAATTATTTCCTACAAATAAGAGTGTAGATGTTGTACGCACATATACAAAGCAAATAAATATCTACGTATACTCAGTTAACGCTTCACCATCCACGGCATAAAAGAGACGAAATTCAGGAATCACACGCCAACGGCAACGAGTCGCTCGATTGAAAACATGCAATACAAAGGCATTCAGAGATCACAAGTGGGAATTGTTAAGACCAATTTTAGATTGTCAAACATCATCAGGGTAGAACATAAGTACCAAAAAAAAACAACCCTCGTATAGAAAAATCGAGTTGAAATAACCAAACCCAAGGTGGACCGATGACCTGGTGAAGGTTGCGTGAATCCGTTGGATGCGAGTCGCACGGGACCGGTCAATGTGGTGACACTTGGGGGAGGCCTGTGTCCAGCAGTGGACGTTCACGACTGAAATGATGATGATGTAAGCATTGCTCATTTAATTTAGTTTGGCTTCTTTTTTTGATAGGTAACTAAACTTGCCACAAATGGGTGTCTTGTCACACGTCAAGATTTCTGCTTTATATAAGGGGTAGGAAAATTATTATAATCTAAGAAAAACGTGCATGTCATCGTCATTTTCAGCTTATAGCATTCCACTGCCTCACAAGACACAAGCCTCTTCAATCGTGATTTGAATGTATTATCTAAAAACATACGGTATAAATGTAATAGTTGGTATGCAATTTCCATGTGTACCAAGCACATGTGAACCACTAAAGAGTGAAAAATAAAAACATTTTTGCAAAAAAATAAAACCGACTTCTAAAAACAGAAATAAGTGAAAAATAACTTTAGCTTCAGAAGTCGATGACAAAAAAACTAAACTAATCAAAAAAAGGTCACCGACTTCTGAAGCTAAAGTTATTTTTCACTTATTTCTGTTTTTAGAAGTCGGTTTTATTTTTTTGCAAAAATGTTTTTATTTTTCACTCTTTAGTGGTTCACATGTGCTTGGTACACATGGAAATTGCATACCATTACAATTACAGCAAGCCCAATTAGACGACTAGAATACATTGTGTCATTATGGAGTTTCGGTTCCTGACTCTTAGCTTCATCATTAAATCTGATGGTAGAAAGGTTCTTATTGAACGCAAATGCTTCAGTTATTGTAGAAAATACCTAAATCGCTGTACTTTATGATATTAAATTTGAAGAATTCCCTCGATTTCACCATGATTCTATCATCAGATTTCGACTTAGTGATTATGGGACCATTTGGAAAGTAAACCATTTCAAACAAAACAAAAATTCAAATTGATTGGCAATCGATGGAGTTATGCGCGAACAAACATAAAAAAAATTGAAACATCCGAATTGAGAACCTCCTCCGTTTTTAGAAGTCAGTTCGTCAGAATCTATTATACCCACGAAGTGGCTTTGTTTAATAAAATGTTTACCTGTATATCTGAATATTAACAAGCATCAAAGTTGATGATGATGAAATGCCATCGAAACGATTTCGGCCACAGTGATTTCGATGGCTTTCTAGTGTGGTTCGTAAGGGCTTTGATATACTGCTCTTTCATGTGCCCTTAAGTGGCTAGAATACCCAACATTGGCCGAAAAACTTCGAGTACAAACTTATAACTTAGAGCAAAACATCTCTTATCTACAAGGTTCTCCAAGTCAAGGTCGCGAAAAAGACGTGCATCAACTTTGAAAAGGTTTTAAGTTTAAGGTAGTTTCCACAGTTTATTTTTAAAGAACTACGTGTGTGTGAAAGTAAGTGCATTTCATGAACCACCGAAGCTTTATTACAATGTGCAAGGTCGTGAAAGTAAATGGCTGAGGTCTTTCTTTGCAAGTACATTTTTAGAGTTCCGTCCCCGAAAAGCAACTAGCGGAACCCTATTGCTAAGCCTCCGCTATTTTTTCATCTGTCTGTGCATCGAGACAGACGTCAGCGAGCTGTATCTCATAGGTTGAAATTTTCACAGAACTTGTATTTCTGTTCCCGCTATACACAACAAACTAGCTTTTGCCCGCGGCTTCGCTCGCGTTAAGAAGTATTATTATTAATTAGGTACAGTTTTGTCGGGTTTACTTTTTCCAATCTTTATTACAGTTCAATTAGTCGAAAATCTCAAAAGATTTTTACAAACTTTCATCTCTTATTTTATACCCTTAGGGGTGGAATTTATCAAAATCCTTTCTTAAAAGATGCCTACGTCTCAGCCCGATCGGTTTAAAATTGACAAAGTTTCACACAAACTTTCATCCCCTATTTTATCCTTTTAGGGGTAGAATTTATCAAAATACTGTCTTAGCGTATGCCTACGTCATAACATCTACCTGCATGCTAAATCTCAGCCCGATCCGTCCAGTGGTTTGGGCTGTGCGTTGATAGATCACTATGTCAGTCAGTCACCTTTGAGTTATATATATTTAGATATTAGATATATAGATAGATAATAAAATACATACAACATTAAAGGACTCTCTTGTGATAAATAGTAAATGATTTTTATTCTGCAAGGAGGTTTTATCAAACACCTTTAAAAGTAATTTTTGTTTAACTAGATGGGACCGGTGTTTTGTACCCGACCACTCTGAGAAGAAACAGCCGAAACAAACTCAGAGGTCATAGTCTCTTTTGAAGTCCAGATAATCTTGCTTAATCCACGTGAGGACTATGCAGATTAGTGTTTGAGATGGTCTTTTGAAGAAAGAACCACACAGATTTGAGTGGACTTGTCCAGTCAGTGCAAGCATTTGTCAGTTATCGTGTAGCTCGACTTATAACTTAAGGAGCTCAACGAAACGACGAACAATTGGGTAGGTCGCTCATAGTACTCAAACTGCCAGACAGTCGTGGGAAAAAAAACAAAATGTGACCCACATGGTCCTCACATTCACAATTTCAAATAAAATAAATAATAATTTGCAAAACGAATGTCAATAAAAATACGATATGTCAAATACACACATAAAATAAACAGCAAAAAAAAGTAAAAAATAATAAAATACTGAACTAAGTATTTATGTGTCTTACTACGGTTTATTGAGCATCTAAGTACTTAATCTTTTATTAGTTCATTTACTGGTAGTAGACCCTTTGCCAGTGTTGCCGGGTTTATAAAATTAGCATAAAAGTTTCTTACGTTTCGAAGGTGAGCTGATTGAGAGCTCTTGCCGTTAAACGGTAGGTGATACAAGTAGGTACGGTCGACCAAGCTATTTAGTCTCCATTTTAACCTACAAATTACATTGTAAAACGTAAACCAAATTGCTTGGTCGACCGTACTAACTGGAAAAGCTATCTATACAAATATTATGAAGAGGTTAGATTTGTATTTTTCCTTGTAACCAACACATAAAAACTATTAGATGGATTTGAAAAATTCTTTCATCAATGGATAACTACATTGATAAATGATGTTTATTTTGTAAGTAGGTTTTCACAAACACTTTTACACGTCTTTTTTTATTAATTATCAGCCAGTAACATAGGCTATATTTAATTCCTATACTCCCACGGGAACGGGAACTAAGCGGGTGAAACCGCGTGACGTCCGCTAGTGTGAATAAAAATAAAAATAAAAAATTAAATAAAATAAAAATAAAATTCATTTATTTCAGGCAAGACGCCCATAAAATAGACACAATTACAAAAACAAAAATACAAATTTCATAATAACAACAGCAACAGAATAACAAATGACATTACATTACCAGTAGTGAAAATTAGTGAAAATGTAAAATTAAAATGGAAATAAGTAAAAACTGAAATCAATCGAATAAAAACCGAAACTTAAAGATTTTGTAAAGCACAATAATGGCCTAGCAATTTTACCCACAACCTCTCTGTAGGTAGAAACTAAGTACTACTGCCAAGGAAACCGGACAGTATTATTATCCCGTAGGTTGAGTAACTCAACCCTCGAATAGTTATGGTAATGCTATTTGGTACCCACCGGAGTCTTAACGAAAACGAATTAATTTGAAACAAAATTAATTAATTTTTACATTATAAAATGATAATAAATAAAATAATAATAAAAAAAAGCATCGGGTTTTTCCGTCAGGAATTTTCATACTGCCAGTCTCACCGTAGCTGTAATCGGTCACGCAGTGCTATCACCAATATCAGTGATTCAGTGCCACAGCGCAACACGCACTCACTTGTTTTCTCTCTCTCCACGCTGCCTCATCTGCCAGTAGTTGTAACTTCTCAATAGTTCCCGTCTCATTAACGGGTGACGAGTGGCAAGAACGCATAGGTTTGTTCATTGCTTTACTCTCACCAGATGAACACTCACCGGGGGCACTGACCACGCCAGTGAAAGATACATTGTTGAATGACGTTAATAGTGCCATCGGATCGATTTTCGATGCCGCTGTCTTCTGTAGCGATGAAATTGAAAATTTATTAAAGTTTGACAGTTGTAGAGTAGTTGTAGTAGCATCATGTGATGTTGTCTGTACATGAAATTAACTAAGTAGTAAAAACAGTACCCAATACAACACAATCATCCCCAAGGGTATGATTCTGAGACCTCATTCTAAATTTCGAATCTGAATCCGCTGTGACTTTCTTGATTGGTATTCTAAAGTGATGATTACAGAATGCACAATCAAGGTAATTTTGAACCTTATGCGAAGTGAGTGTGAAGAGCGATGTGAGATGTGAGTGTGAAGAGCGATGTGAGTTCTAATGGTGAGTTGTTGTTTGTATTTTACAAATCGACTGGCTGTGCTCGTTTTAAATACAGCTACGACAACGTACCGAGAAATCTCATAACAAGTAAAATAGTGGAAATAACTAAGTGGTTTCCAAAACACAAATGACACTCTTTTCTAAACATTTTCACGTTTCACTGAAACTCCAAAACATAGCGCTAAACAGTGCTTTGAAAACATTTAGTATTTTCAGTTTAAAATAATGTCTTTTTTCTCTTTTATTAAATACTAGCACTTGGCCCGCGACTTCATCCGCGAAAATTTTGATAGCTCGGCTCCTTACATCATATCAATATAATTTATAGTCTAAATCGTAACAAACAAACACACAAACAAACAAAAAAACTAATCTTTCTTCTTTATAATATTAGGACTTTAAATTTATTTAAAAATTTTGATCAGTCTATTGTCATGACCTGACGGTTAATTTATATTAAGAACAATATTGTTGTCGCTTATATAAGTAAACTATTTTAGTTAAATCGATCTCAGTATCCGTGCAAGCTGGTAACTTAGCAAGGACAAAAACCCAATTTAATAGGTACAGTTTTGTATAAAAATTCTGAAAAGTCAAGTCAATAGGTACTATGTCCCGCAATTAATTATTGGGATGTTTACTGGATCGGATTGCACTTAATGCCATCCGGAGGACTAATTAATTGAGAGCACTGTCGATAAATTCTGACCTCTAGAGCTTCAAAAATTGTGTTAATGCTACTTATAGTTTTAAAATGGAGACTGTTTATCAACCAGTCTTTGTCCTATAGTGGATGCTTTTCACCTAACATAAAAATGTCACAATGGTAAAAATATAGCATACCTACATACATAACATCACGCCTGTTATCCCGAAGAGTTAGACAGAGGTGTATCTAATAGTACACCCACATTTCGCCAGATATGTTTAAGTCGCATGTAATGAGCCAGCCTATTGCAATCAACCGGACAAAAATCCAGGCTCCGTGACTGCTAATGAGAAATTCCTGATGCAAAAACCCAATAACAAATTGCCCAACCCGGGAATCGAACCTAGTCGACCCCATGTTCAATTTTCGCGACCCGACCATTAGACCAACAAGGCAGTCACACGACGGACAGATGATATACTTAAGCATGTTTAAATAAAGGCGATTACAGGAGCTAGACGTATATTTTATAACGCCTGATAGTATATGATTCACTGCAATAACCTAAACCAGAAAAATATATGATATTCTTCAGAATATTTGCAAGTATGGTAGTGTTTTAGAAATAAAGTACAATTTACTAATCTTATCCGATAAAAAACTCAGGAACTTATCTCTAAAAAAAAAAAAATCTTTAAACGGGATAAAGCCATACTTACTACACATGCGATCATTCTGATTTTTCGGCAAATAATTCTACAAACAACAAAGTGCAACAACAATAGACTTTTTGTAAATCGATCGAAACCACAAATTTTACGCACTATTGGGTCCGAAGTGACTGACGTAACAACCACTTTGTAGTGCAAGCTGATTAGAACTTTATTCTAACAGTATTTCAAATGAAGTTAGAACAGATAGAGTTGCTAGCTAATTTTGCTCCTGTAGACCAAGAAAACCAAGTTTTGAAATAATCCTATAATTACAGACTGCATTAAAGAACTCACAAATACTTTTCTCACTAGTACCTACTCTAATCTACTCGTGACTAATTTGTAAAGGAGACGTGTCACCACATAAAGTGTCACTCGTCTCAATTCCGATTGACAAAGGTCTCAGTTTATGAGCCATAAACCGCGTGAGCTCATGCCAATAAGTGATCACTCGTACGAGTTACAACGTTCAATGCTATGTCAACTGTGATTAGGAATTGGACTGAGTGGAACTTTATGTTAAATTAACCTAATCTTTTTAATAAAATTATACAGGGTGTATTAATTCACCACATCACAAAGCCGTTAACCAAGCATTCTGTATATCAAACTAAGTAACTTTCCCCAAAAAATATTGCCGGGAAACAACTTTATTTTTTGAGGTTATAAATCATGTTTTGTGGTATAACTCAATGTAACGCACTCAAAACATTGTGCGGATGGTTTGATTGAATAGTACGGTGGTCGTAGAGATATTTAAAGTAAAAATCATGCGATAAAAAGTGGTATTTAAAACAAAACTTGTAAAAATCTTGCAACTTTGACCCCCTATATCTCTGTAAATAGGAGGTTCCCAGGTATAGTGTAGAACAAAAAAATGATCAAAAAAATGACGAGGAGAACAAGTGCCTTTCGTATTCGTTAAGAGGTGTTTTACACCCTTTATTTAACCAAATTTTTTAATAATAGATTTTTGCTGTCACTTCGACTATTTTAAAACTAGATGAGGCCGGTGTTTTGTACTTGACTACTCTGGGAAGAAAAAGCCGAAACAAACTCAGAGTTTCCTTTTAAGGACCAAACATAATCTTGGTCTACTGACATGAGGGCTATAGATAGTTCTGAGATGGACTTTCGAAGAAAGACCACACGCAGATTCGAGTGGACCTGTCCAGCTAGTGCCAGCATTTGACAGTTATCGTGTAGCTCGACTGATATCTCAAGGAGCTCAACGACATTTACAATATCTTTGTCTAAAGACTTTTTGTGACCATTCTTTTTAGGTATAAATTCTTTGGAATCGGCAGCATTTTTTCTTCCATCCATCGTTTCTTTCTTTCTTTCTCTTCTATCCATCCACTTTCAAATATGTTGCAGCCATCATAATCATCTTACGACTTAACAACATATTTATGTATTACACAAATGCTTATCTCTCATCTGGCCTGAATTGTCTCACTACAGGTCAGTGGCCTCTATTTTCCTTTTCCAAACACATATTATGTTCCTGTACTGTATTAATAATTGTATGACCTGCAAGCAACTCCTTGTCACAAAAGATAAATCGATAATTATCCTTCGTACATTGCTCTGATTAGCAACAGTGCCATCGAAGACAATAGAGGTGCCAACTGAATAAGGAGCCATTGTGGGTCCCGTCTTACAACTGTCATGAGGACTCAACGCCGAAATGGTGGGGAGGTAGTTATTAATAGTGACAAGAAATCACTTTCTTCTACCAACTTAAGTACAATAACCTGAAAAGTACTATGAACTTGAAAATATCACACTTCAATTAATTAAGAAACGACGATAATAAGGGTCGAATTTTATAGAATAATTTGTGGTCGGCAGGTTTGATAAACCGTTTTCAAAACGGCCGGGACCCTGTCATATTTGATGTTTAATATAAAGCCAACAAATTAATTGTTTTATTGGAGTAATTGGTTCAGACCGTTTCAATCTGACCTGTCTGCTGCCAGAACCTTTTTGAGGCGTCTGTTATACTAGAAATGAAGGTCAATTTTTACCACTAAGTTTCTTATAACGGTGAAAGGTAATGGAAATACTACCACAAGATCCTTTTAGATCGATAGATAGATCAGCTCTTTTACAATATTGCTAACTCTATGGGATTAATGATGGTCTTATCGCCGGTACCGATAGCTTCCATATAGCCTCTGAATGGTCTAAAAAAACTAATAAAGAAACAACAAGGGGCGAAAAATAGTATTTTCAAGCCGGTACCAGGCAGTGATACAATCTAAAAATAATGTTTCAGCGACCATTTTCGCCAATTTTAACCCTTCAACAAATTACCAACATCAATCTTAAAACTGATGCACCAACAAAATGTATTTAAAATTTTATTTACTGCTAATCATTACAAATGACCATGATATTTCAGCCGTAAGTAAGTGCGGGTCGAATGAAGCTAATGAACCCTATTATTTACATTCACGAAACATTACGATTTATAGGAGCCCCGAGAGGCTTATCAATCTAAATGACAGAAATCTAATGTCTCTTGGAGTTTTTCTAGCTTAAGAAAAGTGTAAGTGAGACCCTGTGTTTAAAACGCCAGCAAAATCTAGACCATTGCTAGGCAAAAACGTATTTTCTTAGAGAGAAGACATGACGGGAAAGTAACTTGTGCTGTGTAAACTTAAATCCGATTAAAACAAATATAAATGCCTGAATTGTATGCTGCCTCCGATACGATACGATACGATTTAAATCATTAAAAATTTTAACTCTCCCTTCTTTATATATATTAGAGACGGCATTGTTTGTGAAATGAAATCCACAGCAATTCCAAAAATTTTCAGATATCAGAAAAAACCCAAATCGGACGCATACGTCAATAAATTAAGTCAAGTGAAATGTAAAACCGCATTAATGCAAAAAAGTTTTTTTGGTGTTGCCACACGCATATATAATACAGTACCTAATGTTTTAAAAGACTTGACTGTCTTCAAATTCAAAAGGTCACTAAACGAATTATTAATTATGAAAACTTATTATTCAATTGACGACTTTCTAAATGATGATTCACTGACTGATTGATATAATTATGTACTACTCTTACGATACACACTTACTGTTATTGACTTTTTATTATTTTTTTTATAAATACCTACCTTTTGTTATTCTAATAATATTCATTATATTCATAATATTACTGTTATTCTAATTGGCATTTTGTCATTTTTTTAATTTTTTGACAATGTTGACATTTTCTTATTTCTTTTTATTTTAAGCTATTCCAATGACATGCCACTTATTTTAAATTATAATTCTATTGTAAACCAATTATTTGCATGCCTATGTGACGGCAAAATGTGGAGAACTCTATTCTAAAAGAACACCTATGTACCTATAACCCATGTTTGCAAAGATTAAATGATTTGATTTGATTTGATACCTTTGGTTGCAAATGTATGAGATCGAGAAAAGTACTAAATGAAAGGATCAGATTGAAGAATTGGATGCATTTGCCATCTTGAACAACGAAAACGATCGTCGCATTCTTAATTTAAATCGTATTCTAAATCTTTCCAGAAACTTTTTTAATGTATTTGAATTTTCTTTTCGGACATGATTAAAAAGCATCCAGATTCTGTCATACTGTCAATTCGTATATAAAATCACAGGCAGACAAGGGTTGCATTATGAGTTATGACTGTTACACCGAATTGAAAAAAAGCGATGGCAGTCGGTTCAATTTTGAGTCGAACTTTTTCACTGCAAAAACAAATTGAGCCAAAAACTACTATTTTCTTTCTCTATTTTTTTTCACTCACGACTTGTGCCTTTGTTTATTTATCGTTTCACTTTGTGATAGTACCTAACAATTCGAATTTCTTCAAAAAACATAAAATCATAGATTATTTAAAGAAAAACCATACAATCTTAACTTTAACATTATAACAAGTCATCATCATCATAATCATCAGCCTATCATGTTCCCACTGCTGGGACACGGCCTCCTCTCAATGAGAGGGAAACCACAAACCACACAAGCACACCTTATAACAAGTAATTAATGTAATTAAATTATATTTATGTCGATAGAGAAAACGCAAATCAAATAATAAAAAATGAAAATCAGTTAAGATACCAACGTTTAGGTAATATTACGCCGGGTCTAGAGAAAACAACTATGATAACTGTAAGTGAAAATTGAAAACTCTGCGAGTAGGTATTCAGTTACTACAGTTACGCTTTGCAAAGAATATTACAAGTCTCTTGCATTTAAATGCATTCATTAGAATGTATTTTTATACAAATAGAATTTGCTCCAATTTTCTAAAAACCGCTGTCTATACGGCGTGGATTCTTCCATGAATTTTTATCTTGGTAGGTACACTTTATCGGCGACTAGCTGATAGCACTAATCTGAGTCACGAGAGTTGACCAAGAAGAAGACAAACTCTCTACCATTATGGTCTCTGGACCATTAGAAGAGACTATGACTTCTGAGTTTGTTTCGGCTGGTTCTTTTTTACAGTAGTCAGATACGAAACACCGGCCCCATCTAGTTTAAAAAAAGAGGTAAAACTGTTGGATCAAGTGTTTTGCAAAATAAACATAATTTACCATTTAGCCAAAGTTACGGTTCCCTATCCATTAGCATAAAATTTTAAGACCTAATATAACTTAGCATAATGTTGTTTGGCATAATTATATTTTCGCATAATATAATTACGCATAACAGCTCATGCATAATTTTTTTAAGCATTATGTCTGTAACCATAACAATGATTAGGCATAATATTTTAAAGCATAAACTTATTAAGCATAAAGTTCTAAAGCATAACTTTTTTAAGCATAAAGTTCTAAAGCATAACTTTTTTAAGCATAATATCCTAAAGCATAAAAGTTAAGCATAAATAACGCATAAAAATATTAAAACATATTTTATAGGTATATTAGTGAAATTATTATTAACACCTAGAATAATAGACACTATACACGTTTATACAATATTGCTCTAATGAAATTTGTAGGCGCTTGATATTGTAGGTAGAATAGAACAGCATGCAAGCAAGCATGCAGTATGCAAGCAAGCATGCAGCATGCAAGCAAGCATGCAGCATGCAAGCAAGCATGCAACATGCAAGCAATCATGCAGCATGCAAGCAAGCTTGCAACATGCAAGCAAGCAGCATGCAGCAGGCAGGGTTTCTGTGACGGCTCCGGCGCTGCGGCCCTCCGGCGGCCCCACGCGTGCTAATCGTCGCAGACGGCTTTCGCTCACCACCGCAGCTTCGGCTTGTTGGCCGGCTTCGCCGGCCAGCCTCAGCCGCGGCGGCTCGCTCGCAGTCGCCTGCTCCTCAGCCCGCGGGCCACCTCGTCCCTACGCGCCTACGCGATTTTAAATAACACTCTAGGGGTAGGACAAACAAGACTACGTGAAGTCGGTTTTGCAGCAATTCGGTTCTGTCACTAACTTTTGTTGCACAGCATATTAATTTTTTAACCAACAATATTATTTGATTATTACAGGTACTATAGCTAATTGGTTTGCTCAGAATTATGTATGGGGCACTACAAGTTCACCACCACCATTTCCACCCAAAGTCTGGAGTACGTATTTACTAGTAAAGGAAAATATACCCAGGACACAAAATCATGCAGAAGCATGGCACAATAGATTTGCTCATTTTGTGGGAAAACACCATACTGGAAATATTTTTTGGCAAAAAAGATAGTTCAAGAAATAAGACATCAAACCATTGAAATAGATAAACTGGATGTTGTAACATCACTTATACCAAAAAAAAAAGAAAAAATACACGGACAAAACCAAAAAAACTGAAAAAATCATTAGTAAAAAAGATGAGTATCCTTCTAAACTAGAATATTTACAAGCAATTGCTAAAAATATACAGCTAAAATAAATAATTAAGGACTACTATTTCAATCAGTTAACTTCTATCTGAGGAATAACCGCCATATTTATTTCTCATAATAGAAGACTGTTTATTTCACACAGCAGGGAATTAGTTAACTGATTGAAGTTAACTAATTCACTGCTGCGTGAAATAAACGTTTCTCGCGATTGAAAATGTCATGTATATTTATAATAAATCATTTGCATGAACATTGTTTTTGTTATTTATATTAATTGTAAATATTATTATGCTAATAGTCATTAGGCCTACTAACGTTATGCTAATAGTCTTTAGGCCTACTAACGTTATGCTAATAGTCATTAGGCCTACTAACGTTATGCGAATCAAATTTATCCCAAAACAAATTAGTCTTTAACATGATTATGCCAACATAAAATGTATGCCTAAAAAAATTATGCCAAACTATTATTATGCCAAAACAAATTGTGCCAAAATCGTTATGCCGAAGTATATTAGGACAAAAAACATTATGCGAAAAGAAGGGATCCCTAAAGTTACCACAGCTGGAACACACACAGCTCTCTCTTATAGAGGGAGCGGGCTGCAATCTTCTAGGCGGGTCCAAGTCCTGGTGTCATTTCGTGCCAGTTTCTTCACGACTTTTCGCTTCATTGTTTTGAGAGGTGCTGTCTGCGTTCGAACCTATTGTTTATAACTTGAAATTCACGGGAGTTTCTCTGGGCACCATTGCCGAGTTTAAAATTTAATTATACGTTTGAATTCTCTTTGATGACATTGTACCCAAACAAAACAAGTATGTCTGCGCCACAGATTACATAGAGAAGTCTGCGCCCGCGTCTCTGTTTGTCTGTGTTGCCAGTAAAAGTTATGGCACTGATTGACGAACATCACGGTTACGTGGGGTGTCGATGTAACTATTATTTTTGTTTTGCTTTTCTATTTATTTTTATTTATATTTGCTCGTTTATACTTTGTTTATACTATATTTATTTTTTGTTCTTAGCCGTATCTGACCGTGGCATCACTTTGGGCCCTATCAGAATATCAGCGCTGTGATTTTTTTCTTTTAAATGTTACAGCACCATGCTGAGATACGAGTAGGACAAAATCTGTTTCGTATTTTGTTTGTTTTTTCTTATGATTTCGTTACTTTTTTTTTATTCTCTCATTATGTTTACTTTTAACTAGTGTTAGAATCACAATTTTACCATTTTTTTATGTGTTATCCTGTTGGGCTAATAAATGCTTTTTCTTTCTTTTTTTCTTTCATTGCTCATTTATGATCCACTAAGACTCTCTGCATCCATTTGTATGGTCAGCTATTCATATTGTGGTCGTGGATTTATTATTTAAAGCCACAAAAAAACCACGCAATGCAACATAATGTTTGAGAGCTTCCGGTACAGTCACGTTAAGATAATTTTAGGCGCAAAACCCTTAAAACAAGAAGAAAGTTTGGTCGCACAAGTCTGGTTCAAGATAGTGGTTGGTCAGCCGACAAGAGGTGGTCGTTCACGTGGTCCATTAGGGTGCGGTCGAACCGGTACGAACAAATTAATCACCAGCTGCAGACATTGGGCAGTGACTCATCATCTGCCTAGCCTTCTCCCAACTATGTTGAGGTCGGCTTCCAGTCTAACCGGATTGAATTATAACAGTAATTTACGTTAATACTGGGTATTATGATACCACTTGGTAAAACTGGTTGATAGACTTTCGAGTATCTATGCTTTCGAGTCACTGACAACATGACTGTAATGCCTGTCAAAGATCTACAAATGACAGCCGGGACAATCTACAAGGCGCTTAGACGAGCTAAATTAGCAACTCTATTTGTGGTGGTTCAAACTTCGTTTGAAATGCTGTTAGAATAAAGTTCTAATCAGCTTGCACTACAACGTGGTTGTTACGTCAGCCACTGCGGGCCAAATAGCGCAACATGAGTGGTTTCGATCGATTTACAAAAAAACTATTGATTGGATTAGAAAACTAAAACAGCATCATGCTAATATATTGCTTCTAGAATTATTTTCCAAAAAATCTGAATGATCGCATGTATATTAGTATGTTTTTTATTGTTTGAAAGATATTTTTAGTGATAAGTTCGTGATTATTTTTTTAACGAGCCAAATTCATTGTATTATGTTTTCAAAACAGTATCATGCAAGCATATATCCTGAAGAATATCGTATATTTTTCTGGTCTTGTTTATCGCAGTGAATCATATACTTTTAATAATTATAGCTGACCCACGCAACTTCGTCTGCGTCACATAAAAGAGAAAAACGAAAGGAAAAAAAACCCCCGTTTTTGCAACATTTTTCATTCCTGCTCCGCTCCTTATGGTCATAGCGTGATGTTACATAGCCTATAGCCTTCCTCGATAAATGGACTATCCAACGCAAAAAGAATTTTTCAATTCGACCCGGTAGTTCCTGAGATTAGCGCGTTCAAACAAACAAACAAACAAACAAACAAACTCTTTCTTCTTTTTTAATGTTAGTTTAGATAAAACTCGCGTTTGGGCCAGTAGCAGGTAGTATGAAGTTGAAAAGATCGTTTGCGACTGTAAAATGTATGTAGTTACAGAATTATAACCATCAAAATCATCAGTACAACCCTCTAAGTTCATATAAGTCGATGAACGATTTTTTCAAAGTCGTTCCTATTCTTATGTGAGCTTGGAGGATTGTATTGATGATTTCAGTGATCATAATTCTGTAACAACATACGTCTTACAGTCGCGAACGATATTTTCAACTTCATACAACCTGCCAGCTAGATTCCCGGATGCTAACGTCGTAACTTTTGTTAGATATTGCTTTTGTTTTACATTTTTTGTATAGCAAGCAACGACATATTGTCGGGCCTACGCTGTCCCCCCATACTTTAGTACTAATGCTGTAATTAAACATAATATAATATTGTAATACCAAATGATTTGAAAAGAATAACCATGGAGTTTCTTGCCGGTTCTTCTCCATGGAATCGACCAACGCGAACCGTGCACCTTTTTCGACGTTTTATAAGTGCCCATCCAGGCTTATGTGAAATAAAATATTTTGATTTTGCCACTGGTCTGTAAATTGCAAAAAAACTTAAGAAAATTTGAATGTCGCTGGCTACCTTGACGCTTCCCCCTTAATGTGGTTTCCGAGGCACGGAGGAAGCTCAGTATGTAATGGATGGTCACCCATAGACGGACCAACCCAAGCTCCACGCGCTCCTCCTAGACACTTTAATTTCATTTTTTATAACAATGAACACTAACCGATGATATCACACTTTTATCTGTATAAAATGTTTCTCGTATTCTCTTAATCTGCACAAATTCTTTAAACTTTATTTAGTTTTAAGCAATCACAAGAACTGTCAATAATAACAAATAATATTATTCCCAGTACTAAAGAGGAAAATAAACGACTCTAGTATCACATTTTTACCGTTTTTAAGAAATTTATGTAGTTCATAGAAGTAAAGGCCAGTGTACGTGCGGTTTTATTTCACATTAATTATTAATTTTTGTGATAGCAACAAACAATACCACTGAAATAGTGTAGGTACTTAACTAAATTTTGGAGCTGGTAAATTTTTTATATCATAATATTTTAATAGTCTCTAGTATTTTTTCGTAACACCAACATTAATTCTTAACTCATCTGTTTCGCGGTCTTGTCAAAATTCACTTAGCCATTAGTATAAATGTTTGCACCGTTGTGATTGACAAGAACCATACACAATAATATACAATACACTATAATAGTAGTTTATGCGACTGTGCATAATGAAGGGATAAAATACTTTATCTACCCAAATATCATAAACCCTCTCTAATGCGTTCAAAAACCATAGGCAATGACCAGCATTACCAACCTGCAGAAATGAACGGTGCTGTAATGAACTCATAACGCAACTGTAAACAGTTGCGTTATGAGTTTTAAATTTGGAACAGGTGTCAAATTCAAGTGAGTGTGCTATTCTAGTACCACCTACATTAAATCAGATATCGATAAAAAAAAAAAAAAAAAAACCCCAATTCAGTATGATTCTAATTATAAATCGCACGACATTTTCGATCTCGAGTGACACAAGAATAGTGACTTTGTTCGTTTGCCTATGATTTAAAAAAAAATGACAGATATCCGAAACGCCGCCATTTCGAGCTGTCATTTGTTCGTTAGCTTTTTATTTCCAGTAACCCATTCTTTATTTCTGTCGAAAATGAGTGATAGTGACTCAGAAATTGACATGAATACTCCGCCAGATATCGTAAATGCAGCGACGAATGCAACTAATAACCTGTTGGCACAAAAATCAAGGGCCAAGTAACAATGCAGGTCATTTCCCTATGGTTCCTGAACCCATCATAGAGCCCTTATGATATTTGGGTAGATAAAGTAGTGTATGCAACTATACATAATTAGGCATTACAACACTCGTGTGATGCTATTAAGAAACTCGCCTTCGGCTCGTTTCTTAAACCCACACTCGTGTTGTAATGCCCTTCATTATGCACAGTTGCATAAACTACTATTATCTACCCAAATATCATAAACCCTCTCTAATGCGTTCAAAAACCATAGGCAATGACCAGCATTACCAACCTGCAGAAATAAACGGAACTGTAATGAACTCATAACGCAACTGAAAACAGTTAGGTTATGAGTTTTAAAT
Source organism: Xestia c-nigrum (assembly GCA_916618015.1). NCBI lineage: Eukaryota > Metazoa > Arthropoda > Insecta > Lepidoptera > Noctuidae > Xestia > Xestia c-nigrum. The sequence goes on from OU745256.1 coordinate 6,446,364, forward strand.
TTGGAACAGGTGTCAAATTCAAGTGAGTGTGCTATTGTAGTACCACCAACATTAAATCAGATATCGATAAAAAAAAAAAACCCAATTCAGTATGATTTTAATTATAAATCGCACGACATTTTGATCTCGAGTGACACAAGAATAGTGACTTTGTTCGTTTGCCTATGATTTTAATAAAAATTACAGATATCCGAAACGCCGCCATTTCGAGCTGTCATTTGTTCGTTAGCTTTTTATTTCTAATCCAGTTACGAGTAGACAAATTTTTTATAAGTTCTTTATTTTTGTCGAAAATGAGTGATAGTGACTCAGAAATTGACATGAATACTCCGCCAGATATCGTAAATGCAGCGACGAATGCAACTAATAACCTGTTGGCACAAAAATCAAGGGCCAAGCTCAGACCAAATAAAAAGTATATTTGGTCTGAGGGGCCAAGTAACAATGCAGGTCATTTCCCTATGGTTCCTGAACCCATCATAGAGCCCTTATGATATTTGGGTAGATAAAGTAGTGTATGCAACTGTACATAATTAGGCATTACAACACTCGTGTGATGCTATTAAGAAACTCGCCTTCGGCTCGTTTCTTAAACCCACACTCGTCTTGTAATGCCCTTCATTATGCACAGTCGCATAAACTACTATTACAAGAACCGCAAGCTTCAATGCTGCTGCTGCGGTTTTTGTTTGGAACTGGACATCACTTACTGCGGGCAGCGGTCCAACACATCTTCAGTTTCGGAGAAGTAATTTTATCAAACAAAAACTACGGCTTCGCGTATATGTTAGGTCTGAAATCTTATCGCGCTAGTTGGTCGTTGGTCTTGAGAAGTTCCCATCAAAACAAAGAGTGTGCCCGACCCCTTACCTAACAGAGCTGTGCAGAACTGCCATATATCCAGATAAAGAACAAAACAGTCTTCCAAGAACATTAAACCGTATGAGTAACTTGCTCTTTGACACTCTGATAACAACAGTATTTATAAACACAGATACAATTTCGTTTAAATATAATAGTTGCCATTTTTTGCATAAAATCAGTCATAACAAGGCTGCTGTCGCGGACATACGTGCTTCAAGATGTTTAAGTATTTAGTTTACGTTTTATTCGTTGCTGTAAGTTCTGTATGATTTCTTTTACTTTTTTTAAAGGACCAGCCTTTCAACATTCTCCACAGTATATCATACTTGAATTTTGTAGGGTGTTTTAGTTCTGGAATCCCTTCATTTGTGGACCCCGACCAAATCAGTGTAAATCTGTGTATTGTGTCTACTTCGCGCTAACAGTTTATGGATTAATGCGTGTCTTGCTTTGTTTAATAAATGATTGATTATTTCAGGCAACCTACGCCGATGTCCTGAATCAAAGAGACAACAAAGGTGCTACTCTGGTAATTTTTTTTATTGTGTTTGCCTTCTTGTCTTCCTGGCTAATCAGTCAGTTTCTTATTACTCGTTTCAACGGTGAAAATGTGTATTTCTTATCATCGCTTTTTTATTTATACTTATCCTTGCATTTGCCACAAACGTCTCCAAGTCAATGTAGTCTCAAAGCCACTTGCGTTTTTTAGGCTTAATACCTAACCAACGACGCTCGTCTCTTGGAACCTTCAACGTGACGACTCTGTTCCATAATTATTACGTCTTTGATGAAATACAAATTTTAATCACAGGTTTTTTTTTCAGAAACCACTATCAATATGCTGTGATATCCCAGAGCTAGGTGATGCAAAACATTTGGAGAAATGTTCTAACCCCAAACTACCAGGCCCGGTAAGTTTTCCAATTATTAATTTAAATAGAAATCTGCTTTCGACACTTCGACAGTTTACATTGTAACAGGTTAAACTATGAGCATTATTGAAACACATACAACGTTGGTGGGCTAGAGAATTTTAACTAGCAGTGATAGTCTAGTAGTGTTATCAAGACTGCCAAGTCATAAGTAACGAATTCGAACCCAAGATCATGCACGTATTGTATAAATATCATTTTCTTCGGTTCAACGAAGCAAACAAACTATATTTCTCGATGGCATGTGAAGCCAAGTCAGAGGTTCATGAGTGGCATAAAAACTCTGTCACCAGGTTAGGCACAAACCACAAGACATAGCAAAAATATATCCGCTCTGCAAATGCGGATTGAATCAAATAACCCTCTGTTGGAATTTCAACTGTAACAAAGCAGTTTTAAGATATATAAGTTACAATCTAAAGATCAACACCTGTTCCAGTGCAACGACGTCCAATGCGTGTTCGAAGAATCAGGTTTCCTGACTGACAATAATACTCTGAACAAGGAAGCTTATAAGAACCACTTGAAGCAATGGGATGAAAAACAGAAAGGCTGGACTCCTGCAATTATGAAGGCCATAACGGACTGCGTCGATAACGACCCGAGGCAGCATCTGGAATACCCTTGCAAGGCGTATGATGTTTTCACGTGCACTGGCATCGCTATGTTGAAGGTGAGTTGGTCATATTCTTACCTCCTCGACTATGGCAAGTCCTACTGTTGAGTTTTAGGTCCTTTGCTTTTTTTCCGGATGGGAAATCTTCCCTCACTTCTCCCACTGTGGGCGGAGCGGGAGGAGTGTCAGACTTGTACTGACTAAAACCCATACATGTTCTTTCCTCGCCTTTTATGTTCCGGGGCCGCGGTATCTCTTTCGAACAGTCCCGCAGCCCCGGGAGTTTTAGGTCTAAGGGTTTTGATTCCCAGGTCAGGCAAAGTGTTATTGGGTGTTTTCTATTAAAAAAGTGTAGATACGTGGTGGTTGATGGCAATCGTGAGGAAACTAGAGATATTTTAATGGATGTTTATATGTATAATAAGTATGTATTTACAAACAAAAAGTATATAAATGTAGTGTATCAACCGTCTGGTAACCACGACACAAGCCTTGCTTAGTGTGGCACTAGATGGCGCTGTGTGTAATATCCAGCGATATTTATTTATTTCTTGACGGCATGTAAAACCATGTCAGAGGCCCAAGGGCGGCATATAAAATCTGACACCAGGTTCGGCACTAACTGCACAATAAAGAAACGTAAACTGCGATAAACTCACACCCAACTACATCATAATTCTCCTACCAAATCATCCTTTTAATTTAGTAGGCCTAGCATATCTTCTTCTTCATATCATCAGGCAACTCCTTTCTTGCCATATCATTCTTCACCAGTCCATCCATCGTTTCTCTGGACTTCCTCTACTCTTATACCCATCCACATTCATACTCAAAACTTATCTCACGAAATTTTCCACATGCCTCCGCATCAAAATTAGGTCCATGTTCAATGACGGTCTGATTATCTAAAAACAGCTGTTTAAAACACATTTTTATATGGGAACATGTCACAGTGACAGCTGATTTTAGATAAATAGACCGTTATCTTTTCGGTGAACATGGACCTTAAATGCTCATACCAAGCCAACCGATTACCACGCAACTTTCCTTCTCTAACTCTTAAGTACTCAATTCATCGCACCCTATTATTATTACATAGGACTTAAAAATTAAAAACTTATTTGAGATATAATTTTTAAGTGCCTGCTGGTTATACTAAGGTCCATGATCACCGAAAAGATAACGGTCTGATTATCTAAAAACAGCTGTCACTGTGACATGTTCCCATAAAAAATGTGTTTTAAACACAGCTGTTTTTAGTTAATCAGACCATCATCTTTTTGGTGAACAGGGAGTTTAGTATATTGCCACGAGGTTGTCGGTTAACGTGCAATTGATGCCTTGACTATGTAACGTAAAATGTAATGATTTTTTTACAGAAATGTCCAGAGACGGCGTGGAAATGTTAGGACTGAATAATCAAAAACAATACAACTGTTATATTCGTTTGTAAATTAGTAATTAAAAAGATAAACAATTTTTAAAACGATGTTACCTTTTTACTGTTCTAAACCTTCCCTATTTAAAATTTCCCTATTTAGTTTGGTCTGTTTTGTAAACATACATAATTATCTGTCAAGTACCTACGTCAAGTACCTACTATGATTAATTAGTACTTTGACTTTAAGATAAACAATATTTATTGCAAAGATTCTCCATAATTGCAACAATATTTCAATAAATTTATGATGACGGCTTTCTCTAGCAGAATTCTCCAGAATAGATATTCATCATCATTATCATCATCATCATTTCAGCCGAAAGACGTCCACTGCTGGACTATAGGCCTCCCCCAAGTGTCGCCACATTGACCGGTCCTGTGCGACTCGCAGACTACGGATATATATTCAATTTATTCTTTAGTATTTAAAAATAAAATTAAAACTAAAATATTAAAATTCAAAGAAACAAAACCCGAAACTTATAATAACGCCTGGAAGACATTGATAGCAGTTTGTTGTGGATCATACTAATAAACTTCAGTTACACAACAATCACAGGTGTTCTTTTAACATATTGTACATAACTTCATACATCCAGGGTGTAAACAGACTCATCACGAAGTCGTCAACCAAGCATTCTGTACATCAAACTAAGTAACTTTATGTTAATATTGCTGGGTACCTAACGGCTTTTTGATTGGGTTGAAAAATCATGTTTTGTGGTAGAACTCATGTAACGCACTCAAAACTTTGTGCTGATTAAAGGATCAATTCTTTGTCCCCTTATTCACAACCATTCGACTCGCTTCCGATTCGGAAAGTCGTATATCTGTCTTCTTCTGGCATTACGAAAACGACCGAGATAGACATACGACTTTCCGAATCGGAAGCGAGTCGAATGGTTGTGAATAAGGGGCTTTATCTCAAATTAAACTGTTATTATTAAGATTCAAAACTATTTAATTCGAAATAAGTGTTCGGTTCAGTCGTACAAATTCGAATCAATCATTTTTCCTCGCTTTCAAACGTCATAAAAATGTCGTACAAAGTATGGCCTTATGAAGTCCGATTCGATTAGATACAATTTCAATATCAATTTAATAAGTAACTAAACTTCAAAGAATCACTATTTTAATATTTACTAAGTGTTATAATATTATATTGTATTCATGGGTACATACTAGTTTAGTTACGATACTCGACTAATTAACTTTACATGATAGATAGACTGAATAGTACGGGGTCTAATCTAACATTAAAAACGTGTATTTAAAAATAACTTATCAAAAAATTGGAACTTTGTCCTCCGGCATGGTGTAAAACAAAAAAAATATCGCTGTGACGAGGAAAACAATTGCCCAGACTGTTTTTACGCCCTTTATAACACATTACTACTACATACTATTTATTTAGCTCGTGGCTATAACAGCCGCTCGAGTCAATATTCAGGCTAAGTCGCGAATGCCTTGGTTGGTCGGTGGATAGGTGAGTACCCATTACATACCGAGTTTCCTCCGTGCCTCGGAAAGCACATAAAGCAGTTGGTCCCGGCTGTCATTTGCAGACCGAGCAACCGTTACAGGTAGTAAGTGGCCCAAACTCTGACAACCAGTCTTAAAATACTGGTAATCAGCTGAATGCAGTTAGACTAGCTCCGTGTAAAATACTGGTAATCAGCTGCATACGGTTAGACTTGAAGGCGACCCAAAAATAGCTGGGAAAAGGCTAGGCAGATGATGATGAGGACTTTTTACTGTGATAGTAATCATCAGTCACAAATCCTACCTCAACATTATTTATATTGACGGACGTGTCACATGCTTTATCTACTTCATTTTAAGTAGTTAGCTTTAAATTAACTTTACGATGAAGGAAAACATCGTGAGGAAACCGGCATGTCCTAGAATAAAAAAATCGAACATTTGTGACATCTACCAACCCGCAATGTGCCCGCGTGGTTGATGTTAGCCCATACACAAAATACGCTCCATGACGTGGAGTTGCGAACACTAAGCCCGTTGTACAATACAAACTAACATTATTCATTGTTTTATTGAGCTAGGACGTGCCTGTTAACATAGCCAATTGGTATTGTATGCAATTACCTATAGTGCAATATGCACAGGTAGGTAGGTTACCTATAGCCAATTACATTCTTTTTTTTTGTTTTATTTCAATGGGAAATCATCAAATTACTTCTCCCACTCTGGTCGGAGCGGGAGGGAGTGTCAGACTTTTACTGGCAAAAACCCATCCATATTCCTTCCTCGCCCTTTATGTTCCGGGGCCACGGTATCTCTTTCAAACAGTCCCGCAGCCCCGTTCGAGCAGGGACTGCACAGCCCCGGTCTGGCAATAATAACTGAATTGAAAGTTTGTTTAATATCGTTTGTGTGCATCCTACGCATTTAGGTTGCCGGTTAGTTATTGACGAAACTAATCTATTTGCTTTTTAGGGTTCCCTACCCCCGAAAGGTGGTTACCTTTTAACGAGACCTTATAACTAAGCCTCCACTGTATTTCAATCCGTCCGTCCGTTTATCTGTTAGCTGGCTGTCTCATGATCTTTAATAGGTAGTCAGTTGAAATGTTCGCAAAATGTGTATTTTTGTTGGCCGCTATAACAAAAAAATATTTGAGAAGAAGAAGAGAGCACCCGCAAGAATTACAGAGCACCCGCACTACGATGGGACGGAAATCATCATGCGTGAGTCCGACTAGTCATTTAATTTGCTGAGAAGAAATTATTGTTTGATGGATTAAATTGAATTAAAAGTGGTAGTTTTTACCTCTAAAAGTTTATCACATGCTATAGAAAATCAATTAAAATAACATCTGCTTCAGACGTGTTGCTTGTTGAAGTCAAAGGGTAAAACAAATAGGATTTAAATATGAAGAAACAGCACCGTGTAGCCAGGATATAGTCATCAATTTATGCAAATTTCTCAATATTAGATACTACTAGAACTACATACCTATTATCACAACATTTTACATTTGAATAAAACTTATAAACAAAACATTGCAACACAACACAACGATGCCTATCGGATAAATTTTTACAAGACAATATTACAAGACTACAACAATTAAACAATAACATCTGTCAATTTTACGCAGAATGGTATCATTTACACAAAAATGTGGTGACCGTCTTGTAATCGTATCAAAATATTTTGATCTTCATCATCGAATTACAGATTCCATAATTTGTAAACAGATATTGAGAATAGTTCTGAGAAAGTGACCACTTTTGATTTCACAAAATACGCCTCGACGTAGCATGGGAATGGCTCTCTTCGTTATCATGTAAGTAGCTGCCTGCTAAAGACGGATGTATGAAAACAGAGATTAAAATGTTTCCTAAACTAACTTGTAATCATTTTTATATTTATTATTATATTATATATATAATGTGACCATTAAATTGTCAAACACGTTACAATACAACGTGTTTCTCTCTAGCGATATTGTAAGCTCTCGAATTATTGTCAACTGAACATACGGAACTGTCGCTGCCCCCAATCGGGACTTGGGGCACCCCCCCGTTAGGTTAGTTAGGTTCCTTTAAACCCTGCACTCGGAAATAGGGGCCGTCGACTACGCTGTTTAGGGGAATATAAAGTGTTTTAAGGTTAGGTTATATTAATCAGTATTTCTCAGGAATGGTACATTATCTTTCATGAGAGTTGTACCACTGGGCAACGGGGACCCCTCTTTCTCTCCACACCACGTGAGTTGACTACCATCGCATGCATTTCACGAAAAATAAAGTGTTTTGTTGTAAACAGTATGTTCATTTGACAATATTTCGAGATTTTACAATATCGCTAGAGATATTACAATATAATGTATTTGACAATTTTACGGTGACATATAAAGGGTGTAAAACACCTCTTAACGAAGCCGAAAGGCACTTTGTACTCCCTATCGTCGCGTTCATAATTTTTTCTACACCATACCTGGGAACCTTCTAGTAGATATGGGGGGTCAAAGTTACAACTTTTTGACAAGTTTTTTTTTTAAATACAAGTTTCTTTTGTAAGTTTTTAACTTTTAACATCTCCACGACCCCCGTAAAATTCAATCCATCCATCAGGAAAATGTTTTAAGTGGGTTACATTGAGTTCTACCACAAAACATGATTTATAACCTCAAAAATACGTATTAGTTAAGGCGCATTTACCGCATTGGTTAGCCGTAATGGTAGATGTATGTTGATAAAAAAAATAAAAAAATGTTTCCCAGCAATATTTTTTGCGTAAAGTTACTCAGTTTGATGTATAGAATGCTTGGTTAACGGCTTTGTGATGAGGTGGTTTACACCCTGTAATTATGTCACCGTAAAATGCAGTTTTTTAATTTTGTAGGTTTTTAAATGCCAAATAAACACAATTTTCTTTCTTTAATTAAATTATACTTGACTTGTTTAGATAATTACTTTCCCACAACAACACGACAAAGAAAAGACTGTTGCTTTTGCTAGAAGTATTAATGTTTAGTACAACGAACATATAGATATCAAAAGATCGATTAAAACGGACACAATGCAAGCACTTATGGACACAATGCTAGTGTGATAATATATTTCAATTTGCTCTTCCTTATGACTCACAAAACCAATTAAATGAACGATGATACTATGTAAGAACATGTAGAGTTGGTACAGCCTGCATGAATATATATTCTAACAATGCATCGGCAAAGTAACGTTGGTTGATCTTATGGAGCCCTTGGATTACGCGGCATAAATTCATTGCCAATGTAAATCTATGCTAGATGCATTCGTCTGATGTAATTACCACAGTTAATTGTCAATGCAACGCACCACCGTTAATATAATAACCGATGCATAGTACATTATGTTTCGTAAAGTATCTCGTTCCGATTAATTAACAACAAGACAGGACCAAGAACAGATCCTTGTGGTACTCCGATTGCGTTATCTTTATTGCTTCAACAATAAGTACTATGTAGGTGCATAATATAGCATTATCCGTTGGTTCATTGTACCTCTATAATTATACGTCGTCAACAGCATTCAAGGTCGTAAGAGTACTTGACACTGATTCACTCAGCTTGATCGTAGGCCTCCTTGAGGACATCCGACATACTTCCACGGCTATTGTTGTTATTATATCCGATTTAATGGTAATTAACTGCCGGTTTCGAATGAGTAATTGAGTTTCGATTGTCACAGTTATGTTGGTTCTTCAACATTGATGTGACAATCGGAACCCAATTACTGCCACGGTGCAAAAAATAAATACACAATAATTACTATCTTATTGAACAAAAGTATATTACTTACCAATGTTTAACTTAACTATATTTAGTCCCGTGGTCCCGAGAAGTTGGGCACAGGTGAACTTATAACATAGCCATCAATGATTGAAAGATATATCTAGCTAACGCTTATCATATTGACCTTAATATAAAATTAAGTTAAAACAATACGCCGTTTAAGAACAAGGTGATACTAAAGATAGAATAGCAAACAAGAACAAATTTGAAGTTACATAGATGCATGCAAGTAATATAATTACTGCTTGCTCAATCCAAAGATGTGGCGATTACTAAAACATATACCATGCAAACACCTCAAGAAGTTGTGCTTTTAAAAGATTATTTAAACTTCCATAATATTTGATATACAAATCACTTATTTCTTCTTATATCGCAAAGGAATAAAATTAAACAAAAGTTATTTTGAAATCGGATACCAAATTAGTGTTTTGCCAAAAACCACGTGAAATACATCACAAATCAAACGTTCGTAATGCTGAATGTCCTCTGACTAATGACTTTCACTTAGTCCTCGAGGGAACGAAGGAAGATACTTAAGTAAATCTTGATTTCTTCCAAAGAAATGTGGATCACGTCCAGCAGAAAGCCATTATTGGATCTAATGAGAACGCTATGGGTGGCAGTTAATGGTCGATTTGCTGCAGCTAACTTGAGCAAAAACTAAGGAATTACATTTTCAAAGTACAATTAAACTGCAGTTACGATTTGTTAATTGATACCTTCTAGCTTTGACTCGAAACGTTGTTAAAACGAAAGAAATTTTCGTAAAGTATTATTACTATTTCTAAGTACTATTACTACTATTAGGTATATTAGTACTATTACAAAGAACCGAAATTCATTTGTGTTTATCATACCCATACGCGTGGAGTATCTATGGATAGGTCTTCAAAAATGATTTGAGGTTTCTAATTTAATTTCTTTCTAATCTGAATAGTTTGTGCGATAAACCAAAAAACGTGGTAAAATGTGTGCCCCCCCTGTGACTTCTAAAATAAGAGAATGATAAAACTAAAAAAATATATGACGAAAATTGGTTTGAACGAGATCTAGTAAGTATTTTTTTTAATACGTCATAAATCGTAAAATCGTAACTTTAGTTATGTTATTTGATGCAACGGAACCCTTCATGGGCGAGTCCGACTCGCACTGGGCGGCTTTTTTTGTAGTAGCAGTGGTTACTTGCTTCAACAAAGGGGTGAAGGAAGTGTAAGTAATATTAGGGTGTAGTATTTCAGCATCAGTTATTAATAACTTATTATTATAAAGGGAAGCTGAATTATGAACATGTTTGCTAATGCAATTAATTCATGGCTGTTGCCAGGACAATTTGGACAATATAATTTGATGATCATCTTGCATCGTATCAAGTAACGCCTCATGATGCTTTTCTCAAAAATATTCCACATTTAGTTGATTTGTAATCTGCTAGATAGACCAAGTGCGTACTTTTTTGATATCAAATAAAATTGTATGGCACATTACATGTGTGTATGGCACATTACAAGTGCAATATGTAATCCTAACCGACAAGATGTCACAGCCAGCACTCACTGTGAGTTTGTCATCAATATAAACATTATTTGCCATAATCACATTAGCCTTCACATATCATTGTGTGAATATAACACACACGCACATATTATGTGGTATTTGTTTGCAATATTTCCATGGCTTCAAAATATTTACTTGTCTTTTATAAATCCTCGAATACTTCAAAATCTTCCCATGTTAGTGAAGGAGAAAATTTGCCAAAATCTAGAGGTCGATGTATCGCTTATACAGTATCTTGGAAACCAGAGTAGATAATGGCGATGTTTAAATACTGGTACTGATACTGTTAGTCCACGCTATGCCACTGCCACTGGGCAAATGCCTCTTCTCATGATTTCCAGTTCTTTGTATTTAGGGAGAACGTGGAACACTAGTTGGTGGTTTTATATAATTGATGCAGAGAATAAATGAAGCAGAGAATAGAATTTATTGCAAGTGAAGGAGTTTTTAACTGTTTTTTTACCCATTGCACATCATTTGGTTAATTATCATAGAGTAAATATTGTTAATAGAAATGGCATTTCTACCCACACACCGAAAGCATTTAGTTTTTTTTTTGTATTTTTTTAAGTTTATTTTCAAATGCATTTAATTTGAGTATTATTTTAACACCTTTTATAGTTCTAGTTTACCTTAAACCTCATAAGGGTTTATTCTGGCCATCATAGAAACAATTTTTACTATGACGGATAAAAATTAGCTGCTCATTTTTATCCGATTTTGGGTTGGGCCCGGAGTTAAAATTGTATCTGCTGTTTTGTACATTTTGACAATGTTTGCTTAGACAAATGAATTAGGCAGTTGTAGTAAAGCTGTTTTATTAGAGGTGTACCTCTTAACGGGTAAGTATGCTCTTTTCAACCGACATCCATAAAGAGGAGGTTCTCAATTCGACTGTATTTTTTTTTTATATAAAACTTCTACCAAAAACCAAATACCAAGCCAAAAATAAAAACTAAGCTCGTGTTATTAATATACACGACTTACTACACCAACTCGGACTTATTAAACTGTGTACAAAATAAATCACCATTGTCTTGTCTTTCCATTTTCCTACATAATCTATGACCAACACCTTGATGGTTTCCCGTGCTGACAACAATGGCGGGCCGGTAGTTTCTCAGTATATAACAGTTGCTGACTACGTCATGTCATTACTTCATCCCAACACATCAACATGATCAGATCCTGTAGCTGTTTAGTGTTAGCTGCTGTGTTTCAGGTAAGAAAAGAACACAATGTTTTAAAAAGACTATAAAAAAGCAAAAAAGTGTTTTTAATTCTTCAATAAGTAATTCTTTATTAATAGCAGTCTTGTGATTCTAGCCAATTTTAATGGTTTTTGGAATACAACATGTAAATATTTAGTATATTTCTGTTGAAAATGATATTTAGGAAAACACAAATTTTTTTTTTTTTTTTTCAGTAACTTATATATTTTTATGGAAATCTTTTTCAGATGGTTTGTGGCCAGGCTGTAAATCCTGGGCGTCCACCACAATCACCTTTACATGGATTCCAAAGGCAGACAATGGCTGTACCAAAGCATTGTTTGGCTCCACCGCCTGGGGTAATGTAATAATTTATTTTTTGTCATATCTTCACAAAAAGACACAAAAACATACTATGTATTGTCCCACTGTTGGGCAAAGATATTCACTATCCTGTTTTCCACTCACCTCGGTTTGTTACCATTTGGTCAGACCAGCTTCTGCCAGCGGCTTCGCCCTCGTAAAGTTTAATCATTGTCCAATGGGATGTTACTACAGGGATATAAAGTATCCTACATGTTAATCCAGGTCATGAATTAACTGTGTGCAAAATGCCATCCAAATCCGTTTAGTAGTTTTTGAGTGAAAGAGTAATATTCATACATCCATATACTGACAAACTATCGCATTTTAAATTGTAAAAATATAAAATATATATGTCACAGTATTATTGTCAAACACGTTATATTACAGTATAACGTGTTTCTCTCTAGCGATATTGTAATATCTCGAATTATTGTCAACTGAACATACGGAAGTATCTCTGCACCCATAATCGGGACTTGGGGCACCCCGCCGTTAGGTGAGTTAGGTTCCTTTAAACCCTTCACTCGGAAATAGGGGCCCCGCGAAGCGGGGCTCCGTCGACTACGCTTATTAGGGGAATATAAAGTGTTTTAAGGTTAGGTTATATTAATCGATATTTCTCAGGAATGGTACAGTATCTTTTCATGAGAGTGGTACCACTGGGCAAGGGGGACCCCTCCTTCCCTCCAAACCGCGTGAGTTGACTACCATCGCATGCATTTCACGAAAAATAATGCATTTTATTGTAGGCATTGTATTGTTTTTATTGTATTTTGTTGTTTGTTCATTTGACAATAATTCGAGAGTTTACAATATCGCTAGAGATATTACAATATGTAGTAAGAAGTTGGGTACAACATCAACAATCTCCTTTTTTCTTACAGGTAGACCTTCACAAATGTTGTCCATTGCCCCAGATATTTCCCGATGAAGATATGGCACGCTGTGGTATTGAGAAAATTACAAAGGAACGACCTAAATCCCCAACAAATTCTAAAGTAAGTCTTAACACTATCATCTGAGTATTGGCAGCTGTTATTAACAGACAAATATACAGCGTGTGTAGATTCAGTATCGATAAAAAAATTGCAAGAGCAACCTAATTTACTAACTTAAAATTATACAAGCGTTAAAGCATTCCAAAAAATATTTATAATTTAATTCTAAACGATTGCTATTTTAAGTTAGCAGGTACTAAATTAAGTTGATCTTGCATTTTGTTGTTATATATGTATATATGTTGTTTTTTGGACTATTTTTTCTGGATTCCTTTATCGATACTGAACCTACCCCTAAGCGCGACACTTTTAACACCCTGTATAGACGTCCTGTGTATGTAGAAGTCGCAACCCCAGTACAAAGTACGTAGGAATCGATAGGACTCGATAAGATGAATTTGACAGTCATTCTCGATAAAATGAGTCAAGAAATGAGTCGAGAATAACTGTCAAATTTATCTTACCGAGTCCTATCGATAATTTTTGTTTTCAATAGAACGTGGTTGTTTCCTACCTTAAAACGTAAATATAATTTAGCGGACAACTTTCATTTGTTTGTTTCCTTTCTCAGGGACCCTGCCATGACAGTATGTGTCTTTTGCAAAACGCTAATTTGCTTCTGGCAAACCAAAGCGTGGACTACGAAAAGCTGAGAGCTTTCGTAGACAAGTGGGCAGACATAAACCCTAATTTCACCGAAGCTATACAAGGAGCAAAGAAGGTTTGTGCACATGACGGAGGACCTTCGGGACCACCGGTTTGTGAACCAGACAGAGTCTTCATCTGCTTGACCTCCAACGTATTATGGGTAAGATTTTTTTTCAATTGTTTTATTAAAAACTTCTTAAGTCGCGTTGAGCACTTTTTAGGTGAACAAAAATCATGGATCGCGCTTCATCGTGACCGACTGCTTTCCTAGAACGGTTAGTCAAAATCAACCTTATGCAATTAAGATAAAGTTAATTTTGAATTATTTCAAACTTCTTACTTCATCGGCAGTCCCCAAAGACTGCCTCTTTTGTAACTTTATTTGTGTCTAGTCATTTTTTTTGTCCCAGGTCTGTGAATGTAGGTACTGCCTGAGCCTGTTCTGAGCAGTCGAGCAAAGTATTATTGGGTTTTTCTTCAAGTATTATTCAGTAGCAGCCACGGAGATTGAAATTGTGCCCGGTTGATGGCATTAGGCTCGTTCCTAATAAATGGGGCTTAAAACATAACGGGCAAAATTATGAGGTTACTATTGATGTTATGTTGTGTTATGAATAAGCATTCGTAACATAGGAACATTAAGAAAAACAAAAAAAAAAATCATTTTTCAGCGATTTTTCAACTATTTTTCTGTCCATCAAAATGAATCAAAAAATCTAAAAAATTCGATACATTCTGAAGTTTTATTACAAAAAATAAAAATAAAACTTTCTGCAAGTTTTTGTTTCATTTAGTTTTTTGTCAACGACTTCGGAAGCTAAAGTTATTTTTCACCTTTTGTCGGTTGTTTTTATCTGTGTACACGTCGTGGTAATTTAGGCTTATTCCCAATAAAATGTAATTTAACTCACCTATCTGCGTACCCTCTCAGAAAATACAGGCGTGATTTTATGTATTGGTGTTGTGTACACAATAAAACCCAAGCGATTTGAGCAATCACGACCAATTTACTGTACTGTCTTTTTATAAAGATTCCGTTCCATATCACCGAGGTCCATGATCCAGATTCAATAATTATATTTTACTTGAGAGTCCTTCACCTCTCTACAAAAAACGATTTTCGATTTTTTTCTCAGTCCGCCTATAAACCTACCACTCTTGTACTTACATGAAGTTTAAATAAATAGATCCTTATAGATTTAAACATTTTCTCCCATCTAGCATTAAAATCACTTTGGTCCAGTCGCTTGTGCTTCCGATTATCGACTATGCTGATGTTTGTTACTCTGACCTAACCCAAGAGCTTCTTAACAAATTGGATCGACTTCTGAACAATTGCATTCGGTTTATTTTTGGACTACGTAAATACGATCACATCTCTTCGCACCGCTCTCAGCTTAAATAGCTGCCTATCAGGCTCAGGAGGTCCCTCAGATCTCTCTGCATGCTTTTCACGATTATGAATGATCCATGTGCTCCCGAGTATCTAAAATCTTATTTCAAGTTGTTGGGCAGTTCTCACAGTCGCAGCCTTCGAGCTTCCAAAAACCGAATACTTCAAATTCCCTCTCACCGTACTGGTTTTATGTCCTCTTCATATGCTGTCTCCACTATAAAGCTCTGGAATGTGCTACCCCTTGCCATTAAAAAAGCTGAAAGCAAATTGGCTTTCAAAAGAGCAGTTCGGAAGTTCTATTTAAAGTCCGACTAAATTGCTTTCTTCTCAGTCTTCGATAAAGTCATATTAATTATTAAAAGGTTTGTCGTTTTTCGGTCTATTTGTATGTTTTTTTTTTTTTGATAATATATATTAGTTTATTTTATATGCCTATATATGTATTAGTATATAAACCTATTTATGTGTTTTAATTTTCATGCTTATAAATGGTATTTTTATTTTTATTGTACTCTATCACACACAATACTGTCTTATTTGACCCAAAGGTTGACTGGTAGAGAATGCCTTGTGGCATTAAGTCCGCCTATGTACCACTCTTGTACATGAAGTTTAAATAAATAAATAATTTTTCGACAAATCAATGAACATACATAAAAAAGTGCCACAAGCGAGTCCAGCTCGCGCACTCAGGGTTCCGTACAAGGATTTTAAAGGACAAACTTAACTTTGCTGTTCGATCCCATGAAACGCCTATTGCACCAACGGCAAATAATACACTAGTAATAGTAAAATCTCTTGAATTTTGTTATTTATTATAAAATACACAGCTCTTTACAATTTTAATCTTAACTATTAAAACTAATCTTATAGCTAATTAAGGATTTACAATTTAATATCTATACATAGCTAAAATACAGCGTGTGAAAGTGTGTGTGCCTGAGGAGTTAAAGTGGGTGTGTGAGTATGTTATAGCGGTGTGTGTGTGTGGTGATTGCGTTTTTATTAAACTACGTATTTCCAGTTTTCAGATTTTTCCCTTTACATTTGCTGTAAGACATTGCTTCTCGTCGAATTTCGTGATTCTAGGTCAACAGGAACTGCCATATAGGTTTTCGACCCAAAACGTTCAAAGTACTTCCGGTTGACCTAGCATTGTCATTTTTGGTAAAATAAAACAGCACAGGTAAAGGCAAAATTCCGAAAAATAAAATAAAAGTTGGAAATTAGGGTCAATATTGGTACTTACAAGTTTTCGTGAAAAATCGAAATGAATAATATTGTAATTATTTTTTTTAAAATACACGCAGACACATAGTCATCTCTACGTTCAACAAATATACAATAATGATATGGTAGGTGCATCAAATCTGATCTAAACAAGCTTGTTTTTAATTTTGCAGAACTGTAAACTTCAGGATTTAGGCGGCACGAGTGGCTGTCAAATTCTAAAGGAACACATGGACGAATGCAGACCGTTTTACTATACGCAGAGTGAAGAAGAGTTATTAAGGGCTCGAAAACAATTATAACTATTATTATGTAAATAAAGACAACTACTTAGTAACTATGGTTTATTCCTATACACATTGTTTACAACTTTTGAAAAAAAAACCTACACTGAGCGTGGCCCGACACGCTCACTGCTCAGTGTAGGTTTCCGTAGTTTCCAGTCCGTCATAATAAGTGTTCAATCCAATCCGATTTGATTAATTCCTTTTTTGTTTGAAAAAAGATACGTTCAGGATAAAAAAAAAATGCTTGCATATACGATTATACTACAAACTAACCCAGAAATGATTTTGTACAACTTTTTGTCTTTTTTGTACAAAAACTTGTTTCCATCCAAGTTCAAAATGATTTTCCTAGAAAGTCCTTATAAAGTTCTACTTTTCAGATTTTTTTCATATTTTCTACACTTATGGTTCAAAAGTTAGATGGGGTGGACACATTGTTTTTTACTTTTGGAGCGATTATTTTCGAAATTATTGACATTATTAAAAATGATTTAAGTAAACCCCTTTTCATTTTTAAATACCTTTCCAACAATATATCACACGTTAGGGTTGAAATTAAGAAAAAATCACTTCCCACTTTACATATAGGGGGGCTACCCTAATAAAACATTTTTTTCCAATTTTTATTTTACCACTTTGTTGACGTGATTGATAGGTACACATATTAGTACTAAATTTCAGCTTTCTAGTGCTAACAGTCACAGAGATTAAGCGAGCACTGACGGACAGACAGACATGGCGAAACTATAAGGGTTCCTAGTTGACTACGGAACCCTAAAAAACAAAAGTGGCCCACCGTTATCTGGAACAGGATGCAAGCTACCGACAGCGGTCAGGACTCTAGAGAAAGGAACCTTTATTTTCTAAGTTTAGAAACTTTTATTATTAGACATAATGTAGCAATCATACAGCATATTATTTTGCAATTTAAGGCACCACGTCCAATAAAACCTTTATCTTTAACTAGTTCAAAATAATAGAGCTTGTGAACAGACCACACAAACTCTATTAGTCTATCATTATAGTTATTTTATTAAGAACTAGCTGATGCCGTAAAATTATATAACTATTATAAACCTTCCTCTTAAATCAGTCTATCTATTGAAAAAACCCGCATCAAAATCCTTTGCGTTGTTTTAAAGATCTAAGCATACTTACGGACAGACAGACGCGGCGGGAGACTTTGTTTTATAATATATAACTACCGGATGTCGATTGGGATGAGACAAATTACGTTCACACGAAAACCGGACGTTTAATGAAAAAAAAAGTGGTCGAAAAAACAAAACTACCCCACTGAAAAACTGAAAAGCAAAAACAAACTCTTCTTCTCTTCTAAACTTGAGCAAGCGTGGTGACCCATGTTCGTGCCTTCTCTGTGTGAGAAGAGGCCTTTGCCCAGCAGTGGGACAGTAACAGGCTGGTATTGTAAGTCACAATCTACCCAAGATTAGCCCAGGAAAATACTATGACTGCCGCAAACAGAGTTCCTTTGAGTTTGATGAACATGGTTGCTGATATTCACAGGCACGTGAGACATTCAAGCTTTGCTTGAGGGAAGGTACTTATTTGTGGTGCTGTAATATAACAGAAAGCGGTGGATAAACCTATCTGGGAGATGACTATACAGGGTGTAAACGGAACGTCATAAAGCCGTCAACCAAGCATTATGTACATCAAACTAAGTAACTTGACGAAAAAGTTTATGCTGGGAAACAATTTTCTTTTTGGGGTAAATAATCCCGGTAAGTACTCAATGGAGCACTATCGTACATGATGTTCTGAGTGCGTTACATTTAACACATTCAAAACATCACGCTAATGGATGGATTCAATAAGTACGGGGATTGTGAAGGTGTTCGAAGTAAAAATCTAGTACATTAAAAACATGCATTTAAAAAAAAGTTGAAACTTTAACCCCCAGTATCTCTGTAGCTACATAGAAGGTTCCCAGATAAGGTCTAAAACAAAAAAAAAACGCAAAGACGGGGAGAACATGTGTATCTTTCGGATTCGTTAGACCCCTAATTTATCATAGTAATTTAGTAAAAGGTTCATAACCTTAAATTGTAACTAAAAGGAAGTCCTGCACCAGGTAGACGCAATATAACACTGAAGTAGTGCATAGCAAGCATTATGCTTTAAGGCAACTACTTGAGCTAAATTAGCAACTCATGTTATTCTGGTTTTGTTTGCTGCAGTGAATCATATACTTTCAGGCATTATAAAACTCGCGTTTGACTCTTGTTGTCACTTTAAGCGGATCAAAAGATTATAAAACTCAAACTCAAATCAATTATTTCAACTAGACCATTACGGCACTTTTGAATATCGTTAGAAAGAAAAAAAAGTGAAGCTACAGTCACAGACACGAGGCATAATAACTTGAGAAAGTACTGTAGTTGCCCATTCCCTAGCGTAGATCTCTATGGAGAAGAACGGGCAAGAAACTCCATGGACACTCTTTTCAATCAAAAATGTTGTAACAAAATCTTGGTTACATCTTTGATGTTGAGATTATACATATATGTGAGAACGACGTGCACAATAAGAGCGTCCAGAGTAAAAAAATAATAAAAATTTTAAATAAAGCAATTCAAATTATCCATGGCAGCTATGAGATGACCAGTCCCGACTGACAGCGGCCGTTCACGAACATGACGCATGGATCAGCACCCATTCAATTCAACCATATTGAACTAAATGACCCGACCCACCCGCCACCATCAGCGAGACATATAAGCGAGCATTACATTCTCTCGCCATTAGCCACCAAAGGCATATTCAAGTCAATGAAAGATAACTAAATGCAAATGGTAGCTTTACAGTACATGGTACTCACACATGTGCTATGCAATTATACAATACTAAGAGCTGGAATCTATACAATGCAAGAATATTTTTACAATCTTCTGCAGCTACCACAATAATAATTGTCCAATAAGTTTGTACCTATATGGTTGCGGACCAGGACCAGCATTTAGTCAAGCATTTTTATCGTCAATGTAATCCCCCAGATTATATTTGCTTGCCTACGTGTGCGTTTTACACAATATTTAATTCTCGTCTCATTCACTTATGTGTTGTTGTTGGTATTTTATTGAATCCCATGAAAAATGAATCTACTTTAGCAAGCCTGAAACCTGGCTGAACTAGTTGGTCCCTATTTCTAGTATTATAGTGATGTCTGTCACCTCTTTTACTGAATAAATGCAGATTTTTCCTAACGTACATGATGTTTTCACAGATGTATTGACAAGGTTCTGTCATGATATTAATTTCCTTAAATAGTTCTCTTAGAGAATCGCGTCTACGTTATTCATATATGGCTCTGATGGCTCTTTTCTGCAGAATAAAAATATCTATGTGTGCAGTCCGTCCTCTTCCTTTTTTAGAAGTCGGCTAAAAATATGATTTGCGGCTGTAAGGCGTATGTAGCTACAGAATTACAGGGTTTAAACCACCTCACCACAAAGCCGTTAACCAAGCATTCTGGACATCAAACCAAGTAACTTTACGCAAAAATTATTGCTGGGAAACTACTTTTTTTTTTGAGGTTATATATCATGTTCTGTGGTAGAACTCAATGTAACGCACTTAAAACATGGGGACATATGGACTTATGTCTAAAATAAAAAGGTTTTTTTTTTTTTTTTTATTGTGCTGATTGATGGATTGAATAGTACGGGAGTTGTGGAGGTGTTAAAAGTCAAAATATTACAAAAAAAACTTATCAAAAGGTATGGTGTAGAACAAAAAAATGATCGCAATAATGGGGAGAACGTTTCACAGAATGTTTTACACCCTTTACAATCATTAAAATCATCAATACAACTCTCCAAGTTCATAAATGTCTGGTAATGACGTTGACCTTGAAAAGCCAAGACTTTGACCTTTCAAGCAATGTAATAAAATTAAATTCAGCAGTCTACTCTGGAGCATCAGCCTTTAGATGCCTTGAGATTTCGTTATGGTCATGGCAAAGCAGACTTTGAGGAGAAACTACACTCTTTTGAACTTGAAGGGGTAATTCGACGGTGTTAGAGAAATCTTCGGAAAAAAATCAAATTCTCTCGGGAAAATCCGGTTAGAATAGTTTCGTCCCTCTGTTTTCACGCAATCTGGTACCATTGCGAAATTTTGGCGGGTTTAAATCACGCTGCAACATTACTAGGCTCATCATCTATCTAGCCTTCTGCCAACTATGTTGGGGTCGGCTTTCAGTCTAGCCGGATGCAGCTGAATACCTGTATTTTACATGGAGCGACAGTCTATCTGACCTCCATAACCCAGTTAGTGCTGGGTAATACGATACCCCTTGGTAAGACTGGTTGTCAGACTTTTTGGGCCACTGGCTACCTGTAACGACTGTCAAAGATCTACAAATGACAGCTGGGATCAACAGCTTAACGTGCTTTCCGAGGCACGGAGGAAACTCGGTATGTAAGGGCGGTCACCCATCCACAGACCAACCTAGGCAAGCACGGCTTTACCTAAAGATTGTCCCGAGTGGATGTTATTATGTAGCCACGAGCTCCACTTCTCAGCAACATAAGGGGTGCCAACTCTTAATTCTAATATGTAAGTTGGCACACCGAGGCTTTTATGTGTTTAAAATTCGACCGGATAATGAATGGCGTCATCGTTGTTTATCACTGGGTCCACAGATTTAGAACGATTTATACTTCAAACGATCTCAAATGAATCTCATTGATGATTATGACTTGGTGGTTTTATGGTGTTTGAATGTCACGATTGGGTAACATTTATAAAGTAGATTAGATTAGCTGTGAACATTATTGATTAAAAACTATTAAATAAACTATAAAAAGGCATCGCAAAACTCCTTCTCAACGCTGTCAGCTGGTAATAAAGGTTGCCAACCTTACTCTAAAATAGAGTATTATACTCTATATCATGTAGTCGTACTCTAGAGTCACCCAAAGGGCAATGAAGAGGGCTATGCTCGGAGTATCTTTGCGTGATCGAATCAGAAATGAAGATATCCGTAAGAGTACCAAGGTCATCGACGTAGCCCGAAGAATTGCCAAACTTAAGTGGCAGTGGGCAGGGCACATTGCTCGCAGAACGCATGGCCGATGGGGCCGAAAGTTCTGGAGTGGCGACCAACGCATCGTTTTCCGAGACGATGCGTTGGAAGACCTCCACTAGGTGGACCGATGACCTGGTGAAGGTTGCGGGAATCCGTTGGATGGTCGTATGGGATCGGTCAATGTGGCGACACTTGGGGGAGGCCTATGCCCAGCAGTGGACGTCTTTCGGCTGAAATGATGATGATGATGTACTCTATAATCTATAACACGAATAGAGTATACTAAATTTCTCTTTTCAATACACTTCCTCGAAAACTGGTTCTTTTCGCACTACGATTAGGTTCAAAATGCAGTGTACTTCACAAACGTGCCTTTTAAATATTTTTTCCACACGTGTGCGGAAAGTAAAATGCGTAGTCCAAATTGGTTCTATGTCAGAGGTGAATGTTTTGTTTTTATTTCGGCAAAGCAATATGCGTCTTTACAGCGAAAACATTTTTTGAATATTCTAATTGTGTTTATTAACTGAATATCATAGATAAAAATGATAATTTAAAACGAACATTTACTTTTATAAACAAATTAACATTTATTTGTGTTATAAATTCAAAATTCAAAGAAAAACTAATTGCTATGGCTGTTTAGCTGCTTCATACATAGCTTCGCCTTAAACCTGGCGGAAGCAAAGCAAGAAAAAAAAAATGAAAACCTTAATTTCCTAATAATTCATGATAAAAATATTTTTAAACTTAAAATGTCACTTGCGGGATGTCTGACCCCAACATAGTTGAGAAAAGGCTAGGCAGATAATGATGATGATGTCCGTGCTAGACCTGATTTGTGATAAACAAAATTCTTCATATTGTTGTTGTTGATTACAACAGTGAAATGATTGGAAGAATTTTGTTTACGACGATAATGGGATTGTACTTTTGTTGAATCATCAGAGTATAAAACTGCAGCTATTCTGGCATGTCGTCACTTTACCTCGGCACAGCATCATGATAAGATCCTGTAGCACCTGTTTAATATTAGCTGCTGTGTTTCAGGTAAGTTACAGAGAAAAAAACAAGTATAGCTTTTTTTTCTTCTTCTGTATTGCCGTTGACTATTGCTGCAAAGTTCTTGCGATGCATGGCCATAAACATTAAGCCAATTTTGCTGAGTACGGACTGGTAGATGTCTCATGCTTTCGAATTTTCTGGTTGTCAGACATGCCGGTTTCGGGGTTGCGGAACTGTTCGAAAGAGATACCGTGGCCCCGGAACGTAAAGGGCGAGGAGGGAACATGGATGGGTTTTAGTCAGTAAAAGTCTGACACTTCCTCCTGCTCCGCCCAGAGTGGGAGACGTCATTTGATGATTTCACACCCAAAAATAAAAAATAAATTGACATGCCGGTTTTCTCACGATGAACGAAAAGTTCATCGTTTTGAGAGAATACACCCAGACATTGTGTGTATTTTACACACAATGTCTGGGTTCAATCCCACGACTTACTGTTCGAAGTCGGGGCTGCCACCACAGGGCACAGCTGCTCTCACAAACTTAAGCCAGAACTAATAATAGTTTTCACAAATAATTCACGTTTTGATATGCCTATTCACGATAGACAACATTGTTTAATGAAGTAGTATTCTTTCTTAGGTGATATTCGGCCATGATCAACTATTTGATTCTATAAAAGAACCACAAGAACCTTGGCAAGACTTGGGTATATATCATCCGTATCGAAACCTCATACCGATGCGCTGTTGGGGTGCCCCCCGTGATGTAAGTAGCTATTTTTAATCTACATAATTATATTAATGTGTATGCTAAGTGGTGACAGCAAAAAGTTTACTGTAACTTCCCGGTTCACTATCAAAGACCTTTCACAGTTATATGTCAATATAAAGAAAACCCTATGGTTGATTATCGTAATTCTAAGGGCCGAAACTGCGTTAAGCGGGCGCCCTCGACGAGGAACCGTCGCGCGTCGCGTGTATACGCGCGTGTATTCGCGGGTGGGCTCTACGGGCCCCGATGCGTCGTTTTATTTACGCAGTGGCGCCAGTTCAATTTAAACGATGTGCATGTACAGTCGTGTCAATGGACAACTTAATATATGTATTTATTTATTTAACACTTCAAGGACATAGTACAGAGGCGGACTTAATGCCATAGGCATTCTCTACCAGTCAACCTTTGGGTGATGCAGAGACAAGCAGTGGTACCTACCACTGCTTGTGTATTTTCAGATGTACACCTGTACATCTGAAAATAATTTGATTAATACTAAGGTAAACTACAAGGATATAAAATACTATAAATAAATATCAAACTATATATTGCTGTAGTGGCGCGGGGCCCGCCTCCCCGCAACTTACAGCCGCGCGGGGCCCCGCGACGGTGCACTTTTGTAATGTACCGCGCGGGCGTCCGCTTAACGCAGTTTCAGGAGGGACGCGGTGCGCACAGCTTCAAATTTATTGAAATGAATATAAAGATCACTGTCGATTTGTAATTGAGGATAAAGATAAGTGTGATTTGATAGCGATGGAAAACTAGAGGGGCAAAAAAATGTTTCTGCAAAAACTGTACAGTAAGCGTTCATAAGCGCACAGGCACGCCAAGGATCATTTTGCTGTGAACGCACGGCCGAGCGTCCGTGCGGCTGTATGTGTAAGCTGTCTCAATACAGTACCTACGCACACCACAGCCACAGAGTCGCCTACTGTCGCAAGTTGTCGCGTCGCTCTCCACGAAACAAAAAGATATATATTACCGTCTCTTTTGTTATACACGCAGCAAACGCATGATCGTATTTGCATTGGATAGGTAAACTTCGACCATATCTACCAGGTGTTGAAAGCTGTTTAGGTTAAGCAGTGGATTCACGATCAACGTGTCTTGAGTTCAAATCCCGTTTACATACGGGTTTTTTTTGTAACCACTTTAATTTATATTTGTATTTTATACAAAAACTATTTACTTAGGTATTTATTTTGAAATGGGTTCATGCTCATTATTTATTTTTTATAAAGATTTTAATATAAGTTAATAACCCATCATAACTATTTATGAGATTGTGTAATATTTTTTCGGTTTTGGAAGGTGGAAAAAAAGTCGTGCTGACAGATAACAAAAATTGTTTTATTCGTTTCATTTATTCATATAATTAACAACTTTAATAAGATTTGTAACGTCACATTCCTACCTAGATATAAGAAGTTCTCTTGTAACCGTTCATAAGATTTTTTTGTGTATCTTATACCCACTTTTAAGTCATTTTTTATTAACATAACAAGGATATTCTAATAACACAAATATAATTGTTGATACCCACTTCTATCTATCGGTATTCAACAGAGCTTACTGAAAACTAACACATAATTTATACTTCGTGAATATGTTTTTTATGTGACGTCACAATAAATGTAACTCATATTGAGGTTATAGTTTAAGTGTTCATTTTCCTGAAGAAAAGAAGATTGAAACTAAACCTCAATTTAGGAATTATTAATATCGCTAAATATTTTGTAACACGTCTAATTAAAACTAGAACATTAGGGATTAATATTTTGTATAACCCCCATTATTTTCAATGCAGTCAAGTAGACGTATGCGGCTTAAAGTCACCCAAAGGGCAATGGAGAGGGCTATGCTCGGAGTTTACTTGCGTGATCGCATCAGAAATGAAGACATCCGCAAGAGAACCAAGGTCACCGACGTAGCCCGAAGAATTGCTAAACTTAAGTGGCAGTGGGCAGGGCACATTGCTCGCAGAACGGATGGCCGATGGGGTCGAAAAGTTCTGGAGTGGCGACCGCGAACCGGAACAAAATGGAAGTAATCCAGTGAAAGTCTAAATATTCCCGTGCGAAATGTAATCGTTCTTCTTTATGTCTTTCTGTCAAGAAGGGCATTTTAGCTGATCTTCTGTGATGCAAGCCTTCAGCGTGGAGGGCACGGCGAACAGTTTGCGGTGACTCCGAGTGTGTCGTAGGTGTGAAACCATTGGTTTCATACTCGCCCACGATATGTTGTTGCTGCGCTTCACTAATAAGCGACGACCTTCCACTTCGCTGTCTACTTGCAAGGCTCCCCTTCTTCCTCATACCTTTTGATCCAGAGACTTACTGCATTTCTGTAAACAAAAAAAATGATGTTAGGCAGCTGTAATAAATACTAAAGTGACTTCATTCACTCTGCATTTATAAATCCAATAATAAACACTAATTATTTATCTTGCATGATTGATTGAAAAAAAAAATAACGAATTAAGTAAACCACAGGTCACCAAATAAATGAACAATTTATAATACCCATTCGTTTTTAAATTTTTAATGTTTAAGTTACAATTCATAAATAATTATAATACTCACATTTAGTCCTATTAAGGCCACTTTTATGAAGCGCGGATAATTCGCGATAATAGTCGCCCTCGCCTTAATATTAATATTTGCCCGCATTTTAAGAATCACACCAACAACAATACCGCTATCTATTAAACCACACGTCACTGACCATCAAATACCACATTATATAGTGTATTCTGTATGACTACAACCAAACGACAAAGTTCATTCCGATCAAGTTAAAATATTCATAAAACTCATGTCTACCTCACAGAAATCTAACAAAATTCTTGACTTATTTTTCTATCTACCTCCCTAACTTTACGAAATGTGTGAACAAAGCAAACAAGTTAAATAATATAATATTTCTGTAGAGTAAAAACTTACAAAAAGACTAAAAGTAACTGTGCGGGATTTGAACTCACGGCTTACTGATTCGCTCTTAATTCTGGACGGGCCCAACCGCTAGGCCATCATGTCTTAGATATTGGCATTGAAATTATGAACTACAACTAGTTGCTGACAATATCTATTTTGTTGAAAGTAGAAGGTCGTAAGTCAAACTAAACGTCAAGCTATTGCTTTGTGAGATTGCTTATCGACTTTTGGTCGGCACTGTACATGCATGTGGAATACAAATTACTGGTCAAGTAGCAGAACCTTATGAAGTCGAAAAAAGTCTTGATAAATCGCTATGAAAAGAAAATGTTTACACAAAATTCGTTATTTACAGATAGACTTGCACAAATGTTGCCCAAGGCCAAGTCTCTATACCGACGAAGTTATAAAACTATGTGCGAAAGAGCTAATGAAAAATAATAGCTTGAACAGTATAGCTAATTATGAACCCAAAAGCACCCGCAACGTAAGTATTACTACCAATTTGTGTAAGGTCTTCTTCTTGTTGTGTTGAAGACTTGTGTCCGATGCTACTTCGACCGCTCAGCTGTTCATCTCGTTAAGTCCTGGAGAGAACAAGTACAGGAACAGGTGAGCAGGAGAGAAGATTAGGTCTACCTATCTTGTAAATTCGCTCCACACTCAGACTGTGTTTGACATGAGCAGATGATATCATATCGTGCCAGATTGGGATTAGAGCTGACACGAGCCTACTTAGGTCAACTCTATTGGCAACTGCAGCAAAAAAGTACTGCAATTCTATTACAAAGTTTCCCTTTACTGCAATATCACATTTTTGCTGTTCAATGACACAAAAATCAATATAGAAATATTTGATATCAGCCCAAAAAGACAATTCTCAGATCTTTCACAATCAAGTTTTAACGACTTTATGACCTTTTTTCCATAGGAACGGTGCCTGTTCAGTAAATGTTTGATGCGAAACGCCAACTTACTAAAACCAAATTGGAGCATTGACTATGAAAAATTGGGAATTTACTTAGACGAGTGGGCAGCCGCCAATCCAAATTTTACTGAAGCTATATTGGCAGCAAAACCGATATGTGGAAAGGAAAACCATGGGTCTTGGTATCATGGCCAACCGATTCCTTGTGCTGAGGATAGAATATTATTTTGTCTGATGTCGCAACTGTTATGGGTAAGATCATTTAAACTGGAAATCGTAAATGTATAGTTACAAATAAGATATGGAGGCGCATCTAAAAAATTCAATCTCTGATACTGTCAAAATTTATGACTTTTTAACGGCACAGTGCCTTAGCATACATAAAAATCTTCAGCATGATATCCAGTTGCAATTTTTTCTTGCCAATTTCATATCGCGTTACTAATTTTATTTAAAAAAAAAACTATTTTTTATTACAGAAGTGCAAACTTAAGGACTTCGAAGAATGTAAAACTCTAGCAGCACACATGACAGAGTGCAAAACATATTATTTTAGAGACAAATAAGAGAAACAAATACAAATTCGAAACACTCGTAGAATGAGTAAATAGTTTTTTGATGTTTAAATTATGATTAAATAATAATAAAACAGTGTTCTTTATTGTATTTATATGGGTCCACCCTTTATAGCAGAACTTTTTATGCCATATTATTACTTTGCATAACAGCGGTTAACATAAACTTCATTTCGCAGAAAATCGTTTGGCAGACACGCATTTATCATACATTCAAACTCATAATTTTGTAAGTCAGAATCATCTAAAGGCATAAATTTCATATGCATAAAAATTAAAAGTTGAACCATCTTGTCGCAGATAGTTGGAGGTCAGTATCATCGTTTTGCATAAATTTCATATGCATAAACATTAAACGTTGAACCATCCTATCGCAGAAAGTTTAGGGTTAGAATCATCTATTGGCATAAATTTCATATCAATAGTCATTGAATGGCAGAACTATCACATCTCAGGAAGTTTATAGTTTGAATCATCTTTTCGCATACACTTCTTATGCATAATTTATGGAAAGACTATTTTCAATAGGTACAGAAAATTCAAAGTTAGTTTAATTTTATATTTCTTACCGTAATTATTATAAAATTTATTGAACATTTTTTTTCGCCGCAAAAATACTACGATAATGTTTATTGCTGCATATTTCTGATCAGGCGTTTTTCAATTAATTTTTACTTTTGCTGTAGTGGGGGGTAGTTATTATTAGTTATCATAATGTTTTATTGTGTACATTATGTGTTTCTTTATGTTTTTCGAGCGTATGGCACTCGTGGCCTGCAGGTGAAAATCATAATATTTTGGGTTTAACGGCTAAATAAACATAATTTTCTTTCTTTCTTTTATTAAAACAGTAGATTTAGATCATGTGGTTTTTATTTTCCTGTAAGAAGCAGGCAGACATGCAAACAAACATACACCATGCATGCAGCAAGCATGCAGCAAGCATGCATCAAACGTGCAACAAGCATGCAGCAAACATGCAAACCCGCATATACCATGCATGCAATGAGCATGCAGTAAGCATGCAGTAAGCATGCAGCAAACGAGAATGCAACATGCAGCAGGCATGGTTTCTGTCACGGCTCCGGCGCTGCGGGGCCCGCCTCGCCTCTCCGCGCCTACGCGATTCTAAATTACACTCTAGGGGTAGGGCAGACAAGACTACGTGGAGTCGGTTTTGGAGCGATTCGTTTCTGTCACAATTTTTTCTAGCACAACATATTGACTTTTTAAGATAATATTTTAATTATAAATGAAGGTTAAAATGCTATTTTGTGGCATTAAAAAATGGCAATACTGCCAAATAAAATTATTCCAAATGAAATTCTGCAATCTTCATAATATGCCAAGTGAAATTATATCAAATAATCGTCGTTCTAAATAAACATTATTCTAAACGAAATTATGCGAAATTTGAACAATGCCAAAGGTAATTATGCCAAATAAAAAACTGCCATCTAAAAGTATGCCATTCGAAATTCGGTCATACACACATTCACCCAAACAAAAAGTATATTTAAAAAAAATATGCCTTTAATATATTTGTTTAAAGAAAATTATGCCAAGTGTGTTATGCTAAATGAATTTCGGAGCAACAAGATTCTGACAGATAGATGGAACCCATTTATATCTATCTTCAAACGTTGCACATGCCTGAGAAACATAACATTTATAAATAAACAACGATTTGTGCAATTCTTTAACAATTACATAGAAAGCATAGGTCAAGAAAGTCAAATCCTCAAAATTGTTAGCTTCTTGAAACGGTTTTATACTAAAAAAAAAATTACAATTTTGTTCTAGTTCCACCTAGCAAGGTGGAACTAGAACATAATTGTATTTTTTTTTCATTGTGCTTTCAGCACAAAGTATAAAGGGTGTAAAACGAAAGGCACTTGTTCTCCTCGTCATTCTGATCATTTTTTTGTTCTACACCATACCTGGGAACCTTCTAGTTACGGAGATATAGGGGGTCAAAGTTGCAAGAATTTTACAAGTTTTTTTTAAATACCACTTTTTGTCGCATGATTTTTACTTTAAATATCTCTACGACCTCCGTACTATTCAATCCATCCATCCGCACAATGTTTTGAGTGCGTTACATTGAGTTATACCACAAAACATGATTGATAACCTCAAAAAAAAAAGTTGTTTCCCAGCAATATTTTTTGCGGAAAGTTACTTAGTTTGATTTACAGAATGCTTGGTTAACGGCTTTGTGATGAGGTGAAATACACCCTGTAGATGAATAAAGTCCTAGTAATATTATAAATGCAAAAGCTTGTGAGTTTGTATGTATGGATGGATGGATGGATGCTTGTAACTCTTTCACGCAAAAACTACTGAACGGATTTGGATGAAATTTTGCACACAGATAGTTTATAACCTGGATTAGCACATAGGATACTTATTATCCCAGTAGTAAGATTCCATGGGACAATTTTGAAACTTCACGTGGGCGAAGCCGCTGGCAGAAGCTAGTCTTTTATAAACGGTTCTAACTGATGTTCTTTAGTCAGCTTTTCATTTAAGTGTCGATAGACTCAAATAATATCAGAGCAGTATGTTGCCACCTGCACAGATCTGTCGATGGATTCGTTTAAATCCTGGAAGGTGCAATTGGCTGCGCAGGATGACCAAGAAAGGAGGTGGTTCATATCTTGCAGAGGAGTTTTACACTGACATTATATTTGAGACGTGTCGATGATACCCCATTTGGCCAATTTATTTCTACAGCGGCTAACCATAATCAGGTAGCTGATTGCATTTTTGCGAGAATAGCGACTTTCCAGATAAAATAAGAACATCCATGGCAAGATTTATGCTAGAATTTTGAACCTATCTCTACAACGAATTTTTGGTTTCTCACTTAGTGAAGGTTCAGTTCCTATGTCGCACAAAGTGTTATTAGGGTTTTCCATTAGAACTATTCCAGTAGTAGCCCGGAGTTTAGAGATTGGTGATACGGAGTTTGGAGATTGGTGATACGGCGTTTGGAGATTGGTGATACTGAGTCTGGAAATTGATGATACGGAGTTTGGAGATTAAATATATCGCTGGACATTAAACACACAGCGCCATCTAGTGCCACACTAAGCAAGGCTTGTGTCGTGGACACCAGATAGTTGATATACTACATATATACTTTTTTGTTTGTAAATACATACTTATTATACATACAAACATCCATGACTCGGAAACAAATGTCCATGCTCATCACACAAACATTTGCTCCTACCGGGATTCGAACCCAGGACCCTATGAACGCAAGGCAGCTTCACTACCACTACGCCATTCGAGTCGTCGTTGTGATGCCTTAGAGTAAAGCCGAGACTACACTAGTTTTCTTAATCATCTTCGGACGACACAGCAACTAGTATAATAACTACATGAAGGCCATACAAATATTGATTCCGTGTGGGAACCACGCAGCGCAACAGCCAGTCGCTCAGCCAATCGTACCGTCGTTATACAGGGCGATTGTTCTAAGTGATGGCCAAACTCGATACTATGGGGAATAGCGAAAAGTACTCAACGGAGTCTCGAGCCCGATTTTGATGAAAACTAAAACTGCATCATCCGAAGTAAAATCAATATTCCTAGCCAGGAATCGAACCCGAACGAGCGATTTTCAAAATCAACGGGTTAGATCTACGATTTCATCAACACATAATAATATTATGTGTTGATGAAATCGACATATTATGTTGTCATAATATTTACACCCCGGCGGGCCTCAGTTATAAGAGTCGAAATAGAATAGAGCCCAAGCAAGCCTATGCTTGCTTTGAGGTTATGTTACCTTTAGCATGTGACCTACTAGAAGAAATCATAGAACTTGTAAAATATTATGATTTCTGATGCAAAGCGAAACAATGCCTATACATAGTTGTTTAAAAACAAACTTTATATGGTACTTAAACAACACTTTATAAGCCGTGACCAAGCAACTAATGAATCAGTCGTTTGTTTGCTTCTGTCCAAATAAATTACTAGGTACTGAAAAGAAAACATATAATTTTTAAATATAATTACAGTTTAGTTTAAAGTAATCGTCTTGAAAGTGGTAATAACATCGGTGGAGAAAATGAAAATAGAGGCTTTATTAGCGTTTCTTATTTATGTAAGTGGGACTCTTTATTTAATCTCCTTGCTCGTAGCATCGATTGTTATTGGGTTTCTATTACTGAAAATCATCTGCCTAGCCTTTTCCCAACTATGTTGGGGTTGGCTTCCAATCTAACCGGATGCAGCTGAATACTTTACATGGAGTGACCTATCTGACCTCCGCAACTCAGTACTGGGTAATACGATACACATTATAAAAATCTGTCTGACTGTCAAAAAAGTTATGAATATTTTATTCTAAAATGAAAGTAGATGCTGTCACCCGCATATATCATCATTATTTCAGCCGAAATATGTCCACTGCTGGACATAGGCCTCCCCTAAGTGTCGCTGCATTGACCGGTCCCGTGCGACTCGCATCCAGCGGATTACCTTTGCTAGGTCATAGGTCCACCTAGTGGTCTTCCAACGCAACGTCTTCTGGTTCGCGGTCGCCACTCCAGAACATTTCGGCCCCATCGGCAATCCATTCTGCGATCAATGCCACTTAAGAGGCCCGCGGAGAATGCGTAGTTCATACAAACGAAATACCAAAATAATTTGTAAATCAAATACATTCTTAAGGTGTATTCTGTGTATTTATTTCGATTGGATTACAGAATATCTAGGTTCCCAAATTACCTACCTACCTACCTGAGTATGAACTGCGAAAACAACCCTTGCTACTATAAAATATAAGTGGTTTGGTGGTTTGGTTTTGATGACTGTGTTTTGTCCTTAGCGGGTTTATAAATACGTTTTCTTTCTTTCTTTATGTGTGGTTTACTGCACATTGTCACATTTTTTCAAAACAGTATCATATCATGTGCATTTATTCTTGATAAAATCTTCCGCATCTAAACAGCGTCGTTTTCCCAGATCAATTCTGTTAATCCGTTTTTTTTGTGCATTAAAAGATGTTACGAGAATGTCAGCAAGATGGGATCGCAGTAGACAGATGCATGCCAAACCCAGACGTTATGGTGAGTCAGTAAAAATATTTTAATTAAATATTTTATACAGCGCGGAAGGGCTGGCTAATGGCTATACAGGGTGTAAATGAATTCTTCACGAAGCCGTCAACCAAGCATTCTGTAGATACATCACACAAAGTAGCCCTACGGCAAACCACTTTTATGTTTGGGATAAAAAATCGATTTACGGTAAAACTCAATGTTACGCTATCAAAACATTCTGCTGGTGGATATTTTATTAGTACGGGGGTCGTGGACGTATTAAGTAAACGTATAACATTAAAAAAAAAACTTATAAAAAATGACTTTGACCCGTAATATCTCCGTAACCAGAAGGCTCCCAAGTATGGTCTGGAACAAAAAAATATTGCAACGCCTTACGGGTTCGTTGAGGGTGTATTTACAACCTTTTTAATTCTTTTAATTTTGTGTGCAATAAGAATATGGGGAGATCGACGCTCAAACGGTTAATATCAATAATTAATAGTTTTTTAATATTTTTATCGGTAATTACAAAAGTGACCTGAAATTGAGAAAACCGACACGTCGAAATTTGTGGTTATCTTTTTTTTTAGGATGGGAAATCATCAAATCACTTCTCCTACTCTGGGTGGAGCGGGAGGGAGTGTCAGACTCTTACTGACTAAAACCCATCCATGTTCCATCCTCGCCCTTTATGTTCCGGGGCCGCGGTATCTCTTTCGAACAGGCCCGCAACCCCGGCAGGTTGTGTGTTAATGTGTGGTTATCTTACGGATGAAAAATGTCAATGTCGGGATTCAGAATGATGTCCTCTGAACAGGTGATAACCGTTTGTGTGTCGCCGTCGCTGTCTCTTCTGCCCTTTGTGAACAGATAATCAGGACCCATAGACAAAGACACAGCCCCATTTCAGGGACGCATTCCCCCTCTCATGTCCAAAAGTAGGATTAGGTAACAATTGACACGTGAAATGTATTATTTTTTACAAGCGCTTATTTTCGTGTGTTTTTATTAATACTGAGAAACACCTAATTAAAGTATGTTATCGAGAACAAATTGTTGGTCTTAAACTTGACATTGTAAATTTTTCCTCTCCACAAACAACCACATCATAATAAAACTTTCTTTCTTTTAACGCCATCTAGCTCTATCAAATAGAACTTTGACTAAAGTTAGGTACTCAACTGGTTGCTCAGCATCTTCGCAAAGGAGCTGGTTGCCACACTTCTCCATTGATTGTAACTAGGGTTCGCTTATTTCAGTCTTCTAAAACTACATTGATTGGTGCAGAAAATGTTGTAAAAGAAAAAAACTCAATAATACTGGGTCTAAAGGGTTGTAATGCTTATTACATGTACAACTTTAATTATTATCTTTATTTTTTAGTTTCGCGTATGTTGTGTGTTCCCTCCATTCTTTACTCGAGAGATTGCCAAGGAATGCGGAGGAGTTGCAATAGAACAGTTCAATGACCAAAAGCATAATGTATCTGGCTTTACAAGGGTAACTTTTGGTGTAAGTATCCATACTAATAATACAAATACGAAGGCTTTCCGACTGTCTGTCTGTCACTTGTTCATCTTTAGTTGCTGTCAGTTATGGTGACAATAGCGGTCATTGACCCACCTACATTAAATGTAGGTGTAAAGTCAAGAATTTTAATACATTTGATTAAATTTCTTGAATTTGAAAACCAAAAATAAACCTGGGGCCCAATTCTGTAATATTGAGTTACGACTGTAGTATCACTGAAACGCCATAGAAACACTATTGTAATAACTGCTATTCTGCTCCACTATAATCTGTCAATGTCATCATGATGGCCAAAGTTACGGTAGTCTGTAAATATTTTAAGTGTGTTTGACCGTTGTGTCTCTCGAACTGCCACACTATCGACACACTACTGAGACACCGCTGTAACGCCATTGAAGTTTTTAACAGAATACCAAAGGGGACAATTTTTTTTGTTCGGAGAACAGGCCACCCACATATATGAAGCATATTATTAATGAAACATATATTGATTTCTTCCCTATAGTCTCTAGATTACAGAGGTAATATTCACTAAGCCTTGTCTAACCGGAATGCTGAGAAATTCGATAATGAAAACGTGAATCTTACAATAACCTCAAACGAGCGATATTGCCCAATTAGATATATTTTCCGGTATTTTTATAAAAATTGTATAAAACAAAGTCACTCGTCCTTGACTGTACTACTTTAAAGTTTTTGATAAATACTGAATACGAGAAATAATTTATAATTAGTGAAACGTTTCTCGTGAATCAATATTTTTCATCATCATCATCATCATCAGCCTACAGCAGTCTACTGCTGGACATAGGCCCCTACAATCACACGCCACTCAACTCGATTCTCAACAACACTCATCCAGTTGCTACCGTCAGCCACCTTGCGACGCTTTAACGATCCTGAGGGTGACCCACCTTACGTTTACCGATTTGTGGTCTTCCGGTTAGACTTCAATGTAATATGTCGTTTATTTACTATAATAAAATGGTTACTATTTTATGGTGTAATATGAATAATAAATGCAAACATTGAGTGGGCGCAAAAAAAAATTGTCTCCTTTGCAACAGTGACAACATAATGTCTGTAGTGTGTCGTTAGAGTGTCACGTGTTGCTTAACGTTAAGTTACAGAATTGGCACCTTCAAGTCTTGAATCGCCATCTATCGTGATCTTTACCTTTTTTTTAATGAAAAACGAAAACCGATAAATAGTTCATTTGTTTTGGTTCGTACAAAGAGATATACATAGGAAAGGGCACGGGAAAGGGCAATGACCGATATTGTCATCTTCACTGGCACTAATCGTAGAAGAGATTGTAATGAGCGCACAGGTAGCCCATGACATAAGTGAGGACATTGTTGATGTCAGTAATACATTCCGTGCAGACTTTATCCACGGGCTAAAGCTAGTCTCGGAATGTTTTATTATTTTTTTGCTATACAAAGTGTTAACAGACTCTTCACAAACCAAGTATTCTGTACATAATATGGTGTTTATATGTATAATAAGTATGTATTTACAAACAAAAATTATAATTATGTAGTACATCAACTGTCCGGTGACAACGACACAAGCCTTGCTTAGTGTGGCACTAAAATATTTATTGGGTGAAAAGTCACATTTTTCCGTAGGACTCAATGTAACACACACATGATGGATGTGTTTATAATAAACGCTTCATGAAGCTATATGTAGTAAAGTTATAGCCTTAAAAAAAATACTTGTGAAAAAGTTGGAACTTTGCCCTCCAATATCTCTGTAATTAGAAGGTATGGCCAGAACAAAACAAATATCGCAATGACGGGGAGAACAAGTACCTTCCAGCTTTGGGTCTTTTAACGTCATACCTAATTCCACTATATTAACGAACCATATTTTTCAGTGTAGGCACTGGGCTTGTATCCTTGACAAATACGGTCTCCTCAATGAGGATGATCGTAAACAGCTTGATATAGACAAGTACTTTGAGCACCTTGATGTATGGGTGTCACTGAACCCGATATTTGCTGATGTTATGCTCGAAGCCAAAGTATTCTGTAAGGACCAATACCGACTTAGCTTTCCATTGACCGTTTGCTCATTATTTCATTTACAAGAATGCATCAGAAATTATGTAAACGTGGTAAGTTTAACTAAAGCGATAGCGACTGTTGGCTTTTTACCATTGCTTTTGGGCGCATCGGAGATCTACGCTAGAGAATGGGCAACTGCAGTACTTTCTCAAGTTATTATGCCTTCTGACTGTGACTACAGCTTTGTTTTTTTAACATTCAAAAGTGCCGTTTTGGTCTAATTGAAATAAATGCTTTGAGTTTGAGTTCATCTTGCCTGATGTGAAGCGAAGATGCGGTCTAAGGTGAAGCATGCTTGCCTAATAGAAACCAATTCATTTGAACCTTGAAGAGATTCAGATTAAAATAATCAGGGAAGAGAGAAGAAGGCAACGAGGACTATTCCGTTATTATTTGTTGCCCTCAACTTTGTCATCACATCATAGAGCGATTAGAGACAAACAGTAACAAGTTTTAACCTATCCATAGAAATAAGGCCTGACCTCTTATTTTCAAATCGCACTTGTCTACTGGTTTTGATTTCTAATCTTGAAACTGATTTATTGTTTACATAAAAAACATAATAATATGATTTAACAATAGCTATTTTTATCTTCTCAGTACTCAAATCCTTTCCTATCAATATCAGGCTTGTACTCACATTCATTTATTTTTACAGGAATGTCCAGTTTACATACCGACCGTAGAATGTGAAGAGAAGAAGGAATTTTTAAAAGACTGTAAACAGTTTTTCCATACAAAAAAATAAACTCGAACAATATTATAAAATATGTTCATTGCTTTTATTTAAACTTGACTTGACTTAATTGCATGGCATTAGATACATACTAGCAGAATTGCTTTGAGGGATCGTAAAGGGTACATTAATAAAACGGACACTTACTCAAAACATCGCATTTATTCTAATATTGAAACTAATAAGACAGTGAAAAGACAATATTCCACGTCAAACTTACTTACACTACTTAATTATTAGCTATTACAATACAATTTATGCATACATTCAACAATAATTCATCATTTCATTAGCATTCTTTTATACATACTTGATATGAGACAGAGTAAAAGTACGTTCACCTGTACAATCCTCATTGTACTGTTCAACGAGCCTACCCCGTACTGATACACTTAGTAATACTGTCACGTAAATGCTCATAGAACAACTTTCATTATCACTCTCACCAGTATTCCCTTATCACTTTCCTTTTAGGAATGTTATTTAAACTAAGCTAACAGTCTTTTTAACGCCTTCAAGGGAGAAGCCGAGGGTTGTACCGTCCGAAGTACAATATCATACCAGATGGGTTGTGCCTCACGAAGTAGAGGAATGGTCGGTCGAACTTTAGTCGCGCCGGCAGCGCACTCCTGGCCGGCAGACGCGCCTGTCTCGGCCGGAGGTGCAGCGGCAGATGCATCGCGTCTCCAACGTCATGAGGATCGTGGAACGCCCTCTGGTAATCTCTCGGCTCATCCCAATCGTTCAACCATCTTGTGCGACGTCTGTGTGAAACACTCAAAATCTCAGGATACTCTTCAGAGTGATGCTGTTCTCCAATCCCGTCTTCACCGCAAGTGGCGAATGTGGTCAACTGAACCATGTCCGATAAGTAAAGATCCTTCGATGGTCCATTTAAGCCACCAAGATCAGCATGGTCCCCATCAAATAAGTCTTTAAGTCCCATTTTCCTCAAGCTCGATGAGACGTTGAAAGTAGATTTTTGAGCAAACCTCGGGATTTGAAGTTCCAAGCCAGTGCGAGGAAGTAGAGTGCGTAAGACACGGTTCCAAGTAGGCGTCGTTGGCAATGCATCTAGTAATCTTTGTTCAAGTCTTTCTAAGTCATCAGCATGTACCACATTTCCTTGCTGACCAGGCATCAGGAACAGCGTGCTCACTATAGTGTTAGTGTTTCCTAAAGCAGCTGCGGTGGCGTCGAGGACTGGATCGTAACCAGCCAGGAAGCCACTCTTGTACACTACGGCTGGCACTGGTACGAGACGTCGCTGACGGACATTTGGAGACACCACGAAGTACATCTCGCCATCTCTGCCTTCTACCGATGTTCCTGAGCAGTCCGTCTGAAAGATTAAAAAGACAAATAAATACAAAATACTGTTATTAAACGTTTTTGAGGATTTGGACGGTTTATTAGTAAACTCAAAATATTACGAGTATACTCGCACTTCTATTAAAATTATAAGTATTCGAGTATTTAGCTGTCGGATTTTAAAAATATAGAAGTAAAATGTTTTGAAAAAATGTTTTTTAAGTCGACCATGTACGTTTATGCTTTACGTACTCAGAATTCCTGACAACGGCAATCCTATTATATATTTACTTTTATTTTTTTATTTTCTATTATTATTGCTATTTAATTATTATTTATTTTTACTTCAAGCATAAAGACAGAGACACAGAGTCGGACTACAATATGTATGGCATTCTCCATTTAAGTAGGTACGTCTTACAGCACAATCAGTTTTAGTTTTTCCAATTTAGAGGTGCATGTCCCATACTGGTATATTACCGTACTTGTGGTAGATGATACAAGAGCGAATTATAAAGTAAGAACAAGATAACACTTACCTCGAAAATATTAGCCGTAAACGCAGCTAAAGGTGGCTGCATTACAATGTTATTGGTTTTCATATATTCCGGAATCTTGTCCCAGCTATATCTCTTGACAAGCAAATTAGTCCTTCTTCTTATAATGTCACTAATGAAAGTAAAGTTAACCTCCTTAACATGGCCATCGTAAAAGTGCCGAGCCCTTTCCTTGTAGAATGTTAGGATTTTTCCCTTACTTCTATCACTGTAAAGTTCTCTAATAAATGCAGAAACTGCCACCCCGGATCCAGAAGTGGTTTCAATTGAGTCAGAAATGTTCTTTAATGTAAAGTGCGGATTGAATGTTACCATATCGTCTAATTTCAGGATCTCATTCATTTCTCCCGAAGTCGCACCTCTGGCTCCCATAAATATCATGGCCAACATTGAAAATATGGAATAGGGCGACAAAACAAAACTTCTCTTTTTGTCGATATCGTCAATCATCACGTTCCAGAATCTGAAAGCTAGTTCATTAGAAAGTTCAGAAAAGCGCGCGAGATCTTCACTCAAATCTTTTGTTGTCACTTCCAAACCTTGGTTTTCGTTCGAAAATTCTAGAACAATATCTTTGTTTTCATTATCTGGAACATAATGATTTTCAGACTTGATCTTATCCTTTGGAATTTCATTTGCTTTTGGTGGAGAAAGAGTCGGTATAAGCTTCCATGAATTATTTCTCTCGTTAGCTAATTCTTCTTCATCGATGTTTACCTTCTGTATTTTTTTCTTGAAGTCGTCAACTTTGGGCAACGGTTCGGGAAGTTTATCTTTCTTATTATTTATATTTATCTTTTCCGGCAAATTAATTTTGTTGTATTTCGACTGACTTATCTTTGGTGGAATAGTAGTTGTTGTTGTAATTAGAACTGGTGATGTTGTAGTTATTTCTACACTGGAAATATTGTCACTGACAGTCTCAGTAGTTTTATTCCCGTTTTTAGTCATTTCTTTTTCAGGTTTTGTTTCTGCACTGTCTTTTTGTACTTCCGTGTTTTTTTCAGTAGATTTTTCCATATAACTTTGGTTTTCAGTGACTTTTTCAATGTTATTCTTGTTCTCAGTAGAAAGTGGTTCAACTTTATTTTTATTATTTGTTGAAACTGAGATTTGTACAAAGTTTTTAGTGTTATCTTCTAGTTCTTCTCCTTCCTTGTTTTCGTCTGTCTTATTTTCAATTGGTTTTGCCAATGTTTCAATTTTTACCTTCTCTTCTACTTCATTTATTTTATTCTTGTTATTTTCTGAAGGCAAGTTTAGTTTGTTGCTGATGTCTTTGTCCTTAGTTTGAACTTCTTCTTTTGGGGACTTTGCTGGTGATTCTGTAGTAGAACTTGCTTCTTTTTTAACTTTGTTTGATATTTCAGAGGTTGTTTCGGAAATTTGTACACTATCTACTGTCGTAAGCTCTACTTTTTTCTCAGTTGTGGCAGGTGGATTTTCTTCAACAATTGATTGCGGTGCTTCATTCACTACTTGTGACAGTAAGTCACCCATAGACTCAGATAAAATCGGGTCAATAGTAGTAGCCTCAGAAGCAGCAAGTGTGGTAAATACCTCAACCTTTTGAACGTCTTCAATAATAACATTAGGTTTTTTACTTTCATTTAAAGTTTGTGTTTTTTCAGATTCTTTTGTATCTGCTTTTTGTACGTCAGTTTCTTCAGTTTTTTTAATTTCAGTTTCCTTTAATTCAGTTTTTTGGATTTCAGTTTCTTTTATTCCTGGTTTTTGAACTTCTGTTTCTTTAGTGTCGGCTTTTATCGATCCATTTTCTTTATGTTTGTTGTCGTTTTTTGTTTGATTATTTTCTTTGTTTTCATCTTGACCATGGGGATCAATTGTAGATATTTTAACAAAATTATCAGTATTTTTATCTGAAACTTCAGGAGTTTTTATATCGGTTTCATTTCCAGAACCGGATGGTATGTCCATATCAAGAATTTCTTTGCTTTCTAAATCCAGTCCATTAATTTTTGTCGTATCCAGTAAATTGCTTGTTGTTGGAATCGGTTGATAACTTCCACCGAGATCAGAAGCTATTTGACTAATACTTTGAGCCACATCAAATAATGGAAGTAAAGGTTCGGGATCTTTATCTTTTTCATTGTTATCATTATCAGCTGGTTTATCGTCCATTATATTTAATTTGTCAGCGGGTACAACTTCTGTAGGTGAAATAGTTGTCGATGGGGAAACGGATTGTGTTGTTATAGTTGTTGCATTAATTTTTTCAATGTCTTGTTCCTTTACTGTACTTAAAACGTAGTTGGACGTAGTAATAACAGGTTTACTTGTAGTCGCAAAAGTTTGTATTTTAGGAGTTTCAGAAGTCAGTGCATGAGTTGTGGTAGTGACTGACCTCTTTGTCGTGCTTGCATAAACGGTAGAAGACTGAGAGGTTACTAACGGTTTACGTGTTGTGCGTTCAGAAATATAGTTCATAGTAGACAATGGAATAAAGGTACTTATTTTCTCGAATTGTATTTCATTTTTCTCAGTTGAAGAAACTGCATTGGCATTAGGTTGTATATGGACATTAATATTCTCATATTCTTGTTCCGGTAAAATGCTTATGGTATGCTTTTTTGTTGTGACTTCAGGCTCTGCCGTGGTTACTTTTGCAGTCGTTGTTCTAACTGGTTTAGACGTTGTTGGTTTAAGAGTAGTTGTAGTAGGACGTGGGCTCGCAGTGGCTTTAGTCGATGGTAAACCTGCGGTTGAGTTTAGTCTAGGCGGAGAGTTAGCAGTAGTCGGCTTTTTAGTTGTAGTAGTTGAAGTCACTGGTTTTTTAGTAGTTGTAGTAGTTGAAGTCACTGGTTTTTTAGTAGTTGTAGTAGTAGTGGTAGTTGGAGCTTTTGTTGTGGTGGTTGTTGCTTTGACAGTTGTGGTCGTTGGTTTTTCAGTTGTAGTTGTAACCTTACGAGTTGTAGTTGTAGGTTTCCGTGTCGTACTTGTAGGTTTACGTGTTGTTGAAGTTGGTCTACGCGTTGATGTTGTTGTTGTTGGTCTAGGTGTAGTGATAGTAGTTGTAGAGGTGGTCGTACTCGTTGTTGTAGTACTAGTCGTGGATGGCACTTCTTTAGTTTCTACTGCCGGCATTTTTTCTGTAACGACCACTTTTTCTTCTTCTAACGTTGTGGAGCTGCTAATAACTTGATTACTTCCTTCTTTACTTAACGAATTCTCTTCATCTTCAACGTGTTCTTCCAATGTATCTGTCTCAGGTGGTGTGACTGACCCAGATGCTTTGTCTAGAACTATATCAACTCCCGTATTTCCAAATATTGAGGGCAAGATCAAACTCCAGGAATCAGAGACGTCGGGGGTGTCTAATGTAGGTTGGACGTGGGGTTTGTTCTTGTGAGCTTCCATTTGCGCTTTGAGAACATTTTGTACATTTGTCACAACGCTATGAACCTTTGTATAGGGTGGTTGATTGATGTTGAAAGAAACAGTCGGTTGATTATCATTGGCGAAAGTCACTAAGCCTTCAGCTTCTTCTCCGGCTGCAACAATAGCTTGGATTTCTTCCAGAGTCATGAGCCTCTTTACAAGTTCTCCTGATTCGTCGAAAGTGTAAAACTCGTAGCGGTCTGGAGTGAGAAGATTCACGGGACTGCCGACGGTGGCTGGCACGTTAGATGGCGGTGGCAATGAGTTCCCGACGGCGTCGGCAACGAAAGGTAGCTTGGTGCGCCTGAAATAATCATAGAAAGTGCATTAGAAATTATTTCAGTATTAATAGGGTGTAAAAAGACTCTTAACAAAGCCGAAAGGCACTTGTTCTCCCAGTTATTGTGATAATTTACTTGTTGTACACCATACCTGGGCA
This sequence comes from Xestia c-nigrum, assembly GCA_916618015.1. Lineage (NCBI taxonomy): Eukaryota > Metazoa > Arthropoda > Insecta > Lepidoptera > Noctuidae > Xestia > Xestia c-nigrum. The sequence goes on from OU745256.1 coordinate 6,489,599, forward strand.
CCTTCTAGTTTAGGAGATATTGAGGGTCAACGTTCCAACTTTTTTTTCTTTTTTGAATACCAGTTTTGATGTAATGTTTTTACTTTAAACATCTCCACGATCCCCGTACTATTCAATTCATCCATCAGCACAATGCTTTTAGTGCGTTACACTGAGTCACTAAACATGATTATTTACCCCAAAAAAAAGTCGTTTCCCAGCAATAATTTTTGCATAAAGTAAGAATGCTTGGTTGATGCCATCGTGATGAGTCTGTTTACACCCTATATTTTTTAAGTACAGGGCCAGTTAATATTTACAACATTACCTGTTATCATTCTTATCAGCCAGCACGCAGCTGGCGGCGAGCAGTAGACAGAGTACGGCTCGCATTTTGACCTCCCATACACTCCGCAATCACCTGAAACTGAGAATAGACTACGTTATTTATTGACACAATACTTTTTTCAACTACTAACTCCTTCAATCATACGCCATTTTGGATTTATTCGTAAATAAAAAAATTGTGTAGCCACCAGATCATTTAAGGTTAGACATATTTTTTATTTCTGTAATGTAATATTGCTGAATTAATTAAAATAGGTAAATATTTGACCGCTATTTGCGACGTTGTCAACTTTTTTGATACGCGCTGACAACTATTCTTTTACTCCATCCAAAACTGCTTTAAGCGTTCACGGTTTATAACTAACTAGCCGATGCCCGCGGCTTTGCCCGCGTAAAATTATGTACAAAAACCTTCCTCTTGAATCACTCTATCTATTAAAAAAACCGCATCAAAATCCGTTGCGTAGTTTTAATGATCTAAGCATACATAGGGACATAGGGACAGAGAAAGCGACATTGTTTTATACTATGTAGTGATAGTGATATCTTATCTTCCGTGAAAAATCCACGATCATGGTGCTTGCAATGCAACAGTATCAAAATTTGGAAGCTCAAAATAAAGAAAAATCACGGAAGATATCCCGTAACAGTATAAATTTATCTCTTTGTGGAATAATGGTAAAAAACGATATACGTATAATATTATACTTTAAACATGGATCCCGTGTATTCCATCACCCTAATCAGTTTGTTTCCTTCATCAGAGCATAGTTCCATAATATTAATATACAAACACAATCTGTACCGTAAGCATAATACCAAAGATATAGGTCTGTTTGATTTCCATTTGTGGATTCAACACAGCCTGCGCTCACTAATCAACTAAAAAAATAGAGTATTTATAGTCTTGTAGCTAAACTCAATAAACCATTATGGCATTGTTTGGGTCTTTGCCAAATTGATACAGAAAAGTGTATCACTGTAACCGTGTTACAGAATCAAAAAAAAATATTTTTAAACTTGTTTTTAAAACAACTCCAAAAAAAGAGGAGTTTCTCAATTCGGTTTGGTTTTTACTTTTTATGATTTTATAGCTCATTACTTCGTAATTTATGAAACGACTATGAAGTGGTTTTCACTTCATAGTCGGTTCGTTTGTTTCTAAGGCGCGTTGAGCACTTTCCGGGTGAACAAAAATCATGAAACTCGCATCATCGTCACCGAACACTTTCATAAATAGTTAGTCAAAATCAATACTATACAACCAGGATATAGTTTTCAGTTCTAACGGCAGTCCCGAAACAATTCTCCAAATGTTTTTTTTTTTTTATTTGAAAGGATATGACTCATGCTTAGTTCCTTGTTCATGGTCTGAAGAGAGAGCATAATATTCCAGTGAAAAAGTAGTAGTAATTGTCTTTTTTAAACTTTCACGATCAGAACACATTATAACACATATGAATACGGGTATTTATCGCGAATTTACCTTTAATTTAATCCCGACGTTTCGACCGGATTGCACCAGCCGTAGTCGCAGGGAGACTGATTGAAGTCGTGATTAAATTAAAGGTAAATTCGCGATAAATACCCGTATTCATATGTTTAATAAAGTAGTAGTAGTATTAAATAGATATCAATTTTCTACAGACGAAATGTTTTTCTGAGCTGTGATAATGACTAGTTCAAGGTTTCTTGTAGGTCACCCTACAGGGTGAGAGTTTTCTGATATTCAGTTGTAAAATTGAAAGTAAAGTATATCTTTCAGTATTACAAAAATATTTTATTACTAACCCCTTATAGGTATATAATTATGTACGAGTATATATCGTTTGCGTGAATTTCCCGCTTGCAACATTTTTTATTGCTGCTCCGCTCCTATTGGTCATAGCGTGACCTTGGCGTGCCTTCCTCGATAAATGGACTAATCTTCGCAAAAATATTTTTTCAATTCGAGCCGGTTGTTTCTGAGATCAGCGCGTTCAACCAAACAAACAAACTCTTCTGCTTCATAATATTAGTGAGTAAGTAATTATAAATAAATAATTAATATACAAAAATCAAGAAGCCGTAAAAGTATTTTAAAAACTTGTGAAAAGTTGGAACTTTGACATTCAATCTGCCACAGCAAGGTACAGCACAAAAAATATCGCAACGAGGAATGGTTCAGTGAGCTCTCGTTGGATTCCCGTGCAATGTTACAAACATTAGCAGCAAATATTTGCTCCGAACGGCAGCTGCAGCATATGGGCTGCAATGTAGGCAGACTGCATTTTTTTAAGTTTTTGTTTTTGCTTATTGATAAAACACAGATGAAAGAATATAAGACCCATAGGTCAGTATTGAATTTTTTACTGATCGAGAATATAGCAATAAAATGGCAATAAACATTCGCTATCTATATAACCTAATTTAAACATCTCCATTAAAGAAGCTTTATCAAAAATCCTCACAAATTCCTATCTTCTAATAATAAATAACAAAAACCAATAAACCCAAACATAAAAATATTTATAAAGTCCCATAAACATAGGCTATTAACAAAACGAACTGTAAAATTGTGAATAAACCTGCTAAACAAGTAAAGCTACGGTCATTGTCACTCCAAGTGGAACTAGTTTACATTGATGACTTACTGGTACATCTTTCCTATTGCGTGCTTTTTCAAAGACAATTCTAAGAGCTGTCTTGTAAACGCGGTGATGTATAATGTCTCAAGTTGAATGGTCGACTGTGGAAACGTCATTTCGTTGACGGTAGTTCCGTTGTGTTTTGACAAGTTGTTTGCCGACTATATTATGTGGGCCACCTGGCTCACGAGATGAGAGGTCACTCAACCTTTATGGTGACATATTTGTTATGTAAGGTAATGGAATGGGTTTTTAGATTCTTTTATATATGGAACTTTGAACTTCATTATTGCTTGAAGGTCGAGATTTCGAGAGCAACTGTTTTTTTTTTGTTCTTATGAATTAGTTCATTAAAACCTTTTTACTTACTACTTCTTGAATAAAAATATTCATTATCTTAATAGAGTCCACAAACAAGATTTCTAGAAGCTAGTTTTTCTATACAGCTCTCTTGGAACTAAATATAGACATAGATAAAAATGAAAAGCCGAGACGTATCTATAGATGCAATAGAAATTCGTTATTGCAACAGGAATTAACTATTTTAATTATAAAGAACGCTTCATCTAAGAATTCACAGAAATAAGAAAACGCTTGATTGCGCGTTCAGATATTACAATTAAATGTCGAGCAACGGTCAAGGTAATTCATTCCTCTTTGTATCAATTACAACACGGCGTTATCGCAACCATAACAATAGATATACGAAAAGAAGAAGAAATACTTGAATTATGAAATTGTAACATTAATTGAAATTGAGTTCAGTGCAGCATGTACAGTCGAACAAGCTATTTGGTTTACACTTTACAATGTAATTTGTGGATTAAACTGTAAACCAATTAGCTTGTTCGATTGTCCAGACGCGACCAGACGCCAGCCAAGACATCATGCTAGTACAATCTATCAAAGGAGATATTTCATTTTAGGATACTTTTTTTTTTAGCTTTCGTCAATAATAATGACACATTTTTAAAGCACACTTGTAACGCATTATTTTTTACTACGGCATCAAAATCGAAAACTATTTGTGTTTGGGAATGTTTCAAGTCAATGTGGGAAAGGAGTCTCGAATCTGATTTTGATGGAAACTTAAACTGAATCATTCGATTTTAGAATAAACTAATAAATATCGCTGGACATTACACACAGCGCCATCTAGTGCCACACTAAGCCTTGCTTAGTGTGGCACTAGATAGGAGCTAATGTTTGTGTGATGAGCACGGACATTAATTTGTTTCAGAGTCATGGATGTTTATATGTATAATAAGTATGTATTTACAAACAAAAAAAAAGTATATATGTAGTATATCAACTATCTAGTGTCCACGACACAAGCTTTGCTTAGTGTGGCACTAGGTGGTGCTGTGTGTTAATTGCCAGCGATATATTTATTATTAAACTGGAAGATTCCAACACATGCCAACATCATCGTCGGTTACCTCACTCAATTTTGACAAGTAAGTAGATGATGCATCAGACACGACGTTACGGCAATGTTCCACGGTTCGCTGGTCGCCAACAATCGCGACGAGCCGTTACTAGCCGCCGATGCGCCTCCGTGGGACAGTTATACTTTATGTGGACTAAGGTATAGATGACAGCGGAATTGGAGCGGAGAATTTAGTAATTGAATGTAATAAAAATGCCAGTTTTTTTTTGTAGGCTTTGAAGTGGAGCTTTGTGTTTTATTAAAATGTTATTTTTTGGGAATTGCTTATTTTTGTTTTTTTTTTGTCGATAACTGACAATATGCTTAGCTTAGCTTTTAGCTTGAGCTTGAGCTTGAATGCTGGTATTAGGTAAGATTACCTAACATAAAATAGACGTTATTTTCTATAGTTTTTGGAAAAGCCTAATGGCATTATGTCGTGGTAGACGTACTGTGTAGAGATTCTCATAATAGAGGAGGTTCATTAATCTTATCACCAAAAGATTTCTTTTTACTTTATTAGACATCAAAATCCATACAAGAAAAACTTTCTCGGTTCTTTTCATGCACCATTGTCTATAAGACTCGTACTTATATTCAATCACAATAAGAAAGAAAGAAAAAAATACGTTTATTTGTCACGCACAGGACAAAAAAAAAGATTAAGTTAATTACAAAACGAAATTATATAAAAAGTATGGCATGCATCAAATCAAAATTAGTCCTGTACAAGGCAAAAAAAAATATAAATAACAACATTCTACATGTAATTGATAACTTTCCTTCCCATCATTTTCATCATTTTCCCGATTGGCGTAGTGGTAGTGGCGCTGCCTTACGTTCTTAGGGTTCTGGGTTCAAATCCCGGTAGGAGCAAATGTTTGTGTGATGAGCACGGACATTTGTTTCCCAGTCATGGATGTTTATATGTATAATAAGTATGTATTTACAAATAAAAAAGTATATATGTAGTACATCAACTATCTAGTGTCCACGACACAAGCTTTGCTTAGTGTGGCACTAGGTGGCGCTGTGTGTTAATGTCCAGCGATATTTATTTGTTTATTTTATTTATAAACTCTTTTCTTTCATTCCCCGCTGCCGCTCCCGCTCCGCCTATAACTCGTACCACACCTCAAGTGACATTGACACGGCGTGATGTAACCTAAAGTGGGTCGCACTCGTTACAGAACAATGCGCTATTAATTAATAACAGCGGATCAGTTTATCTATCAATCGATACGGTATCATCACCTACGTAATTGTGAGGTAACTTTTTAGCGGGTAATTATGTCGTGGTAGACGTATTGTGTGGAGTTTTTCATAATACAGGAGGTTCATTAATGCTGTTATTACTATGGCAAGTATGCTGCATGGAAGAGATTATCTTTTCGTACGTATGTTTTCAATCAATCCGGTGAGGATAATTTCAAACTTTGACAGATAATTTGCTGAAGTAAGTATTTTAATACGTTGAACGTCATGATGGACACCGCGTGTCCGACCGCATACTTTCTCCCGTGACAGCACCTATAAATCGAGAAGGGTCCTAAAATCTTAAAAAAATGGGCGATTTATGGAAACAACGATTTACTCATTATTTTCCGTGATGCTAAATGGCAGACACCAGTGTCCATCAAGTACTGCGTGGACTTGCAACCATCTTTACTACCAAGGGCACCACGCGGGTCATGCGCAAAGCCCGCGTTACTAAACATGGTTTTAATCTGGCGTTCAATAATTAAGTACAATGTCCGGCCCTCGCTCAGCTTTCCAGGTTTGAACCAACCTTTAATCTATACGAATATTATAAAGCAGATGAGTTTGTTTGTTTGTTTGGTTGAAAGCGCTAATCTCAGGCACTACCGGCTCGAATTGAATTTTTGTGCTGGATAGTCCATTTATTGAGGAAGGCTTTTATAAAACATCACGCTACGATTATTAGGAGCGGAGCAGGAATGAAAAATGTAGCATAAACGGGTTTTTTTTCCTAACTCCTTTCTATTGAACCAGCAACTACATCCATAAAACCATTCAATTCAACTCTATCCTATATCGTGAAACTTACAAAGATAAAATAAAACATCATAAGCTCCATTTAATTTCAATCGCAGAAAGTTATCTGGCACTTAACAGACTGAAGTAGACACCACCCGAAATGAATATTTAAGAGGAAGAGTGCTGTAAAATTGATAATATACCGCATTTGTAGATCGTATCCAAGCTAAACGGTTGGCGGTGTCTATCATGGCCGTTCTGCTAAAATATGCAACGAATCAGCTGGTTTAAAAGCAGGATGAGATTTGTGATGTGACCTTTTTGGAGTACCGCTGTCGAGGTTTATATTTTGAGTTGTGATCGGATATTTGGAGCTTTTATCTTTAATGTGTCTGACTTAGTAACAAGCATTGTACATTTTTTATTGAGCTTGAATATTATTTTAGAACATTAAGAAATTCTAACGATGTACGATGCGAAAAATCTCTTTTGAACTCAACTTCATTCTCTCAATCTTTAGAAAAACCTATGTGATAGACCTAGGTAAAGTGTGGTAAAGTGTGGTTATAAAAATTACAACAAATATTATTTTCGAAAGCATAAAAGGAAGCTACTTTAAGTCAAAAATAAACTCTATAAGTAACAATAAAAGTTACAATAGTACGATCATTCAGCAAGCAAGACGAGATGAATGTTTAAAAAAAAATCCACTATTTCCAGTAAAATCTAAAAATAATTCCTCATCAAGTATGAAAACTGGAGTAGGTATAGTTAGGGTTTGAGGTATTCTCTATGGAAACACAGTAAACCATTTAGTCGATTCAATTTGAATGTGGAACCGCTGCCACGCAGGATGCAACCCAGTAAATGTGCCACAGACTTGCATGAGCGAAACGAGAGCTTCTATTGAATGATTAGACAGAATGATTTCCGTTGATAAAAAGAAATTGAAAATTATTGTTTCTCTTGCGAATGTTTTAACTGAATTATGAAACACCGGAGTTGTATTTAATGGGAAGCTATTTCTATAACTGAGTTTGTGGCAGTACGGCACTCAACCAAGACACCAACAAATTGAGAAAATTAAATGATTGCAGCGCATAGAAGGATCTTTATTTTCCAATTTTTGCTCTGCTCATCTTAAAACTTCGTCATCTTCTGCCTACCCTTTTTCCAACTATGTTAGAGTCCAGTCCAGTCTAACCGGGTACAGCCTAATACCAGTATTCAACATGGAGCGACCGCGTATTCTCCAGAACCTAGTTAGTACTGCAGGGTAATACGACATTCAACCCCATTATACCCCTCTACCCCTTGGTAGCACTGGCAGTTAAACTTGTGGGTAGTATTACTTTACTTTACTTTTTCTTTCTTTCTTTCTTTCTTTCTTACTTATGTTCTGCTTAGGTTGCTTATTGTTGCACCTACATAGGACATCTGTTGTTTCCATTACTAAGTGTTGTAAATGGAATTTGTCTCGGGGTCGTGAGTTAGCAATGTGAAATAGAAGATACATGTCCTAAGACAGACTATCATTTGTTGAAATGTGGAAGAGCCAAATACAACTGTCTACATCTTTAAGCCAGACAGTGTGATGTAAAAGCACTGCAGCATTTGACGTGTTCGAACTACGCCTTGCAGAATGGGCAGAGTTCCAAGAGATTTGAACAAAAAGTTTAGGCTTGTTGGCACACAGTTTTGGACTTAACATTCAGTATGAGGTTTTAAGGCTTTTTGTAAATAATTAAAATCGAAACTTTTGGGGGTAAAAGTGTCCATGTTTTTGAGTTATTTTTAGACTTGTATTCTATTTTCTAACCCAATTTCTTATCAAGGACATTTTAAAGACTGCATTTAGTTCTTCGAGTTTCAATGTATTACTGACTTCTTTCGGAAAATTAGACTATTCATTCACGAGGCATGAAATTATGAAGGCATGAAATTATAATTTCGCGGTCGGTATGGAATAATTCGTGGAATTACGTCTTATTCTGTTAAATACATTATGTAGGGTTGAGCCAAGAAGGTCAAGTCTTTAGTTTACTGCTTCAATATGAATTAATTTCTCAGAATTACGTAGCCCTTATAATACTACCGGAATAATGAGCTTATCTAAGCCGGGACTACACGCCTCTGGTTGGGTCCGGTTTCCGTTCATTTTAAGTATTCATTCCGATTCTCAAGATAATACGAGTAATATCGCAGGACATTAACACACAGCACCACCTAGTGCCACACTAAGCAAAGCTTGTGTCGTGGACACTGGATAGTTGATATACTACATATATACTTTTTTTGTTTGTAAATACATACTTATTATATATATAAACATCCATGACTCGGAAACAAAGATGAGCTGACTAGCATTATAAGACTTGAGTCTTACAAAACAGATGAAGTTAAAAATGGAATCATCGTCAAGCTAAATTCAGAGAACTAGCATTAAATATTGATAATTTATTGTTTCTATTTGGAAATTGAACAATGAAAATTCATAATGCCGAAACCCGAGGGAAAACGGCAATCCATCCCACTAATAATTCATCAATTACGAGCCTAAATTCGGATAACATTTGATGAATTATCCGGGCAAATGCGTAGAAATCAATTTATTAGTTAATATTTATTGAATACCAACTTTGATTAAATAATATTTTGATATTGGAATATTGTTTACTCACGTATAATTGTAGTTTACATAACCGAACCATGTTTTCAAGTAAACATGTAATAACTAGTTTATATACGAGCAAGTTTCAGTAGGTAATAGGTATCTGAGGTGAGTTTCAGGTCAATCGTATTCCTAAACTGATTTGCTAGTGATATTGCGAGCTGAAAGCTTAAATATAGGGTGTAAAACACCTCTTCACGAAGCCGAAAGGCACTTGTTCTCCCCATCATTGCGATCATTTTTTTTTGTACACCATACCTGGGAACCTTCTAGTTACTGAGATATGGGGGGTCAAAGTTACAACTTTTATGACAAGTTTTTTTTAAAATACAAGTTTTTTTGAAAGATTTTGACTTTTAACACCTCCACGACCCCTGTACTATTCAATCCATTCATCAGTACAATGTTTTAAGTGCGTTACATTGAGTTCTATCAGAAAACATTATTTATAACCACAAAAAAAAAATGTTGTTTCCCAGCAATATTTTTTGCGTAAAGTTACTTAGGTTGATGTACAGAATGCTTGGTTAACGGCTTTGTGATGTGGTTTACACCCTGTATAAAGCATTGATACAGTTATTTTGAGTTTGCCATTTAGGCAAATCCTAGGAAAATAGGTGCACTGCAATTTGATAACATGCTTGACCTCTAAACATAACTTTCAAAATTCGTATTCTTGATCCTGTGGTACCTCAGCATATAACGGGACAAACTACCACTACTGGGTCAAAAGTCTTCTCACTGTAAGAGGAAGCGGCGTACAAGTTATGACACAAAATCTTCGAAGTTTTGATTCTAGGACATGCTTTTTGGTTTCCCCGCGATGTTTTCCTTCAACCTTAATGTGAACTTCAGTCTTTATTTTATGTTTTCTTTCTTTCTTTATTGTGTGGTTAGTATCTAACTTGGTGTCAAAGTTTTTGTTCTCATCAAACTCTGACTTGACTGCCATTTTACATGCCGCCAAAAAATATCTCTCTTGCGTGCAGGTTTCCTCACGATGTTTCATTCGAAGAAAATGTCATAATTAATGCACTACGCTCATAATTCAAAACACTAGAAGAGCGTGCCTTTAGTTTATGTGAAAATATATCATGATTCACACATAAACTTATGTTTTTGCTAAACGTAGGACACCAAATAGCTCATAGCTTAGCTGTTGCCTTGGGCTATAGCTCGCCCATAGATCTGAGCTGCGGGGAGCCACAGTAAATCTTAAGTAATAGCTGCAAACTATGATTTGTTGCTTTTGAACTACTTTACAAAATCACTCTTGTTACACCTAATGGGTGAGAAATTGCTGTAATAGAACTGCTAGGGGATAAGGTCAATTGACCGGTTAGAATACGGCTTTAACTACGATCAAGTTGAAATAGGCTATATTTATAGAATAGGTAGGTAGGAATTCTATTAATAGAGAACCCTAGGCCGACAGACCCTCTATCTCTGCAGCAAGGTTTATTAATAGTGACCTTTATTATTAATACTTTACCATATAACATCACGACGGTTTAGCCAGAAGGGTAAGGCAGAGGTGACCCACATTTCACGACTTGTTCCATTTAATAGGGGTAAGAATTCAGCTTTTTATTATCCTAACATGACATCACGCCTGGCAACCCCGGAAGATTAGGTATAGGTGTGCACCCACATTTCGCAAGTTATGTGTAAGTCCCATGTAGTAGGAAGCCAGCCAATTTCCATCAACCGGGTACAAATCCAGACTCCGAGGCTTCTACTGAAAAATTCCTAATGAAAAAACCCAAAAACACTTTGTCCGACCCGGAAATCGAACACAGGACCTAATGATTAACAGTAGCGATTGCGACCACAAGACCAGAATTTTTGATGCAAAAACACAGCCGAATTTATACTTAAGGTACATTAAAATTAGACTGGTTTAATTTCAAGTCCAATGTTTGCTTGATTATACTTAATCAGTATAATTTGACTACGAGGAACATCAGTTACATGACGCACGAAGTAGTGAAGAATGGGTTCCTGCATTCCATACGACATGACCATTATACTGCGATTGCATGTACGATGTAATATCTGTTTTACGTAATAAGCAGTGTTTGCGTTTACTTATGTTTTCTGTCAGGAAAATAGATTTGGAGCTGCTTGATTTATCTGTCGTACTGTGTGAAAATGACTTATCTGGTGACTAGTTATAGCTGTGTAATAGTATGGAAGAAGAAAACAGCTGCGCTGACCCGCCAGGAAAATGTAAGGTCGCATTAGGTTGCAGTTTAAAAGAAACTAGCTTCTGCCCGCGACTTTGTTCGCGTGAAGTTTTGACATCGCAACGCATCGCCTACTCAACGAAAGCTTTTTTCCTCCTTGCAATATTTCGTATTGCTGCTCCGCTCCTATTGGTCATAGCGTGAAGCCTATAGCCTTCCTCGATAAATGGACTATCCAACGCAAAAGACTTTTCAATTCGAGCCGGTAGTTCCTGAGAAGAGCGCGTTCAACCAAACAATGTCTTCTGCTTTATAATATAAGTATAGATATGGCAAGGGATGAGATGATACAATTTATTCCTTTAGGGAAGCCGAGGTAAGATGATGATTAAATGCACGTTCCGGATCTAAAGCTCTGCAGATTGCAGAAAGGCCACCCGCCGCTGTCAAAGTGTCAGGTTCGTCGTAGACGTCAACAAAAAGATTGGGATAAAAGCAGGAGAATGCCAATGATGGCCTTTACGTGATTTTAAATTCAGTAAAACTCCTCTTGCTTTTACACCAATAACAGACAACAGACGAATAAAAGGGTATTCTTTGGGTGAATAATAAAACAAAATTGAACTCATTTGCAAAAAGATGAATAAAGGAAAGACACTGTGAGATGTCACTTTGATCAAAGGCCTAAAAACTTGATCACCAACAAAAATAAATTAGATTTCCTACTTTGCCGTAAAGTTCACAATCCAGTGAAGTTGGCAAGATCTCTGAGCAATGAAGTTTAATCTAGCAGAACAAAAGTTATGATATCCTGAAGTTCTCAAGAACTTTGCAAGAACTTCACAAAACGAACATGATTAAGTGTTAGGAGAAGTCTTGAAGTACCAAGTTAGGAGAAGACACTTTATACTTTGATTGGCTATAAAATAAGTTATCTCCATCGGGGGATGTTATTAATTTAATTAACTTCATATAACTTTAATTATTTAATCTGTCGTTTGAAAGCACGCGGTAAGTCTGAACATTCGAGCCAGGCAAAGTAATAATAAAATTTAATTTCATCATTAATAATAATTCCATAATGATGTAATTAAATTATTTCATACATTACTTATACAGGGTGAATTTTAATTAATGCGACAAAATGAAATTGGAGCTTCAGTTACAGTAACATAGTAATTATAAACTGTTTTTTCTACAATCTATGTCGTTAAAAAAAATTACGCGATTATCGTTTTCAAAAGGTCCATTGATGTTATTATCTTTATTTAAGTACGAATTATCGGTATTCCAGTAATATGCAAAATAAATAAGAAAAATTAAGGCAAAATTTGGTAAATGGCCGCTATATTGAGCACTGCGATGAGTCGGCAAGATTTTTGATACTTTTATTATTTTAACGGTTTTCGTAACACTGATCAATTATTTTTTAATTTTATATTTTATACATGTTCTTGACAACACGTATTATTGTATATTTAAATTTGTCGCATCTATTCAATTTCACCCTGTATATTAGGAGTAGGACACAAATGCCAGTCCGAGTTGGCGCAGTAGAAGAGTACCTGGAAAGATATGGGGGAGGCCATTGCCTAGCAATGGGACATTCAACGACCCGAATGGCGTAGTGGTAGTGAGGCTGCCTTACGTTCTTAGGGTCCTGGGTTCGAATCCCGGTAAGAGCAAATGTTTGTGTGATGAGCATGGACATTTGTTTCCGAGTCATGGATGTTTATATGTTAATAAGTACCTATGTATTTACAAACAAAAAAGTATATATGTAGTATATCAACTATCTGGTGTCCACGACACAAACCTTGCTTAGTGTGGCACCAGATGGCGCTGTGTGTTAACGTCCAGCGATATTTATTTATTTTATTTACTTATTTTATTCAAGGCTAATAAATAAAATAAAAACATAAAACCAAAGAAATTTCAAAATTGAAGTTATATAAACACGAAACAGTAATAGAGAAGTAACCAGGAACTTGCAATTCTAATCTTTAAACCAAATAAAAAAGATTTTCCCGAATAACTCGTGCTTTGCGTAAAGTATATTTAACGGTTTTTCAAAATTAAGTTATTGTTGTAACTCCAAACATGCTAAAATTACTACGGGGGAATTTCCCTATCAACACATATTGCGAATTGCGATCAACCACATTCAAGAGACTGTGACATATTTCGAACGCGATTCAGATGCACTGATCGTACGACATTTCAATAGCAAAATCGACCCTAAGTACACTACAAACATGACACTGGGTCCCTCACTAAGTCCTCAACTTTGAACAAGTTTCCAAGTTCCTTACTGAACGACACGGAACTGACGTAAGAGACTCAAACTTCCCCGTGTACCTCTCTGAACTCCTAAGTTCTTTTCGAGTAACATCGGTGAATAATGGCACTATTACACATATGAATGTAGGCTGTACTGTGTCAGATATATTTGTGCGCAGTGTGTTTCTTTTTTTTTGTGTAGGGTTATGGATGGTGTATGTTTCGTAATGGCCAGTATTGTTGTTCTTTATTTTTTCTGTTTAAAAATAGCTGGTGAAATTAAGATACATAAATAAACCTATACAGTATAATAAGGTGTGACGTTAAGTCATTATTTATTTTCTCCAAAATTATAATCCTAATATTTTCGTCAGTAAGTTGGTAGCACACAAATAAAACAAAACAAATAACGAAATAATACATATCGAATAATAATATTCAAACGGACCCTAACAGTCAGTTACAATGATTTTGAATTTGATTAACCTAATTATTCCCGCTACATGATAATTTAACTCGATGAAATCAGATCGGATGTATTAGAGACGAATAATTATAATATTTAGGGACTTGCTGACATCACGCGGTTAGTACAGTACAGGAATAAAATGTAGCTTATGTTACTTGCTGATAATGTAGCTATCCATATTGCGGAAACATTTTTTCAAATTGGTCTATAAGTTTTTGAATTTATCCGTTACATACAATAATACCAATCTTTCATCTTTATAATATTATCATAGATTAGTATAAATAACAACTAACTAATTCAGTAACGTTTAGTTGGATTAAATACACAAAACATCGAGAACTCAACGTCATACCAAACCGAAGTTCAACCAAGTTCAACAATGTAACAGAACTTCCAGACTCCATGCATTTCACATAAATATCACCTTCCAAATACAGTTACACAAACTGCCATGTTGTCTCAACTTCCTCATTGTAAATTACATAAACAAATGTCAAACAAATCTAAGTGTTTTACAACGTTTTAAGACCCGTTACACCGGGACACAGATGAGACCTCGTTTGGAAATCATAAAAGCAAAATGTGTGTGAGCAAGCATTTGTCTAGCTAATTCGTACAAAGCATGAATTATTAATAATAACAGTCGCTTGAATACTTTGCGAATGTCCCAGAATGCGGCTAAAGACGTAAACGGTGACAAAGATTTGGATGATAAAACATTTGTGGGGCAGTAATAAAAGGATAATGAGGATATTAAAAATACAAAGACGTATGTTTTAGAGAAGATTATACCTCATTCTTCTCATCACACATAACCGTGGATGCGACCTAGCGGCGGCGGGCGTAGGTAACATTAAAGGGCAACAGAAGGATTAATTACAACAATGTGTGGGTAATAACACACAAAAGTATAAAATAGGGCTCTTTAATCTTGATTTCGTAATTTTCCTCATGAAAGTAGAATGTATGAGTAACGAAACTGCTAAACCAACACTAAATCTAATCAAAAGCTGGAACAAACATATTGAGGGAAGAAAACAAAACACTGTAGCAATCCCATAAGGAAACATATAAAGGTACAACGCAGGTCTAAACCAACTACTCCATTACAAACCACAGACCGTAAATTCAGTTCCACAAGTAATCAATAAACCCACACTTCAGTGAGCGAAGACAATTCCAATAATAACAAAGTTAATACAGTGTGAAAGTGAGGGGTAAGAGCAGATATTATGCAGAATTGCACACGATCTCGTAACACTGTGATGTATCGCTTGGTAACAGTTGGCGCATTCGTGCATAAACGTGGCGTGCTCGATGCTGATTGAAATTATACTAGCAATCTGCAATACACGTGGGAGCTACAGTGAGAGTTTCATTCAAATTCAGTGGCGATGTTATAGACTGGTGGAATTGCGAAGCGTTCAACGAAGATCGAGTTGTTGCAAGTTATCAAAACGTTATTGTGCCACAACTGCTATTTGAAGTTTTGTATAAAATCGACCGATCACGCGCCGTATACTTTCAGATGATTGGGTTTTCAACGGTATTTTTAGATATTGATTGAAAATTCAATCTACAGACAAAACTCCATCTTCTTAAAAGCTCTGCTACGAGTATATTGCAAGTTTGGGACTCGTATACTAATCTGTAAAAATTTGATAACCACTTTGTAGTAATTACTGAAAAATCTCCAGAATCATCAACGAAATTAAAAGTAAATGTACTACTAGTTCTTCAAATGAAAAAAAAAAACAAAAACAATTCTTTGCTTTAACCTTTAATGGTCTCATAATCAACTTCAAAGAAATCGAAACTAACAACATTGAAAGAGTTTTAAAAAGATACTTAACAAGCGATGTTCTTTCAAAAAGAAACACATCTAAATCCATTAATCTAGTAGAAAGTGGACAAGTATAAAATCATGACAATGATTTTGTTCTTCAATATCAGATGGACATTGACGTAGATGACATGGAACGAAAGCGGTCTTACTAGACTTGTGTGGACAATCTTCAAAATACATGCAAGCAATAGTATATAAAAAGAGCTTAGAGTAGAAGTACTTAATGAGCAAACCAATGTAGCCAATTAACGAAAATTAACTTGTAGTTTATCAGAGAACGTGATAAATCCTCACATCTACTGAATGAACACTAGATGAGGATATTTTTTAAATGTTTGATAGAAAGTAATAAATGTAACATAAACTGCGAAGTCACTCTAGGTATAAATCAATCGACCAATTACAATAGCAGACCCTCGGAACAAGTGTCAAATACCCAACAAAAGCCTATTCTTGCGTTATCAGATGAGCACACTGCAGTTGACACTATTAGAGAGAACTAGGCGAACAGTCTAGCTGAAAGTAAACTCGGAAGTAACGGTAAAATACTCGCCAAGGGTCAACGAACCAGTGCACCCAAGAACCTCGTATTTGTTTGCGGAAAAAAGTCATAATTACGAATCGTTCTAAAATTTGTAAGCCTCGGTTTGAGCATGACTGTGGTCACGACTGGCGAATTACTCGCCCATTCCGTTACGGCAGATTATAAGATAGCTTTTGTAATTTTGGTCGAAGCGAATTGGGGCATATTAAAGTTAAGTCATATTTCTTTTTTGGAGATCTATGTGTCGTTATGTTGTTAAAAAAAGCTTAAGTGCTCATCTTTCTGCCTACATTTTTAATTGACGTTACAGCCTGTTTTTTCGTTTGTACCAGGCTTAGCTGTACTCGGTTTTTGAGAACACGACGCATTTTTGAGTCCCATTAGCCTAATGGACAACGTTTGGGTGTCAGGCATTACTGAAGGAAATACTGCAGCTAAGAAGAACCCCATATTCTCATGGGTTAGCAACGACTGGGTGAAAAAAACCTTATAGCTTCTTCCGGGTCAATAGCTACATTGTATAAGTTCGTAATTTTGTTCACCAAGAGTTACCTCCTACTAAATAAACCGCAATTTGCTTTATTCCAAGTCCAACACCATGATCACAAAGCAATAACACAATGTGAGCAATTAATTCAGGAGTAGATAATATATTGTACCGTACAAACTTTATTGGGTCGAAGTTTCTCTGACCCAAATAAATAAAATAGTTACTGAAGCTGCAGTAACAATATAAATAATTTATTTTTATGGCCCAGGAACGTCGATAAGTAAATTACATTAGCGCTAACTTTAATTAACTTTGCGTCAGTAAAGGTGCGTTTACATTGAGCAACTGAGCGGTCGAGTACTGAGTGTAAAATTAATAACAATTTGAAAACCTCGTTTAAATGGCAAGAGTTACTATTTGCTAGCTTACAGCCCGGAGTATTTGCATTAGACCACAAATAGTATTTTCAGGACTGAACAACCAGTGATACAACCTACTTTGCCAAATAATACGCACCCTAAAGTTTCGCCTGTGTAAGCAAGGAGAGCTTATTGTATTATTTAACAGTTCAGCCCTAAAATTCAAGGACCTCCCAACTTACTTTGATAATTATTTAAATTCGCGTCTGCAGCAGCTTCGTGGAAATTATACCTATTTGCATCCTAAACTTGGACAATATTCCGACCTATGTTGGTTAATATTAGATGATGTTATTCTGTTTAAAAATATTTTGAACATTGTGAAAAAAAATTTTTGAAACAACTTTGTAAATGTTTTTTCTTGTGCATGTTACAATAAAATACTAAAAAGTACGATATTATAAATGGCGATCTGTTGTCCACACCATTACTTTACCGTTAACTTACTATTTACAACTGTTGACAGTTTCTAATACATAACAGTGTTAATATTAATTACTTGTTACCAATAACATAGAAAATTGAAGTCCGTTTTGCACATTTATATTTACAACCAACATAAATTTCTTAGTTTATTGTTCGTACAAATTAACTTGAGCTCACTATTTGCCTTTCTATATATATTAAAATATGTGAAAGGATTTATTACCTCCATGCAAATATGCGAGCTAATGAGCTGTGAGCTGCTGAGCTGTCCCATTGTATGGACCCCGGACATCGCTGGAAAGCGTCATCGCCAGAAGAAGAAGCCGACGGTGATGGAATGGTACAGGCTAGTAGTAGTCATTATAAGACAGATTATAACTTGGTACCTTTGAATGCACCAGCTAACATCCCGGAGGTACACAAAGCCATCTTCTAGTTGCCGCTGGCATTTGATTCCGGTTATAATGGAAAGAGGGGAATAGGTCGGTGTACCAAGTAACTGAGTTACTGTGACATCACGGCCACCCGGCCATATACGACCATCTGTTTTGGGCCATTCTCGAGAATTCTCGACAGTAGGCACCTTGGCGATTTCACTGATGACTCATACGGACATTTCCGATGCAAGAAAGTTCGTTTACATTTAGAACTCGGTGTGACAATGGGTTTATTGACCAGAGGTAAAGTGATAGCCTTTTACTTTTTGAGTTCGATGTTTGGACCTAATCGAATCGAAAAGTATCGAACATTTATTGACTACGTGCTCGAAATACACATACTTTTAATGCCTTCATTGGCAAGTTCAACTTATACAATCTGAATAAAGGCTGGAAAAACTATCAGAAATTCAATTTAATTTTATATAATTTAGTTTTTTTTATAATATCGACAACATAACACCACACAGCAGCTGGGTTCTTTCTTTTTTGTTAAGTTAGTGCCTAACTTGGTGTCAGAGATTTTTTTTTTGTCACAAAAGACATAAATAATTAATTTGTTAAACTTTGACATTATTTCCATCACGCGACATGCGTGATCTGTGGCTTTATTTGTGTGCGTGAAGGCGCAACTATAGAGCTAGTAACAGATGGGCTACGACTAAATACGGGTAGTTTATACTTACCGATTTTCGTAAGTAAGGGAGAATAAAGAAAAAACCTACCGATTTCACTATTGATTCGGGTTAAGAATCATTAGCATAGATACCTCCTTGAATTTGACCACCAAGCATAGCGACACCATGTATACTTCCAAACAAGCTATAAAGTAATCTTTAGGTATTTTAAATTTGTTTTCCAGCCTATTTCCTTGGACCACCATTTTGTGTTCCTCAAAGAATCCAATATAACTTAGTAAGAGTTACAGGGAAAGGGCGGAGCGCCGCAAACTGCTGGCTCATAGTACTAACTCCTTAAATTGTCGTACATTCGCTTCTGCAACATTTATTTGGAATTGCTTCCAAAAGTTTAGTACGTAATCGTTGTATTCTACACACCCTATAGAAAGAGCTATTATTTCAATGTAATTCAACGTCCTATTGTAAACAAGCAAAATACTTACTTTAAAACGTCTTCTGAAAGCTCCGTAGTCTTTCATAGGTTTCTCATGGGTTCGTGATGTAGGAACTGTTAACACTTAAATATTACCTATCTGGTCACCTAGACGTTGACAGATAAAATAAAGACAAGTAGACAAATATCTGTCTTTTCTTAAAAAGACAGATATTTAAGACAAAAACAACAAAAATATATTAAAAGAATAAGAATAAAAATCTGCCGTTTTTTCAATTCAGGAATTGAAAAGACGGCTACTTTATCCTAACGGTTAATTTTTACCCCACGTACTACCTAAAGGTTTTGTTTTTGTTGCTAATTTTATACAATACCTGCCTATGTAACTTTTGATACATAAAATAATCATTATCTACTTTTGAAGTGGTCTATACTTTCAGTATTTTGGTATGTGGTAAGTTCCTTCTCCCTCCTCCTTCCTACTCCTCTCTACTCTACTCGACACAT
Organism: Xestia c-nigrum; assembly: GCA_916618015.1. Classification (NCBI taxonomy): domain Eukaryota; kingdom Metazoa; phylum Arthropoda; class Insecta; order Lepidoptera; family Noctuidae; genus Xestia; species Xestia c-nigrum. The sequence continues at coordinate 6,509,332 of OU745256.1, forward strand.
CGTTTCATAGACACAAAACGTGGCGGCAGACACAAAGGCTTTTAGACCGCCACACTAAAAGCTACTTTGGTAACGCGACGATACTAGTTACTAAAACATGTTACTAATACAAGAGCCGCCATTATGACGTCACGTTTTGGCGGGAATCCAACACGGAAGGATTGAAATATTAGTGCAACCAAAGAGGTTTAGTGCTGTCAGTCTGGTAATGGAATTTGTATGATAAATGCAAGTGGATTTTTGAATCATAATGGTGAATAGCGGTAGGGTTGATGATCAATGGTGTTTTTACCTTGGACTGAGAAAATGGTTTCGTAAGAGTTTAGTACATTCGTTATTTCTATAGTGCTGTTGTCTACGGCACTAATAGAAAAAGCACAATAGTGAAACCGTCAGGGTGGCCCGCGAAATTCAAATTTTCTTACGCTTTTTGCAATTTCCAGAGCAGTGGTAAGTTTTATGTTGATAAACATATCGGTCGCGACTGTAAGACGTTCTCCGTTCTCCAAGTTCATAAGAGTCGAAGAAGGACTTTGACCGTGAAAAATTCGTTCATCGACTCTTATGAACTTGGAGTCGTTGTATTGACGGTTTTGATGATTATAATTCTATAACTTAATTCGTCTTACAGTCGCGACCGATATGTGTATCAACATACAACTTAGCAATGCCCTGCAAATTTAAAAAAAAACGTAAGAAAATTTGGATTTCGCGGGCTACCTTGGAGCATTCCACTTAACCAACTAAAAAAGCCAGTAATCCCCGTTGAGTTAGGCAGAGGTGTATCTAATAGTCCAACCATAATTATGTCGCCAGTTATGTTTAAGTCCCATGTTATAGGGCAGTGGTTCCCAACCTTTCTTAGACCAAGGACCACTTAGGTATGTTCATTGTTAACAGGGACCATAGGGTTCTAGATAAACATGGACACCGACAGGATTATAACTAGGGAAGTGAATCTTTAACTCACACTATACGAAAATTTGATAATGTGATGACCCTTTAGAATTAAGATAGTGATGGATACAAAAGCGATCGAATTGAGCTCGAAAATTAAGCAATCATTTAGTAAAAGATTCTCAAAAAAAAATAGAATTTTGCCTCTGATAGGTTCAATTAGGTTTGTGTTGAGCTTGCATCTTCTGTGCAAGTTAAAAATTACGAATACCATTTTAATCTTTCGCGGACCGTAGTCGCGGCTCCTGCGGACCACCAGTGGTCCGTAGACCACAGGTTGGGAACCAGTGTTATAGGGGAACAGTCTGTTGCCATTAAAGTGGATGCTCCGGGGTGGCCCGCGAGGCCCGGAACATAAAGGGCGAGGAAGGAACATGGATGGGTTTTAGTCAGTAAAAGCATGCTGTGCTCTCTTAGAACATTGGAGCCTGCTCGAAAATTTTGTACGGAAACTAGCGCCAGCTATCCCTGAGGATGAAATTATTTACTGGTTGGGTTGCCACTTTATAACAGTGATAAGATTTAATTTAAAATAACAATTTTGATAAATTAGATTGAGAAACCATATGTATTTAATCTACACCAATCTAAGTAAATATAAAAAAATAAAAGAATTAAATCAATCAATGATAGAAACGTATTTTATTCATGGTTACACTATCAACCATCTGTCACCAACTGACAACTGTCATAGCATGCAATAGAACAGCTATTTTAGGCAGATTGTCAAAAGTACGGGTGGCCTGTTGAGAACTACCATGACTTAGGAGCTGCAGATCGTAAGATCAAACCTCGGTCACGACACACTTTTTGTATTTATTTTGTTCGATTTTGTTTTAACCACCACGGATAGAGAGCGCTGCTTGTATGATGACGGAAATACGGTTGAGAGTACCGTCTATCTCATTATATATATTGTAGTCTTTGAGTAAAAGTCTGACACTCCCTCCCGCTCCGCCCAGAGTGGGAGAAGTTATTTGATGATTTCCCATTCTATAAAAACAAAGGGTGGCCCTCGAAATTCAAATTTTCTAAAGGTTTTTGCAAAATGCAGGCCAGTGCTAGGTTGTGTAACTTTTTCTTGAAATAGTCATTTATTCGAGGTTCATGAACTTCGTGGGTTGTAAGTATTGATAATTTTGATGATTATAATTCTATAACTACATACGTCTTACAGCCGCAAATCATATTTTAGTCAGCATAGTTTAGACCTGGGAATCGAACACAGGACCTCATGCTCAGCAGCCGCGCTGGCGACTACTAGACCAACGAGGCAGTTTTTAGGGTTCCGTTGCCAAATGGCAAAAAACGGAACCCTTATAGATTCGTCATGTCTGTCTGTCTGTCCGTCCGTATGTCACAGCTACTTTTGAAACTAGGCTGTTGAAACTTGGTAAGTAGATGTATTCTGTGAACCGCATTAAGATTTTCACACAAGAATAGAAAAGTTCAGCAGCATATGCCATCAGAAAAATCCGTCAATTCACTGATGTAGATACCGCTAGACTGGTCTATTTTAGTTACTTCCATAGTATAATGTCTTACGGTATTTTGCTATGGGGACAGGCTGCTGATATTGAGTCTATATTTATTCTGCAGAAAAGAGCCATCAGAGCCATATATAATCTTCGTAGGCGCGATTCTCTAAGGGAACTATTTAAGGATATTGGCATCATGACGGTTCATTGCCAATACATCTACGAAAACATAATGTACGTCAGAAAAAATCTGCATCTTTATGGTAAAAGAGGTGACAGACACAATTACAGTACTAGAAATAGGAACCAACTAGTTCAGCCAGGCTTTAGACTCGCTAAAGTAGACTCATCTTTCATGGGGTACTGTTTGAGATGCTATAATAAAATTCCACAAAGTATTCTTGAACTGAATGAGAAAAAAATTAAAACATGCATTAAACGCACACTATGTAAACAAGCATATTACAAGTTGAGCGATTATATCGCTGATAAAAATGTTTGGCTTAATGCTGGTCCTGCTCCACATGGACAGGGGCGCAAAAATTGATAGCATTAAATGGTATTGTTGGAGCTGCTGAAGATTGTACAACTATCTTTGCATTGTATAGATTCAATGTTAGTATTATATAATCGCATAGCCCATTTCCCTTCAAAATGGTTGAGCTGAATGGTGCTGATCCATGCGTCATGTTCGTGAACGGGCGCTGTCAGTTGTGACTGGTCATTTCTTAGTCGCCATGGTTTATTTGAATTAATTATTTTTGTTTTTGAGTTGTATTTTATTTTTGTTTTGCTATGGACACTTTTAACGTGCACATCTTGCTACATTGTTCTCACATAATATACCATCTCAACAAGAATGATGTAACCAAGATTTTGTAACAATATTTTGATTTAAAAGAGTGTCCATGGAGTTTCTTGCCCGTTCTTCTCCATAGAGATCTACGTTAGGGAATGGGCAACTACAGTACTTTCACAGTTTTTATGTCTTGTGACTGGGACTGTAGCTACTTTAAATGTTCATTTTTGTTTCGACAATTCAAAAGTGCCTGTAACTGGCCTACTTGAAATAAATGCTTTGATTTTGATTTTTGATTTAAAAAAAACAATAAATTTTGGGGATCCCCATACTTAGAACTGATTTATTCCCTTTATGTCGAGTCCCGTTATGTCGAGTCTGGAAGTCTATTGTTCTCCAAAGTATTGATATTTTACCTTTATGTCGAGTTTGGTGAACAAGTACAGTCAGGGACGTAAATTAAAAGCCAATGGCATACAAATCTTGTTTTATTATTTGTTCTTTTACTTAATTTCATAATTATGTATATCTAATATTTCTTAATCTAAACATATAAATCACAGTATAATCATCACGTATTTATATAATTCTTTAAAAAAATCAATCACAGTATAATCATCACTATTGTTGCAATTAATGTGAAACAGCTTATTACAGTGACTGATGAGAGCAGCGGTGGCCCAGTGGTGGGAGAGCAGCGGTGGCCCAGTGGTGGCGGCCCCGACTTACGAACAGTAAGTCGTGGGTTCGAACCCAGGTAGGCGCATTACTTTGTGTAAGTTATTTTCATCACCGCTGCTCTCAAAACGGTGAAGGAAAACATCGTGAGGAAACCGGCTTCTCCTAGAACCAAAAATTCGAAGACATATCACATCTACCAATCCGCACTGGGCCCGCGTGGTAGATTATAGCCCAATCCCTCTCATTGAGAGGAGGCCGTGTCCCAGCAGTGGGAACATTAAAGGCTGATGATGATGATGCAGTATTTAGATTAAGAAAATTATCTTTATAAGAAGAATTATTTTTTACCTGTAATCCATACCCAATAATATAAATGCGAAAGTAACTCTGTTTGTCTGTCTGTCTGCTACCTTTTCAAGACAAAACGGCTGATCGGATCGTAATGAAATTTGGCAAGGAGATGTATTTCAACCTAGGGAAGGACATAGGCTATATACTCGTATTATCACGCTAATTACTTACGGGGCTGAGCAATATTGCATTTCGTCTATATTTGACAACTGACAACTGTCATGACATGCATTGTAATAGCACACCTATTTTAGACCATATGACACTAGAAAACAAATAGCCCGTCGGTGACGGCAACTGCCTTTCGAACATTGAGTCGGAAGTTCAAGCCTCAGTAAAGACATGAAATACTTTTTGATTACTATACTTTTTATACGTACTTTTTTTAACACTTAAATGACAGTTTGGGAATCATTTATTTTTAATAATAAATCTGTAAACATGGCGTTTAACCTGTTAAAGGATCACACATAGAACCCTTTTTCTACTATTTCTTAAATTTTCGTCTGTGTCTGTGTGTCTCTACGCAGCCCTTTTGTTAGAGCATCACGTGTAAATTATAAAACTAATGTGGTTTGATTAAATGCACAAATTAATATTGTGCATAACTTAGAGAAGGTTTTGACTGCATCATCATCAGCCTTTAATGTTCCCACTGCTGGGACGGCCTCCTCTCAATGAGAGGGAATGGGCTATAATCTACCGCGCGGGCCCAGTGCGGATTGGTAGATGTCACATGTCTTCGAATTTTTGGTTCTAGGACAAGCCGGTTTCCTCACGATGTTTTCCTTCACCGTTTTGAGAGCAGCGGTGATGAAAATAACTTACACAAAGTAATGCGCCTACCTGGGTTCGAACCCACGACTTACTGTTCGTAAGTCGGGGCCGCCACCACTGGGCCACCGCTGCTCTCCCACCACCGGGCCACCGCTGCTCTCATCAGTCACTGTAATAAGCTGTTTCACATTAATTGCAACAATAGTGATGATTATACTGTGATTGATTTTTTTAAAGAATTATATAAATACGTGATGATTATACTGTGATTTATATGTTTAGATTAAGAAAGATTAAATGATAATGATAAATGATAAATGATATTTATTTTGCAAATTGGTTTTCACAAACACTTTTACACGTCCTTATTTTTTAAACTAGATGGGGCCGGTGTTTCGTACCTGACTACTCTGAGAAGAAACAGCCGAAACAAACTCAGAGGTCATAGTCTCTTTTAAAGTCCAGACAATCTTGTTCAACTTACATGAGAACTATGCAGATTAGAGTCTGAGATGGTCTTTTGAAGAAAGAACCATACAGATTTGAGTGGACCTGTCCAGTCAGTGCAAGCATTTGTCAGTTATCGTGTAGCTCGACTTTTAACTCAAGGAGCTCAACGAAACGACGAACAATACGAAAGAAAGGACATTTGGGTAGGTCGCTTATAGTACTCAAACTGCCAGACAGTCGTGGGAAAAAAACAACAAAAAGAGACCCACAAGGTCCTCACATTCACAATTATTAAATAAAATAAATAATAATTTACAAAAACAAATGTCAATAAAAATACGAAATGTCAAATACAACACATAAAATAAACAAAAAATAAAGTAAAAAAATAATAAAATACTGAACTAAGTATTCATGTCAAATCATTAAATGTCATGACAGTCACAAGTAAATATTCATGTCAAATAAACACACACATAAAAAATAAAAATAAGTAAAGTAAAAAAATAAAATACTGAACTAAGTATTCATGTCAAATCATTCAATGTCACAGTGTATAAAGTTAAAGGAATCAATAATAAACAAGCGAAGTCCGAAATTTCAACATTCACAGAGCAAATTGGAGCAGCTTAATCCCAAGCCTTTTTATCTTCGAGATAGTGATTAACATGATAGAAGGCTTTCAGGCAGAGCTTTCGTTTTATAAACAATTTGAATTTATTTAGGCTTAGTGCCTGAATATGGGTCGGAAGTTTATTGTAGAAACGTATACATTGGCATCTGAACGTACCCCCTATTTTTTTGAGCCTCGTTGCAGGAACAACAAATTTATGTTTGTTCCTCGTATTTATGTTGTGGATATCACTGTATTTTTTAAACAATTTAATATTTTTATGCGCGTACAAAAGGTTTTCATATATAAACTGAGAGGGCACAGTGAGAATATTAATCTCTTTAAATTTTTCTCTGAGGGAGTATCTGGGACTTAATTTATAAACAGAACGAATAGCCCTTTTTTGCAAAACAAATATTGTCTGAATATCGGCGGCATTGCCCCACAAGAGAATACCATACGACATCACGCTGTGGAAATAACTAAAGTAAACTAAACGAGATGTCTCTAAGTCAGTTAGATCACGAATTTTTCTAACGGCGTATGCTGCTGAGCTAAGTTTTTTTGCCAATTTGTCTATATGTGGGCCCCACTGAAGCTTATCATCCAAAGTTATGCCTAAGAACACTGTGTTATCCTCCATTTTTAATTCTTCATCCTTGATTAGTACCCTAGTTTCCCCTTGTCTTACGTGGGGTATCGTAAACTTAATACATTTCGTTTTTTTCTCATTAAGGAGTAGATTATTAACATTAAACCAATTAACGACTTTTGCCAGGGCGCTATTAACATCGTCCGTAACTAATTGCTGGCGTTTGAGTTTAAATAAAAGAGAAGTGTCATCTGCAAACAATACTATGTCATGGTTATCCTTTATGAGGTAAGGCAAGTCATTTATATAAATCAAAAACAAAAACGGGCCGAGAATTGAACCCTGGGGCACCCCCATTCTAACTACGGAACCGGGAGATCTTTTCCCGTTAACATCAACTCTCTGAATCCTATCACTCAAATATGAAGTAAGAAGATCCAGAGAGGCATTACGGATCCCGTAGTGGTGTAGTTTCCTGATTAATGTATCATGAAGAACGCAATCGAAAGCCTTAGACAAATCGCAAAAAATGCCCAAAGCATCGCATTTATCTTCCCAGGCATTATAAATATGTCCTAAAAGTTCAACACCGGCATCAGTAGTTGAACGACCCCGTGTAAATCCGAACTGTTTGTTATGCAATAACTTGTGTTTATTAAAAAATCTTTGCATTTGTTCTAAAATTAGTTTTTCAAAAATTTTACTAAATGTGGGTAGTACTGAAATGGGTCTATAATTAGTGGGGTCCGATGTGCTACCCGATTTAAACAGTGGTATTATTTTACTATATTTCATTAGATCAGGAAACTCACCACGGTCAATAAAATTAGATATACATAATTATGAAATTAAGTAAAAGAACAAATAATAAAACAAGATTTGTATGCCATTGGCTTTTAATTTACGTCCCTGACTGTACTTGTTCACCAAACTCGACATAAAGGTAAAATATCAATACTTTGGAGAACAATAGACTTCCAGACTCGACATAACGGGACTCGACATAAAGGGAATAAATCTTAGAACTGAAACTTATTTTTTTTTTCATCAACCCCTTACGTGTGGGGTATTTATGGATAGGTCTTCAAAAATGATATTAAGGTTAAAAATGATGAATGATATTAAGGTTAATTAAAATATTTAATTTTTTTTTTTCTAAAGTGGATAGTTTGAGCAAGAGACCCACCCTTCCAAAGTGAAAAAATGTGTGTCCCCCCCCCCCTGTAAATTCTAAAATACGAGAATGATAAAATTAAAAAATATATATGATGTATATTACCATATAAACTCCCACTGAAACTTAGTTTGAACGAGATGTAGTGAGTAGTTTTTTTAATACGTCATCTTTTACATTATTTACATTATGTTACTCGCTGTTCATGTGCGGGTCCTACTCGCACTTGGCCGCTTTTTTTAGGTAAGCTAAAATGATATTTTATCTATGAATGATTAACTAAATATTTTCAATGCTTGACATACAGACAGTCGATTTAGAAACGAATAATGGAAAAGACTCAACAAATCACGACTATCGGATAACAAGTGGAAATATAAAGACTTCTACAGCTTCTAAAGCTTCATTTTGTTTGTCAATTTAGTTCGCAGTTGACGTTTCTAGGTCATGATTGTCAGGCCTTTCAGGAGCGCTGTGGTGTCATCTAGAGAGGAAACTTTTGTGTTCGACGTTTTAAGGCTGACATGACTTGGGCTGTGTTCAAGGTGGCGAGAAACTTAGATAGCTCATAGTTTAGTTTCTCGTTGTAGTAGAGCAGCCAATTAAGAATATATACTGTAAGTTCTAGTGAGTATTCTAGGTACTCAATTGTAGATTGTTCCCTTGAGCTGGGTACAATTCTGAGAATTGGTGCTTCCCTTGCTTCTCATTACTTGACTTTGCTCTCCTAACTTAGAAATTGAATCAAAAACTTGCATTTTAATACAGACGAGGAGTTTTCTACGATATTTCAGGATATAAAATATGTTTGGCTGATTAAATACAACATCAAGATGTGTTATAATTAATTTGGAATTCCTTCTAAAAAAAAGGTTTAGGAAAGTAATCGAAAAAATCAAGACATTTATTTTAAGTTCGAGCGGGCCGGCTACAGAATCTTTTGAAGTTTTGGAATAAAGTATCTACAGTCCCAGTCACAAGGCGTTATAACCGTAAATTACTGTAGGTACTGACAACAAACTGGGCCTCGATTCTGCTATTACGATAGTGTCAGATTAGGCGATCATTGAAGTCACAATGATCAAGTTCTGTCAAGTTTTGACAAGTTTGGTAATCTACTAATATAATGGCGTCATTATGACTTCTCAATGAACAACCACTGACACTCCATTGAAAGAAATATCATTGAATATTAATCTCGTACATGAAATCTGACATGAATAAATGTTCGCATTTAGTAGTAGTTATCGAAAACCATTTGTACTAATGGTTTTATAATAATGGCAATACGAAAATGCCATTAAAACACAATTTATTACGAGACCATCGACCGACCATTGTGAATTTAGCAGATTACGAACTTTAAGCAAAATGACAATGGGATGAGAATGGAATCGTGTTGTAGTGACGAATTTATTAAAATAGCAGAATAAGGCCCCTGATGACTTCACGGAGACTGATACTCCGTACATGTTATTCAATAATAATTGAAACAAATATTTACTGCAAACTATTTCGACGTTCACCCATGCATGAGTGTAGGTACATATGTACGTCGTATGTAACCACATGCGGTATACATACAACTGATTCCAACGTTCAATGCAATATGTTTTCCGATATCGAAAGGTTTCGTTTTCCTTCTCGATTCAATTTTTCTTGGACGATTGATGTTCACAAGCACCAACACGATGCCGTGGCTCGATTTAGAAATCTTTCGTACAATTCTGTGGATTTGTTACAGGTCGTACATATGATATAGAAAAATTAGCAGGTAGCATATAGAAAAATAGCATTCGTAGGTCTCGAGTCCGACCCCACACGACAGGCACTACTGTTTTTTTCTGTTCCTGTGCGTTTTGTATAATTATCACTACCTTCGGTGAATGCAAACATTGATGGGTCAGAGATATTTCTCGATGGCATAAAACTCTGACACCAGGTTAGGCACTAACCATTTGTAAGAGTAGCACATCATCATCAGCCTATAATGTTTCCACGGCTGGGACACGGCCTCCTCTCTATGAGAGGGAATGGGCTATAATCTACCACGCGGGCCCAGTACGGATTGGTAGATGTCACATGTTTTCGAATTTTTGGTTCTAGGACATGCCGGTTTCCTCACGATGTTTTCCTTTACCGTTTTGAGAGCAGCAGTGATGAAATAAATTACACAAAGTAATGCGCCTGCCTGGGTTGGAACCCACGGCTTACTGTTCGTAAGTCGGAACGCCACCACTGGGCCACCGCTACTCTCTAGAGTAGTAGAGAGTAGCACATGGAGCGAACAAAATTTATTTATATACAAGAACACTATCAAATGTACTTGAGATGGGACACAACTGTTTCAATTACCTACTTAAATTAGCTTGCAGGTACAATATCAGAAACCTCGAGATAAGTAAACTTCAGAACTATTTTTAGGTTTCCGTAGTAAACTAGGAACCCTTATAGTTTCACCATCTGTCTGTCCGTCTGTCCGTCCTCGCTTAATCTCTGTGACCGTTAGCACTAGATAATTTGATACCAATATGTGTGTATATCAATAGAACTTGGTACCAATATGTGTATCAATCACGACGACAAAGTGGTAAAATAAAAATTTGAAAAAAATGTTTTAATAGGGTAGCCCCCCTATACCTATGTAAAGTGGGAAGTGATTTTTTTTTTTTAATTTCAACCCTAACGTGTGATATATTGTTGGAAAGGTATTTAAAATTTACTAAAATATTTTTTTGATAATGTCAATAATTTCGGAAATAATCGCTCCAAAAGTAAAAAACAATGAGTGTCCCCCCCTCCTCTACCTTTGGAACCATAAGTTTAGAAAATATAAAAAAAATCTGAAAAGTAGAACTTTATAAGGACTTTCTAGGAAAATCATTTTGAACTTGTTTCAAACAAAAAAAGAATATGAAAATCAGATTGGATTGAACACTTATTGTGACGGACGGGAAACTACGGCATATACCTATCCTAAGCTAACCGCTTAAATATATAAAAAAAGTGTAAATATCGCTTGGCATTACACACAACGCCATGTAGTGCCACACTAAACAACGAGGCTTGTGTGGTGGACACCAGATAGTTGATATATATGTATATATGCAGTTGGTTCTTGATTCTCTTCATTGCAAAATGTTACAACGACTTTAATCTCGGTATAAACATTCTGAAAACGTAGCCTCTAGACTATTCTTGTTTATTTCTATGCAAAATACAATAACAAAAAGTGTTACATAGCATCGACGTGGCTTCGAAAAAGGTAACCCTTTCCGCCGGCTTTTCTCTTAAAAAGCCACTTTGTATTCAAAAAACTTTGATAGCTTTTAAAACACTATTTGAATACACTTTCAACGCTGTCCCTGGTTTTTGTTTGCAAAAAACGCGAAATAAAATAAAAAATGAATTCTTCTTTTAAAACTTTATACAATTTCATTAAGACCTCTGCAATATTAAGAGCAGACTAAATTAATTATTTACGTACTAAGTTTTATTTTGTAGAATCTTTTCAACAACTTCAATTATTGTTTCAAGACAAGTTGGACACTCCAGCGACTAACAATAAATGTAGTCCCTCGTTCTTAAAAAAAAAAAAGAAAATGTTCAGGGTGGTTGAGACAGCGGCGCACAAACACACACCACGTAAGTTCATCAATTTGAACTCCGCTACATAGAATTTGACTTAATTTTTTTTTTATCTGCTGATTCATACATGTGTCCATTCAGCCAGTTACGTTTAAATCCTATGTAACAAGGGGCCTATTGACATCAACCGGTCACGATTATTTCGAGACTTCGGAGCTGCTACTGACAAATGCCTGAAGAAAAACCTTAATAAAACTTTGCCTGACCCAGATATCAAATCCCGGAACTCATGCGCTAATGCTGACTACTCAACCAACGAGGCAGTCCAAGTATTGCATGATAAATTCTATTGATTTTGATTTAAACTTATATCAAGCTGAAATCAATACACATCACACCATCTTCTAAAACCCATGAAACTCACACTATAATTAATAACAATTCAAACCAAGTACCATTCAATGTTGTTGTACCCACATTATTAGTTTCCCCAGTAATATCACAGCGCACATATCCATATCGTCATATAGTCAAGTTTCTACACGTATTAGGGGCTATCGGCATGTCGATTAGCCCTCCGGGATAACGCGGGCTATAAGATATAATCAGACTTAATTATACACAAGGTTCATTGGATACGGAACTACGAGTACCTACTAGTCATTGGTGGAGGGAATGGGTTCCGTGTTCTTGTAAATAGAGATGGGTCTTTGAGCTTAGAGGTTTGTTGATTGTGCTCATACTTTTTGGAATAAATGTGTGAATTATTTTTAATTTTGAAGTGCATTCGAAATTTAAAACATACAGACACGGATTTAGCATTCTGTAGAAGTCGATTTTTAGTAAGGTTTCAATGTTTCTCAACACCGAATAAGCGGCGTAAAGCTAATCGCTAAAAAAGACATCTACATTATTACTACCTATTATAATCCCGGGATCCCAGTCACATTAAACTAGCTAGTAAAATTCCGCAAAAGTGATAGATTTTTAGTTCGCCGCAGCCGGGTAATAAATCAATAAGACTATTTTGGTCATGGCGCTAGGTTGTATTATTTACACAAGTGCTGGATTGTTTTCAGTGTCTCTTACTGATGACTGCGTTAATTATCTGGATACCTAATAGAAGCTATAGTTTAGAACAACTTATCGTATATAAAGCCGGATCAAATCTCAGATTTAATCGAGCTCTCAGAAACGGGGGCCAGAGAAAACTGAATGTCAGATAGTCTAATCAAATTAAATGTTCATTTATCTATTAATTTTCTTATATATTTTCTCACCATGTTGGAAACAAGGAAGCGATCCATCTCCTTTAAAATCGCCGTGCAATCTACATCAAGAATCATAAGCGTCGCACGTTCGTTCCCCGATCCGGACAGGTACAGATAACTATCTATCATATGACGTGCAGTTAGAAAACCAGTTGACGTTAGTTAACTTGTAGTTATGCGTTAAACTGAGTTCTAGCCTTCAGGAGTTATTGGTACCGGAAGAGTTTATTTAGATATTGGTGTTAATTGATTGAGAGAGGTTCGTCTCGAGATTTTTATTAGCATGATGTTTTAATACTCATCCTGTTATGGATATTTTGTCCCGATCATTCAGATAAGAAACGGCTATAGGATTAGAACATAGAAACCAGTGATAAACTGTGCGAAAGATGATAATTTAAATCTAAAAAGAGGCTAATTAATAATATTAAAATGGCCACTTATCTCCCCTCACATTATGTGCCAATCCCTAACAAATCGAGAAACGGGCAGCAAATTGAAGATTATAATTTACTTTGGGTTCATGTCATGTAGTGCCGGAAAATGATGCGTGTGGTGACAGTAATACATAGTACAATCCCAACAAAAACCTCCCACAACGGAGATCTACAATAAATAAGAGATTTCCGACATCTACAACACAGAACTGGGACTCGTAATTTCAAATACGTGTATCCAAATAGACTGCCAATAAATAATAAAAATCCAACACAAAAGGAAAATAAAACGAAGAACTAAATTGTAGATTATGTTATGACAGTTAACAGATTCATTCAGCCGTATTATTTCGTTGAGACATTTCTTATTTCCTCCTGCCAATTCTTTTCTTAGATTCATAAAGAAATCAAACCAATCGGCAGCGGAAAGAAGATTGAAAATCGATTGGCTACATTTTCTTACGGATGGAACATTAATTGAACAGTTGAAATTAAGTAAAAGATTGTTTTTCTTACTATTGTTTAAAATTTAACAGCTTTTGAGAATGGATAGATCATCATCATCATTTCAGCCGAAAGACGTCCACTGCTGGACATAGGCCTCCCCCAAGTGTCGCCACATTGACCGGTCCCGTGCGACTCGCATCCAACGGAGTCCCGCAACCTTCACCAGGTCATCGGATAAATAGATGGATGGATCATCTGCCGTCTAGCCTTTTCCAACTATGTTGGAGTCGGCTTCCAGTCTAATCGGATGCAGCTGAATACCAGTATTTTACATGGAGCGACTGCCTATCTGACCTCCACAAACTAGTTAGTACTGGGTAATATCCAATATCCAATTTATTTTTGTTACCTATTCTATTTAATTTTCGATTTCATCAGTTGTGCTTTTTATCATTATTGCCTTTTTAATATCTTTTTATTATTATTTTTTATTAATGAGCACGGTATTTATAAATATGCAACTCTACTACTGATTATCTTACGTTATGTTTTGTTTCACCATGTTATTTAATTTAAACATTCCATCATTTTTTACTTTTTTTTATTATTTTTAATGTGTTTATGTAACATTATACTGTTAATTAATATTTGTGCTAAAATTTTAGACTTTATGATGTGTTTGTTTATGTTGTCGAGCGTATGGCCCTCGTGGGCTGTAGTTGAAAATCAGCGTCAGGTGGCACACCTTGTGTTGCCATCTGACATTATGCTGAGCTGAGTCCCTTTTGGCATTATACTGCTGTTTGTTTATGTATTATGTAAAATGTTATAGGTATTTTAATGCCAAATAAACACAATTTTCTTTCTTTCTTCTTTCTTTTCTTCCTAATACGATACCACTGATACCACTTGAGACTGGTTGCCAGTCTTTGAGGGCCACTGACTACCTGTACCGACAGTCAAAGATCTACAAATAACAGCCGGGACCAACGGCTTAACGTGCTTTCCAAGGCACTGAGGAAGCTCGGTATGTAAGAGTGATCACCCATCCACAGACCAACCTAGGCAAGCACGACTTAATATAAAGATCCTTCACGGATGTTTCTTACCTTTTTCTCGCAAAACTACTGAATGCATTTAGACGAAATTTGGCACACAGATAGTTTATAACCAGCATTAACACATCACAAGATACATTTTATGCCAATAGTTGATCCAATAAATCGAAATCGAATCAATAAATTGATTGTACAATAAATCGAATTCCACGTGCGCAAAGCCGCGTGCATAAGCCAGTAAATTATAAAGCACTAGAAACTTAGTTTTGGTATTTTCATAAAATTATTAAAACTGAAATGCAGGATGCCAATCTTCATTACGTCGGCTACCGCAGTAGAGTTAAAAAATATTTAAATTCTTTCATGCTTATATTTTATCGCGGTTGAGTTGGAACAGGATTTTCAGGATACCAGTGTAATGATCCAGAAGATTCAATCTTAAAAAAAAAGTGCTATGTTTCCAATTTTTTCCGGAACTATATAAGCAGGAATCATGGATTATGCAAAAGGAGTCCCTATATTAGGTCTAAAAAATTGGCGATGTAACATCAGCGGAATTAAAAAAAATAACGGTGTAATTTGTTAGACCTCCCTGCTCCCTCCAACGCGCATCCCCCACCACAGCACGCATAACTCATTTATTAAACGTCACAGTCCCTATATTAAGGATCGTAGCAGGTGTTATTAGTATGTATGGTTTAAGGTATTTATTGTTGTATTAATTAGTTGAACCCTACTCTATCTGTGGTAAAAACATTTACTTTGTAAGTACTAAACTACTTTTGTTTATGATACTTTTAAGTTTGTCTATGATACTTCTTCTTGTAAAATCTCTCGTAATAAAACTACGTACAAGTTATTCAAGTATATTTTTATTAATCCCATTATTTATGTAGGTATGGGTCTTTGTTGCTTGAAATAAATGGTTTATTATTATCATTATATAAATAATTAAATAAATATCGCTGGACATTAACACAAAGCGCCACCTAGTGCCACACTAAGCAAAGCTTGTGTCGTGGACACTAGATAGTTGATATACTACATAAAGGGTGTAAAACACCTCTTCACGAAGCCGAAAGGTACTTGTTCTCCCTATCATTGCGATCATTTTTTTGTTCTACACCATACCTGGGAACCTTCTAGTTACGGAGATATTAAAGATGTCAAAGTTACAACTTTATGACAACTTTTTTTTTAAGCTTACTTACATGTTTTTTTTTATAAAATTTTATCACCTCCACGACCCCCCTACTATTCAATCCATCCATCAGCACAATGTTTTAAGTGCGTTACATTGAGTTCTACCACAAAACATTTTTTATAACCTCAAAAAAAAAAGTTGTTTCCCAGCAATATTTTTTGCGTAAAGTTACTTAGTTTGATGTACAGAATGCTTGGTTAACGGCTTTGTGATGAGGTGGTTTACACCCTGTATATACTTTTTTGTTTGTAAATACATACTTATTATACATCTAAACATCCATGACTCGGAAACAAATGCCCATGCTCATCACACAAACATTTGCTCCTACTGGGATTCGAACCCAGGACCCTAAGAACGTAAGGAAGCGTCACTACCACTACGCCATTCGGTTCGGCCTACCACTGTGAGAAAAGTGCAAATATTTGTACTGATTGTTTTTTAACAGTCTCCAGCAAACTAATCACCTCCGTACACAATCACAGGTAAACAAGTCGGTCTAAATGATTTCTCCGATCAATCCAGACATATACATCTTGTACATAGTAGTCTAAACTACATCCTATGCCACTACGATGCACGGCAGTTATCCGCTAACGAACGCGCGGCGACATCGCAATCTCCGGTTCTTTGCGACTCAAGCTAACTATACTGTATTGATAAAATGTTGGTAAGGGAACAGCCGAGATTTATTCTGCTTACACTGTAAGGATTTGATGTTGAAAATGGTTGATTTTTGTAAAGGATTATAATGAGCCTTTTGGACGAAAATTAAAGCAAGAAATGTCACTACTCAATCGCTTTATTGTTTTAGGACTACTTATAACAATATTAAATTGTTGTCCAGGCTTGTTAAATATTTCAAAGGTTGTCAAAGTCAAATTGTCAAAGGATGACTGGTAGGGAATGCCTATGGCATTAAGTCCGCCTCTGTACTATGTGCTTGAAGTGTTAAATATTTGTATTAGTTACATGAGACCGGCCCATGCTTTGCAAAATTATTTTACGAACAGACAAATGGCGGAGCTGTTTTATTTAGTTCTTATAGTCCAATATTGTATCACACATCAAACAGCTCCTTCAAATGATGGCGAAACCAGCTTTTAAATCCTTTATACATATCCCTATTAATATTATAAATGTGAATGAAAGTTTGTTTGTTACGCTTTCACGCGAAAACTCAACCGATCATTATGAAACTTTGTACACATATTTTTGGAGGTATTAGAAGTAACATAGGATACTTTTTACAAATAAAAAACTAACCCTCACTCGCAGACGAAGTCGCGGGTCAGCTAGTAGTTCATAAAACAATGTAGTCAGAGAAATACAAAAGGCACCTGTGTTTCTAAATATGGAAATATATACTTAGATATAAATTACTTTTACGCTTCAAAAAATGTAATAGCTCGGCTAATAAGCATGATATAGATATGATTTATAGCCTATATCACTCACGAATAATGTAGCTTTCAGCCAATGAAAGAATTTTTAGAATGGGATTATTAGCTCCCGAGATTATCCCTTACATATAAACTTACAAATAAATGTTGACCTCTTTTTACTAATCATCATCATTATCGTCAGGCGATTAATGTTCCCACAGCTGGGACTCAGGCCTCCTCTCTATGAGAGGGATGTCTCGAGTAGTATGTCTTTATTTATACTAGTAAGATAGGCAGTATTAATAAATGAAACAGTATATAACAAAAACTCCAACAGAATAAATCCGCCACAGCATAACAAATTCAGTCAGAGAAAACTCACACATACCCAGCCTCCAAACTCACCTTATCGCCTCCACTTATGGAGGCAACTATTTCAATCAGTATACCATTAAACACTTACTCCTCGGCTGTCTCGACCTATACTCATATATCATGTCTACTACCCGCCCCACCGTAATCTGATTTCGGCTAGATTTAACCAAGTCTGGGAGATTTGGTACCGTCCCACGAAATAGGCACTTTAGTTAATAAATAGGGTTAGACTGTGTTATCGGTTCTATCTATCTGTTTGGAGGTACATAGGTTCACACTTATTTATCAGTATTGGAATTAGATTTTGGAGTTTGATGATAAAGGTCTTGGTTGTGTGTTACTTGTTTGTTTTGTGAATTAATCAAATTGTTTACATAATTATATGATATATTATGTACTAGCTGACCCACGCAACTTTGTCTGCGTCACATAAAAGAGAAAAAGCCTACAAAAGGAAAAAATATTCCCCGTTTTTGCAAGAACTTTCATTTATGATCCGCTCTTATTGGTTGTAGCATGATGTTATATAGCCTATAACCTTCCTCGATAAATGGACTTTCTAACACAAAAAGATTTTTTCAATTTCAATCAGTAGTTCCGATTAGAGAATGATGATGAGTTCCTGAGATTAGCGCGTTCAAAAAAACAAACAAACTCTTGAGCTTTGTAATATTAATATAGATTGTGGTTTCCCAGGAATGGATTAAAGAAGAAAAAGGCGTCAAACAAAACGATTGGAAGATGATTTCAAAAAAAGTAGCTGCTCCAAAGTGGACAAGAAAAACAAGGGATAGGTAGAAATAAAAAAATCTAAAGTAGGCATTTGTCGAAAGAGAAGCTGTATATTAAAACCGATACATGCGTCATGTTCGTGAACGAGCGCTGTCAATTGAGACTGGTCAACTCTCAGCTGCCACGGTTAATTTTAATTTATTTATTTTTTAAGTTGATTTAATCTTTTCTCTGGACGCTCTTAATTTGCACGTCTTTCTACATCGTTCTCACATATATGTATAATCACAACATGAATGATGTAACCAAGATTTTGTAACAATATTTTGATTGAAAAGAGTGTCCATGGAGTTTCTTGCCCGTTCTTCTCCATAGAGATCTACGCTAGGGAATGGGCAACTACAGTACTTTCTCAAGTTATTATGCCTTGTGACTGTGACTGTAGCTTTGATTTAGTTTTGTATTTTTGACATTCAAAAGTGCCGTAATGGTCTAATTGAAATAAATGATTTGAGTTTGAGTTTGATCATCTAAGATTCTAAGATAAGTAAAGAACACGAGTATGTGTGTTGTAAACATTGTACTTGTTTTATTTCATTTATTTTATATATTGTAAGAAAAAAGATATTTTGGTTTCCATTGCGTTTTCTAAACCGTCCCAGGCAAATATTTAAATAAAATTCTTAATTAAAGGTAGTGTCAAAACTAACAATAATAAATATAACTAACAGCGTACCGCTCAAGTCTAGGTATATAACAAACGCTTTTCCTACCCAAGCGAATTTCTGTCAAAATGTTAAATGTATACCCGAATACAATTCTCCAAGGAGAACCTTTTTAATAATAGATCAAGATACCTAAGTAAGTGCGATATATTACAGAGGAATATCTTCGCAAATTATAGTAAATTGTTGTGAGAATTCGTCGGACAACTAAAGCTTTTGCTCCACACCAACACACGGCTAAGCTACGCTCCTCTTTTTTGGAAGTCGGTAAAAAAAACCTCATCGCTAACATCGTTATTAAAGCACATGTTACCACTATTATCAATGCCTATTCATACATAATGTAAAGGGTGTAAAACACCTCTTCACGAAGCCAAAGAGCACTTGTTCTCCCCATCATTGCGATATTTTTTTTTCCAAACCATACCTGGGAAACTTTTAGTTACGGAGATATGGGTGGTCAAAGTTACAACTTTTTGACAAGTATTTTTTTAAATGCATTTTTTTTGTAAGATTTTGACTTTTAACACCTCCACGACCCCCGTACTATTTAACCCATCCATCAGCACAATGTTTTAAGTGCATTTACATTGAGTTCTACCACAAAACATGAATTATAACCTCAAAAAAAAGTTGTGTCCCAGCAATATTTTTTGCGTAAAGTTACTTAGTTTGATGTACAGAATGCTAACGGCTTGTTAACGGCTAACGGCTTTGTGATGAGGTGGTTTACACCCTGTATAAAGAGGAAAGGTTTCTATTTTTGTATCTAACGAATAAACTTAACAACTACTAGACCGATTTGATAAATTCTTTCAGCAATGGATAGCCTAATTATTAGCAAGTAACATAGGCTATATTATATCTTCATACTCCCACGGGAACGGGAACTACGCGGGTAAAACCGCGTGACATCCGCACTAGTAGCCTATAATAATCTGCAGAATTCTACGATGCTTTCAATAATAGCTCGTTTATCAAAATATGATAAGGTTTTTAAGAGTTACGAGGGATCAGATACACGAAAAGCCTGTTTTAATCATAATCCCCTTCTTTGTCCTCGCCATAGTTGATTAAAAAGAAACACGCTTACATGGCAAAAAACACATCTTATACAGCAGTGGACGGTTGACCTAATACAACGCCGACACAAAACCGTCACTCATTTATCATCATAGAACAAAACAGACGATGTATACTACTATAAAATTAGTGGCGCATTAAAGTAATTGAGGCTGTCATTTGTTTTATTATTTCTCTATTAGGGTTGATGTAAGTTGAAAAGATGAATTACTAATGAATTTCTAACCTAAATTCTCAGAACAAAAGATGGATTTGTAACGTTGATCAAGTTGCAGGTTATATTTTTTTAACATTAATTTTTTTAAAACACGTTTTATTAAAACTAAAAGTCGATGTAATAATTATTTGATATTAAAATATGAAAATAATAGATACTCACAGGTTGTGCTTTTCTCTCGATCTCGATGTAGATCTGAAAACAAAATAATATATATAAAGTATACTTAAAGGCTTTTTTGAAATAAAAAAAAACTTTTTTGCAAAAAATAAAACCGACTTAAAAAAAACAAAAAAGTGAAAAATAACTTTAGCTTCTGAAGTCGGTGACCTTTGTTTGATTGCTTTAGTTTTTTTGTCACCGACTTCAGAAGCTAAAGTTATTTTTCACTTTTTTGTTTTTTTTGAAGTCGGTTTTATTTTTTGCAAAAAAGTTTTTATTTTCAACTTTTTAGTGGTTCACATGTGCTTGATACATGGAAAGTGCATACCGTTACAATTACAACAAGCCCAAACACGACTATGGTACATTGTCTCATTATGGAGTACCGTGACTCTTGGCTTCATCATTAGTTCTGATGGTAGAATGGTTCTTATCAAACGCAAATGCTTCACTTGTTGTAGAAAATAACAAAATCGCAACACGTTTTCATATAAAATTTGAAGAGTTCCCTCGATTTCGCCAAGATTCCATCATCAGATCCTGATTTGGTGGCTATGGGACCATTTGGAAAGAATACCCTTTCCAACAAAAAAAGAATTTTTCAAATCGGTTGGCAAGCGACGGAGTTATGCCCGAACAAACATAAAAAAAAAAAAAAAAAAAAAAATTGAAACATCCGAATTGAGAACCTCCTCCTTTTTTAGAAGTCGGTTAAAGAACAGATTAGGTTCATCTATCAACATTTGAAACGCATACAAAGTTTCGTGTCCGTGCTGCTAACCGTTGAGCAGTTCTCTCGTGAGGAAGCAATCCTGGCTTCAGGATCAAGTCATGGCTGCTAAAATGTACTGTCACCAGAACTAAAGTTGTGTGCAACATTTCAGCTCAATCGGTTGGGAGAAATTGGTTTGAAATTGGGTGACAAGATTTGACCAATACATTCTTACCAATAAGGCAAATGAAATAGAAGCTCATAATTTTAATAATTTAAAAAGCTGATCAATGTACCTACGTCTCATCTATGGAAAAGGTACTCGTGTGTAACACTAACTCAATTTTATTTTAGTCCCAGAGGATAATAGTTAATATCGTTTATTTTGGTCCAGAAAGGTTATTCTCGGAAACGCTTACCTACATCAGAGATGAAACAAAATATTAATGGTAGATATCTATTTCATTTTCGGTTAACTTCTCTCACTTTCGTTTACTTGTTCTACCAATAAATTATTTTATTTTTTATTTATTTATTTACTTATTGATTTGCTCAAAAGAAATCCTAAAAAAATCCCATCCAGTTTCTTTCCTCGCCTTTTATGTTCCGGGGCCACGGTACCCAATTGACAGCCTGGACTAACAGTTTTGCGTTATCTTTCATTTAAATATTTGCATTACATGTAGCAATTATGATTACGTGGTGTCGATGTAATTATTATTTTTGTTTTGCTTTTCTATTTATTTTTTATTCTTAACCGTATCTGACCGTGGCATCACTTTGGGCCCTATCAGAATATCAGCGCTGTGACGTTTTTTTTTTAATGTTACAGCACCACGCTGAGATAGGAGCCTTTTGGTCTTGTACAGGACAAATTCTGTTTTGTATTTTGTTTGATTTTTCTTATGATTTCGTTATTTTTTTTTTTATTCTCTCTCTATGTTTACTTTATACCTACTAGTGTTATAATCACAATTTTACCATTTTATTATTATATTTTTTTATGTGTTGTCACGTCGGGCTACTTAATGCTTTTTCTTTCTTTCTTTCTTTCAATTCATTGGAAATACTGCTGTAATTTATTTTTTAGAAACCATGTGTTCCTCCCTAACTTTTCACTACATCAATATACCATGGTGTGATGTGCTGACATGTGAAAACAAAAAGTTTTCAGTGGTATAAGTACCTTTCTACATTTATTATGTAGTAATAAAACATACACAGAAACCATCGTGAATAAATTTGTCAAAGTGATGATGAAACCGCAATTAAATCTATGGATTTTAGACGAACTAACCATCCAGGCAGATCGATACAGAAAGCTACATTGTTAAATAATATTATCATTAATTTGCCCATAATAATTACGTGACTGACTGACACAATAAAGCCCCTTTATTTTAACACAGGTCAAACATACGTAATTGGTTTTTACAAACGTCAATGTAACATGTTTTCGTTCACTTAACACCCAATAAGCGTGCTGTGTTGACAGCAATGCAGCCGCTTGATGAATACAAAATGTAATAATAATTAAAATTTCTGTTCGTTAAAATTTATAATTATTATTATCAGGTAGGTCATTAAATACTGTTAAGTATACGAATTCAATAATACCTTTATATACAATTTATGTTTTGTGAAGAGAATTGTTAATGTATTACACATTTGCAAATACATAGTTGGTATGCAATTTGTTGAGTTTCTTGCTGTATTGACTTACAATATGTAGCTCTAAGCCAATAAACGGCTCATAACTTATATTTTGCGCGAGACATACACATTGATAAATTATCACAACTACAGAATAGCCAACAGGCCTAGAACTATACGAACTCGACGGAGAAACGGAATCACATTACTTCTGGTAGCAACATTATGAAATAGATTCGATACAAGACAAGTCGATTGAAATATAACTTTAATATCAAGGGAAGAAATGGTGTGAAAATTAGCTTGTCCGTGTTGATGATTAAAATGTCATTGCGATGTCCACATTTGTACAAAATTAAAAATAAAGTTTTCGTTCAAAAATATCAGTCAGCACTTTTTGAACGTCAATGTTTACAATAGACAGTGCCTCAAAACGCCCGCCTCTCGAAACTTTCTAGTTTTTTAGCTGAGCAGAAGAAGTGATAGAACAAACTCTCCAGATGCACATTTGTCTCTTAGGTTAGAAAAGCTTTTATACAATAGTATGTGTAGCATTTGATGTTATCTGTGACATCAATCGTAATATATATATTATCTGTGGTTTTTATAATAAGAATATAGACTCTCGTATCTCGGTCATCACCACACGCCAGCTCTGTGTTTTAATTAATATTCCCTAATCCTGGAGTCCCACAATCCTCTACATGGTGTCAGAAGTTTATTTGGAACCCAGAAGAACCAAAGAAAATGCCGGAACAGGTACAAAATATCATTCTAGCTAATAACTTAAAGCCGTTAGTTGTAAATGGCGGCAAAGATGGCAAAAATGCTGCCGAGTCATGGAAGCTGTGGAAACAAAAATTCAAAATCTTCTTTGAAGCAAATGATTTACAGAAGGTCTCAAAGTCAAAACAAATTGCTATATTGTTAAATTCTATCGGTGATGAAGGCCTAGATATTTATAATTCTTTCAATATTCAAAATGAAACGGACGAAACGATAACGACTATTATTGAAAAATTTGATGGAAAATTCAATCCATGCAAGAATGTCACTGTAGAGCGATACAATTTCTTTACAAAGTACCAAAATAGCGAATCATTGGACGAATATGTAACAATTTTGAACAATTTAGCATCAGGCTGCAAGTTTGAAAATTTGAAAGAGTCGTTGGTAAAGGACATGTTTATCATAGGAATAAAGAATACTCAAATAAAGGAACAAATATTGCAAAATCAAAAAATAACGAATGTTGACGAAGCTGTTCAATTTGCAAAAAATATGGAATTGTCACAGGAAAGGTCTAGAAAATTACAGAATGGAAATGAAGCTAATAATAATTCTAGTTCACAAGTGCAATCAATTCGTCAAAGCAGAAGTATATATTTCAAGAACCAGCCATCAAAAAGAGAAAATTCAAAGAAAAGGTCAATAACTCCATACAGAAAATCGTCGGAAAATAGAAGTTCTAGTCAAAATCGATATAAGTCCAGTCCAGCACAATCTTTTTCAGCCAATTCCAGGTTCAACAACAATATTAGAAATAATTCTAACTGTAACAGATGTGGTCAGCTGCATCGGTACAAGTGTCCAGCACAAGGCAAAATCTGCAATATATGTAAGAAAATGAACCATTTCGCCAATTACTGTTTCTATAAAAATCAAAATAGCAAGAAGAATGTAAGTACAATTAGTAGTTCTGAATGTATACAAAAATTGCATAGTCATGAATATGATATTCATAGTAATATTATTTGGGATTACCCTCAAAATGATTTTATTATTAATTCAATTAATTGTAATTCAAATTCACAAAATTGGAAATTAGAATTGAATGTTCATGGCAATATTATAAGATGTCAAATTGACACAGGTGCTGATATAAATGTAATTTCACTAAATACTTTAAAAAGTTTAGAAAATATGTGTAAGAAAATTTTTTTCATTGAAAAGTCAAACATAAAAGTATTTTCATTTGCAGGTCAACTGATTGAAAACTTAGGTTCTGTCAGACTTGAATGTTCTTTTGATCACAAACTATTTAAACCAATCAATTTCATAGTTGTTAAATGTGACTGTTCTACAATTTTGGGTTGGAGGACATGTGAAGAATGTGGCATTGTAAAACGTATTTTCGAACTATCCCAAAACACTTCTAAGATAACAACTAGCAAAGAACAAAGGTCATTACAAATGCTTATTAACAAATATTCAGATACTTTTGAAGGATTGGGTTGCTTACCAGGTAGTGTTAATTTACAAGTAGATACAACCGTCACACCAAAGATTTGTCCAGTTAGGAGAATACCATATGCTCTACAACAAAAACTCAAAAATGAATTAGACCGAATGGTGCGACTACAAGTCATAGAAAAAGTTACTAAACCTACTGACTGGGTAAATTCCATAGTACCTGTAGAAAAACCCAATGGTGACTTACGTATTTGTCTAGATCCTAGGAACTTAAATAAAGCCATAAAAAGACCTCATTTTCCATACCCTACATTTGATGACTTGCGGTCAAGGGTAGTGAATGCGTCAATATTCTCAAAGTTAGATGCTAATTCAGGTTACTGGATGCTAAAATTAGATCCAGAGAGTAGTGATCTTTGCACTTTCAACACACAGTTTGGCAGATATAAATTTTTAAGACTTCCTTACGGAATAAATTCAAGTGGTGAAATTTTTCATAGAGTAATGTCCGAGTTACTTGGGGACCTTCCAGGTGTTATTATATTTGTCGACGATATATTGGTCTATGGTTCTACGCAAAGTGAACATGATGAAAGATTAGAAAATGTTTTAAAAAAAGCTAAAGAAATCAATTTAAAATTTAATAAATCAAAATGTCAGTTCGGACAGTCTGAAGTTTCGTATGTGGGTCATGTTTTTAACAAAAATGGTATTTCACCAGATACGTCAAAAATCGAAGCTATAATAAAAATGCCAAGACCAGAAAACATAAAAGATCTTCAACGATTTCTTGGTATGATAAATTACCTTGGTTCATATGTACCTAACTTAGCTCATGAAACTACTTTACTTAGAGAACTCCTTAAAAAACAAAATATGTGGCAGTGGACTCCTAATCACGAAAAACAATTTACTAAATTAAAATCTCTTATTTGTCAATCACCTGTCCTAGTACATTATGATGTAAACAAACCTGTACGATTGTCAGTAGATGCTTCAAAAAATGCAGTTGGAGCAGTAATGTTTCATGGACAAAATCCTATTGCATATGCATCTAAAACTTTAAATAAGTCTCAGGAAAACTATGCCCAAATAGAGAAAGAATTGTATGCTATAGTTTTTGGTTGCAAGAAATTTCATCAATATATTTATGGAAAAACAACTTATGTTGAAACTGATCATCAACCTCTTGTAACTTTGTTCAAAAAATCACTTTCTGATGTCCCGCCTCGTCTTCAAAGAATGATGATAGCTATACAGTCATATGATCTTAACGTTTCATATACAAAAGGTACTGAAATGTATGTCTCTGATACTTTGTCTCGTGCACCCATATCAAAAACTAATATAGAAAAATTTAATTTTGATGAGTTGGATAGTAATATAGTTTGTCAAGTAAATTTACTAACTTCTAATTTAGCAATTACTAAAGAAAAACAAGAAAAAATCATGTCTCATACAAAATCTGATATGTCACTCCAAAAACTAAAAGAATACTTTATGTCAGGATGGCCTAATTGCAAGCAAAAATGTGATTCAATTGTTTTACCCTATTGGAACATTAGAGATGAGATTCATGTTGTAAATGATCTAGTTTTCAAGAATCAGTCTGTCATTATACCTAAATCTCTACGTTCTGAAATTCTCTCAATTTTACATGAAGGACACATGGGCATAGAAAAAACTAAAAATCATGCCCGTGGAACTGTTTTTTGGCCTAATATTTATCATGATATTGAAATGAAAATAAAACAATGTGAAACTTGCATGACATATAGTTCAAATAAAACAAAGGAAACTTTATTATCTCATGAACAACCTTCTTTACCATGGCAAAAAGTAGCTACAGATTTATTTGATTACAAAAGCAAAAAATATTTAATAGTTGTCGATTATTATTCAAATTACATCGAAATAGCAAAATTAAATCAAGATTCTAGAAGTTATACAGTCATTAATCAAATCAAGTCAATTTTTTCACGACACGGTATTCCATTGCAATTAGTAAGTGATGGTGGCCCTCCATTCAACTCTCATGAATTTCAAAATTTCACAAAAGACTGGGATATTCAACATATCATGTCAAGTCCTCACTTTCCTCGATCAAACGGTCTTGCGGAAGTATCTGTAAAAATTGTCAAAAATATTCTCAGAAAATGTGAACAGTCAGGTACAGACTCTTATATTGGTCTGTTACAATACAGAAATACCCCAAGAGGTAATCTCAAATCACCTTCAGAATTACTTATGTCAAGAAAACTGAGAACAAAATTGCCTACTACAACAAGTAATTTAAAGCCAAAAGTAGTTCAATTTTCAAGTCATTTAAAAAATAAGTCACAAAAGTTGGAAAATAGAAAATTATATTATGATAGAAGTGCTGTATCTCCTCAACAATTTCAGTCAAATGACATAATATTTTTCAAGAGAAATCCCAAGGATGCAACATGGTCTAAAGGTGTTATTTTATCAAAAACTAACTTTCCAAGATCATACTTAGTCAAAGATAGTAATGGGACAATCTATAGAAGAAACTCATATCATATTAAGCTATTTAAGTCAAATCTGTCACAGTCAAGGTCACAAAATAGTTATAAATCGTCACAGTCAAAGGAAAATACCAAAAAAATATTGGAAAATAACAATGATAATGCTAATCATTCTGGTCACAAGTCGTCCAAGTCTTATAATAAATCGTATCAAAAATCATACAAGTCAAGTCTGATAGAAAAGGAGGATACAGAGATGCATCATTATTATATTCCTGAGTATCTATATTGTAGAAGAAAAAGTAATGAGGAACAAATTGTAAATTTAGATGATTCTTATGCATCTGCCGAGTCAAGTCAGTCATCTAATGATGAAAATCCAATACAATTGGATAAGTCTGTCAAGTCAAATGTAATGAATAAAAGTAGGATACAGTCTCCTATATTTGTAGAAGTTAATGATGATGTACAAAATAATGAATATTTGTCAGAAAATGAAATGTTAAGTCAGTCACAGTTTGGTAGTCAAGACTTACCTGAAATGTTAGATATAAGTATAAGTTCAAATACACCGGAGTTAAGATACTCATCCAGAGGGAGATTATTAAAGTCAAGAAAAAGATTAGATTTATAAAAATGAATGTAAATTTATTATGTCAATTTAATGAGTCAATATAATTCAATTTTTAAGGTTAAGTAGTTAGTTTGTCCTAATGTTTTTTTTACGTTCTAATAGCAATGTCAAATGTCATTAACGTCAATGTCAAGTCATGTCATAATTAGTCAATGTCAAATTTATGTCAACTAACAAATTCAGTGTTGCCTTTTTATTATAAGAAAGGGCATGTAGCATTTGATGTTATCTGTGACATCAATCGTAATATATATATTATCTGTGGTTTTTATAATAAGAATATAGACTCTCGTATCTCGGTCATCACCACACGCCAGCTCTGTGTTTTAATTAATATTCCCTAATCCTGGAGTCCCACAATCCTCTACAGTATGTAAGACCAAAAAATCCTACAAGAGCTAAACGCGAGTTTTATAATGCCTGAAAGTGTATGGTTCCCTGCAATAAACAAAACCAGAAAAATATATGATATTTCTCTGGATATATGCTGGTATGATGGTGTTTTGAAAACAAAATACAATTAATTTTCCTCGATAATAAAATCACGAACTTATCTCAAAAAAGTTCTTTTTATACCGAGTAAAAAAAACATGTTAAAATTAATGAGATCATTCTGATTTTTGGCAAAAAAAATTACAAGCAACATATATTAGCATCATAGTGTTTTATTTTTTTAGTCCAACCCATAGATTTTTGTAAATTGATCGAAACCACTCATTTCGCACTATTTGGCCCCCAGTGACTGACGTAACAAATACTTTGTAGTGCACGCTGATTAGAACTTTATTCTAACAGTATTTAAGACAAAGTTCAGACAAAGATGCTAATTTAGCTCATTTGGTCGCCTTAAAGACCTAAAAATCCTAAGAGTAAAAACTTTTCAAATTACCTACTTACCTACAGGTACAACCTAACTGCATTTAAACGTCAACATTTGACATAGTAATGAACAGTTTCCCGGTCAGCACTAAAGACACAAGTGGTATAGATGAGCAATGCATAATTTCTAAGCTTTATTCATAACTGTTCGAGAAAATGACTGACAGGTTTTCATGAATAAGAAGGCTAGTGTTACACCGTTTATTGCTCTTTTCACTGTATAAGGCTAGGTACACATTTATAGATGGCTTACTTAGCTTGTGCAGCTTAGGAATTCTCGGACTAACGAGGAACCAGCGCACGGTGAATTCTTGAATTTTCTTTTTTAATGAATAGGCGACACATTTTTCTGTAGACGCCAAGTGGTGGTAAGGTTTCTATGAAAACGTATGTGGCTTGAGGTCAAGTAACTAAAGAAGGAAGATTTATGAAATTGTAAATCTTGAAAAGGTGCCAATGAATTACCCATTGCTGTATTTGAGATATCAAGTATGTGTGTCCTAATAATTTGGTCGACTTTTTCTACAAGTTGGTGGATGTTTCCAAAGATGAGAAGAGCGAAGGCTATACGTGAATTTTGGTCCAAAACAACAGTATCGAATAAGAGTGAATGCTGAATGAATGTTAGTTTTGAAAAGTCTCTCCGAAACATCATTAAAATTTTGGATTTTTTCTTCAATTAAAGACGGAAAAGATTCGTCAAATATTGGTGACTCTAGAAGGTGAAGAGATTTTTTTTCGGTAATTTTGATATTTTGTGCAAAAAAGAGTTAAATTTTGAAACGGTAGTCTGTCTGTCAGTGGTTTCTGGAAGGTACTCGTACATTTCGCACTTCGAAAGTTTAAGGTCTAGGCCAATGGAACTAATTTTATCTTTTAAGAAAATTAAATATTTTAAGACTGTGTCCACATCATCACAACAGGGTTCCATCATGTAGGTACCATACGTTGAATTTAGAATTTAGCGGTCGAATAATTGGATTAATTGCTAGACTAAAAATAACTGGCCCAAGAGGGTCACCCTGTTGGCATCCAACGGCTGATTCCAAAAGATTGTCCTTATAGAGTAATTTTGAGGGGTTCCTGTAGCATTGTTAAAGAAAACTGTAAATTTTGGGGATGAATTATAGAATATAACTAAAATACTTATAGGGACGGTAACATATTCACTAAAATTGCTACCAATATTTTATTTCTGGTACGCAATCCAAAGAAGCAAAGGCAGTTAAATTAACTCCACATTTTGCACCTCATCGCTCAGTCACCACTATCGAAGCTCATTGTAGTCCATCGCACGTATAGCCTGATTTCTCCTCCATTTCATCTGATTCAAAGGGACGCCACTGAGAATTGGCCTACATTTCATTAATAATGAATACATTATGTATTGTGATAGTACAATAGTGTCTCTATGTTAATTCTGTAGGACATAGTGCTGCTGGAATGTTTAAGTAAATGTAAATGGATGTATGTGGCTCTCTGGTTTTCTATTAGGATGTAGACGTATTGAAGACATGGTTTGTAGGTTGTATATATATGCAGATATTGCAAAGGTTCTTTGTACGAATATCATCATCTGTCTTGCCTTTTCCCAACTATGTTGGGGTCGGCTTCCAGTCTAACCGGATGCAACAGAATAACAGTATTTTAACCCCCGACGCAAAAACGACGGGGTATTACAAGTTTGACGTGTTTGTGTGTGCGTGTGTGTGAATCATTTGAAGATTCTTCATCCGAAAGAAAACAAAACGTCTCTATGAATGTAGGGAGTTCTGCCTTTGACACTCGTAAATGTATCTTTGACGAATCGATCACATCATTCGTCATGTTGTTACCTATTGACCTCAAATGACACATAACAGAGTTCTGTGCTAGGCCCCGTTCCGACTATGTCGTGACGACAGATAATCGTGTAGTTGTAGTGTCGTGGCTTGTGTAAATAAAAGGAGTTGTTCACTTAAAGAACGACACATATGTCCATGACTTTAGCCAACTAAAAACCAACTTCACGACATAGAAGGACCGGGGACTCGACCCTTTTATTATTTTAGAAAAGATATTAGAAGGTTCAAAGATCGGAGCTGATTTTGGTAATATTAATCTCCTGTTCTTATTTAATTTGGAGACTGAGCTTGTGAAGATCCCGAAGTATTACAGGTCCGCGATTAACGTGGCCCCCGAGTAACTTAATTACCTGATGGGCTCCAATAATGTAACATAAGACGTTCCATAAATATGAAAGCAGAAGAATTTATAAAGATAAATACTTTACTAACACTTCATGTTTTTGAGAAAATAACAGAAACTATGTCAATCCCCAACAAACGTAACGACAAAATAACTACAAAAGGCAGTACGCAAGTAATAAATACATGAAATCAAGGCCAATGCGTAGGAGTATTTGCCGGCTCAAATAAAGTATTGACAACTCAAATAAAGCGAAAAAAGAAAATTAGAGGATGATAAATTAAGATTGAACGCGTAGGCAGAATCTTTCGCTGAGGTCACTCACCTGTGACTGACACAATTTTGAGAGCTTCGTACTTTATCGTTTTTATATTTTAGGTCCATTTTAGAACGTCGAGGAGAAATGAAAGGTGCTCAATGGTTCTAATAAAAGAGGATATTCTTTTCAAATATGAAATGTCGGACATTTTGACTAAAGAACAAGAAAAGAAACGGAAATTCTATTTTCAATTGCAATAGAGCAGTCTTTCTAAAGGTGATGCTTAGAATTCAGAAGTGCCAAATATATTGGTAGAGCTCACGAAGCGCGTGCATAATTCTGGCGAAGCCAAAAGAAGGGTTTTGATTTCAAGTATAACATTCCATCAAAGACATCTCATGACTGTAAAAACCGTTTTCATTCACCAGACTTCAATACTACACCCAATTTCGAGCCACACAAAATAGAAACACACTTTAATTCTTAAAAAAAAAACAAAAATAAAACCAAAAGCACGTGTACTTACATTTCTCCCAGAAAACAATCAGATTTTACTCGTAAAGCCATTATTAAATGCCGCTGCATTGTTTCATTGGCTTACAAACAAAATGGAGGTATTTTATCGTGTCAATATAAAATGCATGTTACATGATACGGGTATACGGGGTGATATGTATGTAATACTGACACTAACATTGTTTATTATCTCTATATAAATAATCCTGTATTTTCAACAGTGAAAGTAGATATAACATTATGGTAAAGTCTTATTTTTGGGTTCCGTTGTTAAAAGGCAAAAATCGGAACCCTTTTTAAATTCGACCTGTTCGTCTGTCTGTCTACTAGTCCGTTTGCCACATGATCTATTTCATTTATTTTCGCAGTTAGCCGGTCTTTTTTCAGCTTTTGACATTCTGAATGAAGTAAAGTATTTTATCATTCTATAATAAGGTGATACAAATTCAAATGTGTCAAAATGAGTGCGAAAGCAATACCGATCCTTTACACTTGACTGGTAATTGTTATTAATAATTAAAATTATGCAACATTTCTATGAAAAGTGCATAGTCAGAATACAAGAATTCGTAATTAATAAAATAATCAGTGTTTTAATACCAGTACCAGTGTTTCAGCTGAGTTGTTTCAAAATAAAATAATAAGGCATAAAAATTAAACCTTTATCCATCTATTCCGAGAAAAACATTCACTTCCCAGTCATTAACATTTCAAACATCTGCAATAAACTCAAGTAGTGTTCCATATACATTACACTAACTTAGTGCCGAATAATTCGATTTGCCTCCATTTATGTGATTGTACTCTTCTAACGAAATGTACCGAGAAAGTAGAATAAGTACTCTTTCCGAATAATTGCTTGCCAGGACAGATCGTGTTTGCACTACAGTTATTTAGGTTAAGGAGCTGAAAAGTTCTAGAAAGTTCTGCTCTTGTTCTAAAGTAATTGTCTGTGAATGTGAAGGATTTGTTTGCACGTTTTCTTAGAACTTGTGCACTATTTTCTGAGAAAACTGAAGACTGTTGTCAGCTGTTCTAACGAGAATCGCGTGCGGGAAAATTGTTTTTTTTTGTGGTTAGATGCCTGCAATTTCTTGTTATAGGCACCAACGACGACGAACATCAACACACAAATAAGATCTTAACCTATAAAATCTAACGAACTTTGCAGACAGTGCTTAGTCGAGTACTCAAGTATGTTTGCAGAAACACTTCAACAAAGTAAAACATCTGCTTCAATTCAAGACTCTCAAAACCAGTGAAGCGTTAAAGATTCTCTATCACACCACGTATAAATACAGCCAATCTATGACCCCTATTTATTTTAACCCAGTTCCCACTAAAAGCCACGTTCGCCCACATTAGGGAGAGGCAATCTAGCTACTCATAGCGCCCCTCTGATGTCTCATTTCACGCACGGTCACAGCCATAACTTGGCGTAAAGTAACGGAAAATTGCTTCTGAGGCATCTCACACTACGTCGTCGGATCGTCGACGTCTCGTCGTGTCAAAATGATAAGGCAGCCTTCACACCAAAGCAACATATAGCAAGCGTATAGCTTATGTTTTAAGAATAATACAATGCGCCCATATTCCTCCCTGCCACGGTAGTCAGTGGCCTAAAAAGTCTGACACCAGTCTTACGAAGTGATTTCGGTTTACCCGGTATTAACTGGGTTGTGGAGGTCAGATAGGCAGTCGCTCCATGTAAAATACTGGTATTCAGCTGCATCCGGTTAGACTTGAAGCCGACCCCAACATAGTTGGGAAAAGGCTAGGCAGATAATGATGACAATGTGCCCAAATGAATAATCCAGTAACTGTACTATGGAGGTCAGATAGGCACTCGCCCTTTGTAAAATACTGGTACTCAGCTGCAAGATTAGAAAGCCCTACATAGGTTGGAAAAGGCTGGGCAGATGATAGTGAAACATTCATTGTTAAAACTATTTGCTGTAAGCTTGCTGTATGGTGCTTTGATGTGTGACCTGCTTTGTACGAACACACTCGCGACCCACGCTATTGTTTTTTTTTTGGTTTTCGTTCCAGATCTTTTTCGGGAATTGTTGTTTTAGGATGTATGTAAAAAATGCTCTCAATACCTACATGGTAATGTTTGGTTAGCATACAAGACTTTTATTTAACTTGTTTAGTTTTCAATACTTTAAAATACCCGTTTTTTCTATTTCTCACGAAGTTGTATTAAACTAAAGTAGCTATTGTAATAATAAGCTTTTTAATAATAAAGACAAAGTAATTCTGAAAACCAAATAAAAGTTTTATAAAAATTTTGTTCTACTTAAGAGCCATTTCACAAAATGTAAGTGCTCAGGCCATATTAATCCGTGCCGGCTTATGCATCGTAATTTATTCGAATTTAGAGTGATGTTATTTAATTTATTATGTTTGATTAAACGAATCGATTTTAATGAAACTTTGGAATTAGTTTAGTAAAAGAGCATAGTTTATTTTTACATATTTTATTTAATGTAATTACGCTTCGTTCAAACCAAAAAATCACGATAAAATAGCGATATAAAACTTAAAAATTGCCCTAAGACTTTGTTTTTTTACTAGTGTATGTTATTAATTATCGAAATTTTAGTACATTATGTGTCGATAAAAGTATTTGTCTCATGCTTTGAGTATTTTTTCAAGTGAAATTTATAATTATTTATCGTAGATATAGGAGTCCGAAATTGACTCAGCGATGATTTTTCAGTAAACTAGTTGTCGGAGATTAATCACTACACTGTTAACAAATAAGTTTTTACAAATGTGTTACGTTAAGTATCAATACGAAGGTCTAGTCTATCTTAAACATGTATTTAAAAATGCGAGAGTGTTATCTAAGATGGCAAATTAGGCGACTAAAACCTTAGATATTTGCGCGAAAACGTGAAATGGCTCTTAAGTTTAAAAGTTGGAGTACCTAATCCAATTTTTATGATCAGATGTTGGTTTCTTTAGACCTTGAAGAGAGATCACAAAGATGACACTTAAAAAGCCTACTCACCACAAAAATTCAAAAACCCCATAATTACGTCTACATAAACCACAACATCGCCATTCGGCTGACCCTAAATCGCGACAAGACTGGCCATCACGACTAATGATGACACTTTGCGGTCGCACATCCGAAGCTCAGTATAGCTAGAGTGAACGCAGCCTAATGGGGTAATGGAAACGTCGGAAAATTGCCTCGACTCCATCTTATCGAAGATATATAGAATTTTTATTGGTCATATCCGTTCACCCTTGCTAGTTAACTTCGTTTTAGCACTGATTAACCGGTAATTAAATCGAAGACAGCTTCATTTATTTTTAGAACGACGTTCCTGGTTCAGTAGTAAAGTGGATTAACGAGGTAAGGTCTGTTTATGATTTAATGGTAAGGTGGTGTAATATTCTATGAAGCCGGTAATAAAGTGATGGATCACCACGGGATTTTTATGATGGCGTAACTTTGTTGTTTTAATTTTTTTTATCTGTTTACATCTTAATGTCGATTTATAGAAGTTAAAGTTAATTTATTACGTTTTTGCACAAATTAATCTTGTTTATTTTAATTCTATTAATCCAGACCAAGTCATTTTTATTTTTATTTGTATATCTGAACTACCAACTTAACTTGCTACTAACTTAGTCTTAAGATATTTAATTTGTATGCCACAAAGTATGGACATCACTTAGTCAGGAATAAACATTTTTTGTATTTTTATTTATTTTCATTATGGAAATTGACAGGTTCTGTTACTTTTGTTTGCTTAAAAAATTGCGTTTTTTTTTTATTTGCAGGACAGTGTCCGGCTGTTTGTTGAAAAAACTATGATTCGCGGCCTTTATACGTATTTATTTACAGAATTGTAATTATTCAAATCATCAATACAACTCCCGACTTGAAAATTCTTCAAAAAGTCATTCAATGTTCTACCTTAACGCATCTTTCTTAAGAACTGTTAAATACATTCTAGAATATTTGAAGCTTTGTTACTAACCTACTTGCACTTTTACTGGAATAAAGTTCTGAGCTAGTTATCTCGTAAAATGAACTAGTGAATGTATTATTCAGCACTGCCCTAGTAGCATTTTTTGTTGGCATTTAGTTGGGCCACATACCTCTGTTTAATTGGCAATTGCATACAATTGGCGGGCAGTTTGCGGGTTGGGCCCAAAACTGATGGCCAACGAAGATTTGCCTACGAAAGCCCAACTTGCGATGGAGATGGAGCTAACGTGGAATCATAGACTAAGACTATATGGATATATTATAATCTGCGTGGAATTGCCTACGAAGTACCAACTTGTGAGAATTCTGGGGGGACGGCGCGAACGCTTAAAAAATTACGCATCAGAGTTATCCACACTAAGGATAATCGCAAGGGTCAACCTGACTGCAGTTCAATGGCAAGGCCTCGCCTTGGGGGAACCGCCTATTTGATTACGGTTTACTTTATTCCCGGTACGTATGAATTCACTACAATACTGCGCGAGAGTCATTCGACGCGGGAGAATCTTAACACCGCGATTCAGAAACGTGACGTAATTGTACAACGCCATCTAGTTTAAAGATACGAACTAAAACGTGCTGTACTTACGCGTCTTCTCTCCCAGAATAATGGTACCTTTACTTAGATTGCACTCACAGTACAATGTTAACAAGTTAATATATCAAGTACCATTGACAAGATTGCACTTAGTGAGATATCTAAGTAAGATAAATTGAGAACAATCAGTTACGAGATACTGACGAATCATAGCAACAAGGGAATTTAGTCATCTTCTTTAGTGTTGTGATATATATTTACTAGACTATAATAAACAGGGTGGAATTTTACAATGCCACCTGGAGGGAAAGTACTCTAAATACTGGAAAACGCAAATTTTACTCAAAGGAGACATACCTTTATTTTTAAAAAGAAACAAATCTGCATTCGAAGATTTTCAAAAAATATTTCGAACTAGAATCGAACCCGGGATGGATCGGCTGAAGTTCAAAAAAATAATATACCTTTTTCGAATCGATAGGTTCAATCATTTATGGATCAAATCTCTCTAATAAATATGATACGATTTAAGTTCGACAATACAATAATTGTAAGACGTATCATACCTAACAGGCCTATTGAAAGATTTGAGTTGGACCGATGTAAGTTGTTATCATAACTTAAATCCCTACAAAAATCTCCCAACAGTAGGAATAGAAGCTGCAGGCCTGTCGATAGTTGGCTCAATGTTGTTTTAGTAATTTAAATGCATACAAAATCTCCCAACAGTGGGAATAGTAACAGAAGGCCCTTTGTTGGCTATTCGTTGGGCAAATAGTGCATGTTTATGACGATGGGGCTATTTTAAGTTTAGGTTGGCGAAACAACTAACCGTCTGCCAATACATTCCCAACTGTTGGCATAAGGAAGCCAACGGCAATTGCTACTAGGGTGTCAACACTGTCTTCCTGGAGACAGTGAAATAGTGCTGTCGCTTGATACAGCACTGAAGGTAGGTAGATAAATATTTCATTTAAAATATTAAAAATGTAGTAAACTTAAATACAACGTATATTTTGCCTTTTTTAACCTTTTAATAAAGTTGATAATAAAACGTTTAATTAGTCTGTTTGGAAAAAATGAAAAGTAACAGAAATTCCTTATTATGTCAAATTAATCTTAGTCAGAAACTATTCCACAAACCTAACACCAATACTCTAAAATAATGAAACAGATGTCCAAAAAATAGTAAAAACATATTCGACAACGACACATTTTTTAGTTGTTCTCCATAACATGGCAATGTTCCGAGCATTTTCGAGTAATTTCAACCTGGCAACACTATTCACCAAAGGACACGTTACGTGCTTCCTAATTAGACCTTTGGGAGTAATTAGAAGTCCAAGGCTGGACCACTTTGCTGAAAAGATAGCTCTAAAACACACACACACATAGGTGAGTATGAAACTTATGCTCTTATAAAGCACTACGTAGTCATGCGAGTACGTTTATAAGTATAATAGCAGACATAAAAAGATACTCTTAAGTATGTATAAACATAAACATTACCTAAAATGATACTTTTACGACGTCTTTAGGGGTGCAATGGTAGAACATAAGACGAACTTAATACTTATTACTTACCTTATATGGAAACTGTTTTTTAAGGCGAAAGCGTCAGTAGCCCGCGAAATTCATTAATTTTACGTTTTTTGCTATTTGCAGGCCAGTGGTAGTTGTGTGTTAACGTAGGAACGATTTTGACCTCGAAAACGACATAGGACTCGTTGCGTATTGTGGCACTACATGGCGCTGTGGATCCAGTGTTTTTTTTTAATTCTGTGACTACATACGTCTTACAGTCGCATACAATATTTTAGTCAATAATCTAGCACTGGCCTGGCACTGGAGAACAAGTGCCTTTCGTATTCGTTAAGAGGTGTTTTACACCCTATAATAGGGTGTAAATACCACTTTTTATCGTATGATTTTTACTTTAAATATCTCTATGACCCCCGTACTATTCATTCCATCTATCCGCACAATGTTTTGAGTGTGTTACATTAAGTTATACCACAAAACATGATTTATAACCTCAAAAAAAAGTTGTTTAACAGCAATATTTTTTGCGTTAAGTTACTTAGTTTGATATACAGAATGCTTGGTTAACGGCTTTGTGATAAGGTGAAATACACCCTGTATAGGGCGACTGGTAATTAGTGTACGATATTTAAACACGTGATTATGCTCATGATAACAAGCAACTTGTACGATAGAACCAAACCTGGAGTCGCGAATAAACAATCAGCTTTCAATGCACTAGGCGCACATGCACATAAATAAATGTACCTACTAAACACCTGTTTTTTTTTTATTAGTTGTTTGTTATCATGAGCCCAACCACGTGTTTCAGTATCGTACACTAATTGCCAGTCACCCTATACAGGGTGTATATGAGCTGAAAAACACTATTCGTACTGCTGAAGCCACATCAACAACAAGGAAAAAGTAAAACAAAAATAGTGAATAATATAATGTCACACATAAAAAAAACTCTGGCAAATGTCGTGAATACAGCATGGTCATCAATGTTCATTATGTCTGAATTCTGAAACTGTTTTCATGTTTATGTCACTTACATCATAATGTCAGATACTTCGAGTCAGATGAGCGGTGATTATAACTGTTCTGTGTAAAAAAAAAATACAGTCGATTTGAGAACCTCCACTTTTTGGAAGTCGGTTGAAAAGTATGACGTTTCGACGAAAGTCTGTTCAAATCAATAATTAGAGCAAAGCTTTTTTGAAGCAAAAGTTTTTGCTTTAGGCACGTTGAGCACTTTCAGAGAGAATAAGAATGATACTCGCGTAACCGTCACGTACGCATTTCGTAGCACTCGTAACCATGCGCTACGGCGTAGCAGCAGCAGATCGGCTACGAGTTTTCACTACTATCGGCTGTCGCCAAAATCTGACCCGCATGTTTTATTTTTTAATGTAAGGTATATTTTGATAGGGCACGCCACGATAGTGGCGGTAAGTCCCCTCTTTGAGGAGTGGCTGGAGAGGCGCCACGGCGTCCTCACCTTCCGCCTGACGCAGGTCCTCACCGGACACGGATGTTTCGGGAGGTACCTGCACCGAATCGGGCGGGAGGAATCCCCCGGGTGTCTCCACTGCGAGGATCGACCGGAGGACACGGTGGAGCACACGGTGGAAGTCTGCCCTGCGTGGGCGGAGCTCCGCCGTGTCCTCGTGGCGGCGATCGGCGGCGGCGACCTCTCGCGTCCGGCCCTGGTTCAATCCATGGTCCGGAGCGAGACGGAATGGGAAGCCGTCGCCTCCTTCTGCGAAGCAGTCATGCTAGCGAAGGAGGTGGCGGAACGAGAGAGGGAGAGATCCTCTCTTCCCGGCCGCCGCGGGAGACGCAACGGGCGTCGGGGGCCACGTGGTGGCTACCGGCCACCGTAGATGCGGGCCTGTGGACGGCTGGCTATGGGCTAGCTAGCCGTCCGGCCGTCTAACGACGACGACAGGCCGTGTCGACGGCGCGTTCGTGTTCCACGCGCGCCTCAAAGAGATGTCAGCAAAAAGGGAGGGGCCCGCAAGGGCCGAAGCCTGCCGGGGTTGCGGGCCTGTTCGAAAGAGATACCGCGGCCCCGGAACGTAAAAGGCGAGGAAGGAACATGGATGGTTTTTAGTCAGTAAGAGTCTGACACTCCCTCCCGCTCCGCCCAGAGTGGGGGGGGTCATTTGATGATTTCCCATCCTTAAAAAAAAAAAAAAAAAAGGTATATTTTGATTAGTATTCTAGGTAAGCGAGACGTGGTAAACAGAACTAAAGACCAGTGTTCCACATTAACCCTAGATCGTAAGATTTGAAAGTCATGGGGCACTCCCCATGACTTTCAAATCTAGCAATCGAGAGAGTCAGAGGTCAACCGAATTAAAAATAATTTGGGGTGTCTGAGATTTTGCGCATTTTACGTTACACTTTGTATAACCTAACCGAATCTAGCTTTCAATGTTAGCTTTTGCCCAGCAGTGGGATGACACAGGCTAACAATAACAATATTCTAGATTCGGTTAGGTTATACAAAGTGTAACGTAAAATGCGCAAAATCTCAGACACCCCAAATTATTTTTAATTCGGTTGACCTCTGACTCTCTAAGAGAAAAAAAAACATTAAAAATAAATTAAAAGTTTTATGTGCTGTTTTAGTTTTATTGGCAGTTTGATTTACTGGCAATAACTATTACTGTCCCGCGTATGAGAACATTTAAATTAGACGACAACCATTTGTGTTTGTTTGTTTACCTATTTTGGCGGGTTTGCGCTCGTGATGGCTTGACTTTTATTAATAAATAAACAGGGCAACATTTTTAATGAGGATTTTTTGAAAAAAATTAACCTATGTTAAAAAGTGGTTTAATTAATTCTACTCGTGAGTCTGAACAAACAATGTTCAGGTTTAGGCATTTAACGTTACACGTTATATAAGTTATATTTGGTTCAAGAGTTAGCTACAAAATGAACAAAGTTAGAAGTAAACTTTGGCGAGCAATATACTTAAGAAACGATAAAAAAAAAATTACATTGATGGATGAGAGTTCAGAACACAAAACTCCTTCATTGACAACCCTAAACAAAACGCCCATTTTTTCATAAAAACGAAGTCCCCTGTTTCCTCTCTGGATAATGCCGGTAGAGCAATATTTTTTCATTTACAAAGAATCTATGACTACATTGACAACTCAACAAAAAAAAAAAAAAAAAAGAAAGCATGAGTATGAATTATGCCAACGCATGTCCCTGTGTTTTCTGTTTTTTTAATAATTTATTAAAATAGCCATGAACCTTCAACAACCTAAAACATTGGCCAGATTTTCAGCCGTGCAAAAAATCACAACATAGGAACCAGAACCAGAACCTATATTTAATTTTGAATGAAAAAAGTAGTTAAATTGGTTAAGTTTTGGAGAAGTAATCAGGGGAGTACGGAAGGTTGTTTTTGTGTACTTTCAATTGGATATTTCTGCTGTTCTCTTTCGCGCTCTGCGCGGGTCGTTTGGGCACTGCGCGACAGCAATAAATTTTACAAATATCTATTTTTCAATTCTCTCGCCCTTTTGGTTTTCTCTAAACAAATTAATACAAAGACAGTCATAACAACATGGGAAATTAACATTATCTGCCTTACCCTTTGGAGATTTCAGCAACAATGTTGTAAAAGAACTTCAGTTTACGGAAGGAAATTAAAATAAGTTTTCTAGACCAACCCTACGGGGAGGAAAACGTAGAGGTTTTCTCATTTCCTTTCTTTGTTTGTTGACTCATAATATTTGCTTCCTTTATAAACATCTGGTATAGAGTGCAGTAGATATCAGGTGTATAATATTATTGTTGGTTTTGTACTACACATAATACGCTAGCAGTATTATGAAACTGCTGTAGTTTTGGTGGCTTATATCATTTGCAATCATATAAAACATAGATTTAGAAATGCCCTATTAAATCTTGTACCTATTGCAGTTTAGCGTGTCTATGATAATCTATATTGAACCAGCCTAGAGCTTAGCTTACAAATTTGGCGGTATCATAAACGTCTATTAATTGATGTAACTTGCAGGGATCCCTTAACCGCAACTACACTACTTTCTCAAGTTGTTATGCTTGTGTCTGTGACTGTAGCTTTGCTTTTTTTTCGTTTTATTGTCATTCAAAAGTGCCGTAATGG
Source organism: Xestia c-nigrum (assembly GCA_916618015.1). Lineage (NCBI taxonomy): Eukaryota > Metazoa > Arthropoda > Insecta > Lepidoptera > Noctuidae > Xestia > Xestia c-nigrum. The sequence continues at coordinate 6,551,634 of OU745256.1, forward strand.
TCCAATTGAAATCAGTTGAGGTTGCGTTTTTTTTTCTTGGGGTCCCAAAATACCACTCAAAAATATTTAGGATGAATCCGGGACCGCGGTCCTGGTCCCAATAGCCCCCCGACCCAGTACACACAGGACATAATCAGATCATCAGATGCCCCATTGTTGATGAACAGCACTACATTTACATTCCAGTCCGGAATTTGTGAGAGGCGCCACGGCGTCCTCACCTTCCGCCTGACGCAGTGTAACGTTACATTTTCCTGGGGAGGAAAAAACGTAAGTACAAAAACACAAACATTACACGGGGTAATGTAATGTTTGTGTTTTTGTACTTACGTTTTTAACTATTGTAATCCAAAATATTATCACATGCCATTTCCGAATAACTTCATAGCTTTTATGCGGAGGCTTAGCATGCCTTTTTCACCTTTTAATTAGTATTATTTAAAGCATTTCTGTACATTTTGGTGTTTCCAAATCTTTGTTTACTTTTGTGATGTCAGACAATGACAATGTCAATGACAAGCCTAGTTTTCTTTTAATTTATTCCTGTAACTAGTAATTGTAGGTTGTATACGTTTGATGCTAGACCTCTTTTGTAACCATTTTATTCTTTCATGTTCTAGAACACTCTATAAAAAATTATAACTGCATGATGACAGGAAGCCGAGCTTGAATGGTCAGTCTGCGTGTGGTCCTTGAGCGAGCAACAAGCTGGACATAACTCTGAAGATGTGATCGCTAAGTTCGCAAAGTCTATCCTTGGTCTTCGAGCGAGGAAGAAGCTTGACGGAGCTCTGAGCTATTTGATGTGACCGCTAAGTCCACAAAGTCTAACTCTAATATCCTTGAAAAGCTGCTGCTACTACACTGCTACACTACTACGGAGAGCTTCGACGCTGTCGGCCTTGAAAAGGCATTTACTACAATTTCTAAGAACCTGGACATTGACAGCCGGTGAGCCTCGACCTTCGAACCCTCGCAAGATTGGCGTCTGCGAGCGAGACTATTACTGCGGCGAGCCGTTTCTACCTACTGCGAGCTTCGGACCTGGACCCCTCCACGTTACCTCAGCTTCCTTAGTCTATATTAAATCATCTTGCTATTATTTACCCTTGTCATTTTTATCTTATTTTATATAATGCAACCTTACATTTTCCTGGGCTGTAACGTTTAAGATTAAAAAAAAACATTCACCACGAAAACCCTTAAAAGAAAATCGCAAAAATAGGTAAAATCGGAACTAACCTTAGTTAGTACCTATTTTTGCCATGCCAGTAGGCTAGTACAAAGATTATAAAACTCTATGGCCTATTACTTAGCAACCATGTTAGCAACTATGCTTATTAGTAACAAGATCAAAAACATACTGTCAAAAATGAAAATTTACGTAGTAAATTTTCTTTAAAATGAGGACTTTCGAGTTATGATTTCAGGTTGGAGTTGATCAAGGTGAAGTATTTGAAATGAGTGTTATGTAAATTTTAAAGGTTTGTGCAAACGTTTACAGGATACTCTCCTGTATCGGTCGTGAAGTACCCCAACAACCAACTTGGGAGTGTCCACGAATGGATTAACACATCAAGCGGCCATTGGGTACGAATACCAGTGGGTATTCGTTGTGATGTGCAAGTCTGTGGGGATGCAGTGTCGTGGTGTTTTTGTAGGGAGTAAAGTATTAAGTGTCAAACGACTACAGGATATTGTCCTATAGCCGTCGTATAGTGACCGATCTCCAACCTTGGCAGTGCCCACAAGTGGGTTAACACCACCAAGAGGCCGAAAGACACTCCATTATCGGCGCCAAACTGTAACGTTACGGATTCCTGGGTAGGAAAATGTAAGGTTGCATTATATAAAATAAGATAAAAATGACAAGGGTAAATAATAGCAAGATGATTTAATATAGACTAAGGAAGCTGAGGTAACGTGGAGGGGTCCAGGTCCGAAGCTCGCAGTAGGTAGAAACGGCTCGCCGCAGTAATAGTCTCGCTCGCAGACGCCAATCTTGCGAGGGTTCGAAGGTCGAGGCTCACCGGCTGTCAATGTCCAGGTTCTTAGAAATTGTAGTAAATGCCTTTTCAAGGCCGACAGCGTCGAAGCTCTCCGTAGTAGTGTAGCAGTGTAGTAGCAGCAGCTTTTCAAGGATATTAGAGTTAGACTTTGTGGACTTAGCGGTCACATCAAATAGCTCAGAGCTCCGTCAAGCTTCTTCCTCGCTCGAAGACCAAGGATAGACTTTGCGAACTTAGCGATCACATCTTCAGAGTTATGTCCAGCTTGTTGCTCGCTCAAGGACCACACGCAGACTGACCATTCAAGCTCGGCTTCCTGTCATCATGCAGTTATAATTTTTTATAGAGTGTTCTAGAACATGAAAGAATAAAATGGTTACAAAAGAGGTCTAGCATCAAACGTATACAACCTACAATTACTAGTTACAGGAATAAATTAAAAGAAAACTAGGCTTGTCATTGACATTGTCATTGTCTGACATCACAAAAGTAAACAAAGATTTGGAAACACCAAAATGTACAGAAATGCTTTAAATAATACTAATTAAAAGGTGAAAAAGGCATGCTAAGCCTCCGCATAAAAGCTATGAAGTTATTCGGAAATGGCATGTGATAATATTTTGGATTACAATAGTTAAAAACGTAAGTACAAAAACACAAACATTACAGCAGGAACGGACACGGATGTTTTGGGAGGTTCCTGCATCGAATCGGGCGGGAGGAAACGCCCGGGTGTTCCCACTGCAAGGATCGACCGGAGGACACGGTGGAGCACACGGTGGACGTCTGCTCCGCGTGGGCGGAGCAACCGCCGTGTCCTCGTAGCGGCGATCGGCGGCGGCGACCTCTCGCGTCCGGCCCTGGTTCAATCCATGGTCCGGAGCGAGACGGAATGGTAAGCCGTCACCTCCTTCTGCGAAGCAGTCATGCTAGCGAAGGAGGTGGCGGAACGAGAGAGGGAGAGAGCCTCTCTTCCCAGCCGCCCCGGGAGACGCACCGGGCGTCGGGGGCCACGTGGTGGCTACCGGCCACCGACCGAGACGCGGGCCTGTGGACGGTTAGCTATGGGCTAGCTAGCCGTCCGTCCGTATAATGGCGATATGCCGTGTCGACGGCGCGTTCGTGTTCCACGCGCGCCCTTAAAGAGATGTCAGCATAAAAGGAGGAGCCCGCAAGGGCCGAAGCCTGCCGGGGCTGCAGGACTGTTTGAAAGAGATACCGTGGCCCTGGAACGGTAAGGGCGAGTAAGGAACTTGGAGGCCGGAATTCGTCAATAAATATTCTACTGTGCAGGTTTTCTTTGCACAAGAGTCCATCATCATTATCTGCCTGATTTTTGTTCACCCAAAAAGTGCTCAACAGGCCTAAAAATTTTTCACTTAAAAAAATATCGCGTGCGACGTGGGTTTTTTGTTCCGTCGGGAGAATTTTTGTCCTCCACGCAGACGAACCCGCGGGCTTAGCCTTGTATCCTAATAAATGAAGAGATGCAGACAATATTGTTACTAAATTAAGCAGTAGTAAACAAATACACGAGATTGAAACAGTGTAATATCGCGCGACAATTGTGAATTTGTTGTTTTAACGTAAATGAAACATTTACATTGTCGTACTGAAACTATGAAAACAAGATGAATTTTCGTGTTACATCAGTTCAACGTAAATTTTACCCAAATTACAAATCACCGAAGATGCGACAATTATTTAGTTTTCAAAAAGTTCTCGAATGATTGGTCTTCCAAAAAGGGTATGATTTCAATAGTCGTAATCGAGAAAATAGAAAAAGACATCGAAAATACAATTATCCTATCGCATTTTGTTTTTTTTTTTTGTACAATTAGCCCTTCACCATGGTCCATATTAATGAATAAATTCTTAAAATGATGAAAAAATAAATATGTGAAATGAGTATTTTTAAATACTCAATACAATCATTTACTGCATTCCAAATGACAAACTAAGACAATGAAAAAGACGGTGATTTAAAATAAGAGATCATGGAAATTTTAATTTTAATATCGACTTATGTACCCAAAATACTAAAGCGTTATGCCCTCGGGAAAATGTAATAAATGGTTATTTACTCGTAATACTGCCATAGTGAATACTTAATTACAAAATATTAACGAGCGCTCATTTATAAATGACGATTCCCGACAACCTACTTCATATTTATGAAAACTGAACCGGTTCGTTAGTAACTGTAGATAATTTTAATTCATTGATTGCGCTGTTATGCCTGTAGTATGTTTGAAACTTTATATTATTGACCAATTGCCATGACGACATTATGAAAAAAAAAATGAAAATCTATTTAGTCCGTCACTTAAGAGTACATACTGAAAAATATGTAATATGAGACGTATTTTTTGTTTTTGTAAATCATTGAATTTTGGCAAATATAAAACGCATCATAACTCGGGAGTTATATCTTCGTCAATTTTAGTTTATTTATTTAACACTTCAAGCACAAAGTACAGAGGTGGACCTAATGCCAATGGCATTCTCTACCAGTCAACCTTTAGGTGATGCAGTGACAAGCAGTGGTAGGTGTCATTCCTGAAACTTCACGAATAATTTTATTAAAACTACGATAAACTACAAGGATATATAAAATACTATACATATAATTATATAAAATACTAGAAATATATATTGAAGTTAAAGTAACTAGAGCTTTGCACGGTTATACAAAAATAAAAAGACAGACAATTGGGGAAATATTACCGTTGTGATGAAACTGCCAGCTTCTTCCGAATGTACCCGCGAACTTTAATTTTAAAGGATAAACGATTGGTTGCCATCCTGATTTTCTGGGGAAGCGCATTCCACAGAGAAATAGACTGTACGAAAAACGATCGATGAATGAAGTCAGTGCGGTGCGAGGGACAGTGAAGTAAGCGGTTTTGCGAAGAGCGCAGGCTCCTGTTATGGTTGGCACAATATTGAAAGTGGGGAGCAAGGTAACTAGGGGAAGTGGGAGAGACAAGAAAAGAAAACAAGGTGGTTAACGCCCTTCGTTCCCTGCGCTGACGTATGGGCAACCACTTAAGGAGAGACCGGTGCTCGGAGATATGATCGTATTTACGCAGATTGAAAACGAATCGAATGCAGTTATTTAGAAGACGGTCAAGTTTGTCGAGGAGGTCTGCATCCAGGTCAAAGTAGCACACATCACCATAATCGATGATAGGAAAAATTAAGGACAATACAAGCATTGTCTTCGTATTTGAGGGAAAAAGTTTCTCAAACGGTACAGCGCTCGCGACGAACCTGTAAACTTCTGGCTGACACTAGCGACTTGAGTATTCCATTTCATATTGCAGTCGATGTGCAAGCCAAGATCCTTTACATCAGTACTGAAAGGAACGATCGCACCGTCGAAAACCACTGGCGGCAAGGTTGTACCATCCAACTTGCTCAGGCTGCGTGAACTTCCAACGATAATTGCCTGACATTTATTTGGAATAACGGCCACACCGAATTTATGTGACCAGGTTTATATTACGGAAGAAAAATACGGGTCAAATATTTGTTGATAATCTAACTGACGGACAAATTTTATTTTGTCGTCTCCCCTTTTGTAATCTTTTTTGTTTGAACTTTATAAGACTTTGTTTGTAACAACAGTTCCGAGTCTAGATTTATGTACGACTAGCTTCTGCCAGCCGCTTCGCCCGCGTGAAGTTTGATAACTGTCCCAGAGGATCTTACTACCGGGATAAAAAGTATCCCATGTGTTAATCCAGGTTATTAACTATCTATGCGCCAAATTTCTTCCAAATCCAGTCAGTCGTTTTTGCGTTAAAGAGTAACAAACTTCCATCCATTCTTGGAAACTTTCGCATTTAGAATACTAAGTAGAAGTAGGATTAGTAAGGATTGATTTGACAAATAGTCGCCCCCTTTTACATGGAACTTTAACATAACTGGCAAATTGTGCGTGAGAACAATTCAATACTCAATACTCAATTCTTTATTACATTCCATATGTATTACATAGATATGTATTACATTCTGCTTAACTCTTCGGGTATTACTGGTGTAGTCGTCTTATGTTGTTATGTTCTTTTGAAAATACTCATTATTATAGAAGAAACGAACGAATGCAAATTCAGTCCCTTTGTTACTAAATTTCTTTTGTTTCATTTGTAAGACTTTAGTAATTATTAAAATTCTATCAATTCTCCTAAATTACTTCGTCCCCAATATAAGCTATGATACCTTTGATATTGATGAAAATTCTAAAATAATAATTTTAAAGGTTTCATTTTATGAATTAGACATTTAAAGAAAAGGATATCCATTGAATTTGTGACAAAAAATAACTGAATTGCTTTTCTTTTATCTTATGTTTCAGAATATTGTATTTTAATTATCTTTCATCCTCGTTTACTTTGTGAAAGCCATCAGCAAGTTAATGTTTAATTTCGAGAAAGTTTATTGGGATAATATTGAGCCTGCTATCCCTAGAATAGCCTGGATATCTGACACTAGCTGACCCACGCAACTTCGTCTGCGTCACATTAGAGAGAAAAACGAAAGGAAAAAAAAAGCCCCGTTTTTGCAACATTTTTCATTCCTGCTCCGCTCCTAATCGCCATAGCGTGATGTTATATAGCCTATAGCCTTCCTCGAGAAATGGACTATCCAACGCTAAAATAATTGTTCAATTCGACCCGGTAGTTCCTGAGATTAGCGCGTTCAACCAAACAAACAAACAAACTCTTCTGCTTTATAATATTAAGTATAGATTAATGTTTGTATGATTAGGGCAAGACCTTATAGACTACATATTTAGCTGAAAAACGATTTATGTAGAAAATGATATTTTTAAACACTGTTTTAGGCTTTCACGGTTTAAAACTAAACTTATATTGTCACTTACGGGATATCTTCCGTGATTATTTATTATATTGAGCTCCCGATATTTCGACGCTGTTGCAAGCGCCATGATCGCGGGTTGACTGGAGTATGCGGGTGATGATATTTTTGTCATGAAATTACACGATTAATAAAGTGTTCTTCTTTATTGTGTAGTTACTCGTAGACCTGGTGTCAGAGTTTTTATGCCGCCCCTGACTTATGTTAATGTCATAACCTACATAAAACCAATTTTGTATGAAGGTTTACTTTTTGTCTCATAGAAGGCGTTAACCGGTTTAAATGCAAGCTATCGTTTGCTTCACTCGCGAGGTATAAGTAGTTTTAATACCAAAAAATAAATTGTTATGCCCTGGCTTGAGGCCTTACACTCAAGGCACCCACAGGATAGTCCGGTTAAGCAGACGACAACCTTTCTAGGTTGAACTGTTATGCCCTGGCTTGAGGCCTTACACTCAAGGCACCCACAGGATAGTCCGGTTAAGCAGACGACAACCTTTCTAGGTTGAACTGCGAGATGCCATTCCGAAAAAAAAAAAAAAAAAAAATTGTCTTCGTTCCAAGTACGTGGTGTTTTATTTGTGTTAACCCTACCCGGCCCATCCGTGAACACTTGAATGTACATGTCGTCGAGAAATACCTCTCAGACCTGCTGATGATTATTATTTAGGTAGCTTTTGAAGAATATAATTAATAGTTATGTTACTAAACGTTAATACATTACATTTATTCTTAACTAGCACTTCGCCCGCGGCTTTGTCCGCAAAAATTGTGATAGGTCGACTAATTTAAATGATATCAATGTAATTAATAGCCTATGTTACTCGAAAAAGATGTAGTATTCTAATGGTGAAAAACAAACAAAAAAGCTAATCTTTCCTCTTTATAATATTATTAGTACACATCAATTACAAGCATTTCCTGTTTACGTTATCCGAGCCAACATTAAACTCACCTCTGCAGATACAAGCCGAAATCTTCCTAATCCCATCTGTTCCCTCCGGGGTCGTTATGGGTAACTAAAAAAATATATCCAACGTATTGACAGCTACATCCACCACACACCTGTGCACTGATTAAGATCCTTCATATGTATGTCGATTCTTCCTTGTCGATGTATGATCCTTTTTATGTCACCGTAAAATTGTCAAATACGTTAGATTGTAATCTCTAGCGTGATTGTAAACTCTCGAAATATTGTCAACTGAACATACTGCTAACAATATAACGTATTATTTTTTAGTAGATTGTAATATAGAGGTATTTCCTAGTACTAACTGGACTGTGGCGGTCAGAAGGAATTTGCTCCATGTAAAATGCTGGTATTCAGCTGCATTCGGTTAGACTGGAAGCCTATATATACATCTGGAGTTTCTCAGTTCCAGCCACGGAGTCTAGATTTTTGCCCAATTGATAGGCAGCTTGATGATGTTATGGTAACATTTTATCGTAAACAACTAAATTGTATGATTTTCAGATCATTTGAATACGTTCACGTGTAAGACTTTAAAGTAGAATACAACGGCCCTATTTTGGTTAGGAGTCGAAAACCCTGTGGCAGCAAAAACTTATTTCATAAAGGCTGGTTGTACCTATCTAAATATACATTAACTGTTTATTCTACCCGTTGTGAAAGTCCGCCTGTATCATTACCACAGTTAGGTAAAACTTTTCTCCAATAATTTCAGACCTTCAGTTCGCTACAGACGTGAAATCGAATATAATATCTATTTCAATCCTAGATTAATATAGAAAGTTGTGGAGGTAATATTTACATATTTTACCTATTTCTCTCAATTCTGGTCGGAAAAGTATACGGTAGCTTTTATTTAAATTCGAATAGAGAGCCGCTGTAATAAAAGTTGACGCATACAAATGGGGATGTGTACACTTTATGATGTTTTGTTTGCAATATGCAAAGTATTAATATTAGGTTTGAAAGCTACAGGGACCTGAGTAACAACTATTTTGAGAAGATGATATATTTTACGAATTCAGGTTAGATAGTATAGTTTCGGTACTATTTCAGATCAAATGGACTTAGGCATAGAGGTCTTTTCTGAAAAACAAATGTGGAATATTTTTCAAACACAATTTTATCTTGCTGCTAAAACTTATACTGGAAATTAAAGCCTGCATCACCCCACTGCTGGGCAAAGGCCTCTTTACATAACTTCTAGTTCTTTCGATCTAAAACCAAAGCGGGCTACTAGAGTGCGGGATGCGGGTCGCTAGATTTGTCCAGCTCATCCTGCGGTAAACTACGAGGTCTGCGACGCCTTCTGGCTGTGTCTTCAATAAGTGGCTATTTTGGCCCACAGTACATGCGGCAGACGTGTCCAGACCAGTCCCATTCTAGTTTAGCGGTTTTATGAACAACATCAGAGGTTTTTTGTTTTGGAACAGGCTTGGTGTTATGTTTATCTATACTAATATTATTCAGGCTTGTTTATCTATACTATCTGTACTAATGTTATTAAGAGGAAAGATTTGTATGTAATATATAAACTTAAAAAACTACTGGTTCGATTTGAAAAAATCTTTCCGCAATGGGTAGCTACATTATCTGCGAGTAACATAGGCTATATTGTATCTTACTCTCGCGGGAACATGAACCACGCGGGTGAAACCGTATGACGATATTGAGCAAACAACAAACTAAACCCACCAAGCATCATAAGCATCTTGCTCCCAGGTTTTCATATCCAAACTAGTGCCTATTTCAGCTGAAACGTTTCTTGTACGTACGTTATGTACGTTAGCTGACGGGGCCAAGTGGCCCACATTTAGCACAAAGGCTGCTTGGATGACGATGACGACCAATTTACCTCTCACAGCTCGCATACAAACACTATGAGCTGGTAGCTAGTAGGTAGGTCGTGTTTTGATATGCTGTTTGAGTTGGGAGATTGGGGCTTAGAGTGTCAGGAATAAAGACGATATTGGATGAAAGGTATTGGGTATTAAATAAGGATCACTCAGTTTAGAAAGGTATGGGGATGGTAATGTGAATTATTACCACAACAAAGTCAAGGTTGCAAAATCATCTCTGAAAAAGACAAAGACATTCAAATATATGACGAGGTTATCTCTTTGGTAATAGACAATATCGAAGACAATAAATATTGCCAATTAAGGATGTTTATTGACAAACTGAGACTGGCATTATAATGTAAACGTTATTCTATTTCTTTACTTTTTCTTTTTCATTAGTGGCAAACTTGGTGTTATAATTTTTAATGTGTTTCATGCAAAGTTTCTAATTGGTCTTTGATTTAGGTTTTCATGACGGCGAGAAATATGTCTCAGGCAAAAAAGAAAGCTTTTTAAAAATACCACCTTTTTTTTTGTTCCGATGGGAAATCATCAAATGACTGACACTCCCACTCCGGGCGGAGCGGAAGGGAGTGTCAGACTTTTACTGACTAAAACCCATCCATGTTCCTTCCTCGCCCTTTATGTTCCAGGGCCATGGTATTTCTTTCGAACAGTCCCGCAACCCCGGCAGGAAATTACCTCCCTGACATGTTTATTTTTAAAACAAAAGACGACGACAAGTATATAGAGGACGCTTATCTTCGGATGTTTTACTAAATTCCATGTTAGCATATTATAAGAATGACAAAAACGCCTCATATACGTACATAATATTATATAACGCTCTAAAGTAATTTTAGTAGATACCTAATTTCGTGACCATGTTTAACCTTGTTTTAAATTTACCTTTTCAGACGGTAAGTTTTTCTTCAATTTGGTTTCAGTTGACTTATCTAATGAAGAATAAAATGACGCTTTCGGCCGAACATTTTCCAGTAACTTGATAGATACAAGAGTAGATCGCTTTAGCGCTAAGTTGTACCTAGCACTATAATTGTTGAAACCTGTTTGCAAAATCGAATAACGACGGCGTAACGGCTTCAGGAATTTCAGAGTATTTCATCTTTTCAGTGCCCACAAAACTGAAGATTAAAAGAAAATATATTTGTAACTTGAAGACTGAAAGAATTATATTTTCCAATATTTTGAGCTGCTAATTGAATTGCCGCTGTTTCTAGAGGAGACAGCATTGCCATTCATTATTACTTAAGCATTAGGTGCTTTCTTATTTGTACAGGTTTTATTAAATATTATTTAGAGAAAGATAGGCAGTCGCTCCATGTAAAATATTGGTATTTATCTGCATCTGGTCAGACTGGAAGCCGACCCCAACAACAATCAACATAGTTGGGAAAAGGCTAGGCAAATGATAATGATGATTTTCTCATAAATAAACTAGGTAACAAACGTTACAAATACACCACATTACTGAAACCTCTAATAAAACTTAAGCACTAACTACTACAAACTCACACCCAACTGTTCTAGAACTTTCCAAAGATATTCCTAGAAATTTGCGTAACATTAGAACTAGCAAGTTACAATACAATCTGTGTAATGTTACACTATTACAATAAAACCAAAGTACACTCTAAGGGACGCCTGATTATAATAAAAGGAATGCTACAGTCTATGTTGTCATTACTGAAACGCAATCATCCTTTCTATGTACTTTGTTCTGAAACGGTTCAGTTTCAGACAAATGAAAGCGATTCAATAGATCGTTTTTATAATTAAAATTTGAGTTGAAAGAGACCATTTTAGCTGTAAATAGGTACTTGTCTGAATAATTATAAGAGAACTATGTATTTTCGAAAGCAAATCCCTAATACTATTTTTCACTTCTCATGCTCTAAAAGTACGCCAATATAGCCCTACCAAGCGGGACTAAAGTGACAAGTTTACTCCCTAGCGAGTAAAAAGTCATTTATAAATGGAACGATCTTTTACTCTGAAACATGATTACAAAAGATTAACTTATCAAAGGTATTATTTTAATTTTGGCTTGCAAAAAGAAAGCGGTTTATTGTAAAAAAAACAGTTAAACTCTTCAACGTGAAAAAAAATATTGTTGTTTGTGTGCATCGTTGATTTTGAAAAGTATGTGCAATGCCTCTGTTGCTAACGGCTGCAGTAATGTAGGTACTATTATTTTCTGTGGAGAGTGGATCATCTTCATTACGAAAATGTTCAGAGTTTGTGATGTGTTTTAACCTGTGTGTGGACCTAATAGAAGAAAAAACTGACCGCTCAGTTCAGAATGTTTGTCAAGTGTAAATTTGTCCGGTTGATGACTGTCAGAAATTACTATTTTTCTCGCACTTACAGTGAAAAGTACAGTTTGCACCTTGAGACTAAACGTCAACTTAATATACCCTTTTTTTTTTTTTTTAAGGATGGGAAATCATCAAATGACCCCCCCCACTCTGGGCGGAGCGGGAGGGAGTGTCAGACTCTTACTGACTAAAAACCATCCATGTTCCTTCCTCGCCTTTTACGTTCCGGGGCCGCGGTATCTCTTTCGAACAGGCCCGCAACCCCGGCAGGCTTCGGCCCTTGCGTGCCCCTCTCCTTTGCTGACATCTCTTTGAGGCGCGCGTGGAACACGAACGCGCCGTCGACACGGCCTGTCGTCGTCGTTAGACGGCCGGACGGCTAGCTAGCCCATAGCCAGCCGTCCACAGGCCCGCATCTACAGTGGCCGGTAGCCACCACGTGGCCCCCGACGCCCGTTGCGTCTCCCGCGGCGGCAACTTAATATACCCTCGCTTTCAATTACTCCCTCGCAAGCTCGAGAGTGACACCACCTCGGGTATACTATAGCTTCGTTTAGTCCCTCGTTATAAAATATACTATTTGTTGACTGCCTCGTTGATGTAGTGGTTGCAAGCATGGTTCTGGGTTCGATGCCGGGTCGGTTAACCGGATGCAGTCGATGAAGGACATTAACTTGTTATAAAAAAAAATGGATACTCACAGGTTGTGCTGTTCTCTCAATCTCGATTTAGATCTGAAAATAAATTTAAAAAATTAAAATGACTTGTTGAGAAGTTTTCTCAAGATGAGGCGATTCTGGCTTAAGGATTAAGTCATATCTTTCACAAAAATGTATTGCCAAATGGTGTGCGGCAAAATTTCACCACAATTGGTTGGAGAGAACAGTGACCTCAGGGACAAATAGCCAGCCAGCAAAATGCTAGCAGAGTTGACTACCAAAGGAGTGCCACACGCTGCCGTTGACAGCATTTTACTGTTCCCACTGCTGGGGCAAAGCTTCCTCTCAATGTCAGGGAGTATACCGCCCACCACGTGATACCAGGTGGGGTGTTGGTGACTTTTAAGAAAAATGGCTTCACTCTGTCTCGTTACAGGTAGTCAGTGGCCCATAAAGCCAGACAGCTAGTCTCACCGAGTGGTATCGTATTCCCCGGTACTAACTGGGTTGTGGAGGTCAGATAGGCAGTATTTCCATGTAAAATACTGGTATTCAGCTGCATCCAGTTAGACTAGAAGCCGACCCTAAAATTGTTGGGAAAAAGCTAGGCAGATGAGGATGACCTTGCTCATTCTTAAAATAAACAATCACTGTTAACCCTTGATCTGCCCTTAATTTACTTCAAGCCTAACCGTAACGGTCAGACGCCATTGTTTAACTAATGTGTCTACTTCGATGACAGATAATGAATTAATTCGTTAACACACCATAATAAAGACATACGGGTAAAGAAAGATACATAAACAACAACACCTCAAATCAAGAGAACATCGTTAAAAACTCGCGAACGGTTTAATCGGGTGTAGCAAATTGAGATAAAAAACGTAAAACTAAACGATCTGCTGCACGGACGCATGCTACTAATAAATAACGGTTGTTCAATAACTGTTTTGCACGTCATCTCTCTATGACATAAACTTAGCATGAGACTTCCGTAACTTGAATTCAGAATCTCAGATAAAGTTTTGGAAATTCAAACTCAATATTAAACGTGACTAAGTTCGAATTCTATTGCAACCAAAATGCATAAAGAATCTTTCTACCTTAATGGTAATTCCTTGATCAATTTAAGCCTGCATTGAGAGATTACATAGAAAATTCGAGCGCTGGCAGCCTAAAATAAAACAGACAAGTAGAAACAATTAAAGTTACCTCGTTATGATTAAGTAACATTTCTGTACACTAAGTTTAAACCCAATGATGCGTGTAATAAGTACGACATAAATCGCATGTGACTAAAGAATGCTGAATATACATGTTGATGGATGGGTTCTATAAGGAATTGTATGAAGGAAAAGGAGTAAATGATAGCTCGGTGATGGTTGACAGAAGAATTGAGAAAATTCTTCTTGGGCCGACCCTAAATAACTTAGGGCTATGGCAAAAATTTGATAATGAAGGGAAATGCCAAATGCCGACGTGCCAACTGTTACTATAAATTCAGCATGCAATCATGATACCTAGTGGTTTTAGTCTGTATTACAAACCGTAAAACTGCCGTGCTAATTAGAAACGCAGTAAGGAAGGATTTTTTCAATGTATATTCAGCTGTACGTGTAACTCAAAACATTTTTGCAAAACTTCAAAATCATCCGTAAAAAAAAAAAACATACGTAAAAATGTTTAGGCGCCATTTACTCGAAACTACTGAAAACCTCCTTACTGCACTTCTAATTAGCACGGCAGAAAATTTAATAACTGGCAACGACTTCAAATTATCAGATGCTGCAATCATGTGCAACATTATTATCTGTTATTAAATAGCCGTTTCGCGCGTCACTTCTCCCTGAGATAAGCTTATCGTTGCATGATACTTCCTCATGCGGGCAGTGGGCAGTAAAGCTCGGAGTGGGTGTTATACTTGAGCTGTTTAGCTAAAATGAGCCGGGATAACCGGAGAGGGATTGTGATTTTGTGCTGAGTATATCCTACTTCGTTGAGATGTATTTATGATAAATAATGTCTGCGTTGCAACACTTTTACACGTCCTTTTAAAGACTCGATGTGGCCGGTGTTTCGTACCTGACTGCTCTGAGAAGAAACAGCCGAAACAAACTCAGAGAACGTCGAGAACGTCTTTGTACGTTTTGTTTCGGTATGTCATCTCGCAGTTCAACTTAAAGAGGTTTTCGTCTGATTAACCAGTCTATCCTATTTAGTTTTTATTTTTTCGATGATAAATCATCAAATGACTTGTTCCCCTCTGGGCGGAGTGAGAGCGAGTGTCAGACTTTTACTGACTAAAACCCATCCATGTTCTTTCCTTGCTTTGAGTGTAAGGCCTCCAGCCAGGGCGAAAAACTTACAAACTAAGTAAGTGACTATACACTTACTACACTCACTACTAGTCGTTGAACATCTAGATTGGTTGAAATTCATCATTCTTATCGGTTGGTGCCGGCTGTCATTTATAGATCTTTGACAGTCGTTACAGGTAGTCTGTGGCCTGGAAGTTTAACAACCAGTCTTACCAAGGAGTATCGTACTACCCAGTATTATCTGAGTTGTGAAGGTCAGATAGGCAGTCGCTACATGTAAAATACTGGTATTCAGCTCTATCCGTTTAGACTGGAAGCCGACCCCAACATAGTTGGGAAATGGCTAGGCAGATAATGATTGGCTGAATGACTGAAAGATGCGCTGCAGTAAGCCACAGAAATACACAGAGTATTGATACTCTGTGTATTTCTGATAAGACATTAATTAATGAGCCGCCATTAAGTAATAAGACAATTAAGTTTTCTATGGAAATTTTAAATTCCTAATAATTATCGCATTATCCTTTCAAAATACGTATTTGGGAACATAGATATTCTGTAATCCAATCGAAATAAATACATACTACCGTTAGAATATGTTTGATTTACAAATTATTTTGGTATTACGTTTGTATGAACTACGCATGCTCCGCTGTTTTTTAGTTTTTTAGCAGTCAACAAAATCACTTCTCGTCAAAAACACAGTATTGTTTTTCTTTACTTTATCAACTACAGCAACCATCGGTACTAAGACTACTATTAAACCTACTAAACTATTAAGACTACTATTAACCTACTATTAAAACTCCATCATTTTAAAAACTCCCCTCCTCTTGCAATTAACACTACACCAAAATCGATAACCTACCGTCCCAAGGTATACTTTATCGGTGTAGCGTTCTCTTTCCATAACTAATTATCGATCTTCGATCGCCAACGCAGTCTGGTTAACACGCTTAAACATCCGTGGACAAGTTGGCACGCCGAGAATTCCGTGTACACGATAATGTAGCGTAACATCAACCGCTAAATAGCGTTTAGAACATCCACTTAGAATCGCGATAAAATGTTCACGTAATCTCTAAAGCGGACGGACAAGTGGACGTGATTCAGCGCTTTACTTGCATTTTGTTGGCATTTCCGAGTATTAAGTCGATAGTTGTAATTCTATATATCAGTATAAATTCAGAAGATCAGAAGAGTAGTGATTAGTAAAGTTAATTTTGACAGAATTGTCTGAAAACACTATGTTATAACCGCCATATCCCAGTAGTTCCTTTCTCTAGTTCCATTATGGGACTACTGGGTTTTTTTTCTCCCAGTAGTTCCATACGACCTACTTGTACAATTAAAAAATACATAAAATTTCAAAACCAGATGAAGTCAGTTGCATCTGAATACTCTGAGATGCAACCAACTCAGTGATTCCATGTTGTGAAATCTTGATTGATTGCTCAAGTTCCCCATTGCACGGTAGGTATAGTGGTTGATGTTTTGTGGTTCATCAATACTATAGTATTATAAAGAGGTATTGTTAATAAACATCTTTCTTTCTTTTTTTTTACTTTCTTTGTTTTCAAGTTTGTATGTAGGGGGTATATTTCGGAACTACTGATCTGATTCCGAAAATTATATCACTAAAAGCTACCTTATCCCTTAGTGTTATAGGCCACATTCTCCCGTGAGTACATTTTACAAAAGCTAGTGTATAAAGTTAGTTGACACGATCCTATTCAGCTCCGATCCGTAATGACAGCCAGTTCATAAAATGCACATACTATTCACCCAAATCATCAGCATGTATGAGCTAATTTGTTGCAAATTGTACCGAGTAGATTCTCTGCTCTCAATTTAGTAACACGGTCTGAAATATGCAGTAACGAAGCGTAAGCACGTTGAAGCTCGTTTAATGGCATACTACTCTTGTAACCCCTATTGTTCGCGGTTGTGTAATTCAAGATCATTGTGCCGATATTACATACATACTGTAACCATATTAAACCTCTGTGTGGTATTTAATATGATGTAATTTTTGAGTATGGCTTATGATAGGTGATTAAGTGTTGTTAATTTTTGTTCTACATTTTGTTTAAGTATTTTAACAAACTTTTGGTCTAAACAATGACCGAGGGTCGATTACAATTACAACGGTTGTTTTCTAAACCAATTACAGTAACTAAAACTAGAACTAAAAGAGTTCTAACATAAAATTAAACAAAACAAAATAACAAAGTAAAGGTTCACTTTCAAAAATTCTTCGTCTATCCATCCGCAAACAGATCATGTTTAAACACGAACCACATCCCGAACAGCACATTTAAACCGGGTTCAAGAACTGTCAGTGTCATTTTTGCAATAAAATTCATCAGTGTACCAATAGGTGAAGTTTATGCGCTAAAATCAGCGCTGAAACTCTGAACTGGTTTAGGCATTTTATCTTCTGAGACACCATCAGTTTTGAGATCCACGTAGGGATTTGGACATCGCTAGCGACAAATCGGCTGTCATAATCTTTGCGTAGGAGTTAGCTTTTGCTGCCCTAGTATAAAAAATAACTGACACCAAGCATCGTAACAAAATCTATAAATAAGCCAACGGTAAAATAATTTTATTAATAGGTTATTATGTACAATATTAACATATGTACTACATCTAAAACTACATATAATTACAAGTATAAAACTAAACATGAAACTAGTACCCAATATATATACAACGGTCAATAGGTCACTTAGGTGTCAAAATACTCCTCCGCATCGCTGTCATCGGTAAAATTATATTATCATTTATGAATCACGTAAGCAAATAATATATATCGCCAACTTTCTTATACGAGAGGTTTATATGTGTAGCTGTAAAAGGTTAATCCCACATATTCGTAAAATATTCAAAACTTTAAAAGTAAGTAGAAACTCCTTTGTCTTAGAGGTTTAAGAGCCCTCTTACAGTCCACTAGCGCCGCCAATCGAAAAAATGTCATAACTCGTAAATAGAATCAAAAATACAAAATATGTTCTATTATTACTGTGGAAAAGGCAATAACGTAATTGTATAACACCTTATCAACACTTGAAATATAGCTGTTTAGCTAAATCGCGCATTCAAAACATAAACGGCCGTTTTTGTTACAAATGCACGATTTAGCTAAACAGCTATATTTCAAGTGGTGACAATGTGTTATAAAATTACGTTATTGCCTTTTCTACAGTAATAATAGACCACATTTTGTATTTATGATTCTATGTACGAGTTATGACATTTTTTCGATTGGCGGCGCTAGTGGACTGTAAGAGGGCTCTTAAATACATATTTTACAAGTAGTGCTTTAAAACCTCTTTGCTAAATTAAATTGAAACTTGTAGTTCTTAAGAGTTCTTTTTTAAGAACTATAATTTATTAACCACTTACAAACCATTAAAAACTTATCGTCTATTAATAACGTAAGTTAGTTCACTATTCATTTATATTGTCCAAACTTTATTCACGAGATTTAAAAACATTTTTTTTTTCGTTGTACCCGTAAAAAACTTAACAGAGTAGTCATTATAATAACTGTTATGTCATTTTGAATACTTATTAACTCACTTTTGTTTCATGAATATAAGTTTATCAGATTGTTTTTTCCAACACAAAAAGGAACTAAATAATTCAGAGACCGCAAAATGCGAACCATAATACATATTATTTTATCAATATTTTCCGAACGCATGGTAAATTAAATTTTCCGCCCATCCGCAGGTCGCTGCTTTATTCCGTATTTTTATTAAATTTAGTCCAATATAAATAGATTACATTGCAAAATTTTCATAAACTATGTTTATTTAATTATGCTGCGGAATTTGTCGAATATACAGAAAAACGGATAAAACCCGCCCCTTGTGTTTCTTGGAAAAGACTATTAAATTCCTCTCTCTTCGTGTTTGTTATTGATACTACCGTGAATATTAGGATTCGCCCTTACCTTTAAATAAACTCAGATCACAATCGCTTTTTCCAAGTATTGAATGACATTACCCTCTTTGATACCGATATTCGATAAATTCATTCATTAGTTAGACATTCAAGGAATACGTAAGTCATGTATATGCAATAATAACATAATATAACATCTAGCTTGTTTCCTTAAAAGGCGCCTTAAGCTACGTTGAGTGGACCAAGCTTATTGCTATTAAAACCATTCAGATTCCAAAGAAGTTCTTGATGGGAAAGGCCAATTTGCACTCAGCTCGATCTAATAAATTAACCGAAATTGTCATGCTATGCAGTATTCCTTACAAGTATTAGACTAACGAGATAGTCAAACTTGTAACATTAAAGTAAAAGCCGCAGGGTAGCACGCTAAATTCTTTTATAATTTGACGTTTTTTTTTGCAATTTGACGATTTGCGGCCGTAATACGTATCTATTTACAGAATTAAAATAATTAGAATCAAGAATGCAACCCTCTTGAGTTAACTTGAGCTAGCTAAATAATAACAGCCGCTCCGGTCGATCTTTAGGTTAAGCTGCGCTTGCCTAGGTTGTCTGTGGAACGGTGACCTCCCTTACATACCGAGTTAAGCAAACACGTTAAGCTGTTGAGCCCGGCTGCCTTTGAACATCTTTGACAGTCGTTAGAGGTAGTCAGTGGTCCAAAAAGCCGGATAACCAGTCTTACCAAGGGGTTTCGTATTCATCATCATCGTCATCATCATTTCAGCCAAAAGACGTCCACTGCTGGACATAGGCCTCCCCAGAGTGCCACATTGACCGGTCCCGTGCGACTCGCATCCAACGGATTCCCGCAACCTTCACCAGGTCATCGATCCTTTCGTATTACTCAGTACTAACTGGGTTGTGGAGGAGCGACTGCCTATCGCTCCATGTAAAATACTGGTATTAAGCTGCATCCGGATCGACTTGAAGCCGCTCTACCGAAAAGGCTAGGCAGATGGTGAATAACTATTTGATTAAAAAGTAATTCAATAGGGTTAAATAAACTTTCAAATTTCGCGGGTTACTCTTAAAATTGCATTCTTGCACGCTCATAGACAAAACCTCCGTCAGTTAATAAAGCACACACACAATAATAAATAAAAAAGATACTAAACAATGAGTAGGACATAGTAGAAATGTGCTGTGTGCCTCACGGCTGCGCCAAAAAGGCATTTCACATCACTACACTACATCCCGACACTATCCCGTTGAAGCCGACAATTTTGTAGGCTCCGAACACTCTATCGTTTTGCTATGCGGAACAGTCCGTACAGTACTCCGGAGACCAACAAATTGGATCACGGAAACCGCAGACCAATTTTGGTCAGTTCGGTCACGTAATACACTCATTGATTCATACGATAAACACAGTGCTTTGCGGGAAGAATTGCGAGGACTTGTAATGGGATAGTGCCAAGTGTTCGTTATGTATTGTCTGTTAGGAACGGGCTTTTTGAATCTCGATTTTGTTGTATCAATAGTAAGGTGCAAAACCGTTTTGCAAGGAACATAGCTGTGTTTTTCTGTGACGCATTTTTCCAGGGATTTTGGCAGGGCCAGCTAAAAATCGTTGCTGTTATCGTTTCATAAGACGCTGTCGACAAAACTAAAATTGTTACTTAAAAATATCCCAGCAAAAGGACATTTTATTTTTTATTTAGCCTTAGCGGGACTAATTATTCCAATTACGTGATTCAAAATCTACCATCATCCTAAATTAAACACAACCTTCGCGGTTTTCAAACAGAAATTAAATCATTTCAACACAATGCCGGCACCATAATTCCTTTACGTTACTCAAATTCTTAACTTCCAAACAGAATAAAGTCAAAACAGAACAATTCACTGTCTTGAACTTTAAAAGAGTAAATAAACTTGGACGAAACAAAATCTTTCAAAGAACTTTGGGAGACTTTGGAGGTTCCAAAGACTTTGGAAATGTTGTTTCGGTGTTGGTGCAATCTCTGGGGTGTTGTTTGTTCACAGTGGTCTGAATAATAAACGATATTGCAGTACTACGTTTGCATGAACGCTCAGACCGCAGGGATTGTCAGAGGCAGGCTTACACTGACCCGATGCGGTCGCTCGAAGAAATTGCAACTTTGTATTTGATTGTACGTTAGTACGGTTCATTTGAAAATTGGATTGCATATTAGAATAGGACTTTTTTGCCTTTTTTAACGTCAGTTCGGAACGGAACGTGTGCGGTGTTTGAGATATATTTATACATTTGATTCGCAGATCTTGACAGAATAACGTATCTGTGCATTTACTGTCAAATCGAATAAGCCGCCACATCCAACAAGGTCCATATGGGTTAGTGAATAAGTACTAAAGATCTACATAGTATGTTAGTGGTAAGAAATTTGGAACTAACATTCAATAAAATTAGAATTCATTCTTCAAATAACAATTACATAATTTCATCAATTTTATGTTATTCTTTTTAGGTTACGAACTTGGAACATAGCAGCGTCCACTGAAACCACATAATATGATATACAATTAACATCGACAACATTAATAAAATACTCGACCCAACCCCGATGACCACTATAATGAAAAAGCTGCTCCAATCTCCATCTCCTCGAGGAAATGAAGACACAACTTTGAGAGCGTCTTATAAACTTATTAAACGACTTTAAAGGCGAACAAATTATACCTGTTAGCTATAATTAAGTTCAAAGCGACTGAGCGTAAGCCGACTTGTTAAATCTTTGCTTATTCCTCGGCTGATTTCTAAGAAAGACTTCAGTGGTACAGCTACGTAGGTACTGAGAAAACTGTGTTCTTTAGTAAATTAAATGCAAGGGAAATCCGTAGGTTGCTTTGTTTGTACCGACGTGACGTTTAGATGCGGAGGTTAATAAAGTCAAGGATACTTCTTGGACAGTTAAAAAAGATTGTAAGCTGTTGTTACGATCGCCTCGTCTTTTTTTTATTAAGTGTTAAGTGCACTGACTCAGCAAAATAATCACATAAGAGAGTAACCTTGTTTTCTTGTTTTTGAATATATTTAAAAAGAAATGCAACTAATCTAGCATAGTTTTTAAGTCTTTAAATCGTTTTAACCGACCACATTTTTTATCTATTTCCTATTTCGAAACCACAAGTTTTTATCAAAAGCTTCGTAGCATAACTAATAGCGTAACACACGAACTAAACTACACAAACTCAATTAAAACACTGAACTGTATATTTAGCTTTTAAACATTACTTTATTCACGTTAGAGTACGGTTCTCATTTCAATGTTTGTTCTAGCATGTGACAGGGCAAACACTTCATGTGTGGCGCCAACATGGCCAGCAACACCAACATAACCTATAACCAACATGTTGGTCAGCGTGTTGGTAATATGTCGTATTTGTGGAGGGCACTTGGCAAATGTTGTACGTTTTTGAACTATTCTGCGAATTCTCTCCATCGAGTGCGCTTTGGTATACGTAGTGAAAATAGAATTTTAGAAGTTGACATTTAACACTGTCGATACAGAAGTCAATGTATACAGAATAGAGACGAGTAGGGGAAGATAAAACAACGTCGTTTGTGACGTCATCGAATTATTAGGTAATAATATGGCGACATTTCTTTGTTCACATTTTTGTAATTAACATATAGATCGCCTTGCAATCCCCGAAGGGTTAGAGAGAAGTGTGAGCAAATTTACCCACATTTTGCCACTCATTTTTAGGTCCATGTAACAGAGGGCAAGCCAATTGCCAACAACGGGCCACAAATCGAGACTCCGTGTCTGCATACTGAGAAATTCCTGATGGAAAAACCCACTGACACTTTGCCCGACCCGGAAATCAAACCCAGGACCTCATGCGGAACAGTCGCGACCAATCCACAACGAGGCAGTTTGAACGAAGTGTGGATTATTACAGTAATGAGAGGTGGGACGCTGCTCAGACAATTATACTTCCTATAATTATTTGTTTTCACACATCAAAACATTAAAGGTGCCGCCGGATGAAAGTACTTAATCAATACTTGATTTAACGTTTTCGAATGAGGTAATCAAGCTTCCTTTCTCTTCCTCATTATCTCGCATGCACGGATCATTAAATTTTAATACCAGTCTGTCAAAATAATACCATTGTGCAAAATTAATTTGATTCTATTATAACCCGTATGTCATAACTGCAAGGTCGGTATTGTCTATCATATCAGACAATGATAATAATTAAGACCTAAATTATAGATTCATGAGGCAACCATGTGTGAATGTCTTCATCAATTGCACAAGTGAACTAAATCAGAGATGTCTATTAAATATGTAGTGTCGTAATTTGTACTCTGCGAGGATAATTGCATATTTGTTACGTTATGGTTATCTGACAATACGATTGCGACCACAGGGTGACTCTTAATTGACTTGGTGAACTTTTCTTATCAGATTTTGATCTCGATTGTGTAGTATTAAATTGTTACGTCACAATATGCAACTTTATTATCTGTGTTGTCTTTATTGTGTGGTTAGTACCTTGGGGGTTAGAGATTTTACGCCTTAGGACCTCTTTTTTTTCGGATGGGAAATCATCAAATGACCCCACTCTGGCCGGAGCGGGAGGGGGAGTGTCAGACTTTTACTGACTAAAAACCATCTAAGTTCCTTCCTCGCCCTTTACGTCCCGGGGTCGCGCTATCTCTTTCGAACAGTTCCGCAGCCCCGGCAGGCATCGGCCCTTGCGGACCCCTCCCTTCATGCTGACATCTCTTTGAGGTGCGCATGGAACAAGAACGCGCCTACGACACGGCGCCTATGGACCTCTGACTTGAATTTACATGCCGCCGAGAAATATCTCTCAGGCATGCTGGTTTCCTCCTTTACCGAACCTGATGATAATTATACAATACGCACATGAATCTGAAAAATCAGATGTGCATACCTTCGGCTCGAACTCGAGACCTATGACTTGGCAGTCCAACTGTCACACCACTAGGCCATCAGGCCTCTCTCTCTCTGCTCTGCGTTGTATATAACAGTCTTTATGTTATTGGTATTCAAGATCAGTCTCGTAGGGCACTTTAGATCGAGATGTGAAGTAAATGCTAACATTTTCTCGTAAAATGCGGATCGCTTGAGATTTTCCCGCCGTAGAAAACGGTCATAAAACAGTGGTTATCGACGCTTCTAAAATCGAAACACCTCGACGTGGCACACTTAGTAACAATGTAAGGGGGAATGGTATTCGAGGGAAACATTGGAACATCGATAGGAGAGCTACCTACCTATGTAGGTACCTATCTTTGAATGTCCGTCATACAGTCCGTTAGACCCGTATTCTGTAATCTGTTCCGTCGGCTGCAATTTGCGGTTTTGTCGATTTATTGATTCTTGGTGCTTCCACTACCGTATTATGAACTGTAGTGATAGTAATATTGTAGGGGCATGGATTGAACATTCGATTATGCGGTTTAAGTTAGAATTGTTAATAACTTAGCTTTACTAAATATACTTTACTTTGACGACTCGAATGGCGTAGTGGTAGTGACGCTGGCTTACGTTCCTAGGGTCCTGGGTTCAGATGCCGGTAGGAGCAAATGTTTGTGTGTTTTTTTCCGAGTCATGGATGTTTATATGTATAGTAAGTATGTATTTACAAACAAAAAAGTATACATGTAGTATATCAACTATCTAGTGTCCACGACACAAGCTTTGCTTAGTGTGGCGCTAGGTGGCGCTGTCTGTTAATGTCCAGCGATATTTATTTATTTATTTTATTTATTTACTTCTTCGCTTTGCTCTTGACAGAACAGTCGTGGTAATAGTGATGATGAAGCCATCAAGCCGGTTCTGGTCACAGCGACATTTGAAGGCTTTTTTGAGTGATAGTCGAGAGCTTTGGTGTGCTGCTCTTTTATGTGCTCCCAAAGGACTAGGTGAAATTGGGGCATTTGTGGCTTACCACAGAAAACTAAAGAAACTGAAGAACAGTGCAGGAAATACTTTGCCAGCTCGTTTCCAGCTCGCATTTAGCAGTCATATTATATCCCTAACACAGTTTTAATTAAGTTACTTTTCGTAGACTGACCGCATACACCGAAAATAAGTATTGATTTAACGCAATAGTACACTGTCTACAAATGTATTGAACAGCAGTTTACACACCCAGTTTCCTCCGAGTCTCGGAAATTACGTTAAGCCGCTGGTTCCGGCTACCATTTGTAGATCTTTGACAGTCGTAAGGCTGAATGCACACGTATATGGCTACACTGCACATCAAATATTACTAGCGATCTTTGATTTCTTTATGCGATCGGAACAACATTACTGTAATCACGGCATCAGCTACACCAACATAGCGAAATTGAAGTGAATTTATTAGAAAATACGCCGGAATCTCGCTTGTAATGTAGCTGTCACCGTAAAATTGTCAAACACGTTATATTACAATATAACGTGTTTTTGATCGCGATATTGTAATGTCTTGAATTATTGTTAACTGAACATACGGAAGTAGTGGGGCACCCCCCCCGTTAGGTTAGTTAGGTTCCTTTAAACCCTGCACTCGGAAATAGGAACCCTCGAAGCGGGGCTCCGTCGACTACGCTTTTTAGGGGGAATATAAAGTGTTTTAAGGTTATGTTATATTAATCGATATTTCTCAGGAATGGCGCATTATCTTTTCATGAGAGTTGTGCCACTGGGCAAGGGGGACCCCTCCTTCCCTCCACACCGCGCAAGTTAACTACAATCGCATGCGTTTTGTTGTAAGCAGTATGTTCATTTGACAATAATTCGAGACTTTACAATATCGCTAGAGATATTACAATATAACGTATTTGACAATTTTACGGTGACATACCATGTTTTTCTCGTTTCGCTCTTCCAGTCGCATCGCAAATCGCTGCCTAGTGTCGCCTCAGCCTTACAGTTAGGGCAAACAAGAGATTTCTTATTTACCAGTATTAAATGGGCTGAGGAGATCAGATAGGCAGTCGCTCCATGTAAAATACTAAGATAGACTAGAAGACGCTCCCACCACAGAGAAAGTCTAGGCAGATGATGACTAAAAGATATTTATTTCAGGTTACAGATTCAATGTCCTTTACAGCGTGTCTCTCGCAAAATGCTTCGTTACAAATGTGACTGGTTCGTTGTTACCATTAAGTTACGTTTGATGATATAACATATTCTATTATCTTACATGCCATATACTAACGGTAATACTAAGATACTGTTCACATGTGTAAGTGTGACATAATCTTACTCTTGGTTAACCCCGCAAGGATTTCGTAATGATTTTATTTACCGTTCAAATAGTCGTTTTGGTGTTTCAAACACAATAGCAAAAAACGGAAGAACGAATCACAAAAAAATCACAAAACTTCAGTCAGGTGAATTAATTCTGAAATATTTTTTTGTTGGCAAAACGTAACTGTAGTATTTTACAAAATAAAATATGAATGTGACTTTTATACTTTTCAGTTTGGAGAACAAATAACATTCTCTTCAATTTTATATACGCTGTTCGGATACGAACTTTCACAACTTCAGCCATTTATTTATTTAATAAACTTGTAGCCTAAACAGTTTGTCTGCCCACATAGGAATAAACATAACTATAAAACATGAAAACGGGTATTTATCGCGAATTTACCTTTAATTTAAGCCCGATGTTTCATAATGTGTTCTGATCGTGAAAGTTTAAAAAGACAATAAATATAACTGCCCAGCCCTTCGGGGATAACAGACGTAATATTACGTTAGACAAAAGCAGTAGGTACCAGGCAGACAGTCAATAAGGAACACATAAGAGTAAACACAACACATAGCCCCAATTCAACAGATACCAACTAACCAATCGCTTGAAAGTGGCCTATCTGTACAGAATTCTATGTTGACGTTACTGTGGCTTACCGCACTGGTAGATAACGGTCGTCATACACAATTATCCAAGCATAAATTGTCGCCAATTAAATCCATAGAACAAGAAATTTAACAATCCATCAGATATTATTGCCCGTTTACCGGCAATTATCGAGACAGTTCAGCGGTATTATATTCCAGTACGGGACTTTGAGGTTTACCAAATAGGGAGATTATTTCTGGTGTCACCATTATTGAAAAGCATTTCCGCGACTACATTCTAATCCGCAGTATAGTGGATTATAATCTAATGCTTTTCCGATACGTTATAGAGAAAGATAACGAGAAGAAGACAAACGTATTCTGTCTTAGCAAAAAGAAAATAATCATCGTCATCATCACTTCTTCCGAAGTACGTCCACAGCTGGACATAGGCCTCCCCCAAGTGTCGCCACATTGACCGGTCCCGTGCGATTCATATCCAGCGGATCCCCGCAACCTTCATCAGGTCACCGACCCACCTTCCAACGCAACATCTTCCGGTTCATGGTCGCCACTCCAGAACTTTTCGGCGCCATCGGCCATCCGTTCTGCGAGCAATGTGAGGTTCACTGCCACTTAAGTTTACTAAGTTGATATTTACCACTAAGTTTGGCAATTCTACGGGCTACGTCGGTAACCTTGGGTCTCTTTTCGATGTCCTCATTTCTAATTTGATCATGTAAGGAGACTTTCAGCCTTCTGATTAGGCCCATGATTGTGACCTTCAAAATTGAATCATGAAAAGGATAACGATTTAAACATCGCTATTCCATCTGATAGACCTTAGATGAGGTGAAACAATGGTCTAGTGAAGGCTAAAGGAATCTACTGGGATCGAGAGACACTGGTTAGGGAGATCAATGTCAAGATGTGGTCGTCATTCGGGTGAAATCAAAATTTTGATGATGAAACAATATCAGTTCTCTAGGAAAATCAAAATCAAAATCAAAATATTTTATTTCACATAGGCCTGGATGGGCACTTATAAAACGTCGAAAAAGGTGCACGGTTCGCGTTGGTCGATTCCATGGAGAAGAACCGGCAAGAAACTCCATGGTTACTCTTTTCAAATCATTTGGTATTACAATATTATTATGTTTCATTACAGCATTAGTACTAAGGAATACACAGACATACCACTTCCCCAACAAAATCAAAGCCAGTCTCATCCTGCGGGCCTGTGGACGGTTGGCTATGGGCTAGCTAGCCGTCCGTCCGTCTAACGACGACAGGCCGTGTCGACGGCGCGTTCGTGTTCCACACGCGCCTCAAGAGATGTCAGTATAAGGGGAGGGGCTCGCGCGGGCCGAATCCTGCTAGGGTTGCGGGCCTATTCGAAAGAGATACCGCGGCCCCGGAACATAAAGGGCGAGGAAGGAACATGGATGGGTTTTAGTCAGTAAAAGTCTGACACTCCCTCCCTCTCCGCCCAGAATGGGAGAAGTCAAAAAAAGAAGGTCTCATCCAACCAAACAATCGCGGATAAGCGTCCTATCTAAACACCACACCGGTAGTACACGATGTGGTTTACCGCAGTCATAACGGTGCTTGAAGACAATTAGCTGGGCGTGAACGGTGCCAATTAACTTGATGGTACCACCATGACGTATCTAGGGTGCAGCGGTGGTCGAGTGGTGGTGACCCTGGCTTACGAACAGTAAGTCGTGGGGCTCAAATCCAGACAGGCGCATTACTTTGTCTAATTTTTTCACCACTGCTCTCAAAACGAAAACATCATGAGAAAACCGGCATGTCCCATAGAACCAAAAATATCGAAGCCGAAAGGCACTTGTTTTTTTCGTCATTGCGATCACTTTTTGTTCTACACCATACCTGGGAACCTTCTAGTTACGGATATACGGTGGGTCAAAGTTACAACTTTTTGACAAGTTTTTTTTACAAGTTCTTTTTGTAAGATATTAACTTTTAACCCCTCTACGATCCCCGCACTATTCAATCCATCCATCAGCACAATGTTTTAGGTGCGTTACATTGAGTTCTACCACAAAACACGATTTATAACCTCATAAAGTTGTTTCCCAGCAATAGGTATTTGTTGCGTAAATTTACTTAGTTTGATTTACAGAATGCTTGTTGTGATGAGGTGGCTTACACCCTGTATCTAGTTTTGTCACTAGCTGTGGTGAAATAATACTTAGCTGAATAATAACAGCCGCACGGGTTGTTTAAGCAACGGTTGCCAAGGTCGGTATATAGATGGGTGATCATAAACACTTTGTGACCCAGAAAACACGTGTAAGCCGTTCGTTTTTTTTAAATACTGTAACTTCTGAAAGCCAGATTCAACAGTCCCAACCACCTGAAAAGCGCCGAACCTTTGAAGCTCGACGAAGTCCCAGTTAAACAATAAAACTGTCTTGGATTCCGCAATGAAATCAAAAAACACATAAACACATCATTTTCACTTCCCTCCATATGAACAGGAGACAGATAATATAATCGGGGCACAATCATAAAAAAAAAGTTTCGACGAATTGAGAACCTCCTCCTTTTTGAAGTCGCTTATACACAAGGCCAATAGGCACAAAGGGACGTTTACAAGAGGGATAAGCCCAGTCGCCTTGCACCACGGATAAATAGTCCCGGTTGTGATTCGTAGAGCTTTGATAGTCGTTACGGGTAATCAGATACCCAAAAGTCCAACAGCCAGTCTTATCAACGAGAATCGCATCACCCAGTGACTTGATTGTGGAGTTCAGATAAGTTGTCGCCCCAACCGAAAGCAGCTGAATCACCGGTCAAACGACTGGTAATTCAGCTGCTTTGCTGCTTTTTTTTTTTTTGGTTAGACTGGAAGCCGACTCCAACATAGTTGGGAGTCTAGGCAGATGATGTATGATGATATTATACTCAAACTCAAATCATTTATTTCAATTAGACCATTACGGCACTTTTGAATGTCAAAAATCCAAAACTAAATCAAAGCTACAGTCACAGTCACAAGGCATAATAACTTGAGAAAGTACTGTAGTTGTCCATTCCCTAGCGTAGATCTCTATGGAGAAGAACGATAGAAGAAGATAGATGTGAGCATAGATATTTTACATCACATCATTTACATTTGTTACCTACTTAATAATAAGAAGAGACAGGTGTACCTTAGTAAATGGCGTCTATAAAAAAGTAGCTAACATAAAGAGATAAAAAGAATTATAATGGACCATAATACAATATTACGAGTACCTATACTCGTAATACTAAGGCGCTTTTTTTGAAAAATAAAGCTGACTACAGAAAAATAAGGAAGAATTCTAGGTGGAACATTTGGGCTAGTAAAGAAATATAACTTCAAAGTCAAACTAGTATAAAGCAACTGCGACGGAAATAAGTACTTACATAGTAATCGAGATTCAGAAGAGTATTTCAATTTCTAATTTAATTATTAAAATGATTCAGCAGAGTAGTGTATTTTTGATCCTACTAAAAGATTAATATTATTAGGATTTTTTTAGTTTTAAATTACATTTCTATGTGACTTTAAAAGGAAACTAAGTGCCTCACTTTTTGCCCATCTCTCTTGGGACACTTGATATGCAAATAGTATTATAATAAAATTTCTTTAAGGTAAATTCTTATATCGAAAAGGTTTTCATAGAATTTATAGAGTTAAATATGTTTGTTTTTTCGCTCTTTGAAGTTATTGGAGTCCAACGCATCATCATTTTATTAATATCGCGTAGTGTTGACTGTGGCTGTTTATTTGTCGAAAATATTCCTACAATGTACTTATTGTTAAACATGTTTCTTGTGGGAAACATTCTGATCTCCTATAAAAACATGTTTAATAGTAAGAGCTGCAGAAATAATTCGGAAAAAATATATATCTCTACTACCTACATAACATTACTGAAAAATATTCAAATAGACAGAAGAACTTCCTATTGAGGAATGCGTATTTTCTGAAGTGCACATATTGCGTCTAGTGCACATTTTGCGATGTGCACATTTTGCGTCTAGTGCACATTTTGCGATGTGCACATTTTGCGTCTAGTGCACATTTTGCGATGTGCACATTTTGCGTCTAGTGCACATTTTGCGATGTGCACATTTTGCGTCTAGTGCACATTTTGCGATGTGTACATTCTGGGTCGAACCCATCCTACATAGCCTATTTCTACAATCAACTCTTTCATGCTACGAAGAAATTCATTCATTAAAAAAACGACGAAAATCTGTGTCACCAGGAAAACCGCCAAGTGAAATAAGTAGGTATGAAAATATCAGGAATCTGTGCATTCGACATTTGGTACTCACCCAGAGTACTTCACATACAGAGTGTAAACCGCCTCATCACGAAGCCGATAATCAAGCATTCTGGACATCAAAATAAGTAAATTTACACAAAAATGATTGATGAGAAACAACTTTTTTTTTGGGGGTAAACATCATGTTTTGTGGTAATACTCAAAGTAAACCCGTTGAAACATTATTCTGATAGATGGATTGAATAGTCCGGGGGTCGTAGAGGTGTTGTAATTAAAAAAAAACTTATCAAAAAGTTGTAACTTTGACCCCCAATATCTCGATTCTGAAACATTTCTCCGACATTTGTTTCGCCGTTGATCGGTTCACCGACAGAACGATTCACTTTTCATTTTTTCTCCGACAGAACTTTTCAATGACGTACAATTCGCCGACAGAACGATTCACTTTTCATTTTTTCTCCGACAGAACTTTTCAACGACGAACGATTCGCCGACAGAACGATTCACTTTTCATTTTTTCTCCGACAGAACTTTTCACCGGCGAGCGATTCGCCGACACAACTGTTCATCTGCTTCTGGGTTATAAAACATAGGTATTCGACATGTAGACCTGTTTCCGTTTATTGTTTTAAAGAAATACACAAATACACAAAATACAATCAATAATACAATATAATACTAAACATAAAATTAAACACTGGACACCTCGCCCGCGCCCCTAGCCCGAATAAAACATATTTTTTTCAAAAAAATAGATATTTTCATACATCTCTGTAAGTACCAATATCCACCTTCCTGCACACAGCACATTACTACTAAGTCCAACTTATTGTTTTGTATCTTTTTTATTTATTATTGTGTGTGTGCTTTATTAACTGACGTCAAATAAATATTTTTCTTTCTTTTCTTTCTTTCACCTAAGGGAGCTAAACGGAGGGCACGCCACGATAGTGGCGGTAAGTCCCCTCTTTCAGGAGTGCCTGGAGAGGCGCCACGGCGTCCTCACCTTCCGCCTGACTCAGGTTCTCACCGGACACGGATGTTTCGGGAGGTACCTGCACCGAATCGGGCGAGAGGAAACGCCCAGGTGTCTCCACTGCGAGGATCGACCGGAGGACACGGTGGAGCACACGGTGGAAGTCTGCCCTGCGTGGGCGGAGCACCGCCGTGTCCTCGTAGCGGCGATCGGCGGCGGCGACCTCTCGCGTTCGGCCCTGGTTCAATCCATGGTCCGGAGCGAGACGGAATGGGAAGCCGTCACCTCCTTCTGCGAAGCAGTCATGCTAGCGAAGGAGGTGGCGGAACAAGAGAGAGAGAGATCCTCTCTTCCCGGCCGCCGCGGGAGACGCACCGGGCGTCGGGGGTCACATGGTGGCTACCGGCCACCGTAGATGCGGGCCTGTGGACGCTTGGCTGACGACGACAGGCCGTGTCGACGACGGCGCGTTCGTGTTCCACGCGCGCCTCAAAGAGATGTCAGCATAAGGGGAGGGGCCCGCAAGGGCCGAAGCCTGCCGGGGTTGTGGGCCTGTTCGAAAGAGATACCGCGGCTCCGGAACATAAAGGGCGAGGAACATGGATGGGTTTTAGTCAGTAAGAGTCTGACACTCCCTCCCGCTCCGCCCAGAGTGGGAGAAGTCATTTGATGATTTCCCATCCTAAACAAAACAAAAAAAAGGGAGCTAAACGGAAACAGGTCTACATGTCAAATGCCTATGTTTTATAACCCAGGAGCAGATGAACAGTTGTGTCGGCGAATCTCTCGCCGGTGAAAAGTTCTGTCGGAGAAAACTGATAATTGAATCGTTCTGTCGGCGAATCGTTCGTCATTGAAAAGTTCTGTCGGAGAAAAAATGAAAAGTGAATCGTTCTGTCGGCGAATCGTTCGTCATTGAAAAGTTCTGTCGGAGAAAAAATGAAAAGTGAATCGTTCTGTCGGTGAACCGATCAACGGCGAAACGAATGTCGGAGAAATGTTTCAGAATCAATATCTCCGTAACAAGAAGGTTCTCAGATATGGTTTACAACAAAAAGTGATCGCAATGACGAAAAAAACAAGTGCCTTTCGGCTTCGTTAAGAGGTGTTTTACACCCTTTATTTCATTGAAAGAGTAGAACATTTTCATTCATACGATTTCTAGGAATGTGTGTCAGCCTGTAACTTGCATTAACTGCGGCGCCACTAATGACTACTCGTGTTACATTTGAACTTACTGCAACTTACTGGCTTGTTAACTGACTTCTTTGCTCGCCAGGTTTCTATTCTAACAAGGTAATAATTTTGATAGCAATTAAAAGAAACTTTAGAAATAACTAGACAGCTATAACCACTCTCATCTATTTTATTTTAACTTATCCTCTATTGTCCCACTGCTGGGTGAACCCTCCCACTCTTCTCTCCCTGTCCAGGCTCTCACAAGTCTATTTTAAGTTTAAAAAAATACTGTTTCATTTACGCATAAGAATGTAGTCAGCCTATAAGATCCCCACGGCCTCCTTTCTCCAAGAAGGAAGGTCTACCACGCGGGCCCATTATGCATTGGTAGAAGTCACAAGTGTTGCAACTTTTTGGGACTAAGCCTTTTTTTATTAATGTACACAAAATACTTCATTTCATTAATATAGAAGAGCACAAAGGTACTGCTTATTTCATAAGGAATTTCTTACAACAGACCTGCGAGAAGAAAGTTGGATTTAGTTGGTTTTGTCGATTTCATCACTTTATTTTTGTGTTTAATTTATCAAGTTGATCAAGACGAAATTAAAGAAATGAACTAATGAAACTTAATAACTTGTGCTTTTGATTTAAAGACGTTCTAAACTTTAATAAGCTCTGTAATATATTTTACTAACAATAAAAAATACAATCAAGATAAACTCAATGAAACTCATATTTCATCGTTTAACATGATCTAGGTTGGGTTACAAAACAGTATAGAAGCTCTAAACGCTATCTCATTCCGTCTAGTCACGAAGTACTAATCTAATTTCAAGAACTAAGCTTTCTCTGTTAATCTAAAATAATATCTTTACACAGAATTTTACGAAATACCGAAAGACTTTTGTCTGAGAAAACTTGAAGATGGTTTTAAAGTTCGATAAAGTTATAACTTGGACTTAAGTCTCCCTTTGGTGTCATTAGCACTACGTCCTGTCTCTTTATTCTTCGGTTAAACTTTATTAAAGTGAGTCGATGTCTTCATACTACTAGAAAACTGAATTAAGGAACATAGCATCACGCCTAATTTTCGAAGGGTAAGGCAGTGGCGTACCCATTTCGCCAGTTATATTTAAGTACATCGCTCGCTTATAGGAGGCGAGTCTGTTTGCTACTGAGAAATTCGTGATGAAAAACGCAATGAAACTTTGCACGACCTTGGAATCGAAACCGGAACCTCATGCTCAGCCGTTGCGGTTTTGACCACAAGACCAACGAGCTAGAATTACAAACGCAAAGAGCAAAATTACATTTCAGGAACCATTGATTAATTAACGGCATTCATCCGTCGTGTGGCGACAGCGAACCGGGAGACGATACGTTTGTGAACCTCCCACTAGGTGGACCGATGACCTGGTAAAGGTTGCAGGAATCCGTAGGATGCGAGCCGTGTTATAATAAAAAAGTAGAATTTAAATGTAAATGTTATTATAATTATCACATAGAACATAATTATAATTATGTTTACATCGTTCCCTACTGTGAAAACTCGACCACTAATGTGTACTGAAAAGTTAGGAGCTGAAATGGGATTTAGTGAACTACTGCGGTTACTAACAGCTAAATGTTACCTAATTTACAAACTTTATAGAAAAGCTATCTAGTAGCGTCGATTTATGCGGTTCCGAGAATCTGAAGCACTGTTATTTTGAAGTAATATACACGTAGGTACTCGTAGGTGAGCATTCTAAGGTAAGTTTTTTTCTTAGTAATAAAATGTTTATTTAAACTTAATAATTATTAGTCAAGCCAAATACAGCTATAATATCTACTATGAACAAAAGATATTACCTAGGCTGGTAAATATGAACTAGGTATATACTGAATTTCAAATTCAAATAAAGTAGGTAAGTGATTACTCAGGCTGGTAAATGTAAACTAGGTACTGAGTTCCAAATTCAAATGAAATTGGTGATTACCCAGGCTGGTAAATGTGAACTATGGACTTGATTCCAAATTCTAATGAAAAAAAAAACGAAGTACTCAAGAGCTCGATCATTTTATTTTTAAACGACATTTCCATTGATTCTACACACGCACTCTAAGCTGTCATCCCAGCCCTTAACTTGCTGATTGCTTAATATTTACTTATTATTACTAACCCTGCAAGATATATTATTGTTAGTGCGATACGAAAGTGATAACCTTGAAATTAAACAATCATTTTCATGATAAACAATATAAAAAATTAGTTGTCTGTAAAGTCGGTTTACGGACGATAGTTTAAAGTGACATCGTCATAACAAAACATTGATGAAACGATTGCATGCATATGCTCCGATCGTAACGTTACAATGAGCGTAACGGGACAGAGCGAAACGCGACACTTTTTCGAGCGTACAGCTGGCGTTCATCGATTTATTAAACGTTGTCACGTCAAAATGCCGCAACGACATTACAAAACACAGTCTCTTTTAAAACCGAACCCTCATTTACAACCTCAGTAAATCGGATACTAGCAAGAAAAATCTGCAACCTTCATGTTGTGACGTCACTAAGTCTTGGCCCCCGGCTGACGGAAATGAAAGGGTAAAAAGAAAACAGGTGCCAACGTCGGGGACTTGATAACTGAATCAACGCCCGTACAAATGCAGCGGACTGGGAAACGGTAATGACGACAAACTAAATTGGATACTGACTGTGGATAGAGATTTCTTTTCAGGATTTATACTGTGTTTTATGTGTTAAAGTTATTATTTTTCTCCACGAAATAAAAGCGTCGACAAAAAGGGTGTAAAAAACCTCTTAAGAGGCCGGCGGAGCATGCGTTTTTCATACAATACCAAAATAATATGAAAATCAAACATATTCTTAAGGTAGTGTGTATATAATTTCGATTGTATTATAGAATATCTATTTTATTATACAAATAAATATTTTGAAAGGACAATGATATACAGGGTGAATTTTAATTAATGCGACAAAATGAAATTGAAGCTTCAGTTACAGTAACATAGTAATTATAAACTGTTTTTTTCTACAATCTAAATCGTTAAAAAAAATTACGCGACTATCGTTTTCAAAAGGTCCATTGATGTTATTATCTTTATTTAAGTACGAATTGTCGGTATTCCAGTAATATGCAAAATAAATAAGAAAAAGTAAGGCAAAATTAGGTAAATGACAGCTATATTGAGCACTGCGATGAGTCGGACGAGATTTTTTGATACTTTTATTATTTTAACGGTTTTCGTAACACTGATCAATTATTATTTAATTTTACATTTGATATTTTATACATTTTCTTGACAACACGTATTATTGTATATTTAAATTTGTCGCATCTATTCAATTTCACCCTGTATAGAGACGAGATATGATGAATTTAAAATTTCTGTAGAAAATTGATTTTTCTCATAACTCTTATTTAAATTGATGTACATTCAAATTTTGTGTTTGGGAACCTATATATTCTATAATCCAATCAAAATAAATACACACTACCTCAAGAATATGTTTGATTTACAAATTATTTTGGTATTACGTTTGTATGAAATTTGCATGGTCCGCAGGCCTCTTAACCTCCCCGTCACGTCGTTATGATCATTTTTTGTTGTACCTACACCATACCTGGGAACCTTTTAGTTACGGAGATATTGGGGGTCAAAGATCCAACTTTTTTTTTAACACGAGTTTTCAATACTTATAAGTTTTTTACTATAAGCACCTCCACGACCCCGGTACCATTCAATCCATCCATCAGCACAATATTTTGAATGCGCATTGAGGTCTACCACGAAACTTGAATTTTCACCCCAAAATAAGTCGTTTCCCAGCAATTTTTTTTGTGTAAAGTAACTTAGTTTGATGTACTAAATGCTTGGCTGACGGCTTCGTGATGAGTCTGTTTACACTCTGTGTACGTGTAAAAGGTATACACAAGAAACGTATAAACAGCTCAGAATTCGTGCCCATGTGTACCGTCCGGGGTCACATGAATGCAGCATCATTTATTTGCTTACAATGATGTGACATTAAACTTATGTGGTGAAAAATAATATGCTAGGGTCTCTAGAATCATGAGTTGGTACATCCATGTCCAGTATAAGTCATGCTTAGAAATGATATAAAATGTATCGTAATTACAGGCTGGGTCTACGTTCAAAGTGCGGATTTTGCATACGGGATAAAAAAGTTCAATTATATCAGTTTTATTATTTTGTTAACTTTGCCCCATATTAGGAATTTCTAGTATATTGTGGGAATGTTTACAAACATTTAAACACACGTAAACAAACAGCCTCAGGAATTACCTTAAGATTTTCCTAATAATAAAACTAGCCTTTTCATAACTATTTTGGGTTAGTTTTCCAGTCTAATCCAATGCAACTCAATACCAATAAAGGAAGGTACAAACCAGTAAATGAAACCAAAACAGGTCAAGTGGCAGGCATTTCGAAAACTTTTTAACTAAGTCGGGGCCTGTAAATGCGCAGTGGACTAAAAACGGGGATGACAACTCAGAGCTAAAACTGTAATAGAAGCAAAAACTTGGATTTGGCTAGCTAAATATGCTTCAGCTGACTGCTTGCTTGTGAGGTTACGATTTTTTAATAAACATAGTAATTATGTTATTGAAATAACGAATGATATTATTTACGTATAATATCATTGGAAATAACAATACAGGTTGGTATAACATACTAACTAAATAATGGAAGTAAATCATATTTAGCGACGACTCCGAGATAAATAATTAGAACGAGCAAGATTATTTCGGTACTGAAGAGTAGATTTTTTTTTTACCAAAACTATACAGGGTGTAAACAACCTCATCACGAAGCCGTAAACCAAGCATTTAGTACATTAAAATAAGTAACATTACGCAAAAAATATTGCTGGGAACCCACTTTTTTTGAGGTGAAACATCATGTTTTGTACTAAAGCTCAATATAACGCACTTAAATCATTGTGCTGAAAGATGGATTGAATAGTACGGAAGTCGTAGAGGTGCTTAAAGTAAAAATCTTACAATAAAAACTTGTAGTTCAAAAAAACTTGTCCAAAACTTTGACCCCAAAATATATCTCCATGGTTCCCAGGTTCGGTTTAGAACAAAAAAAGTAATCGCTGGGACAGGGAGAACACGTGCCTTTCGGCTTTTTAAGAGGAGTTTTACACCCTTTAGACGCTAACTCAACTCACTAAATAAAAAAATAATGAGATTTTTGTAACATGATGTGCTGACGTCTGTACAGTAAAGTCTATAACTACATTAGCACGAATATCCGTGAAATATTTTCACATATTGAAAATAAAACAAAAAATAAATTCTCTTCATAAAGTTAAAATGTCAGTAAACAGTTGGAAACAAATAACTCAATTTATCAACACGTTATTGGCAGAATTGAACGAACACACTTATTTGACTCCATATTTCTCGAGATTTATTTCTGTTTTATTTTTTCGTATTGAATTAATTTCAAATGTTGCTTTTATTTTTCTAGACTATTATTAATGGTGCGTACCTAAAACGATTAGGTACTTTTTCGTGAGAAAAAAACCATCTGCCATTAAGCTCTTAAGTCTGTTGACGAAAATTCGACAAAAAAACTTCTACGAATATTACAAAACACGTATAATGTCTCTCTAATGTTATCTTATGTTATGTTAAACCGTAATAGAATATTCCATTCTCAAAAGAAGAAATTGTGTCGTATTATTCTGCACGAACCCTATCAATCTTTTCCCCCATCTTGTTATATTGGAGTTCTATATCTTCGCAACTTGAAAGATATCTTCAATAATGAAAGTGTGGATACAACGACACTCGACAAAACTTGTTCCCACTCGTGAGCTCGACACACGCGATAGACTAACATGGATATAGTAATTGGAAACAATAATATCGATATTATAGAGCTCGTCGCTGAACAATAACAGCCGCATGGAAAAATGAGGTTAAGCAACGTTTGCCTCGATCTGTTCGTGGATGGGTGGGCATCCATTTCATACAAAGTTTCCGCTGTGATTAGTTGGTCCCGGCTATCTTTGACAGTCGGGTAGTCAGAAACTTGAAAGACTGATAACCAGTCTTACCAAAGAGTAACGTTTGACAGCGGTAACTGGGTTGTGGAGATCAGATAGGCAATCGCTGGTGTTCATCTACATCTGGTTAGACTGGAAGCCGACGACCATATAGTTGAGAAAAGGATGAATATCGATAAGAAAAATCGCTACGAAAATGTGAGCTAACTAACGGGAACGACCGCGATTGTTTACAAAGTTGATTAGATGCTAAATACTAAGAAAAAGTCGTAAAGTCTCATTAGCCATTGAATGCAGATGAGGGTGTGAGTGTGCTGGTTAATTAATAAGTAACAGTTATTGTTTCTCAACGGATAACTGTGTGGCAGTAAGGTAATGACCGGGCGGAGTCATTCCCACGCCGAGTCCGCAATTGAGATGCGCGTGCATCCGAAAATGCCCGATGTGCTCCGATGACTACGCACAAATACTTTGTTTTTTATTCGTCACTTGGGGCACATTGTCTGGGAAAGAATATTGTGTATTCCCGTTAGTCTGGTGGGGACAACGAGAATTATGAAGGATATGCAGCCTTTTCCTCGGTGCCTCGGAAAGCACGTTAAGCTGTTAAGTAGTCGCTGCTGTCATTTGTCCATCTTTGACAATCATTACAGTGGCCCAAAAAGTCTGACAACCAGTCTTACCAAGTGGTATCGTATTACCCAGTACGAACAGGGTTGTCGAAGTCAGATAGGCGGTCGCTCCATGTAAAATACTGGTATTCAGCTGCGTCCGGTTAGACTGGAAGCCGACCCCAAAATAGTTTAGAAGGCTAAGCAGATAATGATGATGCAGCCCGAAGCAAGGTTTAAAAGTAATTTATTCAATAATTTGTCGATAAATGTTTTTGAACGACATTTACATGAGACGTTCTCCCAAAACGGCCGTCCTTTGCCACTTCCTAGTGCTTGAGGTGGGGAACAAAATCGACAGAAATACAAGTACCAGTTTAGTATGCAAAGTACACAGAAATAAAACTATTCAAAACTATTAAAATTAAACTTATTCTCTCCCAAAGTGTTCCATGTCCTGATATTAATATATTATGCTAAATTATCAAAATTCCCGTTCATCCCGATAAAACAGGAATGCACCAAAACTGTGATATATTTTCCGCAGTTGCAAGTGTTTTCAGTGACGGAGTGTGCCGTTCGTTTGACAAGTGACAACAGCAGACCGTCGACAAAAGTCGATGGCACTCGTAAAATGGAACGTAAACCTGTTGAACTTTAGCGCAAAATGCAGTGAAAAGGAATACACTGAATAAAGGCTTTAGAATAACGATCCATTGGCAAGTAATTAAAATAAGCTGTTTGCCGTAAGGGTGTGTTCACACCAACGCAATACAAACGTTTGACTGTGTACCGTTTGTGTTATGTAATCAGCGTTGTATGATCACTGAATAGTTCAAGTTTAGCAATTTACACCACAACATTGCTGATAATTAAGTTATAGTTTAGTTTCTATTCTATTCTATTCTATTCTATTCTATTCTATTCATGTTGCACAGTAGTAGACCAAAACATGTATTTAAAGTGCTTAGAATATACATCAAGAAAATCATAATCTAAATCAGATCTAGCAAAACACTCTGTAGTTTGGCAGTAGTGAATCTCTAATTACTTTCCTAGATTTTTTTAAAGCAAAAAAATGCGAATTGCCTATACATGTGTGTTGACGTATACTTGTGAATGAAAACCACCAAAAACAACAAAGAAAAAAATATAAAACTGGAACTAATTAACAACTCTACAATATAAATATCTAAGTACTAACAACTTTATATCAAAGCGTAAACCAAGATTAAAATCACAGGTTTTGTAAACATCGTGCATCTTATATCCTGGATATTCTCTAAAGGGTTGTCTAAACACAAACACAGATGCTTCTGCTTTAGCAATGTAAAGATATTAAACGAATCGTAACAAGACAACTCAGTACTTCAACATTTTTGAAGAAACCTTTTAATATTCTTCCTACATACGTCAACATTTTCTCTAAGAAATACCTTGCTTAGAAGAAAATCTTCTGCTTCGAAGGATTATTTATTTAAAGCTTTGCTCATATGCCTTGGAATGATGGAAGATGTTTACGCATCGTGGTTTACGACAGCATGAGCTTAGACATTACCTTTCTTATAATAATATGAAAAGACGTAAAATATTCATAAATATATATTTACCTGCGTGGGCGTACCAAACGTATTTTTTATCGGCACGAAATTCGACAGTTTACCTTGGATTTATTTTGCTAAGGAACTAACAAAAGAATCTTGTTTTGTACTTGATAATCCTGGAAAGTTTGTAAATAAACAAGTTTAGGTACCTCCCAATAATGTTCCTATTAATTCAGATAATACAAAGAATAATATTCGTTGTAGCGTCAACTGTCTTCGTTTACGAGAATATAAAAATTAACCACTACATCAACTCAACGAATATGTTTTTGAATTTTGTAGATAATAATAATTTAATGTGTATGTAAAACAAAACCTGAAACATTAAATGAATAATGTATGATGTTTTATCACACTGGCTGACTGGCATTATTTTAACGAATCCGGAGCGGGGACTAAAAGTATAAACAAATATAATAATATATGTTACTGAAGTACACACGTAACTTTACACGTATTTAAATAAATTCCAGAGTAAATTATCTAGGAAATGTTGCTGCATTTGGTACAAAAAGTATATTTACAAAAAGCATAATAAATCAGAGTTCTTAGTTCTCAACTAGAAGTGTTCTGATAAAAAATATCATCTAGTATTAATGACGTCTGCGTCTACTGAGAGTTAAGGCTAAGCCACATTTACTAGATACTTATGATCCCACATTGATTCAGCTAACCCTAAACTTCAAAAATATGTTGGGCTGACATATCTATCCAAAATGCTTCCATTCTGTTAAAATCGTTGCCACAAGTCAAGTCCAGGCAATTTAGTATTTGTACAATAAATTGAGCATAAAATCATTTTCCCAGTGAAGTGAATTCCACTGATTTATTGCGAGCACCGAGATGCATCATTACAGAACACGGAACACGAAATTTCGCTAATCAATTCCGACCACTCGCCGCTCAGCATTTCCCTTTCGAAAATGGAACGAAACGAGTGAACGATTTGAACAGAATTCGAAACTGGACCGTTTTAGATTGTACGATATATCGCGGGTGTATGTGCCCTTACACCGACCGCAAAGCAGTGCCCGAGGGTTCGCGCCATAAACACGCCTCGCCAGGACTTTTTGCTCACTCCAGAAAGTCATTACAGCCTGGTACGTGTTTTCATTATAACCCCCGATGCGCCATAAGCCGTTTGTAACTAATAGTTGCGTTATTGACTGCGAATTGTTCTGGGATATTGACTCGGTCGCAGTTTTTTCATTCAGCTTATTTATTGAGGGTATTTTATCGTCTAGAAAATTTAAGGACCCGGAAAGATTAATGTCTCAATTTAGTTTACGCAGCTTTATGCACCCTAGTAGATAAATGGTTCTACTTGCAAAAATAGCAAATTTATGAAAGCTACTAACATTATTGTGGTAAAAGAAACGAATTGAATAAATCACTATTTTAAATAAAATACAGACACGACAAGCAACAATCTACAACTGGAATTCTAAATCTGAATAGAGATTCCAATTCCATTGCACTTGCATGGTTTTTTTTTTCACATTGGCTTCGTTAGGCGATAGGTTTGATTAGACATCTCTAATCAAACCCGCTGGCTATTTAATTAACTGGCAACTCTCAAAGAACTATCTGGAATTCTGGATCTATTAACATGACACATAAGTGATTAAATCTGTAGGTAATATGAGGGCGAACCTTTATATCCACCTACTCAAAGG
Organism: Xestia c-nigrum; assembly: GCA_916618015.1. Taxonomy (NCBI): domain Eukaryota; kingdom Metazoa; phylum Arthropoda; class Insecta; order Lepidoptera; family Noctuidae; genus Xestia; species Xestia c-nigrum. The sequence continues at coordinate 6,594,814 of OU745256.1, forward strand.
ATCTGATTTCTTTGATCATTCAAATGTGGTCGGAATATTTTGGGCTTGTATCCCCGAAACAGTCAAAGGAGGAACTCCGAAACAAGACTTTTTGTTATTTCATAAATACAATATTATGAATATTTTTGTTAGAAATGCTTTTAGACGACGAAATTATACTGAACATGTCGAATAATGTTCAGGATTGTGCTTCAGGCATTACGTAGGGACAGTAAGCGGATGAAAGTATATAAATCACGTAGTTTTATTCCGGGAAAGTGGGACAAATGGTAACATATAACGATAGTGCTCGCGACAATGTCTTGGGTAACATAACCTTTAGAATCCAATCTAACATCTTTAGCTTTTGCATAACAAAAGGCTAACGTGTGAGAACAGTACTACCCCGAAATTATATGTCGCAGGAATAGGACACCTATTTTGAAATTAGAATAGATTTGAAAAAAATCTTATATAAGTAGTTGTTAAATTTCGAACAATCACTATACTACGCAAATGCTGATTGATTGAAATAAATGTTACGCCACACAAATTATGAAGCTATAATAGGACCATTAGTGCAGGTACCATAGCCATGCAGTGTGATGTTTGGACCAACCAAAATAAAGCTGTGTGCTGTTGTGAGTTGACTCTTCACTAGTCAATAGAAGCCAAATGAGTTTTCACCTCAGCACCTCAAACAAGCCGGTTTTGCTGTTTACAGACAGTGTGCAAAATTCGATTTTGCTGCGAGCGTGAGACAAAGTAACTTTTTAATTATTTTTTTAAAAAAAACCAAGAACTGTGCAAGTCTACTCACAAAATTTGAAAGATTTCAACTTCACTTTGTTCTGTCACTTTCACTTCGATACAAAAAAGCGAGAGATAGGAACAAGTCGATTCGAAATTCGATTTTCAAATTCCATAACTAGTAGGCACAAAAAGAAAAAAAAACAGTAAAACGTTCGGATACCGATATTGTAAATCGATAATCGTAATATTGTATAATAATATTACGTGTTTAGGTTTCAAAAAAAGTTGCATTTCAAATAATCGAATTATATTTTTACAATTAAATCAAGATGAATAATGTTGAAGAAAACAATACGAAGTTTATCAAGTATCTACTTATTTATAAATGTATAGTTTTACCAATCTTTAATATTGAGACAGAATACCGCGAGTGTAGTTTCAGAACGCATTTAAAAAAATTGCGGGGTCTGAATATTTATTGTTCAAAAATTCTCTGTTACGCTAGGTAATGGTTAGGTCAATGTACACTAATACGCAATGTGTGTGTGTGTGTGTGTTATATGGCGACTCTTGGGGTAGGCCTATGTCCAGCAGTGGGCGTCTTTCGACTGAGATGATGATGATGATGATTAAGATAATAATAATGCATAGATATGAGTGAGTCCAGTGACGAAGTCTGCTATTTATTTATCACTCGTAGAATTGAAGCATAATGTAAAAATGCAGAATAAAACTTCCTGCCTGTCTGACATCTGTACATTATTTAATATCCATTCATTATTTATATCTCACTATGTTGTTTAGTATGTTGTAGTTGTATGTATGTTGTTGAATGTACTGTTTCGTATTGTCTAGGTGAATGTTCTCGCTGCTGAGGTGAAAAGTTGTTTCACCTCAGCACCTCAAACAAGCAGGTTTTGCTGTTTACAGACAGTGTGCAAAATTCGATTTTGCTGCGAGCGTGAGACAAAGTAACTTTTTAATTATTTTTTTTAAATACCTAGAACTGTGCAAGTCTACTTACAAAAGTTGAATGATTTCAACTTCACTTTGTTCTGTCACTTTCAATTCGATACGAAAAAAGCGAGAGATAGAAACAAGTCGATTCGAAATTCGATTTTCGATTTTCAAATTCCATAACTAGTAGGCACAAAAAGAAAAAAAAAACAGTAAAACGTTCGGATACCGATATTGTAAATCGATAACCGTAATATTGTATATAACGTGTTTAGGTTATAAACAAAAAATTGTTGCATTTCAAATAATCGAATTAAATTTTTACAATTAAATTAAGATGATGAATAATGTTGATGAAAAAAATACGAAGTTTATCATGTAAGTATCTACTTATTTATTTATAGTTTTAACAATCTTTAATATTGAGACAGAATACCGCGAGTGTAGTTTCAGAACGCATTTAAAAAAAGTAGCGGGGTCAACATTTTTATTGTTCAAAAAATCTCTGTTACCTACGCTAGGCAATGGTTAGGTCAATGTACGCTAGCTACAAAGTACAATAAAATTTGAACATAATAATAAATAAATAGATATGAGTGAGTCCAGTGACGAAGTCTGCTATTTTTCACCCGAAGAATTGAAGCATTATGTAAAAATGCAGAATAAAACTTCCTGCCGGTCTGATATCTGTACATTATTTAATATCTATTCATTATTTATATCTCACTATGTTGTTTGTAGTATGTTGTAGGTGTATGCATGTTGTTGAATGTACTGTTTTGAACTGTTTAGGTGTATGTTCTCGCTGCTGAAGTGAAAAGTTGTATGTGTTACACGAGACCAAAGTTATTTGCATCTCGTGTCTTTGAATCCCTCGCTACGCTCAGGATTCTAACCTAGAATCACTCGCGACGCTCGTGATTCAACCATAGAATCCTTCGCTTACTCGTGATTCAAAATAAACACTCGCAGCAAAAACTCACTTTGCTCTCTTGTTGCACAAATAACTATTTCTTCCTTTTTCAAATCCAGTCGGGCCTTTTATGCAGATAAATTAATGATTTGTCTAATAATCATGCGACATACAGGTACTAAGGTAAAGACACAAGTACCTACATGAAATGTACTTACACCCTGAATGCTAATTTATCAGTAGGGATATGGGATTACGTCACACGATATTGCAATTCCAATATTGGCCCGGTCGCGGTATCAGGTATTCCGTCGATAAATTATTGGCATACGTCTCGACGATAACAAATTCGTCTTACATGTCCGCTGGGATGCTGCGATATTGATGAGATAATATCTTAACTACGTAGTTATTCTACACTAACTTTTACCCGCGGCTTCGCCTGCATCCTTTCTACCACACTACGGCTAAGCCAAAAGGGTTATGTTTTTACCCGACATTTTATTTTAGATGTATGTTATCATGTATGTTTGTATTTAGTCTCCGTAGCGCCTAAACTATTTATCCAATTTTAATTAATAAAATGTCATTCGATTCGTTTTTTATATTGCGGCAGGTTTTTTGGTTTAAGCATACCACACAAATTCTTGTTTAAACTAGGTACAAATATCCAGGATGAAAAGCAGACTTTCCCCAGGTTACCTACATATATTTCAAATTTCATCACGATCGGTTTAGTCATAAAAAGATAACAGACAACAATAAATAAATACATATTGGTACTAACGTTGGTACTTGTATTAAAAATGTATTTCACTGCCTTTGTAGTACCTACCGCTTCTAAAATTACCAAGTTACCGAAGTAGCAATGGATAATATGAATTACAAAATAGTATTTAATGTTTTCGTAGTTAAAACCAAGCTTGGGAGCTTTGTAGTAACTAAGTTGTGTTTAAGTACGCGCTTAGCATACTGATAGAACCGGCATTATGTAGTTCAGACGTGCGCAATGTTCAGTTTTTTAATCACTGATAATTTTAACTAGATTTCGACGTGACCGAAATATTTTGACAAAGTAAATTTTTGTGGAAAACTTCTTGTTGTAGGCACCTCTTTAGCTCTGTTAGAATTAGATATAATTTGTGAAAATATATAAATGATTTCTCAGTGTACGTTTCAAAACAGATATCATTTGTTTCAATTGTTTGAGTTGACATGGCCGGATTCAAAATAGAGGGAATAATTCGTAAAAATATGAGTTGCTCTATTAATAGTGAAAAGTTGATCATTCTCTCCGTATTTATGAAAACAGATGAACATCGCGTAGGCAAAAGTTATAAAACGTTTTAGTAACAAAACTTTCATAAAGGGTTTAATTTAGTATCCGCGTAAATCTGTTGAACGGGCACGAAAACCGATTCTCAAAGCTAAAACTTTTGTTTTACAAACATGAGAGATACACCATCCATGGAACAATAAATTAAGGCTGCAATCGTGAGAGTAAAATACACCTGCAACGAAATATAGCACCAACGGTATCCGTGATTGACAAAAAGCCTCGAACCTCGAGCAACATTGTCCGCGCGGCAAAAAAAAAACATAACTTGTCGGTTATTTAACTTTGGTGTGAAAGAACTCATGACTATTTTTATCTCGTTCTATAAAACAACAAAAAAAGTACATTCGTGATTCGATTACCACGATTATTGAGTCGACTTTTATGTGGAGCTACTTTTTTTACTCACAAATGCATACTTCGATGTCTATATAATTTTACGTCTGCTAGGGATGGGGGAAATTTACTTTTGAATCGAGTTATTCTAAATGTTACGCAGTGAAATATTTACGGTGGATAACAATAACCTTTGGCATTTGAAATCATAGACAGTTATTCCTTCCCGAAGGAATTCAGGGGAAAGTGTTTAATATTTGACACGGTTCTGTGGTATATTTTTTTCTTTTTTGCCAGCCCTGAGCTACACAGCAAAGGCTGTAATGGGTATCGGAGTGTGGAGGGACACAAAAAGGATCTATTTTTCTCTTTCCGTCGTCAGGAACCAGCCGGGCCACTTTTATCGCTGTTTTACTGTTTGCAATTTAACTTGAAGCGTTAAACTCAACGCGGGCGAACAAACAACAATAATAATAATCACATTTTAGCATCAATGTGTGTCACTTCTAGAATGTTGTATTTGTTACAACTTTGTTTAGTTCGGAGGGCGCACGCCATTTTTGAAGCTTTTGCTATTACATGACTATTTTAAGTTTTAATGCCGTATCTACAAACAAACACATAACATTATACAATATTTTCGTTTTTGTTGCCCTCAAATTCTTCTTTCATTTTCATGTGGTCTGTTTTGGGGTTTTTTCTTAATATTTCACGGACGCAACTGATAATTTATACAATAAGCTCTCTGTGTCTGTGTGTCTTGAGTTCGAACTCGCGACTTGGCAGGCCGGTGGTCACACCATTAGGCTGTCAACTGCTACTTAAAATCCTAAAATCTCTATTACACACTGAAACAAAGACACTGATTAAAGCAATTAGACATTGGCCTGTAAGCTTCATTACTCCAATAACTGAAATCTAATACTACCAACAAATTAATGGATTGAATTGGACTAATTAGAAATTCAAACTATTCCGGCGTTATTGTATTGAGAAACAACAGAGAAGAGAACCTTTAAAATACCCCGATTCACGGAACCCTAAAGCTCCAAATGAAATGTAAACATTCGTATAATAATGTATCTGGATTTCTGAAACACAATCATACTGCTCGCCAAGCTCTCGATAAGAAAATAAAAAAGCTTAGAAATGAATTGGAAACATAAAAATGATATATAAAACCCATAAAAAATAACGTGGAGGATAAATTGTATACCCTTAGACAGGAATGAATACATTGAGTATGAACCATGTACCTCGTATAGACATGTATAGCAATTTGTGTCTCATATCCTACAGTACAATTTATGTTATTGGAAACCTGTCAAATCCACGAAAGTCCGCAGGCCGTAAAAGTTGTGACCTAATTTTTCTATAACCTGCAATGCAGTTATAACTTACATCACTATTTTAACAGCAGAAAAACGCCATCTTGAATCGTTGCGAAGAAAAAAGTTCTTACTTTACTTACAGATGTACCTTCTTATTTCTTTTGTTTTTCTTTGTTTACCGTTATTGTTTCTGTGGGATATAAGTTTGTAAGTCAACGGCAATTTAGTACATAAAAAAAGTTAATACCGCAGTAGGTGCAAATGGAAAACAAACAAAATTTAACCTACTGCTGACATCGCCATCTGCCTAGCCTTCTCTCAACTATGTTAGGGTCAGCTTCCAGTCTAACCGGATACAGCTGTATACCAGTATTTTACATCGGGCGACTGCCTATGTGACCTCCACAATCGAGTTAGTACTTGGTAATACGATACCCCTAACGCTCCCTATCTACTCCTGCTGAAATTGTTACGAAAATTCAATCTTCATTTTCGCACAAAATCGTACCTACTACATATTTCGTTAAATTAAATGTCCATGTATTCTGGAACAGACAAACTATTTAAAAAAGTTAGTAGGCAATAAACTGAGATCATGACACAGTTTGATCAAATCATTAAAAGTTTAAACCTAATTAACGCAACTAAATCCTCTGCATAAACCTACAGGGAAAACACTGTGATATAATGTTTGTAATTAACGCTTAAATCCCGTTTAAACGGAACATAACATAACATAACCTACCTCAATGCTGCGGTAATTTCAGTGTTAAGGTTATAGTTGCATGTCTTGCATACAAACTTGTTATAAACATGTTCTTGCTCGGTCGTGACCGTTGATGTCTATTGACCAAACAATCCTGCTACTTGCTGTCCATACTAATATTACAAAATGTGAAAGAAACTCTCTGTGTATGCAACCTTTTTACGCCTGAACGAGTTAGATCCGTGTTCACGAAAAAGATGACGGACGATTATCTAAAAACAGCTGTTTAAAACACTATTTTGTATGGAAATATGTCACTTTGACAGCTGTTTTTAGATAAACAGACTGTCATTTTCTCGGTGAACATGGACCTTAATGGATCTCGATGAGATAGGTTAGGAGATAGAATACTTTTATCAGTAGACGAAGTCGCGTGCAAAGTCTATTTCTATAATACATGCTGATAATTTTTACGAACTTTCAAGTCCGTGGATGGAATGCCCATTGATTTAGTTATGGGGGTTTGAAAAGAAAGTTAACATGGCATGATTCACCATCACCACCAGCCATCAGGCACCTAAAATTTCGTTACATTTTTCCGAAGGTCGGAAATTATCCCAAGGGGACTTGAGTATTGACGGGATATTTCATACCTCAGGTCAAGGTCCGCCTCTATGACTAATTTTGAGCTGTCGAGAGTAAGACAGACTTGTTTTCGCATTTATAATATTAGAATCAGTTTTTAAAAGTATTTTCAGTAACTAAACACCATATGAAACTGTCGAAGACTCATTTAAAACGCATCCTAGTAAAATTAAATATTTCCACACAAATGTTACTCCCACTTGAAAAGCTATTCCATTCAACTCACTTTACTGACCCATAAAACGCAGGTATCCTTTCATTTTTGAGCACTTTGCACTCCGCCGGTAAAAGCATGTGCATCTTTCACTTTCCGCTATCGTAAATGGCGCATGTGGAGGTAAAGCATTTGCTTTTACGACGTTTGTTTATAGTCTGGTCGAGGTACTATTATAGGCTATACTATTGTTCATATATGTTTCTGAAGGTTATACGACATATCAAATCAGAACAACTTGAGCTTTACGCACGATACAAATATGATTGTCAACCTTTTATGACGCGATTGTCTGATGGCTTGTTTTGCACGAAATTGAGTGAGTGGTAACTTATTATTGGAAGACCTTGTAGATAGATTGAAGAATATTGGGCAGATGATAAATCAGAAGGATTGTGTTATGTGAAGCACAATGAAAACTCGTTTGCTCTTGAATCGACATGAAGCGATACAATTAACTTTTGAAGCGGCACACAACAACGACGACGACAACTTGTTTGCAGTTGCAAACAAGTTGATCAACATCGATTGATGTATGGTATCTAAAACAAAACAACATTAATTAACCTTCTCCTTTTTTAGAAATCGATTAAAAAAGAAAACATTCGATAAGTTGAAAACTCAATCTGACTTCCAGTTCTCTTTGACGATGAACTGTGAAACAAACAAAAGACGCTCCATAAGAACAGTGCTCTTAAACATGAGCTTGAAAAGACACGTTTAAACTGTGAGATTTTGTTGAGAACTAACCCAGAACGAACTTCTACACAGGGAATCTAAAGCTTAGGACTCACGAGTCTACGAACGAATCGTGACGTAACAGAGACGTGATTCTAAAATATTTTCATGCAACGCTTGGTCTATTCTGAAATGCGATCTCGTGATCACGATGTTTTCGCTTAGCTGGTGATCAGATTGCTGTGGTTTTGTGATATGCATCGATTATGATAAAATGTAACAGTGACGTGTTTGGGGTATTGCATCGCATGTCTGTCTTAGATTTATACGTAACTGCAGTATCTGTGTCTTTTATGGAACTTTAGCCGCAAGACTATAAACTTTTATAATTTATCCGTCTAGCCTTTGTTTAATGTGGGTAAAGCTAATTTTCCAGATGACCTCGATTATGGCGCTTTCAAAACGTTTCGTATACCACGATGTTCATCGGGATTAACTGTAGCTCTTTGACAGCTTACGTCAGTACAATATCATCATGATCATCAACTGCCTAGCCTTTTCCCAACCTATGTTGGGGTACACTTCCACTATAACTAGATGCAGCTGAAAACCAGTATTATACATGGAGCAACTGCCTATCTCTCTTGCACAACCCTGTTAGTACTGGGTAATACCCTTGGTAAGTATGGTTTTCAGAATTTCGGGTGACTGATTAACCTGCAACGACTGTCAGTGCAATATATTTTCGCAGTTTTCAGCACCGTCGCCGAAGATAAAATGTCAGTTTGTCTAGGCATTCAGGTCAATCTAACGCTGAAATAATAAATGGTGCCTTTTGCTTTGCTCCAGTTAAGCTTCAGAAATCGATTTTCACACCAGAGAGACTAACACAATTCCAGAACAAAATCGTTTTCATTTCATACAACAAATCGAATCCTTTTCTCGCCCGAAAAGAAATAAATACGATCCGATCCGTTTCGCAATAAACTACAAACAAAGGTCGGACAAACTTCTAATTCTGGGCTTAACCAAGATGCTGCTAAACTCGGATACGTCGAATTATACTTCTTGTTGGACTTTCATACAATATCATCGAACATAGATCCCAATACTAAAGGGAAACAGAGATTATTTCATGCTCCTATTTGTTATACATTAATGTTAGTTACTCTACGGAGTTTTCATGCAAAACAAAAGGTGGTTCATGAATACTCATCATCTCCCTGCCCTTGTTACGACCCAAATGGAATAGAATAGAATTTCTCTTTATTCGAGCATACACGACTCAAAAGCTGTTAGTTAAACTTACGATTGTCAAATGGCGTAGTGATAGTGAGGCTGCCTTACGTTCTTAGGGTCCTAAGTTCGAATTTCGGTAGGAGTAAATGTATGTGTGATGAGCATGAACATTTGTTTCCGAGTCATGGATGTTGATATGTATAATAAGTATGTATTCATAAACAAAAAAGTACATATGTAATATCAACTATCTGGTGACCACGCCACAAGCCTTGCTTAATGTGGCACTAGATGGCGCTCTTTGTTAATGTCCAGCGATATTTATTTATTTATTTATTTACTTGTTCCATGTTACTTGGGGTCGGCGCAACATGCTTTTTTCTTCCATTCTCCTCAATCAACTGTCACGCTATCATTTACTCCATTACCTTTCTGTCATACGTCACACAATCCATTCATCGTTTCTTTGATCTTCCTTTTTCATGAATTCTAAAGTAAGTAAACGTTTAGAAACTGAATATGGGGGCTATTCTCTAAGTCCCTCAACGAAGATACGGGGCCCATCCGAATGTAGCTTCATACTTTGAAATGAACCTAACCCCTAATATTTTCGGGATTATAAGTTTTGAAAACACATCGAGAGTCGACCAATGACCAATCGAGTTGTCATTAATTTTTAGTTCGGGCCACTAAATAATTTTATGTCCGGAAGTGATACGGAGTAGGAAACGCCCGTAACTTCGGCCAAAACTACAGATTTCGTGCTTAGAGAGTAGACCCCCTGTTGCTTAGAATTTATTTTTATTTTTTATTTCTTTTGTCCATATGGTTAGGTTAGGTTAAGGGATAATGTTGGTTTAAATATCACTGTTTTTGGCAGCACTGCCAAATCAACTGATTGCATGTTGGACTAACAAAAAAAAATACCTTCTTGTTTTTTTTTATTACGTTATATTCATCTAACACTTTAGCTAAACAATTTAGTCTTAATTCCTTCTAGCCAGAATTTTCGCAGGCTTTCTAAGTGCAGATCTAATCATAAGTGCACAAGAAACAGGTCGTCGACGTAAGTGTGTTAGTAATGAACTAAAAAATCTGGTTTTAAAGCTTTGTCCGTCACGACTTTCCTCGCGTCGTGACTTTGTAATGGGGGTCTGCGAGATATTGACAAGCAACCGACGGCCCTTTTATTGTATAGTGGTACTGTTATAACTCTACTAACGAACATACGGCCTGTATTGAGACGGAAATAATTATATTGATATAGGTGTTAAACTAGTATGCCTGCGAGATATTTCTCGATGGCATGTTTAGCCAAGTCAGAGGCTCATGGGCGGCTTAAAAACTCTGACATCAGCAGTGCAAGTACGTAGGATTTGACAGGACTAGCAGTACAAGTACGTAGGAATCGATAGGACTCGATAAGATAAATTTGACAGTAATTCTCGATTAAATGAGGTTTTGACTCCATAAAAACTCATTTTATCGAGAATAACTGTCAAATTTATCTTATCGAGCCCTATCGATTCCTACGTACTTGTACTATAGATTAGATAAATTTGACAGTTATTCTCGATAAAATGAGTTTTTAAGGAGTCAAAACCTCCTTTTCAACCGACTTCCAAAAAGAGGAGGTTATCAATTCGTCTGTATTTTTTTTTTTTTGTGTTTGTTACCTCAGTACTCTCGACTGGGTGAACCGATTTTGATGGTTCTTTTTTTGTTTGAAAGCTGGTGCTTCCCGTTTGGTCCCATTTTAGTTTGCTGAAGACCTGATGCTGATCTTCGGAGATGTACAACGGAACTCTTCACAAATACACAGCAAATCTGCAGTGATTGCTGCCATCGCTTGTAAGTTCATTGTTTATACTATATTATGACGTAACATCACGCCTGTATGCTCTGAGGGGGTACGCACATGTGTAAAATACACCCGATTTCGAAAATTTTTGTTACCTCAGTACTTTCTACTGGGTGAACCGATTTTGAACGTTCTTATTTTATTTGAAAGCTGGTGCTTCCTGTGTGGTCTTATAATCATCAAATCAGTAGCTAATGATGGGATTCTGGAGAAATAGAGAGAATTCTTCACATTTTATAGGCACACTAGAAGCGGTTTGGGTAGTTTTAGGAATTGTACTTTCTCGAAGTGATCCCAATTCAATTTGATGAAGATCTGATGAAGAACTTCGGAGATATGCAACGGAACTCGTCAATAAATGATAGCAAATGTACTGGGATTGCCGAAATCTCATATCTGTCTATTGTTTACACCAGTTCATAACCTAAAATCACGCCGGTACGCTGTGAAGGGGTAAGCACATGTGAACCACTAAAAAGTGAAAAATAAAAACTTTTTTACAAAAAATAAAACCGACTTCAGAGAAAACAAAAAAGTGAAAAATAACTTCAGAAAAAACGCTTCAGAAGTCGGTGACAAAAAAACTAAATCAATCAAAAAAAGGTCACCGACTTCTGAAGCGTTTTTTCTGAAGTTATTTTTCACTTTTTTGTTTTCTCTGAAGTCGGTTTTATCGAGAATAACTGTCAATTTTATCTAACCGAGTCCTGTCGAATCCTACGTACTTGCACTGCAGGTTAGACACTAACCACGATAAAGAAGAAAGGAAGGTCGTATAAGATGGCGGGTAAAACCTGGTTGAAATTCATGCAAACCAGGGAATCGAGTAGGTAATAATAGGAAGAAGGTCTAAGTTCGGAGTCGTAACGAGGCTACCAATAAGAGTAATGATGAGGTCGTAAGAAAAACTACAGGATAATTTTCAGAGTTATAAAATAGAACGGCATATTATTGGAACTCCACGATTGCTGATGGTAGTAGCTATGAATTTAGTAAAAATGAAACGAATATGGAACCTAATTAGTGAGTTCAAAGTTTGCATTTATAATTTAACTTTGAAAACTATTATAAAACGTGACAAAATTTTTCAACTCCAAAATGTTTCATTGCAAATCTTGTCTAAAAGCTATCTAAATAATTTTAGACATTGCGAAACAATATTTTGAGAAGATACATTAAATAATTGAAAAAGTAATGTAGGTAGGTCCCTCATAAATACGGCCCCAACACAAACAAAACATGGCGACTCCATAACTTTCGAGACAGAGTACAAAAACACTAGAAGGACTCGCGTACTTAGTCCTCACGGGAACTGAATATAGACTTTTACCAAGAAAACTTCTTAGGTCCCTCGGTAAATAAAAGTCTTGGAGCGAAGTATGAGATCAAAGTTTTGTTCTAGGAATAAGGCTTAAAACACACGTCCTCCAGTTTAGCGTTACCGCTTAAACGTAACGCAAAATTACTATTACTTTAATTCATTTTTTTTAACCGTATTAAAATTAATTTAATTTCAAACACACAACAACATTATTTTTTTTTAATTTTATTAGTTTTAATTAATTTAATGATGTTAAAAGTGCTTGTCACAAAAAAAACCTTAATACCATAGGACAGTAGTGTTTTTTCCTCCACTTCGTGCTCACATATTATAGGAGCAGTAATCAATAGGCTAAGGAATTTAATAATCTGATTAGCAAAGAGCGTCCATAGAGTTTCTTCCCCATTCTTCTCCATGAGATCCACGGTTCGGAATAGGGAGCTACAATCCATTCACAGTTATTATGCCTGTGGCTAGACTATAGGCACATCTTTTTTTTACTATTCATAAATGTCTCTATCAATTTGAAATAAGTTGCTTAGTGCTTTGAGTTTGAGTTTAAAATCGCCCGTATTCACGTTAAGGTTACATCGCACGCTTGTACTAGTGCTTCAGTTCTAGAAGTACGAGTAAGGCTTAGATCACACGACCTCTGGTTTAGCGTTACAGTTCGTGACTTTGTAGTAAAGGAGCGCAAGCGAGACTTTGCAAGTTCAGTCTCTCTTTTGATATATACAAGCAAGATGCGTTTGTTAGGTTTCTCTGTATCTAAGGTAGTTAGGTGTATCTTGTAGGTAAGGTTCATTTGTAGAAGGTGTTTTGTCAGGGATGTTACATCCTACTATATCCTACTAATATTATAAATGCGAAAGTTTGTTTGTATGGATGTATGTATGGATGTTTGTTACTCTTTCACGCAAAAACTACTGAACGGATTTGGATCAAATTTAGCACACAGATAGTTTATTACCTGGATTAACAGATAGGATACTTTTTATCCCGGTAATAAGATCCCGTGGGATAATTTCAAACTTCACGCGGGCGAAGCCGCTGGCAGAAGCTAGTTTGTTATACTTTATACCTGATATTTAAAATTATTCATAGATATTGCGAATAAAAACAAAAAGTTCTGCTTTATTAATGTTTTTTTTTAACATTGTGGAAATCTCGTTTTTTTTAAATCTATTTGAATTTAAAAAAGTTCTGAATACGAATGAAATCGAATTCAAATAGTACTAGATAGGCGATAAATATAATATGCCCATTAATTATAACAATTTCAAACCAACCAAACTTCGAGTAAAGTCTTATAAGCCCACCTACCTACACAAAACGAAAGAGAATATTAATCATAGAAATAAAGAAAACATTAATATTGAAGTTGTGAGCAAATATTTATAATAGCCCTCCTCCTTATTTTTAATCCTTATCCTTATTTTTAATTTTTATGATGTTATGCCCGACAATGCTCCAAAACTATTGTATGTATCTTTATGTACCTACCACCTAAGTTCACATTGTGGAATGCAATAAATGTATTGAGTATTGGGTATTGAGTATAATAAGACTCTTAAATTGGAAAAGCGAATTTTCTCTATTCCCTGTTATTACTCCGAAGCTCTATCAAGAACAATAGCTATCTAATAACAAAACTTTCAAACTTGATAAACTTTCCTAAGGATTAATTTTAAAATATTTATGCCGATCGTGTACACCAACTTTATTCTGACACCATACCTTATAAAAACTTCTTTATTTTCTTTTCGAATGAAAAAAGTTATTGCAACCAAGAAATGTTATATCCCTTGACATGAACAGTCGTAAAAAAGTATAATGAACCTCCATGTTACGTCCTTCGCTGAACGCATCCGTAACAAACTTTTTTAAAAGCTCGGAAAATTAAAAACTTTGTAAAACATGAGCATGCAGTGGCTCTGGTTATTTATCCTTTCAAAAAGCACTACGTCTTCATTAAAAAAGTGAGAATGTTTTATTATGTAAGTACTTCATTTAAACTTAATTTCATAAATATAAAAAAAAGGTTCGAGCTTATTTAAAACACACAGTTTTAATCACAGCAAATATTACAACAATCTTTGACTATAAAAAAAATGTATTCATTAATCTAAAAATAAATAATAAAGTTAAAAACTTACCGGTGATAACTCGATCACTTGCGTAAAAACTTCAATGCTAGGAGTTCATTAGAGCATTTTAACTTTGGAACATAAATCACGAATAATAATTCCCGCCTATTTTTATTGTCCAGTATTTTTTTTTAATTCAAGCGTCGAATGTTATGCGTTCCGTTCGTCGACTTGAGCGAGCGTGGTCGCGCGCGGGCTCCGGCTAGTAAAGGCGGCAACACACTGCGAGAGCGTCAGGCTGCGCCAGTGCCCCCTCCGGCTATCACTCTACTTTCGGTTATTCTCTCGCCTCCCTCGAGACAGAGACCGATTTATCACGGTGGCGTATCTGTGTTAGCTCCCAGACAATCCAGACTCAACTCGAGGTTTGCGGTGCAATCTTTCTTATAGAGACCACCTTACGTACCACAAAAGTGTACTTCTTACTACCATGCAACGTCACTGACCGCATAATGTCGCAGATAATGAGTTTGAATGCAGACGAAAATTGTTCGTTAGCCGAAAAAGGCGATTTAGTTGCAATCGGGACGAGGCTTAGCGAAATCATTAATTTTATCAGATTCTTAACTGTTTCTTGCGTGACAGGCCGTTGACCTCTCACACTGGTCCAGTTACAACGGTCCAAACATGTAAAACGCTCATTAGTAGTAAACAATCTGTTATAGAACGTAACATTAAGTTTTGTGCTTTAAGCTTAAAATCTGTAATTTATAGTTTCAATTGGGCTTTGGAATACTTGAGATCGTGATCCGGATTATTTGAGTAATCCTAAGTTATGGCTGGTTTAATTTTTGTGGGTCACATGACGGCTGTAATACTCGTACTCAGCCTGTTCTATAACTTACGATCAGAGTCACAAAACCTATCTACAAAATAAATACACATCTCAGACCCAAAACCAAGATATAAGCAGTATCATCATCAATTATAAGCACACACAATAATTAATTAAGGAAAGCCCCGATCACGCTACTAATATATTTATCTCAACATTAATAATGGACATGACGCTTCAGATTCACCGCTGACCCAATTCCTTAGGCTGCAAGTGCTATGCTATTGTTTATGTTCGGTTGCGGACGAAAGTAAATTTCTCCTAATGGGTCAACCTGAATACATATCATGTCCAACTTAGTATGGAAAGGACGTGTGACATGCACTTGTAAAGTGTAAGTACGTAAGTGGACATATCAATTTGTAAAGTCATTATTATTAATTAATTGAAGGAGGTCGGCGCTGTTTAGAATGTAATTTCTTAATTTATGAATGGCTAGCTTTAATTGTACCGGTTTTTAATTACCGTGTATTGTTCGTTCGAAATTCTTGTTTTTATGTTTGGAAATTGGTGTTAGTTTTTGATGAAAATAAAAGCCTGACGGTCTGCGAACATTAATTCGAATTCGGAATACGCGATAAAAACCTTCCCAGTATAACAATTAGGTTGTAAAAGCTGTTTCAAGATTTGCATAGACCTTTTTATAATTGCAATTTTGACGTTGTTGTTGTTGACGAAATCTTTTTTCATGATACCTAAGTATATTTTTTTTCTGTTTAAAGTATGTACTGCGATAGATTGTGACGATCTGATTCTGTTGCGGGTTGGTGAACATAGCCAAATATAGCACGGAATAGAGAGGTTTGGAAGGAAAAGGAGGTCTTTGTCCAGCAGTCGGACACTCAAATAGACTAACAAGACTTTTTATTCAAAAAAAGTAGTTTCTGTTTTATTTTTCTAACAATTTGAACTCATAACTAAATTGACAAGTTTTCTGTATTTTGCATAACTTTGGTTTGCCTCCTGAAGTCACAAAATTCATCATATCATGTCACTCTTTTTTGAACCTGAAGTCAAGAACATTCCCATTATAAAACATATGAAAACGGGTATTTATCGCGAATTTACCTTTAATTTAAGCCAGACGTTTCGACCGGGTTGCACCAGCCGTGGTCGCGGGGAGATTGAAGTATTGGAGGTACCGCGACAGCAAATAGAAGGCGTTTATATGCAACTACCCTCACTTGATCTTCATACCCGTTTCCATATGTTTTATAATTGTGTTCTGATCGTGAAAGTTTAAAAAAGACAAGAACATTCCCATCCTTACTTTTACGCAATCAAGTCCGAGGGCTCCAAGGGTCAGTTTGAGGATGATTGAATAACCCGCAAAGGGAAAGTTTCCCAGTTTGCATAAAATATCGTACTCAGTTTGTTATTGAAATTAGAATCAGAGACCCTTTCTGTACTACCAATGACTTTTCTATTTCTAGCCTTTAAATTGATCTCGGGTTTTCAACCGTGTGGAAATCTGTTGCAATGTTTAAAGAAGCTTTTGCGGGTTATTGTCTAACCTGGTGACAGCACTGTCAGCGTTTTGGGCTTGGGTTTACATGCCGTCAAGAAATCTCCTCAGGCATGCTGGTTTGGATTCCTCACGATGTTTTCCTTCACTGAAGAAAGTGATAAGTGGTATGGAAATAATTATTATTATAATTTGGATTGATCTGCATATTCCATGCACATTAATCCCAAAAATCAGTGGTGGGAGTCTTGGGTTCATCACACCCCTAGGCACTAGAAAAATGAGGAGTGATACCTCATTTTTCTCATAATCTAAGTGATATTTATTTTTCAAATTGGTTTTCACAAACACTTTTACACGTCCTTATTTTTTAAACTAGATGGGGCCAGTCTTTCGTACCTACAGTACAAGTACGTAGGATTCGATAGGACTGGATTAGATTAATTTGACAGGTAATCTCGACAAAATGAGTTTTTAAGGAGTCAAAAACTCAATTTATCGAGAATAACGGTCAAATTTATCTAATCGAGTCCAATCGAATCCCACGTACTTAGACTGCTGACTAGTCACAGTCTCTTTTGAAGTCCAGACATAATCTTGTTCAACTCATGTTTGAAGAAAGAACCATACAGAATTGAGTGGACCAATTTTTACAGGTACAGGTACACCAACACCATACAATATAATTAAAGCCAAATAAAGAAAAATTAACATTACGTGATAAGAGAAAACAAAAAAGTGAAAAATAATTTTTGTTTGATTGATTTAGTTTTTTTGTCACCGACTTCTGAAGCGTTTTTTCTGAAGTTATTTTTCACTTTTTTGTTTTCTCTGAAGTCGGTTTTATTTTTTGTAAAAAAGTTTTTATTTTTCGCTTTTTAGTGGTTCACTTGTGCTTACCCCTTCAAAGCGTACCGGCGTGATTATAAATTATGAACTGATGTAAACAATAGACAGATATGAGATTTCGGCAATCCCAGTACATTTGCTATCATTTATTGAGGAGTTCCGTTGCATATCTCCGAAGTTCTTCATCAGATCTTCATCAAATCGAAATGAGATCACTTCGAGAAAGTACACTTCCTAAAACTACCCAAATCCCTTCTAGTGTGCCTATAAAATGTGAAGAGTTCTCTCTATTTCTCCAGAATCCCATCATCAGATACTGATTTGATGATTATGAGACCACACAGGAAGCACCAGCTTTCAAATAAAAAAAGAACCATCATGAAAATCGGTCAAAAATTGACTGAGAATACATACAGTCGAACATAGACTTACTTCTGTCGGTTTTATTTTTTGCAAAAAAGGTTTATATTTTTCAATTCTTTTTATTAGTTGTAATATCCTATACAAATATTTGCTATGCATTTATTTTACATTGTTATTATTAACAATATTTTTCATGGTAATAGGCTTATCCCCAATAAAATGGAACTTAACATACCTAACTGTCGAAATATGGGTATACTGTACACATCTGCGTACCCCCTCAGAGCATACAGGCGTGATGTTATGTTATGATGTTGTGTAAACAATAAACATCCAAGCGATTGCAGCAATCACGACAGATTTGCTGTCTATTATTGAAGAGTTCCGTTCCATATCTCCGAAGTTCGTGATCAGATCATGACAATATTTCTATGGGACCAACTTGAAAGTATACCCTTTCAAACAAAAAAAGATTTTTTCAAATCGGTTCAGGCGTCTTCGAGTAATCGGTGAACATACATAAAAAAAAAAAAAATACATACAGTCGAATAGAGAACCTCCTCCTTTTTGGAAGTCGGTTAAAAATACTAATATTACCGGCTGATTTTAAACTATAGATCAATAATGATGAGTCTTTTACAGATACAAAATGATCAAAACAACATATACATGAATATGTAAATACATCACGCGATTCTTTTTCAGCAAATGCCATATTTACCTAAGCAATCACTAGAGAGAATAAAACCTTATTAATATCAAAAACAGCAATCAATTGTGGAAAGCCAGACACAAACACAAACAAAGTTCTATTTGCAGAACTATCTGAGTTATGACCTGCGTAATGCTCGCTAAACCTACACAAAGCGAGCCGACCTTAGTAATCATGTCAACCCAAGCTTCCCACGAGAATTTTAAAAAGTAAGTTCAAGTAAAAACCACAGGATCGTGTCCTTCATCTAAAATTTAAAACAGCTGCCTCACCGGAGTTAATTGCTGGTGAACCGACTCTTTGCAGTATATATGAAATGTTGCTCTCTGCGATTGTTTGGGGATGCTGTTCTTTACAAGTAAAAAATATGAATTTGTTATGATATTTTCCTTTATAATTGGGACTACGTTTTGGGATATTCCATGCGGTGTTTTATATTAAAAAAGTTTGCAAACTTTTTCTGAATCACATATGAGATACGTTCAGAATATAAAGTCATACATTTCCATATATACATATGTACGCACGAGGAAAAGCTTTTAACAGCATTAATTCAGTGTTAACCACATAAAAGTACGCGTGTATACGATGATATACGACCTATATATTACCGGATCGCACTAAGCTATACAAATCACGATTTAAATCGCCCAAAATTACTCTAATTTACCAGTTAACTTCTTGGGAAGCCTCCTCCAAGCTCCTTCAAAAACCTTGACTACATCTTAGTAATGCACGGCACGTCTTGTTGAAATATATGGAAATTAGAGAGCTCGCCCCAGTTTGTTCCAGTAATTCACTGATCTATTAGCAACTACCGTGACTTGATTAGGCCCCGATTTGTAAAAGAACAATGCCTACAGGCTACGGGGTCACAAGATTTCGTTCCCTCGGTTTTCTGTCTAACTCATTTCAAAGTGATTAAACTTTAGCCTTTTCGGTACTAATGAGCTTGGCCAATTTTGTAATCCTAAACATTTTACTTGAATTTGCGTCCTTTGAATTGAGTCTTCGTTCCTTTGGCGTAGTATCAAAGGGTCTGTGGACATTACTTTCAATTTGTTTTTGTTGCCCTCTGGAAATAGTTTCGCTAAGCCAAGGTTGCTTGTTTACGTTCGCATTTAATTAATTTCGAGCTACCACACAAAGAATCTTCTGATATTGAATCTGTGAAATTTATTTATTTAACAATTTATGTACATGTTTGACAATTTTACGGTGACATACACATTACATACAGAAAAGAAGAAAGGAATAGAAAATAGGTACAAAGGTGATGCTTATTTCTAAAGAAATCTCTTTCAGCACACCTACGAAAGGAGAGTAGATAAAAAGAGTTAGATATTTAATCGATATCTTTTATAACTCCAATAAATGAATAGGGAATGATGTCTTAAAATGATAAAAAGACAAACAAAGGAACAACAACAAATAACAGTTGTCGATGTATGATTTTGGCCACAAAACTAGTTCGTTTATACCTAGGTATACAGAACAACCCAGACAGGAGACTAGAAAACAATCAATCACTAGAAAATATTATTAATCTGAAATTAAAATTTCCAGGATCAGCGTAAATTTACTTTATACCGAACTAATGGATCCTAACTCTTACAAAGAACTAGCACTTAAACAGATTATCGAAGTATAAGAAGTTGGAAACCAGGCCAGACCGCCCAGTTCCACACTCTAGGGAAATCTAACGCGCTTGGCACCGCAATGAGCTTCATCATAAGAAATAAAACCTCCAGCGTCCTTTATTTTCTGCACGTAATTACATGTCATTCTATTATCTTTGAATAATGTGAACACTAACAATCCCTGAAGAGCTATTGAGGCAATATGTTATTTTTTGGCCACTTTTATGGAACACTCATAAACTCTCAATTTGTTTGGATTCGGTTTCGGCAAACTTGATGTAAAAGGGAAAAGACCGTAATGGCTGTAAAAAGACTTATCGAACCCGAAAGGCACTAGTTTTCCCGTCATTGTGATATTTTTTTTCTTCAATACCTTACTGGGAACCTTCTAGTTACGGAAACAAAAAAAAACAAAGTCAAGTCAAAGTTACAACTTTTTCAATAGTTTTTTTTTTATGTTTTTAATAAAGGGTGTAAAACACCTCTTCACGAAGCCGAAAGGCACTTTTTCTCCCCGTCACTGCGATCATTTTTTTGTTCTACACCATACCTGGGAACCTTCTAGTTACGGTGATATGGGGGGTCAAAGTTACAACTTTTTGACAACTTTTTTATAATACAAGTTTTTTTTTGGATGATTTCAACTTTTAACACCTCCACGAACCCTTTACCTACTATTCATTCCATCCATCAGCACAATGTTTTAAGTGCGTTACATTGAGTTCTACCACAAAGCATGATTTATAACCTCAAAAAAAAAGTTGTTTCCCAGCAATATTTTTTGCGTAAAGTTACTTAGTTTGATGTACATAATGCTTGGTTAACGGCTTTGTGATGAGGTGGTTTACACCCTGTATACCTTCACAACCCTATTCAATCCACCCATCAGCACAAAGTTTTAAGTTTGTTACATTGAGCCCTACCGAAATGTCTGATTTTTAACCCAAAAAAAAGTATTTTCCCAGCAAAAATTTTGCGTAGGGTTACTTAGTTTTATATACTCACTGAATGTTTGGTTGACGGCTTCGTGAAGTCGGTTTACATCCTTTATGTTAGAGTTGTTTTTGTGCTTATTGTTAGTTAATAAAGGTCTATCGCCAACTTGCAAACACAAATCAAACACGTTTAACACTAAACATATTTAAATATCGTTGTTTTTCTCTCAACCCTTTCAAGATGACAAATAAAGCTATATATTTTAAATAAATATTTATACAACATCAGTTCAACCGGGTCTGACTAAAATCAGTCGTAGCTGAGTTGAATAATAGATACATGGTATTTCAAGGGACAAACGTCAGTTTGATCTTAATGGAATGTCAAAAGCATCAAACGCTTTTGCCGAGCAAAGATATATACTGTCAATATTATCAATCGACTGTGTTTAATAGTCACAAAAAGCCGTTCATCAAACTTAAGAAAACCAAAAATATTATTATTAACTATTATTCATTAATTGAAAAATGATTGACGTACATAACTGATATTCTTATTAATGACATTCTTGACATTGTTATTATTGAAAATCTTTTTATTGACATCCTTATTATTATTACATACCAATTACGTTACATTTGTGTATTCGTAAATGGATTCTTAAATTTTACATGCTAGTTTTAGCGAATTGTGTGAGCAACTGTATTAAAACTCAACCGTCTATTTCTAAACTACAATTCTAGCAAATCAATTTTATTTTAAAACATTTATGTTCAGCCATTTCTGGTATTCAATGTCCTGCTATCGTGAGCCGTGTTGCTTTAGCTATCCGAATGTAATCTTCAGCTTCACTTGAAAGTACAGACAAAGCAAAACTATAAAGCCTGCAGTAACATAAAGTTTCCGGGAATAAATAATTTGATATTTTTGTCCTTTTCACAATAGCAACACAACAAAATAAGCATATTTCTATGCGGACTACTCATTAAAGTCAAAACTGTCAAGTTTGAGATCGACTTTTCGATTGGGTTCTGTCGATACTGAATATACAACGATGTTGCTAAATCATTTCAAAAATGGAATCGCGTCGTTTGGTACAGATGGAGATGGAGTATTTATAGCTCCAGCAGCAGCTCGATCACGGTTGTGACGGAAGTAACTGGTGCTTATAGCACAGGAGTCCTCCTAGTTTAAGCCCAGTTGCACTTGTCTTGTATCTTGCCACTAAATTAGTCTAATTAAGGTACAATAATTGTAATAGGTTTAAGTCTTGGACAAATAAATATTGTTTATTGTTGTTTATTGTTTATAGGTAAACGTTTTTTTCTCAGGATGACTTGCTATTTACTAATGTTAATCGTATCTCATTCTCGTTTCAGGATGTAGGCAGATCCCTATAAAGTTCATATAATTTTGCCAGCCATGAAGTTTTGAACTGTTTCTGGAAACTAAAATTTAACTATACCATTTTTAGTTCTGTAATTGGGTCGCCATTTCCACTAAATCAAACAACTGGAAACGTCAAACTGCCATAACAAAAAGAGTAGGTATGACGAACTGACTGATAAACAGACAGGCAGTAACGAGCATGATTTCAAAGACGATCTCTTCCGACAGTTAGACGGATCCCTAAAAACAGACAATGAAACAAGAATACGGTAAAGTTGTAGAAGAAAATTTACTTTTTCTTGAGTTACTTCGACTTTTATCTGTCTGTTATTACAGGTTGTTTTATTTATGTACAGGTTCTATTATGTTTCTTGTGTTTCATAAGTATTGTAAAAGCCTTCTTCGGACTTGACGTTTCATTATACTTTTATTTATTAAAGTAAGTTAAATCAAAGTAGTCAATAATATTTATGCTTAAAGATATTCAGTGGTGTAGGTTTTTTCTTGAACAGTGACGTGATTAAGGGTTCCTGTTTTGTTTATCTTTCTGTTTCCAGATCACTGGTTTGAGATCATCATGCAGTTCCTAGGAGTTTTTCTCGATTCGTCACAGTCAAAAACAACGATTTCAAAAGTGTTATTTGTTTGAAAAGGCTTGTCATCGCGTCATCATCATTTCAGCCGAAAGACGTCCACCCCTAGACAGAGGTCTCCCCCAAGTGTCCCCATATTGACCGGTCCCGTGCGACTCGCATCCAACGAATTCCCGCAACTTTCACCAGTTCATCGGCCCACCTAGTGGGAGGTCGTCCAACGCAACGTCATCCGGTTCGCGGTTGCCACTCCAGAACTTACCGGCGCTATTGGCCATCCGTTCTGCGACCTATGTGCCTTGCCACTTAAGTTTGGGAAGTCAGCAATGCATAATAATATTGCTGGGTTGTGGCAAATAAGTCAATAATAAAAGTGTCAACTTCCAAGTGCTTGAGAAAAGGTGCATGTTGTCGAATTTTTGGTTTATTTCCTTACACTTTTTTTTATTTTGAATGGACAATTTACTACTATAAAAGCAGTCATATTTTGCTCATCATTTAAGTACTTCAGATAATTAAAATCATTTCTTTAATTTCACATAGTATTATTTCATTTACATGTGTAGGTACTTATTAAACGTCGACAAAAAGAACTGGTACGAAACACCATGGTTACTCTTTTCAAATTATTTGGTATTACAATATTATCGTGTTAAAAGTTCCTCAAGACATCTTTACAAATTATTTCAACCCCCGGGTATGTTTAGATTGTCAGAGGTCGGATTATCAGGCGTAACTCTTGTTCACACATATTCGTTGTCTGTAAGTCGGCTCAAGAGGGTTTGGGTAAGCTTCAAGTTTCGGGTTAGCTCAGCTACGTGTCATTTCTTACATCATCGTGTATCATATTTGAGATGAAGCTTGATTAAGTGGCTTCGTCGCTTTTATTGTTCGGGAATATTTCTTTGGGATTTTTTGTGTTTGATATTTATAGAAGACATTAGGTTATTACCAGACAAATCACACATTAGGATATTATCACGAAGCCGTCAACCAAGCATCATTATCACTACATATTATAAAACAAAGTCTCCAGCCGCGTCTGTCTGACCCTATGTATGCTTAGATTTTTAAAACAACGCAACGGATTTTGATGCGTTTTTTTTAATAGATAGAGTGATTCAAGAGAAAGGTTTCGATAAATAATTTTACGCGGGCGAAGCCGCGGGCATCGGCTAGTTTTAAATATAAAATTAAGTAACTCTACGCTAAAATCATTTTCAAGTCAAATAAGGTTTTACAGTAGAACTCAAAACATTGTGCCGGTGGATGCATTGAATAGTACCAAGATCATCATAATTCTCTTGCCCTTATCCCATGAAGGTATTTAAAGTACAATTAAAACAGAAAAACTTTTATTAACAACAAACAAATCAAGGGAATGAAAACATAATCGGGATATCAAACATTCGAATGTTTGATAGCTCGATTAAAAAATAAATGGAAAATTTTGTAAAAAGTTATTGTAAATATTGGAATTGGGTAACCATTGGTCGACCAATGGTTACCCAATTCCAATATTTACAATAACTTTTTGAGTAAAAATTTTTTTTTTCTATTGTTTATTAAATAAAGAACATAACAAAATAGAAATACAGAAACATCACAAAAACCTCAATAGGTTTGTCCGGACTTTCTCGTTGAATTATATTTCCCTTTATTTTCAGAGTTTCCTCAAAGTGGCGACAAACTCGCGTAAGATTACAAGCTCGTGTTGATCGGATCACGTTGGTTCGTTTGTTGGCGGCGGATTATACTCGGCTTACACTTAACACAAGTATACACACCATTGTTGTCGCACGAAGAAATTATAATTAGGTCGAGACTTCGAGATGACGGAAAATTGAGGCAGTGTTTTGAAAAACACAAATATAAACATTACCATCCATTTTTAAGTAGCACGTGGGTACCAACCAATAAAAATTACACACTTCGTATTTCTGTTTCATGAAGATATATACACTTTGTGTTTATATAGTACCCTATAGAAAAAAAAACTCCCTATTAATATCCGTACTTACGTATCATGAGAATGATGATGACTTCTTCATAAATTTTTGTAACTTGACAATAAAAAAAATATGGAAACGAAACTTATTTCAATAACCAGCATGTAAAAATTAGGTGTGTAATTCCGGCAGACCTAACTAATGTATAAACTAGCTAAAACTTCACAAATACGTCACACAGGAAATAAACAACTTACACAATCTAAGCATAGACAAAAGTGCAAAATGTAAAATATTCTCCTCAAAAGTTAAACATAGCTTTATGGTGTGCCAATACTATTCCGATAGTGCCCTAGTCACGTACTGAATAATCTATGGGGCTCAGAGTTCGAAGATCTAAAAGTCGATGTGATCGGCCGTAAATATTCTACAAACTTGCAAAATATTAAAGGAATTGCGAAATAGGTTATAGGAGGTTATAAGTAACGTATGTATTTAAAGTGTTCCACATAACATGGGGGTCAAACGGATTTATTTTCATTAAATTGTTGAATGACACTTTCAATGGTAACGGAGTAGGTATGTCAGTCAGAAAGTTCAAGCTGGATGCCAGTTTCTAAAGTTCTATTAGGGGAGAAAAACAGGAAAGAAACTCCACGGTGTTTTTTTTTTAAACCATGTTGAGTAATTTTGTACTTAACCTGTGATAAATTCACACTTGGCAGTTATTAAAAAAAAAATATCTATAATTTTTAGGGTGTACATAATAAAGAGTATTCTATTCTATTCTATTCTACTGAAATATTAGCAGTAAGACCACAATATAGTAGTATTAGTCGTGGTTTCAAAACCACCTAGGCGCATTATTTTTGTGTAAGTAATTAATTTTAACACCACTCACAAAAACGGTAAAGGAAAACATCGTGAGGAAACAACAAAAAGTCGAAGACAAGTGACATCTACCAACCCGCTCTGAGCCCGCGTGGTGGATTATATCCCATACGCAAAATACGCCCTTTGACGAGGAATTGCGGACACCAGCCCTTAATACAATACAATTCAATACAAACCCACAATAACACTGTACCTCCTAGTCATGATTTCATTAAATACAAACATGAGATAAAGTTTGAATATTAATAACAAACGCAACAAAGAGAAATGCAATTAATTCCAAGAATTTATAATTGAGCGCTTCAATCTGAAAAGCAATGAATTGCTTTTCAGATTGAAGCGCTTTGTTTCAGGAGAACTCTAACAACGTCGAACAGTAAATACCTACTAACTATTTAGGTAAACAATTTGATAATGTAGAATTTTCCAGGAAAATATTTGTTATGGACATGTTTTACATAATGGAAATGCTTACAATTAAATTATTTATTTTGTCATTTTTGGGCCGGTTTCACCACCGATGATTAAGTTGCCATTAATCTACCTACTTGTCTGAAATGATCTGCCATTTCAGACAAATTCTTTTCAATTTTTTAATTTATTCAGTAATTACTTAGTGTATATTCGGACATCGCGAAATAAGAGCTTATTTCAAATCACATGGCTAAAAAGAAATATCCAGCAACTAACCTAACTAAAACTTAATATAAACTTCTAGCGGGTACAAAATAAACCATAAAGCTAGTTTCACTTTACGTTCAATAATAATTTAAAAATTCCGCATCGTAACGCAGAAAGTTCGTAAAGAAACGTCATATAAAGTTCTTAAGGAAGGACAATTTATTATACACGGGGCAGGATTCTCCTAACTTAGTTACGAGTTTAGGGATCAACTTATTCGGTTGTTACGTAAAAGTTATTATGTTGATTTCCATGATCAAAGAGAGAAAGAAAATGTCACTTGTGTGCATTATACAGAAGCTGTGAAAATCTATTTGATTTAGTAATAACATCTCATAAAAACATCGAAACTGATTTTTGAAATGGTTGCTGCATCGCTGTCTCCCTGGCTTACACAATAACATATGTATTAATAATATTATAATTATGTGTAATAATTAGCTAGATTAGGATACGATGAGGCTGACGTGACGAAAGCTTCTAAATAAATAAATACTAAAAAAAAACTAAAAAAACTAGTGAAATGTGGGTGTTCTATTAGGTACAACTCTGCCTAACTCTTCTGGTATTGCAGGCGTGAAGCTATGCTGCTTCTTATTTGATTCAATGCTATCATCATATCAGCTGATGGACTTCTATTTCTGTACTTAGTTCCATTTTACCAAGAAGATGACGGTCTGATTACATAAAAAAACAGCTGTTTAAAACACATTTTTGTATGGGAACATGTCACAGTGATAGCTCTTTTTAGATAATCAGACCGTTATCTTTTCGGTGAACATGGACCATCTCCCCTAAACGCCTCCAGAGTGCGGGCATGTATTTCTCAGTTTCTGCTAATTCCAGACCCGAGCGGCTGTTATTAGGCACGGGCTCCTTTTCTGATTTTTCTACTATCAGGTTGATTTGATTATTTTCCTTTCATACCCAACTTCAAAATGACTGGTTTTAACTTACTGATACAACCGTTCATAGAACCAAAGCAAACTACATTAAATAGATAGCAAATATAGTCCTATTCGCCTTATCGCTTTCCAGTAGGAAGGAAACCTTTGCCCTTAAACTTACAATATTCCAACTTTGACTGCGATAAGAATCAGGTAGGTACTTACGTAAGATCATACCGCATTTATGAGATTTCCCTTTACACTGACCGATAAGACTTGTTAATGTCCAGGAATATTTATATTTACCAATCTGCACTGGGCCCGCGTGGTATGGGTTATAGCCCATTCCCTCTCATAGAGATGGATTAATAGGCTGATGATGATACAATAATGTTCCCATTGCTGGTTTCCTGTCTGTGAAATGGAGTAGGCTATTATCAACCATGCAGGCCCACTGTCGGTGTTTGGATGTCACAGGTATTTGTTTCTGGGGTGTGCCTTAACAGACATGAAAAACCCTGAGAATGTTACATTCACCGTTTGAAGAGCAGTGAAGATTAAATAATTTCCACCGAGTAAGAACACCGTTCCTAAAATAGTTATAAATGTTTGCTAAGTATAATGTGTTTACCAAAGGGTTCAACGTTTCTAAGATTTTATAAACATTCAGATTCGCTGCCATATCCGCTTATATGTGTCGTGACTGTCAAGTGCTCAAATTTCCCTGGGGCGACCCACGAAATCGGCAACTTATTCGCGAAATATGTGATAAATTTAATAAAAAATAACGTAGGATTTGCCGTGACTCGTATATCTGGCTATATATTTGGGTCTGATATTCCTATTTTTCACGTATATCGCACATATTTAAGGCTGCCAGCCAGTCAACCAACCAATAAAGGTTTTTTCGAGCCTGCTTGGTGATGGCGTCGGTATATGTTTAACCCTTGTACCAAGCTAAAGGTATTCTTGATATAGGTAGGTTTGTACGCACACGAAACTTGTACTATCTCCCTAAACAAAATCAGAAACTTCTATTGTCGAGAAACTTGCTACGAATTCGGAAACGTCCAATAAACAAGCCTTTCATAACCAAACCCCGTAATCAACCCGTAATGAATATGCAACAAATATAGAAATAACCAACACTGAAAAATGAAAACAAACATGCAACCGCGGCATGAATAATAAAACTCAACCAAAGCTACGCTCTGCACTAGATTTCCCACCTCGTATCAAAAATACAGACTGTTATTTCGCGTATGCCTCCATCACATGGTTATTCCGCAAGCCGACCCCAACATAGTTAGTGAAGCGCTAGGCTGGACTAACTCACATCAGCAAAATCAGCTTTATCCGGAGCTAGAATAATTTAACTTCCGCTAAACCACTGGTTTGCATACCGGTGTCGTTTTACGTCTTTTCCTAGAACACGTTAACTGCGGAAACTAAAACCACAGTGTGAACGATGAGTTACGGGACTTGCCCGTTACGGTGAGGCTGTAAAAACAGCGGGTTTTTGGTAAAGCGATATTCAATGGAAACAAATGACTTTAAGAATAAAACTCGTATTCACTAAATCAAAATAAGTGCGGCGTTCTTACATAGAACTTCTCGGCGTTCTTACATAGTTTCGAAATGAAATCTTGTCACTGCTGCAAGAGATAATTCGAACTAAGACTCTCAGTATTCGGGCCTGTGGACAGTGAGCTATGGGCTAGCTCGCCGTTCGTCCCTCTTATGGCGACAGGCCGTGGTGCGTTCGTGTTCCACGCGTGCCTCAAAAAGATGTCAGCAAAATGAAGGAGCCCCTCTTCATTTTGCTGACATCTTTTTGAGGCAAGAGCCGAAAGCTGCCGGGGCTGCGGGACTATTCGAAAGAGAAACCGCGAGCCCAGAACATAAAGGGCGAGGAATGAACGTGGATGGGTTTTAGTCAGTAAAAGTCTAACACTCCCTCCCGCTCGAGAAGTCATTTGAAGATTTCCCATCCGAAAAAAAAGGCTCTCAGTATTCATTTCTTGACGATCCTCTACAAACCACCACCTTCTTCAATCAGAAGTACAACCCCATCTCTTTAATACAGTCAGCAACAACCAAAGATGTGCCTTTTGCAACCGAATTAAAACATAGCGTTCAGTGACAATAATTTGTCAAAATCATCCTCGTGTGATCGTTTCCGCCACTCTCAAAGCTCTCAAAATTCATTACTATTTGTTACTAAGTTTTTACCAGTGGCGTTGGAATGGAACATCAAAAAGTAGCGGTCACACGAACTGATCCAGCGAAACGGCACGCTCGAAAACTTCACGCCTCAATCGTTTAAGGGTCTGCAGATAAAAAGAGAAGAACCCAAAGAAACAATACGATTAGTCTTTCTCTTCAACCTGTTTGACCGTGTTAAATTAGGTCAATGAACTCGCGGCTTGTATTTATAAAGTGGTGAAAATAAAAGTCTTGAAGTCTGGTGGATCCGATTTGTGGTGCAACTTTTTGTTGAAGAAGTGTGTCGCGGTTGACGGCTTTTTTGGAGTTTAAAGAGGATTTAGTTTACCGATTGTTGGGTACAGATTAAGTCAGTAAAGGTTAAATAAAAAGGTGATTATTCTAGAAGTATTTGATCTTACTCGTAGTTTGCAAATCGATCTTAGTTTGCAAATCGGGCTGTTTTCCGCAACTTAACGTCCAAAGCGGTACTTTAGGTACAATAATTGACCTTATGTTAAGGTAGAAACAGATCTTTCAGAAAAAACCCAAACATATTCACAGAAGTCATTAACGCATCAAACGTACGCAACATCTAATAAATCTCTCAAACGTACAATTTATTGCAATAATCTAATTGCATACAAGCATACATCACACATGAGCTATTGCGATATGTGATTACCCTACGTCACATTAACATTTATAATGATGTTTGTACATTATTTACATCTCCTGTGTATACCAAATTGATGCGTTGAATTATTAATGTCCCTTCAAGGTGCCAAGTGTACCGTATTTTGAAAACCATGAGGTATTTCGAGAGCTTTCTGAAATTCATAGGAAATTTATTGTGATTTGATGACAACGACTCTTGATTTTTTGTCTGGTTGTAAATATGTTTTCTGTCTGTGGTGTTGTTTGTTGTCTGTGTTGTTCTGTGAAGTGTGACAACCAGACGTCTCACCAAGTGGTTTCGTATTACCCAGTATTAACTGGGTTGTGGACCTATCAGGATGTAAGTAAATATATGGTAACTTCATAGGTGTATATTGAATTTATAGAAAATGCCCAAGGCATTAAGTCCGCCTTTAAGTGCATAAAGTTTAAATTAAAATAAAATAAATACATATTGTGGACAATGTAGTTTCGTTGTATTGTTTATCGTCCACGTTGACAAAGCAATGTGCGAGACAAAGTTATTTTGATGATACAAATTAACTGTTGTTTTCATATGAATGTAACAGTCAGTTGAACATACTAATAAACAAATAAGCTCTATTAGTAGCCAAGACACGTAGCTAAGTCACAATTACTTTTTTTTGTAACAGTTTGTGTTCCATTTTTCTTTTCCAGATTTTACTTTATAAACAAAAACTGCAAAATAATTTAAAGGTGTTGTCACCTGTAACACCAAAAAGATTGACTGAGCGTTAGATGTCAGTTAATTATTGCTAAAACAATGAACTTTCTTTATATCAAAGTTCGATAATTTGTCTTTCAACCTATATTTATGCATGTCTTTATCTAATACTTTATTCATTACTTTCCTAATCTAGCTCTTCACATCGAACGTACAACATTAGTCTCAACCATAGAGCTATTATTGGGTCTATACAGAGGCGCCAATTAGCAAAAACAACAGAACAACGCCAACACGTCAATTGACGGATCTATTAATGACGTCATTGGGGTTGGCACGAATTTCGGAAATATCTAGTGTCGTGTACCTACGGTGCTAGTGGTAATTCGCTGTTTAATAATTCCACATATGAGACTAGGTACAGTCAGCAAAACAGTTAGGTATGCAGGCAAGCAATCTTCTTACGACTTTTATAAATGTAAAAGTCTGTAAAGATCGATTTTTGTTAATTTTTCACGCAGAAACTAATGAAAGGATTTGGATGAAATTGCAAATATATTGATAATAACCCTTTTCCATTTACAATATTTGAAAGAAGATTATTAGCCTGTAAACCTAACTGTTTTGCTGACTGTACATTATGCATTTGTGATGAGGAGTTGGTAATGAAGGAGTCAACGAGAATCAGCCAAGTTAGAGGCCTCTCTATGGGCGGCATAAAAACTTTAAATCCAAACCACACAATAAAAAAAAAAGTATGATTGTGAATGTTGTAAACTTGTAAATAAACACAGATCAAAAACGATAAACGTTAGCCAGATACTCTAAAAGGCGACTACAGAAGCTGAACGCGAGTTTTATAATTCCTGAAAGTATATGGTTCACTGCAATAAACTAATCCAGAAAAATGTATTATCTTCTTCAGGTTATATGCTAGTATGATAGTGTTTTGAAAATATAATACAATTGATTCCACACTTTAAAAATAATCACGAACTTATTTTAAAAAAAAGTTTTTGACGAGTGAAACATACTAAAATACACGCGTTCATTCTGTTTTTTTGTCAAATAATTCTAAAAAGTAATGCGTATTAGCATCACAGAGTTTTATTTTTTTAAGTCCAATCAATAGATTTCTTTTAAATCGATCGAAACCACTCATTTTGCACTATTCGACCCGCAGTGACTGACGTAACAACTACTTTGTAGTGCAAGCTGATTAGAACTTTATTCTTACAGTATTTCAAACGAAGTTTGATCCACCACAAACGGAATTTCTGATTTAGCTCCTGTAGTCCCTTGAATGAAAAGTAATGAAAAAAAGATGCAACTTAAAAAAAATATAAGTAGTTGTCTACATTACAATGAGACAAGCACTGGAAGATGGTCATCGACATCTTTCTGCCCTTATCAAATGTTATTTGGGGTCGGTATAGGTATTGATAATACTGGTAATGACCATGTTCTGCCGGGGTTGCGGGCCTGTTCGAAAGAGATACCGCGGCCCCGGAACGTAAAGGGCAAGGATGGAAAAAAAAAGGGTCGGTTAACAATTTTTTTTCTTACATTTTCCCTTGTCAATCGTCAGTCATCATTTACTCCTTTTCCTTTATATCTATTCCTTACATAATCCATCCATCGTTTCCTTAGTCTTTCGCTCCCTCTCCATCCATCAAGATTTATAAACGGTGTAAAAAACTCTTAGGCCCCTCGCCCACGGCGACTATTTGTAGCGATGCTGTCGCGCGTTTACTAAACGCGCTACAGCATCGCTACTAACGCGTATTTGCAACGCGCTACAATAGCCATGGCAACGCGCTACTGCATCGCGACTGTATCGATGCAAACACGCGACCGGACAACATCGAGGAGAGAACCGAGGGAGGGTGGCGCGTGAGTGGAGAACTGAGCATCAGTGCAATACAGAATCGCGTTTGCATCGCGACAAAAGCGCGACAGTATCGCGTTTGCATCGCAAACAAAATTAAAAAAATTGCTCAGAGTTACTCAGTTTGATGAACAAGAGTCTGTGTACGCCTATAAAGGGTGTAAAACACCTCGTAACGAAATCGAAAGGCACCTGTTTTCCCCGTCATTGCGATTTTTTTTTTGTTCCACACTATACCTGGGAACCTTCTAGTTACGGAGATATTAGGGGTCAAAGTACCAAGTTTTTTTTAAATACAAGTTTTACTGTAAATTTGTAAGCCTTTAACCACCTCTATAACCCCCGTATTATTGAATGCATCCATCAGCACAATGTTTTAAGTGCGCTGCATTTAGTTTTACCGCAAAACATGATTTTTCACCCCAAAAAAGAAAGTCGTTTCCCAGCAATAATTTTTACGTAAAGTTACTTAGTTTGATGTACAGAATGCTTGGTTAACGACTTCGTGATGAGTCTGTTTACACCCTGTATTTCTCACTATTTTAGTCACACATCTACAGAAAAACAGTGATAAAGGTAAAAAACCTTCACACACAACATTAACACCATGATTTATGCAAGGAGGAAAACCTTACAAAAGTGGAGCTCATTAATAATTTGGACCGCGCGAAATGTTCCGAGAAAGACCATAATTATAGTCCACGATATAATAAGTACCACACACATAACCTGTCTCATTTGTATGATCTTCCAACTGAATATTAAAATGAATATTAAAACCTGCAGCAGCTGTGAAGCGAGAGAATGTGTGGTTGGGTGTTGTGTGTCGAGTTAGAATAATTTGATTCGCGAGAACTGAGTTCTAGAACCGACATTGCTTTGAAATCACATAAGCCACTGGGAGAACTGAAATCAGTAGGTAATACTAAAAACTGTTTTTAATATTTGCTTTATTTACTTTTATTATGAAAACCGACATTGCTTTGAAATCACATAAGCCACTGGGAGAACTGAAATCAGTAATACTAAAAACTGTTTTTAATATTTGCTTTATTTACTTTTATTATGAAAACCGACATTGCTTTGAAATCACATAAGCCACTGGGAGAACTGAAATCAGTAATACTAAAAACTGTTTTTAATATTTGCTTTATTTACTTTTATTATGATAAAAACTTATCTTTAGTTGTGTTAAGTCAGAAACGGCTACATGAAACAGAGTTAAAACCGATAGAAAACCACATGTTCTTTCATCTTTCTGTATCGTGTGGCTAGTATCTAACCTGGAGTCAGAGTTCTATGCCACTATATGGCATACTAGCGGACGTCACGCGGTTTCACCCGCGTAATTCCCGTTCCCGTGGGAGTACGGGGATAAAATATATCCTATGTTACTCGTGGATAATGTAGCTTTCGAATGGTGAAAGAATTTTTAAAAACGGTCCAGTAGTTTTTAAGCCTATTCATTACAACCAAACAAACAAACAAACAAAGTTTTCCTCTTTATAATATTAGTGTAGATGAAGCTAAGCTTCACGTTAAGAAATAACTCTAAAAAATTATTGTTCATCGTTTGGCGAAGATGATAAAGGGTCGTCAGTACATTTGTGGCAACCATTCACTGTATTATCTTTTTACCAGACGAACGTAAAAAATGGCACCACTCTCCTAAAACTAAGTATGGTAGTCAAGCAGCGTTTATTTATTTAAGAAAACATATACAAAACAACTGATGAATCCAAGCTTTTGCACAGACAAAACACAGGTTAAGATAAACATATTTACAAGGAGGAATATTAAAAATATTAAATAAATACTTAAACGAAGTCATCTTTCATGCATGCTCTCACATAACAAGCACAAGAAAAAGACATCTTTCGTGCATGCTCGCGTTACGTTTACGTTCTTATGTTCTATCAGGCTTACCGCACAGTACACAAAAGAACCATTTACACAAACGACACAATTTAAGACACTATCGCTCCAAAAACACATAACTAAGTACAGACCATATACAAAACTGGACCACACTATTTATATCGCGACAAACGTGTACGTAACTCATCCCCAAAAGGATACGGAATAACACTAACCCAGTACATTACGGACCTAATGTACTACGTTTCCCACATAACGTCAGAAATACGCGGCAATCCTAGTAAATTGCCTCGCAAATTCATCCTTTCAAGCCGAGAATTGAACATTAAGCGGCTCTATCAGTTTTGTATTTAACTAGCTATGGTTTGCGGCTTCGCCTGTGTTTGTTCAGGTTTTTATACGATATCATTATACTGCGTCGTATGGTGCCACCATCGTCTGCCTAGCCTTGTCCCAACTATGTTGGGGTCGGCTTCCAGTCTAACAGGATGCAACCCAGTATCAGTATAATAATATTAAATAAAATAAAATAAATTCATTTATTAATTCAGATTTCACA
This sequence comes from Xestia c-nigrum, assembly GCA_916618015.1. Classification (NCBI taxonomy): domain Eukaryota; kingdom Metazoa; phylum Arthropoda; class Insecta; order Lepidoptera; family Noctuidae; genus Xestia; species Xestia c-nigrum. The sequence goes on from OU745256.1 coordinate 6,630,316, forward strand.
ATATCCATATAAGTACAATCATAATAATCCACATACACAAAATTATATTAAATCACAATGTTAGTAAAAATACAGAACTTACTTAGCTACGTTAGTATTTAGGCTTAAATGTAGATTGCTCCAAAACTTATGAAACCGACTGTCCAGTCTGTCACTAAACATCGCCAGAATGCTGTTCGGGCTGGCGCGGACTCTGCAGCGCAAGGCGGCGCACCGCTTGCGCAAGATGGCATGGAAACCGTCTACCTGTGCATCCGCAAACATCCCTGATGCGCTGCATGCCCGGGGCAACCGTAACAACACCCTAAACGCATTATTGTATTGGACGCGTAAAGCATTGAACGATCTTTGCGTATAGTTACTCCAGAGATTGCAGGTGTATAGCGATGTACAGTAGGCTCGAAAAAGTGTAACTTTTACTTGAGCTGTACACCGATTGAATCTACTGGAGATCATATTCGCTCTTATCGCCAATGCTCTACGCTCCCGTTCAATATCCGGATCATCGCGTAAATCCTCTGTTATCAAGTGTCCAAGGTGGTGGTGTTATGAAGCGACTGCCTATCTGAGCTGGGTGGTCTTAGGTAATGGTTAGCTCAGTACCATCTATCGGGTCCAAGATCTAACCTCTCTTTTAAGCTTGAACCAACTATACACATTCACAAAACGTCATTAAAATCGGTTGGGTGTTTGCAGAGACTAACGTGGACAAATATAGTGACACTTGATTTGATATAATAAAATGTGCAATGTTTCTTAGGCATTACTATAAAGTTTGATCAAAATAAATTCAGTAGCTCCATTGAATTAGACACATCAATCGATTCATACATCCTCACCAACTTTCGCGATTATAAAAGTAATATCTTATACCTGTGGCTTCGCCCCCATTGAGTTCGGTAATTATCCCACGGGATCCTACTACCAGAATAGAAAGTATCTTATGTGCTAGTCCAGATTATAAAGTATCTGTGTGCCAAATTTCACCCAAATCCGTTCAACTATTTTTGTGTGAACGAGGAATCAAAATCCAGACATCCTCGAAAACTTTCGCATTTATAATAGTAAATAAGATTGTGAAACCATGCGAGCAGTACTAAGCTACGAAAATGTTGAGATTAATTGAAGGAGATTAAAGGATATAAATGTATTGTATGTGAACAAAGAATTACGAATTGGACACGAATTTGCAGAGTGAATGAAACCGAAAGCGATCAAAGTTACGTCGGTGATTTTAAACACTTGTAGAGATTGTCATTTGTCTATGTCACCGGGGCCAGTACGTCAATACATCTATAACTGTCTAGACTTACTAAACATTGTCTAGCTAGATGAACGTCTTGAGGAACTAAACCCGCAATACACTTGCCAATGAATTGTTAACAACCAGATACAGATTGTGGGGAAAGAAAAATGGTCAGGACTACATAATCTTGTGCTTGTTGCGTGAGAGGATGCACAAAAGATGACTTTGTCTTGTGCTTGTTGCGTGAGAGGATCCACGAAAGATGACTTTTCTTGTTTTTTTTTTTAAGTTTTTTATTCATATAACTCCTTATTGAAAATAGTAAAATTTGCTACCACAAACTGACACTGGTATTATTAGAGTAGAGCTGTGTGGAGTACGTTTTTCGGTAAAAAGTATAATAATTACAATAGAGTGAACAGGAGAAAACAAAAAATTAATTATAAAAAGTTGAATACCTATGTATAATTCAATTCCAAAAACCTTTCAACTAACATGAGTTTACTTAGTCCAAAGCACATAATATTACCACCCAACCAGTAATAACAGGAGCATTACATTTCTGGAGAATGGCCAAACATTGTGTCCCCTGCTCGCTAATGCAACCTACTTACAACTTGCTCATTACATCGCAACCGCCAGCCAGTCTGGAAGCCTCGCATTATTTAAACAGTAATTTCATTTTGAACTTAATGTAACATTATGCTTTACCTCGTGCAGGTAAACGGGAAATGTATGCGCGGACATTTTTAAACTTATGCTAGCTGGAGAATAAAAGCTGATATTTGTAAAAGAGCTGGGAGTTCGTCATGAAAATAATTTGACGTTAATGTGGCAGGGACAAAATTTACGACGAATTAAAACCCCAAAACTTCAAAGATATGTGGCATCCACCACTAGGCTCACGTGGAGGAGCAAGGTACAGTCCAGATCCTGTCAAAGGGAGGAGGCTTGTGACCCAACCAGTCCCAGCACTGGAGACCTCATGAGCTGGTTTAAATCATAAATGATAAATGATGTTTATTTTGTAAGTAGAAGTATTTTTTATTAAACAAGATGGGTTCGGTGTTACGTACCTGACTACTCTGAGAAGAAACAGCCAAAGAAACTCAGAGGTCATAGTCTCTTTTGAAGTCCAGACATAATCTTGCTCAATTCATATGAGGACCATGCAGATATTTGGATTTAAAGTACCAACACAAGGTGGATATTATAAGTTATGGCAATGATTAAGACTATAACGGCTGATTAAGTATCTTAGGCATCAGTTTAACTTAAATTGGTATTTTGAAAGAAGAAAATAAACAAGAAAGAAGATAGACTAGAATCAAATTGTATTATCTTTGATAGTATCAATAAATTTACGCTTATTCTGTACGGAATACAGTAGTCTCAAAGTACATGACCTCAAGAAATGACTTCGCATAGAGCGCTTTTTCAGACAAATACGTGAGAAAAATCTGCCTCAAAACGACACGAACAAGCAGCAATAAATTACAAAATTATGAACGATTATTTAATCTATTGTAACACCTATTTGAAAGACAAATATTTATTTCGTAAAGGATAGCTCTAATTTACTTCGGTCATGCTCAACAATAGCGCATTAAGATTCACCGAGCACATTGCAGCACTCATTAAAATTTTCATCACTCTTGAGCCGAAGACGTGGCTTAATCAAATGATATACAACTGTAGAATGTTTTAAAGTATTTTTTCTTATGCTCTGCTTTTGTTTGTGGTGTCAAGGTTATTGTTTATTGAATGGAATGGTTTAGTTTTATAGCTAACTTTAGTGATTTATTGTCAGAATATCTTTAGTCTTGCCTTCTTTGTCTTTAGCTTTTAAACTTATGTCTATGAAATTATGCAATAGTGTACTCTAATAAATAAATAACATAGGCTCTTCTGTATAGCACACCTTTACAGAGAGCACAGAATTTTAGATCCCTTGGTCATATATTGACCCCTGACCTTAGAGACGATGATGACGTTGAACGAGACCTGAGGGCATTGTCGGTTAGAGCGAACGTGTTGGCTCGCGGTTTTGCATGATGCTCACTTCCAGTCATGATCACGCTCTTTCGAGCATACTGTACTTCTTTTTACACGTGCAGCCTGTGGGCTAGGTGTACGCAAAGATCGTACAGTGCTCTCCGCGTTCAGTATAATAATGCGTTTAGGATGCTGGTGGGGCTGCCCCGCTTCTGTAGTGCGTCGGGGATGTTTGCTGATGCGCACGTGGATTGTTTTCACGCAACTATGCGTAAAAGGTGTGCCTCCCTGGTGCGCAGGGTGTGGGGCAGCACCAACAGTATCAAGCATGATTGCCAGTCGCCTGGACTGAGTTTATGTGGGTCGCTGCTGTGCAATTACTCATGGGGTGTCGCAGCAGTGATCCACCTTTATTATTATTATTATTTTTCTTTTTGGTGTCTTATTTGTTTTTATCAGTGCTTACTAACATAGTCGTAAGTTTTACTAACAGCTTGAGTCGTGGATACTCGAATAAAGAAAATTCTATTCTATTCTATTCTATAGGGCTCAATAATCATGTCACATCTCTCTAGACATGCTTGTGAATGTAATCGATACCCACGACATAGAAAATTCTAGTTAAGAATCTGCGCTTGACTTCTAACTGGACCAATGGCACAGATCTTTGTGCGCTGTGTTACAAAAGATACGCGTTACAAACAATAAAATCTGCAGTAATAGCGAATTACAAGATGTTTCTTATAATTACAGATTATTTTGCGGAAACACAGTTTTGTACTCGAATTCTTCACGTTTATATGCAAATGTTTTCGTTACATGTTTTTTTCACAATAGGAAATGTGCAAGAAATACAAAACTCTTATTATTTACTAAAAATGCCTTGCGCTTATAAATATTGTGGTACACTTGTTTAAGGTCCTAAAACATCACTTATTTTACAATTTATTGTTTTATGTAGCATGTTTTTGATGAAACGGAACGCACTTTCAAAACACGTCGTCCTCGATAACGGCGGTAGTGACATCAAAATTCATATGTCAAATAATAACTTTTATTTGAATTGTAGGTAAACTTGCAATACCCTCTCTCTCTATCGCAATTTTTGCTTGAATAAATCACATTCAATTAGAAAAATTACTTTATTAAGGCCTTTAAAATACATGTAAACAAGGTAGATTTTGATAAATGACGTCAAAGTATAGTCGCGACAATCACGGACGTTTGAACTGTCATAGAAAATTGCAGGAGTTTAGTAATATTTTTAAGCGACAAGCAGTAGTTGAAATTAAGTTTTAATACTTTTCTTGGGGTAATAATAGTGTAATTAATTGATTTAAGTGAAGAAAAAAATACATGCATATTCCCTTTTTTTTGGTCAACAGCTATAGAAGCTCAGTTTTCTGATCCAGTATTCCAAATTCCAATCAGTATTTCATGGTATGGTCTACCTATTTTCTCGATTCGGATTTTCATCTTCAACACACAACTAAATCATGTTATATTAATCGATTATGTTATGATTCTAAAGGGTGTAAATAATCTCTTATCGAAACCGAAAGGCTCTGGTTTTCACCGTCCATACGATCATTTTTTTTTTGTTCTACACCATACCTGGGAACCTTCTATACGAAGTTTTTAGGGGTCAAAGTTCCAACTATTAAACAAGCTTTTTTTTAATAAGAGTTTTCAATGTAAGATTTTTAATTTAAACACGTACCGTACTATTCAATCCATCCATCAGCACAATGTTTTGATTGCGTTAGGTAGAGTTCGACCACAAAACATGACCTTTCCCCCAAAAAAAAAGTTATTTTCCAGCAATATTTTTTGGATTAAGCTACTTAGTTTTATGTACATAATACTTGGTTGACAGCTTCGTGATAAGTCTGTTTACACTCTGTATTTTTCAGAAAGTAATATAATTATTTCAGAACAAAGAGCAAACAGCGAATAAATAAATGTGTTTTGCATTAACGCCATCTGCATTTCTTGTAAGCAATATTTTAGAAACAAAATACCACACACATACTTTTATAAAAACTTCAAAAGCCATTCAACACAAAAATTATACAATTAATTAGTCTATGATTTGGCAGATCGCGTGCGGTCCAGTGCTGTAATCCGTCATATCGTGAGAAATGATGCGCGGGCGCTGGTTTTAGGGTCTCGTGCACAAAGGAAACCAACCGGACCCTGTTATTAAGGCTCTGCTGTCTGTCCATCCGTCCGTCTGTCACAGGGCTATATTTCGTGGACTAAAATAGGTAGACAGTTGAAATTTTCAGTGTTTGTATTACTATGGCTGTAATTTATAAAGGAAGCTACTGACCCGATTCTGAAAATCCTTTCACGCAAGTCGACGAAACCTAAGCAGTCTCTTTTAACAACCGTCAAATCCATAGGAAATTGACACCGCTATCGGAAAAACTTATAAACTGTTACGTTAACAAATGTCAAAACGAGCCTTTTATTTTTTGTCAACTTTAATCAGAAGCTAAATTCCCCTGTGTCCTATGCTATATTTCAAAAGATTCCCTCTGATGATTTCAGACCATAAATCGAGCCGTTTGCAAAAGCTAGGAATCAAATCATTTTTAAAACTTTAAATAAGTACCAGAGATTTTTTTGTTCAATCTTTTTACTGAACACGACGTGTACGAGTCCGACTCGCACTTGACCAGTTTCACAAAACTTCGCAATATGGCCGCCGCCCACAAGATAACGTGACTAGATGCCATCGTAATTCGCACACGAATTTAATTGGTAACATCTTAAGTAATATGATATAACAATGGATCCCTCGATGTTGCAGTCAGTTATGTTTGTTTGATAAATGAGATAAATGCTGCAATCAGTTGGTAGGTAGTAGTTACAAAGATAATAGTGTACTTGAGAAAGAGATGAGTGGTGTTTTTTTATTATGTTGGCTGATTGCTTTCGTCTAGGTCTTAGTGTAAGCTAGCTTATAATATTTTTTCTTCTTTCTGTTTTAGGTATTAATATTTTTAAACAAACACATAAATAAATTTGGTTGAAGGTATTTATCTTCAACCAGTGACTTTATTTATGTATGTTTCTTTGTTTTGTGTGTATGTTAAAAATTGTAACAGATCAGTCAGCGGCCAATCCGCACTGGGCCCGCGTGGTCGATTATAGCCCATTCCCTCTCATTGTGAGGAGGCCGTGTCCCAGCAGTGGGAACATTAAAGGCTGATGATGATGAGTCAGCGGCCTGAAGGTCTGACAACCAGTTTTACCCAAGCACTAACTGGGTTGTGGAGGTCAGACAGGCAGTAGTTCCATGTTAAATACTAGTACAACTGCATATGAGACTGCAAGTCGACGCGACACCAACGTAGTTAGGAAAAGGCTTAGCAAATAATGAGAAACCTCATTCAAATACATTCATACATCATGAACGTTTTCAGAAGTGGAAACATTTTCACAGACAGTACAAAATTTCGCAGAAAATATACACCACAGTGCACACGAAAGGAGTAATATATTCCACTCGAACAAAAACTACTTTGAAACATATATTCATAACATAGTTATTTGACAAAGAGGCAATGAAAACAGACGGTACACGCGAGACAGGGAGTTCATAGAACTATAACGAACCGGCTATACGAGTACTAGAAACACCTACATTTGTCCTAGTCATTGAAATAATAAAACTAGGACACATTGTTCCACCGAATTCATTTCCACTAGGAAACGTGAAACAAAAGGGGTTCGATTGCACGTGACCCTAGTGAATTATAAATTCATATGTCCAATTTTTGCTTATGCATTTTGAACTCTGTCTGTCTGGAATAAGCTTGACAGAATGCATGTTCCTCTGATTTTCCGTATGTGCATGGTGGATTATTATAGCCCATTCTCTCATAGAAAGGAGGCTTATGTCAAAGCTGTGGGAATATTAATAGGCTGATGAATGATGATGATAATCCCCGAAGGGTTATATTATATTAATAGTACACCCACATGTCGCTAGTTATGTTAAGTCCTATGTCAAAGGGAGCGAACCCATTACCATCAAATGGGCACTGATCCATCTTCCCGACTGCTACTGAGATATTCCTTATGGTGGTCCCATAGTCATCACGTTGGGATCTGATGATGGGATCCTGGAGAAATTGAGAGAACTCTTCAAATTTCATAGGCACACTTGATGTGAGAGTTGGACTTGGTTAGTTTTTGGTACTTTCTTAAAGTGGTCCCATTTCAATTTGGTGACGATTTGATCAAGAACTTCGGAGATAGGCAACAGAACTCCTCAATAAATGAAAGCAAATGGACTGGGATTGCAGAAATCTCATGTCTATCTATTGTTTACACCAGTTCATATCATAACATCACGCCGCTACGTTGTGGTTGTGAAGGGGTAAGCACAAGTGAACCATAAGCACAAGTGAACTAAAAAGAAAAAAAATATTTTTCACTTTTTAGTGGTACTTTTTTGAAAAAAATAAAACCGACTCCAAAAAGCACAAAAAAGTTAAAAATAACTTTAGCTTCAGAAGTCGGTGACAAAAAACAGTAAATCAATCAAACAAAAGTCACAAACTTCTGAAGCTATAGTTATTTTTCACTTTTTTGTTGTTTTTGGAGTCGGTTTTATTTTTTTATCCTGATTTATTTATGGCGGGCATAGTACGTGTTCTCCTTCCATGTTCTTCATAAACCTGCCTAAATGCATCCATTATTTGTGATAACCATCAACACACCAGGATACATCCTTATAAAGCTTTTAACAAACTTTTATCTTTGTCAGCACTATAGAAGAGCGTTCCGCAAATCGAAATTGAATGTTGTGAAAAATTCCTTTACATTAAATACAACTGGCAACACTTAGTCGTCTGTCGACATAGTGTGCTGTATGTATGTATAGTGTTAGGGACTTTCTCTGGAACGAATCGCGTACAGTCAACGTGACTAATTATTAATGTGTCGCCGACAATGCGCGTAGAGACAATATGTCTGTTGTCAAGTGCCCGTCTTCTGTGTCACAACTAATAAAATACTCATCCTCTGTCTAGCCTTTTTCCAACTATGTTGGGGTCGGGTACCAGTCTAACCGGATGCAGCTGAATACCAGTATTTTACATGTAGCAATTTCTTATCTGAGCTCCACAACCTGGTTAATTCTGGGTACTCGTAGTACCTTACCCTTGGTAAGACTGGTTGTCATGGCAGATTTTTTGGGCTACTGACTTCCTGTAACGACTGCCAAAGATAGACAAATGATAGCCGCTTACCGCGCAACAGCTTAACGTGCTCTCCGAGGCACGATGTGTAAGGGTGGTCACCCATCCACAGACCAAGCTAGGCAAGCACGGCTTAACCTTAAGATCGGCCCGAGCGACTGTTATTATTTAGTCACCAGCTCCTCACGAACTAATAAAATACTATAAACACAATTTATTTCGTAATAAATTCTGAACACGTCCGCGAAAGGAAAGATTTGAATGATAATAACTTTGGGTATTAATAGGTTCTGATTAATCAAAGCCTTCTTCCTTTCCGGATTCAAATCAAAAACGTTTTATGACTGAGTAAAATTTTAAGACTGGAATGTTGGTAATCGACGCATAGTTACCAACCTCAAAATTAAACAAAAACGGTTTTTAGGCAATTCAAAAAAAAAACTTTTTATCAATATTTTTTACATTTGACTGGTTTGTTGAAAAGAATTTAGGAACTCAAACAGGCTCGGTGGCTAATCGAGATGGTTTGTACATATTTTTGACAATATCATTATGAGTCTTTAAACTTTATATAATTATACACTTTTGCATTAATAGTATTATGTGTAACAGTTTAATTCAAGTTTTATTAAATGTGTTTTAATGTTACATGGAGAAAAATTTGAGAAAAACTTTGATTCATTTCTTTGAGATAAGCATACATACGTAAGCATATTACTTAATCACACTCAAATTAGGTATGAAGTAACATTTGAGGCAAACTATAAAATATATAAAGCTTTTAGGTACAGCTAGTAACAGGACATAAGAGCATTGCGAACAAAAAAAAACTTTATTAATAAATATCACTTTGCCCGCGACTTCATCAAAATTGTCATAGCTTTAGCGATTTCAATATAATTTATAATCTATGTTACTCGGTAAAGATGTAGCTTTCCAGTGGTGAGAGAATCCGTTGAGTATAGTTCCTGAGTTAAATAGTAACTAATAAATCAAATCTTTCTTCTTTATAATATACTAGCTGACCCTCGCAACTTCGTCTGCGTCACATAAGAGGGAAAAAGCTACCTACCTACTACTACCTACCTTCTACCACTTTTTTTTTCATAAGAACCTTCTCCTGACAATAACGAACACAACAAAAAAAGAATCAGCCAAATCGGTCAAGCCGTTTTCATGCTATGTCGTGACAACGGAAAACGGGTTTCATTTTTATATAATAGATATATAAGTGTAGATAGTGCGGCCTACTCATTAATAAGTTTGAGATACTATTTTATAACACGTCTGAAAATCTGTGAAATTATTATAGAATCGTTGACAGTTTTTCCTTTCTTCGAATTCCGGAGTATGATCTTACTCTAGTAAATGAAAGAAAAGTGCGGTAAGAACCAGTAAATTATTCTACCGAACTTGTCTTTTCAAGGACATTTGAAATACAGTTAAATTACACACGTACCTACCATATAAAATAAGAATTTTCTTGCCCACAAAGATTGTAAGGGTAATAATACCAAACAAAGTAAATGTAATGTACCTACCTAAGATTCATATAAAGGGTTGTTTATCCGTTTGTAAATATTCAAAATTCTAGTAACATGAGTTTATTCAAATACCTCCCGCTCGGCTGGTTGCTCGGAAAACATATTCGCGGGAAATCGTTTGAGCCATTCTGATACCGCGTTTCACGTTCGCGAAACGCCGGTTTTGAATTTCGAATTCAATTTGAACTATCGCATATGTTATGTCTATGCCTAGTAATGAAAGTATGCATTTTGTATTATTTGTTCGGCAAGCTGCAACCTAAGAGCTGCGCTAGGGAATGGGCAACTATACAGTACATTCACAGTATTTTGTCTTGTGACTGGGATTGTAGCTACATTTACATTTCGGGAATCAAAATTAAATGCCCATTCGGAGCATTTTTCTAGTTTATACCAAATTGTAGATTGAACCTAAAACCATTGACATGGACATAAAGTAGCTTTTATATCATTTACATTTAAATATTTCCCGAAAAGCCTAACACCCACTATTACCCACACGTATAACGTAGTACAAAGTATCTCAAAGCGTGCTAACTGAACGCCTGCAGCGACTACAATGGATGACCTCGTTCCCTCTCTTGAATATTCACGGCGAGATGACGCGCGACTGACACTCTAGCACTCTGCCCTTCTAGTCTTCTTCCATCACTCACACATCCGCGTCAAAACAATTGTGAACTCTATCCCTTTGTCTTTGTTTCCCTTTTGAATCATCAGACAATACGTCTTTAATCCCTGAAGGGTAAGGCAGATGTAACTTTAGTACGCCCACATTACGTCTCATGTTATAGCGAACAAAACTTTTGCCATCAATCAGACACACGTGCAGACCCCGGGCTGTTTCTGAGACACACTTTTTCTTACCTTTGGAATTGAACAAAAGCGTAGTTGCCATGAATTCAGTATATAAAGGGTGTAAAACATCTCTTAACAGATCTTTTTCTCTGATTTTTTTGTTCAACACCATACCTGGGAAACTTCTATTAACGGAGATATTGGGGGTCAAAGTTACAACTTTACAACAAGTTTTTTTTTTAAATACAAGTTTTTTAATGTGAGATTTTTACTTTAAACACCTCTACGACCCCCGCACTATTCAATCCATCCATCAGCACAATGTTTTAACATTGAGTTCTACCCCAAAACATGATTTTTCACCCCAAAAAAAAGAAATTTCCCAGTTATAATAAATTTTTACGTAAATTTACTGAAAGTTCCGTGTTTAATTTTTTAACTCGTTTTCAAACAATGCCTGTGAGCTGTTGCTAATGCTGTGAAAATGCTTTTTAGGGCTCCGTAGCTCAAAAGGCAAAAAAGAACGCTTATAACATCACCATCTTGTCCGTCTCTCCGGCTGTCTGTCCGTCAGTCACCACCGAATTTTTCAGGAACGGATGTACTCGTACCTAGTTTTTTTTCAAACCTAACAGTAATTTCTACAGTTACTGAATGTTCCTACTGATTGTAACAGCTCACGAGTCGAAATGTGTTTTCCTTATGTCTAAAAGTAATATTTATTTTATTGAATTTATTAGAGTAATCATTATTTACAATATATTCACACTAACATTATAATAGAAAGAAAAAATATGTACAAATATCAAAAAAGGGTTACAGGGCATCGAAGTAAAAGTAATTAAATCTTAACCCGGACATCATCTCAGGTGCCTCTGCACGCAATAAAGTTATTGTTGCGGATTCACAAGTTTCACTCTTTCGTCATAAATAATGCATGTGACAGCGAGTGTGACCATGACCGTACAATCGCCTTCTGCATACTAAAACTTTGACACAATGGCGTTCATTTCTCCAACGGATTTCCCGTGGACTTTTGTTTTAGATGTTAACCTTGATAATGGGCTGGGAAGTGGTTATTGAGATTAGAAAAAAATAAATATTTGTGACAGTTTTAAACCTCAGCAGTCAACTGAATTTGTAATTGTTCCAGAACCCTCATTAGGTTTTTTATGAAATAATTGAAACACTGTCACAATATGAAAGACCCGAAACTGTTGTCCGAAATTGGTTTTTTGTCTGGAAATGTACTTAGTGACTTGTAATTAGAATATTTTAATACCACTAAAGGCCCACTAAAACAAAAGTAAATATTCTATTTGTTTGATACCTTGTCGTTCCGCCACCTACGTCAAAATAAACCCTCTCTTTGTGGTACTTGATATTTAGGTACAACCCCACAGTTTGTTAAGCCAACTTACGTTGCTTACTTACGTTGTCTTTGACTGCCCACAAGTATTATATTGTTAATAACGATAAGAGGAGGTATCACTAAATTATGGAGTGTGTTAAAGATGATAATATCATCATCATATCATAGCCATATTATGGCTATAAAAAGGCTAGCACTAGTATAAAGACTAATAGGGAGAAAGAAAAAAAAAGTATTGCTGCGCCGATGCAAAATAAATTGGAATACCTACCAAAGGGTTAGACAATGTTGAATGAAATCAAACCTAATATCGAGAGTAAAGCTACATAAGTACATACCTACAAGCAATTGAACTGAAACACATTCTACCAGCGACCGAACTATTTTATAGAAACATCGACAAAGCTCGCTTTTCACCGAATTTCTGAGTACCTTTTGTTATTACGTACTTACATATAATAAAGGTCTGCAGTACAGTTTGGTAGCTATTTTTCAATTGAAAATTGCGAAATAGGTTTATAATTTTTGAATATTGTTTTGTGGTTTGGTGAGTAGGTACTTGAAGCATACATACATGGTGTAAATCGACTCATAATACAGCCAAGGGCACTCGTTCTTCTCGTCACTGCGATCAGTTTTTTTATCATAGACTATACCTGAGAACCTGCTAGTTACGGAGATATTGGGGGTCAAATTGAGTTCCAACTTATTCACTTTTTTTTTAAACAATAGGTATAAGATTTTTACTTTAAACACCTTCACGACCCCTGTACTACTCAATCCATCTATAAGCAATTTAGCACAATGTTTTTTACCCAAAAAAAAGTCATTTTACCAACATTTTCTTGCATAGGGTTACTTAATTATATACAGAATGCTTAGTTGACGGCCGGCTTTGTGAAGAGTCTGTTTACACCCTGTACATTATACTTACACATCTTTTATGTATTTGTTCGCAGTTTTGTACAAAATGGCATCCTCGCGAGCGCATAGCACGGCATCTGCGTAAGTTGGAAAAGTCTAACTAACTACGAGCTTATTAGACAACAACGTTTTCAAATCACATTCTTTTCCCCAAGGTTAAATAAAGTGGTATCGATAATTAACCCACATTTCGTCTGTCATATTCAGGCTCTATTATGTAATGGGAGTTGTTCTATTGCTATCAACCGGGCACTAATCCATCTCCGGGCTGTTGAAACGGCTCAGGCGCAATATGTCTCTTTCGCAAAATGTCGCTTTGTAGTAAAATGTCTCTTTCGCATAATGTCGCTTTCGCAGAATGACTAGTACTCAAAATGTCCCTTTCACACAATGTCTCTTTCGCAGAATGTCTCTTTCGCAAAATGTCGCGTTAGTAACTTAAGAAAAAAAGTACCTACCCAAAAATTTTATGAGCCTGTACCCCAGAATGTCGAGATATAAAATCTCACGTCATTTAGTAATCTACATTAACATAAAAAAGGTGAACATACGGTGTTTATTAAATTCCTGGGACAGATATATATGTCACCGTAAAATTTTCAAACACGTTAGATTGTAATCTCTCTAGCGATATTGTTAACTCTCGAAATATTGTCAAACGAACATACTACTAACAAGAAAACGCATTATTTTTCGTGAAATGCACGCGATGGTTGTCAAATCACGCGGTGTGGAGGGAAAGAGGGATCCTCCTTGCCCAATGGTACCACTTTCATGAAAAGATAATGTACCATTCCCAAAAAATACCGATTAATACAGAGTGGAGAAGACAATACGACAATAAATGATAACACGCGTAATACTAGTTCATAGGAATAAATCTACACAATTAAAAAAACCCAAAACCGAAATAAAATAAAAATACAGACAAAATCTAACTCTAAGGATACTCTTTATGACTCTTATTGACCTGGTTTAAGGTCTAATTTGCAGTAAATCAAATTTAGCAAAAGTTTTTAAATAGCGAGTTGGCAAGGGGTCGTTAACCTGTTAGTGCTTCCTTAAAATCAGATACATCATGTAGCAAATTTCAAATCTTTACATTATTATTTATATTTCTTGGTGCTTACAATGTTTTTATCTTTGGATATTTGGTCCTTGTATATAATTATTTTTATGAACTTCAATTCTTTGTTGCCTACACTTCTAGCAATCGTTGGAAATATTGCCACAGAATTACACATTCTAATGTTATTTTATCTTCTATGACAAACGCGAAAACGTCAACATTTTACGTCTGCGACATTGCTCCACTGTTCTGTTGTGTATTTAATTGTTTAAATGATTGAAAAATATCTTAAAGTTGGTTTGCTAAATGTAGGTTCCCTTGGCACTAACCACGATGATTTTATAGCAGCAGTGGAAAGGCATTCCTTCGATGTATTAGCAGTAAACGAGACTTGGCTAAGGCCGGGCGAAGAGGGGCGAGCGCCCACTGTGCCAGGTTACCGCCTGCGTCACATACCACGACCGCTGTGTGTTCACGGGGGCCGGGGGGGTGGTGTGGGTTTTTATCTTAAACGTGGTCTGACCGCTCGTACCTGGTCCACCCCAAGTGACCCTAGATACGATACTATCGAACAAATGTGGATTACTCTCACAATCAATGGAAGTAAAATTGCTATAGGCACAGCGTATCGTCCGCCACGCTTCGACTTGGACATCTTTCTCGACGCTTTAACTGACTCTGTTAGCTCCTTAGTCAAATGTGATCACTTCGTGCTGCTCGGCGATTTCAATGTCAACTTACTGAATGCTAATGGGCAAACTAAGAAAGTCTGTGAGTTTTTGAATAGCATGAACCTAAAACAACTGGTAAATTCGCCCACCCATTTCACAGACCATAGCGAAACATTGATCGACCTTGTCTGTACGAATATCAACCACAAAGCTATATCTGTTGAGCCTTATGGCTCAATAAATGGTCACTCACTTGTTGTGTGCGAGTTTAATATTAGGCGTAATAAATATAAACCCCATACAATAACTTATAGACCCATTAAAGAAATAAATAGAGAGGTGCTAGATAGTGATTTATCGCAAATACAATGGGACAGCATTTGCGCCTTGCAAAATGTGAATCACATGGTTGGGGAGTTGAACGAGAATATTTTGGCAATTTTTGATGCGCACGCTCCGGTCAAGAAATGTTTAATTAAGGAACCGTCTTACCCATGGATAACGGATACAATAAAATTGATGATGCACTTGCGGAATGATGCCCTGTCCAAGTACCGTAAAACGAAATCAGACTCCAAAAAGTCATACTACAAGCAGCTGAAATCTCTGGTAGCAACCTCCTTATTTAGAGAAAAAATGGCATATTTTAACTTTAATATTAATGGTCAGATCAGGGATCCTAAAACGTTGTGGAAAAATTTAAAAAGAACAGTATTACCGAGGAAACAATTTGATGACCTTCCGACTACCTTCAGAGATCCAAACCAAATAAATAATCACTTTTTGAACGTTCCTGGTAACCCTGTCTGCAATACATCGCAACGCGCTTTCTTTGAATCTCATTGTTATGGTGATGATAGTTTCGCTTTCTCATTACAACCAGTAACTGCTGATCAAATTCTGCGATACTTCCGCCAGCTAAAATCTAACGCTGAAGGCTGTGATCAAGTCACCCTAGACATGCTTTGGCTTACTCTCCCACATTCATTAAAATCCATCACCGACATTGTGAACAGCTCAATTTTTTCAGCAACTTTCCCTGACATCTGGAAAATTGCTATTGTTAGGCCATTGCCAAAAAAACCAAATCCAACAGATTTAAAAGACCTGAGGCCTGTCAGTGTTCTGCCTTGCCTGTCTAAAATCGCTGAAAAGGCGGTTTGTCAACAGGTGTCAAAGTATCTAGAAGATAAACACATTCTGCCTGAGCTACAGTCAGGTTTTCGCAAACAACGTGGTACTTCTACAGCACTTTTGGACGTGACAGATAACATTCTCTCAGCACAGGATAAGGGCCTATGCACACTCCTTGTCTTACTCGATTTTTCGCGAGCCTTTGACTGCATAAATATAGACTTGTTTCTATCAAAGCTTCACTACTATGGATTTGACGAAAATGCAATAGACTGATTCCAAAGCTACCTTACCAACCGTCGGCAGCGTGTGGAAATACGACTGAGCAATGGTTCATCTCTCGTTTCATCACTCACTTCTGTTTACAGGGGAGTCCCGCAGGGCACAATACTGGGCCCCATCATCTTCATTTTGTATTGTGCTGATATCATAAGTTCCCTGAAGAAATGTAGGTATCATATTTATGCGGATGACGTACAAGTTTATATCTCTTTTAAACCAAGCGACTATGACACTGCGATAAGGGATTTAAACGAAGATCTTGACAGAATAGCATGCTGGGCTGAAAATAACGGTTTAGTACTTAACCCCACAAAAACCAAATACATGCTGTTTGGAACCAAGAACCAAATCAGCGCAGTGCCGGCATCACTCAACGTTACCCTGCTGGGTGAGACGGTCAGTCGAGTCAGCGAGGCACGTAATCTTGGTCTGAACATGGATGTTGGGTTAAGATACGAAGCGCACGTGGCAGAGTCAGTGCGCACTTGTTTCTATCGGCTAAAAGTCCTTTATAAAATAAGGCCGTATCTGTCCGAGGAGTTGCGTATTAAACTGGTGGAGTCACTCGTGCTTTCTAACCTAAACTACGCAGATACAGTAATTGGCCCTCGGCTGCTCGCAAGAACTGAGCGACTGATTCAGAGGGTCCAAAATGCCTGCGCTCGATTCTGCTTTTCAATCCCACCAAGAACTCACGTAACGCCATTCTTAAATAAGCACTCCATCCTCAAGATGAAGTCGCGGCGTAAGTTGCACCTGGCATGTATACTTTTTGGAGTAATAAAGTACAGGCAGCCGACCTACCTATACAATAAACTGAGCTGGATCGCTAGCAGAAGAGAATGCGAAAGGAGGCAGTGCTCGCAACAACTCTCCACTCAATCGCACAAGACAGCTGCTTTTAGGGGAAGTTTCAGATACGCCGCATCCAAATGCTGGAACAATATTCCCCCGCCGGTAAGAAATCTTAAATGTCTTGGTACCTTCAGAGTTCGACTGCGGCAGTTTCTTATCGAAGAGCAGAAAAAACTGGGTATCACTGTTTCGAATACGTCCATTATATAGGTAACTGATTGTGGTACCTATTCTTCCCGAGACAATCTGTCTATCTGTAGCGTGTGGTCGCAAACCTGTGAACAAGAGATTGCTTTGTTTATATATTGCATTGTTTATTTATAGATTGCATTGTTTATTGATATTTAGTTGGCCAATAATTATAATTATACTACCTTCTCATGACAATCAAATCAAATCGTTTATTCTTATTCACACCTACACAACTACAATATTATTTTAATAAGATTATTCATCTGAGCACCTACAAATATGATATAACCAAACATTTCCAACACAGTAAACTTTTGGTAAAATATTTTATTTAAGTTGACATACTTACGTAATTTCACTCCGCGCATGAAACACTTTATCACAACACGAATTTATCTCGTCTGCTCGACGTCCGTACGTCACTACAGGGATCCAGCAGAATATCAGCGTCAGGTGCATGCCTGACACATGCTGAGCTGGACTCCCATTTGGTGTAACCTTGAGACGCACACCGCACCTTGCATACCCTCTTTGTTATTTTTTTTTTATTATTTGAAGTTTGTCATAATGTTACTATACTTATTTTGTAAATATGTTTTTATTTGTTTTAAGTGAACTGCTTTATTTAATTGTATTTCTGGGTGCTGTGCTTTGTCTTTTGTGTGCACTAAATAAATGATTTATCTATCTTATCTATCTATCTATCTATCTAAATGTTGAAGGTGAAAAATAATTTCCTGTGACTAAACTACTTGATATTTTCAAACGATTTTTTTTTTTGTTAGGAAAGTCTTGAGGTATGCGTAGTTTAATTTATTGTCGTATTGTCATCACCACCCTGTATCTATATATTTTCCCAACTATGTTGGGGTCGGCTTCAAGTCTAACCAGATGCAGCTGAATACCAGTATTTTACATAGAGCGACTTTTTTTTTTTTTTTTTTGGCACAAGCCCGCCACACACGCCCAAACCACTGTAACTCCTGAAAGCCAGAATCAACAGTGGCGACCACCAGAAAAGCGCCGAGACAATGAAGCTCGACGAAGTCCCAGAGAATGAATTTAACTGTCTTGGATCCCGCAACGAAATTAATCAGAAAGTATAGCGGAGGAGTAGGAAAGAACTGTAATTTCCACTTCCCTCCATATCAGCAGGAGACAGAACGAAACAAGGCCAATAGGCACAAAGGGACGTTTACAACTGGGATAGGCCCAGTTGCCAAGCACCACGGATAAATATTAACGTTAATGGGTCCTAGTTGAGAGCTGTTATATTTGATTCCAATAATAGGTATGGCAAAAACGCTTGAACGCACGGAAATTTGCTCTAGTTTCCACAAGGTCCGTATAGTAAATAACTCCGGATGTAACCTGTACACTATCCGACATAATATTGCGTTCACTTTGCCAAAGACTACACTCCCACAAAATGTGATGAGCAGATTGTTCATATTCGCAGTCAGATGTTGAACATTGACAAAAAGGCGAGTCAACAAGCTTGAAGGAAAATAATTTACTCTTAAAGTTGCCATGGCCCGTGAGAAATTGGGCAACACAGTGATCAACCTCCAGCCATGTCCTGTCCAGCCGCTCACGAACGGATGGAAAGAACTGGTGGAGGTGCCTGCCCTTGATGGAATTGTCCCACCTACATTGCCATTCAGATAAAAGTTCCTCCCAGACGTCGGTCTGTGGTTTGAATAATCTAGAAATCCTAGCACGATCACGTACGGTTAAAAAGTCTGCGTCCGTGGTCTCACGCGCGTTATAGTACATTGCAGCCCGCCGCTGCACCTCCAGATCGACTGGAAGTACACCCGCAAGCACCGGAAGAGCTTCGGTACTAACCGTCCTGTACGCTTTGCATAAGAATATCAACGCCAAACGCTGGCTTTGAAGCAATTTACGTCGCACCGCTCCTATGGTGGCCCTATCGGCCCAAACAGGTGCCCCGTAGCACATACAACCCAAGTAAGTAGCCACGTAGATGGTCTTTAAAGTTAAAAATGACAATCCCCACGTAGATTTGGATATCCTCGTTAAGGCATAAAAGTTCTTTTTAGCTTTTTCACCGACATTTTTTATGTGATCTACGAATGAAAAATTCTTCTCTAAGACCAGTCCAAGGTAGCATACGGACTGCTTTCTTTTCACGGGAACGTTATTAAATTTAATGCTCGGCCACGATTTAAGATCACCTTTTAAAATTAGTTGAAATGTTTTATGCGGTGCAAAGGTCAGACGGTTTCGATCGCCCCACTGAGATATTAATCGTAGGCAAGTGTCAGCCAAATTCTCGAGTCCAGCCCGGGTATTTGACTGAATGAGCAGCAGGCCGTCGTCCGCGTAACCGGTTAATGAACAGCCCGGTGGAAGTGGGATCGCGAGGAAATCATCAAAACCTATATTCCATACATACGGAGAGATTACCGAGCCCTGTGGACATCCCATGGTAAGGGACTTTGACATAGAATGATGTCCGAGTTTTAGTTGCGCGGTACCATTTAAAAAGAATGAATGAACAAGATTAAATATGTTTTTGTAGCAGCCACGATTTTTCATTTTAAGTAGTAGCATCGGCCACCAAGCGTTATCAAAAGCCCCGGAAATATCTAAAAAGATTCCAACCACGTACTTGTGTTCAGAGTTATTAACAATTTTTCTAACAGAAAGTGCCGCGTCAACAGTAGATTTACCCACGGTGAATCCGAATTGGTTATTATGAAACTTTGGCCCGTCCGGTAGCAAACGCGGAACGATAAGGCGCTCCAGGAGTTTTCCCAAATTTGGTAGTAGGGTTAAGGGCCTGTACGACTTAGGGTCGTCCGGTGGCTTATCACCACTTTTTGGAATTATTCGTATAAAGCCACGTCGCCATACGCGAGGAAAAACGCCTTCCGCAATACATCGGTTGAAAACAGATAGAATGGCGTCGCCCGCTGTTTTACACGCTTCTATTATCATCCGATTAGATATTTTATCTTCACCTGCTGATTTTTTAAGAGGCAGTTTCCTGACAACATTAATGAATTCGTCAATGGATGGAAGGTCTGACGCTGCGCTGGTGATTCAGGTGGCACAGCAGCCCACGCTCTGATCTGTTGATGGTAGTCATTGTCATTAACCGGCGAATCATCAGGTATCAGAGTATTTAATAGAACTTCGGTCGTTTCCTCAATACCGGTGGTGTGTTTATTATTTACTTTAATGTTTTGGATAAACGCTAGGTCGACCGATCGATTAGCTTTGAACTCGTGATACAAAGGAGACCACGGTCCTTCTTTATCTAATTTTTCTACCATTTTACATAGAGCGACTGCCTATCTGACCTCCACAACCCAGTTAGTACTGAGTAATACGATACCTCTTGGTAAGCAGACTAAAACCGAAGTAAAATTTACCACCCAAGAACAGCAACACGGATATCAAACATAGATTGTAAATAAGGTGCTCCTCAAAGTTTCAGTTCGATAAGACTGGCTTACCGAAACTTTGAGCGTCGGCTCAGAAATAGGACACACTTGTTCCTATTTACTTTGTCCCAATTGCAGTGCTTGCATTAACTATTACCGTTTAGTAACGGTATGCACAGACATACACTGACATATTTTGTACCTAATATTTACATATCCATACTAATGTTTCAAATGTGGATACAACTTGGTTTGTCTGTAAACCTTTAACTCCTTATCCACTTGACGGATTTGTATGAAATCTGATCATAGGAGAGACTTGCTTGCTTTGTGTTACTCTACCTGTTTGTAACTTCCCAGTGGCATAATTCCCGATTTCTGTGCTAGCAAATCTGTGGGCTATAGCTTTGTTTAATCAGCATTGTTAAATCATCAGGCTTCTTCTTAACGTGAAGTAGCGACAAAGAAGAAACATCACCAGTTATAGAACAAATAACTCACCACTATTATTGTACCATGGTTTTACCCAGTAACGTAGTGGAAGCTATGTATGTAAAACAGTATTCAGCTGCATCTAGTATACTAGAAGCCAATTCCAAAATTTTAGAAAATGGCTAGACACATGATGTTGGTAGTAATTTGTAATGGTGTAATTTCAGCTACGTTACGGATAAGCGCATATCCCAATGGGAAGAAATTATGAGAAAGTTCTCCGAAGCGAACAAGGAACAATTCAAGTAAGTCTTAAGTCATTATTTTAACACGTCTCATTATTTCTGATACTAAATATTGCTTCCTAGGCAAGGATGTCACAAAACCAATTCAGTGCTTCACGTATTTAATGGATTCACGTGGCCATTTCTCCAGTTTATCCGTTCAAAATTATAAATTAGGAAATTGAAACCTGACGAGTATTGCTAGATGGACCGACAATCTTCAACTACGATACTACTAAAAGATAGCTGGGTCAGACAAGATGCAGAAGGTCAGAATCGCGCAAAAGTAAGCGTTCATGGGAACGCTTATGTGTCTTTCGCGTAAGTTTCCTGATACTCACGAGGACAGGGGGTTCTGGCACAGCTTTAGAGACGCCTGTATCCTCTGAATTGATGAGCATTGTAACCGTTCTTCCTTAGGACACCCGCACTGGACATGCCTCGAGTAGAACGTTCCACCAAGTTCTTCCCGACCGGCTCCAAGTATGAAGGCTCATGGGATGTGCTGGGAATGAGCGGTTATGGAGTCTACACGTTTCCTAGTGGTAAAACTAGTTTTTATGTAGCTTCAGCGGGATAGGTAAAGTGGTTTTGACAAATCTAGACTCAATGGCTACTGGAAACATCCTACAGCACTCTGCCCGATCTAGAAAACGAACTAAAGACCACATGCTGAGCAATAGTGCTAGACCACTACTAGACTAACGAAGTAGTTTAGCACAAAATAGGTATTTTGGTTGCAGGAGTCATTTACGAGGGTAACTTCGAAGACGGAATGTTCCACGGAAAAGGACTGCTCCGATATGAAAACGGCTTGGTCATCAGAGGCAAGTTCGAAAAGGGAGTGTTGATAGAAAGGTCGCTGCAAAATGACAACATGGAGTACTCCGAGAGCAATTGGAACTACTGTACGATGCCCGATAGAAGGTATGCTTATATTTTCTTCGTGATATGAAATGAAGTTAGCTAGCTAAACTTTACTTTGTCTTCAACGTTTCGCTGGATAATTTTTTACCTTAGTAGTTAGAGGTTTCTTATTACATCATTTATTTAATTATTTATATACTATTGAACGTTGCCATTAAATAATCGTTAAGTCCAAGCCGACCTAAGTAGATCTCAGGATTAGTGATTTGTCTTCGTGCTTTGCCGTGCCCCCACTGATTAGCATATATTTCTCTGAGTTTTATATATTTTACCACCTATTTTTACTTGTGTTCACAAAATAAATGGATTTCAATTTGGTTTTGAGCATTAGGCTATTCTGTGGTAGAAGATATAGATTTGGCTTGCCTGTTTATAGCAAGAAGCAATATGCTTTATAATAATACATATATTTCGATCAAAATACAACTCTAAAAGCACGCAAATAAGGGGCTAACATTATTTGTGACTGGTAAAGATTTTACCGGGTGGATGGGACATTAGCGCTCAAACGGTCACTACGTGTTCCGCACACAGAAATTCATTGGTATTTTTTTATTGTAGATTTTGTTTTATATTAGTTTTTCCATACTTCTGGTTGCGCTAGAAATAGGTGCGCTCTGAAGATTATCTCATTTTGCCGTGATTGCACTTTCGTAGGAAACAGCAGAACTTTAAAAATGATTGATGAAGACTTTCAGTCTCCAGGGATGCGGTCTGATGGATACGTGGAAAAAAACTAATGGCGATTCTTTCTAAGGCGCAGTACACACAGAAAAGACGTAAAACGTTGACAGGGTGCAGACATATGTCTCTTCCGCGTCTCTTTCATGCAAAATGTATAAAAGCGTTGCGACGCAAAACATATCTATAGTATGCCCTGGCTGGAGGCCTTACACTCAAGGCACCCACAGGATAGTCCGGTTAAGCAGACGACAACCTTTCTAGGTTGAACTGCGAGATGCCATTCCGAAAAAAAAAAAAAAAAAAAAAACATATCTATAGCTGTAAAGACAGGGTGCTGCAAGCGCGCGGGCAGGGCGTGGACACGACGTTTGCCCGTAAGGTGTTTGATGCTTTGACTGATTTTTGTTGCAAAAATATCTTTCTTGAATCTCACAGTCACTGATTACATATTAATTTGACTACACAGATCCCTAATTAACCTTTGTTATAAAGTCGTTAATTTAATATATGTAAAAGGGTTGTGTAGAAAATTGAAATTAAAATATTCATTTTCGCGTCCCAACTTTCATCGAAGCAAATTAGGAAGTTCTCGGGAAAAATTAAATTCAAATTTTATTTTACCCGAAATTGTAAGAGTATTCATTTTAATTAATGGTTTCTGGTCAAGACCGGTAAAATGAGTTTACAAAATTGATACTTCTCTCTTCTCTCTACTACAAAATTATTTTTACTTAATCAAAAGTATATCCGATTAAAAGTAAATATCTAAAAAAGTAAATACAAATATCTAGTAGAAAAGTGCAAAAATGTTACAGACATAAACTCAAGCATTCGTCTTCCGGTTCGCGGTGACCACTCCAGAACTTTTCGACCCGCCGTTCTGCGAGCAATGTGCCCTGCGCACTGCCTCTTAAGTTTGGAAATTCTTCGTCCACTACATTAAAAAAAAACTATTTAAAACATGTTGCAGATTCGATACAGAATACGAAACCGGTCTAAAACCCGCTGGCAATGCGAATTTAACAGCTGAGCAGCCGACCAGAGAGATACCTCCTGGCTATTATGACACCGGGGACGGCTTCTTCGACCCTAAGACGAAAGTTGTTTATAAATATGAAGACATAACAGCTATTTTAAGGTAAATGGTAAATTACTGAAGTGAATATGAGTAACATGGATAGCACAGGTAAAATGTACCACTTCACGAACTCCTCTGCTTAGCCCAGCAGCAGATTCCAATAATAGCCCAACTAGCACATTAGCGAAAATTACAGCCAAAAACGCCTCTACTACTGCAGCCAATGGCTCTTGTCTAGCTGTACAAACGGATAAAATGATTGTTGTACAGCACAGCTGGCTAATGGCTGCAAAATGGTGAAAAAACAACACAAAATGCTTGTTAGTAGATTTTTTTTTAAGTGCCGTGGCCGTTATCCCAACGTTAAACTGAAGTCGAGTGACGAGACGAAAAACCTCGAGCAAAACATCATTCGCCCTGACGAAATGAAGCTCTAAGTACGTGGTGTGCGGAAAACCAAAAATGGAGTTGTCATTATCAGCACCGAGACCAAACAGGACGCTGATAAACTTAAGCGCGCAGTCCAGACGTCTACATCAGGACTCACCGCCGACGAGCCCATAAAGCACAAAGCACGGATCACGGTTGTGGGAGTGCCGACTTCTTTGGCTGATGCTGACGTCTTCAGGTTCATGTACGAACAGAACATCGCCGATAAGTTTCCAGCGATGTCAATGGATACCTTTTTGAACGAAGTTAAATTTAGCCACAAATCTGGAAAGAAAGATGCATCGACCTGCAACTTTGTTATCGAAGTCCCAGCCAAAATACGTACAGTCTTAATATCTCAAGCAAGACTTTTTATCAATTAGACCTGTTACAGACTTCACCTTGGTTACCAGATGCTACAAATGCCAACAAGTTGGTCATGCAGCAAAATCATGCAGAGAGGTAAACTCCACGTGTGGTCACTGCGGAGAAGTAGGACACTCATTGTCTGTGTGCGCCAAGAAAGCGGACACCCCTAAATTTGCGACGTGCTCGCGTTTTAAAAAGCCCAACAACCACAGAACGGGAGATGTTGAGTGCCCAGCTAAGAAATTAGCAGAATATAGGTACATCAACTCCATCGACTACGAGGGCGCGTAGAGCGCCCTTTAATAAATTCTACTGACGCAGCTATTTTCGCGTAACATTTATGTGTTTAGTTCTAAGTTATTAGAGTTTAGGTTAATTGAAATATTTTTTACGCTTTGTATTTTTTTAATATTAAACAAAAAATCTTCTGTTCTATTATATAGAATACTAGCGGACGTCACGCGGTTTCACCTGCGTAATTCCCGTTCCCGTGGGAGTACGGGGATAAAATATATCCTATGTTACTCGTGGATAATGTAGCTTTCGAATGGTGAAAGAATTTTTAAAAACGGTCCAGTAGTTTTTAAGCCTATTCATTACAACCAAACAAACAAACAAACAAAGTTTTCCTCTTTATAATATTAGTGTAGACCAGCGGCTTTGCCCGCGTGAAGTTTCAAAATTGGGGTTGAGTGAGAATATTATAAACGTAAGAGTAAACAAATATAATAATAACAAATCTCCGAACTGCTAAGCTATCGGGAGTTACACGTGTTATTGTGAGTCAACTATAAAAGATAGACATATGCTGTCTTGGGATATTTTTTATATAATTTTATGTGGAATATTTCCGTTATACATGATTTCTATGTAGCTTTAACCATTAAGGCTGCACACGCGACGGAAGCTAAAAAAACCAAGTAACTTCTCCCGTTTTCCCAACATTTCCTTTCACTGCTCTGCTCCTATTAATGGTAGCGTGATGAAAAGTATACTACTACCTGCTCAGGAGTATGTAGAATAATTGTACCAAGTTTCGTTAAAATCCGTCGAGTAGTTTTTTTTTCTATAAATAACATACAGACAGACAGACAGACAGACAGACAGACAGACAAAAATTTTACTGATTGCATTTTTGGCATCAGTATCGATCACTAATCACCCCCCGATAGTTATTTTGTAAATATATTTCATGTACAGAATTGACCTCTCTACAGATTTATTATAAGTATAGATAGATTGTTAGAGCTCCTGCAGCCTGTGATACAGGATTATCCTAGTACAGGCATCATACATTGTTATACCTACATTATTAGTTTTTAGATTCCTATTGTATTTTATTAATTTATTTATTAACACTTCAAGCACAAAAGTACAGAGGCAGACTTAATGCCATAGGCATTTTTTGCCTTTTTTACCTTCTACGATTATGAATAAAGTTTTTTTTTTTTTTTACTTAACTTAAATGAGACATTTATCATAATTATGTCATGCACAGAAAAAGTTTAGCGACTTTGACGTACGTAACATTGCAGGAACTTGTTAAAAATTTTTGTTCCTATATTTCCTTGTAGATTTAACATCAGCCGTTAGTAAGCCATAAACCATCTCCTGGCTGTCTAAGAGAATTAATGGAGCTGGACAGTGGATAGGAAGATAGCTAGTCCAGCCATAGTAAACCGCTGTCCAGCTCATCCAGTGCTCCAAAGTGCTGCTAACGAGCTACTGTATCGCTCAGGGCTGGTTAATTTGCTCAGCTATTTGTGCTAGTTGGGAGGTATAGCAAAAACGCTTGAACGCACTGTTTTTTCTAGTGTCTACAAGGTCCGTATAGTAAATAACTCCGGATGTAACCTGTAGTCACGTCTAATAATAAATTGTGTTTCTCCTAATGTACTGATTAAAATTTAATGTTATTACGTACACAGTATTCTGGAACTCATATTTTTATGAAAAAGATCCACTTCCTAGTTACAATCGTTATTTCTCGCGAAAATAGCTATAATATTAAGGAAAGTGTATACATATTATTAGACGTGACTGTACACTATCCAACATAATAATACGTTAATTTTGCCAAAGACTGCACTCCCACAAAATGTGACGTGCAGAAAAACAAAAAAAAAATTTGCTCTTAAAGTTACCATGTGTGTACCTGTGAGAAATTGGCCAACACAGTGATCAACCTCCAGCCACGTCCTGGCCAGCCGCTCACGATCAGATGGAAAGAACTGGTGGAGGTATCGGCCCTTGATGGAATTATACCACCCACATTGCCATTCAGAGAAAAGTTCGTCCCAGACATCGGTCTGTGTGACCCACCAACTAATTTATATCCTCAATTGAGAAGGTATCATCTCAGCAGAAGCCGTCCACTGCTTGTCATAGGAATTCACCTTCCCATGTCTCCACATCCAGCTGATACTCGAGATTCATGGAGTCAGTCACTATTGAGATTTTTATAACCAAAATAAATGGCCATGACCTAACACCAATTAAATAGGCTCATGCACTCTTAAGTAATACCAAATACATACTAGCGACATTAATATAAAAAAAAAACAAAATCGAAACAGATTTTTCGTTTTTTTTTTTTCAACCGACTTCCAAAAAGATTTTTCACCTCAGTACCTCAAACAAGCAGGTTTTGCTGTTTACAGACAGTGTGCAAAATTCGATTTTGCTGCGAGCGTGAAACAAAGTAACTTTTTAATTATTTTTTTTTTAAATACCGAGAACTGTGCAAGTCTACTCACAAAAGTTGAATGATTTCAACTTCACTTTGTTCTGTCACTTTCACTTCGATACGTAAAAAGCGAGAGATAGAAACAAGTCGATTCGAAATTCGATTTTCAAATTCCATAACTAGCAGGCACAAAAAGAAAAAAAAACAGTAAAACGTTCGGATACCGATATTGTAAATCGATAACCGTAATATTGTATATTACGTTTTATATTACGTTACAGAGTTGTTGCATTTCAAATAATCCAATTAATTTTTAAAAATTAAATTAAGATGATGAATAATGTTGAAGAAAAAATACGAAGTTTATCATGTATCTACTTATTTATTTATAGTTTTAACAATCATTAATATTGAGACAGGACACCGCGAGTGTAGTTTCAGAACGCATTTAAAAAAAGTAGCGGGGTCAAAATTTTATTGTTCAAAAATTCTCTGTTATGCTAGGCAATGGTTAGGTTACGCTAGCGGTACGCTAGCTACAAAGTACTTACAATAAAATTTGAATATTAAGATAATAATAATAAATAGATATGAGTGAGTCCAGTGACGAAGTCTGCTACTCGTATTTATCACCCGAAGAATTGAAGCGTAATGTAAAAATGCAGAATAAAACTTCCTGCCGGTCTGCTATCTGTACATTATTTAATATCTATTAATTATTTATATCTCACTATGTTGTTTGTAGTGTGTATATGTATGTTGTTGAATGTACTGTTTTGTATTGTTTAGGTGTATGTTCTCGCTGCTGAGGTGAAAAGTTGTATGTGTTACACGAGACCAAAGTTATTTGCATCTCGTGTCTTTGAATCCCTCGCTACGCTCAGGATTCTAACCTAGAATCACTCGCTACGCTCGTGATTCAACCATAGAATCCTTCGCTTACTCGTGATTCAAAATAAACACTCGCAGCAAAAACTCACTTTGCTCTCTTGTTGCACAAATAACTATTATCAATTCGTCTGTATTTTTTTTTTGTTTTTGTTACCTCAGAACTTTCGACTGGGTGAACCGATTTTGATGATTCTTTTTTTATTTGAAAGCTGATGCTTCTCGTTTGGTCCCATTTTAATTTTCTGAAGATCTGACGCTGATCTTCCGAGATATACAATGGAATTCTTCAAAAATAGACGGCAAATCTGCAGTAATTGCTGCAATCGCTTGTAGGTTCATTGTTCATACTACATCATGGGTACACAGATGTGTACAATACTCCCAGATTTCGACAATGTTTGTTGCCTCTGAACTTTCGACTGGGTAAACCGATTTTGATATTTTTTTTTATTCCGTGTGGTCCCATTTCCATTTGGTTAAGATCTGACGCTGATCTTCGGAGATATAAATGGAACTCTTCAAAAATACACGGCAAAGCTGCAGTAATTGCTGCAATCGCTTGGTTGTTTATTGTTTATGTAACATAGTGACGTAATATCACGCCTGTATGCTCTGAGGGAGTACGCAGAAGTGTACAATACACCCAGATTTCGACAGTTACAGGTGTTAAGTTTCATTTAATGGGATCCTGGAGAAATAGAGGGAATTCCTTAAATTTTATAGGCACACCAGAAGCGATCTGGGTAGTTTTAGGAAGAGTACGTTCTTGGAGTGATCCCATTTCAATTTGGTAAAGATCTGATGAAGAAATTCGGAAGATAGGCAACGGAACTCCTCAAAAAATGATAGCAAATGTACTGGGATCGCTGAAATCTCATGTCTCTCTATTGTCTACACCAGCTCATAACAAAAAATCACGCCGTTACGCTGTGAAAAGCACATATGAACCACAAAAAAGTGAAAAATAAAAACTTTTTTGCAACAAATATAACCGACTTCACACAAAAAAGTGAAAAATAACTTTAGCTTCAGAAGTCGGTGACAAAAATAATAAATCAATCAAACAAATGTCACCGACTTCTGAAGCTAAAGTTATTTTTCACTTTTTTGTGTGAAGTCGGTTATTTATTCATGTCGCCACTGATATCGTGATCAGTGGGTTACACGATAACGAGGGAAACGGATAACGGTATCAGTGGATACAACTCGCTGTGATCCGTGGCTAACGTGATCTGATACTGTGATCGGTGGAGACAAACCCAGAAAAAGACATAACAATAACTTCAACACCAACAAGCTTAGTTTGCACATCGCAAAAATAACAAAACCCCATCTAACTTGAGAGCAACGACCAGGTTATTGCTTGTCGTAACCACAGTTCAGTTGAACCACTAATCATATTGACGTCTGAGCAAATTACAGAACAATCAAGTCCCAATTATTCATATCGGACTACATAGACGAGGCACGACTGTATAGCTGGACCGCGATGACGTCACCATCAATCGTGACTTTATTTCTTTTTACAATCACGGAATAGAAGTAGGAACAAGTTTCCTTGACCCTCTATCGCATACATAATTAATTTTATTTGGTTTTGGAACTTAGAGGCTAATACTTCAACTATATAGGGTGCAACATAAACGCAAGACCTCTCGTGTGGTGTGTCATTCCATGAAACTGCAGTGACTATGACTTTTAGAAATTCATACTTACACCATCTTGATCAGCTGATCGCGACAGTTCCTACAGAAATTCAATTTTTTTTTGCGAATAATTTATTAAAAAAGTTAAACGTAATATTAAGTTGTTTAGCTTATGGTCCGAAAGGTGTATACCTAGAGGTGTATTTAACCATCAAAATGATCTCACCCTTAGCTCAATTTTGGAAACTTTGCTTAAAGTTGAAAAACTCCTAGTTTACATTGAATTGTTGAGCATTAAAAGATACCGCTGTAGGCCAAGATTCTAATACTGCCGAGTTTAAAATCAAACCAACCTGTAGGTATATACGTATTCTTTAGATACCTACCCTGTCGAAATGTTGCATATTTCTATGATAAGATCTCGGTTTGCTTAGATGCACATTTAAATTGCAAAACAAATTGTATTGGAAACCGCGGAAACAAAATCCTTTTGGGAGACAGTCATGAAATACGAAAGGATAAGCCTGTTTGGAACGACTGTCTGCATTTTTGCAAGCTTCAGTACTCACTAGAATCTTGAACGTCTTAGCATTTTCAAATACAAATACTTCAATACAAAATATGTAATTTAAAGAATTGAATTCTGTTGAAGTGAGTCAGTTGAAGTTTTGTGTTTAGTATTCTCTGTTAGGTCTACAGTTCATGAATCACCGAAAAGAAATCGGTTATTGTGTTGATGCCAGGCTATCACTTAATTCAAACAATAGCTTTATTGGGTTATATTCCACTACTTCAAATAAGGGTGCGTCACGTTTAAATAAAAGTTATTTATGACAGTGCATACTATTAGAAATATTGAAAAATGGCTAACGATAAAAATCATCGTAAGCAATGTTTCATTTTTCACGAACGGCTAATTAATCGATTGTATAAAATCAGATGCAAATATCACAAATAAAAAATAACCAATTCGAATATTTCATAACGTCAAATATCACACAGGGGCTCCTCAATTAGTGACCCGTCGAAACACACCGTAATTGGTGTGTTAATTGACTCGCTGATTGGTGACCCCTGACTTCCAACTCCTGCGAATAATTCACTCTTATTGCTTTCACAAAATAGTAAAAATAAGCACTCAATAATGAGCCCTTCATGGTGAAATAATAATGGTGTGGATTTAAAAGCAGCATTAAACAAGTGGTACCTACTATTTTTTTATGTTCTGCATATAACCTTCATGGAAGGCATAATTCAGGCTTGTTATATCTGTAAATAGGTTCTAGGAATAGGTAAAGCAATAAAGATGTGAATTGGCAACCTGCCGCGGCAGTTCCATTGTGAGCATCACAATAAAGCTTGATTTAGGGAGTCTACTAGTACATTCTGTTTAGTTACCTTTATGTCTGAGTGGCCCACATTTATTATCACTACAATCTCCGTTATTTTTCCACAAAGCAACGAAAATATCGTGACAAAACAACAACCATTTGTCCCAAAACCTTCGTACTTTTACTCAACATTGCTTGATTTCGATCAATTACTCTAAAAGCTAGCAGAGAAAAGCATTACAAATACACGTTGCTTTTATTCCCACGTCAGTAACAAACGGGAGAAGAAAACAAAATTCATAAAAACGAACCGTTTTGCTTAGACGTGGAAATATTTATGCAGCTTATGCCGTTATTGCTCTCCCTTTGTTTAGTCTTTCTTCCGATGTAATTCTTCGAATAAACAACTCTGAGAAACGGAAACATTTTTGTGCGGTTCTTGTGATCATTAGTTCCGGTTTTTGATGTTACCTATTTAAGGAAAACATTCGCAAGTGCTTTAAGCTTTTACGTTCCACAAGGTACTATCTTGGGGCCTATTTTTTCGTGAAAATGAGACGAGAGTAATCTAGCGGCCGTGTCGTTTGCAACGTCATGGGACACATTACATGCGACCTCCGTTGTTCTGTGGACACTTAGTAGATAATAATTAGTCATTAACAAGCCTTATTGTCTGCGACACTACAACTTAAATGGTACGAGATAGCACAGATATACAGAATTAATATAAATGTCGTGGCAAGCTTCTACAACGTGTCATTAAAACTGTTGCCCTGTCCATTTATTAATAGGTCAAGCCATCACATGCGCAAACTTGACAAAATCGGTTAGAATACCACTATTTCATGAAATGATCTAACTCATCACAAGATCTGACCACATAATAAATACCGCAAACTAAGTAATACGATTTGTTATTGCATGACAAAGAATTCTATGTCAACGGAGAATCTTGTGGAAGCTGCTTTTTCCCAAACTACTCTTCATAGATATATTTGAATTAATATTCTGATAAACATTTAAAAAAATATCCATCAACAACGGTGACAATATTAAAAACATTTGCAGATCCCCAAGTACTCTAGAGCAGCGATGGATAGTAGAAAACTGTCGCGTCAACCCTGAGAAGCCTCTAGGTCATTGTCCAGACTTGTACGAGGAGTTCACAGAGCCAGTAGTAGACCCTGCACCCCCACCGCCACCAGCGGCTGGACCCAAGAGCGTAATGACATCATTCAAAGCGCAGTCCATGTATGATGTCAGAGAAATTGTAAGTACTATTTGTACTAAATGCCCATCCATCCATCCAAAAAGATGGACCGATGACCTGGGGAAGGTGGTGGGAGTCCACTAGGTACGAGAAGCATAGGACACAAGAGAAGTCCCGTGTCCAGCAGTGGACGTCTTTCGGCTGATATTACAACGAAAACTTCTCAGGAGTGTCTCTAACAAGCCGTTTTCAATAACTTACTAACTTATAACCCTTTTTCCGTAGGTATGGATATTTTCTGTAAACAAAGAATATCCTAAACGTGTCACTTACTGACAGATAGCTTAGGTTACTTGATTCATAAAAAATATAAAAATTAGATTTTCTGTGACGTTTTGTTTCTTACCGTCCAGTAAGCAAAATGTCAAACAGTCAGCAACCTACCGACACCAGCTAGTAAGTTATTGAAAATGTCAAACAGTCAGCAACCTACTGACACCAGCTAGTAAGTTATTGAAAATGTCAAACAGTCAGCAACCTACCGACACCAGCTAGTAAGTTATTGAAAATGTCAAACAGTCAGCAACCTACCGATACCAGCTAGTAAGTTATTGAAAATGTCAAACAGTCAGCAACCTACTGACACCAGCTAGTAAGTTATTGAAAATGTCAAACAGTCAGCAACCTACCGACACCAGCTAGTAAGTTATTGAAAATGTCAAACAGTCAGCAACCTACCAATACCAGCTAGTAAGTTATTGAAAATGTCAAACAGTCAGCAACCTACCGACACCAGCTAGTAAGTCATTGAAAATGTCAAACAGTCAGCAACCTACCGATACCAGCTAGTAAGTCATTGAAAATGTCAAACAGTCAGCAACTTACCGATACCAGCTAGTAAATTATTGAAAATGTCAAACAGTCAGCCACCTACCGACACCAGCTAGTAAGTTATTGAAAATGTCAAACAGTCAGCAACCTACTGACACCAGCTAGTAAGTTATTGAAAATGTCAAACAGTCAGCAACCTACTGACCTGCGGTGAGTTCACAGTGAGTGCACTCGCCCCGCTTTCAATTCGCTTGCAACTCACTCGCAACTCGCTGGTGTGATAAAGCCGTAGAGGCAGGTTTATCTTCATCAACCTTTAGCGTGCTCTTTTCCTCAATCCTGTAACAATTTTTTTAAGGCGTTGTAGTTCAGGACCATGCACAGCACTTGCAGATATTTACTGCATCTTTTATAATTTGTTCCTGTCAGGAATTTACATTACAGACTGACTATGTCACAGGCTCTCGCAAAATAAATTGTGTGCCTTGTATTAGTGCTGAATGAATGTTTTGTATTTCCTTCTTCATTTTCATTCCCTCTTCCTTTGAAGTAGTTATAATAGGGATTATTCCTGAATAAAAAAAAAAATCTGTTTAGTCCGTCAGTTAGATTATCGGAAAATATTGGATACGTGTTTTTTGTTTAATAAATTAAATAAAAATTGACGAAGATAAAACGCGTCAAAGATTATGAGTGGGGGTTTGTGACATCAATTTCCGGTAAAAAATGTACTCAAATGTGACGTCACGCGAGTTTTCGACGCACTGTATCGTCTTTATTTTTGGTTTACGTGAAAAAAGAAAATATAATGTGTCGAACATTTTTTGTAATGACGGATTAATTAGATTTTTTTGTCATCTGCCCTGATGGTTTTTATCTCTTGTCTTCAGAAAAAACAATTCGAAATCTTTGATTTCGCCGGTCTCCTGTCGGATTCCTCGAGCTTCTTAAGCGATAGCGACTAGTCACCTGTCATATTGATCAAGATTACCTACTTGGAATAGTCTTTTCGTTTATAAGAAATTATTATTTTAGTTCTTAAAAATTTGATTAAATATTACCATTATAACTTTAATATATAGTGTTTCATTGGTGAGCTTTCACCAGAACTTTTTTCGTTAACACCTAACACGTATAAAAACACTTTGCATGAAAACCACTGCCCTGTGATGAAAATGTGATTTGTTAATTCAATAAAAAAAATACAACACCTGGAACTGAGCATAATTTAGGTATAAGTTTAAATCATATGTTTGCTAAAGTCATTTTAATTCTGTATGTACTTATATCTTATTGGACATTTATTTTTATTCACAGTATGCGGAACTACCCTACTGCAGCTCAGAAGAATTGCCTAAATTGAATTTAGGTGGCTTTGAATAACGTCAATAGATATAATTAACTTAGATGACACTGCCAGTACTATCACCCAACCAGAGAATAAACAATGAGATTCAATACTCACTCAAGACCACTCGGTTGCTGCAGCACATAGTAGAGAACAATTGCCAGGAAGCGTTTTTCAGAGCATTTATTAAATGAAGAACTACTCGGTGAAATGACTGCAGAAGTCACTTTTTCAATGTACAAAGTGAGGCATCATTATTGAAACAAGAAAAGCTTCAGCTGCAAGTCTTAAAATTTAGAGAAATTAAATGTAAGTATTCTCTACAGTAACACACGTCTAAATTACTATTGAATTTTTAATAAGAAATCAATGTTACATAAAAAGAACAAAATATGGCGATACCTAATGAAAAATAAATGAGTTTTCTCCAAAACTGCTTTTCGCTTCCCATTTTTTTCCTATGTATAATAATAGTATCAACCCCTTAAGAGGACTATCATATTTTTTTGTTAGACTCTAAAAACACTCAAATATACAAGAAAAAATGTGATGACAAAATGAATGTCCCGATTTGACCACTATGATGAACACGGCGTTGATTAGTAAATCAATCAACTAAGGCTGACCCCACATTTAGCGTGCGCGATCCTCGGGCGTGCGAGTAGCGCGAGCGCCGCGCGCGCGCTGCGTGAGCGTCGGGTGTTGCCGCCGTGTGACGTGCATGCAGCGTGCGCGCAACGCGCGCGCGGCGCGCTCGCGACGCTCGAGACAGACGGCGGCGGGGATAGCGGGCGAAGGGGTAAGAACGCGACTCGAGCGTCGCGAGCGCGCCGCGCGCGCGTTGCGCGCACGCTGCATGCACGTCACACGGCGGCAACACCCGACGCTCACGCAGCGCGCGCGCGGCGCTCGCGCTACTCGCACGCCCGAGGATCGCGCACGCCAAATGTGGGATCAGCCTAACTCGGACTATCACAACCCATTTCAGAATGTATCTCACGAATCCATATTATAAAGCAGAAGAGTTTGTTTGATTGTTTGTTTGGTTGAACGCGCTAATCTCAGGAACTTCTGGTTCAAATTAAAAAAATATTTTTGTGTTGGATAGTCCATTTATCGAGGAAGGCTTTAGGCTATATAATATCACGCTACGACCATTAGGAGCGGAGCAGGAATGAAAAATGTTCCTTTCGTTTTTCTCTCTAATGTGACGCAGACGAAGTATCGTGGGTCAGCTAGTCAGGTATAAGGCCAGGTTTCATACCTACATCGTGGAGGACAGCCTGGAGGCTGTAGTGGCCCCTATTTGTCGTCACCCGTCCATTCAGCTCGTCATAAGCTACGCTGATTTGCGGTCTCACAACTAATAAATAGCTAGTTAATGTAAGGTCTTTCATTGAAATTCTTAGACTTAAAATTACTGGAGAAGCCGAGAAGTTTTATTAAGCACAAACAATAGTCCAGCCCCTAGGACGTCTACAGAAAACACATGCAGGTAATCATTGATTTATGAAAACGAATTCTACGTTACGAATACGTGTTCCATTTATCTGGCAGAATCTTGTTGCTCCGAAATTCATTAAACATAAACATACTTGGCATAATTTTCTTTACACAAATATATTTAAGGCATATTTAAAAAAAGACGTGTGGCACTCGGGGACTGCCGCGGTAAAGCTATTACATTTGTTTTTAACGGGGGGTGTTAGGTTATTTTCGTTACGGATTTTCTGGATTCGGTCTCCACGCTCAAGGCCCGCGATAGAAGCTATGCAATAGCTTAAAAAAAATATAATTATTATGATGGGGTTTATTTATACTAACATTTTATTTACATAAATTATTTAATTTAAACCATTTGGATTGACAACATTCTTTTCACACGATAAAATGACAATTAACATTTTTTCTAATCGGCGTCTCTTTGGTTTAACCGACAGTGCGGTGGCCAGCACTCACACTCCTCTTCACGGCAGTATCGTGTTTATTCGGAGACTCCTAGACTGCTTCGCAGTCTCTGCAGTCGCGGACCTGCAAGAGCCTTGGTTAGAAGGTCTGCTTCCATGTCTTCAGTGCGCAGATACTTGATGTCTAATGCTCCTTCTTGGATACAGTTCCTGATGAAGTGCATTTTCAAATCAATATGCTTTGACTTGGAAGTCACCATCTGATTCTTACTCAGCTTGATGGCTGCTTGATTGTCATTCAGGATGACTATGCGTTCGTAGCTAGCGCCTAGATCTTTGAAGAGACTTTTCAAGTGTATTGCTTCTTTTGCTGCTTCGGTCAGAGCTACATATTCTGCCTCGGCTGTTGACAGCGCAATGCTTTTCTGCTTTTTTGACATCCAACTGATGGCCGTTCCAGCAAATTTGAAGCAGTAGCCTGAAAAAGATTTTCTGTCAAGCTTGCAAGCGCCCCAATCTGCGTCTGCCATTCCATACAGGTCTTGTCCTGTTTTAGTAAATGTTAAGCCGACGTTTTTGGTGGCCTTTAGGTATCGGAGTACTCTCTTGGCGCACTTGAAATGTTCTTCATTATAGCAGTCGTTAAACTGCGATAGGTAGCTGATTGCAAACATAATGTCTGGGCGAGTTGCTACCGCCATGTACATTAGTGTTCCTATAAGATTTTTGTATGGAAGATGCTGTGACTCATTTTTGTCTCCCTTTTCCAATTTGAGTCCAGGCTCCATAGGGGTGGACACTGTTTTGCAGTCCACCATCTTAAATTTTTCAAGGGTATTTTCGATGCACTTTTGTTGGTGTAATGTTATTTCGTCCCCATTGTAAGTTACATCTAAGCCTATGAGCCTTTTCGGTCTCCCCAAATCTTTGAGTTCAAATTTTGAATTTAGTAGGTCTTTAACTTCTTTCAATGCTTTTGGACACGAGTAGGCAATTAATAAATCGTCGACATATATTGCAATAAGCATTTTTACTCCTCTTTTCTCCAGGATGTATATACACGGGTCGGCTTCAGATGCTCGAAACCCTATGTTTTTCAATTCTTTGTCGAGTTTTATATCGAGTTTTATATATATTTATATCAATCATTGCATTGCGGCCGTTCGCAGTACACAGACGTGCTCGTTAGCAGTATTTATTTAATGCAATAATAGTGACCTGGTTTTAGTATTTTGCTAAGTGTGTAGTTTTATTAAATAATGGAAACATAAAAATAGTGAAGTTGTTGTAAAATGGATAACAGCCCCTGTAATTCAGGTAGTCGAGTGCAAACCAATGCCTCGCCAGCAAAAAGCCAGTCTAACTTCACCATTGATTGGTTATCCACGCCCGACATCCAAGCATGGATGTCATCCGTTCAGCTGAAGTTAAGTGAGGTTTGCTTGATTGCCACAGATGGCAAACTCAACTCGGAACAGAAATTGAAAGTTACCAACCTTTGTCGTAAAGTAGAATCTGAGACCACTCAAATGGCAGTGCTGTATCAGGCTCTGAAGCAGAAATCCCGTCAAGCCCTACACATAATCGATGACCTAAAAGAAAAACGCAGCCTCGCAGAACAAATTTCGGAGCTCAAACAAACAATAATGGACTCTGGTGCTGTGGGAACCGCTACATTTTCCGACATGGTGAAGAAGGGATCCAGTAATTATGTTCGTCCAATCAATTTAAGTGCCGTGGCAGTTTATCCCAGCGATAAATTGAAGTCGAGTGACGAAACGAAAAACCTCGTGCAAAACATCATTCGCCCTGACGAAATGAAGCTCCAAGTTCGTGGTGTACGGAAAACCAAAAACGGAGGTGTCATTATCAGCACCGAGACCAAACAGGACGCTGATAAACTTAAGCGCGCAGTCCAGACGTCTACATCAGGACTCACCGCCGACGAGCCCATAAAGCGCAAACCACGGATCACGATTGTGGGAGTGCCGACTTCTTTGGCTGATGCTGACGTTTTCAGGTTCATGTACGAACAGAACATCGCCGATAAGTTTCCAGCGATGTCACTGGATAACTTTTTGACCGAAGTGAAATTGAGTCACAAATCTGGAAAGAAAGATGCATCGACTTGTAACTTTGTTATTGAAGTTCCAGCCAAAATTCGTAGAGCCCTAATATCTCAAGCAAGACTTTTTATAAATTGGACCTCCTGCCCTGTTAGAGACTTCACCTTGGTTACCAGATGCTACAAATGTCAACAATTTGGTCATGCAGCAAAATCATGCAGAGAGGTAAACTCCACGTGCGGTCACTGCGGAGAAGTAGGACACTCATTATCAGAGTGCGCGAAGAAAGCAGACACCCCTAAATGTGCAACGTGCTCGCGTTTTAAAAAGCCCAACAGCCATAGAACGGGAGATGTTGAGTGCCCGGCTAAGAAATTAGCAGAATATAGGTACATCAACTCCATCGACTACGAGGGCGCGTAGAGCGTCATACTATAGTTTAGACTTACGCATATTTTTGAATCACCCATGCAATAAGAGTCCACTGCGCTGACATACCTATTAATATCGAGTTTATTTATTGTAAGCACATTAATTGCTAGGTGCAATTATTGAATAAAAACAAGAGCGCCGATATGTTTTGCAACCTTTAATATATTCTGCTGACGCAAAAATTTTCGTGTAACATTTATTTGTTTAGTTCTAATTTATTAGAGTTTAAGTTAATGGAAATATTTTTACGCTATGTTATTTTAGTATTTAACAAAAAAACTTTAGTCTTATTACATAGCATATTGTTAGAGCTCCTGCAGCCTGTGATACAGGATTATCCTAGTACAGGCATCATACATTATTATACCTACATTATAGTTTTAGATTCCTATTGTATTTTACCTTCTAAGATTTTGAATAAAGATATTATTATTATTATTATTATTATTATTATATTATATACCACTGCCTCCCTGCCTGCTTGAGTCCGTACAATGCTTTAATAAGACAACAAACTTTTTCTTTTGGAGTACTCTTTATGTCTCTTAGCATGTCTCTGGTTTTATTGTAAATCGTTAAATCCTCTTTCGTACTTTCATCGACCATTATCTCTATCAAGTATTCTTCCAAATAGTCTGGATATTCCATCATAATTTTTTCTTCTAGTATACCGTTTAGGTACGCAGTTGTTACGTCCATTTGGTTCAGTTTTAACCCTTCTTCGACGGAAATCCCAATAACAGATCTGATCGAGCTTAACTTCGCTACAGGCGCGTAAGTTTCGTTGAAATCTATACCTGGTCGCTGCGTGAAACCGCGTGCTACAAGTCTAGCTTTTCTTATGATGCTGTTATCAGGTCCTATTTTAGTTCTTAAAACCATCTTGTAGTCTATGACTTTCATGTCATTGCTTTTCTTTTCCTGTATTTTCCAGGTTCCGTTTTTTACATGTGCTCTGATTTCAGCTTTGATGGCGTCATGCCAGTATTCATCGTTTTCATTTTCAATTTCATCAGACAGGTAAGTCATTTCCGTGAGGGACTGACTTTCAAGATTGCGTAATTCATAATCCTTAGTCCACGCTGGTGGGTGCCTTTCTCCTTGGGGCCTCCCATTTTCAGGTGCTTCTAAGGTCTCAGATGCGTCATCGAATGAATCAAGTTCATTTACTTCGTCATTTTGACTTTCCGTATTTTGTAAATATTTTTTATTTTTCTGTCCAGTGAATTCAATTTCTATTTTGTGATATTCTTTTTCTTTTATAAGGTTATCATAGCTTGTGTCTTCTTTTTGATAGTACATCTTGTCTATGACTTTGATGTCCCTGCTCGTCACTACGTCGTCATCTTTAGGTATGTAAACTCTATAACCTTTTGAGGTTAGCGAGTATCCCATGAATACGCCCTCCTTGGTTTTTTCCGTTAGCTTTCCTCGTCTGTTCTTTTTCAGGACGAAGGTCTTTCTGCCGAAAACTTCAAGGTGATTGCCAGACGGTGTTCGGCCTGTCCACTTCGTGAACGGTATATCACCATCTAATGCTTTTGAAGGGCTACGGTTTATAAGATAGTTTGCCGTAGATATCGCTTCTGCCCAGAGTTTTTTAGGAGCATTTGCTTCGATCAACAGGCACCTAGCTTTGTCTAGCAAGGATCTGTTCTTCCTCTCACTAATCCCATTTTGCTGTGGGGTGTAGACAGTGGTCAATCTTCTTTGGATGCCATGAAGTTTGAGGAAATCATCGAACTCCTTGTTACGATATTCAGTGCCGTTGTCGGATTGCAGGTGTTTATTTCTTTTGTTGTGGAGCGTTTCGACTTCATTTTTATATTGCTTGAAACGATTGAAGACGTCACTTTTCTTCTTTATGAAATAGACGTGGCAATAACGGGTAAAGTCGTCTATGAACGTGACGTAATATCTTGAGCCTGCAAGTGTCTCACACTCAAAAGGTCCACAAACGTCGCTGTGAATTATTTCCAGTTCTTGCGTTGTGTAGAGATCATCATGTCTTGTGAAAGGTAATCTTGATAGCTTGCCTTTAATGCAGGTTTCACATGTTTCCAATTTTTCTTTGTTTATGTTCAATCCGTACATTAGGTCATTCGCAGCCATCTTAATCAGGTCCTTTTCATTAATGTGGCCAAGTTTACGATGCCATTCCATGATGTCGTCATTTTCTCCTCTTCGTGTGTGGTTTGCAGTCTCTTTCTTAAATTCAATATAGTACAGTCCATCTTTTCTTTGCGCTGTCAGTGCTATTTCACCACTTTTTTCTATGATGTAGGCTTTGTCTTTTTCAAAAACTACTTTGTTACCTCTGTCGGCTATTTTGCCTACTGACAGAAGGTTTACTGACACATCAGGAACAAATAGGGTTTCGTTAATGGTATAATCTACCTTATCTACGGTGATTTTTACTTTTCCCTTGCCTTCAATTTTGCTCGTGTGCTGCTTCGATGCCAGCTTTAGGATACCACTTTCAGGAATTATGGTGGAAAATTTTGATTTTTCACCACACATGTGAGATGAACAGCCGCTATCTAGACACCATACATTTTTATTGGTGTTTGTGTTTGCGGTATTCAGGCAGACGTTGAAGTTCTTGCCTTGAAGGTTTTTCTTTTCAAAGTTCGTTTTCTCATTTTTCTTTTTATTTCCCCAACACACTTCAGTGGCGTGGCCCTTTTTCTTACAGTTCTTGCAAAACGGTTTTATTTTGTTCTTTTTTGAAAAATACGCATCTGATGAGCTCTCGGGCTGTTCACCAACATTCCTTGCTTGACTTTCTTCCAGAATTTTTATCTTTAAATCGTCAGGGTCGGGCAGTGTGTCCCTTGATTCGATGGCGATACGAAAGTTTTCAAAACTTGTTGGCAGACTGTATAACATCATTATACTGAGCAGTTCCGATGGTATCTTTAAGTCCATATCCGCGAGCTTGTCCACAATGTCCATAAAGTTATTTAAGTGGTCGCGGATATCTTCCTCATTAGTCATGCGCTTTAAAACCAGTTGCTTTAATAAAGTTGCATTTCTTGCGGGCCCAGTGCTCTGGTAAATGGCTTTTAACTTGTCCCAAATAGCTTTAGCTGACGTACAGATCTTTATTTGTTTTAACTCCGATGGTGACAAAAGAAGAAAAATTTCAGCTTTTGCCTTTAAGTCTTCCTTCTCGTACGCCGCTCTTTCCACCGCATCTGCCTTTGGCGATAATGTTTTTTCGCCGCTGACAATTTCCCAATAATCATTTTTTATGAGGACGGCCTGGGCTTGTAAGCACCAGGTGTCATAATTGGATTTTGTTAGTAGCTCAATATTGCGGATGGATGCCATTTCGTACTCACGGAGCGACAGAAGAACCACGCTCTGCTACCAATTGATGGGGTTTATTTATACTAACATTTTATTTACATAAATTATTTAATTAAAACCATTTGGATTGACAACATTCTTTTCACACGATAAAATGACAATTAACATTTTTTCTAATCGGCGTCTCTTTGGTTTAACCGACAGTGCGGTGGCCAGCACTCACATATTATTTGGCTGAATGTTTGTGTGTCCGAATTTGGAATGGCATACTTTTAGATGGCAGAATCTTATTTGACATAATTACCTTTGACAATGTTCAAATTTTGCATAATTTCGTTTGGAATAATGTGTATTTAGAACGACGATTATTTGAAATAATTTCACTTACATACTATGAAGATTGCAGAATTTCATTTGGAATAATTTTCTTTGGCATTATTGCCATTTTCAATAGCAATTAAACCTTAATTTAAAATTAAAATATTATCTTAAAAGTCAATGTGTTGTGCTAGAAAAGTTAGTGACAGAAACGAATCACTCCAAAACCTAATTACGTAGCCTTATTTTCCCTAACCCTAAAGTGTAATTTAAAATCGCGTAGGCGCGGAAGGGCGAGGCGGGCCGCGAGTTGAGCAGCAGGTGGTTGTAACACTCGCCGCGCCGCCGCGGCTGAGGCTAGCCGACGTAGCCGGTGGCGAGTGTTAAACCCATCTGCGACCATAAGCTCCCGTGGGACCGCCGTAGCCCCGCAGCGCCGTGACAGAAACCATGCCTGCTGCATGTTGCATACTGCATGCTTGCTTGCATGCTGCATGATTTCTGCATGCTTGTTTGCATGCATGCTGTATGCTTGTTTGCATGCTGCTGCATGTTTTCTGTATGCGTGGTATATGCTTGTTCAAATGTTTGCATACCTGCTGCGTGCATGGTGCATGCTGCATGCTTGTTTACATGCTTTATGCTTGCTTGCATGCTGCATGCACGATATATGCTTGTTTGCATGTTTGCCTGCTTCTTACAGGGAAATAAAAACCAAGTGTTCACAATCAACTGATTTTATGTTTTTTTTGTGATTTAATAAATGCGTCTTTCCATTATTATGCATAATTAAATGTATGCTAAAAGATAATTCTAAGTGTAAACTTTCTGAGATATGATAGTTCTACCTTTGAAGTCTTCAAAGGTAGAACTATCATATCTCAGAAAGTTTATCGATATGAATATTATGACATAAAAAGTTCTGCTGTAAAGGGTAGAGCGGTAGACCCTACGAATACAGCGTAGTTTTTCTCCAAAAAGGTTTTAGTTTAAATCACTGAGGTGACTGATTGCTATTCTACAGATTGAATACTTTTTGGTTCCTTGGTTTTTAATTTACCACAAAGAGAAATAAACTTTTATTAATACTTTATTGTCATTTAAACGTAGTGATTATATACTCTGTGTTGTCATTTTGACAAATGACGTGATCGAGACGTAAACTTATACCTTCATTTTCTTTTATAAATATTTTATAACGATTGTTTTAAAGTTTTGTAGAATTTGATATACTTATTTTTGTAGAGAATTTACGTACGTAAAACTGCGGTTAAACTTTATTTTATAGATTTTTTACTGAACGAAACAAGGTGAGCATGCGTTTAAATTACCACACCTCTTTGTTCACAGTTTTGATATTTGATTATAAAAATCCGCTCAGTTTTGTGCTTTGAGGTGAACGCACACTTATATAACACACTAAGTTCTGCAGTGGCGACCGCAAACCG
The DNA here is from genome assembly GCA_916618015.1 of Xestia c-nigrum. Lineage (NCBI taxonomy): Eukaryota > Metazoa > Arthropoda > Insecta > Lepidoptera > Noctuidae > Xestia > Xestia c-nigrum. The sequence continues at coordinate 6,674,653 of OU745256.1, forward strand.
GATGACGATCCATTGGAAGTCCTCCCACTAGTTGACTAGGTAGACCGATGACCTGGTGAAGGTTGCAGGAATCCGCTGGATACGAGTCGCACGGGACCGATGAATGTGCCCACAATTAGAGGAGGCCTATGTCCAACAGTGGACGTTTTTCGGCTGAAATGATGATGAATTTACAAACTGAACTGTTTAGAACTTGCAAAGGGGACCAGTCGACGTCAGTCATAACACTCACAAGTCAAAAATTGACACAAGTCGTGAGCAGTGTGCTACTGCTCTGGAAATTGGCTAGACCTTAAAGGTGCTTTCCCGAGACGGGCTGCAGACCGCAAACTGCAAGCGACACCACTTGTTTCTGTGAATCTCTATGAAATTAATTCGACAATGTGGTCTGCGGCCGCGGCGCGCAGTGGCAAAGTTGGTGATAAAGTTGACGTTGCGGCGTGACTAAAGCAATTGTACTCTCGCCATTAACTTGGTTTTCAGACGCACATACTCCACGATGTCTTCCGCCGTAGTGTACGCAAGAGATGGACTCTGATTTATATGGCATGGCGGCACGAATAGTTACGTTAGAACCGATGGACCCGGATAGTTCAACACCACAAAATGATCATCAGCCTGAATTAGAGCCTTTTCAGAAACGGGCTTTCGATAGGAAGCGGTCTAATATAATGCCAATAACTCGTAAAACTCCAGGAACTACGTAAGATTGACTGTTTCTAGAGCTGCTCAATGATCATGATATCATTTGGCCAGAATAGGAAATTGAAAATCGAATACATTTGCTAAATTCTAGTTGCTACTGTCAATAAAGGGCACATTTGGGGCTCTAATCCGTATAATTTAAAAAATAATGTAATATATTATGATAAGTTGCGCTAGTCAGCACCAGCGCAACTTCGTCCACGCAACAAGAGAGAGAGAGAGAGCATCTGTACTAATTAAAGAGGAAAGATTTGATTTTTGGTTTGTTTGCATGTTTGTTGCGATTTAACTCTAAAATTACTCGGCCCATTTGAAAAGATCTTTCTCCTTAGAAAGTCATGTATTTACTGAGTAACATAGGGTAGATTTTATCCCCGTACTCCCGCGGAAACTGCGCGGGACGTCCGCTAGTTTTAAATATAATATTGCATTGCTGTATTGATTATACCAAAGTTAACAACGGGTATCACCATTAATAGTATAAGACGTTTTTTTAGCTTTATCGCTAAGAAACCTTTTGCGCAATGGTATACTCTTATGAAGACGTATAACAAGAAAAACGAAGAAAAATGCAAGTAAGTGTAAAAAACATTTTGTACTTGTTGGTGCAAGGGACATCCCGTATACGTCAATATTATTATCGTATACGATAATATACCATCTCAACATGAATGATGTAACCAAGATTTTGTAACAAAATTTTGATTTAAAAGAGTGTCCATGTAGTTTCTTGCCCGTTCTTCACCATAGAGATGATCTACGTTAGGGAATGGGCAATTACAGTACTATCACAGTTTTTATGTCTTGTGACTGGGACTGTAGCTACATTTAATTTCCATCTTTTTTTCGACAATTCAAAAGTGCCCGTGTGGCCTTCTTGAAATAAATGTTTTTGATTTTGATAATATTTATCAAAGTATTACACGTTGTGACATAGGTATACAAGTTGTCCAAAAGTAGCGAAACAAAGTGGTCAATTTATTTTAAGGAACAATAGTATATTTTATAACGAGGGACTAAACGAAGCCATTATATACCCGAGATGGTTTGACTCCCGAGCTTGCGAGGGAGGCAATGAAAGCGAGGGTATATTGTATTGGCGTTTAGTCTCGAGGTGCAAACTGTACTTTTCACTTCGAGTGTGAGAAAAATAGTCAACTGAACAAATTTACACTCGACAAAAATTCTGAACTGAGCGGTCAGTTTTTTCTTCTGGTCAGGTCAGTCACAGATTAACCATTGAAAATACAACACAAACTCACAACATTTCTGCAATGAAGATGATCCACACTCCACAGATAATTAGTACCTTCATTACTGCAGCGGCTCTATAGCAACAGAGGCATTGCTTTTCAAAATCAACGATGCACACAAACAACTATAAATTTTTCGCGCGTTTAGGAGTTCATTTGTTTTTTTTTTTCAATAAACCGCGTTCTATTTGCATGCCAATTAGAAATTTAAATAAAACCTTTCACAAGTCACTCTTATGTGACAATGTTTTAGAGTAGAAGATCGTTCCATTTTTAAATTACTTTTTACTCCCTAGGGAATAAACGGTCACTTTAATCCCGCTTCGTAGGGCTATAACGGCGTACTTTTAGAGCATGAGAAGTGAAATAGTGCATTGTAATACAAGGGGCTAAAATGATCCATTATAGACGAGGTAGTAAATAGGAACCGAGGTATAGTGGGATTTTAGCGCCGTGAGTTACACCGTACTTTTCACTATAATTGCGAGAAAATAAAACGACCATATTATGTGCATATGATAGTTTATTTTATTAAAAATTAAATGTACAATGTGTACTGTTGTTCAAATTTAATGTGATGTTTTTTCCCGGAAACATAATTTCAGTTCTCTGTGAAGACGAATATAATATTGTGTCGTCTGTGGGGTAAACGTAGGAGATAAAAAGGAACTACGTATAATTCAAATAAATAATACAGAAAAAAACATAAAATTTCGCGCCTATGCCTTTTTTTATTTCTTCTGTAGCTGGAATGCAACGCACACATTCTGCCAAAGAGTTCGGCGTTCGGCGCGTTTGGTTCCATTTTTAAAATAAAATGTTTTTTTTTAATGGAACAGTAATAAGTCAATTCTTTATGAATTATGAGTAAAGACTTTGCGTTTTCGAACACCAACGACAACTTTAAAAAAAAAAGCTTTATTTTCCCTAGGGCTATAATAAGCAATTTTACGCCCCCTCTGGTACGCTATTATGGCGGTCTTTTCGAGCAAGAGGAATGAAAATATTTTCATTAATAATACTACGATCCTACACCTTATTTACTTACAGTATTTTATACTAAATCTATAATAGAAAATTTGTACAAGTATCAAAAGGGTTACAGGGGCGTCTAAAAAATCGTCCATATCGCTGTCAACAGAAAAAGTGCCCAGGAGTGGCTAGCATTGCCACGTCTAATTATTATTATTCTATTCTATTTCTTGATACAAAAGTCCTTCACTTTCCTCATATCATTTCGTTTGTTAGTATTCCTCATTCTCTTTCCTAGTGTACATTTTTCTACTAGTGAGAAGGTAGAGCAGGAGTTGTGTAAAAAAAGTGTAATTCTCCAATTTGTGGTGGCGGCCATCTAAGAATTGTAATTTATCATAGTATAGTATTATACAAGTCAAGCTCTTTCATTTGATACCCATATTGACGGAGTTGTGAAAAAAATATGTAATCCGCCATCTTATGGCAGCGTCCATCTTGGACTGAGTTTCATCAAATAAAGCTAGAAACACTTCCAACTAATTCCTCTTTCAAACAAAATAAACACAATCAAAATCGGTTCATCCGTTAGGAAGCTACGATGCCACAGACAGACACACACACACACGGACACGTCAAACGTAAACGATGGGTATAAGTAAATAGGATATATATAATAGGATAAGTTAAATAGTTCGTTGTGTAGTAGTTGTGTTCTTAGATATGCTTGATAAAAATCGGTCCAAGATGGCCGCTGCCACAAAATGGCGGATTACTTATTTTTTCACAACTCCCTCAATATGGGTGATGAAAGGGCTTGATTAGTAAAATACTATACACTATGATAAGTTTTAAATCCATGATGGTTGCCACCACAAAATGGCCAGTTAGATTTTTATTTTCACAACTCCTTCAGTATGAGTTTCAAATAAAAGGGCTTGACTAGGGAATGAGGAACACCAACTAAGGAAATGAGATGAGGAAAGTGGAGTGATGACTGGTACTTATGACCTAACGTATTCTTTTTCATTTAACTTTTAGTAAATTATTTACTACTTACATTATTATAATATATCGGGGGATTTTAACATTTTTAATTTAATTTTACTTGTATGCTTAACGTGTCTACTGTCCCAACAAGCTTATTTGTCCAAAACCATAAAGTTACAACTCAAGCACATATTTCTAGACATTCAATGACCAAAAACGTAGTCTATTTGTTATTGCAAATTATTTGTACAGTAACTAAATAGTGCTTATGACGTCATAGTTCGTAGTCTAAAAATGGTTCGCTGTGTTTTCATAAGGATCGTGATCGGGGGCGGAGCTACCGCTGTTTCAGCCTTATCAATGATACGGCCCCCCCGAGTAACGAAGGCCCCTGATGAGAAAAAAAATCACAAAATCTTCTCACAACCTCAAATGTTCTAACTTATCACGGTCAAAGCTACAATAAAATTGTTACGATGCTATTTTCTTTGCATAAGTTTGACATTAATTATTGTCTCCTCTGGTCGGGCTTCGCCTCACTCAACCTGAGTACGACCAAAAAAAGTTGATACTAGGCCCTACTAGGACTAGCTATGCCACTGATCGTGATATCTTGCATTATCTAAGTATAAAGGGTGTAAAACGCCTCTTCACGATGCCGAAAGGCACTTGTTCTCCCCATCACTGCGATTATTTTTTGTTCTACACCATACCTGGGAACCTTCTAGTTACGGAGATATGGGGGGTCAAAGTTACAACATTTTGACAAGTTTTTTTTTAAATACATTTTTTTTTGTATGAGTTTGACTTTTAACGCCTCCACGATCCCCGTGCTATTCAATCCATCCATCAGCACAATGTTTTAAGTGCGTTACATTGAGTTCTTCCACAAAACATGATTTATATACTCAGAAAAAAAGGGGTTTCCCAGCAATATTTTTGCGTAAAGTTACTTAGTTTGATGTACAAAATGCTTGGTTGACGGCTTTGTGATGAGGTGGTTTACACCCTGTACATCTGTCACCGTAACCGCAATTTTTTAACCCAGGATTGCAGACGAGCTAAAAGATCGAGTTCAAGACCGAAATGAAGTAAAGCATTTCGTCACAGGATCCTCTTATAACGGTGCTGTTGGCATGACTGGTTATGGAGAATACACATTTCCTAATGGTAAGAATATTGGCCTAGGCAGACCGGGGTTGGCATAGCAAAACATAAAATTTTTACCAATGTACATTCAAACGTTTGGAGATAGAAATACGACATAAATGGCTATGCTTTAAAATTATGGCGTGGCATCGAAAGGGATTGGCATTGCAAGACGCGCCACGGCCGTATTTCTATAACGTTTGAATTACCATTGGCAACCGTCCCGTCCCTTGCCACGCCGTCCCGGTCTGCGTAGCCCTTATGTCTCCAGTTTCAGCAGCAGATATGAGGTACAGATGTCAAGTTCTTGCCAGAGTGGTCATGGTTATAACTGTAAGGTCGGATAGTCAGTGCCTAGCATTACCTGACCCGTCCTCATATTTTCTTCTTTGTAGGAGGGATTAGGTAATTCAAGGCATTGACTGTGCATTCAAAATAACTTTGTCTGTAGGTGTTGTGTATCAAGGGAATTTCCATGATGGCTGTTTCCACGGCGATGGCAAGCTTATATACAATCATAGTCCCGAGGCGTTCTCGGTCATACAGGGCCAATGGTTTGATGGCGTTCTGGAAGAAAGTAAAATACTTTTTACTGGCAAACTGGAGTACGATGAACATGATTGGATGTACTGCAAGATACCTGATAGAAGGTACCTACATTATTATTTTAATAATATTCTATAATAATTTATTAATCCTCGACGCAAAAACGATGGGGTGTTATAAGTTTGACGTGTCTGTGTGTGTGTGTGTGTGTCTGTCTGTGGCATCGTAGCTCCCGAACCGAGGAAACCGATTTTGATTGAAAGGTGAGGTAGTCAGGAGTGTTTGTAGCTTTGTTTGATGAAAATCGATCCAAGATGGCCGCCGCCACAAAATGGCGGATTACATATTTTTTCACAATTCCCTCAATAGGGGTATCAAATGAAACGGCTTGACTATTAGAATATTAAAAATTATGATTAATATAAATTCCAAGGGAGGAGCTCGTGGCTCAAAAATATCAGCCGCTCGGGTCGATCTTTAGGTTATGCCATGCTTGCTTAGGTTGGTCTGTGGATGGGTGACCATGACCAGCCTTACATACCGAGTTTCCTCCGTGCCTCGGAAAGCACGTTAAGCTGTTGGTCCCGGCGGTCATTTGTCTATCTATGACAGTCGTTACAGGTAGTCAGTGGCCCAAAAAGTCTGACACCAGTCTTACCAAGTGGTATCGTATTTCCCAGTATTAACTGGGTTGTGGAGGTCAGATAGGCAGTCGCTCCAAGTAAAATACTGGTATTGAGCTGCATCCGGTTAGACTGGAAGCCGACCCCAGCATAGTTGGGAAAAGGCTAGGCAGATGATGATAAAATCCAAGATGGCCGCCACCACAAAATGGCGAATTACATTTTTTTTCACAACTCCCTCAATATGGGTATCAATATCAAATGACAGGGCTTGACTAGTAGAATAATGAACACTACACTGAAAGGGAATGAGGAATATTATATTATTATACTACACGCACACACAGCATACGACATTTCGTTACGTGACGATTTCTACTAAATCGCACGGTCGGTAAGCCGGGTTAAGGAACTTGGTTCCACAAAAAAATACCTTGAAATTATGACCCTATGTGTCGGGGGTTTTGTTAATTTTTTAATTTAATGTAACTTGATACTTGAAACACCTCCACGATCCCCTTGGTATTCAATTCATCCATTAGCACAATTTTGAGTGTGTTACATTGAGTTGTGGTAGAACTCAATGTAACACACTCAAAATTGTGCTGATGGATGGATTGAACATGATTTTTCTCCCCAAAAAAAAATGTCATTTCCCAGCAATAATTTTTGCGTAGTTACTTAGTTTGATGTACAGAATGCTTGGTTGACTGCCTCATAATGAGTCTGTATAAACCTTATATTTTGTGTCTCTTTTTCTAGTTTCGATTAAACAACCGTGTACCGTGTAATCTGAATACACAAGACCGAAGTTACAGGTCAGGGACCAGGGAAAAGTGGTCCAAAACAGGAATATTTTCTAAATTGAATGTGAAATTAGATAATAACCCAGGAATTCTCCGTCGTATTGTCCGTGGATGTACTCGTGCACCAACATCTTTGCCAAGTATTTTAAGTAAATAAGGTTCTAGATATACTGAAGTTTATTTGGAGTTTAGGTGCTGATTCTTCCTGATTTGCTGATCTATTTACATGACAACAGATTTTTACAGTAGATATACAGGGTGTAAACCACCTCATCACAAAGCTGTCAACCAAGCATTCTGGACGTCAAACTAAGTAACTTTACGCAAAAATTATTGCTGGGAAACAACTTTTTTTTTGGGGTCATAAATCACGTCATTTGATATAACTCAATCTTACGCACTCAACATATTGTGCTGATGGATGGATTGTAATAGTACGGGGATCATGGAGGTATTTAAAGTAAAAATCTTACAATAAAAACATTTATTTAAAAAAAACTAGTAAAAAAGTTGGAACTTTGATCCCCAATATCTCAGTAACTAGAAAATCAAAACTCAAATCAAAACAAAAATCAAATCAGTAACTAAAAAAAAATATCGCTATACCAAGGAGAACCAGTGCCTTTCAGATTCGTGAAGAGGTGTTTTACACCCTATATTATACAGGAGGATAATTAGGTACTCATGGATGTACCTATTTATGACCCTAGCTTTGGAATCTTACGTTTAGGTCTGTCAATCGATGGATATTCCTTACGCCCGGTACATATTTAGACAATGAAAGAGGGCCAAACCAATGGATATTTTCGAATGAAATTAAATTAAATTTAAAGAAATATTCAAATAAATTAAATGCCATCTAAAAACGTGAAATAGTTTAAACAACCGCAACCATGTATATCTGGCGACCACGGTTACTTATTAGATTTGCCTTCTGTACATGCATTGGTTTGTGTCTTTAAATGGTATTATTATGGCTACATAAATTGATGATCTTTGACTATTGCCGACTGCTGTTTACCAGCCATATGTTTTACTCTTCCAACGCTCATTTAACAAGAAACTCCATCGTTTACTTTGTAAACAAAATTTTTCGTTCCGAGGTAAACGATATTAGCGCAGAATTACGTCTCATTCCGTCGGTACGTACAAAAATGGCGGCCGTGAATTTCACGCCAAAAACATTTCCCGCGTATTTTTTGCTTTAACTCACACTAATCGCCTATCATAACGATTTGTTTTACTTATACGGATTTTTACCTGAAAAAAACGTTTATTCTAATGAGGATAAATGATGGAACAGCCTTTTTTGTAGCATTTACTTAATTCTGTATACCTGAACAGAGATGCGTGAATAAAGAGGGTTTGCATTATGAGGGATTATTAAGAGAGAACAAGGGCTGCGAGTCTCCATATAAATGTATTCCCCTTTTTTTCTTCTTGAAGAATGCGTTAAGTGCAATCTAAATCTCTCACTTTAACGGCCGTGATTAGCTGACTACCAGAAACATTCGAAAAGATTTTAATCATAAAAGAAATTGATAGGAACTTTCTATTTTTTCTTAAAATTTTATTATAAAAATAATTGAATCGGCTTAAATTTCGAGGTACATATATTATTTGTATTTTAAAATATATATATATTTTTTTTCCTATTTTTTTTAAATAAAACTGTTTAGCGGCTTCATACCTTTACTTTTTTTACAACCTGGGGGAAGCTGCTAAGCAAGCAAAAAACGCAAATTAAATAATTAATTTCCAAATTAATGATTCATGACGAAAAACCTTTCCGTTCTATTATTTTATTTCTTTAAAAGTGTATTGGCAAGCATCATTAAATACACGTGGGCATTTATTACTGCAGTTCTCGATTCCATAACAACCTCGCCTGGGGCTCAGGTGAAAATTCCGCCTCCAATGCAATAACAAACTTTGCTCACTACATATTATTAAAAAAAAGAGTATTTCTTAAGGTGGTACTCGTTACTTTAACATGATAATGTCAGGTTTTGGATGCGCGGCAAATTCAGGGTGAAATCTATTTTTCATTTTCATGAACTATCTTAACTTTTGGTAACTTATTCCGTGGATATGTGGGACGCCCTGTACGAGTATACAGGTCACTTTTTATGTTGCCCCCTACAAAATCCGTAGAATTTTCAAGTACCTATTCTGTGAACAGATACACGATGGAATTTGAAAAGGATCTGTACTTTGCTGACGAGCCGCACCTAACTCCTGAAAATCCTCCCAGAACTATACCACCCGGTTGTTATGACACCGGAGATGGCTTCTACCGACAACGGATGAAAATGATTTATAAGCATGGCACCGTGTGTGAAGTCCAGAGGTAAGACGTCGAGTTATTAAAAAAAATGGTACTTGGTCAACCAAGTCCATTAAATGTCAGTATTTCATATTAACGATGACACTGAGAGCTTCTACGACATGTCAATTTCCAATACTAAAAAAAACCTGAAATTCTTCCAATTATGCTTGAGTCTCATATAATAGGGGGAGCCTGTCGCCTTCAACCGATCAATTTCTAATTTCCAACGACTTTGGAATTGTCCGCAGAGCGCCTTCAGTTGGAATGCAGAAGTGGATCAAAGACAACTGTCGCAAGGAACCGGTGGAGACGTTAGGACCTCGTCAGGCCTTATACGAGAAATGGATAGACCCGGTAGTGGTACCAGAGCCGCTACCTGAACCCTCAATAGGCTTTCACAAGTGGAAGTTCAATCCGTCGGCAGCAGACCAAGAAACTGTAAGATTTTATTTAATTTGGAGAGATGACACTTTAGAACATTTGTCCTCATACAAAACTTGTTTGTATTGGCCGTAACTATGAAAAAAAAATGGAAATGGCGGAAGTATTCATACAAAAATCTTCCAAACCCTTGGTTTTTTTCTCTTTTTAGGGTTCCGTAAAACGGAACCCTTATAGATTCGTCATGTCTGTCTGTCTGTCCGTCTGTCACAGCCACTTTTATCCGAAACTATAAAAAGTATGCTGTTGAAACTTGGTAAGTAGATGTATTCTGTGAGCCGCATTAAGATTTTCAAAATAGAACAAAAACAATTAATTTTTGGGGTTCCCCATACTTTGAACTGCAACTCCAATTCTTTTTTCATCAAACCCGTACGTGTGGGGATCTATGGATAGGTCTTCAAAAATTATATTGAGTTTTCTAATATAGTTTCTTTCTAAAATGAATAGTTTGCGCGAGAGACACTTCCAAAGCGGTAAAATGTGTGTGTAACTTCTAAAGTAAGAGAATGATAAAATAAAAAAATGGTGTGTAATGTGTATATAATATATGGTTACCATGTATACTTCCTCCGAAAATTGGTTTGAACGAGATCTAGTAAGAAGTTTTTTTTAATACATCATAAATCGTAACTTTTGTATTATGTTACTTGCTGCTACGAAACCCTTCATGGGCGAGTCCGACTCGCACTTGGTCGCTTTTTTTTAATACATTGAAAAAGGACTGATATTTTGTTTTTTTTTACATAGGTACATGTATATTTTATGTTTTGTTTAATTTCGCAGGTGACTACTGGTGAAGACTACGATCCAGTTGTCTACGATCCAAAATTGTAAGTTAAGATTGTGTGGCATATAAGAAAAGTTGTGACCACATGCGAGTATCACTGTAAAATTGTCACACGTGACGTTATATAACAATGTAACGTGTTTCTCTCTAGCGATATTGTAAACTCTCGAATTATTGTCAACGGAACATACGGATGTATCTCGGCCCTATAATCGGGACTTGGGGCACCCCCCCGTGAGGTTAGTTAGGTTCTTTTAAACCCTGTACTCGGAAATAGGGGCCACGCGAAGCGGGGCTCCGTCGACTACGCTTTTTAGGGGAATATAAAGTGTTTTAAGGTTAGGTTATAGGTTATAATAATCGGTATTTCTCAGGAATTATACAATATCTTTTTATGAGAGTTGTACCACTGGGCAAGGGGGACCCCTCCTTCCCTCCACACCGCGTAAGTTGACTACCATCGCATGCATATCACGAAAAATAATGCGTTTTGTTGTAAGCAATATGTTTATTTGACAATATTTCGAGATTTTAAATATTGCTAGAGATATAACAATGTTACGTGTTTGACAATTTTACGGTGACATACACACAACATAAAAATATTGTGATCACTAGCATAAGCTGTTTTTTTTTTTGAACTTTATCAAGTAAAATTCTTTGTTGTGTGTTTTGTTTAAATAGAAATACCCGTTTTGAAATTTAAAAAATAAGACTATTTTCATAAAAAGAATTGAGTAGGTTAATGATAATGTAATTGTAACAGAAAATGAGAAGAAAACGAGTGATTAACCAAACTTAAACATAATATAACTCCTCCCCTGGCTTGTGCACATGCGAAGATCCTTTTGAGGATGCTGAGAATCAATTTTTCCAGCATTCTTGGGGTAGTCTGTCTCATTTTTGAATATCGGCTTCCCTCAACTCTGGCACTGTCTGGGGACGTGGCTTACGGTGCCAAAAAGCTCGCTTAAGAGCATCACACGCGTGCTCTATTGGGTTTAAGTCAGGCGAGCCGGCAGGACCGTCTAACCTTGTGATGTCGTATTCTCGGAGAGCAGCATTGACTCGTTGAGCACGATGGGCGGGCGCATTATCATCGATCAGTACAAATTGGTGCGCTTGGTTTACTCGGAATTCCCATCAATAGCAACTGCTCTATTCATGTCTGATGTCATGAAGCCTCGATACCGGATCAAAGGCGTTCTAGCTCCAATCATAATACCACCCCAAAAGGACGCCGATGGCCCGTCTTGCTGAACTGTTCCAGTGGCTGTTCTTTGCCAATCACGGTCTTCTGGTTTTCAGACACGGACACGACGATTATCTGGATAAGTACTGATTCGGGATTCGTCAACGTAGAGACAGTTTTGCCAAATGTTTTGTTCTTCATTTTGCAGAAGCCTCGCTCACTCCTATCTCCATTGTTGACGTTGCCGGGAATTTAGAGGAGCTCGCCAAGACCTCCGTGCTCGTAATCCAGTCTGGTGCAAGCAATTCCAAATGGTCTGAATGCTAACTCCAAGCCCAGAGGCGGCCCGAACTTCTGTTTTTATTTTAGTAGCGTTGATAGTTCGGTCACAGGCTGCCAGCAATCTAACATAGCGCCTTTGGGCAGCAGTCAAAACAGAAGGGCGACACTGCGGGGTCGGTCAGCTAAATTACCCATCCCGTGGTACGTCTGCAACGTGGTCACGACACAGGATTGGAATATAGCAACTCTGCGTGCTTTTTCTCTCGTGGTATATCCTTCTTCCCTCAAAGTGACTATTCTTGCTCGTAAAACTTCTTATAATTCTCTTGGCATTTTTTACAATCACAACCTTCTGCGAAAATACATTTCAAATCCATTAAAATTGACTAAATCAGATTTCTGAATGAGCGTAAGCTGGGACTGAAAGCCTTTTATATGGAAAAACAATTGAACTGTTTATATTATACATATGTTTAAATAAATAATCTAAAAAGCTTTCGATTTTTCAAAGTGATCGCAAACTTTTTCTGATGTGTGTATGTCGATAGACCTAACTATATCTGTATAGGTAGTAGTTGTGACCTACACATATTATTTTCATGCGAACCAGGTCAAGAGTGATGGTTTGATACGCTGCTGAAACTATTTTTGTTGCAGGTACCTATAGTACGTGTTTGGAACGAGCCCATCGAATTCAATCCACAAAAATGCATGAAGTAACCAACAGTCTGCATTTATTTAATTAAAACACAACTACTACACTACTGTTTGTTCAATCACGCTGAATATACTGGATAAATGTAAACCATGGTCAATATATTATTGTACCATGATGTAGACCATCTTTCTTAACATGCTATTTTTTCCACAGAACATCGCCTAAATAATTATTTTTTGTGCAGAATTTTATTTTTTAGACATGTTTTTTTATTTCTAAGTTTAAATTTTAATAACTTATATTTCATTTTCTTATATTTTTATTTTATTAAAGATTTTGTTTTTATCTAATTTTTTTTTTTTCATTGGCTACTTTTAAAATAAAAAAATAGTCAAGTGCACGTCGAATTCGGAAACAAAGGGATCCGTATCACCAAACAATACAATACAATTTGACGACCCGAATAGCGTAGTGGTAGTGAGGCTGCCTTACGTTCTTAGGGTCCTAGGTTCGAATCCCTTTAGGAGAAAAATGCGTCCGTTCCACCTAGTTACATTGAAGTTACATCGATGTAACTAGCTGGACATTTTTATTCCAAGTAGTTACATTATTTAAAAATTTAACTTTAACGAACTAATGAGACTTTTTTGTTCCACCTAGTTACATCGTAGATAGGTACCATCGTAGGTTCAAAAGATATATTAGTTAGCTCTCGTGAGTCATGTACTCCTAGTACTTTCATGCTCATGGCAACCAACGTCTTAATGAACTTACTTAATGAAACCTCTTTGGTGAGGAAATGTACTGCATTGTACTGTACTGTACTGTACTGTGTTGCCACTTATAAATAATAACGAAGTCATCGACGTCAATGAAAAGTGTGTTGGCTCAATTACATTGTCTACTGTAAGTAATATTTGTCCTACACACCTAATCGCTTTTTTCCGATAAAATATGACTATCGAGTTTGGAATTTATGTCTAAGTTACATCTTATGACGATTTCATTCGAACGCAACGCAGTCATATAGCTATTGATAAGAGCGAGGCCACACGATGCGTTGCGCTGCGTTGCGTCGTCGCAGCGTCGTACAATCACTGTCAAAATGGCAATGCACAACAGTGATTGTATGGCGCAACGCACTAGTGGGGTAGTGATTTGTATATAGGATGACGTTTGCGGCGCCGCTCCGTCGTCGCACCGCACCGCCAACGCATCGTGTGGCCTCGCTCTTATTTGTCAAAAAGCGATATACCAGCTATTTTTAAAATCTTTTATTAAACTTCACATGTTTGTTTAAGTATGTATGTGGCGTACAAATCTTGCAAGCCTAATTTGACACACACTAACGGTTTCGTGATTTTCTTTTTTTTTGTGCGTTTAAATAAAATCTTGTCGTGAGAATGCTTTTTCTATTAATTTTGTTTTATTTTAAGGAAGAGACAATGCTAAAATTAAAACTTCATATCAAAAACTGTCAGCCCTATGATGTACAAATGTGGTGTAACTATGGTGAGCTACATCGAACAAACAATGTCGTGGAAGGATGGAATTTTAAAATTAATACTAAAAAAAAAAAAAAAAATGCTTTTTATTCAGACTTTTGAGTCCAATTGGTTAGTACAACACACAACTTAGAAACTAGTGTTAGTACTTATATCTACCCGAAGAACAAAAAACAATTATCAGTTATGTGCCACTGTGGCATGTAGGCCCATCCAATGCCCCAGTATGGGACTGTCCCACCCATCAGCTATAGTTGTCAGGATGCTGTTGGAGCTGACGCGTACCCTGCGCATGATGGAGGCGCATCGCTTGCGCATGATGGCGTGAAAGCCATCAATGCCCGCTTCTGCGAACATGCCGGAAGCACTGCAGTAGCGCGGCAACCCCATCAACACCCTGAATGCATTGTTGTATTGTACGCGCAGAGTGCTGTATGCCCTCTGCGTGTAGTTGACCCACAGACTGCATGTATAGAACGACTGACAGTAGGCTGTGAACAGTGTAGCCTTTACTTCAGTCGAACATTTCGCAAATCTGCGAGCCAACATATTGCAGCGGACAGCCAACGCTCTGCGCTCACGCTCAATGTCCAAGCTGTCCCTTAGGTCCTCGGAAACCCAGTGGCCCAGATACTTGAAAGATGTGACTTGCTCTAAGGGACTTCCGCAAAGTTTCAGCTGAGGTGTAATCGGGTAGGTTTTAGTGCCTGCCTTGAATACCAGTACTTCACTAAAGCTATCTACTAAAGTGTATATAGTGCAGCCCCTACTTACGAAAAGTAAGTCGTGGGTTCGAACCCAGACAGGTGAAATTACTTTGTGTGATTTATTTCATCACCTCTGCTCTCAAAGCGATTAAGGAAAACATTGTGAAGAAATCATCATGTTGTGGAAGAAGACCGGGAAGTCCTGGAAGAAGGCCGGGAAGACCTGGAAGAAGACCGGGAGGACCTGGAAGAAGACCGGGCAGACCTGGAAGAAGACCGGGAAGACCTGGAAGAAGACCGGAAAGACCTGGAAGAAGACCGGGAAGACCGGGAAGCAGATCGGGAAGACCGGGAAGACCGGGAAGACCTGGAAGAAGACCGGGAAGACCTGGTAGAAGACCGGGAAGACCGGGAAGTAGACCGGGAAGACCTGGAAGAAGACCGGGCAGACCTGGAAGAAGACCGGGAAGACCTGGAAGAAGACCGGAAGACCTGGAAGAAGACCGGGCAGACCTGGAAGAAGACCGGGAAGACTTGGAAGAAGACTGGGATGACCGGGAAGACCTGGAAGAAGACCGGGAAGACCTGGTAGAAGACCGGGCAGACCTAGAAGAAGACCGGGAAGACCTGGTAGAAGACCGGGAAGACCTGGAAAAAGACTAGACCGGGAAGACCTGGAAGAAGACCGGGCAGACCTGGAAGAAGACCGGGAAAACCTGGAAGTAGACCGGGAAGACCTGGAAGAAGACTAGACCGGGAAGACCTGGAAGAAGACCGGGCAGACCTGGAAGAAGACCGGAAGACCTGGAAGAAGACCGGAAAGACCTGTTAGAAGACCGGGAGGACCTGGAAGAAGACCGGGCAGACCTGGAAGAAGACCGGGAAGACCTGGAAAAGACCGGGAAGACCTAGAAGAAGACTGGGATGACCTGGAAGAAGACCGGGCAGACCTGGAAGAAGACCGGGAAGACCTGGAAAAGACCGGGAAGGCCTGGAAGAAGACTGGCATGACCGGGAAGAAGGCCGGGCAGACCTGGAAGAAGACCGGGAAAACCTGGAAGTAGACCGGGAAGACCTGGAAGAAGACCGGGCAGACCTGGAAGAAGACCGGGAAGTCCTGGAAGAAGACCGGGAAGACCTGGAAGAAGACCGGGAAGACCTGGAAGAAGACTGGAAAGACCGGGAAAAAGACCGGGAAGACCTGGAAGAAGACCGGGAAACCAGGAAGAAGACCGGGAACCTGCAAAAAGACGGGGAAGACGGGGAAAAAGACCGGAAAGACCAAGAAGAACACCGGGAAGACCGGGAAGAAGACCCGGAAGACCGGGAAGCAGGTCGGGAAGACCGGGAAGACCGGGTAGCAGACCGGGAATCAGACCGGGAAGACCGGGAATCAGCCCGGGAAGTCCGGGAAGAAGACCTGGAAGAAGACCGGGAAGACCTGGAAGAACGGAACTAAACGATACCTCTTTTTAATGAATAAAATGCACATTACCATCTAATGTCACCGTGAAATTGTCAAATACGTTCGATTGTAATCTCTGACTAACATTCATTAAACTATGTTTCTCTGTCCAAGTTACTTTAATGGCATAGTTTTTATTGTGTAACGCTAGATAATACTCGTAGCATGGCTTACTCAAAGACAACATTTAAATATGCGTCGTTAGATTACACGCTGTCACAGAATGCTCAAGAAAAATATAGATTCACAGCTCCTCCCCCGTAGGTGAAAAGTTTCTTCTAAGTGTTGATCAAACCTTAACGCTTTTTGGTCATTATATATGGCCCATTTTCCGTCGCTAGTTCTGATGGGCGGTATTTGTGTAATTGGCCTTTTTAGATTTGTTGTCGCAAGCGCTATTGAGCATGAGGTCCTGGGTTGGATTGGAACCACGGAAAACGACACCAAAAATTTGAAGTAAATCCATGCCGTACTTTTTGAGTTTAGCCCGGACATACATGTAGACAAACAGACATACAGACATACAGACAAACAGACATACAGACATACAGACAAACAGACAAAGTACCAAATACGATATCGACAATTACTCATTCTATCTCGTTCTACGAGTACTATACGTACTTTCTATTTCTGCCGTAACTCCCTGCTTACCTAGGTCCTTACAAAACAGTACTGCCAGCCGCGTAGTCACTTGTGCGCGTCTATACGATTTTAGTTCTGAATTCTGACATCCGTGCACCGGCTTATTTGACGCTATCTGTTGCTTTCTTTGTTGACATGCTTTTGTTTTGCATTTTTGACACTACGTGTAAGAACTGGAAAAAGACCGGGAAGACCTGGAAGAAGACCGAGAAGACCGGGAAAACAGAGTAGAAGACCGGGAAGAACGGGAAGACCGGGAAGATGATCGGGAAGACCGTAAAAGAAGAAGACCGGGAAGACCGGGAAGAAGACTGGGAAGACCTGGAGAAGACCGGGAAGAACGGGAAGAATGGGCAGACCGGGAAGACCTGGAAGAAGACCGAGAAAACATGGAAGAAGACCGCAAAGACCGGGAAGATAGGGTAGAAGACCGGGAAGAACGGGAAGAACGGGAAGAACGGGAAGACCGATGTGCATTTTATTCATAAAAAAGAGGTATCGTATAGTTACGTTCTTCTCAGTCTTCCCGGTCTTCTTCCCGGTCTTTTTCCAGGTCTTCCCGGTCTTCTTACAGGTCTTCCCGGTCTTCTTCCAGCTCTTCCCGGTCTTCTTCCAGGTCTTCCCGGTCTTTTTCCAGTTCTTACACGTAGTGTAAAAAATGCAAAACAAAAGCATGTCAATAAAGAAAGCAAAATAAGCAAATAAGCAGATAGCGCCAAATAAGCCGGTGCACGGGTATCAGAATTAAGAAATAAAATCGTATGGACGCGCACGAGTGACTGCGCGGCTGGCAGTACCGTTTTGTAAGGACCTAGGTAAGCAGAGAGTTACGGCAGAAATAGAAAGTACGTGTTCACGCCAATTTAACGTTTATAAGATATGCAGTAGCCATGTTGATTTTAGTTGCCAATAAACCTCGTAAAGAACAGTCGTCTTTCATTTTAAAATACATCGACACAGTGCAAAGGAAAGTCAACCTTATCACTACAACATATGGTCGAATACGAGCCGGATCAAACCTTTAAGATTTGACGGAGTGTCGCCGTGAGAACAATAGAACCGCATTCCATTGAGAGATAAGGGACCACCTGGTGTTGTTTTGCACGGATTTCTTAGAACTGATCAATTAGTGTGCGTACAAAGTGTATCGGTGTGCTATCGGTATATCATTTGAACATTAATAAGTAACTTAGCAAATAGACGATAATTTTTGAAGATTCTTGTGATTACGCATAAACAATGACGAGTCAAGCAGACCAAGCGTTAACTGTGTTGGAAGATTCGGCGTTAATACTCAAAAAGACTCAAATAAACCTTAAAAAGTGCCCAAAAGAACGGTTATCGAAACCTGGATATTTACAAACTCGTATTCAAACGATTGAAGAATACTGGGTTGCGTTTAAGAAGGCACACAATGATCTGTTGAAAAATACAACTCGGGAACAACGTGGAAATATTCCTTACTACGTGAATGAAGAATTCCTCCTTCACGAAGACTTATACCTATGTATGTTAGGAGATCTTAGAGAGTTGTTGGCTTCGTGTACTTCGAATACGACTGACCAATCTTCATGCAGCAATACGACGTGTGATGGAAAATTACGGTCAAAAGTGATTCTACCCAATATACAACTCCCTCCGTTTTCCGGTAATTACGAAGAATGGCCTACATTTAAGGACTTGTATGTGTCATTGATTCATGAATGTACTACACTAAGTGAAGTTGAGAAATTACACTATTTGAAAACCAGTATCACGGGCGAAGCGGCATCATTATTGAAGCACATTCAGGTGACGGGTGCTAATTATGTTCAAGCATGGGAAACGCTGAATCACCGATACGATAATAGGCGCATAATAGTGAACGCATTAATGAAGCGATTATATTATCAGAAAAAATGTACCAATCAAACGGCAGCACAATTGAAGGCCCTCCTGGATTGTACCACTGAGGTTATTAACAGTCTAGAAAACGTAAAGGTGTCTACCGATTCCTGGGATCCAGTAATCATATTTCTGGTTGTGCAGAAGTTGGACCCGGAGTCGCACAAAGAATGGGAACAGACTGCCTACTCGGTGAACTCTCAAGAGCTGCCTACATGGAAAGAATTGCGCGAGTTTTTAGAAGCCAAATTCCGGACGCTTGAAATGGTTGCCCCGACGACTACCACTAAACCAACCAAAGAGCGTGTTCTTCATGTAACAGCAACAGAAACTGATAAACAAAAACCATGTGCTTTATGTAAGGAACCGCACACACTGTGTCATTGTAGCAAGTTCAATAAAATGACGATTGATGAAAGAAGCGAATACGTCAAAGCAAACAAACTATGTTTCAACTGCCTTGGGGCGGGACATTTGGTATTCAAGTGCCGAGTGCCAATGTCTTGCCGCGCCTGTAAGAGACGACATCACACACTTTTACATCAACCCAAGAAGATTGATGAAGTGGCTCCAAACGTAGAAACCAAGCAACCGACTTCATCTAGCCAAGCAGATGTAGAAGAGAAGAAAGTGCATACAATGATTGCGTCTCATTATAACGCGGGGCAGAAGATATCACTATTGGCTACCGCAGTAGTAATTTTGAAGAGTGAACACGGACACACTACTGTTCTAAGAGCGCTGATAGACTCAGGATCTCAAGCATGTTTTATAAGCGAGAAGGCAACTCAGATCCTGAACCTAGAAAAAATATCGGTAAATTTAATCGTCTCCGGAATGGAATCCATGAAAGTCCGAGTAAAGCATGAGGTCAAATTTCAAGTATTGTCACGATGGGAAAACCAATTTAACTTACCTATAAGAGCCTACGTGATGTCCAAGCACTTGACCTCCAACGTACCGATAAACACCACGATGGGGACTGATTGGCCGCATATAGCAAACCTCGAACTAGCAGATACAAATTATTATGCATCAGGACCTATTGATCTGTTATTAGGTGTAAACGAGTATGCATCAATTCTCAAACAAGGGCTCATTAAAGGTCCACCAGATACACCATGCGCCCAAAATACCCACCTGGGCTGGATCTTAATGGGTGGAATAACAATTAAACTGAACGCTCGAGAAAAATCACTGACGGCCATGAAACAAGAGGTTAACATAGAAGATTTACTGACTACAATATGGGAAGTCGATACGGACATGAAAAGAAAACTAACCTTAACCGAAAAACTATGTGAAGACATATACAAGAAGACACACAAGCGAGATAAAGAAGGAAAATACATAGTCAAGCTACCGTTCAAAATAGAACAACCAAAATCAATAGAAGGCAACACAAGAGAAATAGCAAAAGAAGACTCCTTCAACTAGAAAGAAGATTTAATCAAAACACAGAACTGAAGCAAGAATATACTAAAGTGATTAACGAATATAAAGAAATGAAACATATAGAAGAAATACCTAAGGCTGAAATAAATAATAAATCAGTATACTTACCTCACCACGCGGTGATTCGTAGTGACAAGGAAACAACAAAGACTCGCGTCGTGTTCGACGCCTCGTGCAAGGGCTCCAACGGTACTTCACTAAACGATGAACTCTTGTTGGGTCCAATGTTACAAGATGACTTGAGAAGCATAATCATTAGATGGAGAGTTCATGCTGTTTGTTATGTTTCTGACATTCACAAGATGTACAGAATGATCTGGACAAATAAAGAAGACATAGATTATCAAAGAATTCTATGGAGAGATAATGCATCAGAAGACATCAAAGACTACCGACTTTTGACTGTAACATTCGGAACGGCGTCCGCACCCTATCTCGCCGTTAAGACACTAATGCAATTGGCTGATGACGAAGGTGACAAATATCCTGAAGCTGCAAAGATATTGCGCGAAGACTTTTACGTCGACGACGTTATGTCCGGACACGATGATCTGGAACAAGCCATAAGAATCAGTCAAGATCTCAAAAGGCTACTGTGTCTAGGTGGCTTCGAACTGAAAAAATGGTCTTCTAACAACCGTGATTTCATGGAGACTATTGAACCAAGCGAAAGATCATCGAATGCACATCTCGAACTAAAGATTGATGGAACGGTTAAAGCCCTGGGCATACAATGGAATTTAGGTAAAGACCAGTTCGAATATAACCTGAACTTACCAGTTATCGGAACAGCAATAACGAAGCGAAGCATTCTATCCGACATCCAAAAGTTATTCGACCCCCTCGGATGGATTGCACCTTGCCTTGTAATGGCTAAGATTTTAATACAACAACTCTGGCAAGAAAAGATTGATTGGGACGAAATCTTGAATACGACACTGGCTGACAAATGGGCTACAATACGATTGGATCTTGAAAATATAAACGGAATCTACATAAATAGATGGATGGGAACATTTAGCTCAAGAAAGGATTCTATCGAAATCCACGGATTCTGCGATGCCTCTGTACAAGCATATGGTGCTGTGGCATACTGCCGAGTCACAAACTCTGACGGCACAGTAAAAAGCACAATCATTGCTGCAAGAACAAGAGTAGCTCCTTTGAAAACTATCTCATTGCCTCGACTCGAACTGTGTGGAGCTTTGCTTCTATCCAAACTACTCAAGCAAATAAGCCAAGCAATGAGGATACCTACAACACAAATCTATGCTTGGACAGATTTATCTATTGTTATCTCCTGGCTACATGGAGATCCGAACAAATGGAAGGCGTTTGTAGCAAACCGCGTTGTCGAGATCACAAACAATGTAAGTTGCAGTCAGTGGCACCATGTCCAATCTCACGATAATCCAGCTGATATTGCATCAAGAGGTATGCTAGTAGCTAACTTGAAAGGTTGCGACCTATGGTGGAATGGACCACGGTGGTTATTGCACCAGAAGATACAGTTCACTAAACTACACATAACACCAGTAGAACTAGAGAGAAAGAAAAGCACCATACAAGCTCTGAACATAACAAAAAACGACAACGAGAAAGGTAAAAGATTATCCGAACAACTGAAAGATTTTGATACATTGACGGAACTACTGAGAACAATCACCTACTGCCGAAGATTCCTGAAACAAAGGAAATTAAAGGAAAACATAGATAGTACAATCACAACTGAAGAACTCCAACGCGCCTTGCAAACCTGTATAAAAAAAGAACAAGAGGAAGAATTTACAGAAGAGATAGAAAGCTTAAAGGTCAAGAAAAGAGTAAAAAAATCAAGCAAATTGAAATCATTAAATCCTTACCTTGACGAGAATGGTGTCCTCAAGGTGGGCGGCCGGCTCCGGAACTCAGAGTTGAGTGATGAATGCAAGCATCCGATAATTTTAGGTAAAGACAGCAAACTTACTTACCTTATAATAGCAGAAGCTCACTCGAAAACGTTGCATGGAGGTATACAGTTGATGCTTACTTACCTCAGATCCAAGTATTGGATCCTGCGAGCAAAGACGCTGGTCAAACAATACATCCATCGTTGTTTGGTATGCGCTAAACTAAACGCTAAAGTGAGAACACAAGTAATGGGTGACTTACCAAGCGTACGGGTGAAACCAACACGAGCATTCCTCAACTCAGGTGTGGACTTTGCGGGACCATTCCAAGTATTGATTACTAAGGGCAGAGGAGCCAGAACTAGCAAGGCCTATATAGCCATATTTGTTTGCATGTCCACAAAGGCGCTTCATTTGGAATTGGTTGGCGACCTAAGTACAGCAGCATTCATAGGTGCCTTCAAAAGGTTTTGCAGCCGCAGAGGAAAATGCATAAATCTGTGGAGCGACCAAGGACGGAATTTTGTAGGCGCCAACAAACAACTGTATGAAGCCTGGAAAGAAGCTGGTTTGCAATTTGATGGACAAATCGCTGAAACACTTGCCAATGACGGGACTCAGTGGCATTTTATACCGGCATATTCACCTAACTTCGGAGGACTATGGGAGGCCGGAGTAAAATCCATAAAATACCACTTGAAGAGGGTTCTCACTACAAACTTGACATTTGAAGAGATGACGACGGTTCTCTGCGAAATAGAAGCGTGCCTAAACTCGCGTCCGTTATGTCCAATGAACGACGACACCATGCAAGCACTAACACCTGGTCATTTTCTGATAACGGAAGCGCCAGTCACCGTCCCAAACCCAAACCTAAAGGACGCTAAAATAAGTAATCTGACACGCTGGCAATATACACAAAAATTGTTGAGTGACTTCTGGTCAAGATGGCAAAAAGAGTACCTAACGAGACTGCAGCAAAGACCAAAATGGTTAAAACGCGAAGAAGAGTTCAAGAAGGGAGATATAGTGCTGATCAAGCAAGATAATCTCCCGCCGGGAAAATGGTCCATGGGACGCATTACTGACAAGCACCCCGGTCCCGACGGTTTAACCAGAGTTTATAGCGTAAAGAGCGGTGACAGTATAACCAAGCGATGTGTCACAAAGTTGTGTGCTTTACCAATCGACACTATACCAGACGATATGATTGTTAATTAATCTTTATTTTGTATGCATGTTAACTTAATTAATATTGTTTTTAAAGGACTATTATAGTCCTTTGGTGGGCGGCTTATGTTCACGCCAATTTAACGTTTATAAGATATGCAGTAGCCATGTTGATTTTAGTTGCCAATAAACCTCGTAAAGAACAGTCGTCTTTCATTTTAAAATACATCGACACAGTGCAAAGGAAAGTCAACCTTATCACTATCACAGTACGTATAGTAGAACCAGATAGAATGAGTAATTGTCGATATTGTATTTGATACTTTGTCTGTTTGTCTGTTTGTCTGTTTGTCTGTTTGTCTGTTTGTCTGTTTGTCTGTTTGTCTGTTTGTCTGTTTGTCTGTTTGTCTGTTTGTCTGTTCGTCTGTTCGTCTGTTTGTCTGTTTGTCTGTATGTATGTCCGGGCTAAACTTAAAAAGTACGGCTAGGATTTACTTTTTGCATGAATATTACTTAAAGGTCGGATCAACATTAGGCTACATAAAGGGTGTAAAACACCTCTTCACGAAACCGAAAAGCACTCGTTCTCTCCATCATTGCGATCATTTTTTTGTTCTACATCATAACTGGGAACCTTCTAGTTACGGAGATATTGGGGGTCAAAGTTCCAACTTTAAGACAAGTTTTTTTTTGAAATACAAGATTTTACTTTAAACACCTCTATCTCCCCCGTACTATTAAATCCATCCATCAGCACAATGTTTTAAGTGCGTTAAATTGAGGTCTATCAACATGATTTATGACCTCAAAAAAAAGTTGTTTCCCATCAATATTTTTTGCGTAAAGTTACTTAGTTTGATGTACAGAATGCTTGGTTGACGGCTTTGTGATGAGGTAGTTTACACCCTGTATTATCACGTTCTTCCCGGTTTTCCCGGTCTACTTTCAGGTCTTTCCGGTCTTCCCGGTCTTACCTGTCTTCTCGGTCTTCCTCCCGGTCGATTTCCAAGCGTTCCCGGTCTTCTTCCAGGACTTCCCGGTCATCTTCCAGGTCTGCCCGGCCTTCTTCCAGGACTTCCCGGTCTTCTTCCAGGTCTGCCCGGTCTTCTTCCAGGTCTTCCCGGTCTACTTCCAGGTCTTCCCGGTCTACTTCCCGGTCTTCTTCCAGGTCTTCCCGGTCTTCTTCCAGGTCTTCCCGGTCTTCTTCCAGGTCTTCCCGGTATTCCCGGTCTTCCCGGTCTGTTTCCCGGTCTTCCCGGTCTTCTTCCAGGTCTTCCCGGTCTTCTTCCAGGTGTTCCCAGTCTTCTTCCAGGTCTTCCCGGTCTTCTTCCTGGTCTGCCCGGTCTTCTTCCAGGACTTCCCGGCCTTCTTCCCGGTCTTCTTCCAGGTCTTCCCGGTCTTCTTCCAGGTCTGCCCGGTCTTCTTCCAGGTCCTCCCGGTCTTCTTTCAGGTCTTTCCGGTCTTCTTCCAGGTCTTCCGGTCTTCTTCCAGGACTTCCCGGTCTTCTTCCAGGTCTTCCCGGTCTTCTTCCAGGTCTTCCCGTCTTCTTCCAGGTCTTCCCGGTCTTCTTCCAGGTCTTCCCGGTCTTCTTTCAGGTCTTCCCGGTCTTCTTCCAGGTCTGCCCGGTCTTCTTCCAGGTCCTCCCGGTCTTCTTCAAGGTCTTCCCGGCCTTCTTCCAGGTCTTCCCGGCCTTCTTCCAGGACTTCCCGGTCTTCTTCCACAACATGCTGATTTCTTCACAATGTTTTCCTTAATCGCTTTGAGAGCAGAGGATATTTTTCTAGTATTTTTTACATCTGGCGTAGTATTTTTTTTTTCACTATGCAACATTTTTCTATTAAGAAATGGCAAAAATTACTTTAAAAAGTTGATTCATTAGTGATTTCTACTAAGAGTTTTGAATTTTTGAACGTTTAATTATTAGCAAAGGTCTATTATGTCATCAGCTATGATAAATTTCAGTACATTTGCACCGTAAATCGTTTTTAAATTGCCTTTAAATGATTAATTCTACTATAACGTCCTGCAAGGAATACCTTACAGACTAACATACATATTTATTAAAAACCACAATTAAACTATTGCACACGAAGAGACGGCGTCATGTTGCGCTGCGTGGTGTCGCGTATCCTTCCACGGAATCGCCGATACACGACACCTTTCGGCCAAAACTCTTCTTTGAGGAAGGTCTCAATATGTTGAGTTGGAACTCGCACCACGAACGATTTAAAATTCGTGTTGTGTCGCGACTCCAACTTCTCTACCCTCACGGTCCAGATAGTCTTCGCTCGGACATGCTCCACGATCTCCTCAACCTTCGTGGTGTGATGTAGCCGGGACACATAGAGCCGCGTCGATGGTATCGCCAGACACAGCATTCTGGGTCCTTCCAGCGCGGTCCCGCACTGGTCCGACTAGGTTGCTTATTCCTCTTCTTTCTCTACACCTTCACGAAGCCATCCTTGTCACACGTGGCCGTTGCTGGGCCTTGCTGTTTCGAACCCCTGATTACAGGTTCACAGCAGCTCTTTTTTTCCCCTTCTTTATCTGCGATATAGGTTTGGGCGTGAGGACAACAGCAGCGTAGGCACGTTTAGGGGTCGACGTACCTACACGAGTCACTGTCTCGACCGGCACCGAGTTAGCAACTTCGGCGGCGCATGTTGCAACACGTGCGATAGCAGCGGGTGACGCAGTGGAGCTCGCCGACTCAAAACTGCTAGCGTTTCTCGCTCCGCAACTTGTGCTCACGTTGGAGGCATCAGGCGACCTATTTACCTTAAAAGTAGCGTTGCGCAACAACTCCACTTCGGCACGTAGTTCACCAATGATGTTATTCGACGCCTCCAACTTGGAATGTACCTCGACCAGGCTTGCCTTGAGAGTGGTGATGTCCTTCAGCAATCTGGTGACGTCGACGTGGTCAAACGTGACTGGGGGCAGCTAATGAAGCTCCTTCGCCACAAAAGCGGGCACGTCGTCCGGGTCGGTGCTCTTCATCAATGTGATGATATCCTGCACAAACTTCTGGCCTCCATCCCTCCGGCGGGGCTGCATCTGCTCGACTTTGCCGAGCGACTGGAACAGAAGCAGCTTGGCACTGCTGATCTCCTCCTCCTTGAAACTGGACTTGCAGATCTGCAAGATGCTTAACTACTTCGTCTATGTAGTCGATGGCATGTTTGATAAATGCCAAGACCTCGTTGGCTATGACCAGTTGAGAACTCATAGCGACGTCAACCGGATAACGGCTAAAGTCGCGCGACTAGTAAATCTATTATTCGTATCGAGCAGCGCAAACACGTCCTTACTCGACCGCGCATCGCTGCGAACACAGAGTACACTATATGCTGCGAATTGGGTTTATTAAGAGGTTCTTTTTTCGCCCTGACTGAGCCCATGCTGAGCCCTGACCACCGTAAGCTCGAACCCTATAACCAATGCTGGTGACTACTATTGTTATTTTAAAAATGATTTATGTTTTTTTTAAGTGCGTGAAAATATAAAAGATATGGGGAAAATTATGAATCGAAATTATAAAAGATATGAAATACGTAAGGAATGTCATGGTCTACCTTCTCATAGAGAGGAGGCCTGTATCCCAGCAGTGGGAACATTAATAGGTTGATGATGATGATGAGGAAATACGTAAATATACCTTATTCATGGTATTGCCACAGAATAATAGATTACTATCGGGGGGCACGGCAGTGCCCCCGCCAAGTCGAGGGCGAAGCAAACACTGCCGTACCATCCTTTACTGGAACCATTTCGCCGCATTTTCAGGCCCCTATTGGAGAACTTCTGGATAAGACCAGAACGCAGAAATTTTCGTCATCCAGTAAGCTATAATCACATATTTAAAAACCAAAAGGACAATGAGCATGGATATATGGAATCCCGTACCAAGCTGCATCAAAACCAATCTTGGTTTTTTATAGTCTATACTTATCATATTAATTCCTATAATTTTTTTTTTTGTAAACAAAACTGGGGTTTCCGAGTAATTTTATAAAATTGAAAATAACCTCAACACCAGACAAGTTATATTTTATTGACACGTCATATACGAACAAACATTATTGCCCTTAAAATAGAGTAGGTAAATCCGCTTATTTAGTAACAATTTTGAGTTATAGCGACGTCCTATGACCGGTTGTGTAAACGTCATGTAAAGGAAGTAAAACAATACTCATACTTCTATACTTTAAATTAAATTCCCTGTTTAAAAATCAATTCCCAGACGCGTAATGTCGTAAAAAAAATATGGAAATAATTACTATAAAATTTTAATCTTGATGCATGAAACTTTTTGGTACCACTTTTGTCCATCTCCTTTCAAAGTCTGTCGTTTAGTTTCGAAGTTAAGCGAAAGCAAAGTTTCACATTTATGACACTCTCTCACTCACTCATGATCATCTGAATAGAACTAGTACTTCCCATAAACTCAGAGACCTGAAATTTGGTACAGAGTTAGGGTTTAATGGCCACACAAAGGTAAAACTATAAAAAACTAGTATAATCGAAGATCTGGAGTACCTGGTGACCCTGATTAGAAAACACAAGAGCCCAACGAAACTATTCGAGATCGACATACCTACTACCGCCTTTACAAAAAATATTCAACTTGGTGGGCCGCTTCATTCGATGTCAAAAATCGGAGGTCTGAAGTATCTGATGATGAACGCTCAGCTGTATTAGAGATATCGCAATGGCCCCTTCTACTATTGGTACACAAAAAAATCGACTGTCATTGCAAAAATCTAGCGTAGTGGGACACATCTTCTAATTTAATCTAGCCTATAGCGTCCCACTGCTGGGCGAATGCCTCCCCGTCTCCTTTTAATACGCATATAAATAAAATTGAAGGAAAACTCTGGAAAAGACGAGAGAGATTTCATTACTTTTTAGAAATAAACAGCAGCTCCATCGAGACTTGGCTAGTTTTTACAGAATGTTTTTGGTGGGTTCAATTTTATCATTCATGTTATTCTGGGAATCGGACCTCTTTTTCGTTTAGTTTATGTATTCTACTCTTTGGTCTTGACCAGATATTCATAGAGTAGTGCATAGAATAGAGTAATATAGATTGAGTAGTGCAAGTGATTGTATAATCTGTGGAGCACTGTGGAGGAGTTATCGGCTTCAATTGCCATTCATAAAAAATAGAATAGAATATACTCTTAGGAATATTACCCGTATATTAGAGCATCTTAGCGTATTATATCCGATATTATGTACTCATAATAAATCTTATCTGGAAAACAATTATTGTTTTCAAGAAAATAAACACGATCCCAAACTTTACCACTTGACATAACACCAAGATTTATTTATTTATATGCAAGTTTAATTATATATTTAGCTTGGCTAAATAAACTCTTTAAGTTGCGGTAAATACCGCATCAAAGTTTATTTAACAGTTTTTTTTTGTAGTCGACCTGAAAGATGAAGAAGTGTTGCAGGAAACCTGGAACCAGGTTTGTACGTTTCAAGTTATTTAGAACTTAACCACGACATTGCTTATGCCTCTGCTGAACTTTGAAGACGTAATTTGACAGCCCAGAGATACACGCTAACGAAGTACGATACAATTGAATGTATGTGATGGATGGATGACTCACGCTAGACTGTGTCGGATTCGAGCCGAATGTCGACCGTGCAATTTCGTAAGGACACACTCACGCTTCCGAGCCGCTACCGAGCAACGGACAATGGATTGTGCCACGGTCGACACTCGGCTCGGACCCGACACGGTCTAGCGTGCGTCATCCTTATTCCAAATCCAGTTGCGAGTATTCTACTATCCGTGCCTCAAAACATGAATCACAATTGACCTCGGCGCTGCCACCGATGAACCCGTACATGCAACGAAATTTCACAGTTTCGGGTCAACAAAATATAAGTGTCAAGCCCGTGTGGCATGAAACAGAAGAAGAGTATAAGAGTATGATGCATAGCTATTTGCGGATCATAGCATGAAGCATAAGCATGCACCTATACGGGGTATAAACCACCTCATTCCAAAGCCGTTAACCAAGCATTCTGTACATCAAACTAAGTCACTTTACGCAAAATATATTGCTGGGAAACAACTTTTTTTTTGATGTTATAAATCATGTTTTGTGATAGTACTTACTCATTGTAACGCACTTAAAACATTGTTCTGTTGGATGGATTGAATAGTACTGGGTTCTTGGAGGTGTTAAAATATTACAAAAAAAATATATTTCAAAGAAAAAGTTGTAACTTTGACCCCCCCGTGTCTCCGTAACTAGAAGGTTCTCAGGTATGGTAAAAAACAAAAAAATGATCGCAGTGATGGGGAGAACAAGTGCCGTTCGGCTTCGTGAAGAGGCGTTTTACACCCTGTATTATTCACGCTGCCTTGTTACAGGCCTTCATGTAAAAAGAGTGGGGCGTAATCATCCACACGATCCCACTTCAGACCCATTTCGATACGTACATAACGGATTTCTCAAAAAGATATAAAAATAATACATTTTTGTATAAGTGGCGAAACATTATCATAACAGCCGAGGCGAGGGGAGTGTATTGAAAAATAAATAGCTTACACAACATAAAGACTTTACCTCGATTCGAACCTATGACCCGTTAGACGCACCATACCACTGCTCTTTATTGTGAATCTTATCCTACATTAAGTTCTTGTTTTAAATAATTTCATTACGACAACACTTTCAGCTATACTCTGCCATGCAAATGTCAATGGCTGTGCGAGATGAAGGCATTCAGACAAAAAATGGAAGAAAAATGCACGTTAGTGTTAAATATTTTTACTCACGTTTAATAAGCAGTTGAAAACTGAAACGCCAATTTAAAATTTAGGAGCCATGACGCGTGATGTATTATAGAGACATTTGACTCTAGTTTTACGAATGCCTAAAAAAATACACGTTGATGTGTGGTTTAGGTACATGCCTTCAATTGGTGGTCGCAGTTGGGTTTTAATTTTCAACTTTTTATTTTAACTTTTTACTCAAGTAAAACTTTATACCTAGTATTTTGGGCCTCATTTCAACGGCCTAGCCTTTTACCATCCTCGGGCCCACTTCAGTAAGCATTGTTTCATGTGTTTCTCTTAACATAAAATTACAATAGATACAGAAGGAAAAAAAACACTCAGTATGAGTTGCGGTTTGATTGGTAATAGACCTCCTGATCGATTTTTATCCACCCGCCCACTGAAGTGCACAAGTACGTGCAGACACAGGTTCACTATCTATCCCCTGCTTCTCAAAGTTCGATGGGGCAGTCACAGGACGGAAAGGACCGCCTCCACGAGCGAACAAATCGCGGCGATTCAACGTATTTCTATAAGAAAATATCGCCGCGATTCTCTAGCTCGTGAACACGGCCCAAAAGAGAATTTATAGAAAATCGTGGCAAGCACGATAATACTTAAAGTACTTACGGGATAATATCCGTGATTTTATTGTGTTTTTTCGAGCACCCGATATTTCGACGCTGTTGCAAGAATCATGATCGCGGGAATACTGAAGAGGTATACGGGTGGGACGAAAATTATTAATTATGAGCAGACAAATCTGTCTACCCTCTTCCTTAGTCTTTTATTACGCGCACTACTGGAACTCGATTGTAACTCACGGCAGATCCCACTCACAGTATCACCCGGTTTTTCTTTATAATGGAGACGCATGTTAGTTTTTATTATGTTTATCACTGGATTCCACGTACTCAAAACACAAGTAAATCACGGATATAAGCCCGTAAATACTTTAAGTGTAGTGAAAAACCGTGAAAGTCTAAAACAAAGCACGATAATGTCGCCGCGATTCTCTCGCTCGTGAAGGCGTCCCCGAAGTATGTAATGATCAGGCGCACGCGTATCAAACCGCCTTTTCGAAATTCAAGAATAATGGTCACTCTACTTATTTCCAATTTGAATACCCTATCTCCTACTCTAACTCCTAATTAATTTGATAGGTTGGTAACTACAATATTTTCCCACAGAACAACGGAGGTACCTGAACTTTCAGTGAAATATCAGGAATTCTGCACAGGCTCCATATATGAAGGCGAATGGCGAAAAGGGTTCGGCATGCATGGCCGTGGAGTATACACGTTTGCTCATGGTAATATCCTTCTGGTTTAAGTTGTTGGATTTTTATGCATATCGCCACGACTGTGATAAGAGAATCGGGAATTTCGTAGTTTAGCTGATGTTTAACCTTATTTACTTCGCTAACGGAAATAATATTCCATTGTTTGACCTTCTTTTCCATACATTAAATTATCCAGCCTAGTGAATTAATGCTGGGGTACCTTTGTTGTTAATTTTGATGTGTTTTGTCCTGTGCGGGCTAATAAATGCTTTTTCTTTCTTTCTTTCTTTTATCAATGTGCATAATTCTCTCGCTATAGGAGTTGTATACGAAGGCGAGTTCAAAGATGGCGTGATGCATGGTACAGGAGAGCTGCGATACAAAACTCCTTTCGGCACAGCAGCTGTACGCGGCAAGTGGGATAAAGGCAAGATGATCGAAAGAACGGTCATTTTTGACGAAGTTCTGGATTATGATGAAGAAGATTGGAAGTATTGCAAAATGCCTGATAGAAGGTATGATTATACGTCCTGAAAACAGAAAGTTAAAGTAGATTAATTTATATTTTCCTACTAGCTTCGGCCCGTCACTACATCTGCTTCGAAGAAAAATCATAAGACAACTTTCTTAATAATTGAATGAGTGGTTTCGAAGATTACCTCGTGGTCCCAAACTTTACTTCTTTATAATATTACAAAATACATAATAGTACATATGTAAACACTGTTTTAAGTTTTCACAGTTTAAAACTTAACTTATACTGTCACTTACGGGATATCTTTCGCGATCATGGCGCTAGCGTCGAAATATTGGGAGCTCAAAATAATAAATAATCGCGGAAGATATCCCGTAAGTGTCAATATAAGTTTAATATTAGTATAGATAACCCTAACCTCCTCCCACCTAATCCCCCCCCCCCCTACCTAATCCTTTTCGAAATCCGTAAACATTCACATAATATTAACATCTACTTCCACAGATTTGCAGTAGAATACGACGAAGGTTTGCCACCTGCTGGCAGGTCAAACCACACAGCCAAACAGCCTACAAGGAAGATACCTGACGGACACTATGACACCGAAGACGGTTTCTACGATAGTCAAAAGAAGATGGTTATCTGCTATGATGACGCTTCGACACTCGTAAGGTAAGCGTCAGTCAGTCGGTGAGTAAACCAAGAAATCTTCATTTTTACAAACTCATATTTAACTTGAGCAGTAGTGTTGTGTAGTTCGTGAATGATGAACGAATAGGAGCCGTATCTTCGCACTGTACTCGAAGAAACGTTTCCGAACGCGGACATGTAATCAGTCTATTAGGTCAAATAGCTCTTTTCGAAGTCGTACATTCCTGAACCGCACGATCGTAGGTATGTAAGAGAACGAGAAATGAATACAGTCACTGATTGTTTCACAGATCATTCATTCGATGTCTGTGAACTAGTACGGAGCGATCTTAAAAATGACCGAGCGGGCACAAGACTATTGAGCAGGGGTGGCCCAGTGGTGGCGGCCCCGACTTACGAACAATAAGTCGTGGTTTTGAACCCAGACCGGCGCATTACTTTGTGTAATTTATTTCATCGCCACTACTTTCAAAACGGTGAAGGAAAACATTGTGAGGAAACCGTCATGCTCCTAGATCCAGAAATTCGAAAACATGACGACATCTACCAATCCACACTGGGCCCGCGTGGTCGATTTTAGCCAATTACCTCTCACAGAGAGGATGCCTGTGTCCCAGCAGTGGGAAAATTAACAGGCTGAAGATGATGATGATGATTTAAATTGCTACTGCGAGCCAAGTCAAGATGCTCGATTTGCTTATCTTTCTCGGTTTTCACGAGGTTCTCGTCATGCGGGACCATTAAGTCAAAAATTATGCCATGTCGCGCTTATCGATCCACCATTGTTCCATTTTCGAGTTATTTATTAAATTCTGTTTAGTTATCGGGACAAATATCATGTTACTCAACTGCTGTACAGATGTTATAACACGAACAAAACTACATAATTATACCGATCGTTTGCAGGGGTCCAGGAAGACAGGAGCAAAAGTGGATACAGAACAACTGTCGTATAGCTGGAACCCATATTAATGTAGGCCCTCGTGAGGACTTCTATGGGACATATGTTGAGCCAGCACAGTACCTGGAAGTACCACCAACACCGTTAGTCAACACCAGGTTTAAATTGAAATCTGAATCTTCTGAAACCGTAAGCATTTCATTTTCTGACTTTTACAAAGAATACCAACTAGCCAGTACTAGGGATTGCAATTGCTGGATCCAGCATACAGCAATCCAGCTGGATCCAGCGCCTTTTTAAATATGCTGGATCCAGCATACAGTGCTGGATCCAGCAATGCGGATCTGCAAACGTATCAAACCCAAGACTGATTGAACCTAAGACTGATTGCTACTGATTAGCCGCCCTATCATTAAACACAAACATAATAATGAGAGACCGGATTATATGCTATTTATAAAGCTTGTTATATGCATGAAAAATACTTGAAATATGCACGGAAATTGGCAGAATATGTGAAATTAAATGATAGATTTTAGGAACAACCAAAATAAAAAAGAGAAAAGTAAGTTTTCATTTTTTCTATTTCAAAATCAGCATACAATGAGTAAATTATTTTCAAAGTTATTTTAAAAAAATGTAAACGTAAACGATCAAGTATGTTTCCAAATTTTCAGTGGTAAGATTGTCTGTAGTTTCGTCAGCTGAAATTCAAATGAAGTTATCTTTGAGTTCATTCGTTCCTTGTTTGTTACGTCGAAGGGATTCATAGGTTAGGTTAGGTTAGAGTTGTGACTAGGGATTGCAATCCAGCGCCGTTTTCAATCCAGCTGGATTCTTGCTGGATTGACCTGAATCCAGCTGGATCCAGCGCGATTGTTCGTAAATATGCTATTTACCACTTTTTGCTTTTTTTATTCTCAGCGGTAATAACCGCCGAGAATGGCTTAAATAAGCAAATGCATATAATCAGGTCTCTAGTAGGTAATAAGATATTGCTTTCTTAGGGCAGATTCAACCAAACTAGAGTAAGTTGTTACTCGAAAGTAAGATACTGCTTTGTATGACAATTATTATTCTCGAATAAACAATTGCATAGTACTTAAGTGGTAGTTTACTCTTGAGTAAAAACTTACTCTAGTTTGGTCGAATTCATCCTTAGAAACGTTATCTTAAATGTTATATAAGGTTATATGTTATTTAATTTTAAGTTGATTCTTTTGATCTCAAATGGTTAAGAAACCAAAGAAAATTGAAAGAATTCATAGATTATCGTAATAAGTTCCTAATACAAATTACTTAATAAAAAAAGTCTTAAAAATGTCGTCTTTTTATTTTCGTTCCACATTT
Organism: Xestia c-nigrum; assembly: GCA_916618015.1. Taxonomy (NCBI): domain Eukaryota; kingdom Metazoa; phylum Arthropoda; class Insecta; order Lepidoptera; family Noctuidae; genus Xestia; species Xestia c-nigrum. Next base: position 6,709,573 of record OU745256.1, read on the forward strand.
TGCTGGATCCGCGCTGGATCCAGCTGGATTCAGGTCAATCCAGCAAGAATCCAGCTGGATTGAAAACGCCGCTGGATTGCAATCCCTAGCCAGTACGTTGCCGCGTTGCTCTAGCATGACTGAGGCGCATGAGGGCTTTGGTTCGATTACCCGATTTTATTTTTTGTTAAAAGTTCATCGTAGTGTGAAGGCAAATCCGCATATTTTGATGGGCAACTCTACATTGTGCGAGACCCAGCACGCACTTGGCCGATTATTTAAATATTTGGTTGGCCCAACACTTCGCCAATTCTACAACGTCATTGATATCAGTCTCGCTAACATATTGCTATTTATTAGCTTAGCTTGTAAATCTTTTTAATTTTCCTAAATAGTTTGAGTCGCTTCAAGAGAACACCGTCGAAAAAATAACAGAACATGAACTGCAAGCGGTGCCCACAGATTTGCTGCTTACCTAAATAGGTATACGTGATTTTATTATCTTTCTCGGTTTTCATGCTCAATCTTTTAGATGTACCTATATCAATACTAATATTATAAAGAGGAAAGATTTGTATGTTTATATGTAACGAATAAACTTAAAAAATACTGGAATGATTTTTAAAAAAATTGGGCAGTCGAAATAGCAACATTAACAGCGAGTAACATAGGCTGGGGGAGAATGGGGGTGGCAATCACATCTAGCCGCCCAAGTCAACCTCTCCTGGCCGCGGTGCCCTTGCTGAATGACGAATGAGGCTCTGACGAAACACTCGCCAAGACGCACTGCCCAGCGTGGCGTTTTCAGGCTAAAACACTCTTTATGAACAGTGCCAATAAACCACGGCCCTCAGTTCCCAGCAGCCCCGCTATTCCGAGTTCTGACTGCGGCTCTGGTAAAGGCGGGGCAGAGGGTGCTAAGAATCTATGGATGTCACCCGGCTGTCACAACTCAACCACCCTGACCCTGGCATGTTACAATGCCAGGACGCTGCGGACGGACGACCGACTACTTGAATTACAGAATGAATTAGCAAACATCAAATGGAATATAATAGGCTTAATGCCATAAGGCAGCTAGTACTTATATGTATAAAATATTGTGTCACATTACAATTTCCACGCGATCGAAGTCGCTGGTAACAACTAGTAATATTGTAACAGGATGATGATAATTATATTTTTTTTTATGTCAATTCAATCAAAAGATCGTTGCTCTAAAAGTACGCCAATATACGCCTATGAAGCGGGACTAAAGTGACCACTTAACTCCCTAGGGAGTAAGAAGTAATTTAAAAATTGAACGACCTGTTACTCTGAAACATGGTAACAAAAGAGTAACTTATCAAAGGTTTTATTTAAATGTTGAATTGGCTCGCAAATAGAAAGCGGAAGCGGTAACGCGAGAAAAAATATTGTTGTTTGTGTGCATCGTTCGTTTTGAAAAGTATGTGCAATGCCATCAGTTACTAGCCGCTGCAGTAATGTATGGTGGAGTGTGGATCATCTTCATTGCGAAAATGTTGAGAGTTTGCGTGATGAGTAGATTTCGAATAACCATTTGTACCTAAGTAGGTACAAAAAGTTTACGGGTTTTATAATAATGGCACGACAATTGTCTTTTTTCTTAAACTTTCACGATCAGAACACATTATAATTACCTTTAATTTAATCCCGACGTTTCGACCGGATTGCACCAGCCGTGCCGATTCTATTGTGCACAAACTAAACTTGATTTAGGCTATTGCTATCTTAATTGGAACTATATTTCCATACACATGAAGGGTGCACGTAGAAACATGTCGACTAAAAACACGGTGAAGCGCAAGGAATAAACAAGTTTGACATCTCTAACTTAGTTCATAGCTATAGCCATCCTTTTCTCGCGCTGTATTTTAGTAAAAGATAGCAATAGCCAAAATTAATTTTAATAATAATAAAGCAGAGTTATAATCATTGTTATTCTTTTTTTTTTCAGGCAACAAAGGCCCATAGATAAAAATACACAAAAATAACAAACAGTAGAAATAAATATACATACATATTTAAAACCTTATAAAACTATAGCTATACACGCATCGTTGTCGGCGGTTTAGTTTGTGCACAACAGAATCGACATCAATTTCACTAAAACACAATTGAATCACGAGACTATTCACCGACCAATGATCGATCTTTATGAATTTAGCAGATTTCGATTTTCTAGCAAAATGACAATGGGATCATGTTGGAATGACGAATTCATAAACATAGCAGACTAAGGCCCGGCCTTTGTTGATACCCACATCACGTGTCTCGTCTCTCCTGTGTGTAATAAAGTAGCCGACAAATACTATATTTTATATCGAGGGACTAACCGAAGCCATAATAAAGGGTGTAAAACACCTCTTCACGAAGCCGAAAGGCACTTGTTCTCCCCATCATTGCGATCATTTTTTTGTTATACACCATGATACAACTTTATGTTTTTTTTTTTGTAAGATTTTGACATTTAACACCTGCGCGACCCCGTACTGTTCAATCCCTCCATCAGCACAATGTTTTAATTGCGTTACATTGAGTTCTACCACAAAACATCATTTATAAACCTCACAAAAAAAAAGGCCCCCAAAAAAAAGTTTCCCAGTAATAATTTTTGCGTAAAGTTACTTAGTTTGATGTACAGAATGCTTGGTTAACGGCTTTGTGATGAGGAGGTTTACACCCTGTATACCCGAGGTGGTTCAAATCGAGGGTATATTAAGTTGGCGTTAAGTCTCGAGGTGCAAACTATACTTTTCACTTTGAGTGCGAGAAAATAGTCAATTTAGTACAAAAACATTTTGTTTCTTATTCCTCCAGTCCATAAAACTTTCAAGTTTTTAGGTAAATCTTCCGCGATTTTGGGGACAAAAGATAATCTATTATGTCTTTTGCTCTTTGCTCGACGTCAAACTCTTCACTATCGCTGAAAAAAATCTAATTTCAATTCTAATTTTTATTTGGCAAAAGGCGCGTCTTTAATACAATTCTAAAACTTACTAACTTAATATAACCAACCTCGTACGTCTGATCTCTATTCTGCTCGTCTTCGCTTTCTTTGGATTCCGGACCTTAAGCGAGACAAAGAAGATGATGTCAATTATCTTCTTTCTTGATTAATTCATTCCTGCTGCAATGCAACTTGATGAAGCCAGGATATACAACATTATTTTTTGTTTGTACTAAACCCGAAAAGGGGTCATTGTACTCATCATTTTGAACAACTTTTTCTATGGGACGAACCTTGAAATCGCGAAAAAATATATATGATATGGGTTAAGCTAGTCCATCCCTAGCATTCGATATCTGAACTTGAGAACTAATTAAAAACTTTTATTTTTCACAGGCCGCCTCGGAAAATTCTACAGGTCCTTCCTGAGCATGGATAAGCTTTCTCTACTTATTATTTACTTCTTTAATATTACTTATGAACATAGGTCGGAGTGGGTAGATTGATTTTTGGTACTTGTATCATAAATGCACACAGAAAGATTAACATGGTTAAGACATTTTTCCGGAAAGTAATTCCGGTATTCCGGATTCAATTAAATGTTGTTGATCTTGGTAGTGATATTATTACTACTCAATTCAAAATTTAAAGGAAAGTATGAAAACTTAATTAATTTATTATTTATCTGTTGAATACAATCTAATTCCGATCGAAGTATTAATATTTTTATTTTATTTTTAGCCTTTTTATGGCCAACTTTTGATTAATTGTTGCATTAAATAAAAAATAATCAACCAATTCCAGAGGAATGTCCATATTAATCGGACGTTCCGGATCAATGACTCCAATTCAAACTACCTACTCCGACCTCTGCTATGAATTATTGGGAACATATTTGAATATCGAAGATTAAAATACCTACGCTTAAAATACTAATGTTCAAAACATCGAAAATTTAAATATCGATTAAATCAAAATGTCGAAAATTGTTATACCTACGTTGGAAACGTCGAAGATTGAAATGCCGAGTGATTAAAATTTCGAATGATTCAAAATATCGAATGACATTATGCCTAAGTTCAAAATATCACCATTTAATACATCTAAGTTCATAATATCTACGTTAAAAATACCCACTAGTTAAAATACCGATAAAAAAATCTTACCGAAAAAAAAGGTTTCTGTCACGGCTTCGGCGCTGCAGGGCAGCTTAACGTCGCTGATGGTCTAAACGCTCACCACCGCTTTCTCCTTCGGCTTGTTGGCCGGCTTCGCCGGCCAGCCTCAGTTGCGGCAGCGGGTGTTAAGACCACCTGCTCCTCAGCTCGCGGGCTGCCTCGCCCTTCCGCGCCTACGCGATTCCAAATTACACTCTAGGGGTAGGGTAGACAAGACTACATGGAGCCGGTTTTGCAGCGATACGTTTCTGTCACTAACTTTAGTAGCACAACATATTGACTATCAAGAAAATATTTTAACTTAAAGACCTAAATAATACCTTTACTATTGACCTATGCTTGTACACTGGACACTGATTTTCATGGATAAAATAGGTCGAAATTGTTCCAAGACCGAATTACGGCACCCCGAATTTACATAGTATTTTGGCTGCTACCCCTAGAGTGTATATAAAAATCCGGAGGTGCGAAGGGAGGGCAACCCCCGCCCGCTGTAACAAAGCATATTAACCCGTGGGAGCCGTAGCGGCTGAGGCTGGTCGCCTCAGCGACCAGCAAGCCGAAGCCGCGGAGGTGAACATGGGTGCCTATCCTTTGTTACGCAAGGGTTGCACTTCCCGTAGCGCCGGAGATGTTGCAGAAGCAACCTTTTTCCACTCATACTACGTAGTTTTAGGATAAATAATTAAATGAATGTATTAAATGTTGAAAATGAACCCATTTTTACACGTAGGTATATTAAGATGTTCAAATAATATATGCATCGATATTTAAGACGTTCGATAGTTTGTACTTCGATATTTAGGACATTCGATAATCTGTATTTCGTTATTTGAATCTTTCGATGTAACTTTTGCAGATATTTAGATTTTAGATATATTTAGATTTTAGATATTTAGATTTTTAGATGTATTTAACCATTCGATAATATAAACTTTCGTTATTTTAATTTTCGGTTTTATGGTCGTTCGATATTTCCATTTGCGATGTTTTGAACATCGATATTTTAACAGTAGGTATTTTAATCTTCGATATTCAAATACGTACCCGAATTATTAAAAACATTTTTTTTAATATATGTACCTACTAATTTGTTCATAGGTACTGAATTTTATTTTAGTTAAAAAAATATTTCTAATTTTTAGAATTTAGATGATTTTATTAAAAGCTTATGCCATACTTTGTTTATTTTATCCTATACTAGCGACCCGCCCCGGCTTCGCACGGGTACAATGCTGATACTAAATACACTACAGAAAAACTGTGAACGTTGTATATAAAAACATAGGCTCGCTCCCGCCGCCCCGGCCGGCCGGTACCGCCGCAAACGCTACGTCCCGCAATTTTTAAATCTGTAATATTTTCGAAAATATTCAACGTACCTATCTAATGTATATAATTGGATAAAAAATTATACTGTATCGTTTCAAATAGCTTGATAAATAACCCATATTTTTTTTGTATTTTGTAAGAGATAAAAATGGTTACTGTGGGTTATCCTTAGGAGATAAACATAATTATGCTGTCGTGGACTTTTTTATTCATCTTTTTAAGATATACAATTCCGTAGTACATAAACTTGATCTATCTCGTAAGGTTTAGCCAACGTTTGCAATGTAAGCGCAGAAAAAATATGTTTGTTACGACATCACATTACAAATCTTCAAATTTCTCGGCTTTTCTCTACTATAATATGCATGTACGAGTAGGTATTATGCTTAAAAACTGTTCTCCCCGTCATTGCGATCATTTTTCTTGTTCTACACCTTATCTGAGAACCTTTTAGTTTAATTGTAAGATTTTTCTTACACCTCCACGACCCAGCGTAAACTTACTTAAATGTACAGAATGCTTGGTTGACGGCTTCGTGATGAGGTTGTTTACACCCTGAAGGTACTTAGAATGGACCATTGCACAGTCCTGTTGACTTGAGAAGTCCCCCTTTTTTTTTTAGGATGGGAAATCATCAAATCACTTCTCCCACTCTGGGCGGAGCGGGAGGGAGTGTCAGACTCTTACTGACTAAAACCCATCCATGTTCCTTCCTCGCCCTTTATGTTCCGGGGCCGCGGTATCTCTTTCGAACAGGCCCGCAACCCCGACAGGCTTCGGCCCTTGCGGGCCCCTCCCCTTATGATGATGACATCTCTTTGAGGCGCGCGTGGAACACGAACGCGCCGTCGACACGGCCTGTCGTCGTTAGACGGACGGACGGCTAGCTAGCCCATAGCCAACCGTCCACAGACCCGCATCTACGGTGGCCGGTAGCCACCACGTGGCCCCCGACTCCCTGTGCGTCTCCCGCGGCGGCCGGGAAGAGAGGCTCTCTCCCTCTCTCGTTCCGCCACCTACTTCGCTAGCAAGACTGCTTCGCAGAAGGAGGTGACGGCTTCCCATTCCGTCTCGCTCCGGACCATGGATTGAACCAGGGCCGGACGCGAGAGGTCGCCGCCGCCGATCGCCGCTACGAGGAAACGGCGGTGCTCCGCCCACGCAGGGCAGACCTCCACCGTGTGCTCCACCGTGTCCTCCGGTCGATCCTCGCAGTGGAGACACCCGGGCGTTTCCTCCCGCCCGATTCGGTGCAGGTACCTCCCGAAACATCCGTGTCCGGTGAGGACCTGCGTCAGGTGGAAGGTGAGGACCTACGTCAGGTGGAAGGTGAGGACCTGCGTCAGGTGGAAGGTGAGGACGCCGCGCCGTGACGCCTCTCCAGCCACTCCTCAAAGAGGGGACTTGCTGGAATTGTGAACACGAACCACCAGTTCGTGTTGGTAAACATCAAACTCCGGTTCCGGATTATTATTGAGTTTATTGTTCGAAGTGTAAACTTCTTTAGGCGCTTTGAACACTTTTTGGGTGAACAAAAATCATAGAACACCCGTGACCGTCTCCTGAAGCTACATAGCACTCTAACTGGTCCACTACGGCGTAGCACCATTTAGATTTCACTTCTAGCGGCAGTCGCTAAAGACTGGCCGCGTTTTTTTTTCTCCTGTCACACAGGTACTGGGCAATGGCTTCCCCCAATTCGTTCCCATAACTCTTTTCCAGGCCACCTCGCACCTTACAGGAGGTACCAATGTGTCTAATTCGTTATTGGATAGTTTAGTACTTTACACCCTATTCAACTAGAACTCCGCCACATCGATAAGTGCAAGTTGCTCTTGGTACAACAGGGTGAACAGGGTGTAAAGTAATAAAAGTCTTCGTACTTTTCTAGGGACTAGGAAAAGCAAGGATTTGGCTTTCTCTGGTTTCCGCACGATGTTTTCCTTCGCCGTTTCAGGAGCAGTCAAATGTTGAAAAATATCTGGTGGCCACTCCGGTGCGTTACGAGCGATAAACGAAGATTATTCTAGTACCTAATAGAACCATGCTTTAATCTCTTCCTGCGTTTCTGCGATCTTCTGGCGTTTTAATGATATTGACTGGGCAGACTACACACGGTGACAAATCAAGCTATACCTTTCCCGTACAATGAGAGATCCGCATAAAATGAGTTTTGGTTTTGTATAGCTTGATTGGTCGTCGTCATAGTTATTTATGATACTAGTGCGGTAAGTGGTTTTTACAAACGAGTAGACGAATGTAAGCCCAGTTGACCATAGTCACGAGTTTGTAAATACCAAGGGTAAGAAAATTAATAATTTTACTCACGAATTTTTGTAAGTCATTAAATAGCGCTCTTGCGATTTTGGCGCCAAAAGAATCTGTTTTCTGCAATTTGCAACTCATTCAAAATATAAGTTGGAGTAGATTCCGTATAACAGTGATTCCAAGCTTGAACTCATAATATTATTTTTTTTTATCAGTCGGAAAGTCGCAGCAATCCTTGACGTTTCTATGAAAATGGCGCGAATCTGCAAATGGCGCCACATGCACGTGGTGAAAATTAGAACTACATCTTTCGTCTCACTTACTCTTTTGTATTAAAGTGAGACAAACGTATTGAGCAAAAGCACTTCAAGGAGGTTCGATCAGTCAGCCTATTTATTTTCGAATGTGAAACTCCTTGGTGGAATCCTTTTCTTTAAAAAAAACTAAAGTCTACGCACGATGCTATACAAGGGGGAGTGCGGTAAAATAGGTACTTAGGTGAGAGCTCAGAATAATGCTTAAGACCGCTTTCACATTTAGGTGACTTTGGTAGCGCGACGGTTGCGCTGTCAGAATTTCATATTAAAACATGCTGCGGCGCGGCTGTCCTTATAATGTGAAGGCATTTGTGCTACTGCCGCGCTACTGTCGCGCTGCTAACGTCCTAGTGTGAAAGCGGCCTTAGTCATTTTACCGCACGGTCCCTTGTATGGTGCGTAATTTTTAACTTTCGAACAATGTATACAGGCTTCGTAAATGCACTTTTTGAGCAAGTGTGTTGAAAAATCTTTTACTTGTTTGGTTATGATCAACAAAACAAATGTAGAACGAAACGTTCTTTTCACATTCTGACATTGACAGCTGAGGTGAAGATTGAAGATCTAAATGTTGCCAGTAATAATAATTACTGTTTCACAAACTTATTAAGTGCTAATAATCTAACCCGGTTTTAGGAATTAAGGATACTGTTCCTTTAGTAAAGTGCTTCCTATAATTATTTCAATAGTTAATTGCAATGTAAAACTACAGCTGTGGCTACAGCTTTCTAAGTATGACAACACCATCAGAAAAAACAAATCCGAAAGAAGCATGGACGTCGTCTTTTCGCTGAAATCTTCAAAATAGATCGATATTATTTTTCTGCTAAAACCATTTGAATATAATGTGCAAAGTTCCTTCTTTAGTTCGCTAGACAAGTAGAAACATTAATTGTTATTTCCGTTTCAATTCATCGAAACTAAGAATTTTTGCAGTTCAGGTTAATATTTTAAGAGGCTGTGAAAAAATATTGTGAAAGTGAGCGTAGAATGGTCATAAAATGAAGTGCCACTACGAAGTATTGTGTTTGCCGAAAGAAGCGTCTGCCTCTGAAATAAAGAAGGCTTATCGGCGCCTTGCCCTGCAATGGCATCCCGACAAAAACTTAGAAAATTTGATAGAGGCGAAAGAACAGTTTCAACTTGTGCAGAATGCATATGAAGTGCTTTCCGACCCTCAAGAGAGAGCCTGGTAAGTCCTAATGAAAATTAAAAGCAGTAAAATTTCATGTAATGATCTAACACTACAATGATTATTCATTATCTGCATTCTACAAGCTTTGAAATTTTCTAGGTATGACAATCACAGGGAGCAGCTATTACGTGGAGCCGGCAGTTCTTATAATGATGACAGTCTTGATGTTTACCCTTACTTTAGTCCGTCCTGTTATAAAGGTTTTGATGATGACCCACAAGGATTCTATGCAATTTACAATGAGGTAAAGCTGACCAGTCTGCAGAAAATGTATCAGTACTTGTGGATATTATTTTATCATATTGTCAATTTACTATTTTACAGGTTTTCTCCAAACTGATAACAGAGGAAACTGACTTCCTTGATGATCCAGAGGAAGTTACTAAAATACCTACATTTGGCAACTCTACAACTCCATATGAACAAGTCAATGAATTCTATGCTTATTGGATGGCATTCTCTACTAATAAAAGTAACTAGTTTCTGTAATCAATGAAAGGAAATGCTGTGAATAGCATAAATAAACACATTTAATATTTTATTTCATATGCATTTGTTACTACTTGCAGGTTATGTATGGCTAGACCAGTATGAAATCTCACAGGGTGATAACAGGAGAGTAATTAAATTAATGGAGAAGGAAAACAATAAAATAAGGCAGAAAGCGCGCAAAGAGAGGAACGAGGAGATCAGGAGACTTGTAAGCTTTGTCCGCAGGAAGGACAAGAGAGTGATAGAGCATACAAAACTGTTGCAGGAGAAAGCTGAAGAAAATAAACGAAAGGTATGTTCTGGGCAATATGTACTCTATTGATCTAACAATCCTAAGACCATGGGCCATGAGGCCGTGCTTGCCTAGTTTGGTCTGTGGATGGGTGACCAACCATTAAAAACCAAGTTTCCTCTGTGCCCTGGAAAGCATGTTAACCTTTTGACCGCCACTGCATAAACACTTGTGTGTGCCCTCCACGCCAAGCCACAATTTCATCTACTATTTTGTCACATATTTGTGTCGTTTGGCGTACAGGGCGTGCTTGTCACGTATATGTGACAACGGCGTCCAAAAGGTTAAGCAGTCAGTCTTGGCTATCATTTGTAGATGAGACAGTAATTACAGGAAGTCAGTGACCCAAAAATTCTGACAACCAGTCTTACCAAGGGGTACCGTATTATCCAGTAAATAACTGGGTTGTGGAGGTCAGATAGGCAGTCGCTCCATGTTAAATACTGGTATTCAGCTGCATCTAGTTAGACTGGAAGCCGACCACAAATAGTTGGGAAATAGCAAATGATGCTACGTGGGCAGTCCCCTGTGTAGAGCATGCATGGAGGCGGAGGAGATAGTAGCGCATGTGCTCCTGGAGTGCACAGGCATTACCAAGATTCGCGAGGAGATCCTGGGAATGCCAAGATCACTTGCAGATGTCCTGAGGAGACCGGCAAGTTTAATCTGCTTCTGGAGGGAGGTGGGCTGGTTGGATTAATCGGCCACCATGACTCACACACAATGGTCTACTTCAAGGACTAAGCGTGGGAACCCATGATAGATAGATTCTAGGTGGAGTGAAGTTCTTCATGGGATGGCTGACAGCAGCTTGATGAGTTTCCATTAATCCAGTTGAATAGCATGTAGTTGGCAAGGTCTATCTCCAGCAAAAGCTGCAGTGGGGTGATAATGAATATAATTGATTACTATTTTTTTAACATCACCTCTACAACTTTACTTTTGTCATCTTACAAACATTCTTACATTATTTTTCCAGGCTGAACAATTAAGAAGAGAAAGGATAATACAGAGGCAGAAAGAAATAGAAGAAGCTAAGAAAAAAGAAGGTGAAAGTTCCTTCTTACAGAGTGAAGACTATCAGAAGAAGTTGAGTGAGATAGAGTCTCTTCTCGCTGAGGAGTTTGGTCTGTCTTCTGATGATGACACTATTAGTGAAGGGGGAATGGAAAGCAGTAATGAAGAAAGTTCTAAGACTGAAGAGGTGAGCATCTTTAACCATCATTCTTTCATTTGTTTTAAAACAAAACCTTATTTATGGTAGATTGTGATCTTCATGAAATATAAAATGTAATCATTTTGGGAACCCTATTACCCAACATGGATTTAGATTTCTGATCTAATTATCTAACTTATCAGTTATCACAATCTTTTTTATAAATGGGTAGCTTTATTATCTTTCTCTTGTTTCAAGGGAACCAATAACTTTTTTGTTGTACTTCCATCCCTTCCCCAGCAAAGAAGAAAATAAAAAACCCAATTTTATTACTAGATTACATTAAACTATGGAACATAAAGATCTAGTGTGCATAGGTGTGTAATAATGTATTATTTCCCAGACCATGACATTTTGTTAGACTGGAAGCCAACCCGAAGATAGTAGGCAGACGATATGTCCCAGACCATGAGTCCTGCTTAATCTATACTAATATTATAAAGTAGAAGAGTTTGTTTGTTTGGTTGAACGCGCTAATCTCAGGAACTGCTGGTTCAAATTGAAAAATTATTTTTGTGTTGGATAGTCCATTTATCGAGGAAGGCTTTAGGCTATATAACATTACGCTACGACCATTAGGAGCGAAGCAGGAATGAAAAATGTTGCAAAAACTGGGTTTTTTTTCCTTTCGTTTTCTCTTATGTGACGTAGACAAAGTGGCGTGGGTCAGCTAATTCACTTATATTTCCATTCTATGTTGGAAACTAGTCTTCACATATTTTAAATTTAATTTAATGTTTTTAATTTCAGGCAAGTGAAGCATCAAAGGCGACAGCAAAATCTTCAACAAAATCTAAACCGGCAGCAATGCGAAATCTTTACTGCTCAGCTTGCAACAAATTGTTTAAAAATATCAAATCCTTTGAAAATCACGAGAACAGTAAGAAACACAAAGAAAACGTAGCTAACATGATACTAGATGATGATATTGAAATATCAGATAATGATCATGAAGAGGCTGATGGTCAGGAAATACCAGTGAATGAAGAAAAAGATGAAGGTAATCAACTGAATGGTCAGACGAAGGAAGGTGAACAAATTGAAAATTCCACTTCGGATATAGAAGACAATGAAGATAATGATTTCAGAGAAACACTAAGTGATGATTCTGATAAAGTTCAGGTAAGTGGCTAAATGTACTTGTAGTTTGAAAGAATTACCCCACAATAACAAAAAGCTTCCATTAATGAAGCATCAATTTAAATAAGCAAGAGTCCTAAGGCATGATAGCATAGCAATCTACATAAGGTGGCCATTTTCTGCCGGATGAGAGTTAGAGAGGCTTTTTTCTAGTATTGGACTGCTACTACTTATTTTGACGAGGCATGATTAGCTTCAAAATAAGTAAGATCTTTTATTTGTATTTTTTATGTGCGCTTTAACCAATCCAGTGAAACCTTATTTATACTGAGATCAAGATGTGTTTTGATATCATGTTTTATTTTTATTTTTACAGGCTTTACCCAAGAGTCACAAAAAAAAGAAAAACAAAAAGAAGTTTATACCAATGCCAGAAAGTGAAGGCAATGACAGTCATGATGAGATGAGCTTCAATGAGATTGAAGGTCCATCTCGTAGCAGAAAAGCCAAGAAATTCAATATGTTGAAGAGTCAAATACAAGCTAAAAAAGAAGCAACCTTGAAGAAAGGGTCACAATCACAGACTTCAACAGAGAATCTGTATGAAGTATCTAGTACTACACCCACTGATGATGCATTGGGTGAAGCAGCTTTGCCAAAAGACAGGCCTGCATTACCCAAGACACAGAGGAATATCAAACCAAAAAAGATGGTAGATAGAAAACCAGTAAGAACTAAAACAAGTGAAACAGAAGATTCAAGCACAGCATTGACCCTCAGGTGTGCAGTCTGTGAAACAGACTTCCCATCAAAGAATAAATTGTTTGATCACTTAAAAAAGACAGGGCATTCTGTACCTCTCCCGCAGACTAGCTCCACGCCACCAACTAGGAAAGGTAAAAGAGCTAATAGGTAAACATGTGCAATTTAGATAGGATGGAAGTATTAACTAATCATTGAGAATCAATTGATTTTCTTTAAAATCTCTACAAGTTGTAAAAGTGACTTTATCAATCTATTTATTAAAATTATGATCATTGTCATTAAAAGATATGCCTAAATGGACTTTATTGTTTTATTGAATGTAACCCCAAATAAAATATCTGTTGTTATGTAATGTTTTTTTGTATTCATAAAGTTAAACACAAAAAATGGTACACAATATGAAAGCTATTAGCATAATTAATTATATGTATATAAAATCACATTGATGCATAGATAATAATTATAATGAATGTACTTATAAAGTAACTAATTAAAAAATTGGTTGAATGCCAGTCAACCAAATATTACAAGGATAAGGTAAGAAATACTAATCTTAAGCCACTCTTAGGGGTGTATGTGCTATTTAGACAATTATTTATACTCAACATTAAAAAAATTAAATATAAGTACTGACTATTATGCAATGCATGTAAATAAATATTACATAGAAAACATCTAAACAGTAACAAATAGACCTATTGCACAACAATAAAAAACTATTCAAACTCTGGAATGTCAGCAAAACTGTAACCAGGGTATTCCTTATAGGCATAATATGCTATCCTTATATGATAAGCCCCGGGCAAGAACATAATACAGCCTAACACTATCATAGGCCACAAACGGTCAGAATACTTAGTATCTATGTGGCCAGTAACAATTAAACTGCCAACAATAAGCAGGGTTGTACCCACAACAAATAAGAACGCTGCGAGTGATATTGCTTTCCAGGGTATCTTAGGCGGTGGTCCTTCAAATTGTGCATCGGAAAACCCACTGTCGTCATTCGATACTAGACGATAGCCGTCATGCTGTCGTCCAAATCGGAATCTGGACATCTTCAAGTTCTTCACTTGTTCTGTAAGTACAATAAATTATAGTTAAAACTAATGAAACACGAATACCAAAATGAAAATAAAACAATAATACGAGCACTGACGACGGGTTCGACAAGAAAATTAATCTTTACATACACAACAACACCACTAAAAGCGTTTTATATGCAGTTATTACACAAGGCTATAAATTACGTTTAGTAATATGATGAAAATGTGTTTTAAATCATTTTTATTGTTATTTTTACAAGAAATGTACCGATTTCAATCTCAACCATAACAATTTTTGACAAGACAACAAATGGGAACTGTCATTGTCATTTGGACTGACTGTCACCTGCAGTATGTCAATTATATTAAGGCGCGACCTCTTGTATTTTGGCTTTTTTTTTATTAGCCTGCTTGTGTGTCGCACTGCGGGGCAAAGGCCTCCCCTTCTCTTTCCAAACCTCTCTATCCTGTGATATCTGACCATGTTCGCCCCGCAAACGAGATCAGATTGTCAGACCACCTTTGGTGCGGTCAAAATTCAGCCCAAAGACGTCCACTGCTGGATATAGGCCTCCTCCAAGTGTCGCCACATTGACCGGTCCCGTGCGACTCGCTGTTCTAAAATACTAAATAATTCAAATGTCGCCTGTAAGTGCCGCAAGAGAGCGCTAGTTTGTTCCATTAAATAATATTTGTGTTCTGTGGAATCCGCCATCTTTAGCTTTAAACGTAGTGATTATATACTCTGTGTAATATAATATATTTACAATTTTAGGTCCATGTTTACAATAATATTATGATCGTAATGCTGGGGCTACACTATCGCGATAGCGCGAAGATTTGCGTTGTCGCGACACGTCTGGCCAAAGAATTCGTCTATCGCGATAAACTTCGCGAATACGAATGCCCTTCGCGCCGCTGTCGGTAAATTGCCGCACATCAAAGGGTTTTGTCGCGACAAAGTTCGTGTGGTTGGCTACACTTCGCGCGCTCTATGTAGTTGACTGCGATACTCCGAGAGGTTTGAACGTGTTTGATTGAACTTTTTAATCACGGATTGGTATAATGAGAGGATAAGGAAAGATGTAGTAAATAATTGTTAGCCGCCATGTGATACATCGCAACCGCTTCTTCCATGTTTTCCCGCAAATGAATTATCGCGTTCTAGATTATCGCGACAGTAGAAAGGTTTTTCCAAGTGTGGCCAATCACTTCGTCATAGAGACACACAACACACCACCCACACCGACACCGACACCGACACTTGGAAAAACCAACCATTCGATACATTTCCGTGTCGATAAGGAACCGTATTCGACTATCTCATTTCCGAACCGAAGAACTATCAAAACGCAATTCACAGATCCGAACGGATGCGCTTTTTTCTATCCGATTGAGATAGTGTTTATGGGGAACGCTACAAAATGGTAGTAAATAGATAATCGTGGTAGAAAACTTAAGATAGTAATTAAAATTGGTTTATTTGAATATTTCGTTCTGTTTAATTAGGGATCATACAGCTAGTAACATAATAGACAGCAACGATACAAAATTATTTTACTAAAATTAACTAATAAAAACTATTTTCGAATAAACCTGCTTTGTAAACCGCCGTCTATAAATAGCCGTCTGTGAAATTGGCAAAGCGGATTGTTTTCTTTTTTTTATTAATACTATAATTTTCTATTTTCTTAAAAGAAAAAATTACTAAGTATTTGATATCAGTTTGATAACTAAAATTTATAATGAATATTACATTTCTGTAGACACATAGATTTTATGTAAATGCGGATACATCATTAAAATTCGGTCAGTAAAACAACTAATAAAACACAAACAACACCGGACAATAAGAAAACTTCATTAACTTACTTCAGGCAGTGTTTAAAAAGATTAGTATTTTTATTTTAATGAAATAAGCTGGAAATATGGTTTATTTCTTCGTTTAAATTTTGTTCGATATGACTCCCAATCAGGGACCATTTTGGTTACCCATTGAAAGGGTTTTTGATAGGGTTTTGACAAAGTGTTGTTTTAAAAACCATTTCATATTGGTTACCATTTTTTACGAAAACCCTCATCAATGGATAACCTCTTCCAAACCCTTTCGATATGATTACCTGTATATTCGAAAACCCTTTCTTGGTGGGTTATACTTTTTAATGGTAAGTCGTTTTGAACGGGTTACCCCTTCAACGACTGTAAAGCCGTTGAAGGGGTTACCAGTATTGTAATTTTATCTCTCACGTCTTTTCTTTAAAGTACTAAACTGCATACATTCGGCAGGAATGCGTCAAGTCGCAACACGCAGTCTAGGCCCTAGCGATGAGTAGCGACTCCTTACACATGCGATTATAGTTATTATAACAGAGTTTTTAAAGTTCAATTTTATTTTTTTCCTGGAAAAGTCGGGATTGTTTCCTACATAATACAATCTTGTCTTTTTTACGGAATCATAAATAGTCCGATAGCGCTGGGCTGTTTTGATGCTAAAGTTTCAAAAATTTTAAAGTTGCTTATTTCTTGCCTGTGGCTACAGTCGTACCTGTGAAGCTTATTATTGCGTTTTGTGTCACATCTGACTATTGCATTTTCAGTATCTCGATGATTTTAGCCTGCAAACCCCGTTTGTAACATTTTCGACAGCGAGGGACTAAATAAGTAATTACTGTGCTTTTCATTGCGAATATAAGAAACATAAAAATAAAATCATGAGTCAATCGAAAAACAAATCGAGTTCTGATTGCCGCTTTTCCACCTATTTTGTTTTTTTTTTCTGTGGCCAGTCCGCTATTCAGGAATTCTGGGATATTCACCCTAATCGTATCAGTTAGGTACTACTACAGTGGTCATTATAACGAAATCAACTATCATTTTCTTTTCCTCTAACAGTGATCGAAAAGATAAATAGTCAAATTTTTCCCTAACTAAAGTACCTAAAATGACACAAATGAATATAGTAGGTTAGGCAAATGGTCCGGAAACTATATGCGAAAAACAAAACAACTTGAATATTTTTGAAACCTCAAAACCTAGCGCTATCGGACTAAAATGTCATTGGATCGTCTCACTCATTATTTTGTGCCCGAAGGGAAGGGATAGGAGCTGACTCAAACTGTAAGATTTAAAAAACCGAGGCGACATGAACATATATATTTAAAAAAAGACGTGTGGCACTCGGGGACTGCCGCGGTAAACTATTGCATAGCATTTTTATCAACTTATGCAATTATAATTATTCATTACCAGGCGCGGTCGGCGCGCAGCCAGCGCGCGGACTGCTCGCACGCACGCGGTCCGCTCGCTTGCGGCGCGCGGACCGCGCTCGGACGCCGCAAAAACGACGGGGTGTTATAAGTTTGACGTGTCTGTGTATGTGTGTGTGGAATATTCATTATAAAATTCATAATTTCATTGCCGAGCCTGAACATTCAGTCTGCGTTTTGTCCTCGAGCCGGCAAATAGCGGAAAATAAAATACATAAATAATTATAATTGCATAAGTTGATAAAATGGTTACAAAGAAGGTCTAACATCAAATGTATACAACCTACAACTCCTAGTTTCGGCAATATATTAAAAAGAAAACTAGCTTGTCATTGTTATTATCTGACATGGGGTGTTAGGTTATTTTCGTTACGGAATTTCTGGATTTGGTCTCCACGCTCAAGGCCCGCGATAGAAGCTATGCAATAGCTTAAAAACTTAGATCCGTAGCAATCGACGTTAGAAGAATTCGTGATTTAACTGATTTAGAGACAGCCCGTTAAGTTTATTTCCATAGCATGATGTCGTACGGCATTCTCTTGTGGGGCAATGCCACCGATATTCAAACAAAAAAGGGCAATTCGTTCTACTTATAAACTAAGTCCCAGAGGGCGGCACGCTGCACCCAGTAGTAACCGATGTTCCACAGGGGCGGCCCCAGAACCCGGGCGTCTCTTCTGTCCTGGTTCGATGCAGGAACCTCCCGAAACAGTCGTGTCTGGTGAGGACTTGCGTCAGGCGAAAGGTGAGGACGCCGTGGCGCCTCTCAAGCCACTCCTCAAAGAGGGGACTTATCGCCACTATTGTGGCGTGCCCTTCACGGGGTTTGCGACGGTCGCTCTCTCCATGTCGCCATGAGATCACGACGGAGTCTGTCCGCTGAGCGGGGCGAAGACTATCGCCTCCAGATCCCACGGCGGAAATTCGGCATGGCCTCGCCTCGCCGCAGATTGTGCGGTATCCACGAACTAGATTTACGAACTTAAGACCTGCTTGGAGAATGAATGTCATCCATGGTCTAACGATGAAGACAGAAGGCAGATGCAAGATGTCCTCAACAGTTTGCAGCAGCTATATTATTATTAGGCTTATTTCACGTACCTTGATGAGAACTCAAGAGCTGCCTAAAGTATGACTGTCATCGAAGGTCAGCAATGGAGACGGAAGGCAGTTGCATGAGGTATCTACGCAAGAGTTTACTGAAGCTTTTTCATGTTCCGGCTCATTTTTTGCACCTTAATGAGAATTTTAACTAACTACTAACCTAACAAGAGTAAAAGTTTCATCCAAGGTCCGACGGTGAAGAGGGAAAGCAGTTACAAGTGGTCCTGAAGAGTCGTGGTTGGACTCATTTCATGGTCCTTGATGAGAATTTTAGACCTAGCTGGAGTATGACTTTCAGCGGAGTATGATTTTTTTTACAAAAACAGTGAATCCTTTTGAGAGCTAAAGCGGTTAAAGTTACGCAACAATCATGTAGCACGGAATTGTTCCTCTTAAAACGAGTCCGCGATAGCATTTCATGTCTATCTTTGAAGGTTGACTCACACTGTCTAACCCTCTCTCTCTTATGAGACGCAGACGAAGTTGCGCGGGTCAGCTAGTAACTTAATAAAACCTTTGTTTGATTAATTGATTTCGTTTATTTGTCACTGACTTCTGAAGCTTAAGTTATTTTTCCTTTTTTGTGTTTTTTGCAGTCGGTTTAGTTTTTGCAAAAAAAAACATTTTTCTCTTTTTAGAGGTTCACCCTTCACAGCGTACTGGCGTGATGTTATGTTATTAACTGGTGTAAACAATAGATAGCCATGAGATTTCAGCAATCCCAGTCCATTTTCTATCATTTATTGAGGAATTCCGTTGCCTATCTCCGAAGTTCATCATCAGATCTTCACCAAATTGAAGTGGGACCACTCTAAAAAATGTACTCTTTCGAAAACTACCCAAATCGCTTTATATGTGCCTATACAATTTGAAGATTTCGCACTGTTTCTCCAGGATTCCATCATCAGATCCAAAATTTATGATTATGGGACCACCTCTGAAGTATACCCTTTTAAACAAAATAAAAATAATCCAAATCGGTTCAGATATCTTCGAGTAATCGGAGAACATACATAACAAAAAAAATAAAAATTAAAAGGTTCCCACGAATTGAGAACCTCCTCTTTTTTGAAGTCGGTCAAAAAAGAAATCACCGTCCTATCAAACCGAGTAAGAAACACTTAATGAACGATTCTATATGATTCCTAACTTCCAAGGTCAACATTACCTTTTCCTCAACTTCAACGTAATTTAAAAATTATTTGATTTAAAACCCTATGGTTACCCCGACAAAACCCTTTCAAGGGGTTATCTTCTTCAATTGGAAACCATACAGGAGCCGGTAACATCTTGTACTAGTTAACTTATTGAGAGGGTTGCCCTAACGTTAGTGTTATGAAAGGGCTACCACTTCCAAGAGGTAACCCTTTCCGTGACTGAAGCCACACAACATGTAACCCTTTCGAAAGAATTAACTTATATTCGGGGTTGTACGGTCCCTGCTCCCAATAGCAAACAGCTGTCGGAAAGATTCGAGTCTTCTTATCGAACTGGCCCCTTATTCACAACCATTCGATACGTTTCCGTGTCGGTAAGGAATCGTATTCGACTATCTCATTTCCGAACCGAAGAACTGTCAAAACGCTATTTACAGATCCGAACGGATGCGTTTTTTTCTATCCGATTGAGATTGTGTTTATGGGGATCGCTATAAAATGGTAGTAAATAGATGATCGTGGTAGAAAATGAAAAGTAGTAAATAAAATTGGTTTATTTGAATATTTCGTTGTGTTTATATAAGTAAATATACAGGTAGTTACTTAATAGACAGCAAACAAAACAAAACGATTTTATTGAAATAAAATAATATTAATTTTCAAATAAACTTTATTTCGAATAATACCAGCTTTGTAAACAGCCGTCTGTCAAACTGGCAAAGCGGAAACGGTGTTTTTTTTTTAAGTAATATTTTATTTTTTCTTAAAAGAAAAAATGACTGAAAAACTGTTAAATATCAGTGGTATACAATTCTTGCTTGTTAACTAAAATCTAGAACGAATTAAACATTTTTGAAAACACATTGTATTTATATAAATGCGGATCCATCAATGAAATACGGTCAATAAAACAACTAATAACTCACAAACAACACCGGACTATAATTAAACTTAATTTACTTACTTCAGGCAGTGTTTAAATAGTTTGGTCACAGATAATATAATACTAGCGTACAGATACCCCATCCCATACAAAGAAACGTGACCGCCGTAACTACGTCATTTCTACGGGCTATTCGGGCAAATGTCTAAAGTGGCTGAGCCCGGCTTGTTTCACTAACCTCGGCTCTAGATGGAGCTACCAGCGTTGACTCGCCAGCTTGTGGGCCGCGACCAGTTTATTTTACACAAATTTACACCAATAGATGGCGTTAAAACCATACTCTACTTTTGTACTACCTAAAAACCTAAAACTAAGGTAGCCCCGTGACCTTGAAGCTTACGTCGTTAGTCACTCGACAATCGACAATAATAAATTCACGTTCTTTCATGCCTACTTTGCGATAGCGCATGATTACTTGTGCATGGTAATGGTACAGCTAGGTACATGTTTTTCGGCCGACTTAGGTAGTTATTTGTTATGTTCGGCGTCAAACGTTAACGAAAAATATTATAAAATATAACAAGTCGTTCAGTCAATTAGAATCATTCATAATATCGAAAGACGTAGCTCTTGAAATGATTATTTGTTTTTTTTATTTGTATGATATTTTTTTTTAATTAGATGACTTATAGGGAGAGTTATTTTTTAACAGCGTCAGTTTCGAGTGTGTAGAAAACATTTTATTTTAATTACAAGCTGTTATTACTTAACTAAGTAGCAATATTTGTATGTTGTGTTGGTACCTACCTACATAAGTAGGTAAGTATTAGGGAATGCAATCTCGCGAGTTTAACGAGATTGCGCTTGACACGGACGGAGTTGCGATCTGTCGGTTTAGTAGAAGACTGGTTGTTTCTTTCATTTGTTATTTTGATAGATACGTACGTCAAAGTTTACTACTTAGGTCCACGATCACCGAAAAGATAACGGTCTGATTATCTAAAAACAGCTGGCACTGTGACATGTTCCCTTACTAAAAGGTCTGTTAAACATTAGATATTTTTAGATAATCAGAGCGTCATCTTTTTGGTGAACATGAACCTTAGAAGTTTGTTAAAAAAATATAGATAGAGACGTGAAACAATGCTTGATGCATATATTATGTCTACTAGCTGTTGCCAGCGGTTTCTCCCGCTAGAACTCGAAAATTGGAAAGGAACATAAAATCGGGATAAAACTATCCTATGTGTTAATCCAAGTTATACTCTATTTGTGTACCAAATTTCATTTAAATCCGTCCAGTAGTTTTTGAGTGACAGAGTAATAAACATCCATCCAAACTAACTTTCACGTTTATAATACGAGTATTTAGTAGGATTGTCTTATAATACTTATAATGTTTTTTTTTTTTTATTTATTCAATCATTGTGATTGCAAAATGTGAACTGTTTGTAGCGGACCATACCGACCGACAATTGACAATTCCTAAATTTAACGCAGTAGCTCCTAACATCAAAATTATTGACAAAAGTTCTCTTCGTCTCCTTGGGTCTCCAATTTTCGAAAACTCCTTTCCCGATTTCATCGAGGAAAAAATTCAAAATTATAATGATATTTCGGAAAGGTTGCTCCAAATTAACATGCATTCGGCCATCACCATCATCCGTTATTGCTGTTTCGGCCCTAAATTAACATATTTCTTACGTGCTTCTCCTTTATGGAAGCACACTCATCTTTTAGACAAAATCGATCTAATCATAAGAAATTCTTTATCATCCATTTTAAATGTGGCTTTGGACGACCGGGCCTGGACACAAGCTACTCTACCCATTCGTATGGGAGGGCTCGGCGTCCGCAAAATTTGTAGTATTAGTTTACCGGCTTTTATTTCCTCGGTTCATGGCACTGAGAAATTAATCAGGAAAATCCTGGCTTCCACACTGGTTGATTTTGATGTGCCGTGCTTCGCCGAGGGTATAAACGCTTGGAAACTCGCTTGCCCGAACTCTGAAGAACCCGATTACCCATTTTCCCAGAGACGGTGGGACGAGCCGCTCTGCAGAGTAGTTCAGATCAATCTACTGAACACGTCTGCTACTACTGCTGAGCGTGCGCGCCTGCTGGCTGTGGGTGAATGGGAGTCGGATCTTTGGCTTCATGCACTACCTTCGTCGAACACTGGCACATTGCTCGACGACACCACTTTCCGCCTCGCTGTTGCTCTACGCCTAGGCGCTCCATGTTGTTCTCCTCACCGCTGTCACTGTGGTGAAGTTGTCAACAGCCTCGGACACCACGGCCTGTCATGCAGCCGAAGTGCGGGCCGATTTGCGCGGCACGCGAACTTGAATGACATCATCCGCCGATCTCTTGTTTCCGTCGGTGTTCCAGCTTTATTAGAACCCAACGGTTTGGCACGCGACGATGGCAAGAGACCGGACGGTATGTCTTTGTTTCCATGGAAGATGGGTAGGCCTCTAGTGTGGGACGCTACATGTGTCGATATTCTTGCGCCTTTCCATCTTCCTAGTTCATCGTGCTGTGCAGGGGCTGCCGCTGCGGCTGCGGAGAACCTCAAGCGGTAAAGCGTAAATATAGTAACCTTATTGGTAACTATATTTTCGAGCCGTTTGGGGTTGAAACTCTAGGACCGTGGGGTCCGAGTGCTCACAGCCTTTTTAAGGAAATTTCAAAACGCTTAGTTGACACTTCCCGTGACCCTAGGGCTGGCTTTTACCTTGGTCAAAGGCTTAGCGTTGCCATTCAGCGTGGTAATTCTGCCAGTCTCTTGGGGACATTACCAGTTGACAGCGTAGAGGAGGAGTTTTTTGACGCCATTTTTTAAGATTTTAGTTTAAGTTAGTCAGTTTAGTTCATTTTAGCAAATTGTAAATAAGAACGCATTTGTAAAATAAAAATCATTGTGATTATTTGCAAAAAAACACACAAAACTGCCAATCTCGCGAGATATCGCGGTATTGTTATTCATAAACGAGAGATTTTGCATACTCTAGTAAGTATACTTAACGGCTCGGATCTTGAGCGCTAGACGACCGAGTAGGGATGACCTTCCGCATTGCACAGACTAGACGCCAGTACATCAACTTACCCCAATCTGTCAAATTTTCCTAATCGAAAATGGACCTTCTTCTTTTGTTATAAAGTTGAAAATCGATTAAATCAACTTTACAGTATTGATTACGTTTACTTGCTGGCGTCTGTACGCTCGCGCCCATAGAAAAACACGTAAGCAAGCGCTAAAGATCCGTGCCGATTGATAGGTACCTAAAGTCTTTCCATTCTACTATTATCCAACCACTTGCTGGCGTTTGATTGAACTGAATGTTGGACTGAGAAAACAACAATTTTATGAGTAAGTAGGTACCTACCTAAGTTTCGAGTCGCTTAATTTACCTACTTTTATCAGTTTAATTTGAATTGCGTTTTGTGCTACAAGAAGAAGCATCTAAGGCCGCGTTCCGAGATAGGCTGTAATCGATTTGAGCGTCCATAAACCCGTTCCGTATTACCGTGAGCGCGATATCGATGTTCCTTGAATCGTCATAGGTGACGTCATGACAAGCACCACCATGCGATTACACCGACCCTGCGCCAAATAAATATCACCATGAGCGCTGTCAAATGACCTAATGACAGAACTTAGCTGTCATAATCGTGAAAACTAAATCGGAACGCAAAATATTAATGTGAGCGCTGTGAGTGATTATTTCGTATATCGGAATGCACCCTAACTTAGTCCAAGCTTAAACCATGGAACCAGTTTTTTTTTTTTGATTATGAGCAATAATCCGATGACAATAGTCCTTAATACAAAATTGACCACCTCACCTCAGAGTCGGTTCAGTCGTGATTGTGTAAAATACATACAATAAACTGGATCGAAGATAGCGTGCCGATTATAAATAATAATGATTAAAATATATAATGAATATAATAGAAATCGGATTTTTTGGACGTGTACATTACACGCGTGTGCGCGGCTTGCAATGTATATGTCACCGTTGAATTGTGAAACACGTTAGATTGTAAAATAACTAGAGAGATTGTAAACTCTCGAAATATTGTCAAATGAACATACGTGCTACAAAACGCATTATTTTTCGTAAAATGCATGCGATGGTAGTCAACTCACTTCAACTCAGGTCACTATAAACGACTGTGTCGACTCGGGATTCCAGTTTCATCAAGCGATGTGAAAAGATTTTATCGTTGATTTCATTTTAGATTTTCTTTTTATGTAAGTAATGTTTCTGGTACGGCTTCAAGGTCCAAAATTGTAATTTGAGAGCGCAGAATAGTCAGATAAATGTCTAAATATATTTTGTTTTATGTTATGATATATTTGCATTTAATAAATATTCCTAGATAAATGGTAATGTGTTATGTATAGATATTGAGCTGTGTAGTAAAACTCAGAAAATGAAAACAGCGCCATCTATTGGTAGAAATAAACATAACCTGAGTTCATCAGATTCACAACGTAGTACAAATTCTATTCACCAGAGGCAACACAATAATTTATTTAGTAAAATCATGGAATTGGGAACTAGGAGCCCATTATTCCTTTTTTTGTGTTAAGGGGATTTTTTAAAACAAGTAAATGCTTTTTCCACAGTCAAATTTAAACAGATAAACAAGCTTGAAAAACAAATCGATACATATAACGCCATCTATTGAGATTTTTTTGAACTATTTTTTCTTTCTTCGCAATGAGACCCCATGGTTTGGTATTTTTTATTTTACTGAAATAATCTGGAAATATGGCTTATTTCTTCGTTTAAATTTTGTTCGATATGACTCCCGACAGCAAACAGCTGTCGGAAAGATTCGAGTCTTCTTGTCGAATTGAACTGTCAAAATTATTCGATTGCGGATTTGTGAATAGCGTTTGGATGACATCTTCGACATCTAAGACGTTCGATTCGGTTCGGAAGCGAGTCGAATGGTTGTGAATAAGGGGCCAGTACTGTCAAAATTATTCGTTTTCGGATTTGTGAATAGCGTTTGAAGGAAATCTTCGATATCTGAGACGTTCGATTCGGTTCGGAAGCGAGTCGAATGGTTGTGAATAAGGGGCCTGTACAAAACTGAGACGTGTTAAAAAGTAATATTATAACGTTCATGTCTTGAAATCGGCGTTTCATTAAGCGTTAAAGAAACAAAAGACACTCGCATCCAACGGATTCCCGCCACTTTCACCAGGTTATAGTGCGAGGTTTTCCAACAAATCATCTTCCTGTTCGCGGTCGCCACTCCAGAACTTTTCGGCCCCAACGGCCTTCCGTTCTGCGAGCAATATGCCCTGCACACTGCCACTTAAGTTTGGCAATTCTTTGGGCTACGTCGGTGACCTTGGTTCTCTTGTGGATGTCTTCATTTCTGATTCGGTCACGCAAGGAAACTCCGAGCATAGCCCTCTCCAATCTCCATTGTTCTTTGGGTGACTTTAAGCCTTTTGATAAGGCCCATTTGACATCTTGACTGTAATCTATAATCACGTTGATATGTACCTAATTTATGGCGATAAATAGAGATTTTTATTATTATTTATTATTTGTGAGCGACCACGTTTCGTTCCCGTAAGTAATCACCGGCAACACACACTGGTCATATACTTTCATCTTGAGACACTGCGGTAAGTTGGACGAGAAGATATCGCGCAGCTTCCCGAACGCTGCCCAGCCTAGTCGGATTCGACGATTGACCTCTTTCTCGAAGTTACACCTACCTAACTGGATCGTTTGCGGTTTATCCCAGGTACACATAATCGTCTATAACTTCGAGTGTAGAGTCTGCGATCTTGATAGGATTTGGTATGACATGAGCATTCAACATGACCTTCGTCTTGTCCATGTTCATTTTAAGACCCACTCTTTCCGAAGTCATCGAACATTGTTCTGAGGTCCGCCATGGTCTCAGCCATGACCACTATATCGTCGGCAAACCGAAGGTGAGTGATGTACTCGCCATTGACGTTGATGCCTAGCTATCTCCAGTCCAGAACCTTGCCTTGAAGACGTCCTCCAGTGCAGCGGTGAACAGTTTCAGAGATATGACGTCTCCCTGTCTTACCCCTCGCTGCAGATGGGTAGGTTCCGAGGCTTGATCCTGAATGTCGGACTGACGTGGTGATTCGCCGCGGTCATTCATTCATTTTCATTTAGAATTAAATAAAACGAACAAAACATGCTTGCATGCTTGCTACAGTTTATTCTGATCGTTAAAAAACACCCGTATCAGTGATACGGGTGTTCGGTAGCACAACGCAAAATGTACTTTGGTGTTGCTTTTTCCGATATGCGGTTGCGTTCGCTTAGAAGAAAATATGGAATGTTTGCTCACCTTTAATTTGTTGCAAAAAAAGCGTCATTTGTTTGAATACTTCTACTTGTTCTAGAAGTTGTAGTAAAACTGAAGCAATCGACTTGATAAAGATGTGGGTAAGTTGGAGGCTATTATGCATTGACTATCAATCCATTTACATTCGTATTATTTCTGATGCTCGATCTTATTAGCAAAAGATTCTCCATCTGTGAAAAAAACAAAAATAGGTATTTATTCTTTCTTGGTACGTACAAATTAAGATGATAGCCAGTACATATGACGACCAATAAAGCTATATAACCAGTTCTTACGGGTCTCTCATTGTACAGGAAATCTATACAAAGCCAGGTAGTTATAGGCAACGCGACCATGTTATACTGGAAATGTATAGCTGAATGTGTCGCCGTCTGTACCTAGGCGCAAAATGTCAGTCCTTCCATATTTATTTTACTCAATTAAATTAATACAAAGATTAGTTTAGTAGGTTTGTTTTTTCAATGAAAGAAAAACAATAATTCGTGACGCCAAAAGTGCGTTGAGATCAAGCACCACTATCAAAGCCGCCAGCTGAGTGTTGTCGATACACATTCAAAAACTGTGTACAATAACAGTTAATTCGCAACACGTTGATTAATGACAACCAAATCAAACCATCAGTCACTACCCTAGGCAAGTTGACTCACACAAACTCCAGTATGATAAAAAATGAATCACTGGGAAATCCCGGAAAGTCTTCCTTAATAAGGAGTGACCGTGATAGGAAAGCTGGCTGGCCGCTGCAGTGTTCCCGTAAAAGCAGCGAAGTTTGTTTCAGTTAGGATTCTACATTGAGGTTTAATAAAGGATCTTCTTGGCACGAAGTCTCTTTAGTGGGCAGTGTGAAGACGTTTTTCTGAAAAGCACCGCCCTTTAGAATCAACGAATAATACATTATTCTCGAACAGAATATTACTCGCACAGTACGAACTGATCTTTATGAGAAAACTTTAACTCATGAAGTTAAAAATAAAAATAAAAAAACATTGCAAACGAGGTCTCGAAATTCAACCAACTTACAAAATTTGGCAGCGTACGAGTTAATTCGTAGACGTTTTAGCTTATTTTGTGCTGAAAACTTTAGCCCATTTCTTTTAAAATGGACAGTTTAAAAGAATGGATGCCAAAAGAGTAATTATAATATTTTACATGCAACGATTCGAACGAAGCGAAGTCTCTAATGAATTTCTGTGGTCGTTTTCACGATAAATAAACAAAATCCGGAAATGGCCCCGTATTCACAACGCTTCGATTCGAGAAGTCGTATATCTATCTCACTCGTATGCCAGAAAGGATAGACATGCGACTTGTCGAATCGAAAATTCATTCGTAGCGTTGTGAATACCTGTGCCAGTTTCCCTAATCAAGAGAAGTAAGATTAAACTGAAATAGACAAAGGGAGTAGTATCTATTCTTCGCTCTAGAGCATTCCGTTTTTTCTTCAAATTCGACATTGAGGTACACCTCGTACATTAACCAACAAAACCAAGCACAGCAAGTTGGCAGCATTCAATTTAGTCAATGGGTATAAAACGAACGCTACCCGAAACCCAGCACGTAAAATCCATCAAAATACTACATGCTAGAGCTATTATGCACGTAGCATTTGGCATGTAGAGATTATCCTAATATAGGTGGCGTTGTATAGATATCAGTGGCGAGGGTTTCATACAACGCGAAACCTACCGGCTGTCCTTCGGAACAACCACTGTACTGCCCCCGTATTCACAAACGCTCGTAGTCTCAAAGTCGTATGTCTATCCCTTTTTGGCATAACGAAAACAAGCGAGATAGACATACGACTTACCGAATCGAAATCGAATCGAAGCGTTGTGATTATGGGGTCAGGAGTCTACTATTGCCAAAAGCAAAACAATGTAGGTATGCAGCTAGGACATGATTGCCCAAACACGAATAAAACTACAAATGGTTCAATGTATGGTTTTTTCAAAAAGGCTTAAAGTCACCCAAAGGGCAATGGAGAGGGCTATGCTCGGAAAATGAAGACATCCGCAAGAAAACCAATTTAAGGTCACCGACGTAGCCCGAGAAATTGCCAAACTTAAGTGGCAGTGGGCAGGTCACATTGCTCGCAGAACGGATGGCCGATGGGGCCGAAAAGTTCTGAAGTGGCGACCGCGAACCGGAAAACGACGACGATGTTGGAAGACCTCCCACTAGGTGAACCGATGACCTGGTGAAAGTTGCGGGAATCCGTTGGATGCGAGTCGCACGGGACCGGTCAATGTGGCGACATTTAGGGGAGGCCTATGTCCAGCAGTGGACGTCTTTCGGCTGAAATGATGATGATGATGGTGACCGGCTTAGTTGTTACAAAAATTTACCCTTAAAGGTATAGCTGGTGTTCATGTAACAGTCAAAACTGTTAATCGGTCAAAATCAATCGGTCACTTTTGACTAGTGTCAGTCAAAATCCTTATGAAGTTAAAATGCGTTTCTGCATCGAAATTAAGTTACGACTAAAAGGTCCTTGAATTATTACACGATGTTTTACCAAGAGTCACAACAAAAAAACGAAGTAACAACCTAATAAGTTTAAGTAAATGTTAGTTGTTGTTAAAATAGTTTTCACCGGTCAAAAGTAGTTTTGACTGTGACATACACAATTAAATCATTGGATAAATGCAGATCGCTACAATCACATGAAACGATCCTGTAACCTATGATTACCACGCCTCGATTACCTACACGCTTACATACCACCGCCCTCAAGGAACTGCTCACGCATGTATCAGGACGAACCACAGAAATATTAAAGGACGAACAGTCACGTCTAATAATATGTATACACTTTCCTTAATATTATAGCTATTTTCGCGAGAAATAACGATTGTAACTATGAGATCGGATCTTTTTCATAAAAATATGAGTTCCAGAATACTATGCACGTAATAACATTAAATTTTAATCAGTACATTACATTAGAAGAAACACTATTGAAACAATCTTAAGTGTTTACATATTATTAGACGTGACTAAACATCGTCAAATAACTGAGCTCACAGTTACTGTTTCACCTGCTTGGACTCCTGTTGTTTGCAGGATCATACTGTCTAACAATTCTCAAAGGCTTTAGTCATCAGTTCCCTACATACCAACAAACAAAAAGTATCTTAAAATATTTGGATAATGTAGCAGCAGTATTTTGTTTGTTGTTAAGAGGCCTGCGGAGCATGCGAATTTCATACTAACGTAAAACCAAAATAATTTATAAATCAAACATATTCTTAAGGTAGTGTGTATTTATTTTGATTGGATTACAGAATATATAGGTTCCCAAACACATATTTTGGATGTACGCCGATTTAAACAAGAGTTACGAGAAAAAATATTTTTCTATAGAAATTTTAAATTCTGTAATCCTATAATTAGATATTCTGTAATCCAATCGAAATATATACACACTGAATAGGTTTCCAAACACATATTTTGAATGGACACTGTTTTAACCAAGAGTTATGAGAGAAATAAATTTTCTATAGAAATTTTAAATTCCTCATAATTATCATTTTGGTATTACGTTTGTATGAAAAACGCATGCTCCACCGCCCGCTTAATTTAACCATTTTTTTGTTGTTTTGCCCTGTGTGAGTCTAATTAATACTTTTTCTTTATTTTTTTCAGTAAGTGGCTTTCAGAACAACCACTGCAATCTGACCTCTTTATTTATACCGAACAATTTTGGCACAATACTCTAACTACATAAAATACTCTAGGAAAAAAATCTTCCAAATTCGAGCTCTGTGCAAAAAACTTAGGTATGATTTTCCCCATCGATTTCGTATTCAGCACGCCCAAGTGATTTCATTCGGGCTCCAATTTCAGCAGTAGCAGGTAATGGAGACCTAATTTCCAGCCCACGTACAATACTACCCACATTGATAGGTTACCTAAGCACCATTTTTCTGTAAATACCAATTAATTAACGGATCGTGATATAATACGTAGTTCAGGTAAGATATCACCGTAGCCACCCGCTACGCCGTAGCAAGCGTAGTGAAATAACACAATAACTACCATTCTGTGCTACGAAACTCGCTTTGTTTTAATTGCCTGCTGAATGTAGAACTTTGCTACGTAGAATCGTAGCCATGTTCATTACCTAGGCACTCGTAGCTCGTAGCAGATATTACATAACCGTTATAATGAACTCGACACAGTATAAGTATATGAAAATGTCAATTAAGTTGCTACGAAGTTAATCACAAAGACATTATGTCATAAAATACACCGCCTACATTAAATACTTGTTATTGGAATATTACGTAAATAAACGTGTGTCGTCGTAAATAAATCTGTGATAAGGTATAATATGATTTGTTAAGCGTTTTAAAATATATGAAAATACTGTCATTTTATGATGACAACAATTTACTTAACTTATATTGTCACTTACGGGATATCTTCCGTGATTATTTTTTATGTTGAGCTCCCGATATTTCGACGCTGTTGCAAGCGCCATGATTGCGGGTTGACTGTTGAGTCACAATATAAGTTTAGTTTTAAACCGTGAAAGCCTAAAACAGTGTTTAACAATTTACTTATTTTGTATTTAGGTATCCGAAATTCCCAATGCAAGTTCCGAAGCCTCAACTTTTTCAGAGAATGAGCGTATTCGGTGCTCGCGGTTTATCACTGTAATCAACGATATTATGAGATCCCCAATTCCAGTTTATTTCATACTAAGTAGGTACCATAAATGTATAATTCATATTAATATCGGCCGACTTATGAACGTGAATATAGCTAAAAGAGTATTAGGATATGCATATAGGTTGGTAAAACTAATAAACAAATAATGGAACGGAAAGTACCTATAAAAATTAAATGAGCGTTATATATTTTATGATGTGTATCGTATACAGGGTGTAAGGGACAATACACACTAAAACGCGACGCTGCTTGCAAATTTTAATACAGCGACTCAAAATACAACTTTATTAACCACACAAAAGATACACATTTCATTGCGACGTGACTCGTGGCGGTGCAGCGCGAAATCACTGGCCTCTTCCAGTACCGTCGCACCGCGTCGCGTCGCGTCGCATCGCGTCTTGGTGTGAAGGGACACCGACAGCCCGACACACAAGCTATTACCACTTATTTAGTACCTACATCATTCTGAATCCGTCCACACAGAAAATTTTCATCAGTAATTTAAAAAATACAGTAGTTCTATCTATAGGGTGTAAAACACCTCTTCACGAAGCCGAAAGGCACTAGTTCTCCCCATCATTGCGATCATTTTTTTGTTCTACACCATACCTGGGAACCTTCTAGTTACAGAGATATGGGGGGTCAAAGTTACAACTTTACGACAAGTTTTTTTTTAAAGACAAGTTTTTTTCTAAGATTTTGCCTTTTAACACCTCCACGGCTCCCGTACTATTCAATTCATCCATCAGCACAATGTTTTAAGTGCGTTACATTAATTTCTACCACAAAACATGATTTATAACCTCAAAAATAAAAGTTGTTTCCCAGCAATAATTTTTGCGTAAAGTTACTTAGTTTGATGTACAGAATGCTTGGATAACGGCTTTGTGATGAGGTGGTTTACACCCTGTATAGTTTAGCACTTTTGTAGGAAGCAATTGTAAAGCGGAATCCGTTAGTTCGTCGGTGTCACTTCCACCACTGTTTTCTCATTAAGTACATTGGGTAAATAAGTACCTATTAGACACGAGGGGTGACCTTTGCACGGGACTCGCACAAACAATCAATAAACATGCATTGTGCAATCACACTCTATTGGCATCCCATAGGTACTTAGTATTCCCATAAATTGTAAACTTAACGGACACTCGGAATTCAAACCCTTCCTTGTTGATCGAACATTACGCGGGGGAGCTAAAGTGGGTATCCACACCAATTGCATTTATTTTTGCTTTTCTATCTTGCAAGTGGCCAATCTGATGGTATGATCCGTGTGATCACAGACATCTATCATCATTAGTAACCGCGATTCTTGTTTCTTGTCGCGCTGGCGGTCTGTGTCGGTTGCGTACGTGTTTATGTCACCGGAAAATTGTCAAACACGTTAGATTGTAATCTCTCTAGCGATATTGTAAACTCTCGAAATATTGTCAAACGAACATACTGCTTACAATAAAACGCATTATTTTTCGTGAATGCAGCGATGGTAATCAACTCACACAGTGTGGAGGGAAGTAGGGGTCCCCTTTGCCCAGTGGTACAACTCTCATGAAAATATATTATACCATTCCTGAGAAATACCGATTATTATAACCTAACCTTAAAACACTTTATATTCCCCTGAAAAGCGAAGTCGACGGTGCCCCGCTTCGCGGGGCACCTATTTCCGAGTGCAGGGTTTAAAAGAACCTAACTAACCTAACGGCGGGTGCCCCAAGTCCCGATTATGGGGCCTCTGCCCCATACATCTGCATCTGCATACTTCCCTAAGTTCAGTTGACAATATTTCGAGAGTAACGTGTTTGACAATTTTACGGTGACATATACTCGTACATTGTGTTCTATATAGCACCATACTGCGACGCTGACGTCAGCGGCGATCGACACCGTATTTTGTTCTCGCTGCTGAAGATTCTTAAAACCTATGCTCACCAATTGCTGGTTATTAGGCATAGGAACTTGTCCATTATGATTGGACTGAACCGTTACTATAGAACTCTGCTACTATGCGTTTATACGCCAGTATGCGTCACGAAGGAGACTGCGGATTTGTGCATTGTCCTTGACCTGATGCCACTCGCCGCAGCGAACACATACGACTCCATTGCTGCTGAAATACTCGCGCTAATGTATTGGACGCTTCCGTTCTTGATGCAGTAGAGATCTTTAACTACGTCGGTATGGTATGACGACACAAGTTTCTAGGCTGTTGGAATTTTTCTAAAAATGTTTTTTTTTTTATAATTCTAAAAACTTTGGAATAATACATTAGCTTTAATATCGAAACAATGTCTGTGTACTTCACTATGGCAGTTCATGGTGATGGATTTTTCTAAAGATTGAAAAACGGCATTATTTTTCTAAAATTAAGGAAACTACGAAATAATACCTATACTTTTAAGCTGTAATACTTTGTTCATGTTATTAATTTGTATACAAAAAATAATAAGAAACACTCATAAAAATATTCTGTAAGAGTTCGAGTGGAATTTTATAGTTTGTAATAAATGCAAACCGTTCATGCGATACCCTATTTGACCTCGTTACGTCTTTTAATGTTGACTCCCTATTTTAGACCCCTTTTGTAGTAAGAACGCATTTCAATTAGTTGCGTAAGTTCCATATTATAATATGATATAGACAAATATTGTTATATTATATTAAATACTGATAATAATCTTGAAAATTTCCTTGTTCATTTTCTTGGGTCTACGAAACCGCTATCCACCTAAAGGTACAAATACGTGACACCTAAGTGACCTCATATTTATTCCAGAAGAGCAGATAACAGCAAAATATTTAAGTAGTATCGAATGATCAAACAAGAAAGGCGATACATTAAAAGCTTATTAAACAAAGGATGCTTGTCGGTTATCGAATTTTAGCGAACATGATGACATTTTACTAGCTGTACTAAGCTGAGAAATAGGCACCATCCATGTTTATTTCTGTCAATTAGTTTTATTATCAAATTGGGGCTTTTTGGGCCGCGATAGTCGTTAAACTTATTACGATATCTCGAAAAATTAAAGTGCTGGACGCCCTGACTGCGCCAAGCGAAGACCCTAGAAGTGAAAATTGGAGCGTTTCTTGAGGCTTCACGCGGTTCTTCTAGCTAGTGCTAGTACCGTGACAAGTAAATCCTGTATTGAAGAGCGTGCTCGAAAAAGAGGCGGTTTTTGGACTACGCTAAGTAAAGTCTTCATAGAAGTGTGAGCTAAGCGAACTCAAAAAGTTTGAGCTTTGTACATCTAGATCACGATAAGTGTAGTTTTCATTGAACAGCGACCGTAAGAACGCTTGAAAGATTACAGCTTTTTGGGCTGCGATAGATAAAACTTATTAAGCTACTAATTACGAGCATCTTATCATAAGAGTTTGAGGTTTTGGGAAGCTGAGGAAGAGAGCCTTTCGCCCCAGCCGCCACGGGAGACGCACCGGGCGTCGGGGCCAACGTGGTGGCTACCGGCCACCGTAGACGCGGGCCTGTGGACGGTTAGCTATGGGCTAGCTAGCCGTCCGTCCGTCTAATGACGATAATCCGTGTCGACGGCGCGTTCGTGTTTCACGCGCGCCTCAAAGAGATGTGGCCGAAGCCTGCTGGGGTTGCGGGCCTGTTCGAAAGAGATACCGCGGCCCCGGAACATAAAGGGCGAGGAAGGAACATGGATGGCTCAGTAAAAGTCTGACACTCCCTCCCGCTGCGCCCAGAGTGGGAGAAATTATTTGAAGATTTCCCATCCTAAAGAAAAAACTAATAATAAAAAAAGGGTTGTGGGAAGATTGTGTGGTTACTTTTCTCCACACGGGGGCCCTTGTTTCTCAAGGGCTCCGTAACAATAATACGGCTGATACGGTGGTAGCAACGCCCCTGGTTATGCTATTATGTAAAACTGATGTGGGAAAGGCATTGGTATAGACCGTATAGATACTGCAGTAGTTCATCCATTGATCCGTTATGTCCAAGTTCCATGTATCATTTTGAATAACAGATCTAGAGTCAGGTCTCTAGAGGTGATGGAAGACTTACAAACAAATCGTTAGTCTACAATAAACATTGTGTCCTAACCTTGTATAACAACGAAATGCGAAGCAACGACGTCCAGCCAAATCTATTCAGCTGTGACGATGACGTAATTGTCTATAACATCTACCTAAAAGTTCGCATCTCATATACAAAAGTATGTAAGTACTTAAGTATAGTTGAACGTTGTGAAAACTTGTGTAATAAATAATGACGTCAAAATATTATAGGTGAAAAATAGTTGGTCATGTAGTGGATATCAACAGCACGTCTATGCAAAATTATTTTCATTACTTAAATGTAATTTAAGGGCCGATCGTTTAAAAAAAAAATTGGGTCGGTCGTAAGAGTTAACGTACTGTAGTTTTTGATGTGTACATACTAGAGGTACATTTTAAACGATGTAGAAATATCTCTCAGGCATGCTGGTTTCCTCACAATGTTTTCCTTCCATGAAGCAAGTGAAAAACATGAATCTGAAAAATCGGAGTGCGTGTTTTGGACCTCAGACGTGTGACATGGCGATGTCCGATGGCGTCAGTCACAGGCATAGATCAGGCATAGATATAATAACACAGGACTAGACTATCGCACCGGGCAGTGACAGTTATTCTCGATAAAATGAGTTTTTGTCGATCTCGATTTATCGAGAATAACTGTCAATTTTATCTAATCGAGTCCTATCGAATCCTACGTACTTGTTACTATAGATTTTCAGGTAAAATTTCAAAGATATACATACTTGTATCTCTGAAGTTTTACCTGTATTACTATTGTAATGTCGCATAACAAGCGACATCTTTTTTTGCTTTAAAATAACTAATGCAAACCTGGTTCTTATTGTCTAATGTCGGTAGTTTTTGTTCTCATTATAAAACATATGGGTATTAAAGGTAAATTCGCGATAAATACCCGTTTACATATGTTTTATAATGTGTTCAGATCGTGGAAGTTTTTGTTCTCTCGAGTATTATCTAGAAACTAAATTCAAAAAGTCCCGATATTTAAATTTCACTTAGTGTGGTTTATAGTTTGTAGCAATGCAGATACCCCTCGTGGCGTACGCGTAAACATGTTACGAAAACAATAGGGTGGTGCTTTTCTAGTTTTATTTTAACTGGTTCCTTTTGTCCCCGTACTTCGTTTTGTGTGCACCTTCAGATCAATTTGTTACTTAATTTATTTATTTATTTATTTAACAATTTATGTGCACACTAAATAAAGAGAAGAAGAAAGGAACAGAAAATAGTACAAAGGTGATGCTTATTTCTAAAGAAATCTCTTCTAGCATAGGTACCTGCTTAATATATTTTCTTAAAGCACTTTACTTTAATTACTTTATTTTATGTTATAGTTGTTTCGTTAATGTTTATTTGTTAATCAAAAATGGTTAATAGTTTGAAACTATACTATTTATCATTATAAATAACTAAGTATAATTATATTTTTATAAGTTTTGTGTGGCCTACAATTACAAAGTCCGTAATTATAGTAGGTTTCTTAGCTTTAAGTCATCTTATCATCTTGTTAACATTATGGATTTAATTTGATTAAATTAATCTGATTTTACTTATCGAAAACTATTTGTAAGTTCAAACTAAGTAAGTATGTACTTATAACAACATTTTGCTAAAAAAAAAGGTTCAGATGTAAATTAAGGACAGTGGGCTAAAACGTTAAATTTTCGTTAATTTTTTAGTAACTTTACGCCACGTACGTGATTTTATTATTCGAAGATTTTTAAAAGCATCATTTAAATCCATTATTTTAGTACAAATATTTGTCATGGTCAGTAACGTCACATGTACCATTATACAATTTCACATGATATAAACACAGACATTGTTGTGCCGCTCCTAGAATTCACGACAAAAGGAACATCACGAAGTATATGAACCATGAAAGATACACAAACGCGAATGTCTATTTTGATCTATTTATACACTGATCTATTCAGCATCCCGAATAAAAAAAACAAAACAAACAAAAAAAAGTAGTTAATTTTTTTTTTTTTTTGGCAGCTGAGTTAGTCGTAATAGTGACGCGAAAATGGCGTAAAAACTAACATAACAAATAAAAAAGGAATTTGGCACATTTTTTTTAATTTTTGACAGCTAAGTTAGTCTTAATAGTGACGCGAAAATGGCGTGTGCTTAGTAACAGGGTGGGTGTCCGCCATTGCTGGAGCCGCGCCAAAACATAGAATAACAGTAACTGTTCGCGCCCAGCGGTGAAAGTGCCGCCAATCGATACCACCCCCGATAACCTGATACAAACAGCTGATCTTAACAGCTACACTACCTATATAACACAATATTTCACCCTCTGTCTGCATATTTGAATAAATAACATCCAATCTGTAATCTGTTATGTTAAATCAGCCAAAGAAAATACTGTCACGTACGGTACTGAAAATTCTTTAATCTACAGAAACGTCCACGAATGTCAAAGCTTTGAAAGCTTTTGTTGATGTACCGTACGACCACGAACACAACTTCTAACGAAACCTGGCTTCAAATCATCCTATACTAAACGTTAATAACAATAAGTTAGCAATACAATAAGAAAGAAAGAATATAATATAGGTCAAAACCGAGGATTATAAAAAAAACTTGTATAATGCTCACCTCGATATGTAGGTAAGGCGGCAGCGCGCCAGTATAGCACATGTAGCGGCGCTGCGTGTTGGTGTATTTAGTTTAATCGCTTGCGGCGCACGAGGGCGCATGCGCGGTGCTGCAGGCGCGCGCACCCCCGCCGGCTCTGACAGCGCGGCCCACTCCGCCGGCACCGCGACCCCGAGGCACACGCGCGCCCATCGCTCGCTACGCGCAGCAACGCCGGCCCCTCGCGGCCTGAAGCCCTCGCAGGCGCTTCCATCACCCTTACACTCGACGACACTACACCACCGGGGGCTTACCGCCACGGACGCCGGCGTTCGCACACAGGGCTCGCCGGATAAAAGGTATACCTTTCATTATGTGCTTGCAATGACATGTCCGCCCTGGATCCGCTATTCATTTGCGGTACAATGCCACATTTAATTGTTTGACGGCTAGCAAAAAAAATATCCGTTCCTGTCTGAACACCTGGGGTTGCTGCATTATGACAAAAGAGTGCGAACGCGATAGGAACCCTCGTTCCCCTTTTGTCAGCTGCCGTATGTTGGTTATGCCCATAATCCTCTAACTGACGAGTAAGGCATTGTGTTTGACCTTTCCTCATTACGGCTTCCACTAGAATCTGCATTATGTACTATGTGTAGTTAGTAAATCATCTATTTTCTAGTACTTATGACGTTTTACTTGTGCGTAACTCCGTTGTCTAGGACGTCTGCCACTCACACACTTCGTGATCAGAATTCCGTAGTTACGTCTGTTTCTTCTTAGTGCGTGCTAAGGAAGACTAGTGTTAGCTCGGTTTTCTCTCACTCAGTTAACCGGTAACTGAAAATATTGAACGATACTTTCACGATTTTTGTCTAGACTACATTCAGTCTTCGACC
The DNA here is from genome assembly GCA_916618015.1 of Xestia c-nigrum. Taxonomy (NCBI): domain Eukaryota; kingdom Metazoa; phylum Arthropoda; class Insecta; order Lepidoptera; family Noctuidae; genus Xestia; species Xestia c-nigrum. Next base: position 6,748,701 of record OU745256.1, read on the forward strand.
TACGAAAATTGACTTAATAATCAATGAAATTTCACGACTTATATCCCAAATCCATTACTACTTAAGTGAAGCGTTTTCCTCGGATCTCGTGCGGTGTTTCACGGCAATAAAAATTTTAACAAACCACACGGCTGTCGTGCTAAGCGTGTTGACGTCGCAATTTCGCGAAACGGCAAAAGAAACATTATCTTTTTGATGGTCTTTGTTTCCAACACTTTTAATATCACTCCTTCGTTTTGACATTATTGTTTTTAGAAGGTGGCAAGGTACTTTTTACCTTTGAAATCTTCTTGCATAATCTGCGTCAAATCATCACCTCTGATCTATCGGCTTTTTTGGAATTTTAATATTGAATTCTTAAAAGAAACCTACTTTATGTATACGGAAGCATCTTGCACATTTGAATTATGCATGCATATTGCACATAGCACACATTGACATAAAAGAACGTGCTGACACTCAAACCTACCTCAATGGAGCTCCCATTGAGCGAAGCGCATCCAAATGACATGTTCCAAGGTGCTTACTGAGGCTTTCGTACAAACGTGCCTGTATAAAAGAAAACAAACTATTTCAAAGGCTATTGAAGTGTACTTTAAAAAGAACAAAGCAATTTTTCGATGAACATAAAGTTAGGAATTTGTTAATCCGCTTTCGATCCAACATAGTGCGTGGTCTGCACGCACTTGGCTGGCTTTTTTATTGAACTGCACAAATAAGGGTCAATACAGAAAGCGTATTTGCCAACAATACAGCCCTGATGCGTTTATAAAGAGGGTGCATTGATAACACGACATAATAGTTCTTTTTTTTTAATATTGTTTTTTTTATAAAGTTGGGGAAGTTATTGCTAAGCAAATTGACTGCCAACTTAATTATTATCACAACTATAATTCTTCGACAGATGTAAGAAATGGCAATAACGCAGCAAACTGCCAATAACACGCTGAACTTCGAGCTGGTGGTGGACAACGTTCTTGGACATATTTTACTACATTTACATCTGGATAAGTCCGGTTTCCGGAGTCTGTTCCGGTCAGTTTGACCGCAGTAGTGTGTCAGTCAATCGCGATACAGATAGCAACATCATAAACCATTACGCAAATATCTTTGCGACTAGATTTTGTCGCATTTGCAGCCATACAGGCGCGTCGCTAGATCGATTGAAGTACTCGTACGTAGAAACGCGACGGACTTCCACAGATTACTACTATCACCCAAGCTCGTGTTACCGATACAAGCGGATTAGCTAATTGACCTTGCGACGCTGCAGTCGCGTGTCCTTGAAATGCGCTACTAAGTACACGCGTACGCATTGTTGAGGTTAGATCTTTCAGTGTTTCGTCTTCTCTTGTGTCGGGAGTTCGGGACCAACTGGTCAACATCAGCTCTGGTCTTGATCAGAACTTATATTAGTCATTCAACAAGGTGGTAGCAGTACCAAGAGTAGGTACATTTAAGTGAAGTTTTGGAAGTAATTTTCTTTTATTATTTTTATAAACTCATTACGTTTCTAACCGGCTTCAAGAAAGAAGGAGGTTCTATGTTCGACTGCACATTTTTTTTATGTATGTTCATCCATATTTCCGTCAATTATGGACCGACTTTGAAGATTGTTTTAAATATTTTCATCAAGTTTAAAAACAACTAAAAAAATTGTCATCCGGTATCGGGACGTCCAAGTTACCGGTGTTTAATTTAAGTTAATTATATCACAGTGTCTTCTCATAGAACCTCAAATTTTCTTATATTCAACAACAAAAAAATTGAATCAATCAATACATCGATTCCTAAGTTCACTGAGCAACATGGAATATTTTTATTCAGAATAATAAATTATGATATTTTATAACATGGAAGACTGTTTGGGAATTCCAACCTGGTAGCAGCAGCTGATTCCGACTGTCATATTGACACGGTCCCTAGTCGCCCTTTACGATATCCCTAGGTGGCGAAAGGGTAGGAAAGAGAGCAAATAGAATTATTTTCGAAATCATATCTTTTAGACACGTTATGACGTTTCGTCGACGCGCAAAATGTTATACCGAATCCTGTATTCCTGTATGATTGACAACTCAACATAGAACTTTAACGACAGTCTAGAAACGAAAGCCAGCTGTTTCATACAAAACCAACATGACCATAATAAACATCTGCTTATTTTTTTACAATTAAAAAAAAATATGAGTATATATAAATAAAATTTAATAAATATTTTTAGTAAAGTATTTAGTTTCTTTAATCATCATCATCATCTCAGCCGAAAGACGTCCACTGCTGGACATAGGCCTCCCCCAAGTGTCGCCACATTGACCGGTCCCTTGCGACTCGCATCCACCGGATTCCTGCAACCTTCACCAGATCATTTGTCCACTTCATGGGAGGTCTTCCAACGCGTCGGTTCCGGTTCGCGGTCGCCACTTAAGTTTAGCAATTCTTCGGTCTACGTCGGTGACCTTGGTTCTCTTGCGGATGTCTTCATTTCTGATTCGATCACGCAAGGTAACTCCGAGCATAGCCCTCTCCATTGCCCTTTGGGTGACTTTAAGCCTTTTGATAAGGCCCATTGTGAGCGACCACGTTTCGGTCCCGTATGTAATCACTGGCAACACACACTGGTCATAGACTTTCGTCTTGAGACACTGCGGTAAGTTGGACGAGAAGATACCGCCGGTTTCTTTAATAATCAACTTAATTTTGTTTCGTCATTACCGACGAAATATGTGTATTCTATCATGTGCTTAGGTATTTATGCATTTTCAACCTGCAGATTCGATAGTTTGGGATTTTTTAAATTGGACGTATCCACATGTACATCCAATTCTAGCCTACGGACTTCTTAGCCAGGCCTTTTTAGCCAGTATATATATTTACCTTGTCTTAATGAATCAATACAAATACATAGGTGTAACGACGGCAAAAAATATAGCCCTGAAGCACTTATCTTGTCTGAAACATTGAGGTACGAAGTCTCATAGCTCTCTCGTCTAAAATAGAATGTTAATGTTTTATGCCGAATTAACCGTGGCAACGTTTTTGCTGATCTTATCGGATTTGACGGATTTAGGGCTGTCTTATGTCGGAGTTTGTGACGAAAATATTAATATTTCGCGGCTTAGCTCACAGTGTTTTGCGTTATATGTAAGTCTTCGTTTAGGTTTGGTTTAGTGATAGTGAGAATGTTTTTCTAAGCTAAGCAATTAATAGATACTTAAAATAAAGAAACAAGAAAGAACGGGGTAAAAATTAAGTATTAGAATCGCACAGGACAAAAAAATAAAACAAAATAATAAAAAAGCAAAAAAATAAAAAAGCAACATAAATACACATTAAACTAAATTACGATGCCAAAAGACCCCTATCCCAGCATGGATGGTGCTTAAATCCAATGCATTCAGGTTGGTTTTCACAAGACTTATAATTGGAGCATTTAAGGGACCACGAAGTGTTAACCTATTTTCTTCAGCTTCATTAACTTGAAAATATGCAGTTTAGTATGTTTTACTAGCAGCTCTATATCAAAAAGAAAATCACCTCCAGCTATTAACACTGGCATATTTTAATGCCAGATGAAATGGTCTTACATTTCCATATCGTTTGTCTTAAGACTGCGGCTGGTATTTGAATAATGTCTTGCTGGCACTGGAAATAGTGTAGGTCCTCGGTATAATAATTTTGTTTTGACCCAGAAATTCAGGCCCGTAAGGTCTACTACTTCATTATCATCAGAGTTTTCTATGCTGTCCATGTGCATTCTTCTCCATAGAGATCTACGCTTTTGAATGTGAAACTACAGAACTTTCTCAAGTTTCTCTGCGACTTAGCTTTGTTTTGTTTTTTAAGAGTCAAAAGTGTTGTAATGGTCTAATTAAAATAAATGCTTTGGGTTTGAGTTTGGCTTCTGAATTGGTTTTAAATGCCCTCGAGAAACATCCCTTAGACATGCTGGTTTCCGTACGATATTTTTCTTCACTGAAAGAAGTGATAATTATCTATACTAGACGCTGCGCATGAATCCGAAAAATTACAGGTGCATGTCTTGGGTTCGAACTTGTGACCTATGAACTTGCCAGTCCAACAGTCACACCACTACCCTAGCACTGCTTGCACTGATGGTAAAATGCGAAGACCAAAAGTGTCAAAAGTTTACATTTACATCTGTAAATAAAATATATTAGCTAGCTTTTACCCCTAATTTACTTGCGGGTGGTCGGTCAAGTATTCTTTATATTAACCAAGTATAACACTAGAGCCATGGAGGCCGAGTGCCCAACTAGTCTTTCGGGTCATCGCCAAGCGGTTGGTCGACTCTTCTCGTGACCAGAGCGATGGCTTATTTTTTGGTCAGGATCTGAAAGACAAAAAGAAAGAAAAAGCATTTATTAGCCCGACAGGACAACACACAAATAAGAACAAAAAAAAATGGTTAATCTGCACTACATCTTCATCTAACGTGGCAATCCCGCCAGCCTTCCAGGCACTATTTCTGTTGATAACGATGTGGACGGTTTTTTACGCCGTTTTATTGCTTTTTTTCTTTTCTATATTATGTGCCATACTTTTACTAACTAGCCATGGTCTATACGAATACCTAATTTCAATCAAATTCATTCAACCGTTTAGGTTATGAAAATGTACTAACAGACACAGTTACTTCGCATTAATCACACCAATTATAAGGATAGTGAACAATTTTAGGTCTATAATACAGCATTGTTTTGAATTATGTTGCTATAACAACTAGATTATTATAACTTCAATTAAACCAACTATTATCAATAATAACAGCGATAGATATAGAGTAAATTGATTGACAAAACACAACATTATTCTATTAGTGCCGCGTCAAAAACTACGCAATCAAAGTCCCATTTATACAAACAAAATATCGGTACAAGTAAATCTATACAGGTGTTTCACTGTTATTTTAACTCTCACAACAACAACCCAAAAACAACCTTATAGTAACACAAACAATGAACACAAATAAAGATCAGAGTCATATAGACAGAAAGAAATAAAGTATGTAGTATCGCGCAGTACAAGACAAGAAAATCAAAATTATACTAGCTAACTACTATAAATACTAGGAAAAAGATGAGACCAACGAAATTGATACGAGGCCAAAAGACCCCTACCTCATGGTGCTGTAACATTTAAAAAAAAGTCGTAGCGCTGGCTGTCTGTCTAGGTTTGTACTATGTTGCGTCAAATAACCACAGACGAAAAGAGAGGAACAGACGACATTAAACCGAAATCCAACGCTATTGTCCTTGTGCCGGGTAAATTCTGCTAAGCCGCCACAAAAACTAGGCTATCGAGACGGCTCCCATTCAGTGCGGTTATCGATCTTCACTCTAGTACCACTTCTCGTAACAAAAGACACCTTCTTAAACTGGATCGAACATTTTACTTTGCAGCTGTAAAACCTAGAAGCAGTTCTCCCTATCAAATGTGTTTTTTTAAGTTTGTTATTGTCATGTTACGAAGTGAACTTTAAAAAAATCGGAACCGCACTGAAAAGTTTTTTAGTCAACGCAAAAACGGCTGAACTAATTTCTATGAGTAGCACAGTTGGCCCATGACTCAGGACATAAGATACTTTTTAACCGACTTCCAAAAAGGAGGAGGTTCTCTATTCGACTGTATGTATTATTTTTTTTTATGTATGTTCACCGATTACTCGAAGACGCCTGAACCGATTTGAAAAATTATTTTTTTGTTTGAAAGGGTATACTTCCAAGTTGGTCCCATAGCCACCAAATTGGGATCTGATGATGGAATCTTGGCGAAATCGAGGGAACTCTTCAAATTTTATCTGAAAACATGTTGCGATTTTGGTATTTTCTACAACAAGTGAAGCATTTGCGTTTGATAAGAACCATTCTACCATCAGATCTGATGATGAAGCCAAGAGTCACGGAACTCCATAATGAGACAATGTACCATAGTCGTGTTTGGGCTTGTTGTAATTGTAACGGTATGCACTTTCCATGTATCAAGCACCTGTGAACCACTAAAAAGTGAAAAATAAAAACTTTTTTGCAAAAAATAAAACCGACTTCAAAAAAAACAAAAAAGTGAAAAATAACTTTAGCTTCTGAAGTCGGTGACAAAATAACTAAAGCAATCAAACAAAGGTCACCGACTTCAGAAGCTAAAGTTATTTTTCACTTTTTTGTTTTTTTTGAAGTCGGTTTTATTATCACGAAAGTCTGCTGCTCCCATGTGATACTTCCCAACCAAAATGAGCAAAACCGCGGCAAGAGCTAGCCTTCAATAAAACTTAGTAGCACTTACTTGTAGGCTTGCACAATTAAACGTCTTGCCCATGCCACGAATGGAGTGAGGGCCCTAAGAAATGTTTGGAGTCAAGAAGTCCGAAACACGAAGTTTTGCCCGTTCGGACGTACTCAAAACTTTGTGGAACGAACCTCTTCGCTTTGGGTTGCCCGTTTCGTTTTAAATTACGTCAGATCGAGACGCCATCTTTGAGCTCTTCGATCGATATTCTAAATTCAATTTTAAATGCGGGAAATTCTCATATTCCTCGATATGAATGTAAGAATGCTATGAAGCCAAAAGCCATCCCGCATTCACACAGGACTTGGCACTGTCGTCCAAGTAAATCGGGTCAAAGGAATTTATTGTCAATTGAAGTATTATGCGGAACGAAGCAAGTACCTATTGTGCTCCCGTTCGTTCATTTTGATCTGAAAATTCATAACTCTTTGAACTACGCTGAAGAAATTTAAATTCTATGGTACTTAGATTAGAATGACTAGTCCTTTACCTACATAAATTGACTCCGTTGACCATGAAAGTATTATAGAATGACTGGATAATCATATTCATTTGAAGGTTCCTACCGTTAAAAGGATAGGAGACACTAATTTCAAATTAGTTCGGGAAAAAACCACTTTGCATTTGCACGGATCCAAAAACCAATTTTATGACTTTCTCATTATTGTCTTTTCTTTTCTCAGTTGCTCTTTTTTTCACAAAAGGGATCGAGGTCGATTTCTGCCTTAGGCGAAATTTTTTCAAAAACTAAATACGTGGGATAGATTTCCTATAGGTTAAAGTTTATGTGGGGACTCTGCTCTTTTTCAATTCGCCCTAAAATCTAATATCTTAAATCAACAGGATTTTTACAAACATAATTTATTTTTTTATGTTAATTTCTACTGCATTTATGAGTTTATTAGAGTTTTGTTAGTAGCCGCCATTGGTCCATTTTGAAAATCGTCAATTTGCCGACGGGAAATCCACTCACTCGATGGGATTTACCGGCGACACGGCAACACGGCCGTTTGTAGTAACACAACTGCCATCACATTACCCATCCTCTCCAACTCATTTATTCTTCGTCTATCTCATAGATCTATGGTATCTATGTCAAATATTCTAGTCCTTATCAACAAGCCTTAGAAAAATGGCAAAACGCTTTTTTTAAACAATTTCCTTACGGCAACGAAGAAAATTTCTGATGACTCACTTTGAGACGTTACGTTATTAAAATAAATACGGAACGTGTATTCTTTGCATAATACACGTAACGTCAACACAACTAATTGATTACGACACCCTCTAATTAATAATCACTTCATCAAAGTTAATCATGGAGTGTTAAAGTTAGTCATGCTTTGTTGGGATTTCCCAGCGGAAAATTTTAATGAGCCATCCATAATATCCTCGCCTACTGCTCGGGTGTGAATTCCGCCTCGGCTGCAATGACATAGTGTCCCCACTTGTATCAAAATGTACTAATAACAGCTGTTTATTATTATATTTAGGCACTATCAGATTCTCTATTGTTATTTGCTGTCTCTAAACCAAAGTTAAGTCATAGCAAACTCAGACAACGAAAAGTGTACGGTTAAGCCGAACTTTACTGGGGGTGTAGCCGTCAGTATGGATATGATAATACAACGCAGAAAGCTCTTAAAACTCTGTCATTTTAGAGTTCAAAATAATCACGAAGAGGTTTCACGGAAGTGGCAAGTCCATGCTCCGCTCGGAATTCCTGCGACATAATTCACCACATCACGAAATAAGTCATTCCCGCATTCGGAAGCACCCGTATAACAGTAGGTAGAACAATCTAAAAGTCTTTGAATATGACAATCCTTTGAAGTTTTGAAGTAATGATAATGAGCAATCTCCTACTTACCTGTACCTACTCATGCTACAACCGCTGAAAGATAGGAATTTGAATTTGGAAGTGTTTTCTTTTTTATACGAAAGTTTAGTGGCTGGTGCTTTTTTTATTTTATGTTTGGAACAAAAAATAGAACACAGTTTATTGTTGTGATGATGATCTAAAATGTTAATTCCTGTAACTGGCACTTTAAAAACTCCAGCAAATGTTTTCATACTTTCTCCAAACTAAAAGTATTCAACTCAATGAGCCAAGCCTTTCAGTTCAGTGATCATCATTATTTTCATGAAAATGTATAATACATTGAGCGGAGCTTTTACGCAACCCCGCTTCTTTGTTTGTCAGAACATATTCAGAGCATAGTAAAACCTACATGGATATTTATTCAACCTCGATTTGGCGACTCAATCATAACTTGGTACGAAAACGAATCAATAGGAGGGGTGCTTCTGTATTCTCGGCGACATTTTCATTCAAGCTTTGCTTACATATTAGCGTATTACGGCCAAGGACACACTAAATATTAATTTCCATCACTCATTTTTCGTTCCACACAATTTAAGTATTGTTATAAAAGCCTAAGAAACACCATAAATCGTGCCGAATTTAGTTTAACACGCTAAACGAACGATCACGCGAACATTGTTATAATAAAAATCGTTAGAAATATAATATTAAATTGGCTAATTAACGTTGTAAGTGGGTGTGAGATAAATAATTATCAAGAGGACACGCGATGGAAATCTGCATCTGTTGTAATGATGTAAAATGATAATCTGTTGTAAGATGCTACACGAGTGTTTTGGCGCGTCAGTGACGTTGACAGGGCCACTGTTGTTTAACATTTGTGACATGTACAAACGAGTATGATGTGTGCTTGTTCTGATTAAACATGCGCCAAAAGATAAGTACTAACACAGCTTTACCTACAACAGTTGTTAGACACTGTATCATCTTCATTGTTGAATGTGTAAGTACTACAAAGTACGAGGAACTAATTCCAGGAACAACTGACAGGAGTGTCAACAGTGCTATTTAAATCAAACCTGTCAAGATGTCACAATTCATTGCCAGCATTAATTCAGCACTTGTAGCTGACAAGAGGTAGATTAATCATTTTATTGCAGTTGGCAGATTCATTCACCCAATCATTACGCGTCCGCATAGTAAATGCTACGCAGAATTAACTAACAAACTGTTTCATGGAAACAAAAATAAACCATCTTGTAAATTAAAGGGCGCTGAAAAGCGTGTGTTGGAAAAAAAAGACGTGTGGCACTCGAGGACTGCCGCGGTAAAACTATTGCATAGCATTTTTTATCAACTTATGCAATTATAATTATTTATTTATTTTATTTTTCCGCTTGTTGACGGCTCGAGGACCAAACGCAGACTGAATGTTCAGGCTTGGCTTCCCATCACGATGAAATTATGAATTTTATAATGAATGTTCCACACACACATACACAGACACGTCAAACACCCCGTCGTTTTTGCGGAGTCCGAGCGCGGTCCGCGCGGCGCAAGCGAGCGGACCGCGTGCTTGCGCGCCGTCCGCGCGCGGTTATTTTCGTTACGGAATTTCTGGATTCGGTCTCCTCGCTCAAGGCCCGCGATAGAAGCTATGCAATAGCTAAAAACACTTTCCACTTGAATACTTAAGCCGTGTTAACCTAGATACGTATTGAGGCGGTAATACCAAGATGTTCTAGTAATGAGGCACAGGAAAGCCCTTGTAAAGCTAAAGCCGGGAAGCCGGAATTAAAATACGAGAGAGCGTTTAAAATGTTGCCGGTTCATGTTATTTCGTCTAGTGAAATGAAGTTCATATTCATATTCATTTATTTGCGTTCCACAAGGTAAAACATGGTGTTAACAAAAAGGCTTAACCGTTAGAGCTAAGAGCCGTTGTAGATCCTGTCCGAGCACGGCAAAATCTAAATCCTACATGCTTAAAATTAAAATATAGGTAAATGAAACCGAATAATTAGATAAACAAAAAAATAAATAAAATAAAAATGTCAAAATACTGATACCTAAAGTTAGAAGTTAAAATGTCAGTCGTACTGTTGTACAAAGTAACACAGCCAAAAATTAAAATTAAATTATACATGAAAACTAAATAACTATTTAAAACTCACAAAACAATAACATACAATTAACAAGCATACAAGTAATTCTATTATTTGGTAGACAGTTATGCATTTAAAAATACGTACCCGTCATCTGAAGTAGGGAAAGGCAAGTAAAAAAAATAGATCGATAGAATAGAATAGAATAGAATAGAATACTCTTTATTATGTACACCATAAAAATATAAATACAAACATTTTAAACACTTTACAAGGGGTGACACAATGGGCGGTCTTATTGCTAAAAGCGATCTTTTAAAGACAACCTTTGGATGGATTTAAAGGGGAAGGAGAGACAATACTGCAGGTAGCCTGTGGTGTACCATTTACATATATACAATAAATAAATACATACATATACACACGTTAGACATATTACACTTATGTATATATTAAACATATATACATATATATACAAGTGCATATATATCATATATATATATATATATAAATAATAATATATATAACATACATACTTTTAATTATCTTTTAATTATCATAAAACAAGTGCGAACGAACTAAATCAAACATACCTAATAAAAAAATAGAAAATTTGCTTATGGAGAGAGATACAGTTTTTTTTATCGTATCGATATTTTTAAACAGTATCGATAATTATCGAGTGGAAAATATCGATATATCGTCCGTTTTCGGATGATTATTCAGACATATTCCCAAAGCATGAAAACAGTATTTTTATTGATGAGCCTGAACAATTATACAGAGTGGAGAAGACAATACGACAATAAATGAAAACACGCGTAATACTAGTTCATAGGAATAATTCTACACAATTAAAAAAACCCAAAATCGAAAAAAAAAAAACAGACAAAATCTAACTCTTTTATTGGCCTGGTTTAAGGTCTAATTTGCAGTAAATCTAATTTAGCGAAAGTTTTAAAATAGCAAGTTGGCAAGGGGTCGTTAACCTGTTAGTGCTTCCTTAAAATCAGATACATCATGTAGCAAATGTTGAAGGTGAAAAATAATTTGCTTTTATTTTTAGTGACTAAACTACTTGATATTTTCAAATGTTTTTTTTTTTGTTTGTTAGGAACGTCTTGAGGTATGCGTAGTTTAATTTATTGTCGTACTAGCTTCTGCCAGCGGCTTCGCCCGCGTGAAGTTTCAAAATTGACCCATGGGATCTTACTACCGGGATAAAAAGTATCCTATGTGTTAATCCAGGTTGTAAACCATCTGTGTTCAAAATTTCATCCAAATCCGTTCAGTAGTTTTTGCGTGAAAGAGTAACAAACATACATCCATCCTCACAAACTTTCGCATTTATAATATTAGTAGGAAGTAGGATATTAGTAGGATTGTCATCACCACCCTGTATACAATTTAATCAAATCAGTAGTCATCAGATATGGACACGAGACCAAAGTTGCGTTTAAAAAAAAAACAAAATTGATACGAATTCGATACTCTAAAATATATATCGAATATCGATATATCGCGATCAAAAATTATTGACGAAATATATCAATAATTGTATGGAAAAATATCGATATTTCGACATATCGATATTTTTAACCCATGCCTAATCTGAATTATAATTAATAAGGTTGCTAGGGTAAATTACTGGTATTTTAGAATCCATATGTAATCATTCCATTTATACCTGTTGTTCAAGTTAAGGTATGGGTACCTATTTACATCAAGCTATCCTCAAATTAATAGCTCTATTAAGAGGAAAACCCACCGGAGAGTATGATACATTTTCAATCAAATACCTGCTTTTAAACTGACTTGCAACTAAAATTATCGACAACACTATAGAAACGGGATATATGTGATTATGTGCTGGCAGTTGCAACAGTGTTTAAATATCGGATACTCAAAACAAACAGTAAATATGGTAAATATTTCGTTTCCAATTTAAATGATAAAATAAGATACCTGATTCAAAATGTGACATACTATTTTCTCTTCAACAGTAAGATATTTATTCAATCTGATATTTAGCAGTCAGAAAACTATAACATGCTCTCAACTTTTCTTTCTTTCCGAGATTGAATATATGTCAATATGAATATTGAAGTATTATTTACAGGGCCACTATTGAATACCTTATGAAAATTCAAGCGTAGGTCGTACTCTAGCTGAATTTCATAAAGCTCGCTTAGTACTTCGTGGAAATTCATAATTTGATATTCCCTGGATAGTTAATTTACGAATTTTGTTCTCATCTATTTGACATTACAGTTTTAAATGAGATTATTTATAATCTACTACAGAATTCACTGACGGTCGAATATTTTTCAACCTTATTCATCATCATCATCAGGAGTTTGACTCTGACCATCGCCGAGTAAGGTCGTCTATTCAGTTCCGCTTGCCCATCTGGTACAAATAAAAAAAAAACGGACGTCGCCGCCGAGTCGTAATCGTAGTTTGCTAGTATTGTACATACTTACCTACTATTAATTTTAGTCGTTTTGAAATCTATAATCGCGAGTGTTTGCAAATAGTGAAATCTCCGAACCAAAAATTGCAGTGACATATCGTGAACTTAAATAATAATAATAATAATAAATCAATTTATTGACACACACAAGTTACAAATTATACAAGCAAGAAAACCAAAACAATGAGCATACTAAAAGGGGTTACTAGAAGAAACCGTGGGCCCCAAACTAGGCACAGCCTGTATCTTGGTGGCCCAAAAATAAGATTAGCAAGATTATGGTTTAAACATTTACGCAACCAAAAACAGTGTCACAGTGTGGTGCTAGGTACCCTGTCCACGACGCCTAAGGCTGCGGTAGCAGTGCAGCGGACGCTGAAACTCGGTGAACTCGTTTAATTTATTGATCTTAAATTAACACATATTATTTTTCAGCCAACCAGCAGCCACCTGTGTAGAAGTCTGAGATTTCCCAGTTTATCTATCTAGGAATACGTTATTGTGCATGATACTTTCCTCTATTTATAAAACCAGGTCCCCACATAAACAATCCACGTACCTACTATTAAAAGCGCGTGATACCTATTTCTGTGTTAAAAATATTAATCCTTGTAGAAAGTAGACCTGACGATATTAAAATATAAATATGATAAGTGCCCTGGCTTCAACTTTACTGGAAGAGTAGCCAAAATTGCACACGTCTATTATCATATGTTCTGTATATGTTTAGCAATAAACACACGACTATTATCATATTGTGTAAATTCACACAAAATCAGGCCTTGTATATAATAGCCTCACTGAGAATAGCTTCCATGATACCCATAACTTCAGTTTATGCAATTGCCTGTGACATCTGGAGGCCATAAAACTTTCAAGCAAACAAAACGCTAGCCTAACCCTTTAAATCAATAGGACAGAAAAAAATCGTTACGCCATAAAACAATAGAACAGTCTGCTAAATTGTTTTTGTCTGCCTCATTCTGGGTCCCTACGTACACATCTGGCAAAAAACACAAAGGGGGCCCCTGCTCTCTTCTATTACCTACGAAACGAAAAAAATTACAAACCCGAACCATCAACAAAGTAACAAAGCGACGTCTAAACACACAAAACAACGCGAGATTAATAAAAATCCTGGTAAAGTATCACTAGCTAATAAGCCCTTTTTACAGGTACGATAATAACATTCTCCGCAGATTAAACCACCAAGGGTACCCACATTATAAAGAACCGCAAAAAGCAAAAATAGCAACACATGTCGAATCCTAGTGAAGTCACAACAAAGAAAGCAAGAATGGAGCAGCACAACTGTAGCAAACAAGATTCATTATCATCAAATCTAAATATGGAAATCTAAATATATATAATTCAAAGGTGACTGACTGACTGACTGACATAGTGATCTATCAACGCACAGCCCGAACCACTGGACGGATCGGGCTGAAATTTGGCATGCAGGTAGATGTTATGACGTAGGCATCCGCTAAGAAAGGATTTTGATCAATTCTACCCCCAAGGGGATAATATAGGGGATGGAAGCTTATATGAAAGTCCCTCAGTTTTAAAGTTAGTATCTTCTAATTTTGTGTTTAGGCTGACGATTGAAAATTAATTTATGCGTGTTTCAGCGTTTTTGATAACTCCATCCCGAAGGCTTATAAAGGGGATGAAATTATATGTGAAAAATCCTTAATTTTCGACGTAAAAAGTACAAAATTTGTTATCTGGGCTTATGATTGGAAGCTGACGCAACGGCTTTATTAGAATTTCAACCCGTGAGGGGTGAAAAAACAGCAACATTTTGTTTTTAATTAAAGTTTTTATTTTTTGAGTCACCAAAAAGTATCAAAGTTAGAAAGTCGTTGGTTTTTTTTTATTTTAACCCACAAAGGGGTAAAAGGGGGGATGAAGTTTTGCATTGTAGTTGTTCATTCGTTCACGAATAACAGCAGCAGGAGAGACCTTTTGCAGCAGTGCAAGTTAATAGTACACGTGACTTCGCGGCTGGCAGTACTTACCGTTTTGTAGGGACCTAGGTAAGCCGAAGATTATGGACTTACGGCAGGAGCAGAAAAAGAAAGTATGGCAGCCGCCGCTCCTGTGGGTGCCGCCCGCTCGCACCAACTTGCTGCAGCATGCGCCGCTGACTTGCTTCAATTTTACACTGAGCGAAATCACTCGGGCCACATTTTGCGCAATTACTTTAGTTTGTCAAATTAATTAATTTATTCAAAACATAAATAATTTAACTTTAAATGTAACTGCTTTATTGTATTAGGTACCTAAACCTGTAATAATAGTTATATGTGTTGTTTAAATAAAATAAATAAATAAATAAATTATGTATAGTAGAACGAGATAGAATGAGTAATTGTCGATATCGTATTTGATGTTTTTTTTTATTTTGTAGATTTCTGTTTTTTTTTCTCTTCTGCATTTCTGATCTTCTTTTGATGAATGAAGATGAATTCAAAAATGGCGCCGACGAAAGTTTTTGCATTTTTAATCATGGGTGTCGTTTCCGTGGTTTTTGGTTCGCTGATAGTAAAAATGAGGTCAAAATTAACACGGGGAAAAAAGTTAACAGAAGCACAAAAAAAAGTTTTCCTTTTTTTTCTACGGCTTCCCCTGACACTATTTTCACCCTGCGCCACTGTTAGGTAGAGGTGTATCTAATCCTACACCCACATTTCGCACATTTAGCTTAATCCCATCAACCGGGCACAAATAATACAATAACACTTTGCCCGTCCCGCAAATCGAACCCAGGACCTCATGCTCAGTAGCGCTTGCGACAACTCGAACAACGATGCAGTCTCACACATGACCCATCAATATTTTCAAGCGAACGAAGTCGCGGGCAACAGCTAGTAGTCCATATGATTGGTGACGGGAACTGCCTTTTTAGAGCCATAGCGCATCAAGTAAACGCCATATTTTTTCTGACGTTCGACCATCACATGATAAGAAGAGACCTGGCTAAATATGTCGAGGAAAATCAACATCAGCCGAACATAGCACTAGCGCTCGCGGGAAACCTGCCTACTACTGCGAACCTAAGAAGCGCACACGAGCAAAGGAAGAAATATATCGAACAACAATACAAAGATGGCGTTTGGGGTGGTGAAGATATCATCATTGCAGCAGCCGAGTACTACTACATCAATGTAAAAGTATATCAAGCCGGGTCCAATGCTCCCATTACATATCGATGCAGAGATCCACAACACGCCGTAGCCACTATTAACTTATTATATCAGAATAACCACTATGACAGCCTTAGCACACCCATTAACTCTCAAGACTCTGCAACAGAATGCACACTACGCAATACGATAAGCACAAACACAACGTTATCGCCGGATGAACAAGTTGACCCCACCGGATATGCAATACTAGGACCTCCACCCTGCCATAAAACTATAACAGATATTGATAGTGTCAAAATAGCAACCTGGAATGTCAGAGGCACCGCCACACATTCAAAGAAAAATAACATTGACAAAACCTTGAAAGAGAAAGGGATACACATAGCATGCCTACAGGAAACAAACATGAGTACCGGAATATTTAACTCAAAACACTATATCTGGCACCTCAGTGGCTCTACCAAACGGCGTGGCCTCGCGTTACTTGTAAGAAAAGACACGACGATAACAATTCAAATAACAAGAAGAAATACAAATGCCATGGCGGCAGTTATAACAGCTCTCTGCAAAGGACAATCTGTGAATTTGTATATTATTACAACACACATACCAAGCACTAAGTCAACTAAGTCATTTTCCGATCTGATCAACTGTATCAATGCAAAGCCTAAAGGGTCAAACATGATCATCCTAGGAGACTTTCAAAAATCAAAATCAAAATCAAAGCATTTATTTCAAGTAGGCCAGTTACAGGCGCTTTTGAATTGTCGAAACAAAGATGATAATTAAATGTAGCTACAGTCCCAGTCACAAGACATAAAAACTGTGAAAGTACTGTAGTTGCCCATTCCCTAGCGTAGATCTCTATGGAGAAGAACGGGCAAGAAACTCCATGGACACTCTTTTAAATCATAATGTTGTTACAAAATCTTGGTTACATCATTCCTGTTGAGATGGTGCATTATGTGAGAACAATGTAGCAAGATGTGCACGATAAAAGTGTCCATAGTTAAAACTAACAAAAACAATTCAAAAGTAAAATAATTAATTAAAAAATAAAACAAAAGCCGTGGCAACCAAGAGCTGACCAGTCCCAACCGACAGCGCCCGTTCACGAACATGACGCATGTATCAGCACCATTCAACTCAACCATTTTGAAGGGAACTAAATGACCCGACACACGCGCCGCCATCAGCGGGACATTTGAGTGAGCATGACATACTCTTAACCGCCAGGGCACATCCAAGTCAAAAAATAAAAATAAAAACGTAGGTTTCCAGCGAATGATAGCATTCTAGTACATGGCACTCACACAATATGGGATATGAGGTTATATAATACTAAAGATATTGAATTTATACAATGCAAAGATAGTTGTACAATCTTCAGCAGCTCCAACAATACCATTTAATGCTATCCATTTATGCGCCCCTGTCCTTGTGGAGCAGGACCGGCATTGAGCCAAGCATTTTTATCAGCGATATAATCGTCCAATTTGTAATATGCTTGCTTACACAGTGTGCGTTTAATGCAAGTTTTAAATTTGGTTTCATTTAGTTCAAGAATGCTTTGTGGAATTTTATTATAGCATTTCAAACAGTACCCCATGAAAGACGAGTCTACTTTAGCGAGTCTGAAGCCAGGCTGAACTAAATGGTCTCTATTTCTAGTACTGTAATTGTGTCTGTCACCTCTTTTACCAAAAAGATGCAGATTTTTTCTGACATACATTATGTTTTCGTAGATGTATTGACAATATACAGTCATGATGTTAATTTCCTTAAACAGTTCCCTTAGAGAATCGCGCCTACGAAGATTGTATATGGCTCTGATGGCTCTTTTCTGCAGAATAAATATAGACTCAATATCAGCAGCCCGTCCCCACAGCAAAATGCCGTAAGACATTATGCTGTGGAAGTAACTAAAATAGACTAGCCTAGCGGTATCTACATCAGTGAATTGACGGATTTTTCTAATGGCATAAGCTGCTGAACTTAAGCGCCCCGCAAGAGATGTTAAATGAGAACCCCATTGAAGCCTTGAATCAAGCGTAAGCCCCAGGAAAACCGTTTTATCTACGAATTCGAGTTTTTCTTTATTCAATAATATCTCACAATCACTACTTTTAACATTCGGTAAAGCAAATCTTATGCATTTCGTTTTTTTTTCATTTAATACCAAGTTGTTTGCTGTGAACCAATTATGGACTTCAAGTAAGGTATTATTCACGTCATTTAGATTTTGGGCTCGTCTATTTATCTTAAAAATTAAGGAAGTGTCATCGGCAAATAATACCATATTTTGAGGTTGGTTTTTCAGTAAATA
Source organism: Xestia c-nigrum (assembly GCA_916618015.1). Classification (NCBI taxonomy): domain Eukaryota; kingdom Metazoa; phylum Arthropoda; class Insecta; order Lepidoptera; family Noctuidae; genus Xestia; species Xestia c-nigrum. The sequence goes on from OU745256.1 coordinate 6,766,885, forward strand.
GGGTAGATCATTTATATATACTAAAAAGAGGAAAGGACCCAATATTGAGCCTTGCGGAACCCCCATTTTTACTTTCAAGCCCTGTGAATTAACACCATTTATTTGAACGTATTGCAGTCTATCACTTAAATAAGATTTTACCAAACTAAGTGCAAGTTTACCTAGTCCGTAATGCTCAAGTTTCAAAAGCAATGTGTCGTGATTTACACAATCAAATGCTTTGGAGAGGTCACAAAATATTCCTACTGCGTCTTGGGACTCTTCCCACGCCATGAATATGTGCTTTAATAAGGTTACACCGGCGTCAGTTGTACAACGTCCCTTGGTGAAGCCATACTGTTGATCGTGTAAGATTCATTTAATGCGCACATAGGAAAGCAAGACATAAAAACCAATGGAAATGAAACGATATACAAAATTGGTGCTAACTTGCTGCACACAATATCGAATAACAATGGTGAAATCTTATTAGATATAATAAAAAGAGAAAACCTTAGAATAGATACATCAAGAGGCAGATCAAGCCTAAAAATAACATGGAAATCTGGAAGCAGAAAATCGCAAATTGACCATATACTTACTGCTGCGGACGAGCCAAATATATTTAAATACATAAAAGGCGAGTGGAGAAATAATATATCAGACCATAAAATTATTTTCGCGGATATTATCATTCCGAAACTCAAAAGGGAGAAAAGAAACTCAACACTGCATATGCTGAAACCCAACGAAAAACCAATGCATGAAGAAGAGGAAAAATGCGAAATATTCTTTAGAAACCTAAGCAGAACACATCCTTCACAACGAATGAGAATCACATACGATTTTTACAGGAGACATATAATGAACAAGAAGCGCAACAACAAACAACATTTTATACCCATGTCAAGGTGGGAAGAAGAGATAAAAAAGTCAGCAGGTCCACGCATAGAACTCCTACCCGATGAAAACCCATCAGACGCAAGAGAAAACCCATCAGAAGAGGAAATAAGTGACATCATTAAAAGCATGAGCAACGGTAAAGCACCAGGCGCCGACAAGGTGGTGTCAGAGCTATTCAAAGCCTTGCCAACAGAAATGCTATCGGAAATTATAAAGCACATGCAGGCAGCATGGGTAAACAATGATATACCAATGTCTTGGAACAAAACGATCCAAATTCCGGTGCCTAAAAAAGCAAAGCCAGACGGAATTAATGACTACAGAAAGCTATCCATGTGTAATGTGGGATATAGGATATATGCGAACTTTCTTCTAAGCAAACTGGATGCTTCAATAAAAGAATTAGGAAGTTACCAAGCAGCTTTCCTTCGCAATAGATCGACCGACGACCATATGTACACACTTAGGAGAATTCTCGACGAGGAATGGAGAGCAGGCTCAAAAACCTATGTGCTGGCGTTAGACATCGAAAAAGCTTTCGATACACTGGATCTAAACTGCCTAAGAGACATTTTAGTAAGCAGAACTAACAAATTTCTAACAAATAGAATCATTAAGGCATGCATGAACGAATCCACCTGCATAAAATGGTTTGGGCAGCAAACTAAACCGATGCACAAAGGCAAAGGAGTCAAAAAGGGATGCCCGCTGTCCCCACGGCTATTTACCATAGTAATGGACGATGTTCTCAGAACACTAGAAGAAGAAATAGAATGCCTTCATCTAGACCAAGATCATGAGATTCAACTTCCAATAATATTGTCATTTGCAGACGATGTGATAATAGCAACAAATAATCTCAGTGAACTGGACGAAATAGTTACCAAAATCAAACCGTTACTGGAATCAGTCGGACTACACATTAATGAAACGAAAACAAAACTAGTAATCAGAGACCCACACAGTACCGAAGCCCGAAGTCATATTAGAATTGGAGTAACCAGTATTCAACCAGTAGACGAAATCAAGTACCTAGGCACGTATATAACATCGACACTTAACAGAAACAACACAGTCAACGCTAGATGCAAACAAGCGATGCGCAACTCCAAGGCATTAACATCCTTCATAAAAAACACAAAAATGGAGTGGAAAACCGCGCGGCTTATCTATAAAATGGTCATAGAACCAGCAATGACCTACGGTCTTAAGGCAGCAGCACTCACAAAGGCAAACCGATCGAAACTCAGAAGATACGAAAGACTCATTCTTAAAGATATGATAAAGAGTACGCGAAACCCTCCGAACAGAAAAACACGCGAAATTCTTATGGGAAAAACAATAACCAAAAAAGTTAAATGCCTACGGTTATGCTACTACGGACACATCCTCCGGCGACCAGAGCGGCACGTACTACACGCAGCTTTCAGATACAAGGCAAAACGGTTAAAAGTTGGAAGACCAATATATATGTCACCGTAAAATTGTCAAACACGTTATATTACAATATAACGTGTTTTTTCTCGCGATATTGTAATGTCTCGAATTATTTTCAACTGAACATACGGAAGTATCTCTGCCCCCATAATCGGGACTTGGGGCACCCCCCCGTTAGGTTAGTTAGGTTCCTTTAAACCCAGCACTCGGAAATAGGGGCCCCGCGAAGCGGGGCTCCGTCGACTACGCTTCTTAGGGGGAATATAAAGTGTTTTAAGGTTATGTTATATTAATCGGTATTTCTCAGGAATGGTGCATTATCTTGTCATGAGAGTTGTGTCACTGGGCAAGGGGGACCCCTCCTTCCCTCCACACCGCGTAAGTTGACTACCATCGCATGCATTTCACGAAAAATAATGCGTTTTGTTGTAAGCAGTATGTTCATTTGACAATAATTCGAGACTTTACAATATCGCTAGAGATATTACAATATAACGTATTTGACAATTTTACGGTGACATATACATGGAACGAGTCACTCCAACAAGACATGGAATATTTCAATATAAGCAAAGAAGAATGGATTCAGCTAGCAGCAGATAGAGAAAAATTCAGATCAGCCACCCAGGAAATATACCAGCTTAGCGAAACTGACAGCGAAACAAATACTACTGATGAAGAAACATATACGAGAACATGATATTTCATCGCAATCACCAAAAACGAACATGCCTCTCCAATGCTAAAAGAGAACAATCAGACGAAGATCAAAACACCAATGCTCATTCCTATGGATTGTACCCGTCTTTACCACTATTCCTATATTGGCTCTAGGCTGCATAGTCGGTCGATTGTGCCCGACTGGCTGCGGTTGGTCGGGCTTCCTCTCCCATCCCAGAGCATGTCTTTCCTTACAAAATCGTGCCCCCTGGTGTATCCGGCTTGTCCGGGTCAGGCTTGCTCCTGGCTGGGTGTGGTGCTCAATCATCATCATCATCATCACCTTATTCATCATCATCATCATTTCAGCCGAAAGACGTCCACTGCTGGACATAGGCCTCCCCCAAGTGTTGCCACATTGACCGGTCCCGTGCGAGACTCACATCCAGCGGATTCCCGCAGCCTTCACCAGATCATCTGTGCACCTAGTGGGAGGCCTTCGAACACAACGTCTTCCGGTTCGCGGTCGCCTATGGCCAGCAGTGGACGTCTTTCGGCTGAAATGATGATAATGATGAGGTGTACAGCCACAGACGCCAGCGTCGCCAGCAAATATAGCTACCCGAAACTGCCAAATTTTCTCAATCAACCTTGAATCTAATGATTTAGTGATAAAGTTGAAAATGTAATTTAAAAAATTACAGTATCAAGTAGCTTGATGTCCTGGCGTCTGTACATACTCTATTACGAGTAAAAGCTGAAGTAGGTACAATTACACCTGCTTAGTTTGAACCGGCATTACAAAATGCGGCCAGTAGTCTAATTTGGCATCTATGCGGTTTTGGATGACTTTGATGAATACTTTATAAATATGTGAAACTAGACTAATAATAAATCCAACATCAACAACTACAGATCCTGTAGTTGTTGATGTTGGATTTGTTATTATTACATTCTTTTATTTTATTACTTCAAAATTGTATTGAAAAACGTCGTTTGATACAAGTGGATATTTGTTATTGCAGTTCTCGGCTGAAAAACACCCTCACCTACGGCTCGTGTGTTAATATCGCCTTGAACTACAATAACAAAGTTTCTCCACTTGTATCAAAATGTACTTTAACCGTATAGCTTTAGTAGGGTAGATGAACTGATATAGGAAATCTGAATAATATTAGAGTCACGGTTAGGTAATATGGTATAAATATCATGCATTTATTGAATTACTAGCTTCTCCCCGCGACTTCGTACGCGGATCCAATTTTTTTTTGTATAGAAAGTATCCTATGTTACTTCTAATAGCTCCAAGAACATGTGTACAAAGTTTCATGATGAACGGTTGAGTAGTTTTCTCGTGAAAGCGTAACAAACAAACTTACATTCACATTTATATAATAGTAGGGATACTGGTCTGCTTCATTGTTCTAATCGCTGATTCCCCGATCGTACAAAGTGTCATAAGGTTTTCCATCAGGAATTTCTCAGTAGAAACCCGTTGTCTGATCGGTTGATGGCAATTAGCCCGCGCCCTATTTGATTACGGACTTCGGAGGAAAAACAAGCGTTATGATAATAATTATGTTATGCAGAATCACAGTAGGTGCAAAGCTATACAATATAATAGGAAGTTCAAGGAGGTTACTTATGTTTACACAAATCATCATCATGTTTTCTTCTCCGTTCTCCCCTGTCAAACGTCATTTAATTTTACTCGTTTCTCTTTCATTATTCCTCACTCAATCCAACTCGATGATATATTATTACGCCTATTGGATTTCCGATTAGGGATAACTCAGTAGCAGCCTGAACTCTGGGTCCATTGCATAGTTTCTTCGAAAACATTTTTTTCGTGTACCATGGGATTTTTCCTGTAATGTGCTACATAAGTAAATAATATAATATTCTTCGCATTTCTTTTTTTGAAAGTCGTAACTGACCTTGTATATTGTTTTGTTGAAAAGGCAAGACCTGCATCAACTTGTCTGTTATTTGAATGCTTCTTTCAACTGAAAAACTGGTTGAATTTTATTGTAACTCGAAAAATATTGTGCTCAAAGAAACTGAAATTTAAATTACAATGACTTGTTGGTGACATTAAAAGCATAATACTGCACAATTCATACCTAAAAAGTTGTTACTGTTGCAAACAGTTATTGCAGTGGCAACTTGCTTCACCTCGTTTGACTTCATAAACTTTTACCGAGCTATGAACTCCTAGTGCCTATTAATAAATAGCGGTTTGACAAATAAAAGAAAAGTTCTGTTTTTAAAGTCTACAAACACTATTTAAATAAGAACTAACTAAGTAATTAACTATTTAGAAACTTTTGGGTTTAGGTATTATTTTAAATAGATATAGATAGTTATATTCAATTATCTAAAAATCACAATACATAAATCAATCAACACACTTGCATATTAGCTCAATTATCTTAGAAATCTACGCATCTACAATTTATTGGTCGATTGCCAAAAAACATCGGACTTTCCCGCATGAATAGATCAATTAATTTAAAGGGAAATCAACTATAAATAAACGTTAAATTCTAACAAATAAGTCACTGCAATGGACAAAAATTAATATTCTGAAAACCTGCGTACAATGCCCACGTATGTTTTAGTCTTAAAGTGTGAGAAATGTCTTGTTTAGTCTGGATTTCAAGTAAGGCGAATTCCACCAATTAAACCGAACCCGATCAGCACATCTAAACTGCTTTTAAGAGCTGTACTAATATAAAAATATGCAACAATTCAAATGAACTACGAACTGAAGTTAAATTTGCCCTAAGTTGTGTTGTTTCCGAGCTTCGTTCATGCCTCAGAAAGCACATTTAGCCGTTGGTCCTGGCACTCATTTGTAAATCTTTGACAGTCGTTACAAGTAGACAGTGGCCCAAAAAGTCTGACAACCAGTCTTACCAAGGGGTATCAACTGGGTTGTGGAGCTCAGGTAGGCAGTCGCTACATGTAAGATACTAGTATTCAGCTGCATCCGGTTAGACTGGAAGCCGACCCCGACATAGTTGGGAAAGGCTAGGCAGATGATGAGTTGTGTTGAGAGAAACATTGTTAAGAGATTTAAATAAGTAAATCATCGATCGTGGTCGCGTCGTCCACTGCAGTATTCCCCCAAATATTCAAGGGCAGCGCGCGGCGCTTGGCTTTTCACACGCAAAGTCGTTGCTAACTCGATATGGCCGCTATTTGGTCGCATGCACAGAATTTTACACATTAGTTTTTACTTTTGAATGAAATATAACACGGTTTTCAAGAGTAATAAATAACCTAGCGTTTAAAGAAAGAAGCGTGCCATTGATTTTCGAATGGATAAAAGTAGTTTTAATTCCATGAAAAATTTGATTCATATTGCATGTAATTCAACTACACTCTCCGACCCGTATGCAAAGAGAGCGATACTAATATCAAGTAGCTCATACTCTCAGAATGCATGATGATCAAACAAACTGTGCCATTACTATTATTAAGCATTATTGCGAGAAGAGTCATACAAACGTCTAATCGTAAAGGTACATAAAGGAACGCGAGATGTGCAGTTCATTCATAAGTGTCGGAGCAGTCGAGGAGTCTTCAGTCAGTCTTCTGGAATTCTGGATCTACTTTTCTTAATATTTTTGCCTAATATTTTACATGTCATTTGTAAAAATTAACGCATGATTATTTCATTTAAAAGTGTTTTTTTTTTATTTTATCGGGTTAGGATTAGGGTTTTTTTATTGTTTACAAAAATTTAAACTCGCATACACAAACAGCCAGACCCGGAACTACTACCTGTAAGCCATACGAATATTTTTTCCGTGCGGGAATCAAATTCATTACTTACTTTTCATTTCAGAAACCAGGCTTTAGTCTTCACATTTATATTCAACGTTATAAAGTAATTCCATGACTTTGCAATTTATTATCTATATAAATAAAAATGAATTGTTGTTCGTTAGTCTGATTAAAACTCGAGAACGGCTGGGCCGATTGAGCTGATTTTGGTTTTAAAATGTTTGTCGTAGTCCAGGGAAGGTTTAAACGGTGAGAAGTAGACAGGTAGGTAGGTAGGTAGTAGTAGGTAGGTAGGAAAAAATGCATTGCAACGCATGCCGGGTACAGCTAGTTAAAAATATTTAAATCATGTCTCTACCCGTATTGGCGATATTTTAACAAAACCGTTTTGGAATCTATAAAAGAAAGAAATGCCAGAAACTGGACACTGGCTGAAAAAATCGACCCAAAAATCGTACCTACCTAAAGCCATTAGCGTATATTTTTTTTTATTTTTCAAAAACAATCGCTTTTCATTCGTTGTTTTTCTACAGTATCAGCCTGTATCTCACAAACAAGTGAATGTAAAACTTTTTTGTGTCACCTTTATGATGGTAACCGCAAACCATAATATTATCATATGACAACTTTAAGTGTGCAGTTCAAAGTGACGTTGCTTGTCATCGACATGTCAAAATTTGTAAATTTATTTTCTCAGGTTTTTCCCACCTGCACAGATCGTCGGTTGAAGTGTTCCATGTATGATTTGCTCAACGAGTTAGCTAAAACTCAACTTAATCGATAAATGACATAAAATTACGATGTTTACATATAAAGCGGTACATACTAAACGTTACACAATATGGCGCTCATATAAAATATTACATTGTCTTATTACTCCAACCAATCCCAAACATAATTTGCGCTTGTTAAGATAAACACGTAATAAATATAAAGGTGGAACAATTCCCAACACAGCCTCCATTTAAGATAAATAAGATATGCTCCAAATTAAGCCCACAATTTTCTTTGTTTGACAGACGCTGCTGTGATTCTCAAGTATTCAGCCTTCCTTTTTACCTTATTCCTTTTTGCTGTCGTATTTCATTTGCGTAGTTAAGACTTATTTGCGGTGATAGAGTAGTTCAAAAGTTTAATCAACTTACTTGCCCACAGCTGGGACACTCATCTCCTCTGTTTATGGAGTAGTGGGACGCACCTAATCCACCATACGGGTCTTGTAGGCCTATATTAGTCTATAATATCAGTTTAATCTTTAATAAACGAAGAATTAATGTCTAACTATCATATTATTTGGGAGAAGCGCCAATTTCCCCATAAATCGATTTATATCCTTTATAATATCGTACGCAGATGTAGCGTTTGTTGGCCGCTGCAGGGGAGCACTCAATCCACTCGCGTTAGCCATAGATCTAAACTAACCCATTTTGGCGGGGTGCTCTAGCTTAGAAACTGCTACCATCTCGGGTCGGACATGGTTGGTCATGGGTTCTAACCTGACTGACCCTAATAAAATAATCGACTCTACGAAGGTTCCACCTTCCAAAACATTTTAGTCAAGGGGTTGCAAATAAACCTAAGTTTAGCCGGCTAAACTTAAGTTTATCTTCGTGACATATACTCGTAGCTAGATAACTCGGTATGTCTCTTCCGAGTTTCCCTTTCATCAGCTGATACAGCGATAAGGGCTACTTAGGCCTTTGGCTGTCAAGTTGACATATCCGCATCGACACGCAAGCGTGATTGATGAATATCGGGGGTACATACATATCTCTATTTGCAACTCGAAGCAGTCTTAACTGATATTTTCCCATTTTCGCTCCCTTTTTTTACTTTTTTGTTCTATTAGAGTTTTTATGCCGCCCATGGGCCTCTGACTTTTCATGCTGTAGACATATATCTTTCAGGAATGCTGGTTTTCTCACGATGTTTTCCTTAACCGAAGCAAGTGATAATTATAAAATACGCACGTGATTCCGAAGAATCAAAGGTGCGTGTTTTTTATTTAACTTTGAGATCTGTGTCTTGGCAGTACTACGGTCCAACTATATATCACTGCACCATTTTCGCTTATACCTTATAACTATACCAAAATAAATGTAGTCGGAACTCCAACTAATGCCGCTGAGCAACACCCTAAAGAACAGTGTGCTTCTTCTAAGGCAAAACTTGCATTCCTATCCAACATTAAGTTAATTCAAAATTCACCTCTATGCCAAAACCGAAACACATCCTAGCTGACAACGCGTGTACACAAAAAGAGCTAGAAGTTTCAAAAAAGTTTCAACGAGATCCTCTGTAGGTACCTTCATTTACTCCCAGTTTTAGTAGATACCTGGTTTATGTCGTCCCCCGAGACAAAGGCGACATCCCAATACATTGTCCCAAACCACCGAGGAAGTAATAATTCAGCAAACGAAGGTACGAAGTCTCCGACACCAATTGAGGTAGCAACGAACATTAATCCAGGAGATATAAATTCTCGCCTTTCTACCTGCCTTCCTACCTAGTTTAATTCTTTAAATGAAACTCGAACTAGGTTGAAACTTGAAAAAGAAATAAAGTTGCCTGGATGGAAAAGATTTCAATTTGCCTGCTTCTTTGAAGCTAAGTTTTGTGCTTTAGGAAAAGTGGTTAAGCTTGAATCGTAGTGATTTGTAGTTGACAGATCCTAGAATTCCTAGCGTTTGCGGACGTAGTTTAAAATTTATTGAGTGAGTGGAAATCTAAAATTTATTAACTACAGGTATGTAAGAAACCGTCAGAAATAAACGAATTATTTAAATTACGTGTCATATTTTTATTTATTTATTTTATCTTTGTTACGGGTTGCCTAATGTCATAGTGTACGCAATAACGATGCAAGGTGTAAACCACCTCATCTCAGAGCCGTTAACCAAGCATTCTATATGTCACCGTAAAATTGTCAAACACGTTATATTACAATATAACGTGTTTTTTCTCGCGATATTGTAATGTCTCGAATTATTGTCAACTGAACATACAGAAGTATCTTTGCCCCCATAATCGGGACTTGGAACCTAACTAACCTAACGGGGGGGTGCCGTTAGGTTAGTTAGGTTCCTTTAAACCCTGCACTCGGAAATAGGGGCCCCGCGAAGCCGGGCTCCGTCGACTACGCTTTTTAGGGGGAATATACAGTGTTTTAAGGTTATGTTATATTAATCGGTATTTCTCAGGAATGGTGCATTATCTTTTCATGAGAGTTGTGCCACTGGGCAAGGGGGACCCCTCCTTCCCTCCACACTGCGTAAGTTGAATACCATCGCATGCATTTCAATAAAATAATGCGTTTTGTTGTAAGCAGTATGTTCATTTGACAATAATTCGAGACTTTACAATATCGCTAGAGATATTACAATATAACGTATTTGACAATTTTACAGTGACATATACATCAAACTAAGTAACTTTACGCAAAAATTATTGCTGGGATACAACTTTTTTTTTTGGTTATTAATCATGTTTTGTGGTAGAACTCAATGTAACGCACTTAAAACCTTGTACTGATGGATGTATTGAATAGTACGGGGTCGTGGAGGTGTTAATCTTACAAAAAAAACTTGTCAAAAAGTTGTAACTTTGACCCCCCATATATCCGTAACTAGAAGGTTCCCAGGTATGGTGTAAAAAATGATCGCAAATGATCGCAATGATGGGAAGAACAAGTGCCTTTCGGCTTCGCCAGTCGGTGACCTTTGTTTGATTGATTTAATTTTTTTGTCACCGGCTTCAGAAGCTAAAGTTATTTTTCATTTTTTTGTTTTTTTTTTTAAGTCGGTTTGTATTTTTGCATAACTGTTTTTATTTTTCACATTTTAGTGGTTCATATGTGCTTGGTACTCATAGAAAATGCATAACGTTACAATTACAACAAGCCTAAACATAAGCCGATTTTATTTTTTGCAAAAAAGTTTTACACCCTTTATTTTTAAACTATTACAAACATCATCATCATTCTCTTGCCCTTATCTGGGACAATTGGGATAAGTTATCTGAAATAACACGACTGGAGTTGACAGATTTGACTGCGCTGCTCCTCTTTGACATGTCTTTATAGGCAACGTACTCGTAGTTTCTCATCTGTCAATAAAACGTCGTTGGTTAGCAAATACCGTACCGTGTCAATTATAGTTATAATAGGCTTTTGGAAAGTATGCTGATCGAGGGCGTAGCGAGGAACGGGCAGGGGGGGGCTGCTGCCTATATATATTGGTTATGCAGCATTTACCTTATATATGGGTTATGCAGCCTGCCCCCCCTTAACAAATTCCTAGCTCGGCTACTAGTGCTACGAAAAGCGTTCGTGACGTTCACTCGAGTTCCACGATTTTGTTCACTCAAAAAGTGCTCAACGCGCCTCAAGAAATTTACACTTAAAAAAATAGAGGTCATAAATCTTAGCCATTTATTTAACAAACATTGTATCCATTTAATCCCATTTGTGTAAATCTAGGTCAAACTAGACTTAACTAGCAGGCGTTTTTGCTACGCAATCTAAAAGATAAATGTGTCTGGAGGATGTTTTTGTATGTCTGCATGAAGGACAACCGATCATAAGAGACATCGAGTAATGTATGAAAGGTTGGAAAGAGAAGGTTGGAAACAATCTGTTAAAGACCAAAATGCCCTAGCGCCTTTATTTAGCGTGTATTCTTAAATATAGACTGCAATAATAAACCCACCAAAATGCTTAACACATAAAAGGTCAAAAGACTCAAAGGTCCGTAGTTTTCTGTTTGTTTATGACCCCTCGTTCATTACGAATACCTGCGCAAATGACGTGCTAAATAAAATTTAAACGTTCACGGTTGGAATTACTCTAAATATTGACTGCTCTCAGGCGAGGCCCTAAAATGCCCAGCAATTTTCAGCTCAAAAAATAAAAACAGAAAATAAAATACGTTGCTGCTAGGTGCTAAAAATTTGAGCGTTCCCGAATATGTGGGTAACTGAGTTTTATCAAACGAGTCTGACATGGCATGTGAATGGCAAAGGGAATATTCGTTGAACAATAAAGAGAAATTAATGCTTTCTCGTACAGGTCATAAATATTCGATTACCTGTCTCGACATCGCCATCTCCTATCTCCTACTCGTAGAATAAAGACGTCCATACATCTTACTCTGCGTCGTTTAGCTCATACGTCATTCATTGAATCGTTATCTGTCGGATTTAGAGTCCTTAAAGCGACTGTGACTTTGGTGAGTTTAAAGCTTTTAAAGGTACAACTTTATGCTGCAAGACCGTGGTCTGTAGAATTTTAGTCTATGCTTCTATTAAGAAAATAAAAATTAGGTTTGATTAAAACCTCATTTTAACTTTTATTGACTTTCTTTTTTGTTGATGGTGCATTTATGGTAATTTTATTTACTGAAAAAACTTTCTCGTACAAATCATAAGTCTTTTCAAACATAATAAGTCCCACAAAAATCCAACTGTCTTATCGCATTGGAACCCCTTGAAAAGAGACCTTCCATAAAACTTGCTTTCAACGATTTCCTATAATCCTCTTCAGTCCCATAATTTAGGCCATACAATCAGTTTTAATCAGTTAGATATCGAACGAACCCATTCCTTACCACAGAAATGTGCGAATTGTAAAAAGCATTGAGAAGGGAAAATTGCAGACTCATGGTTTACATTAATTTGAAGAATTGTAACGTGCCAGAATTGTTCAAGAAATAACACTTACGTACTACTGCTTTTCTAGCCATTATAAAATAATTGTTGGATTGCACATTACATGTGAATTTAATATGTGTTCTTTCACAAATAAAATGAGTTAAATTAACAAAAAATCATTACTTTAAAAACACAAAATAACTAGATACAGATAAGAAAAACATTTATTAATTGCGACAAAATTAATTAGAGTTAGGTAACAAAGGACCAAACAAATTCAGTTACGTAATATTTGCCTTCATAATAATTATGAATGTTCACAAAACGGAATTCTCGCTCAGGTACACGGATATTTCCCAGCTAATTCACATAGAGTCCCAGAGGAAAAGCTCGCAACTGATTAAAATTAAAATTCCTTCCTAGGTAGGATTCGACAGTGTTGGTTATTTGTATAGTCCCCGCCATGAGAAGCTATTTACCTACATTTAGTTATATAGTTCAAATAAAAAAAAATACAGCATCAGCGTGAACTTTCTTAAAAATGGCGGCCAAATGTTTACGTTCCAAGATGTCAGAATCAGAGGCCCTACTCCCTAACGCTACGTCCGTTTATTCGGATCTATCCGTCTCTCTCGCGCACGTCTGCAGATGAGTGCGAGTGAGAGAGACGGATGGATCCGAATATACGGACGAAGCATTAGAGAGTAGGGCCTCAGATGCGTTCCAGTACCATTAAACATGAGACGACAGCGCTTTATATCGCAAATATTTAACTCGACCAAGTGACATTGCTCGTTAGTTTCATATTACACGTATTATAATTCGAGCTGATTGAATTTGGGATTATTATATTGTTGATTGAATTGTCGCTACGTAACATGGTAAAATTCTTTGTTTACAAAAATGATAGCTTCTCGTAGCGTGGACTATTATTATTATTGTTGATAATCTTACTCAATTGTGAGTTTTTGGACCGACTAAGTATTAATTTTGTGACTTATAATACTATAAATGTGAAAGTTTGTGATTATGGATGGATGTTTGTTTCTCTTTCACTCAAAAACCCGATTTAGATGTTTAGCACACAGATATTTTTAATAATTGTTTTTTGAGATTTTCCAGAATCAACGTTTTTTTTTTCAGGTAGTTTGTTAAAATTTTTTTTGGCCATACAGAATGTGCTTTTATTCATAAATGCCGTGAACAAACCCCACTTGGGCTGAGCCGCGATCATAAGCTAGTTTTGAGATAATTTTATTTGGAAACTTTTGTGGTCAAGAGAGTTAATGAGCCCTTCAGCCGAACAAAACACAAGCTTTGCATATTTTTGACGATCCGAATGGCGTAGTGGTAGCGAGGCTACCTTACGTTCTTAGGGGCCTGGGTTCGAATCCCGGTAGGAGCAAATGTTTGTGTGATGAGCATGGACATATTTTGTTGCCGAGTCATGGATGTTTATATGTACAATAAGTATGTTTTTACAAACAAAAAAGTATATACATAGTATATCAATTATCTGGTGCCCACGACACAAGCCTTGCTTAGTGAGGCACTAGACGGCGCTGTGTGTTAATGTCCAGCGATATTTATTTATTATTTATTTATTAAATCCCAACGCAAAAACGGCGGGGTGTTATAAGTTTGACCGGTCTGCGTGTGCCTGTCTGTGGCATCGTAGCTCCCGAAGGGATGAACCGATTTTGATATTGTTTCTTTTTGTTTGAAAGGTGAATTAGCCGGGAGTATTCTTAGCTATGTTTGATAAAAAGTCAGTCCAAGATGGCCGCCGCCACGAAATGGCGGATTACATATTTATTGTACAACTCCCTCAATATGGGTATCAAATAAAAGGGCTTAACTAGTAAAATACACGTATACACACACGTGTACAAAATAAAAATCCAAGATGGCCACCACCACAAAATGGCGAACTAACGAATTATTTTCCATTAAACATTTGGTTTATTGTGTCGGGGTTTTTTTTAATTTGAATTTATTTTTACTTGTTCAACTATTGTTAAGTCTTGTAAGTTTTTCCAGATCATCATCATCATCATGATATCAGCCCGGGTCACCAACCGCTGGGTATAGGCCTCCCCTTTTCTGCTACCCTGCCCGTTTCTTGTGTGTCCCTTATACAGGTGTTTCCCGGTCGTAGCATAAAATCAGTGGCTGAATTAGCTCCTCACACACCTAACGTACGATGCATTCGCAAGTACCTTATATCTGTAACATGTTTTATGCACCATTTTACTAACATAATTAATAATAGAATATGAATTTACACCGACATTTACTTTCCACGTGCATGAGCTAGGGCTGCTAACTCTATTAAGGGAACTATAAAATAGGTGGGCTTAAATGTTTCTTTGTTAAGAATGGTCCCGAGGTCCGGACCCGTCCTTCACCTAGACTCCACTAGAATGGGGACTTAGGGCCCCGTACTCCAACTGATGATGGTATTGTAATATTCTAATCCTTATACCAATTCATTTGGGGAAGGCGCAGCATGCCTTCTTCTTCCATACCTCTCTACGTATAGCATTGTACAGAGATGCAGTCAATTGTTTCCCTATTATGATTCAAAAGAATGATAGCTTTTCTGGACTGAAGTCAAGCGAATGTTCGAGTCGCCTCAAAGAGATGTAAGCACAATGGAGTTGCCCGCAAGGACCGAAGCCTGCCGGGGCTACTTGGCCCCGGAACATAAAGGGCTAGGAGGGAACATGGATGGGTTTTAGTCAGTAAAAGTCTGACACTTCCTCCCGCTCCGTTCAGAGTGGGAGAAGTTATTTAATGAATTCCCATCCGAAAACAAAAAAAAAGGCAACCGAATGTAGTCACATAATTATCTCTAGGTTTTTTTAACGTGTTTTTCAAAATTATACTTATCTTTACACCAATCATCATCATCATCATCATCATCTTCTTACCCTCGTCCCATTCTGGGGTCTTCGTCGCAACACGTTTTCTTCTTCCATTCTCCCCTGTCAGACGTCACGGCATCATTTACTCCTTTCTCTTTAATCTAATATTAAAAAATAAGTGATTGAAATTTCTTTAAAAGAACTCCGCACTGATGACACAATATTTTACAATTGGAGTACTCATGCATGTATGCATAGGGGAGCCGTTTTTTTTTCTTGTTTGACCTCGCTCTTAGACAGTACAGACGCCACACATCAGTGTACCCGCAACTGTCTCCTAATCAGCCTTGAACCTAATGCTTTAGCTATAAAGTTGAAAATCTATTGAAGAAATTTGACAGATTGTACTTTTGGCAACCCTAGCCAGGAACGTGCGGATATTACGTCACGCGTGTCCTTGAAACGCCCGCTGCATTCGACCACCCCTTCCTGCCAACTGCAGGGGTGTAGCACCTGCTTTCAATTGCAAATTTAATTGCGACCAGCTTTTCTGTATGACGTGCAAGGTTCTAATTAGGTAGCAAACTATTTATGTGGTACACGGTATTATTAAAATTAAAAGTAATGTTGGGTGTGCTTTTAATTGCTGTTCATTTTGTGTGGAAACTGTTTTCAGAATTTACATTTTAGGAATTTGCTACAAGAAGCACTCTAGCAGTTTTTCAAAGAGTTTTTCAAATTCACGGACACTTAATTTACAAATTGCGTAACTTGGAAAATTTTCCCAAAATTCTTGAGTATCGTTTACAAAATTGTTTGAGAAACAAACGATAAATTGCTTAATTTGTTTCGTGTAGATATAAAATGAAGACGAAATTAACTCACTAATGGAGGTTACTAATAATAAATACTTATTATTGCCTCGTGTGCCTTTCGGCTACCACCTCCGCAAGTTATTTTGGAAATTAATCATCAATTACTGTTTTTATAAGGAAAACACAGATAATTGAGACACTCTTATTTTAGCTCACTGTGGGTGTAAGTACCACCTACTCACTATCGCAATATTATCATAATATTACGCCTGTATTCCTGAAAGACTTAAGCAGAGGTGTGCCTAATGGTACACCCACATTTCGTTGAAGTTGAAGTCCCATGTAAAAGGGGGCGAGCCTATTGCCATCAACTGGGCACAAATCCAGACTCCGTGGCTTCCTAATGAAAAAATCCTGATGGAAAAACACAATAATACTTTACCCGATTTGAGAACCAAACCCAGGACGCAAACGCAGTCACGCTTACGGCCATAGACCAACGAGGCAGTATAATAGATAGAATATAATAATAAAAATATATTCATATATACAACATTATTTTTTGTTTATACTAAACCCGAAAAGGGGTCATTGTACTCATCATTTTGAACAACTTTTTCTATGGGACGAACCTTGAAATCGCGAAAAAAAAATCAGTTGTTCCCTACATTTTGACGAGTTACGCGAACATAAATGTAGGGAACAGCTGATTTTTTTTTCGCGATTTCAAGGTTCGTCCCATAGAAAAAGTTGTTCAAAATGATGAGTACAATGACCCCTTTTCGGGTTTAGTGTAAACAAAAAATAACCCTGTATATATAAATAGAGAGCAGCGGTGGCCCAGTGGTGGCGGCCCCGACTTACTTACTTAGTCGTGGGTTCGAACCCAGACAGGCGCATTACTTTGTGTAATTTATTTCATCACCGCTGCTCTCAAAACGGTGAAGGAAAGCATCGTGAGGAAACCGGCATGTCCTAGAACCAAAAATTCGAAGACATGTGACATCTACCAATCCGCACTGGGCCCGCGTGGTAGATTATAGCCCATTCCCTCTCATTGAGAGGAGGTCGTGTCCCAGCAGTGGGAACATTATAGGCTGATGATGATGATGATATAATTAGAAAACCAATGTAGAAAACTATTGTAATAGGATGCGATCCCACCAATCGGGTAATCTTGAAAAAATCTAATAGTAATTTGTCCGACCCGGGAACCCAAGGTTTCATGCTCGGCATCGCGATTGCGACCACTGGACCAACTAGGCATACTGTTATCGTCTTACATTATCAACCCACATCATTCCACTGCTGGACATAACCCTCCCCAATCGCTCGCCATTCATCACCATACTCGTTTGCAATTGTCATCAACCTGCCACCATCTCTTATCCTCTTTATTTCCAAACTAGCTTCTGCCCGCGACTTCGTTCGCGTGAAGTTTTGATATCGCAACGCATCGCCTGCTCAACGGAAGCTTTTTTCCCGCTTGCAACATTTCTTATTACTGCTGCGCTCCTATTGGTCCTACAATATATAGCTTTCCTCGATAAATGGACTATCCAACGCAAAAAGAATTTATCAATTCGAGTCGGTAGTTCCTGAGAATAGCGCGTTCAACCAAACAAACTCTTCTGCTTTGTATTAGTAGGTATAGATAAGTATAGATAAAAGGCGTAGTACTAATAATGTATTGTGTGTTCCTGTGTACTTTACATCCAGGGTGTAAACAACCTCATCACGAAGCCGTCAACCAAGCATTCTGTACATCAAACCAAGTAACTTGATGCAAAAATTATAGCTGGGAAACAACTTTTTTTTGTGGTATAACTCAATGTAACGCACTCAAAACATTGTGCTGATGGGTGGATTGAATAGTAGTAGTAGTCGTGAAGGTATTTAAAGTAAAAATCTTACAATAAAAACTTGTATTAAAAAAAAACTTGTCAAAATGTTGTATCTTCGGCTGTAATATCTCCGTAACTAGAAACAATTATTGCAAGTACGGATAGAAAGAGAGGTTAAGAGGTGTTTAACAACCTTTATTGTAATATCTAATCGAAACCCATTAACAGGCCGCCTTTTATCATATTGTACTTAACACGTAATAATTCAATAAGTAGCTACTTTATCTCGTTGTAAACAACATATTATTATATTGTTATGTGTGTTCTGAAAACTGATTAGGCTAAAAGCTCTGGATGATAGTATGTGGATACACTATTATTATATGCAGGTATCTTTATAGATGTGTGAAAAAAAAGGAAAACATGTTCCGGCAAAAAAAACGCTTATGTTAATGTTTTCTATTTCTATTTAGCTTGACCATCAAGCTGGTGTAGGCTCCAAAATATTTATTTTACCACGGCTATCGGCCAATATCATAGTTACCTACAGATAATAAATAAAATTCTTAGCCAATACAAAACCAGTCACAATACTCAGAAACCCAGTCAGATTTTCTTCAGCACGACGACGTTACAGTTACATCAGTAGTAGTCATCAGTTTAGTGTCCAAGAGAACATTGAGCGCAAACGAAATGCTAGGGACAGGCGACTGGGCTCCCGCATCGCGTCAACGTGATCTACAATCACAACCAACCATCTTTGAATCTGCATCATTTAAAACTTTCTGCCCCTCATAATTCTCAAACCCAATTAATTTGGGGTCATGTCTTCCATTCTTCTCTATTACTTCTCTAGACTCAGGACCCAACCACTGGATGGAGTTACACAATCCAAAAATCTTTGCCAATGAGAAGAACTACTATAAGAGATTGGTTCGGGAAGCGATTGAGATCAAAAAGTACCTTAATTTCAATCGCGAAGACGGCATCAAACTCTCTTCCGCTTGGAATCCAGTGATCACGAAGTGTACTCGTCAAGTGAAATCGCCTCAATATACGGACACTGTTAGTGTAGTGTGCTGTCCTAGTGTGAACCGGCCCTAATTAGCATTTATGAAGATCAAGTGAGGATACTTGAATAAACGCCTTTACATTGCTGTCGCGGTACCTCCAATACTTCAGTCTCCCGGCGACCACGGCTGGTGCAATCCGGTCGAAACGTCGGGCTAAAATTAAAGGTAAATTCACGTTTTCATATGTTTTATAATGGGTCTTTATTACTCGTCATCTTATCCAACTCGTAACGTCCTTTCGTGCCATATTCACACACATCTTCACACAGTCCATCCATCGTTTCATTGGTCTTTCTCCACTCTTATCTACATTCATACTCAAAACTTTCCTCACGACATTTTTCCCTTTAAACTTTATGCTCCTGTAAAATAAAATTGATTTAACCTTGGCACAAAGATGCATGAGACGTCTCGTCATGGGCATAGTTCAACAAAGAACTTTTAACATCGTTTTGGTCATTTTTCTTTCCGACTTCAAGTGAATTTTACCCTAGACAACAAAACGAATCTTCGTCATGATGCGGGTTTTTTAACCGACTTCAAATAGGAGGAGGTTCATAATTCGTCGGAACCTTTATTTTATTTTATTTTATGTATGTTCCCCGTTTACTCGAAGATGGCTGGACCGATTAGAATTATTATTTTTTTGTTTAAAGGGTATACTTTCCAGGCGGTCCCATAATCATCAAGTCCTGATCCTGGAGAATTAGAGAGAACTCTCTAAATTTTATAGGCACACTTGATGCGATTTGTGTAGTTTTTGAAATAATACTACTTTCTTAAAGTGGTCCTATTTCAATTTGGTGAAAATTTTATGAAGAACTTCGGAGATAGGCACCGGAACTCCTCAATAAATGATAGCAAATTGACTGGGATCGCTAAAGTCTATTGTTTACACCAGTTCATAACATAACATCACGCCGGTACGCTGTGAAGGGGTAAGCACAAGTGAACCACTAAAAAGTGAAAAATAATATACTTTTTTGCAAAAAATAAAACCGACTCCAAGTGTGCCTCTCTCCAGAAGTGACAAAAAACTAAGTAAATCAATCCAACAAGGGTAGACTTCTGAAGATAAAGTTATTTTTTACTATTTTTTGGAATCGGTTTTGTTTTTCGCAAAAAAGTTTTTATTAAACAGTATAGTAGCTAAACTTCCTCAGCACCGCTCTTCCAACCTATGCGAGTAGCACTTTACACAAAACCCAACAAGTGATTGCAAAAAAGCCTCAACGGCACACTCAACCTTACCCTTAACTGTGTCCAAAATACAAAATGTCTTCGTAATTATCGACATCCATTAAAAATAGTCCCTGCGGTGCAGAGATAAGCAGCGTCCCGACATAATATAGCAATTAATATTAAAGTAACCTGTTATACTGCAGCTAATTGTGTATTTTACTTCGATGCCGTGAGTTAGGAAGCTCCTAAATCCTTTCTTCGAATGGACACGCACAACACGCAGTTTGTGGTCGGGCAATCCATATTGAGCCTGCCTAAAAACTTTGCTAAAAGTTGGTCCTTAAAGCGTCTACCACACAAACGCATTATTATCGGTGGATAATATTGCTTGGGTTATTGCGATATGTTTTAGTACATTATGTGTTACGACGCAACAGAAATAGGACGATTGTGAGGTGGAGCCTTTATACCGTACAACAAGAAATACGTTACTACATAACTTTTATTAAGGCTCCTTTTCCGCCTCAATATTTACCATCATTGGTAGTTCCTCAGATAAGTGGGTAACTTACAAATTACTCAAATCTAAACTATTATATTTGGAGCCTGTGAGCGGAATATAAATATAGCCTGATGTGCTGTCCACTTCACCCTAGTTTTATTTAGATAGATTTCTGCTAAACCTTAATCTCATGGCTGCCCCCATCCATCCTCCAGAAGTCATCGGCTATAGTTCTACCCGTGCGAAACCGGGGTCACTAGTATCGTATCAATATATTATTCTCTCAAGAGTCATTATTACCTGAAAACGCTCCTAATCTATACACTTACTGTGTTTTCTAAGTGGCAACAACGATCTGATCATACCAACACTACACCTGTTTTAGCAACAAAATACTACACCTGGCAAACGGATCGTGACGCCAACATTAAATGCGTCTATGTGTTCTTCGTCATCCATCCTAATACTTTTAGAATTATTGTTTAAAGAGCTACTAATTCAGATTATGTACTACGCAATACTACGCAGTATTTACTACGCCAGATTTCTATGCGTCCCGTCACCGTTTCACGCTCGTGCAGAGATTGTATCTGAAGTACGAGTATTTCAACTTCTTGAATCGAAATTCAATAGCGTAGCCGCGTAGGTGGTAGGGCGTACTACATTCTTTCGTAGGCAAAACTTATGACCGACGTTCAAAATTGAATGAGAATACCAAAGCGTAGCGGCAGGTACCAATAAACCGTAAAAGTACGGTCAAGTCGAGCGGTGTGGACTGTAAACCGCACTGCGGACAGACACCAAACTTTCATCCAGTGTGTAAACAGACTCATCACGAAGCCGTCCACCAAGCATTTTGTACATCAAACTAAGTAACTTTGCGCAAAAATTAATGCTAGAAAACTACTTTTTTGTGTAAAAATTATGTTTTGTGGTAGAACTCAATGTAAATAAAATAAATAAATAAAAATAAAATAAAAAAGCCTTTTATTTCTTGCATTACAAATAAATTAATAAATAACATGCATGCAATCACAAACAGATCGTATTAAACAATTCAATTCAGTTCAATTCATTATTTATAAAATGTTTTTTTATTTTATTTTAATAATAAATAATAACAATTAAAATAATAAACAAACACAATTAAAAAATCAAATAATCAATCACTCATTCATATTTTTTGTAGTAATAATTCATTATTATAATTGTTATGAATCTAAATGTCGATTAAAATAAGAAGAGTTAATTAGAATTTGATTACAGAAAATTGATTAAAGAATTAGATTACATAGAATTGATAAACAATTTGATTTAAAAGAAATGATTAAAAATTCGATTACAAAAATTTTGATTAAGATTAAAGAATTTGATTACAAAATATAATTTTGCAAGAACCCCTCTTAGTAGAAGGTGAAGGCCTCCTCCAGAGATGACCATCGGTCTCTATCTTTAGCCACTCGCATCCAGCTAGTACTTGCGATCTGTACAATGTCATCCGTCCAGCGTGCTATAGGTCTTCCTCTTTTTCTTTGGCCTGGTGGGCCTGGCCATGACGTCACCCTAATAGTCCAGCGGTCGTCGCTGAGTCTAGCTATATGACCAGCCCATCGCCATTTCAGCTTAAGCGAATAGTCGAGAGCGTCTATAACTTTAGTTTTGTGTCTTATACGAGTATGTGGTATCTTTTGTATTCTTCGTATCTTCATGACACTCCTTTCCATGCTCCTTTGGCATGACCTTATTTTACTTTTTACTGTCCGGGTGAATTTCCATGTCTGGCACGCATATGTTAGAGAGGGAAGTAGGCAGGTATCCAGAACTATTTTCTTAATTTTTATAGGCATATCACTTTTAAGTATTTCTTTTAAACTCCAAAACTTTTTCCACGTGTTTTTAACCCTTCTGTCGACTTCCATTTCATTATTTCGCCTGTCAAAAGAAATCCTTTTTCCCAGGTAAATATAGCTGCTGGCATAAGTTAGAGGCGTATTTTCGACGCTTATGGTGGTTTCGATGTGATTCGTCATAATATTTGTTTTGTTTAAATTTATCTCTAAACCTGCCTTTCTACTTTCTTCGTAAAGTGAGTTGATCATTGACTGCAGCTGTTTTGCATTTTCTGATAGCAAGACTATGTCGTCCGCAAATCTCAAATGGTTAATATATTTACCATTTATGTTTAAGCCGAATTTGCACCAGTCTAGTTTGCCAATGATTGACTCTAGCACCGCTATAAAGATGGTGGGAGATAGAGGATCCCCCTGTCTAACTCCTCGCTTTATATTTATAGGTGGTCCCGTGGTTTCCAGTTTTATTCTGCTCGTAGAGTTGTCGTAGAGGCATTTCAAAACTCTTATGTATTTCATCTCTACTTGCTGAGAGTGCAGAGCTTCCCATATCGCTGAGTGGGTTATGGTATCGAAAGCTTTTTGAAAGTCAATGAAAACTATATATAAAGGCTTTTGGAATTCTTGATACTTCTCAATCAGCATTTCTAGTGAGTGGATGTGGTCCACGGTAGAGAAGCCTCTTCTAAAACCTGCCTGCTCAATAGGTTGGTGTTCTTCGATAGATTTTCTTATCCTTTTGTCTATAAGAGATGAGAATAATTTGTATACTGCGGGTAACAGGCTTATTGGCCTGTAGTTACTTATGTCGCCTGGGTCACCTTTTTTATAGAGCAAGATTATGTCCGACTCTGACCACTGTCTGGGAGCGCTTGCCGAATTCAGTACCATGTTAAACAGTCGTGTGAGTGGTGTTATTAGAGGTGTACCTCCTAGCTTAATAGCTTCGTTTGTAATCTTGTCAGGGCCAGGACTCTTATCTTCTTTTAGTAAATTTATTCCTCTGATCACTTCAGTTTCATACTCAATGTAACGCACTCAAAACATAGTGCGGGTTTAAAAGTACGGGGGTCGTGAAGGTGTTTGAAGTAAAAATTGTACATATTTAAAAAAAAAAAGTTGTTCAATAAATATGTAATCCGCCATTTTGTAGCGGCGGCCATCTTGGGCTGATTTTTATCAAACATAGCTAAGAACACTCCCGACTAATTCACCTTTCAAACGAAAAAATTAAAATCAGTTCATGCGCTCGGGAGCTACGATGCCACAGATACACACACACACACATACACGTCAAACTTATAACACCCCGTCGTTTTTGCGTCGAGGGTTAAAAAATAATAAGTGTTACTCCAGGTTATAAACTATTTAAAACCTTACGGATGTCTTCATTTCTGATTCGATCACGCAAGGAAACTCCGAGCCTAGGCCTCTCCTTTGCCCTTTGAGTGACTTTAAGCCTACTGATGAGGCCCATTGTGAGTGACCACGTTTCAGTCCCGTATATTGTAATCACTGGCAACACACAACAGTAAAATAAGAGGACAATAAAGATTTACAACCACCATTTTCCAGCTAGAGTTTATAGAACAGTAGACACATTTACTTGATTTTAGTCGTTTAACATCCTTCATGTGACCTGAATTTCAAACAGCCAGTGACTTTCATATAAACCCAGACACTCCATAACGTCTGCATATTCGCATTAAACGCAAAATGGCGGTTATTACCCATAAAACGTCACAATAACATGAAACGACCTCTGTATCCTAGAAATCGATATGCTGAGAGTCACTTACGTCCTACAGTGATGGTTTTAGCATAACATTACGCCTGAAATCATTTAAGGGTTAGGAAGAACCCCACCTTAATAGTACATCCACATTATATTACTTTGTAAGGGGCCTTATCAAAAGGCTTAAAGTCACCCAAAGGGCAATGGAGAGGGCTATACTCGGAGTTTCCTTGCGTGATCGAATCAGGAATGAAGACATCCGCAGGAGGACCAAGGTCACCGACGTAGCCCGAAGAATTGCCAAACTTAAGTGGCAGTGGGCAGGGCACACTGCTCGCAGAACGGATGGCTGATGGGGCCAAAAAGTTCTGGAGTGGAGTTGTGCGACCTCCAACCGGAAGACGATGCGTTAGAAGACCTCCCACTAGGTGGACCGATGACCTGGTGAAGGTTGCGGGAATCCGTTGGATGCGAGTCGCACGGGACCGGTCAATATGGCAACACTTGGGGGAGGCCTATGTCCAGCAGTGGACGTCATTCGGCTGAAATGATGATGATGATGATGAAGGGGCCGATAATTTCGCTATCAACACAAATTGGGATTCCTACAACGTAGACTCTTAAGACGACTGTTACTGTCTTAAGAAAAACACTGACCGATCTGGGAATCGAACTCAGGCCTTTATACTCCTTAGTCACGTTTCCGACCACTATACTAACGAGACAGTTATGTAATGGCTAATGGATGTAAAAACGTGCCTTTTTCGCAATCAGCGGCTTTGTCTTTTAGTTGACAATGATTCACGTTTTCCCCCTGTTCGTGAAAACATCTGACGGGACCCAGTAACAATTAAACGATCCGATCTCAAATTCAAAAGGGTTTTTTTGATTGTTTCACGTTTTCCAACTTCGTGTTTTGTATGGTTGCCGAATGTTTTTGGTTACCTTGAAATTCGTTTTTTATCAGAAACTTTGTTTGGCATTATTCCTTAAAACAAAACACGTAGCTTTTTGTTTGTAGAAGAATCTAAATTAATTATTATTCATCCAAACTGATTTCATTTTCGTGACATCAACGTTGGTTGCAAGGAGAAAGCTTTCAGTTTGATTTTATTTATCACCCGAGCAGTACAAATACGTAGGATTTGATAGGGCTTTTTTTTTTTTTTTTTTAGGATGGGAAATCATCAAATGACTTCTCCCACTCTGGGCGGAGCGGGAGGGAGTGTCAGACTCTTACTGACTAAAACCCATCCATGTTCCTTCCTCGCCCTTTATGTTCCGGGGCCGCGGTATCTCTTTCGAACAGGCCCGCAACCCCGGCAGGCTTCGGCCCTTGCGGGCCCCTCCCCTTATGCTGACATCTCTTTGAGGCGCGCGTGGAACACGAACGCGCCGTCGACACGGCCTGTCGTCGTCGTTAGACGGCCGGACGGCCAGCTATTGCCCATAGCCAGCCGTCCACAGGCCCGCATCTACGGTGGCCGGTAGCCACCACGTGGCCCCCGACGCCCGTTGCGTCTCCCGCGGCGGCCGGGAAGAGAGGATCTCTCCCTCTCTCGTTCCGCCACCTCCTTCGCTAGCATGACTGCTTCGCAGAAGGAGGCGACGGCTTCCCATTCCGTCTCGCTCCGGACCATGGATTGAACCAGGGCCGGACGCGAGAGGTCGCCGCCGCCGATCGCCGCCACGAGGACACGGCGGAGCTCCGCCCACGCAGGGCAGACTTCCACCGTGTGCTCCACCGTGTCCTCCGGTCGATCCTCGCAGTGGAGACACCCGGGCGATTCCTCCCGCCCGATTCGGTGCAGGTACCTCCCGAAACATCCGTGTCCGGTGAGGACCTGCGTCAGGCGGAAGGTGAGGACGCCGTGGCGCCTCTCCAGCCACTCCTCAAAGAGGGGACTTACCGCCACTATCGTGGCTTGCCCTGCACGGGGTTGCGACAGTCGCTCTCTCCATGTCGCCATGAGATCGCGCCGGAGGTCAGTCCGCTGAGCGGCAATTTGCCGCGGCAGCGGAGTTTCCCCCCGGCGTAGTACCTCCGCGCGCCACTCATGCAGGCGCGCGAGGACTATCGCCTCCAGATCCCACGGCGGCAATCCGGCAAGCAGGCCCGCCGCCTCGCGAGAGATCGTGCGGTACCCACGGACCATCTTTACGGCCACCACTTTTTGGGGCGCGTTCAGATGATGAGCGGCACGCCGCTTCAGGGAACGCGCCCACACTGGGGCCCCGTAGAGGGCCATGGACCGCACGACTCCCGCGTAGAGCCTGCGGCAGGAGGCGTTCGGCCCCCCAAGGTTGGGCAGGAGCCGCCTGAAGGCAGCCCCTGTCCGTTCCAGCCTGGGGGCCAAACGTCGGAAATGCTCGACGAAGTTCCACCGGCTGTCGAGGACGAGTCCTAGGTACTTCAACGTCGACTCAACGCCGATGGATACCCCTCCTACCGTCAGTGTAGGTGTCAGAGCAAAATTTTTTCGAGCTAGGGGCGCGTGCGAGGTGTCCAGAGACGCGTCTCCGCGCGGGCTAGCGAATTACGGAATAAAACTTGTTATGTGCCGAACAAAAATTTTGAGTTTTGGTCAAAAAACCAGTTTTCGAAAGAAACAATTTGGATTTTCACCCCACTACCTGGAGACCGGGACACTGAACGCGGACCAGAATTCAGGGAAGAAGGGTGAGCACTATTGCAACTATAATCTAATTTAAAATGTGAGGGAAAATTTGGAAAAGCAATTAATTTTGAGGATTTTCTCCGAAAATAAGGGATGAAGTCCAGACGCGCGTGTAAAGTGCGCGCGTTATGGTCAATACGTAGGCGGTGGCCTAGTTAAGTCTGAAAACACTGAAAACAGATTGAAAATCGCACGTCTGGAATAGAAAATATCGACGTTTTCGAGGTGGATTTTGGTACTTAGAGAAATGTATGAAAATAACTATTTTTTAGAAAAATGTATGTTTTATTCGGGCTAGGGGCGCGGGCGAGGTGTCCAGAGACGCGTCTCCGCGCGGGCTAGCGGATTACGGAATAAAACTTGTTATGTGCCGAACAAAAATTTTGAGTTTTGGTCAAAAAACCAGTTTTCGAAAGAAAAAATTTGGACTTTCACCCCACTACCTGGAGACCGGGACACTGAACGCGGACCAGAATTCAGGGAAGAAGGGTGAGCACTATTGCAACTATAATCTAATTTAAAATGTGAGGGAAAATTTGGAAAAGCAATTAATTTTGAGGATTTTCTCCGAAAATAAGGGATGAAGTCCAGACGCGCGTGTAAAGTGCGCGCGTTATGGTCAATACGTAGGCGGTGGCCTAGTTAAGTCTGAAAACACTGAAAACAGATTGAAAATCGCACGTCTGGAATAGAAAATATCGACGTTTTCGAGGTGGATTTTGGTACTTAGAGAAATGTATGAAAATAACTATTTTTTAGAAAAATGTATGTTTTATTCGGGCTAGGGGCGCGGGCGAGGTGTCCAGAGACGCGTCTCCGCGCGGGCTAGCGAATTACGGAATAAAACTTGTTATGTGCCGAACAAAAATTTTGAGTTTTGGTCAAAAAACCAGTTTTCGAAAGAAAAAATTTGGATTTTCACCCCACTACCTGGAGACCGGGACACTGAACGCGGACCAGAATTCAGGGAAGAAGGGTGAGCACTATTGCAACTATAATCTAATTTAAAATGTGTGGGAAAATTTGGAAAATCAATTAATTTTGAGGATTTTCTCCGAAAATAAGGGATGAAGTCCAGACGCGCGTGTAAAGTGCGCGCGTTATGGTCAATACGTAGGCGGTGGCCTAGTTAAGTCTGAAAACACTGAAAACAGATTGAAAATCGCACGTCTGGAATAGAAAATATCGACGTTTTCGTTTTTGACTGGTTCCCTTAGGTGGATTTTGGTACTTATAGAAATGTATGAAAATAACTATTTTTTAGAAAAATGTATGTTTTATTCGGGCTAGGGGCGCGGGCGAGGTGTCCAGAGACGCGTCTCCGCGCGGGCTAGCGAATTACGGAATAAAACTTGTTATGTGCCGAACAAAAATTTTGAGTTTTGGTCAAAAAACCAGTTTTCGAAAGAAAAAATTTGGATTTTCACCCCACTACCTGGAGACCGGGACACTGAACGCGGACCAGAATTCAGGGAAGAAGGGTGAGCACTATTGCAACTATAATCTAATTTAAAATGTGAGGGAAAATTTGGAAAAACAATTAATTTTGAGGATTTTCTCCGAAAATAAGGGATGAAGTCCAGACGCGCGTGTAAAGTGCGCGCGTTATAGTCAATACGTAGGCGGTGGCCTAGTTAAGTCTGAAAACACTGAAAACAGATTGAAAATCGCACGTCTGGAAGGGAACGCGCCCACACTGGGGCCCCGTAGAGGGCCATGGACCGCACGACTCCCGCGTAGAGCCTGCGGCAGGAGGCGTTCGGCCCCCAAAGGTTGGGCAGGAGCCGCCTGAAGGCAGCCCCTGTCCGTTCCAGCCTGGGGGCCAAACGTCGGAAATGCTCGACGAAGTTCCACCGGCTGTCGAGGACGAGTCCTAGGTACTTCAACGTCGACTCAACGCCGATGGATACCCCTCCTACCGTCAGTGTGGATCCCGACGGTGGCGCATTCCGAGGCCCATGAAAGCACATGGCCTCGGACTTGTGCAATGCCACCTCGAGACCCAGTTGCCGGATCCTCTCAACGACTATCGCAACCCCGCGTGTCATATTGTCGGCCGCCGCCTCGTGCGACCTCCCCTGTGCCAGCACCAGGGTGTCGTCTGCGTAGCAGACGACGCTGACACCACTTGGGAGGTCTGCGCGCAGCACCCAGTCGTAACCGATGTTCCACAGGGGCGGTCCCAGAACCGATCCCTGTGGGACACCGCACGACATCTCTCACCGGTTCCAATCTCCGCAGCGACTGGGGTAGATGACGGCCCTGTCCGTCAAATAGTCCCCGACCACACGACGGAGGTAGGTCGGCACCCGGTGATACCGGAGTGCCTCCATGATGCAGCTCCAGGGCAGGGAGTTGAAAGCGTTGGCGATGTCGAGAGACACCGCCAAAACAACCCCGCCCCGGGATATCGCATCCCCCGTCGTGAGGGCTCTCACGCGCATGATGGCGTCCACTGTAGAGCGCCCCTTGCGGAAACCAAACTGGTTCTCCGCAAGATTCGGCCCCATCCCCTCAAGGTGCTCGGCGAGGCGGTTTGCAATGACTCTCTCAAAGAGCTTGCCCACCTCGTCGAGCAACACAATGGGCCGAAATGCGGACGGAGAGTCCGCAGGGCGCCCCGGCTTCTGGATGAGGACCAGTTTCCCCGTCTTCCAACGAAGCGGGAACTGGCCTCTCTCCAAACATGCGCTTAAGAACCCTTTCAGTCGGGGCCCGAGAGCCTCCGCATCCGAGGCCAGGACCCAGGCTTTGCCAGGCAAGCCATCGGGTCCCGGGGCGGTATTTTTGGCCTTGAGCCTACCTACCGCCACTCTCAGGTCTACCCCAGTCACTTCCGGAGTGTCGTCGTCGTCGCTTGGGTCCGACACCGCAGGTGGCGGAGCCATAGGCGGGGGCGGATGTTCCCCCCGCGAGGGGAACAGAGCGCTCACCACGTTCTCCACGAGGTCGGGCCGGAGACTCTGCGTCAGCGGGGGGGCCCAGGTGCGGAGTTTGTTCCGCACCATCTTGTAAGGGCGCCCCCACGGATCTCTGTCGAGAGTCTCCAGCATCTCTGAGCGGGCCAGTTCCCTGGCCCGCAGGACAGCCTCCCGAAGGGCGGTCTTCGCCGCTCTGTATCCCTCGTACAGCTCCGCCTCAATGGCTTCCGCATCCGGCGGGCGGATGCGGAGCCTGCGATGCCTGGCGTACAGGCGCCGCGCTTCGACACACGCCTCCCTCAGAGACGTTATTTCGCGCGACCACCAGTACACCTGGCGTCGGGCGCTTCCTGGCCGGACTCGGGGCATTGCCACGTCACATATGTCGGACATGGCCCCCTGGAACCACTCTGCCTCAGTGTTAACGTCGGCAGGCCTGTCCGGTGATGTCACCCAGGCCTGCACGATCGAGGCTTCCAGGAGGAGCTCCCGGTCCAGCTGCTTCAGCGCCCAACGCGGACCACTCGGGGCCTGTTGGACCGGCGCGCTCGAGGACTGGGCGGAGACGTCAAACCGGATGTACCGGTGGTCGGAATATGTC
Source organism: Xestia c-nigrum (assembly GCA_916618015.1). Classification (NCBI taxonomy): domain Eukaryota; kingdom Metazoa; phylum Arthropoda; class Insecta; order Lepidoptera; family Noctuidae; genus Xestia; species Xestia c-nigrum. The sequence continues at coordinate 6,797,370 of OU745256.1, forward strand.
TCCACCCCCTCCATGATACGCCAGTCAACGACACGCGGCGACAGAGCGGGGCTAGCGAACGAGATGTCCACCACCGACTCGCCCCGCATCCGCACACACGTGGGAACAGAACCCCGATTAAGGACGTCCAGGCCCCTCTCCAGGGCCCAGTCCTCCACCATCCTTCCCCGCACATCTGTGCAACGAGAACCCCAAGCCAAGTTCTTGGCATTGAAGTCCCCGAGGACAAGCACGGGGAGGGAATGGCTTCCGACGACGACACTCAACTCTGCGAGAGAGTTGTGGAACTCGGCGAGAGTTCGGCTCGGGGAGAAGTAGACTCCCACCACGACGATCTCCCCGAACCGTGCTGCTACGCACCCCCGACCCCTCCTGACATTTTCAAGGGTCGGGGTACCGGCGGCGGCCGATGACACTATGGTCACTGAGCCGTCAAGGTCCGCCACCCAGTCTTCCCTGGGCAGGACAAAGTACGGCTCAGAGACCACAGCGATGTTGATCAACCACTGCGCCATGCTCTGAAGCAACAGGTTCTGAGCACAGGCGCAGTGGTTGATGTTCGCCTGGAGGAAGCGTAATGGCGCCGTTATTGACCGTCCATTATCGCTTCCTCCCCCCGGGACCCCTGTGAGGGCCCCTCCGCAGGCGAGCTCAAAGCGGCAGCGGCGGTGGCGACAGCGACAGCGGCTGTGGCGGCCGCGGCAGCGGCAGTGGCGACGGTGGCGTTGGCGGAGGTGGCGGAGGGCCTTCCCCTGCCTTTTAGGGCTCGATTAGATAAATTTGACAGTTATTCTCGATAAAATGAGTTTTTGACTCCATAACAACTGCACTGCTTGGCCTCGATTCTGCTATTACAATAGTGTCAGAGTAGTCGATCATTGATTTCATAATGGTCCAGTTCTGTCAAATGTTGACAAGTTTGTTAACTCTACTAACATAATGGCGCCATTATGACTTTTCAATGGTCAACCACTGACACTCTATTGAAAGAAATGTCATAGAATGATAATCTCCTACATGAAATCTGGCCTGAATAAATGTTCGCATATAGTAGTAGATTTCGAAAACCATTTGTACTATGGGTCTTATAATAATGACAATATGCCATTAAAACACAATTTTATTACGAGACCATTGACCGACCAATGATCGACCATTGTGAATTTAGCAGATTACGAACTTTAAGCAAAATGACAATGGGATGAGAATGGAATCGTGTTGGAGTGACGAATTTATTAAAATAACAGAATTAGGCCTCTTTTATGTTTAAGTCCCATATAATAGAGGGCGAGGGCGCCTATTACCATCAATCGGGCACAAATCTAGACTCCGTGGCTGCTACTGTGAAGTACCCGATGAAAAAAAAACATGCGGTCTTTGAGGACTGCTAATAGAAGTGAAAACTTAGTAATCTGCTACGGGTTGTGCCCCGCGCACGCCTATGTGGTGCTACGTCGTAGCGGATCGGCTACGTGTGCTACGAAGGGTTAGGTGACGGTCACGCGAGTTCCATGATTTTTGTTCAGCCGAAAAGTGCTCAAAGAAGTTTGTACTTAAAAATCCAATAACGCTTTGCCCAATCAACCCAGGACCTCAATCTTAGCACTAGATCAACGAGTCTGTCAACATTTCTGATGCATGTTATAAATCATTTTGAATTACATTTTCCGTAAATCCAAACAAAGTTAATATCCATTTTGACGGTTTTAGCCCTAGAGATAGCAACGGTAGGCTTCTTAAAAAATATGTACATTGTTGAACATCCTGTTTCGTTGTATGCTATTTGTAACAGCTTTAAGACATGATAAATAAATAAATATCGCTGGACATTAACACACAGCGCCACCTAGTGCCACACTAAGCAAAGCTTGTGTACTGGACACTAGATAGTTGATATACTACATATATACTTTTTTGTTTGTAAATACATACTTATTATACATATAAACATCCATGACTCGGAAACAAATGTCCGTGCTCATCACACAAACATTTGCTCCTACCGGGATTCGAACCCAGGACCCTAAGAACGTAAGGCAGCGTCACTACCACTACGCCAATCGGGTCGGTATGATCTGTCTTGTCAGGAGTCAGGACCGTCAATTAATTAGGGACAGAGATAAAGTGGTAACTATTGTGCGCAAGTTCTCTGCTTCACTTAATTTTGATATAAATATTTTTTTGCCATATACAGAGTGTATGCAGACTCATCACGAAGCCGTCAACCAAGCATTCTGTACATCAAACTAAGTAACTTTACGCAATAATAATTGCTAGGAAACATCTTTTTTTGGGAAAAACACATCATCCCGTAGAACTCAAGGCAATAGTACAGGGGGCCGTGGAGGTATTTAAAGTAACTTTATAACAAGTTGTAACAAACAATAAACCAGAATGTTTATTTGTACACTAGCTGACCCACGCAACTTCGTCTGCGTCACATAAGAGACAATAACGAAAGAAAAAAAAAACATTTTTTGCAACATTTTTCATTCCTGCTCCGCTCCTAATCTTCACAGCGTGATGTTATGTAGCCTAAAGCCTTCCTCGATAAATGGACTATTCAACACAAAAAGAAATTTTAAATTTGAACCAGTAACTACTGGTTCAAATTTAAAATTTCTGAGATTAGCGCGTTCAAACAAACAAACAAACAAACTCTTCGCCTTTACAATACTCGTATTAAGTATAGATTTCAGACTATTCTGTAAATAGTTATAATGTTTACCCCTACTTTCTATGTAAGGTCTGTAAAAGGCATTTCAGAAGTTTATATAAATACAAACTAGTTTATTTGCATAACAAAGGATCAACCATAACAGGTACACGAATTTAAGGTCGGTGGTTTATTTATATTCGGTTGCTATTTTGTAAGGAAACGTTGTTTTCCATTCATAATTTCGACGCCAAGTGTTCTTTCGTTTACTTGTAAATTAATGTAATGATTTCACGACTGTATGAAAAGGTTTGTCAAAAAGACAAATGTTGTTCTAGAACAGACAGAAAAAACTACCCTACACCAATTTTCCGATTGATGGCATTTCACACATATGGCAGAAACACCGTCGAAAGTAACAGTTTTGATATTGCAAGCTATTTAAGTTGGCCACTATTTCGCTTAAAAAATAATGTCACTTATTCCTCTTTTTTTTCGTTTCGATAGTTTGTGTTTCATGTTTTTATGCACATTTCATGGGCCCAGTATATGGCCACGTTAATCGCGACGTCTGTGGTGCTTTAGGTCCGCTGAAGTGCAAGTTTTGGAACACTAATTTCACTGAATATACCAGTTTACATATTGATAAATAATCATTTAAAATTGTGTTCATATCCTACACGCGTACAATCCTTACTCATATTTACACTTACTTTTGTGTAAATATGAATTAACGCATAAAAACTCCTTGCAAAACCTTTGCTTGAATTCAAACTCCACAACAAGGTCACTGTGAGTTTCGCGTATAAACTCAACGTTAGTAAATTGCACTTCATTTAGCCACCCGCATATAAAACGTTCAGAACAACAACCGTCACGAGACCAACCGCCATACATTTATTATTTGAACATGGAACATCAGCACAGCCCTTTCATAGTTCGTTTACGTCTGACAGCAGCAACCCAACAACAACCTTATTATAATCCGTGTAGAGATCACTGTTGTTTGACTGACTTGTCTTGGTAGAAAACGAAAAGCAACCTTATTTTTACGGACATAAAGATTATTGTAATTTTTACAGTAAGGTCCAATCCAAAGTAAACGTACTGTGAAAGAACAGCAGTGATTTTAGTATCGTGCAACATGCAAGGTGTTGTGTCAGTTTATGCGACCTCGTCATGTGTAATTTTGAGTACTTGTTAGTTCCATGCAATTTGATGTTAGTTTAAGTCCCGATGACCATCTAAGAATCAATGGTTGATACTGGTAATTCAAACAAAATTTTAATTTCAATAATTGTTATTATTATTATCCATATACGTGTTAGTAACAGTTTTCTTAAGATCTATGTTAGTTAGAACCTAATCTATTAAACATCACAATCCATATGTTTTGACTATTATTGAAATTAAAATGAAATGTGATTAATAGGGGTGAAAAAATTATACTTTAAGGTGATTGCCTAGACAGACCTCGCCATACATTTTCCAAGCTCTGTAATCTCCGTAAATAAACGGTTTCTGCAGAATAAAAGCAAGTATAATGGTACTTTAAAATGTATTATGGTCGCAAATCGCCCAAATTTTATTAAAAAAACAGTATTTCTAGGAGAATTTGACCCAATAAAAAACGAAAAATCTTTACATGTGTGAGTGTACTGAATCGCGCCATCTGACAGAAATATTTAGAACCACGAGAAAAAGTTCGTAACTGTTGTAATACGAGTTTACGTTCGGTAAACATTTATTATTTATAGATGGCGCTGTCCGAAAATTCGAACAAGCGCCAAGGTTATTTATTAGGTACCGATTGACGACGAACGCGACGTTGCCGTTACTCAGACCAGACGCACCCCGAGTCACCCGCATTGTTGCCATTCTTCCATTCTCAGCCCATGCGTTATAATTGTCTTGACATCTTGCGAATCAAAATTGTGTTTATAGCAAGTTTGCGCTAGCGCGCGGGTTTGCCCGCTAATTTTACATTTTATGATTGATAAAATGATTTTTATTTGGAGATGAGAGAGAATGCCAGAAAGTGAAAAAAAATATCTGCGACGTGCCTTTGGTTCACACAGATACAATACTAATGTAATTATTGTATTATCTAGGTACTTTTAATTTAAAGTAGGTACCTAAGGATTTAAAAATCTTTCTACTGTATGTAAGTAAAAAGATTACATCTACATCATCATTTTCATCTTCATCATATATCTATTGATTGAATCATATTTAATTCATGTGAAACCAGCAAGATAAGTGAATAGGTACACAGACAAACCACTTTGGTTTTTCATAACTATTGCAAATTTTAATATTATTAGCACACAAAGTGCGTCAAGATAAATTGGTCTTGCCATTTAAGAAGTTTACCAAGAAAAAGGGGAAACGTAGGGCAGTATTTTTGGTCAGTTTTTTTAAATATCAGAACATCCTACAACTTGTAAATCAGAGACTGCTGTACATCGTTTATTTATGTTTCGGGGTTTTTAACTGTCAGCAAAATGTTGTTCTCAAAATGGTAGCTGTAGTTCAAATTTCGCTCGTCTGAACGGCTAACTGAGTAGTAAGCACCATTCAGGTTTAGCATATTTGGCGACTCTACTACTGAGAACCATTCAAACGTCCGTGAAAGAGTTTTTATGGAAAAGTGAAGTGTTTTTTTATTGACGGTAAGTGTTATTTTTATGTACAATGGATGCTTTTCAAGGTGATGTAGAATTATATTTAGTAATTACCCTTAAAACTTTAAAAAAGTATAAGATTTAGAAGAGGAAATACAAAATCAAACGTTAGCAACACTCGTTGATTGTCATCACATCACATACCGGTATGTACCTACTCTAAAGGGAATCGTTCATTTTATGGTTGGACACTGATTCGGTGTTGCCACATTAATTATATCTGTGATTATTCTTACAGGAAAGATACTAATCGATTTCGAAAACTTATAAAAATACGATTACATTTTCTTAAAAATCTGTAATCAAGTGATTTTCAAACGGTGTTATATTTATTTTCTTTTAATTATATTAAAAACAAATAAAACACTCATTGATTTTGGCCTTCAAATCATTTTATCTGGCTACACCAACTGTCAATAATGACAAATGCATACAATGAAATGAAAATAAAAACATTCAATGTGGTTTCGATTACTTTTCGATAAGTTTTTTTCATTTTGTTATAATGGACTCCTATACCGCTTTTATTGAAGACCCGGCTTTACCCTTGGACACTCAATCTGCTCATGACGATGACCCTGGCGCTATTTTGTTAAACGTTGAACCGGCTTTATATGACAACCTAGGCATGAACACTCCTGCGCACGATCTTGTTGCCCTACTAGGAATGAGGATTGAGGAACCAATGTGATGCGGCAATTGCGGCTTTGATATTATGCATCGCAGGAGACGGCCTCTGAAACCCGTTGAAATACTATCAGAAATTCGACTATGGACTGCTAGTGGTAAGCTAATGTTCTGTTTAGCAGTTTTTAAATAATCTTTTCTATTATCCGTACAAACTGAACAAAAATAAATATGCATATGTCTTATTTACAGTTTACAGCTCAGTGCTTGGTGTCTCATTCTTGCTGGATGTTGGCTCTCAACAATTCAGGGATTCGAGAAAATGAACAAAACACAAGTAGTGGTCACCAACGACAATAATTATGTGTAAATTGTGGATGTTCAATACTACGTATTAAACATCATGTTCTGCGTACAAATTCTGAAAGAGAAACACATAGGAAATGTAATTAGCGAGTAGATATTAACACGGCAGGTACAACCAGATTTTTATTTTTTTTATTTTATGTTTGTGTTTAGAATATAATTTATATGAAATAGAACATTGAGTAGAGAGCAGCGGTGGCCCAGTGGTGGCGGCCCCGACTTACGTTCAGTAAGTCGTGGGTTCGAACCGAGGCAGGCGCATTACTTTGTGTAATTTATTTCATCACCGCTGCTCTCAAAACAGTGAAGGAAAACATCGTGAGGAAACCGGCATTTCCTAGAACCATAAATTCGAAGACATGTGACATCTACCAATCCACACTGGGCCCGCGTGGTGGTTATATGTATAGCCCATTCCCTCTCATAGAGAGGAGGCCCGTCCCAGCAGTCGGAACATTAATAGGCCGATGATGATGATGATGATGATTTCTTGGATTGTTTCTTTTTAACAGCTATTATTATTTTGATTCTAGGTCCAGGGTCAATTGCGAATTACCAAAATGAATAAATGTTATTTCATTTGCTTTATATCTGTCACCCAACCATTGACTGTAATAGAAGTTAACCGGGATGAGGAATTTATCAATGCTATGATGCCGAAGTTGGTAACTTTCTTTAAAACATGTGTACTGCCGGAAATTATTTTGAGACGAGTTGAAAAAAATGCCAAATGTCTAGACATCAAGGAATTAAAAGGTATGAAAAATATATTATGTCTTACTCATTTCCTAACTTATTCCTCAGGTCTCTGAGGTGTGGGTTCAGTAAGTATAGTCTAACAAAACTGTAAATTCATTTGTTGCAGGGCAAACTGCTTCTTCCAGCAATTGATTCAGATCGCACGGAAATTATATAAATGGAAGTAAAAAGTGACAAGTAGAAGATTAAGACTGCACGGCGACGGCAGCGAGACCAAAAAGTAGCGCGTAGAAGAGAAGATATTTAGTTACTTATTATATTTTTTATGTACCTACCTACTTATCTTTGTCTGGTGGTACCAGTCGATGGTTCGAACCCAAGCGACTTTGCTTTGTGTAAATTATTTCATCACCACTGTTGAGAGGAGGCCCGAGTCTCAGCAGTGAGAACATTATAAACTATTATTATGCTATTTTTGAACGTAGCGATGTATAGTTTGTGTTATTTGTTAGTTTATAAGAATTTTCTATGTAGATATGTTTCACTCATGTCGGCGACGAGACCATATCTCCACACCAGGGTGCAAGTAGTGGACGTGCAAATAATGCATCGTGAGTCGTTTTACTCGTAGTAGGAAATTAGTTTTGTTTGTTTTGAAAACTTGTTATGAAAATTGATGGTGAAAATATGTAAATATTTTAACGGAATCTAGTTAGAATCATCATAGAATTATGAAAAAATGCCATGATACCAGTTTTAAATTCCAATAAGACATAGAAAATTGCAAATTAGAATTTTTGTCTCATAATTACGTAAGTTGAAAATGTGATTTTTTGTTTATTAAGTTAGAACTTTTTAATTAGTGTAGAAAGGTTGAACTTGGTCTAAAACCGATATTTATGCAAAAATTATGCAAATCGGCCCAGTGGTTCAGAAAATATAAGGAAAATTAGATAGCAAAAATTGTGTCCATCGTAATTTTTATAGTTTTTGTTCTAGAATATTTTTTGTAATTAATGTAAGGTGCAATATTGTTGTTTCATAAGGTAATATAGATAATAAGCTATGTAAAAATGTATATATTGTAAGGGTTATTTTAAATAAATAAATAAAATATGGGGCTCCAAAGGTTTCGGCTTTCGCAAAAACAAACGCGAAATTGGGCTTAAAAATCGCGGCTCTCGTTATGGGCGGACAGGGCCGTATATAAGACGAGAACAACGGCGAACGATCGTCAGTCGCAGCCCAGCCATCGAGGAAGAAACAAGAACAAGCAAGAAGCCGAAACCTAGGGATAACCAGCTAGAAGAAAATCCGGGTTTTATTCCCTGCTCCTGCCTGCCCCCTCTTCCCCCGAGGTCTCCGTGGTAGTCTACGAGGTCGCCGGTTTCCCCCCCCCCCCTACGCATTCAGGGGTGCGTGGAGGCGAGCGTCACCAGCCTACTCCGCAAGGAGCGCCCGTCTACTATTGGGAGATTGTCCCAGGTACCTTGACTTAGAGTCAGGTAGCCGAAACAACTCATGTATTTAGGTACCAGTCTAACAATTCAATTGTAAAAGAATATTTATTGAAGTTCAAAATTGTATAATAAGTAGGTATTCTTGAAACATAAATGATATGGTTAGCTAGCAACCACTTGTGTGTTGTTGTGTAAGATACTTACATGTGCCGTTATATACACTTACGTGTGATGTTATATAAATTGTAATCTACGTACATAATTCTTTCTAATACTAAATTCAGAATCATAATTGTAAATATCAAAATATTTAAAAAAAACTATGTTATCTTTGTATGGTGGTACGAGTCGATGGTTCGAATCCAACCAGAAACTGAGAGTGAATAAAACGATTATTTGTATGAAAATATGAACCATAGAAAAATATTATTAATTTATAGTAAAGGTACTTACAATAAAAAGCTTTACAATTGAATAAAATATCTTTTATTTATTTAGTACACATCACAATTTATTTACACGTTATGTACTATTTAGGTTCAGTCACATAACAACCTATATAGGTACAACGTACCTTTATTACCCACAATAATTTATCTGAATAATTTGTTATGGCACAGATATTATAATACTGTTATGGTGAAAGGTATCGGATATCGAGCCTGGAAACAAAAGTATGCTTAGAATGGATTGGAACATAACAATTTAACCTCTAGTAGTATATAGTAGGGTAAGTCAGGGAGAGTTGCCTATAGTTTAAAAAAAAAATCATTATTAATTATATATGTAAGGTACTAAATGAAATACACATAGTTAATTTGAATCACTGTTTATTTATGCCATTCAGATTAAATTTGGAACTATTGTGTAACATATTTTGATTCAAGAATATTTTTTAAAAATAATGTAAAATAGGCATCTCTCCCAGGCATGTGGGTGAGTTGCCTATAGATACCAGGGATAGATGCCCACAAATAATTAATACATAATCAGACATTACACGTTAGGCATTCCGCTGAATCTTCACTGCAATCTTCATGAAACCACATTTCGCATTGAACACACCGTAACCAGTCGCATTTCTTTTTAGTGGCGTGATAATATTCCCCACACACTACACAAATATCTCCAAGAATTTCGTATTCTATGTCTCTTTCTGGTGAAATCCAAATCATATTAAGAAGTTGCAAATCCACGGCTTTGCAACTTCTTAATATGATTAACAATCTTTTTTTCTTTGTTTCAAACAGAGTCAGGTCCAAGTCGTCCTTTTTTAGTATTGCCTATGAGAAATCGACGACGAAGAGTTCTGTAAGGAATATTGTATTCTTTACTTGCTTGAAAAAAATTTAATGATGATAAATCATTAAATTTTTTTAGTAGAGAAATGGCCTTTTCTAGGTCTTCTTCACTTCACGTAGCTCTATTAGAGCCAGAAGGTTTTCTTTTGTATTCATTTGGCATCTGAAAAGATAAAATATCATTAATATTTACTAGGCATCTAACCCTGAAACTTCATTGGGCATCTCTCCCAATCATTAGGGAGAGATGCCTATCGACTCTGAACGTACCCGAAAGCACTTTCAATACAAAAAGGTGGATTACCAACAAAACAAGATCACAATGTTAGGTTATAAAACAAAAAAATACTATTTACGAGAAAAATTAGGGGAAAAAAATACTGCAAACTAACTCAAAGAATATATTATACCGATTTAATCAACTACACTTACCTTATTTTTGGAATTCACAACAAAATACTATTTTAAAATAATTATTGTCCGTATCAAAACTTTCACACTGACATTAGCTGTCAAATTGACATAATAAGGATGCGTTCCGATTCACGTAATTTTTTAATTTTATTTTTTAAATTCAGTAGGCATCTATACCGTATAGGCGTCTCTCCCTGACTTACCCTATGCTTAGTAAATAAATTAAAATTTGTTTGCTATAATGTAAGGACATTCATGTTTTATATAATTTGGTCCTTTCCAACCATGTTTGAATAAAACGACATCTAGTGGTGTTGAAAGTTACTACTATTTACTTTGCATGTGTGTGTAAAGAGCATATTCAAGCGGCTAATCTTTATTTTGATGAAATCTTTGCATGATACTAGTTAACAAGCACAGTGATTATCTAAAAAAATCAAGTTAATGCCCTAGGTTTCGCATTTAATAAAGTTGTCTATTAAAAATATCTATGTTAGGTGTAAAAATTGAAAATGTTCGAAACTGTGGATGTGTCGCCATCTAGCGACAAAATGGCAAAGAACTCGATCATCCATCCACCTTAATTCATCCTGTAAATTATTACTATTGATTAATATAATATTCTTTTAATGCGCTCCCCCAGAGTATCAGGACGTTGACTACACTTTCAAACTAAGTTTTTGTAGTTTTTTCTTATTTATCTCTCTTAACTAAATATATTTTACTATATGTTTGTATGTATATATGTATTTATTTTATTCTTATATATTTTAGTTATAAATATTTTCTAGTTATTTTTTCGGTTATTGCACCTACTGTGTATTATCTCTGCATAACCCTAAGGTACAGTTTTAATTAGGCATAAAGTTTTAATAAATAAAAATAAGTAGAAGTACATACTTGACCAGTTCCGTAAATTCCCTGAACTATAATGAAAATTAACACCATACATAGATGGTACTAGAACAACTGTGGTATAACTGTATATTCTCTGTTAAGACTCGACCAAACTTAAAGTCTTAACTAAACCGCATAAAAATATCAGAAAATATTTTCCAACAAATAAAATAAACAGTGCAATAAGATTAAATCTGGCTGACATTCAGTAATCCACTTTCAACGACACTCGGCGGTACCTTGGCATGAATTTCGCTCGCCCTGCGCTTTTCTCTCCAAGATTTTATCTTTAAAATCTCGACCGTTGCAGTGTATTTTCTATATTTTTATATTAGAAATTGTTTTATGAGGTCGTGCTACGACTATGTCTGAGGCCCCCAAGCTAAATGCGGTCGTATCTCTATTTGATATAGTGGTACTTTTTCCTTATGAAGGTTCGCTTTCCGGATCTCGTAGCTCGTAGCTGCTACGAAAAGCGTAGCGCTCGTAGCAAGCTCGCGGTCATTTCCTTTATCGCTACGAATTTCTTTTCTTGCATAGAGTGGTAGCTATAGAAAAGAAAATACGCGGTTGTTTTTCTTCATCACTCTGTTGAATAGCAGAAAATATAGTAAAGCGTTGAACCTATAGCGTGTCTGTAGTTATTTCTTTCACAAACCTTTGTTACTATATTATTTTCTTAGATATAATTCGCTTATACAAGATTTCTATTGCGATAACACGAGCTCGAAGCTAACAACCTCTTTCGATTAACAATCTGATACACAATAATGTAAGTAACTATAAAAAATGTAGTATATAAAAATAGGTTATTGAACTCTCGCGTTTCTGCCACGTCCTATATTGTGCTACTATTAGTATTAACTCAATTGACATGGCAATAGAGTGCTAATATGAATAAATCATGGGATTAAAACGTCACGTTGCATGTTGTGCAACATTATTGACTTGATTCCGATACCGTAGAAGGTATGGTTAACAATTTACAGTTCTTAGAAACTCTACAAATGACGGCTGATTAACTTACGATACGGGTCGTTATGTGTGTGAGTGTTTAACCTTAGGAAGGATTATTCCACTCAGCCCTACCAATTTTCCTTACTAGAGGGAAAAAATGGTATTTATCTTACAATCAATACTGATAATATTATAAAGCAGAAGAGTTTGTTTGTTTGGTTGAACACGCTAATCTCAGGATCTACTGGCTCGAATTGAAAAATTCTTTTTGCGTTGGAAAGTTCATTGATCGATGAAGGCTATATGCTATTTAACATCACGCTATGACCAACAGGAGTGGAGCAGCAATAAGAAATGTTGCAAAAACGGGGGAAATTGATTCCCTTTGGGAGATTTTTCTCTATTATGTGACGCAGGCGTGGGCCAGCTAGTAAATCTTATAGTCCCCACTAAAAGACAAAATGGACATCAAAAGTTTTAAAAGTCCACATTTATTGTGGTAAATGTGGTCTAGTGGTAGGACCAATTAATGGGTCATATGCCTCAGGAATGGGACAAAGGCTTACGTAGGTAGTCGGTAAATATTACGTATACTATTTAGTTATTGCAAATACGTTATAACCAGTACGTGTATTTAAGTGACATAATCGGAACGCTTCGATTTCGTTTGTTCTACATAACATCACGCCTGTAATCTCGGTAGTGTTAAGTAGATGTGTACCTAATACTACACCCACATTTTGCCAGTTCTGTTTAAGGCGATTACATGAGCTAAACGCGAGTTTTATAATTCATAAAAGTATATGATTCACTGCTATGAACAAATCCAGAAAAATATATGTGTTTTTTTTAGGTTATATGCTAGCATGATACTATTTTGAAAACATAATACAATGAATTTGACTCGATAAAAAAAATTACGAACTTATTTCTAAAATATCTTTCAAACAAAAAAAACATACTAATATACATGCGATCATTCTGATTTTTTGGCAAATAATTTTTCACGCAATATATTAGCATGATACTGTTCTAGTTTTTTAATCCAATCTATAGTTTTTTTGTTGTAAATCGATCGAAACCGCTAATTTCGCGCTATTTGGCCCGCAGTGGCTGACGTAACAACCGCTTTGTAGTGCAAGCTGATTAGAACTTTATTCTAACAGCATTTCAAACGAAGTTCCACCACAAATAGAGTTGCTAGTTTAGCTCATCTTGTCGCCTTAAGTCCCATATAGGGCCTATTGCCATCAACCGGGCATAACGCCAGACGCCGTGGCTGCTACTGAGAAATTCCTGATGGAACAACCGTTTGTTCTACACTTGTAAAAATTTGTTATTGAATATTAGTTTTATAGGTACTAAACTATGTATTTAAATCGCGTCTCACTATCTTTAGTTTTAATATAGGACTTTTAAACGTTACTTAGGCTCAGACTAATCTGTTGCCGTCGCCATCTTGCATTTATCATTTGACAGTTGGGCGACATTGATACAAAAAACGCTCATACAAATTACAAGCTAATTTACGTTAAAACCCTAGGTTTCATATAATTTACGAGTTCCACACAAGTAAAGCTTCAAATTAAAACCTGCATACACACCTGCAAAGACACATATAGCTTGGCAGTATGAAAAGCTGCCTTTGCCTGCCGTTCCACATTTGACACACAAGAGCTTTTCCGTTTTCCCGCCATTTACCTAGTACCTGAGCGAAATGAAAACTGTTATAACGTTTGTTTCAGAGATGGAAATCGTGCCCGAAGGGAAAAACTTTCGATTGGTAACAGAAGACGAGCTCCAGGCTGTGGCCGATATCTTAGTGCAGTATATGCCTGAATCTTTAAAGGTAACTTTTAATGAGATTTTACTTTTCGGTTCTTTTCGGTTCTACGGTTTCGAAATTGGGGGAAAGATTTTTCGTTAATATTTGTTTGTGGGATTTGATTGAGGAACTTATTTTGTGCTGTTATTAATGTGAACTTGTAAAGTTTAAATTGGACAGTCATTTGTGGAGTTTTACGTGGAAAATTTTACGGAAGTTTTGAAAATGGGTATTTTTTTATTTTTTTGTAGATCATGTGCACTTTCCGAATTTCAACTTTGCCACCTTGTATCTTTGACGCTCCCGCCGTCATATTGGAAAAATGGCGCCTGAAAGCAGTTTTTTGACACTAAGTCCTTTCTTTTGACGGTAAAATCATTTAATTTCGTTTTTCTTTTGCGCACGAGCGTTTAAAGTAAAGTGCACATTTCTTCTTCTTGTTCGTGTCGATGATTCCCATTTTTATTTATTTAGATTTGCTTTGACCAGAACTCGGCCACGTCGACGGCGTCGGCGGCAGCTTCTGACAGGTCCCTTAGAGTGCAGGTGGAGTTAGACAAAGAGCATGTCAGGAGGTGGGCCATGGTTTGAGATGAGGCTCCGCAGTCGCACGCAGCTTTATCGGAATACCACCACCGAACCAAGTTGAATCTGCAGCGGTCCACCTGGCTTCTAAATCAGTTTAGAGTCTTCCAAGTGGGCTACGGCAGTTGGTGACCCGCAGGGAGCTTTTCTGCAGGCTCAGTTTAGTGAGCCGGAAGGGGATGTTTAAGGAACCACAGCTTTTTGAGGGCTTCACCAACCCTAGTGTGGTCGATTGGTGGAATATCCGACCAAAGGAAGCTGTTCCGACTCCTAAGCCTTCCTCGCGATATATCCGCATTGTAAAGAGGATGGCGTTTGTCCGTCTCTTGTTTGTATGTTTCGGAGGAGCAGGCAACCTCGAAATCGATAAAATTACCTATTTTAAAACTCCCGGAAAAAATTCCAGGTAACTTCTGTATTTCGAACCAAATGACTGTACTAAAAAACAACGCGGCATGTTAAGAAATGATCATTTGAAAACAAAACTTGAGGAAAAATCCTATTGTGTTGTTTCATGGGTTTAAAATTAAAAACACAAAGTTAATCCCAAAAATGATAAAATAAATCAAGAAACGAGCACTTTTAACGATTGTCTGTTTATTTCCAGTTTCATCAAACGATTCAAACATATCTAAACAATAAGGTGTGGGACTTCCATTTTTATGTAGCGAAGAATTGGCCCGAAGATCCGATCGTTCTACACTTCCCCGGCTGTACTAGTACGGTAAGAACCATTATATATTTAATTACATTATACATCCTGAAGAAGAAAACCTATTCTTCTAGCCAAGTCATTTGCTGAAAGAAGGATGAAATAAAAGGTGGAAATGACACCTGTCGCTAAAACGGTAACCACATAGGTATGCAGTGCATCATTCTGAACGCGCCCGCAGAGAAAAATAATTGGTAAAAATTTAGTATAATTTGGCAGGAGCAGGTGGGTGGGGCGGGGGAGAGTGAGGGCGCAGGGAATTCCCATGAAAAGGTAACGAACCGTTCTTAAAAAAATAAAAAATATATCAACCTCGAAACACTTCAGTTGCTTAAAAAGCGTAGTCGGAGCCCCGCTTACCGCATGATTGATTTTAAAAAAATAACCACGAAGGTTATAACCTAACCTGACCCAGTCAGGGTACCCCAAGTCCTAAGTCTACTTCACACGTACTTGCATCCTAAGTAACTGTGTTATCGAAGTCCGGAATATTACGTACAAAAGTCAGTCAATTAAGCAGAAAATCAACCGTGAGGGCAAACAATTCAAGTCCAGAAGATAATCCAAAATCGTCGAAGAAAGCCACAAAAACACAGCTCAGAACACATTCACGCAGCTCGAGGACAAACCAAAGAGTAGGCCCAACAGCTTTTTTTTAAATACCGATGAAAAATTTCTATGCACAGACGTTCAGAACGATATACTGCATAATAAATTGTCCATTTTAGCGTAGGTGTCGGTTCCACCCCTGATGAATCACCTGAAGTTAAACAACTTTTTAGATTCGATCCTACACATAATTACAATTAGAAAAGAGAAGTAGAGGATAAATTCCCAAAATCGGTAATTTTTAAGTGAAACGTCCGCAATTTAGCGAGTTGTGGTCTTAGCATCATAAACAGTTTTTTTTTTTTTTTTTTGCAAAAAGCAACTAAAATTTAAAACAGAAACTACTCTCCTCTATTTTACGTCAAAAGCCTCCGGTACATTAAATTATTCAAAAGTGACCTTTTGTGCCTCAGCAACTACTTGCTTCGAGATTAAAATTGAAGTGGGTACTGAGATGGTGGAGCGTCTTATTTTCTGTGCTGCTCAAGAAATTTCAATTTACTTAATCTTAGGCTTATGTTTTGAGAAAGGTAGGTACTCGTTGTGGTTGATGATGATAATAAAGAAGCACTACACATAATTAGGATTCTGGACCTAGGCCATACCTTAGTACTTATTTTATTAAATTACAAAGAAAGTTCACTAAGAGCCTATGAGGGTATCTGACCGAATTCGAAACCAAGTTTAGCCACAATTTGAACTCCCTTTTCACCGGTCTTTTCTTGTCTTTAGAGCATTAACTTACATCTCGCTTGTAATCAGTTAAGGGTTCGGCAGAAAGAAAAGAGTATGCCCTTAAGCAGGTACTATATTTAAGTATCATGTAATACTTAGTTTATACTGTGTGCCTGTTGCCATCAGCCGAGCACAAACCCACACTCTGTGTCTGCTCTTGAGATATTCCTAATAGAAAAACACAATAACACTTTTCCCGACCTGGAAATCGAATTAGAAACTCATATTCTCAGTCTTGTTAACGACCACAAGAACAGTACTTTTCCAATTTCCTCAAAGCAAAGTAGCAATCATAATTAAATATTAAACCATTATCACAAGAAACATGTATACCACAGAACCTGGAAGTGCTAAAACCAGACACCTACATAATTCCACCCAAACATTAAAAAGCCTGTTTAAACGTAACCGCCATTATTTCGCGAAAAGGTTAAGGGTTGTTGCTATTGAATCCATAAAACGTGCTCAGGAAATGAGTATGAAACGTGACGTTTGCGAGTTTACTCACACTACATAAGAAAAAACAAAAGCTTACTTATAGTAGGTAGTAATAACACAATATTTTGATCGTATACTACTTCAAACAAAATTATTCGTGACAAGTTTTTGAGATCACACAACTTTTTTTCTGACACACAGATGGCTCTTTACCAATCTATTTTTATTTTGTACTAGCGGTCGTCACGCGGGTCCGTAGGAGAACGGGGATAAAATATACCCCATGTTACTCGCTAATAATGTAGCTAACCATTGCTGAAAGAATTTTTCTAATCGGTCCTGTAGATTTTAAGTTTAGTCGTTACATACAAAAAATATCTTTCCCCTTTAAAATATAAGTATAGATGAACGTCATGTCCCTACGACATATTAATAGTTTTGTTTTCCTTCTTTTTAATATCCATGGAAGACACTGATTGTGCTTCTTGCAAATAATTTAACTTAAATGCAATAGCGTCATCAAAATCGATATAATTTAATTAACGTTACGTTTACATCGCGCGCTTGTGCTCATTTTACCTCTTACCGAACTACATCACCGTCACTGTCAAGAAAACTGCATTTATCACGCAGCCACGTAATAATTTAATGTTATGACTTTGCGTTTCCATTTTTATTCAGTTTTCTCATTTCATCATCTTAATAAACTGGTCGATTTATATGCAGTGAGCATTCTAAACCTATCTTCTTCCTTCGTGCCTTAGAGATTGCCTTGACAACAGCGAGCTAACGAGCTATGTCACCGGTGTTTGCAGCTCGCTGTGCTACATGCATTATTTAACTACGCTCTGTGTCTAGAAATCCGTGAGGGATTGAGAAAAGGAAATATAGCTCAAGGAAAAGTAGTTTTCGTTTGTTTTCGGAAAGTAGTTCCAAGTTCCTGTTCTTTATAGTTTACGGCGAGACAAAGGCTTTAGGTGTTTGTGTAACCAAGAGTTCGAGATTTATTTAGAAGTCAGTGCGATCGCTTTGCTTCAAAGCTTCAGAAAAGTGTTTTAAGTGTTTCCTGCTGAAGCCCGTAAAGCGATAGCAATTAAGATTTAATAACTTCATAAACTGACATTCAAGTAAATAAATTACACCAATTTCCTACGCCGCAAATTGACTAATTTCCACAATAATGCCACAGAAATTGTTGCCGTAACAACTTATTTCGTCTCAATAACAATTTCCTTATAAATACCTACGCAACATTGGGAATTGGGACAAAAAAATCCGATATCCTTAGTGTTATTATACGTCTCCGTAACAACGTCATTTAAGATGGCGTAGACACGTTTCCGTTGACGACTTTTCTTACACAACATCAGTTTTATCGTGACGTAAGCGGCTACGAGAGCTCGTCGCCACGAGTGCTTCTTTACCTAGAAAAACTATAGGGTTCTCTTAAAACGCATGAAAGGAAACATACGATCATGACTATGGGCCCGAATAGTGAACCAGAGGTGTACGTAAATAGTACACCCACATTTCGCCAGTTATGTTTAAGTACCCATGTTATTAAAGTTTTTTACCCCAAATAAATAAATAAATACATAAATAAATAAATAAATATAAAGGGTGTAAAACACCTCTTCACGAAGCCGAAAGGCACTTGTTCTCCCCATCATTGCCATATTTTTTTTGTTCTACACCATTATTGTTGCAAATTATTGTGAATAGGCCAGAATCCAGACTCCGGGTCTGTTACGAAATTCGTAATGCAAAAATCAGGTAATAAGGTTACGTAAATCCTATTTAAGCTTACACGAGCGACGATTCAGTAAGCCAATTAGTCGGTTTTACTGAGTATGTATCTTTTAGAAGTCGGAAAAAAGAAGGTTCCAGCCAGGCACGTATCCGTTGGGGGGGGGGGGGATAGATGGGTTTTATCCCCCGAAATCTGACTAAAAGTGAATGGGTTTATAACCACTGTGAAGTACGTAAATTATAGTACTGTGATTTCAACGGTTTTTACAAAGTTACAAAAGAAAATACATACAAAAACGACCCATCTTTGTTAAAGCAAAATTTTTCGTGTACTCCTATTTTACTTTCTGAATGTAATAAACGGGAAAATTAACTTAATTTAGGTATCAGAAAATATACGAGCGTGCTCAGACCAGACAATTACTATTGCCCTTTGCGTTCATAAGCTTTTCTTTATATATCGAGGTGGACGCAAAAATGTTCAAGCCCGCTGCGCTTGCATTTCAAATCCTGTTTTCTTTTTTTAATTGATTGGCTTTCGTGGACCTTCGGGCCACTGACTACCTGAACGACTCTCAAAGCTAAAGTTGCCTTAATAAGCGAGATTAATTATCTTTATTGAGTGTCGTCAGACGGTTTTAGGAGCCTATTTTTAGATCGTTACACGTGTTTCTGCGTATATTTTTATCTGCTAAACATAAAGTCAAAATAAACTTGAATTCACGTGCAAATTCCCCCAGACTAAAGCTGATAAGAGATGAAAAAGTTATTCGGCTTTACTAATATAAAAAGTTTAAAATTGATATCGAAAAGTTTCTGCTGTTCCATTCGAATCGCGAAAATCTCTCTGTAACTTATTTTTAGTATTACGTAATGGTCATTAGCGTATCGCTTAAATTCTAAATGCTTTGATCATTTTTTAGAACAAAGGGTCTTTGAAAAAGCCAGTTCTGTGTCCCTCTACCAATCTGGATGCACACTGTGGAACGAATGGCGCTAGCATAACTGGTTCCAAGCATCGTCATTGGTTGAAAATCAAGGAATGTCATTCCATATTTTAAATTCAAGGTAATTTCTCATTGGTCAGATTGAGACCAGCTATGGTGGCGCCATCTACAATTAGTGTTTAATGGTCTTCCCCATTCAGGGGTGAGAACAGGCTCCCCCCCTACGCCGCTATTACATGGGACTTTTACTTTACTCGAAATTTAGATAAAACTTTGCTTAACTCTTCGAGGATTACAGGCGTGATACTTTGTTCGTAAACGCTCTGGTCATCTGGCGCAACCGACAGACACAATAAATTAAATCTTTATATAAATATAATATAAAAAACATAAATATCGCTGGACATTACACACAGCGCCGTCTAGTGCCACACTAAGCAATGCTTGTGTCGTGGTCACCAGACAGTTGATATACTACATATATACTTTTTGTTTGTAAATACATACTTATTATACATATAAACATCCATGACTCGGAAACAAATGTCCATGCTCATCACATAAACATTTGCTCCTACCGGGACTCGAACCCGGGACCCTAAGAACGTAAGGCAGCCTCACTACCGCTGCGCCATTCGGGTCGTCAAAAAAATTCAAATGTAGTTAGTAATTCTATCTTAGATCATAGACCTACTTTCGCTAGACAAATACCTACTTCGTAAAGACATCGAGGCCCCTAGCCAAGCCCCGGCTTAGTGCTCCTCTTAATGCCCTCTTAATTACATAAAGTAATCAGGCGTGCACGATTATCGTCCAAGTCTATCTAGAGTCTAGATAGACTAATCTAGACTCTAGACAGAATTCTATGCCTAGCTACAAACTTTCATATTTCCGTGGACAAGATGGTTCAAGAATACCATTATATACCATTTCATTTGTCAGCATATTATGGTTTTTTATTAAGGTTGCCTAGTAAAGTAATCGATTACAAAAGTTAATGAAGAATGAATTGTCCAAAATGAATCACTTTAAACTTTTCAGACCATATTTTTTTTGTCTGAAACACACTCTCTCGCTATGTTTTATATGTGATATTCCCTCAATTTTTAGTTCCTAGTATGCAAGCACACAGCTCAAATGAGAACTATCAGTTTATAGAACAGCGACAATGAAACTCCTTGCCCTATTACATACCTCCTGCCTGCACTAGCAGGAACTCGTTTCATAGGTATTTTCACATCACTTTGTAGGCTGGTCTTCATAGAAAATGTAATTTGAAACTTAACCCCAAGACACGCCTATCTGCTAATGACGACCCATGAGACATGAAACTATTATGATATGCTAACGTAGATTATGTAACACTTTAACAAGTTTTATTACAAATTGATTAGGTCCATTATTTTCTCATGAAGGAACTTCAACAAGACCAGAATATGTCACTTGGTAACCAGTGACATATTAAGGCGAAATTTCTGGTCTTGGATTTACTATACCTATCTAGTCTTCGAACACTCAGCAACTTTAAGACCTTATAGTATTCATACCAAAAGCCAAAGAAAGAAATGAGAAAAATATCTTATCTTTCTACCCCATTAATTATTTACCCGTGACCGTTTTATAGTCACCGATAAAAGTTATGCTTCTTTGCCAAGAGATAATATTTGGTATCTTTTCGGTTAGTAACTATAACGAAAATAGGTCCAGTCTAGATAAAAAGAAAATTTTCGGGACTTGATCTAGATCCTGACCTTTTCAAGACGATCCTAATTTTAGACACAATACGCGTTTGATTGCCCCACCGCGCCGGCCAGACAGAAACGTCGTAAAATGAAGGTTCTTTGTGCGCCAAACTTTCCTAAATTCACCTGACAACTGCCGTAGACACTTATTATATTATTATTTGTACGAAGCAATATAATACAGAACGTCAAATAAATGTGTCTACTTGTCTTTCAACTTGTACTTTGATAGTTAATTACAGATAGATTGGCGTCCATTTTTCTCGGTATTTCATTGATCGTCGTAGCGCTTCGTAGCACTCGTAGCAATATTATTTTAGACTACTTTAAAACAGACTATCATTCGGGAATGTCTACTGCCTACTGATTAATGATAGTCTATCTGTGCGCCAAATTTCGTCAGGTTAAAGTGGACATCGCTCCCGTTGTATATGGAATGTACTCACGGGAACGTTTTAAATTTAACTCATAACGTATTAAATTTAACTTATAACGTATTAAATTTAACTTTAAATTTAACTTATAACCATGATGTATCTTTGCGTCAGTAAAAGAATTTTCAGAATCGGATGAAGAGTTCCGATTTGACCTCCATACAAACTTTTACCTCTTATAACAAAGACCTCCAAAATCCTCTTATTCTCTATTCATTTTTTGAAGTATAGAAGTCTAGATTAATTTTCAACCGACTTCCAAAAAGAGGAGGTTCTCAATTCGTCTGTATTTTTTTTTTTTTTTTTTGTGTTTGTTACCTCAATACTCTCGACTGGGTGAACCGATTTTGATGGTTCTTTTATTGTTTGAAAGCTGGTGCTTCCCGTTTGGTCCCATTTTAGTTTGCTGAAGACCTGATGCTGATCTTCGGAGATATACAACGGAACTCTTCAAAAGTACACAGCAAATCTGCAGTGATTGCTGCCATCGCTTGTAGGTTCATTGTTTATACTATATTATGACGTAACATCACGCCTGTATGCTCTGAGGGGGTACGCACATGTGTCAAATACACCCGATTTCGAAAATATTTGTTACCTCAGTACTTTGTACTGGGTGAACCGATTTTGATCGTTTTTATTTTATTTGAAAGCTGGTGCTTCCTGTGTGGTCTTATAATCATCAAATCAGTAGCTGATGATGGGATTCTGGAGAAATAGAGAGCATTCTTCACATTTTATAGGCACACTAGAAGCGGTTTGGGTAGTTTTATAAATTGTACTTTCTCGAAGTGATCCCAATTCCATTTGATGAAGATCTGATGAAGAACTTCGGAGATATGCAACGGAACTCCTCGATAAATGATAGCAAATGTACTGGGATTGCCGAAATCTCATATCTGTCTATTGTTTACACCAGTTCATAACCTAAAATCACGCTGGTACGCTGTGAAGGGGTAAGCACATGTGAACCACTAAAAAGTGAAAAATAAAAACTTTTTTACAAAAAATAAAACCGACTTCAGAGAAAACAAAAAAGTGAAAAATAACTTCAGAAAAAACGCTTCAGAAGTCGGTGACAAAAAAACTAAATCAATCAAAAAAAGGTCACCGACTTCTGAAGCGTTTTTTCTGAAGTTATTTTTCACTTTTTTGTTTTCTCTGAAGTCGGTTTTATTTTTTGTAAAAAAGTTTTTTGTGTATTAAATTCACTCACTATGTTTATAAATTGATATTAAATCTGTCAGATAAAATGCTGAATCGTAGGTATTGCCAGCCTAGCGAGGGTAGACACATCCTCGCAACGAACGTCATAAACAGATATTGAAACGTCCCTATTCAATCCAACAGCTTTCAGTAATCCATTGCGACCTAGATATCTAATTACCTTGATGACCTAAATGATATAGGTACTTAGTGAAGCTTTTGAGCTGTACGAAGGCGGATTTCGTGCTAAATGTGTCCCAGTAACCAATAATACTTTTGGTTAACAATAAATTGTGAAATAGTTGTGGAAATTGTAACAAAAAAAGCAACATGGCGGCGAAAGAACCATACAGTACTATCTATAATTATGTTCAACCAACTTATCTATGCTGTCGGGAAAACACAGACCTAAAATAAAAGTAACAAGCTTGACATATCGATGAGCTATGCATTTTTGAAGTTAAAACTTATTCAGGCGCATTGAGCACATTTTGAGTGAACAAAAATGATGGAACTCGCGTGACTGTTACTTAACGCTTCGTCGACAGCTACGCCGTAGCGGATTGGCTACGAGTTTTCACGTCTATTCCTCAAAGACTGCCTGCATGTCTTTTTCTGACAAACAGCGCCACATTGGTGTTCATCAACTCGTCCCAAATGGGCCGTGGGCATGTGGGACGAGTTGCTGAATTACTCAATGAACTAAACTATAGCAAACGATAACATAAAATCCATTCTTTGTCTTTTTAATGTGACGTTCATTTGTTTCTTTATCTTTCCAGCCGAACAAAACAACATACGAGAGCGTGACAGTGTTCTGCCCTTCGGAGCGCGCAGAGTTGGTGGACCTACTGACTTCAGAGGAAATCCTTCTAGACCTGACCCAGCCGCTGTACTTGAACTTCACTCACGAGGCCATCGTGAACCGATTCGAGAGGCACTATGAGGCGCACGACAAGATTACTGGTGACGTTTACGTCTGTGATAACCCACCACAAGATGATAGTACTGAGGGGTAAGACGAATAACTTAAAGGCTTAAAATGTTCAAATAATAACCTCGATCTTTAGCGTCAAACGGCAGGGGTTATAGCACTATCCCGTTGCCTTTTGGTCTTGACTTTTTTGGAATCAAATCCTCTAAGTTTTAACCGTAATTTCTTCACCATAGTTGTTTTGGTACTCCCTGGTAGGGACTATACTAGGTGCTTTAAAGTTAAAAAATTATAACATGGATAAAAATATGATTGCAGATTGCCATCGGACGTGGAGTTAGTTCGCTTGCAGCCAGAGCACATGAAGGCGGTTCACGACCTGTATCCGGCGAGCGACATAGAATGTCGCGAAGTATTCGAGAAACTGGTCGCGGAACTGCCCGCCTACGGCATCTTCGTCGAAGGAAAGCTAGCCGCTTGGATGGTCCAGTCTTACTACGGCGCCATGTTCTCCATGCAAACTAGGCCCGAATTCCGCAGGAAAGGCTACGGGATCTACTTGGCCCGCCGTCTCACCAAAGAAGTCGCCGCCCGCGGCTACAAACCCTTCGTCGTCATTCGTCCGGAAAACGACGCGTCCCGATCTCTGTACACGAAGCTCGGCTTCGAGAAACGTTTCCGAACGGTGCGCGCCGTTTTGCGTCCCCGCTAACGCGTTAAAGTTGATCACTAGCAGATTTTATTTTTTTAAGACTTTTGAATAAAATCAATTTAGCTTGCGATCTTTGATCGCCTAGAGAATTTTAGTAGTAGCTTTAAGATGGGGCGGCTAGTGCTCTCGGTCCGACCCGAGTCGATACGACAGGTGTCAGCTCCGTTATGGCGCTTGTACCAGCAGATGTCTCCAGGCGACCGGTACAGACCCTGCTCTGCGTACAAGCGCTCTTAGACTTCTATACATAGGGCCTCTGCGATATTTTTCTGCCGGTAGCGTTTTTAATCTCCTAGTATCTACTTCTTCATATTGACAACGAATGGCTTTCTTGTTGGGCGTTTCATACAAGTCAGCCTACATTTTGATACGTCTATAGCTGATGCCTCATCACGCTTCCAGTCAGATTCGAGAGCTGTAGCCGTTTGCTGCGTTCTCTGGCGCTAGCCTAGTTAGATCTCAACAGTACTAGGATTCACCTGTAGGTACTTGGAACCCTGACATTGAATGATCCGTAAACCTGGTCACGTCAAACGGTACCTATTTGTTTTGCTGACATCGCTATCTGAGTACAGACAATAAAATCAATTGAACGTTATCGTACTCTTCCTTACCTTTAGATCGTCTAGCTAGACGTTTCCTTGGCTAAGTGTTAACCGATCACTTTCAACATTCCTTGTTTTATATAGTATGGCTATCACTGAAACAAATAACAAGGTGACGTGAGGTCTCAGTATCTTGTAAATGTATCGGGGCTCTAGTACTTGTGAAGCTGGTCAATCTACTCATTTAGGCGAACGCTTCATTACCACTCGTTGATCGAGCGGAAACTGTTCTGTCTCATGGTTTATAAAATTTTTGGGACCCGTTATGATCTGTGTGATAAAAAATGTTAGCGTTTAACATTGACGTACTTGAAAATGTATAAAAGTACATGAGAAAGAAAGGTAGCCGTCGTTGCACCCAGTTTGCACAATTCGAAAGTTTATCAAGCACCTTTTAAATGACAAACGCGATGAATATTAAAAGTATGACAAAATAAAAATTAAAAAATGTAAAAAAAAATCGATCATTTTTATTTCATAACTTAAATGAACAAGCAGACCTGTAAGCGATGGCGGGAAATGACAATTATTTTCATTTATAATTTAAGTTTAAAATGTGATTGCAAAATAATCTTAAACAATAAATAAACTTGTTGTCTAGATATTTTCATAAAAGTAGATTTAAAATAAACTGTGACTAGTTTTCAGTTAGTTATTATTAATTTTTATAGCAAACAAGTTTTATAAATCAAGTAAGTACATGGAAAATCATTTAAAATTTGATA
Organism: Xestia c-nigrum; assembly: GCA_916618015.1. Classification (NCBI taxonomy): domain Eukaryota; kingdom Metazoa; phylum Arthropoda; class Insecta; order Lepidoptera; family Noctuidae; genus Xestia; species Xestia c-nigrum. The sequence continues at coordinate 6,823,389 of OU745256.1, forward strand.
CGAAAACGTAGATAGGTAGGTATTTTAATACGGGAATGTATTTTATGATTGTATCGACGTATCTAATGAAAAAAACGTTTGCTATTTTTGTGTATACCTGAATATTAATTATTAAGTTAATCATCGATTTATTAAGTAACTTATAACGGATATTATTGTGTGATATGATAATATTTATTGCTTTTTGAATATTTTTATTAATTTGGCCAATTTGTAGTATTTATTCTGTCTTCCTAAGGCATTAAAATAAGTATGATGGACAACTCTTATGACAAAAGCGGGTAGTGTAAAATGGACTCGTTAATAATTATTATGAATAAATATTATACCAAACCCTATTTATTTTACTGTGAACACTGGTCAGGGAATGCACTTGCAGCCTTTTTTATTTTTAGTGGTAGCACTGGTAAAGTTAAATATTGCTCAATAATTGGAGCTTCCGATTATTAAATTCCAAAATTAATTGCCAAATTATTATTGTGTATTGTTCTTGCATTTTATTGTAATAATTATTTATTCAAGAATTGTGCTTGTCTTTGTTTGTGTCGAAGTTATTCAAACTGGATGATATAGGATAAAGAATTTGATAATACGTACATTGTTTTGTCATTGATATTTTTTCTTATAAACAGATGGTGTGTGACAGTCAATTGTAAAATGGTCAACTGTTTATCTGAAAATGTACACTCATACCATGCAATCATGCTAAAAGCTTTCCTACTTACATGTAGGTACATGTCGAATAAGTAGATCGAGATTTCTTGAAATTATTAATTGTAAGACATTTTCTCTGAACACTCCCTTACCTACTTACGTACCTAAATAAAATATACCTAAACTAAAAGGACAAGTTTTCCGTCCTATGCTGCAGTTGACATGAAAATCGCAGCGTACAATCGTACAGAAAATTATGAAAAATGTAGTATCCATTCTGTATTGTTTATCAGTTTAACACTAACCAACCTTGCAAATTTAAGGTATTGAGAATACAATAAAAACTAAACCTAAAATGAAATGTTATATTTTATTTTACACCTTTCCTTTTAAATAGTGAGGTAGGAATCTCGTCATCTGCGCCTAGCCTTTTCCCGAAGCGACTGCCTATTTGACCTCCACAAACCAGTTACCACTGGGTTATACGAAATCCCTTGGTAAAAGTGGTTGTCAAAATATCGGGTCCCTCACTTCCTGTAACGACTGTCAAAGATTTACAAATGACAGCCGGGACCAACGGCTTACCGTGTTTACCGAGGCACGGAGGAAACTCGGAATGTAATGGAGGCTACCCATTCACGGACCAACCTACTCAATCATTGCTTAACCTGGAGATCGACCTGAGTGGCTGTTTTGTATTCAACCACGATCACAAGTGTACGAGCCAATAATGCTCATACAGCAAAAGTACGTTTCTGCGCACGTAACGAATTACGCTAAACGTACTTTTTTAATTATATTATAACATAAATTCAGTCGTCACTAAAACTTAGCCACAAGCGGGTCGATCAATATGCATCAAGTGCGGCTCAGATAATTAAACGTAATTAAACTATTGAACAGAACAGTGGTTTGGTGTGAACTAACTACCTTCCTACAACAACTACCGGGGTATCTGTCAACGACTAGAAAACCCCAACAACAAGCTCCAGTACTGAGGTACAATATCAAGAAAGGCTCCTATTTACACTAACACAAGACGTCACTTAAATGTGATGCTTAAATAAAGTAGGTATTTCTAACATTGTAGATTCTACAGTGTAGAATATTCGTCTCTCATCGCTACACGGAGAGTCGAAAATTCACACTGCATGCTGTGAGTACCTACCAAATTTACGATGTACACAATGTTTACTATTTATTTTGCCTTATATTTTCTAAGCTGCCGGACGGATTTACATGATTCTTGCTTAGGAAATGGTTTTAAGCCAAGTCCAGCGTCCTGGCACTAATTTATACATATATTTATCATTTCGAGTAACGTAAATTATATGACAAAAAATCTTTAATCTACGTTTTTTCCTTCTTAATGGACTTTAATACTATGATGATGCCAAGTTAACATAAAACCAACAAGATTCTAGGGAGATTATATAAAAAATCACTTTAAATACATATCTAAGTTAATATCACAAGTTTTCAAAATTCTAATTCAACTGATCGACTCACGTCCCTCGAAAATTACAGCTGATAAAACATATACAAAATTTACTTCCTGAATAATAAATAGTATCAACCATGGACCTAAAAAAACACCCAAAAACTTGTAATAAAACCAAGTGCAAGGGAAATCTTATTGAAATATTGTTTAAAAATTGGTAATTTTTCATCATCTGGCATCCCTTTACACACGCACACATAGTTACGCAGCCGCCATTGAGGTTCTTCAATTTTTTCATAATGAAGTTACGTCCGCCTTTTTTTTAGGTCCATGGTATCAACACCGTTTAAGGAGTGTATAGCCAGGGTTAACACCTCTTGTTTTTTTATTAAATTCTCGCCTTTTTTTATGGACAGCTTTCGTTGGTCAAGCTCTCTAGAATAATCGTGTTAAGGGGTGTCCCCACTAGGAGCCGCGCGGCATTTAGGGCCGCGAGGCTCGGCCTCGCGAGCCTATTGTGATTTTTTGCAACTTATCCACATTATGTTGCGGCGTGGCCCACCTTGTGCATATGCCACAGACTATATACTGTGACTGTGATAGTAAACGGATTGTGGCCATAAAGGCAGCCATAGGCGAGCGCTCCATTCTTGTTTTTTCTGTGTACATGCCCACGGACTCGCCGGAGAATTTGACTATGTTTACGGATATATTAAGTGAGATCAATGCGATTGTAGCAAGTTATGATGTTGAAAATGTTTTTATATTGGGAGATTTTAACGCGCACCCCAAACAAAAATTTTATGATGAGTTGACGAACTTTTGTACTGACCAGTCATGGGTTTGTACCGATATTGAAATCCTAGGTGCTGAGCAAAATCACTACACATTTATTAGTGATGCGCATGGGTGTAGGAGATGGCTCGATCATTGTGTGGTATCTTTATCAGCTTGGCACACTGTTGTGGATGTAGGTATTAACGAGGATCTGTATAACTCTGATCATTTACCCATCTATGTTGTATGTGATTTAAGTATAGTTAGGTCAAAACTGGTGACTCAGACAGTGCCCCGTAGGGCGATTATATGGGGTGAAAGAACCTGTTCTGAAATTGAAAAATACCGGTTTCTATGTAACAGTAAATTGCGAGATATCGATTTCCCCCAAGAATTTACGGAGTGCAGTCATGGGTCATGCAGCTTGACTGAACATAGAATAAGTTTGGATAAGTTTTATGATCGGATTGTGAACGTTCTTAGTGAGGCAGCTGAGCAATCTAAAGAGCCAAGTAACTATGGGCCTCACAGAAAACATCGTTCGCTGTGTGGCTGGAATAAACATGTACGTGATGCTCATAGCGAGGCCAGGCTTAAATTTCAAACCTGGATAGAACATGGACGACCAACTTATGGTTATGTATATGAAAAAATGACAGAGGCTCGTAAAGTTTTCAAAAGTCGTTTGAAATGGTGCCAGAATAACCAAGAACAAATAAAAATGGACATAATAGCAGAACAACGAGGCACCAATAACTTTGGCAAATTTTGGAAATCCACAGGTAAGTTGGACGTTAGGCCTGGCCTTGCGGTGAGTGTGGAGGGACACAGTGATCACGGGGATATTGCTAACCTGTTTATGAAACATTTCCAGGTGCAGTCTCCCCTTGGTCCCTCAGTTCCTTCTGAAGATGTCGAGTCGATTTTTGTAAGGCAAAAGAGACATCTATTCACTTCTCTGCCAAGCAAATCAAAAGAGTCATACAGGAAATGAGCAGAGGCAAGTCTCCAGGTCATGATGGACTCAGCGTTGAGCACTTGAAATATGCAGGAGTCCACATACCGAGGGTCTTGTCATTGTTCTATACGTTGTGTCTACGCCATTCGTACCTGCCGGAAAATTTCATGAAAACGCTTGTGGTCCCAATCGTTAAGAACAGGGTAGGGGACATATCGAATAAGGGGAATTATCGTCCGATTTCCTTGGCTACGATCATGGCTAAGGTATTGGACAGTGTGCTTGACTCATGTTTGGAAACCGTTTTAAACTTTCATGAAGCACAATTTGGGTTCCAGCCTGGACTTTCAACTGAAACAGCTATCTTGAGTCTCAAGCATACTGTTCAATATTATACCGATCGTAAGACGCCGGTGTACGCCTGTTTCCTTGACCTCTCAAAGGCCTTCGATCTCGTCTCCTATGATGTGCTTTGGGACAAGTTGAGGAACAGGGGTACCCCTGCTGATATACTGAAAATCTTTCAGTTCTGGTATGCCAACCAGAAGAACCAGGTGAAGTGGTCTAACACTCTCTCTCCAGCATATGGATTGGAATGCGGTGTGAGACAAGGGGGTTTAACATCCCCTAGGCTCTTCAATCTGTATGTTGATGGCCTCATCACCGAGCTCAGCAGCATGACTGTTGGATGTCGAATAAATGGAGTGAACGTCAATAACATTAGTTACGCAGACGACATGGTGCTGCTGGGCCCGACTGCTGGGGCAATCAGGGAATTGCTCAAAGTTTGTGAGACTTACGCTGCCTCACATGGACTTATTTATAATGTCACCAAGAGTGAATATATGCTCTTTAAGGCCGCTGGTAGATGTCCAGACTCTGTACCAGACTTTATAAAGCTAAATGGGCTCCATTTAAATAGGGTCTCCAATTTCAAGTACCTTGGACATTTTATAACCGACGACCTTAAGGATGACAAAGATATTGAGAGGGAGCGTAGGGCACTGGCGGTCAGAGGTAACATGCTGGCCCGTAGATTTGCTAGGTGCTCTGACCAAGTAAAAGTTACTCTTTTTAAAGCCTTCTGTCAGAGCTTTTACACGAGCAATCTATGGGTCAACTACACTAAGAGATCGCTGGATGTCCTGCGCGTTCAATATAATAATGCATTCAGGATGTTGTTGCGATTGCCCCGTTTTTGTAGCGCTTCAGAAATGTTTGCTCAGGCCCACACCGATGGCTTTCATGCCATTATCCGCAAAAAAACGGCTTCACTGTTGTGCAGAGTGCGGAGTAGTCGCAACTATATCCTGAGAGCTGTGGCGGAGAGCTATACTCCAAATATCAGGCATTTTGTGCGGAGGTTGATTAGGTAGGAGAAGTCTTTCTGCCTGGTCGTCCTTTGTTTTAATAATATTACATTTTATATCAATGTTACTAACACTAGTATGTAAGATGTGTGTAATACTAACAAAATATGGATCACTGTTATCTGAATTAAACGAATTTTATTTTTTATTTTTTTTTATATAGAGATATTAGAGGCAGTTTCTTTAGAGATGTACGAAGAAGGGGCCGCGCGGCTTAGGCCTCGCGTACCTCCACACTCACGAGGCTCCATGAGGCCGAGCTGCGCCTGCGCGGCTCTAGTGGGAACGCTCCTTAAAGGAGATAGGAAGGGCTATGAATGCTGCTGAAGCAAAAAGCACGTCCCCTTCTTCATACATCTCAAAAGAAACTGCCGCCTATATCTCCATAATAGTCTATGGCATCCCACAAGGTAGGCCGCGCGGCTCTTAATGTGGACGCGTTGAAAAAAAGCACAATAGGCACCTGAAAAACCACGGTGCTCTTAGTGGGGACGGCCCTTTACATATATAGGTTAAGGTGAAAGCGTCAGGGTGGACCGCGAAATTCAAATTTTCTGACGTATTTTGCAATTTCCAGGGCAGTGCTAAGTTTTATGTTGATAAACCTATCGGTCGCGACTGTAAGACGTATTAAGTTACAGAATTATAATCATCAAAATCATCCATGTTCGTAAAACTCGAAGAAGGACTTGGACCGTAAAAAATTCGTTCATCGACCCTTATGACCTTACAACTTAGCATTGCCCTGCAAATTGCAAAAAACGTAAGAAATTTTGAATTTCGCGGGCTACCATGGAGCATCCCCCTTAAGGCGCTCCCCCAAAGTCCGGTTGACAACTGAGATCTGTGAGTCAGTAACAATCACAAATTTCGCCAATACCTTGGAATATGCTAAAACGAATGTGTTTACGAATTTTTCGAAGAATCTGCTACCGAACAGTTCACTTTTCATGCATTTCGGACGAACTACCTTATACTACAAGGCGAACTCTACAAGCTTGTTTTGAGTTTGAGTTTTGAGTCCCGGTTCAGGCCGAGTCTAGTTGCCAATGTAAAAACAACAATTTTACTGAAAAATTGGAAGCTGGTAACTTTTTCAACAAACTGCCAAATGGAAATGTCAAAAATATTGAAATTTTGCATCATGGCGACAAATGTTTGATTTTGTGTTTGCAGAACGTTGTCTTGAGAATTTTGTTATGGGTGAAAACGATTATATCTAATTAGTTATTGAAATGACGAGCTTAATAGATAAAATTGAACAGTTAATTAAAAGGGAGAAGACGACTCCTGAGCGTAAAAAAGATGATTCCAAGAAGTCGTCAAGTGAGATTCTATCAGAACTGTTTGGTGCTTTTAATGCTGATCCTCCTAAAATAGAAGAAGTTCCTTCAAAGAAATCGAAGAAAAGTAAAAAGAAGCATAAGAAAGAAAAGAAAAAACGCAGCCGGAGCACTAGCAGTGTCAGCTCTGAGGGTAGCGAATACTCCCACAAACGTAAGAAACGAAAAAAAAGTAAGTCTAAAAAACGTTCTAGAGAGAGCCGGTCACCATCATACCCGTACCCGTTGACCCCTGTTCGAGCAAAACCAGAAAATGACCAAGTAAGGATAAAAGACGAAAAAGAAATAAAAACGGAAGATGTAAAAATAAAGGAGGTTAAAATCGAAAGAGAAATAAAAAAGATAGAGACTATTAAAATAGAGGACAATTCTTTATCACCACCACACCCCATTCCCTTACCACCAGACTATAAAAATAGGACCATTGATTTGAGAGAAAAACTAGATAGTAAGAAATCAGAACTCAAATCTGATGTAAACAGTGCTGACTATGATAAATGTAAGGGTAATAAAATTCAAATAAAGAACCTAAAATTCAGTGCAGTGTTTGAGGAAACTGTGAAGAAGGCTGAAGAAGAGGCTAGAAGGAAGGCAGAGAAGTATGAAGAAGGTGAATATACTGACTCATCTAGTAGTACGGAGAAAGAGATAGTATTTAACTCACATTTCCCTAAAACTTCGGATCCTGGAGGACTTAAGAAACAAGCTGAAGATGAAATGAAAATGTAAGTAAAGCTCATTCTTTATTTTTCAACAAGATCTGATCTTTATTATCATACCTCATTTGTGAACACAATGTCTCATGTCAAAACCCTTTTTGTAAGTAGACAATTAACAATATCTTCTACATTATTCTTTGTATGATTGAACAAAAACTGCAGTTCCAGATTTCTGATTCATCATTATCTGATTACCATCTGGGCAGTACTTTTATCTGACTTGGTGACTTCATTCTGTGGTTTTTTCTATAATGTAACAGTAATAATATGTTTTTTTTTCCATAGTAGTGATCTATTAGAAGATGCTAGAATTGCTGCAAAGAAGAGCAAAAAGACTGAAAGCTCATCAAAAACATCAAAAAAAGACAGAAGCAAATCTCCCAAGAGGTAACCATAAATAAACTACTCATGACTACTCTACTAGAAATAAACAAGGCCTTTAAAATTGATTGGGTACTTGTACTAGATCATAAACATCCAACAGTAAAATAATTCTATAAATTTTTGCCAAACATTTTATAACCAATAGGTTATAGTAGCCTATAGTTCCAGTACTGCTTGCATGTGGGTCTACTATTTAAAGTTATGCAAAAACTAAAATATTAATTATACTTTAACAAAAACAAACCAACACAAATCATCACTGGTTTCAGAGCATTCATTGCAACTCGATGTCACAACATAATTATTATTAATTATTTTATATACTGCTTGACTTATAACAAAGCATACACTACAAACTTAATTTTGATGACCTGGATGGCGTAGCAGTAGTGAGGCTGCCTTACGTTTTTAGGGTCCTGGGTTCGAATCCCGGTCGGTCGGAGTAAATGTTTGTGTGATGAGCATAGACATTTGTCTCTTGAGTCATGGATGTTTAAATGTAATGCATGATAGGTGCTGTGTGTAATTTCCAGTGATACTTATATATTTAATTTAACAGGTCAGGAAGTAAATCCAGGCGCTCAACATCAGCTTCTCGGAAGCACCATCACCGCTCAAGTTCTAAGACGCGTCACATTACTACCCGACACAGGTCGAACTCGAGGACTCGAAGAAGGTCGAGGTCACGGTCGAGGCGTAGGTCATCGAGGTCACGGTCGCGACATCGCGATCGGGGAGTGAGACGGCTGTCACCTAGGCATGGAGGAAGAGGAAGACGATCTAGGTATGTGGTTTATATTGGTTCATGTTGTGTTATAAAGTTTCATAATATAATGAAATATATGTTATAGTCCGGGAGGTACGTACTGTTGCAAATAAAAAAGCCATAGTAATCTGCCTGATGTTGTCATCGAAGGTTGATGTTATATAACCATTAAGTAAACCAACCGTTAGCTGCTCAAGTAGCGGTGTGGAGATTAGGAAGGTTGATGTTATATTACCATTAAGTAAACCAACCGTTAGCTGCTCAAGTAGCGGTGTGGAGGTTAGGAAAGGTGTAAAAAAAAAAATGTATGCCAGCTGAAACTTTTTTCATAAATAGTTTACATCATAATGAGCTTCAAAAAGTCGTCAGCTGAATTTTTTTAGGATGGAGGAAACCCGGTATCTAATGGCAACCATGGCTTAAACTAGAGATCAACCGGAGCAGCTGTGTTTATTTAGCCACTGACTCCTCCAAAATATGCAGAGACACAAAAAAACTTGATTTATTTAAATTTCACATACAGCTTTCTTTTTGTAAAGCATTCTCTATCAGTTAATCAATACATTAAATAATAATAACCTGTGACAATATTTCAAATCAAAATTATACTTACATAGCCGTTATCCACAAAATTTTAAGACGCCTGCGGAGCATGCGTATTTCATACAAACGTAATACCAAAATAATTAGTAGGTAAATTAAACATATTCCTAAGGTAGTGTTTATTTATTTCGATTGAATTACAGAATATCTAGGTTCCCAAATATATATTTTGATTGAACAATGATTTTAACAAGAGTTATAATTTTCTATGAAAATTTTAAATTCCTCATATCTCGTCTTTGTATCATTGTCCTTTAAGGTTGGTGTAAGGTGTAGAAAAGTTATCTTATAAAATTGTCAACATACTATGGGTTTCGCCAACCTCTACTAAGATATGACTTTTTATTGTATATTGTAATCAGTTGGCCTGTTACGTTACTTAGTCACACATGAACAACAACAACTTAATCATAAAGTACGGCTATTTAAACCTTTCATTATTAAATTGAATTCTGTTTAATCTAGAAATATAAATATGTAAAGGAAATACTCATCCATGTTCGCAGTGTTGATCGCATTCTTCAGAATGTATAGTTGTTGCAAAAATATATGTATTAGTTTAGTAATAGAAGTATAAAATAATTCTTAAAAACAAAAATTCAATTGGATGGTTTAGTCTATCGCAAACGATACGATAAGGTATTCGTGGACCCTGATTGTGCCAAAGCATACTCTGACGCCGCGAACATAATCAGCAAACTACATTCCCACAGCTGGGACACAGATCTCTTTGTGAGTGTTGATGTAACATTTCTTCGAGTTTTTAATTCGATTTTTTTATTGTGAAGAAGATGGATGAAAACAGATTGCATGTACTGGAGATGGGAATGTTAAGGGGGAAGGGTGATAAATAATGGATAAAGGAAATGATCATATATGAGGAGAAAGTTGGTAAGTACAGATAAGTTGAAAGGAAATCAACTGTCTGTATGGGCCATGTGATGAGGAGTGATGAATCGCATGTGACTAAAAGAGTAATGAATATAAATGTTGATGAATCGAGAATGAGAGGAACGCCATATGTAAGAAAAAGGAGTAAATGATAGCATGACGATTGACAGGGGAAAATGGAAGTGTTACGCTGACCGCAAATAACATGGGACAGGGGCAGGAAGATGATGACGTAGTTTCACTATGATTAACAACTGTTTTGTAATTATAAGGTCACCAACTGGAGTGAAACTAGCAGACAGTGAGAAGAAGCGACTGCTAGAAGTGGCTAGGAGGAATGCTATCAACATGCTCAAGAATGGTGCGGTGCCGGCAGGAGCGGCCGCGCTTCCACCTCACACTAGGAACCAAGTGATGGCGGCTATACAGTCTGGAGGTTAGTTTTGTCACATCTAGTTACAGAAGTATACAACATTATTTTTTGTTTATACTAAACCCGAAAAGGGGTCATTGTACTCATCATTTTGAACAACTTTTTCTATGGGACGAACCGTGAAATCTCGAAAAAAAAATCAGCTGTTCCCTGCATTTATGTTCGCTTAACTCGTCAAAATGTAAGGAACAGCTGATTTTTTTTTTCGCAAAAAATAACCCTGTATAAAGAATGAATCAAATGTGACTCGAAAGCAGTTGAAGTAATATTGGTGTTACATTTTAGCACAAAGATTTGGAGTCTTTTGTCTTGTAAAAGGAACAATTTTCAATTATATTTTCACACTTTGAATACTAAACCGAATTTTATAATTTGAATTGAATTTTAAAATGGGCACTTGTTCAACTACTTAGTAAGACTTCAAGACGTGATTACTTCATTCAATCACCCACTGCTTGGTAAAGGCCGTCCCGGCCCGTTTCTTTTGTCATTAGTTCACATGTATCAAACAAAAATCAATTTCACAGGTAAATCTGTCGACGAATTGACAGACTTCTGCAAACATCTATCAAAGAAGGAGGCTCTTGGTGAGCTGTCATCTGTCTCGTCAAACGACGATGATATGAGCGAGAACGAAGATACACTCGCTTTCCACCACCCCTTCCTCGTCAAAGAAAAAGCGCCTATCGTTATGAACATAAGGGTAAGTTTTCCTGAGCATATTTTTATACATTGATGAAACAAAATAATTCAGAGTTGCCACACTAAAAAATACAATGGGTTCCTAACACTGTTTTTAAATTAAGCTTTCATATTTTAAAACTAAACTTACCGAGATAAGTATCTTCCGTATCTTCTTTCTTGGGCAGTTGCAAGTGCCATGATCGCGGGATGGCTCAATATCGGGACCTCATAATCTAGATCCCGCGGGAGACGCACCGGGCGCGGGCCTGTAGACGGTGAGCTATGGGCGCTCGCCGTTCGTCCGTCTTATGACGACAGACCGTATCGACGGCGCGTTCATGTTCCACGCGCGCCTCGAAGAGATGTCAGCATAATGGAGGGGCCCGCAAGAGCCAAACCCTGCCGGAGCTGCGGGACTGTTCGAAAGAGATACCACGGCCCTGGTACACAAAGGGCGAAGAAGGAACATGGATGGGACACTCCCTTCCGCTCTGCACAGACCGGGAGCGGTCATTTGATGATTTCCCATCCGAAAAAAGGAGGATATATTAAGCTAAACACTCTAATCATCAAAATCTGACAAGCCTTTCCCAATTGGTTAATATGATATCCATTAGTAAGAGACTTAGATAAACTCTTCCAATCCATCATGTTTATTTTTTCAGGGCGGAGCTCCACTGCCCATAAAGACGACTGCCCTCCCTGTAGCCAATAAGGAAGAGCTAAGGCTTCAGTTCCCCGTGTCTTCAGGCTCGCAACACAGGGAGAAGGCGTCGGAATGGGTGCCTGTCTCACCACCTAAGAAAGATATGGTAAATAAATGCATTCTTAATTTCCTCTTCATAAGATGTGTATAGATTTAGTATAAGACAGAATTATTTTACTACCGTAGTCTCGCCATCTTATTTTGGGCTGCTAATGACACTAAAGCTACCTTTGCCGTTTCCGACCGTAACACGATTTTCAGCCAAAAACAATTATTATACAAGGTTAAAACTGAACAACTTTCTCTATGGCACCATCCAGATCAGCTGTCTCATACATTTGGTTGAGTAGATATTGGAATAATATGCAGAATATATAGGGTGACTGGTAATTAGTGTAGGATACTAACCTGAAATCGCAAAAAACATACTGACAGCTGAGCATTCTGAAGCTGACATTGTTTTTTGCGATTTCAGCTTTGGTCCCATAGTAAAAGTTGTTTGTTATCATGAGCACAATCACGTGTTTAAGTTTCATACACACAGGTCCATGTTCACCAAGAAGATGACAGTCTGATTATATCTAAAACAGCTGTTTAAAACGCATTTTTGTATGAGAACATGTCACAGGAACAGCTGTTTTTAGATAATCAGACGGTTATCTTTTCGGTGAACATAGACCTAATTACCAGTCACCCTATATAGGGACCGGGGGTATACTATTACCATTGATTATTTTTTCACGATTACGATGGTGGTCCCATGGACAATGTTGTTCAGTTTGATCATCTGTAGCACACTCTTGAATTTGAACAGGATGCAGCACGACACCGTACATTAGTTTCAGTTTTGGCCGAAATCGCTGATAATTTCGAAACTTAGTTTAGAAAAAAAACACGTTTTACTTTCATACATTTCTATTTTTAACTCGCATTCTTTTAGGGCTTTTTTTTCCTTATTATCGAAAGAATAAAATTGTCATTTTTGTAGGTACCTGTACAAAAACTGACAAGCAATGAAAACAATTTATCAAGGAAAATTCATGTATCAGTAAGACATCAATTTATTCTACAACATTATTAATAATAGTGTGTAGCGTAATTTATTTACTGTCAACCACTGGGTTGGCAGTTAGTTAACTGTTTGTTGATCCCTAATGTTCTATGTTAGACTTTGGTTTCTGCACTTGTCCTTTGGATGGACCATTGTATGTGTAGTTGATCCTTATCAAAACAAACGGATATTCAATGTTAAATTTCATCAAATCAATCAATCAATCAGCTCTCGAATTCTTATTTCTGCAAAGCCGCATTTTCGCCTACCTCTTGACCGAAATTGAGAAACTTTATAATAAGGGGTTTTCAGGGTCAACTCCTTATATTAGTTAAAATACGCTCTTTCTTGCGCAGCGGCATCTTTCGTTGAAAGCTGGCCCTGAAAACTCCTCATCGAACTTTCAGTAAAGTTAATAAAAATAGATCAAAACTCTTTGACCTCCCTAAGTGTATTAGTAGTAACAAGGTCATTTGGGTGCACGCCTCTTTTATAGCTATAGTGTCGACGAAATCTTGGCGATGCTTAGGCGCAGCAATAATCAAACAATAGGGATTATTTCTGGCTAAAATCAATGTGATTCTGTTTAGTCCATCGGTTAGATTATCAAAAAATATTGGATACGTGTTTTTTGTTTTACAAATCAATAAAAAATTGCGAATATAAAACGCGCCAAACATGAGTAAAATAGACTCAAATGTCCTACGAGTTTTCGAAGCACAAAGTTGTTTTTTTTTTATTTACGTGAAAATAGAAAAAAATGTGTCCAATATTTTTTGTTTTTTTTCCGGCGGGCTATTTTTTTTGTCATGACCCTAGTCTAATTATTCTTAATTCTATACATTTTATTACAGCAAGTCGCAAAATTGAACTCGACCAGCACTACTACTACTACAACTACTAAGATAAAAGCCATCGCCCCATGCCCTGTTCCTCCCCCCACAACTACTAACACATGCACAGAAATTGCCAAGTGAGTGTTTACTTTATCGCTGTGAAAATAATTAATTAAATTGGTCTTTTGTTATAAAGGATTGCACTTAATATGATTTTCTTTTTTAGAATATCGGAAAGATCTTTAAGTCCGCCTGCTTATATGAAGAGTTTTACGACGGGAAGCCGTAAGTGTCATTGTTATTTTAATATTAAATTATGCAAACCTTGGAATACTTACTATGCGATTAAAATAAAATTTAAATTGCTCTCGTCGTCATGTTGGGACATTTTATCTCAAACTGCACAAACCGACTCAGATGCTTCACCTTCCGTTCATTTATGCCCTTTATTCGGCACTTCTACTGGGAGTGAATTGTCTACGCTCAAAATTAATTGAAACAGAAATTAACATCTCCCGAAAGAGCATTTCTCTCGAGTGAAGCTTCTGATTTCGGAATAAGATGCGGCGTCATATATTTATTAATTTATTTAAACTTCATGTACAATAGTGGTAAATAGGCGGACTTGCATTCTATACCAGTCCACCATTGGGTCAAACAAGACAGCATTGTGATAGACTACAATAAAAATAAACATACCACATCTGCCTAACCTCTTTATGCAATAAAATCGTGACGTTTAACTTTTCAGAACTGAACTCCGTGCCTGTAATACCTGCATTGCCGGCACCGGGACCACAAGCTTACCCCCCAGGGGTTGATGCTGCAAAAATGGTGCAAATTGTGAGTTGTTACTTATTTTTCAAAGAGGTTTCGTACGTCATTCGCCTCGCTTTGTTTTGGACAACTAAACTCGACACCGCATCATACTAAACCAGATAAATTTGAACAGGCATCTTCTGGGCTTGCTCGTTCCACCATAGACTTTATCCATTGCTTTTCTTCAGGCGTGATCGAGGTCAAGAAGAGGACAATTTTGTATACTTTTTTAATGTGGTAAGAAGACTTTTAGTCGATGTCGATATTATTTAATTGCAATACCGTTACTGCAATTCACACTTATCGGATCAGGAAGACCATACTTACATTCTCTTAAGCTTTGCAAGGTATTCGTAAATCTTCTTGGCATGACGATGGCAATTGTATTGGGTCAGGACTAAGCCACCTTTCAGTAGCGTCCAACAATACCTGTAATGAACAACAGGAAACGGAGGACTCAATATCAAGTGCCCCAACATTTGTGGAATAACACCACATTTTACACTCCAGGGCGGAGTCATCAATGAATCCTACACCTGAGCAGGTTTTCCTAGCTGTGGTCAACCTAACCTAGGTCCAGTCCATTTAATGATTTCCAGGTCAGCTTTGAGTGGTTCATTCATTAATGTTGCCACTGTTAGTCAGATTGAGAATAAGATAATATTGTATTATTTTTACAGCAAGATGTAGCGACGCTCGTGTCTCAGAAGCTGTCTTTAATTCGCAAGGAGCAAGAGGAGAGTGAACTGTATACCACACATGGAGTAAGTTATTTTTTGAAAATCATTTCTTTATAAACCATAACACAATTTACAAAAAAAAATAATTTAACAATTAACTAAATCTCGAGATTTAAAAGAGCTCTGGGTCAGTTCGCAACCAATCCAAAGCTTTAAAAGCTTTCAAACAAGAACTTAGAGTTATCTCACTGAATTTAATAAAGGTTGTAAAACACCTCTTAACGAAGTCGAAAGGCACTTGTTCTCCCCATCACAGCGATCATTTTTTTGTTCTACCTTCTAGTTACAGAGATATTGGCGGTCAAAGTTCCAACTTTTTCACAAGTTTTTGTTTTTATTGTAAGATTTATACTTTAAACACCTCTATGACCCGTGCTATTCAACCCGTCCATCAGCACAATGTTTTAAGTGTGTTACATTGAGTCAGTAGCCGAGAAAGTCTGACAACCTCACCACCACTTGGTAAGACTCCAAGTGGTATCGTATTACCCAGTATTAACTGGGTTGTGGAGGTCTGATAGGCAGTTGCTCCATGTAAAATACTGGTATTCAGCTGCATCTGGTTAGACTGGAAGCCAACCCTAACATAGTTGGGAAAAGGCTAGATAGATGATGATGATGCCACAAAACGTGATTTTTCACCCCCAATTTTTTTGCGTTAATTCCTTAGTTTGATATACTGAATGCTTGGTTGACAGCTTCCCCCTGTATTGTGTGGAAATCTCTTTGCAAAGTCTGTGCACTCTCGATTGAGGTAATGTCATGGCATCTAGTCACATGTGGCAAACATATTGCCATTCTTTGGGCACAATTTGTCTTTTTATTTTCTTTTTTAATTTTATTTTATTTTACCAATTTAATTAAGTAACCTTTTCCCTAACATAGGTAATGTTTTCACAGTTTGGTTGGTCCGCAAGCACAGTGAGTGAATCATCTCTGGGTCAGTTCACCGGTTCAACGGGTGCACAAATATTGACGCCTAGGGAACTTGCAAGTGGCACACAAGCTTGGGCCAAAAAGGTACACATTTTTACTACGAAATATATGGACATCGTATTGCTGCCTTATAATATGACTTCAGTGAAATTGTTCTTTCATTTTTACTAATTATCTATTGATTTTTTAATAAAACTTTGAATACGTACATTATAACTATGCAAAACTTGATAAAAATCAGACTATTTTATACGCGTAATTTTTGCATTTGGCGTTTTTATCAGATTTCGTTGACTGACTTTTAGACAGATAGAATATTCTTTATTATGTAAAACATACCACCATTGGATTAGCTTCCACTTTGCCCAAGGTACAAACAACAACATTCTGGTCGTTATACTTGCCGATTTTTTCGTCTTGGACGTTAAATTTTGGCAAAGTGCCTGTCGGCGAGTATCGTTCTATTGCCATTTTTTTTTTTTCATGATTACTTGGCGGATTGACGTGATTTATATTGGTAGAGGAAGCCCGCGCAGTTGTAGACTACCACAACTAAAAAGGAAAACGTTTTTAATAAAACTTACGAAACTAAAGCACTTGCACAATACATAACTCGACTATAAAAAATACCTCAAATACTTAAAGGGTGCTGCTAAAATTATTAAAAACTAAAAACGTTATGTAAAGGATGATATGGTCAGAAAGGAGTTTTCTGATGAGATGACGAGTAATAGAGCAGTATGGAAAAAGAAGTCATGTTCAACTGACCCTAAATGAATTGACATTAGGGCAAAAGAATGAAGATGAAGTAATTTCGGTTACCGAACGCATCTTGGCACAAATAAAGCAACTTGGCGAAAGTTTATTAACCTTCTCCAGAATTTGTCCGCATAGTTATATTACGTATATTTTTTTATAATTAGAGTGTGCATGTCTGTTCGTCAAAATATTCTGTAATGTAATTCTGAAAGAACAATACACTTGTAGGGGAGAATCATAAAAATATGCGTTAAAGTATTAAACGAAACCTAGATTATAGCGCTCAGCTGTCCTATTGTGTACAATGTATTGTGTTTAATCTTGTGTATTTTATTATGTACCCATTTTAATTTTGGATATTGTACTTGTACTGAAAAATATAATCAGTTTTGAGTCATTAGAAATTGTTTGAATATCATCTGACATATGTAGTAAAATTATGTTTGTTGTCCCTCTTTTTCTATTATGAAGTTGAGAGGTAAGTACGACAGTAAGTAGGTAGTAGACAGAGTTCTTAGGATAAATAATACTAATTGTTTAACTGCCCAGTTAGTTAAAATAGAGAACGCGTTGTCCAAACTTTTTTAAATTGGTAACACAGATTAGTAAACAAATGGAGTGATAATTTGAGTTCCGTATCTTTACATCCAATAACTCAATATGATACTTGATAAGTTAAAAATTAAAAATAAATAAATTTTAAGGACACCTCCAGAAAACTTGTATTCTCATTCCATTTTTGTTACTTACTCCTTGGTATAATTCTATCCTAGTTAATTTAAATTACTTCCAATAACAAAATTAAACTCTACTCAGTCTACCAATACAAGCAGTCAATGAGCTAATGGTTTCGTTCAATACTTTAATAGTGTGGCAATAACTTTACTTTCAGCTGATTGCGTCGCCGATTGGGATCGACGGTCCCTGCGCGTTCGACCGTGCGGTCAGAACTTATAATACTTGTTGTATTATACTTTCTGACCTTTTTAAATATCACTGTGATGGTTGCAACAACTTATTTTTTACTGTCATATCTTTGTATCACTCTTTTTGCAAACGGAGCAATATTTTAGCACAGTTTTAGTAAGTGTATGTAATTTATTTTATATGAACTAAAAGCTTTGAAAACGCTTGATTTCTGGTATGTTATATGCACTGACGGTTAAGTCGAATAAAAGTTTTGCACGATTTAAATTATGTTTGGAATGGGAGATACTAAAGAGTTTCCGAATGTGCTGTTGATTGTGATAAATCTTCGAATTTATATTTATGTCTTTTGTAAATATGATTGCCTTATACTTTTTAAAATATTAGTACACACTGCAACACACCAAGCTATACATTTCCAGTATAACGTAGGATCGCTTTTTATAGATTTCCCGTATTTTTTCCCACGTCTGTCTGGCAGTTTGAGAATTGTAAGCGACCTACCCAAATGTCCTTTCTTTGATTTTATTCGTCGTATCCTTGAGCTCCTTCATTTGTAAGTCGAGCTACACGATAACTGACAAATGCTTGCACTGATTGGACAGGTCCACTCTAATATGTGTGATTCTTTTTTAAAGATACCATTTCTGACACTAATCTGCATAGTCCTCGGGTAAGCTGAGAAAGATTGGCTGGACTTAAAGAGACTATGACCTCTGAGTTAATTTCTGGTGTTTCCTCTCAGAGTAGTCAGGTACGAGGCACCGGCCCGATCTAGTTTTAAAATAAAATGACGTGGGTGAAGTGTAAAACCTATTTTAAAAATAAACATATTTATCACAATGAGAGATCGACATATACTGGTTTTGCATAGCTTGATTGGTCCTCGTGCGTACACAGCGAGTATATTTTACATACGTATTTTATTACCTTGCCTGAACAGCAATGATTATGTTATTTTTAACATTTGGCTTAAATTACAAAACTTTGGATGCGAATTAAAATCCTAATTATCTAGAATATTGCATCACATTTATTTATAAAAGTTTCAAATATCAAGTATTCTATTGTTATTAACACTTTAAATTATTATATTTAATGTGTAACCTCAGTATGTATTATTCGAATTATTTGTTGCTGCAACCATTACGTCCGACATACTTGTTTGTGTAGCGAGGGAACCACGTAGTTCGCTCGGTACACCGCACTACTCTTCTAATGTGATGATAATTCTCATGCCACCCCCTTTGGCATGTCAATCATCATTACCAAAGATTGCGTACAGATATTCAGTTTTCCCCTTGGTTATGACTGACTTATTTATTTCATGTTATCCTTATTTATTTATTAAATATTGTTTATCTCCATTTAAAATGTTTAAATTGAATTATTCTTCCATTATTTTAAAATGGTCTGAGTAATCCTTTAAAAAACTTACTAGTCATGATTTAAAATTAGTATAGTTTTTATCATATTTTTTTTTCTTATTTAATCCATAGTTTTAGTTAGTATCATCCACATTTTTTCTGTTCTTGTCTTTGACTATGTCATGGACGAGGACATTTTTATTAACGGAATACACATGTAATAGATAAACAAAAATTAAATATATTTCTAGTCAGTCTAAAGTCCATCGATTTTTTGAGCTATCTTCGAAATTAGAACACATTTTGTGCAAAGCTATGTGCGAAGTTTTGCACAACACCGAAAACTAAAATAATAGCCACGCGTATTGAAGCCAATGCATCAGCAAATGTTGCCACACATTTGTGTAATTTGACATTTGCGTATGCATGGGGTTGCTATCGTAAAAAATGCTGCGTCTGATGGCTCAAAGAAAAGTATGGCCGAAATGGGGAATTCATGAATATTTGTTGCAGCTTTTAAGTGATAAGGAGATGCGTGCACGTCGATGTCTACGATGATAGGTGCTAACCTTACAATGTATACAAAGAGGTAAGTATGATACGGGACGGGGAGCAATGTTAATCAAACAAAAATGAACTTTATTTGCTACTGCATAATTAGGTGGAGAATCGCAAAACGATGCCAAAACGACTTGCAATGCAATTTCAGAATACCCATGGATTTGATTGAACAATTTTTTAAGTTTTCTAAGTATTCCCAGACTTGTAATCTTCAATTTTAATCCATTTCAAACATGAATTCACTTTTCCTGTAATACCAATTCCTAAATATAAATTCCTACCGAACCAAAAATTTATTAAACACACAAATGTCAATATATTCTCTAACTTGTTCTAAAATATGTAGGATCAACTCATGCGAGCCACGCCCGTTGAAGGTGGCATGGGCATGCACTTGCTACAGAAAATGGGCTGGACGCCTGGACAAGGGTTGGGTAAGGAAGGCACTGGGACACTCCAGCCATTACTGCTGGAGGTCAAGCTGGACACCAGAGGTCTACAGGCCAAGGAAGAGGTCAGTAGCTGTAGACGCAATAGAGGTGTAAGTAACCTTTTTTATTTTTGTTTTTTTTTTTTTTGTTATCTTCTTCCATTTTATACTCGACTGCGGCGAAGCCCAAAAGGAGGGTTATGTGTTTGACCTGCTTGAATATGTTTCTTTGTTCCCTCGTAACTTTTAAATGGATGTACTGATTTGAATAAATTATACATCGTTAGAATCGTCTTGTTGGCGCGCGCAGGTCACTAAAAACATAAAATTAAAGAAAAAGCAATATGGTGGAGTTTTGGAGCCACATTATTGGTCGTTTATTTTTTTTTTCGTTGTTTATTTTTTTTCGTTTTTTTTTTTTTTCAACCCGTCGATGAGAATATCAAAGCAGGGTTTTAAAAGGTCATTACAAAAATATGTACAACTTAAAAGTAATTAATAATCACAACGTGAATTAAAAAAGTGAGGGTGTTTGCAGACGATTTAACTTTTTTTTACTACTTATTGAACTAAAAGCCTGCCGGCGTAGCATGGCGTTCTATCTCTACTCTACCAAGACTCGACAAAGCTCTTTTCCATACAACTTGACATGTCTTGAGTCTTGGACATCCCCGAGCATGCGGCGACCCATAGACTCGAGTTTGTAAGAAGACAAAGACTTTCCATGGCAACGGAGACGCAGCTAGTGATGTAGATATTCTAAAAATCCTACGATAATATTTACGTTTAGTTAACCAAAAAAATGAGTCAAACGCGCAGGTTTTATCACCTTTCG
Source organism: Xestia c-nigrum (assembly GCA_916618015.1). Lineage (NCBI taxonomy): Eukaryota > Metazoa > Arthropoda > Insecta > Lepidoptera > Noctuidae > Xestia > Xestia c-nigrum. The sequence continues at coordinate 6,844,379 of OU745256.1, forward strand.
AACGTAACTCAAAGCAACAACGAAACGTATTACTCGTATAGTTTTTAATCTGTGTCGGACTCAGATGAAGTGTAAACTTTATGTCATACTAGTTAGAGAGCCGACGACACTAAACCTAGTCTGATAAGACTCCCCGAAGATATATTATAATTATTTAATTAATTATTTTATTATTAATGGGGGAACACGAAATGGCGATGCTGCAATGCAAAAAACCGAGAGGCGCAACTAAAAAAATTTTTTTTTCGTATTTTGTGTGATTAAGACTCCCAAGTCTTGTAAAATGATTCGCACATGATCGTGACACGTGTATTTAATCAGTACAAATCGACAGGAACCAAGTGATTGCTGACAAAACGCGCGGTGGGCAGCAGCAATCACTTTCTGCACTGTTAGGGCAGTCGTTTTTCTTTCACGGAAATTGATGATCTTTCAGATTTGCGTTGGTATTTTCTCAGTACATAATCAGTCTGGGAGTCGTTATCAGACAAGGTTTAGTATCGTCGGCTCTCTAACTATAATGACAAAGTGAATTTTCGATTTCAAAAATAATAATGAAACATTGGAAAGATGTAGTTTATATGTTTATTTTTGCACTATCACAATGTAACAGAGTTGTACATGGGTAGAGTTAATTGCTCCCAATATGTCTTGGGAGGCTGAACTTTCGCTGGTACCTAGTTGCCAGTCTGCCTTCCTGCCTTAGTGTTCGGGTACAGGATCCATCGCGGTTTCAGCCTGAAACAACAGAACTTAAATATCTATCACACTATCTAACTCGGGCCACTCAAACTTTGGTTTTTATGAGGGAAATTAACTGACTTTGTGTTTATTGTAACAACAAATTGCATTAAAAATTGCTTATTGTAGTTTGGCCAATACAATTTTTTTGCTCATAGCCAACACCCCTTTGGTAATATCCTGTCAGCAGAACTTTGATCCACTTATAAGATTGCCCATTATTTTTACAAGGTACCTAACTAGTTGGAAGGCGTAATTAACCTGGATTGAACTTACCTACTTTAACGAGAACAGGCAGACCATGTGATGTGTAAGGAAACAGATCCTCGCTCAGCTCGTGGCACAAATATTGCACCATCTATTTGGTTACCTACTAAGTATATAGTTTTCGAGGAACTCGTTTTCCGAGAGATTGAAAGCCCCGGTTAGAGCTAGTACAGCGTTCCTTTTGACCTTCCCTTCATTTTTCTCAGCATAGAAACTGAGGAAATGGCGACGGTAGGACCCCGACATGTTTTTCACCAAATCGCGTGCAAAAAAATAATATGTTTTTGTAAAAACCCGCTTGTCTAGGTCTGATGTGTTGTAGACTTTTTGACATTAGAAGTCAAGAAACGATTTCTACAACAACTGTCAAAAGTAGACAAAAAAATATCGCCATGCTCGACGTTATAGACTTTTGTCGCTAGAGACTAGAGAACTGTCTTTTCCACATGTCAAACATCGCCATGGTAAGGACGGTAGAAGTCTTTCGAAAATCTGTCATTTATCTGTCATTTTGTCGATTGTCAGTATGAAAAAGAGCTTTGTCGAGTCTTGGTAGACTAGAGATAGAACGCCATGCTACGCCGGCTGGACATCATCATTATCTTGCCCTTATCCCAAATCATTTGGGAAGCCTTCTTCTATTACTCGTCATCTCATCAGACACCTCCTTTCTTACCATATATCACCCACATTACACACTATCCATTATTTGAACTTTGCTTTGAAGTTGTTAGTTAGACCCATCCAATAGGGTAGTTGACACACCAATCAATGGGGATGCACACTGGAACTAATGGCGCTAGCATGGCCGGTTCCAAGCATTGTCATTGGTTGCAAATCAAGGAATATCATTTCATATTTTAAAATACCTTGACCTCATTGGTCAGATTGAGACTAGCTATGGTGGCGCCATCTACAATTAGCTCTTAACGGTCTTGTCCATTGACATACTTTTTAAGGGCTGTCAAAACGCGGTTCACAAAGATTTTGTATGTCAGTAGCACACTGTGACGTCACTGTCTGGTCAACTCAATGACTCAACTTTTTATTGATTTCAAAGCAACAAAAAAATGATTTTGGCAATTAATTGAAAATAATCGGTTTTCAGGCCCAAAAAAAAAGATTTTTTTTAGATATTTATGGTGTCAACTACCTTTCGCACCTATCTTACCTTTTCATTATTCCAAAAATAAAAACAAAACAATTTTTTTCTTACAGATGAAACCTCAGCGGCCAGGTCGCATTCGAGGCCCCGCCCCGCTCGTCGCCGGCGGCAAGCATCCAGTATCATTACTGGGAGAATACTGTTCGAAACAGAAACTGGGACCGCCTGAATATAACCTATGTTTCGAATGTGGCCCGGATCACAAAAAGAACTTCCTGTTCAAGGTCTGCGTACGTTGAATATTTTTTTATTGTTTTTTTTTTTTTATTTATTTATAAGTTATCGTGGTCACTATCTGTGTTGTGCAACAGGCTAGTTTCCACCATCAATAAATTGCAAATCTATTTAGTCCATCAGTTAGAGTATTGGAAAATAATGGACACGTTTAAAGTCACTACTTCAAAACATTATATTCATTGATTCAGAAAGTACACAGTTACACACATCACAAAATTACAATTACCTACAGTAGAGAAAATTATGAAACTAGAACATTGCGACTGAGAGTCGCGGAGGATCGCTGTGCACGTCCATCGCAGATGGCGAATCGGTTACTCCACCCCGTCGTCTACGTCGCCATCTCTTCGCTCCCAGCGCGAGGGTACAGGCGGCGGTACGGCACTGCGACTGCGTAGCAACACCGTACTTACTACAGCCATAACCCCGCGTTACACACGTATTTTTTGTTTTTGTAAATCAATGAGTATTGACAAAGATAAAACTCGTGAGTCGCTCTTGACGTCAGAACGCACAAAACAATTTACCACGGCGTGACGTATTGAGAATTTTAACCTTTTGACCGCCACAGCATAAACGCACACGCGTGTCTTCCACGCCAAGCCACAATTTCATCTACTATTTTGTCACATATTTGTGTCGTTTGGCGTACAGAGCACGCGCTTGCTTGTCATGTATATGTGACAATGGCGTCCAAAAGGTTAAAAGCGTCGTATCTTCGTTAATTTTAGTTTACGTTACAAAAGAAAAAATACGTGTTGAATATTTTTTAATAATCTAAATGAAGGACTAATTCGATTTTTTCAGTTGACAAGCCTACTCAGATAATTTAAAATACTGGTATTTAGTTGCATCTGGAGTGTTTGGAATCCGACCCCTGCATAGTGCAAGTTTATTTTTGTATAGTGTGCCACAAATGCTCTACGAGAAAGTCGATCGTTGGAGGACGGCCAAAGTACTAATAGTGGTATTTTTCCGGTGTTGTTTTTAACGCTTTCACGTTATCACTCCATATAATCAGTACTCCTACGTCATAGTCCAAAGTGTAAAAAATTGACGTCCAACGTATTTTTTTTTGTTATTAGTATTGTATACATAATCTACTATCTGCATTGTCATCATAACACATTCACGGTTTCTTGAGTCCAAAGTTCTCCGCGAATCTGGAATAGCTATGACACATCATATCTATTGGCTTCACAGCCATGTATGAATAGCTAGCTTCTGCCCGCGACTTCGTTCGCCTGAACTTCTCTTGCAACATTTGTGCGCTATTTCTAGCAATAATTGGATTCAGGGTGACTTCTTTATTTCAATAAAATGCGGAGATATCAAAAATGGTCTATTCTTTAACAATGCGTAAAGTGAAGTCAAGTAAAAGTGGTAGTTAAACTTAAAGCTAAACGTGTACATGGAGCGTTACGATTGGTTACACAAAAGCAACGCGATTGGCTCTTCATGACGTGATAGGCGGTCATCATTGGTTGATGAAGATGACGTGCTTAAAGATGCGTTCATCTGCTTGAACATCCTCCCCGGCCTTGGAAGTGGTAGCTACCAAGTGACTCCTACAAGGCGATCCCGCTGCAGCTACTCATCTCGAATTGGAAGAGGGCAGATCTTCGAAAACGCTCGTCGTACGATGCCAGAAGTGGTTTGGATATCGGCAACCCTGGCCACTCCATCTTTGCCTGGAAAGACGTCGACAATACGTCCTAAGCCCCATTTTAGTGGAGGCTGATTGTCATCCTTCATAAGAACAAGCGTGTTCTTCTGCAGACAGTCTTGGTTTTCTCTCCATTTGCCTCTGGTCTGCAGTTCTGAAACGTACTCCTTAGACCAGCGGCTCCAGAAGTGCTGACGGATTTGTTCGACCCTCTGGTAGCGTGTCAGGCGGTGTGTGGGCACGGCGGTGACGTCAGCGCAGACAGGTGCAGTCATCGGACGACCAACCAGAAAATGAGCAGGGCTAAGAGGGAGATAGTCATACGGATCTGTGGACATAGGAGTCAATGGTCGGGAGTTCAGTATGGCCTCGACTTGTGTCAACACCGTGCTGAGCTCCTCGAACGTTAAGTGCGCATTGCCTACTACACGTCGCAAGTGATGTTTACAACTCTTAACCCCGGCCTCCCACAGGCCTCCAAAATGACTGGCGTAAGGAGGAATCATTTTAAATTTAATATTTTGAGCTGTGGCGTACTCTTTTATATCGTCGGAACAACTGGAAAGAAATTTGTTGAAATCATTCATTAAGCCAACAAAGTTCCTTCCATTGTCAGAAAATATTTCAGCCGGTTTACCTCGGCGTGAAATGAAACGTTTTAATGCTAATAAATATGCTTCCGAAGTGAGGTCGCTGACCAATTCTAAATGTACAGCGCGCGTCGTGAAACATATAAATAAACAAACGTATGCCTTTACGGTTCTAGCACCCCTGCCCTTTCGGTTGAATACAAGCAGTGGCCCAGCGTAATCTACGCCGCAATGTATAAACGGGAACCCATAATCTAATCTTTCCTTTGGTAAATCGGCCATTTTTGGTACAACTATTTTGCCTCGCATACGTACGCACTTTACGCACATATGACAGGTCTGACGTGCGAGATTTCTACCACCTAATGGCCACCACGCTTCTCTGATAGTAAACAATAACATCTGCGGACCTGCGTGCATCAACCGGTTATGCTCATATCGGAATAACACCAATGAAAGGTGATGTTTACCAGAGATTAATATGGGGTGTTTTTTATCGAAATCAAAATTTGGACTGTTTCGTAGACGACCTCCAACTCGAATCAATTTATTTTCATCGATAAATAAGTCTAACTTTGATAAGTGAGTTTGTGTTTTGTTTACTTGTCCCTTTCTAAGAAGTGAATCGCGCGCATCGGCAAATGACTCACGCTGCGATAGCTCAGCGAGCGTTGTCGTAGACTTGTTTAGTTCAGATGTACTTAACGGCCCCTTCCACTGGTCATTTTTACAACGCGTGTTATGTATAAAGCGAAGTACATAAGCGGCGGCGCGCTGCATGCGGTTATACTGAGAAAACCTGGTAAATGGAAATAAGTTTTCTTCAGTAGTATGACAGGTGATAAGTGTGTGTGCGTCGTGATTTTTGAGCTCAGGTAAGTTTTCTGTAGGTATTTGAATGCGTGTATCTTCTAAACTATCAAATTTAGGGTCGTGTAAAAATTGTGGCCCTGACCACCACAAATTGTTTATGTTTAGTGCATCTACACTTTGACCTCGCGATACTAAGTCGGCGGGGTTATCTACACCACTTACATGACGCCACGAATGGCCTTTTGTTAATTCGTGTATCTCCCCGGCCCTATTCTGGACGTAGGTTTTAAGCATGTTAGGTGGTGTTTGTAACCAACTTAATACAATAGTCGAATCCGTCCAGAATACGACTTTATCAAAACTAGATCGCAGCGAACCTTTAATTTTTTCATATAGTCTTGCCCCTACCAGCGCCCCACACAGCTCGAGCCTAGGTATGGTCATTACAGGCTTTATGGATGCGACCCTACCTTTTGAGCATAGTAATCTAACTGTGACGGTTGATGCGTTATCAATCGTACGTACGTAGGCGCAGGTGCCATAGGCTGCTTGTGACGCGTCTGTAAATATGTGCAGTTCAATGTTAACGGGGTGTTCGCACATGACAAAACGAGGTACTCGAATCTTATTGAGCATACATAAATTATTCACAAACCGCCTCCAGACTTGTGTGACGTCATCCGGTAATGGTTGATCCCAATCGAGTTTTAGCATCCAACACTTTTGCAATAGTATCTTTGCTTGTGTAATAACTGGACTCAATAAACCAAGCGGGTCGTAAATTTGTGATGCGCCTGATAGTATTGTGCGTTTAGTGATCGGTTTTGTGTTAAAATCGAATTGTGTGTGAAAATACAATTCATCACAATGTGGGTACCATCCTAACCCTAACGTTTTGCTGTGTACATGCTCACCTAATGAGAAATCTTTTGCGTCGTTAGGCATGTCTACACTGCTCGAGTCTGCATTAAAATTATATACCCACTTGCGGAGCGGAAAACACCCGGTGTGTAAAACTTTAGCGGTATCATTACAGATCTGAATTAATTTATTTTTATCGTTTTTTCCACAAATCAAGTCATCAACGTAAAAGTCTTCGCGAATCGTACGTGCCACATCAGGATCGTCACATTCCTGTGCTAATTGTTTCAAACACCTGCAACTAAGAAACGGAGCAGACGCGGTACCATATGTCACCGTATTTAACTGATAAATTCCTAAGGGATCCGACTTATTTTCGCGCCATAAAATCAACTGAAGGTCACGATGTTCCTTATCAATCAACACCTGCCTATACATTTTTTCTATGTCTGCGCAAGCTACATACTTGTTTTCTCGGAATCGCAGTAAAATAGAAATTAAATCACCTTGTATAGGTGGTCCGACGTACTGTAAGTCATTTAACGACCTTCCCGACCTTGAAGCTGCGCTTGCGTTATAGACAACACGCAGTTTTGTTGATGTTGCATGAGGACGAAATACGCCGTGATGGGGCATGAAATAATGCGGTGTTCCGTATGTGGTAATACGACTCATATGACCTAAAGTTTCGTACTCGTTCATGAATTCCGTATATAATTTTTTATATTCTGGATAACGTTCCAACCGTTTTTCCAAAGCATAAAAACGTCGTTCAGCTTGTGCGAATGTATCGCCTAACGTGTCAGGTTCATATTTGAATGGTATGCGTACGATAAATCGACCATCAGCTGTGCGCTTCATGGTATTCAGGTAATGATCTTCGCACGCCTGCTCATCGTCGCTGCGTGAGTCAGCTGGTTTTGTGCTAATGGGTAACTCTTCGAGCTCCCAGAAGCTGCGGACTTGTTTATCTAAAGATTGAATATCTGTAGATTGCGTGAAATTACAATTTACACGATTGGATTTTCGCGGGTAGTCTAAAATAGAACCTGAGATAATCCACCCTAACTTTGTGTTAATAATGTATGGGCCATTGTGTAGTTTTATTTTCCCTTCAGTCAGCAGGTCCCAAAATAGATTCGCGCCTATTAAAATATCAATTTTTTGGCTTTCATTGAAAGTGGGATCGGCTAACACAATATTGTCAGGTATACTGAACTGTTTTCGCGGCAAAGTAAAGTTTGGCAAGTTGGACGTAATTCCGGGTAAAACTAAACATTGTACATATGTGGCAAATGTTTTATCCAAAGAACGCAGTTCTATGTTGCAATACTTTGTGCACTGCGTTACGGAATAAGCTACTCCTTGAACATTTTGAGTGGACTGTATTAATTGCGCGTTTAATTTGTCACATAGCGATTGTGTAATAAAACATCTATCACTGCCGCTGTCTAAAATTGCGCGTGCTTGGTGTAAATTACCTAATTTATCAGGTATTTCGACTAGAGCAGTAGATAACAACACAGATTCATATTGCTCGAATGACGATTGCGCGTTTATGTCTGAGTGAGCATTATTTACCTGGATTGAATAGCTTTGTGATTGTGCGTGTGTATGTGACGTACTAGAGCTAGAGGCGGGGAGGTCCACAGCGATCGGCGCCTCAGCTATCGAGTGCAGGGCGACCGAGCGGTTGTGTTCTTGGCTCCCGACCACAATATCACATATTAACGAGTTATGTTTTTTCTCACATCTTCTGCACGGACCGTACCTACACTCGGCAGCTGTGTGGCCGACACGGAAACAGTTCTCGCAAATGTCGTGCCTGCGTACAAGCTGTTTTCTCTCTTGCAAACCAAGATCGAGGAACTTTTGGCATGAATATAAAGGATGTGATGCATTACACTGTATACAACACGTTCGTTTGCGAGATTGTTTGTTTTTGGTGTGAGTGTTGGTGTCCGTTTTTTGTGTGACTATATTACATTTAACGTTCTGTGTGGAAGAATTATTGGTAGGCTTGTTTTGTGCTGAATTGGCTTTGGGTGTACTGTGTGAGACGGAGTGTGAAAGTGTTTCTAACATATCTGCTTTCTGCCTAAGAAATTTCATTAAATTATCTAGCTTTATGCGTTTGGAATCATCCGTCACTGATAAAGAATTTTTATATTGTTCCCACTCGCGTTCAGTAGTTTGGTCGAGCTTGGAAACAACCATATGTATAATTAATATGTCCCAATGCTCGATGCTTTCGCCCAGTAACTTTAAAGCGCGTAAATTTTTTAAGGTTGTGTCAATAAGTTTCCTTATTTGCGGCGATGATTCCTTTGTGACTGACGGCATGGAAAATAAAGATTTGACGTGTTTCTGAGCAAGAAGTGTTGAATTATCATAACGATTGAGAAGTAATTCCCACGCAACAATGTAGTTATCGGCAGAAAACTCAACTGAATCGATAACTAAACGAGCAGATCCTTTTAATGATGATTTAAGGTAGTGAAATTTCTGTATTTTAGGAATAGATCGGCAATTATGAACTAGGGACAAAAATATATCGCGATATTCTAGCCAGTGCTCGTAAGAACCGTCATATTCGGGCAGAGATATAGTAGGTAATTTTACAGAAGACGTTTGAACTGAGTGGCTATCAGCTAATACATTTGAACTATCAGCTTCCTCATCTTCATTGTTAATTAAACATTGCGCTTTAGCTAACACTGAATAATATTCAGAATCAAAACTATCTCGTTCTTCTAATGCCTTTGGAATGTCTGTTTCAGACGTGGTTAATGTTTCAATTTTATATTGAACGTCATCGAATAACGAGTATAGTGTTTGAATGCCTGAAACACGTAATTGCAACTCCGTACGCTGCCTAACGGTTAAAACGTTACCGTCTAGAGTTTCCACATGCTTTTTAAAGTTAGTGAGAGTCCTTTTGATGTGGCCTCTCTTGTTATTAAGCTCTCTAATTTTTTCCTTAGTGTCAGTCATTCTGGATTGGTGTGGAAGTACTCACGATTAAGCAGGTGCACGATATTCACAGCAGCTGAAGCGATGTTTGAAGTTTCGGTTTGAACGTGAAGTAGGCAACCGACACGTAGCGGACACGCAGAGGTCACGCAGAGGTAGCTCAACACTGGAATTTAGCACAAAAAACCGAGATCACACAGGGATATGGACAGGTCTTGGATATTCTGGTTGGCTCGTCTCACCAAATGTGCTGCGATGCTGCTGATGATGATTGACGAGGATCTTGCGTCGATCGATGCCCAACCGTCGCGTCGTCGTAGCGTATCCAAATTCTTGATCGCTGATATCCGGCTCGAAGGACCAAATTATGTGCGCTATTTCTAGCAATAATTGGATTCAGGGTGACTTCTTTATTTCAATAAAATGCGGAGATATCAAAAATGGTCTATTCTTTAACAATGCGTAAAGTGAAGTCAAGTAAAAGTGGTAGTTAAACTTAAAGCTAAACGTGTACATGGAGCGTTACGATTGGTTACACAAAAGCAACGCGATTGGCTCTTCATGACGTGATAGGCGGTCATCATTGGTTGATGAAGATGACGTGCTTAAAGATGCGTTCATCTGCTTGAACAACATTTATTATTGCTGCTCCGCTCCTTTTGGTCATACCGTGATGTTATATAGCCTATAGCCTTCCTCGATAAATGGACTATCCAACGCAATAATAATGTTTACATTCGAGCCGGTAGTTCCTGAGATTAGCGCGTTTAACCAAACAAACAAACTCTTCTGCTTTATAATATTAGTATAGATTTCAAGTACAATACCGTCTAGCACGGAAACGGGGTTTTGACGACGGACAAATCGTCAAAATTAAGTACAGATTTATTTTCACAATCTTACATTTTGGCGATTTTCCCGTCGACAAAACCCGTGTCTACGGTGTTCAAGCTATTCATGCTACGCGTGCATGATTATTTTGACTAGGGATTACCTTCCCTTCGGATTATGAGACTGAGAGTAGAGAGAGCCTGCGAGTTTTTTTTTTTATAATGAAAATGTTTCCAAAATATTTAAAACAATTTTTATCCTACAGGTAAAAGTAGCAGGAACGGAATACCAACCAGCAGTAGCCAGCGCTAACAAGAAGCAAGCGAAGGCCGACGCCGCGCAACTAGCTTTACAGAAACTAGGCATAGTGACGTAATCATAATACGTAGCATCTAATTGTATACGACTGTTATACTACTCCATTGTTAAACTTAATTAGTACATCACTAATTTGTAATGTTTGCTAGAATACATGTCTTTAGGTTATAGTGTTGTTTTATTTGAATACTCGTATACTCCTCCTGCTCGTCCTCCATCGTCGACCTCATATCTGTCCTCAGGGTAAGATTGTAGGCCCGTTTAACATAAAAAAAAACATGCAGTCTGGAGGCAGCCGATAGAAGTGAACGCTAGTGCTACGACGCGTTAGGAGACGGTCACGCGATTTCCATGATTTTTTTTCATTCAAAAAGTGCACAACGCGCCTAAAGCACTTCAAAAATCTCCTTGATTATCAAATAGACGATTTATTTGTTGGAGAAGATTCATCATCTAATTTTGAATAAGCATGCAAAAGTGCAATGTCGAATGGCCAGTGCACACCGCGGACGGCAAGGAAGAGCATTCTATCTTTACCTAACGTAAATTCATTTGTAGCTAGTGGTAACAAGATACAGATTCCGATGGCATGAGATCACTATCACAAAAATCCGACTTGGTCCCGTTTAACTTTAAAGTACTGGGTGATGCTCCAGGGTAGCCCGCGAAATTCTAATTTTCTTGTTTTTTTTTTTTCAATTTGCAGGCTAATGCTAAGTTGCATGTTGATTAAAATATTGTTCGCGACTGTAAGACATAATTATGTAGTTACAGATTGGGGATGCACACTGGAACTAATGGCGCTAGCATAGCTGGTTCCAAGCATCGTCATTGGTTGAAAATCAAGGAATTTCATTTCATATTTTAAAATACCTTGACGTCATTGCTCAGATTGAGACCAGCTATGGTGGTGCCATCTACAATTAGCCAGTGACCTTTGTTTGATTTATTAAGTTTTTTTATCACCAACTTCTGAAGCTAAATCGGTTTTAATTTTTGGAAAAAAGTTTTTATTTTTCACTTTTTAGTGGTTCACATGTGCTTACCCCATATCTGGTAACCCTATCGCGGTCTGGTGTGCCTATAAAATTTGATGAGTTCTCACTATTTCTCCAGGATCCCATCATCACATCCCGACTTGATGATTTTGGGACAACCTGGAAAATATACTCTTTCAAACAATAAAAAAAGAAACAAAATCGTTACAGCCATCATTGAGTACCTAATTGGTGAACATTGAATCGATAACCACCTCCTTAAAAAATCCTTGTTTTGCAAGTCGGTTGAAAATCATCAATACAACCCTCCCGAGTTCACAAAGTTTGAGGAACGATTTTGACCTTGAAAAACAGTTCCTAGACCTTTATGAACTTGGGAGGGTTGACTAAAATATAGTATTTTCAACCGACTGTCAAAAAGAGGAGGTTCTCAATATTCATCTGATTTTTTTTTGTTTGTTGCCTCAGAACTTTCGACTGGGTGAACCGATTTTGTTGTTTCTTTTTTTATTAACCGACTTCTAAAAAAGGAGGAGGTTCTCAATTCGGATGTTTCTATTTCTTTTTTTTATGTTTGTTCGTGCATAACTCCGTCGTTTGCCAACTGATTTGACAAAATATTTTTTTGTTGGAAAGAGTATACTTTCCAAATGATCCCATAGCCACCAAGTCGGGATCTGATGATGGAATCTTGGCGAAATCGAGGGAACTCTTCAAATTTTATAGGATAACGTACAGCGATTTTGGTATTTTCTACAACAAGTGAAGCATTTGCGTTCGATAAGAACCATTCTACCATCAGATCAGATGATGAAGTCAAGAGTCACGGAACTCCATAATGAGACAATGTATCCTAGTCGTGTTTGGGCTTGTTGTAATTGTTACGGTATGCACTTTCCATGTGTACGAAGCACATGTGAACCACTAACCACTAAAACCACCACCAGCGCTGTGACGTTTTTTTAAATGTTACAGAACCATGCTGAGATAGGAGCCTTTTGGCCTCGTATAGGACGAGTTTCATTTCTTTTAATTTTTAAATATATTAAATTTGTTTTTTTTTCTGTGTAATTTTTATACTGTTAATTTTGATGTGTTTGTCCTGTGTGGGCTAATAAATGCTTTTTCTTTCTTTCTTTAAAATAAGGTGACCTTTTTTCGATTGATTATTTTTTTTGTCACCGACTTCAGAAGCTAAAGTTATTTTTCGCTTTTTTTAAGTCGGTTTTATTTTTTGTAAAAACGTTTTTTGAAAGCTGGTGCTTCCCGTGTTTATTGTGTATTTTAATTCGCTGAAGATCTGAGGCTGATCTTCGAAGACATAAATGAAACTCTTCAAAAATACATGGCAAAGATGCAGTGATTGCTGCAACGCTTGGTTGTTTATTGTTTATAATACAATATCATGACGTAGCATAACGCCGGTATGCTCTGAGGGGGTACTCAGAAGTATATAATACACCCAGATGTGTTAAGTTCCATTTATTGGGGATAAGCCCTATTACTGTGACATGTATTGTTTTATTTTATTTTATTGGAAAGGAGGTACTTCTGATTATGGGATCCATGACAAAGGCACAGAACTCTTAAATTCTTAAGAGAAAATTAACAATGGGGTACGCTCCTATTGTTGACTGAATGATATCTTGAGCTAACGCACTTATTTCACGGCAATACCACTGACGTCCACCGTTGACGCCACTAGTAGAGGTCGAGTTGGGGCATACCACCGCGAATCGCGCCGCAAGAACACGCACCGCGATTCGCGCAGGCTGGTATGTTCCTTCTTAGCCCTTTGTGTACCAGGGCCGCGGTATATCGGTCTAACAGTCCCGCAGCACCTTATCCTTATGCTGACATGGATTATCTCTGATTGGAACACGAAGGCGCCGTCGACACGGCCTGTAGCCATAAGACGGACGGACGGCGAACAAGCCCATAGCTCACCGTTCACAGGCCCATGTGGCACAACCCTAACACTACCTTTTAAGGGGTCGTTTTTGGGGTAAAATAATAAACCATAAACTCATAATCAGATTTATTATACAACTATTTTTTGACAACATTACTACAACTATTTTCGACAACATTACTAACAACTATTCAGGACATTGACTAAAACATCGAATTTTAATATCAAGATGTAATATTTTGTGCATAGATCGAAAATCCAGAAATTGCAAAAACAAAACACTAACTAACGCAATACATTTTCAGTGCAGAAACATCAATGGAATAAATTTAATAACATAGGTCCTTTTCCTTCTCAGTACCTACAATTACTTCTTATAATGTAATAGATACTCGTCCTGCTTCTTACGATTCCTAATAAATCACAGATCTGTTCCCAACGTCTTCCAATAACATTCTTTACTGCTTTTCGCCTGTTTGTTGCTTGATCCTGTAGTCAGACAGGGCTGCTTTTATAGCATCTTCAGCAAGCACTGGAAATAAATAAAAACTCGTAATATTTCACAATACAGTTAAAAAAATATGAAAACCTAAGTATACAATACAGGGCAGAAGGGCGACCAACGTAGAAACGATTACCACACTTTAAATACAGTGGAAACCATTTCAATTTTTTAGGTATTCTATAAATAACTGCCAGTGTTTACACAACGTTATCGTAAAGCACTTGTTAGGCCAAGATAATAAAATACAATGTCAAAATTTATCAATGTATATCTACAAATATCTCTATAAACATCTGACAATAACATGAACCACAGCCCTCATTACTGTTGATAAAAATTTTGATTGTGAATAAAAAATGTTGCATTGAGAAACTTTTTCTTTTTGTTTTTGGTAAAAAAATCAGACGTGACATGAGCCAAACAGTGCTCCCCTAATGTGTTTAATCCCTCCCTTTCACAAAGAAGAGATATGAGTCCCAGCAGTGGGAATGTTATCGGCTGATCATTAAACTTTTAGAAATAAACTTACTGGAGCAATGTAGCTTGACGGGCGGCAACGACAACTCCTTAGCAATATCAGTGTTCTTTAGCTTCAAAGCCTCATCTACGGTCTTTCCCTTCACCCACTCCGTAGCCAATGAGCTGGATGCGATTGCAGATCCGCATCCAAATGTCTTGAACTTGGCATCAATGATCTTGCCATCATCGTCAACTCGGATCTGCAGCTTCATTACATCACCGCAAGCTGGGGCACCAACAAGACCAGTGCCAACATTTTTGTCTTTCTTGTCAAGGGACCCAACGTTGCGTGGGTTCTCATAGTGATCAATGACCTGCAACATTTGTTTGATGGTAAAAGAACAAATATTTTCTTTTTTCAATAATTATGCAATGTCATTCTGATCAGTTACAGACTTAACTTCATTAAATTGGCTACTAGTATGAAATAGAACGCCATTTAAGGTTATTAATATCAACATTCAGTTCAGTTTACTTGTACAAAGAGTTACTATTTGAACAGTTGGAATTTTTTTTAATAAAATTGTATCAAATAATTTATCTGCATTTTACTGTATAGGTAGGACACTTAGCGACACTAACTAAAACGTAAAAAAAATAAAAATCTATTGTTAGGCGAGACTATTGGTTCACTCGACTGGAAAATTTTGGACACAAGATGTCTAACTTTGAAATGATCTGAATGGTATGGAATGAAAATCAATATTTCTTAGACTAATTGCTTAAAGTATAACTTAATATGTTATCATCGGTCAAGGTTATTCGTGAAATTACGTAGTTCAGTAGGCGAAATCGATAATCCTTGACATTGCATAGAATGTAGAAATACACTTACATTAGCATGGTACGACGCGGTTTGGACAATATTGGGGCTGCTTAAGCTTTTCAGGCAGACGCATCTACGTATATTTGTCACCAAAAAAGCCATCGCCATTAAATTATATTTACTGACTGAACAATTTATTTCAATTTATATCTGGTTTAGATTAGACAGTACTTAACACTTTTCGGTAATTCGTAAATGTGAAAGAAATTGTTTCAACTGACAGCTGTCTGCAATTCTGCGTTCTATTCTCTGTGGCAGGGCCAATCCGAACAAGTAAAAACGTTTACCTATCTAAAGTAGGAACGCAGTAGCTATTCTACAAGAAAACAGCAATAATAATCGGTACCTTGAGTCGTATTCATTGTTACTAGTAACTAACTTTATATAATAATTATTTAAAATCTGTAAGCGAATCAGAACTGCAGTTTTTTTTATATAAAATAAACTTTACTTTTCAAGACAGGCGGAATTGGAATGGATCTCGACGACGTTTTCGAACGCACAATGTTTGACATAAACAGCTACGTTCGAAGCCTAAAAAAATGAGAAGTTGCGCGTTTCCAAAAATTGAATACTGGTCAAAAGAGCGAAAATAATCATATATAAAGTACTGAAGAAAAGTATCTTACGGTTTTATTACAGTAAGTGTTTTCACTGTTTTTTTTAAAGTATTACTTAATTTTTACGTTTACTAATAATTGAGCAATATCGAACCCGATTGCATCACAGTCTAAAAATAAAAATAAATATAGTTTACGAACGTGATGCATATTTATATGAGAACTCGTTGTAGCTACCATGACAATCGGTTTTAGAGCGATTTCTAAGCTTGTGGCGCCTATAGTCGGAAACGTTATTTGTTTATCTCGAGCTCAATTAAGTGTGGTGTGAGTATGAAAATCATTAAAAATATTGAATTCATGTTTTGACCAAAGTGTTATGCAATCGGCTAACATCTGTAAACAATGATCTGATGCATCCCAAGACCGGCCAAATTCGTTTTGTGTACATCACTAATCTGTCATAAGTGAAATATTAAGAGTGGCGAACCGGTTCACGATTTTATTAATATTTTTACATATTAATTTTCTGATTTCCAGGAAAATGAGTGCTAATCCCGATTATAAATCCGCGACATCGATTCACGAATTCACAGTGAAGAACATAAAGGGTGAAGATGTGAAACTGGATGTTTACAAAGGTCATGTTTGCATCATTGTGAATGTCGCTTCTCAGTGCGGTCTTACCGCCAATAATTACAAACAATTGAATGAGCTGTATGAAAAATATGCTGAGGAGAAAGGTAGGTTATTCTGATAAGAAAATAATAACAAGTCTCGGCAACCTTTTGGCCGCTCCAAAGTTAGCGGTACCTGGGACCGCGTTCCCCTGTACTCGCCCGCGCTCGCCCTTTTATTCGCTAATGGCACTGATTAGTTGAATTTGTTAGATAATACCTGGGCAGAGCAGAGTTTGGCGAGAGTTGCGAGGTGCTAGACTGTGCTCATACATGATGTGCTGATGGATTTGCAACGATTGGCTTAGCACCGAAAGTTGAATATCCAATGTATGCTTCATGTCCCATAAAGCATTTCAAACTGTACCATTGACAATTTACAAATGATTACCTAGTAACATCGACAAAATCTATTTTTAGGTCTGCGCATTCTTGCTTTCCCCTGCAATCAGTTTGCTGGTCAGGAGCCAGGTAACAATGAGGAAATTGCCTGCTCTCTTGCTGACAGGAAAGTGAAGTTTGATCTGTTTGAGAAAATTGATGTGAATGGAGACAATGCCAGTCCTTTGTGGAAGTTCCTGAAGGTAAAGGTTCTGTATATTATTTTATATTTCTGAGTGCATTTGACCTGAATTGCAATAATGAAATAATCAAACTATACAAATGCTGTATGTAGACTGGCCTACTTACAAACTGCTGCATGCATTGTTCGTTTTTTGCACCTACTATGCATGCTACCTACTATTCTAATTCTAGTTAGTAACTTGGTATGAGTATCATAACCCTGGGCATTGTATTTAGATGCTATAATATGGATAAATATAAGAATCATAATTTTTAGAAGCAGTATAGTGCAATTTTTATCTTATTTGCTATTTTGGTACTCAGACTAATTTTTATTCCTAATCCATGCATGCTACTGTTATAATTGAGAAAGTGAAAGCACCTTTCTCCGTCTTAAATGGGTACAACAAGTAGACATGGATTAAGAAAGACTGGACACTCCCTGTAGTATGTTTCCAAGGGGCAAGTTGTGACCTCAATGCAGGTGAAGCGGGGTGTATAACCCTTTTGCAGTTAGAGGGAATATTTTTTCCACCAATAAAAACGATAAAAAAAATCTCATGTTTATTAAAAAATATTCACATAAGTACCTCCACACATTTATGTGCACATATTTTAACTGGTATTATGTTAATGCACCTATATGATTTTGAAATCTTTCATGTTTATGTTAAATATTCATAATTCATTATAATTTGTCTAGGGGGTTATTAGGGGGACTATTTTCTTGTTTAAAAATGTCTTGTCACAAATTGGCTACAAGCTTTATAAGTCACAAACATAGTTACTAATGCCATAGACATTGGTTTTTTTATCATTTTATCTGAGAAATTAAGAAAAATATGAAATTAAAAATAAGAACATTTTGCAGGCCTGGTTGTTATCGAAAACTTAATTCTAATCTAATTCTTATCTAACTTTACTTGAACGTGGAAGAATGTTATTTAATAGGTAGGTTTACAAGATAAACAATGATTTTTTCATTGATAATACACAAAATACAAGTCTGGAAAATGCCAAATGATGTGTCATAGAGGCAAACACATGTGAAAAAACTTGCATGTCAGTATCAAAAATTGCTGAGTAATGATAATAAGTTTTTATCACAATTAGTAGGTAGGTATAACGTATGTGGCAAACTACAGATGTCTTGAAGGACAACCTTGATAAATCTATTTGTGATACGGTCAAAATCAATAGACCTGTTCTATTATTCATACTTCTGTGGAAATGGCCTTAGTATGAATGTCCGTTGCTGGTTATTATCTGAAATAGTTTATGTTGGCAGTATTTCTCACGTATTTTTCCATAGGTCGTCTTTTAACTTATAGGAATAGTACTTATAAATTACATACCTAAATCAGAATTTGTTATTTTATCTACGTTTATCACTGTAGTACTAGCCAATAGGATATCAATCACTATCAAAACATCACTTGTAGGTATGTAAACAGTAGGCAGCTAAAGATTTCGTATTATAATTTAACTTGAATTTAATTATGGAAGGTAATCAAAATGTATCATGTGACCTCGCGACCTTTAATTCGAAAGCGGTTGCACAGTTACTGCGCCAATCAACATAAACAACACATAACATCACGCCTGCTGTTTCCGAAGGGTTCGGCAGTGGTGTACTTAAGTACACCACTGCCGAACCACCACACCCACACCCACACCCACCCCCAGCCACACCCACATTTCGCCAGTTATGTTTATGTTCCACTAGCGGACGTCACGCGGTTTCACCCGCATAGTTCCCGTTCCCGTGGGAGTACGGGGATAAAATATAGCCTATGTTACTCACTGATAATGTAGCCATCTATTGCTGTATTTTTTTTTTTATTGATCCAGCAGTTTTTTAAGTTTATTCGTTACATACAAAAATACGAACATACAAATCTTTCCTCTTTATAATATTAGTATAGATGTAATAGGGGGTGAGCCTATTGCCATCAATCGGGCACATCTCCAGACTGAGGTTACTTCTGAGAAATTCCTGATGGAAAACCCAATAACACCGATTCACCGACCCGGGGATCGAACCTCGTGCTCTGAGGCCCTACTCCTTAACATTTCGTCCATACGGACGGATCTATCCGCGTCTCTCACACGCACTCGTCTGCAGACGTGCGCGATAGAGACGGATAGATCCGTCCGTATTGACGAAACGTTAGGGAGTAGGGCCTCTGCAGTCGCGGTTGCGACAACTGCTACACCATCGAGACAGTCAATACAACATTAACAATACCTCTAAACTTACATGCTTTTTTTTACAGCACAAGCAGGGTGGCACCCTGGGCAGTTTCGTGAAATGGAACTTCACAAAATTCATCGTCAACAAAGATGGCGTGCCAGTTGAACGTCATGGACCCAATGTTGACCCATTGGACTTGGTCAAGTCCCTAGAAAAGTACTGGTGATTTATCTTATGGAAACAGCTTCGCATTTTATTTTTCTATCTAGATATTTTAGACAGGTTGTAGACGGTTTAGCAGTAAATTATGTGATGTAGCCACTGAGCATTTAACTTTGTTATAATAATGTCTATTTTTTCATTCACATCTCTTCAACTATGCATCTTCAAACAAAACCATAGATAATTCTATTACACTGTTTTTCTTTTACTAGGCATGTCGAAAGAATAATAAATCTAAGTACCACATGTACCTAGCTTAGCTGGTAAAATAAAATAAAAAAATTGCAATCGCACTATGTGATATATTATGTAGTTGTTAAGATTTATTGTTATTTTCTTGTGATATAATATATCAACAATAATAATTCGGAGAATTATTTCATTTATTTAGTTAAAGCTTTCCCTTGTGCTGACGTCTCATGTCAACAATCGTTCGATTGTGTGAATTAAGGATGACGCACGCTAGACCGTGCAGAGTGTCGGCCGTAGCACAATTTATTGTCCGTTGCTCGGAAGCGTGAGTATGTCCTTACAAAATGCTCGGTCTACACTCGGCTAGGACCCGACACGGTCTAACGTGAGTCAAGCTTAATAGATAATCAATAATTATTTGTATAACAAGTAAGGGCAATGATTGGTTGCGCGACCAATCGAACACCAAGTGGTCGGGACACCCGCCAAATACTACAGGTACTTGGATTTTGTCGGCAACGCCACTACGGTTCTGCTAGCATGGTGTGCCAGTGCAATGAAGTCCTTAGTACCCACTCCAGTCTGCCCTATATTGTACAACCCTCTATGTTTAATAAAGGACTAGCACAAAATTAGGGAGAAAAATGTGTAGCTGGGAGTTGTACCAATTGCTTCACTGAAAAGGGAAAAGCTCAGCTTGTTTTTTTGGCCGTGACCAACCAACCAACAATCAATGTAAGAGAGCCAATAATCAAAATTTTCGCAGTAAGGCCTCCTATAAAATGGGTAAGGGTAGATCTGTGACTATTATACCTATGCCAGGCAGGCATCAGTTGCATGATGCATAAAATCGCCAGTAACAATCGTACTTTCAAGGTGCTGTGAACATTTTTTTTAGAAGCCAAATGATTGCGGTTAAACCTTTTACCCAGCTACTCTTATGGGTGTGAAGACTTCACATTCATCTTAATTAAGGGGGATGCTTCAAGGTAGCCCGCGAAATTCAAATTATCTTACGTTTTTTTGCAATTTGCAGGGCAGTGCTAAGTTTTATGTTGATAAACATCGGTCGCGACTGTAAGACGTATTAAGTTACAGAATTATAGTCATCAATATCATAAATACAACACTCCAAGTCAGTAAGAGTCGAAGAAGGACTTTTAGCGTGAAATTTTCGTTCATCGACTCTTACGAATTGGAGGGTTCGTAATTCCGTAGCTTAACGTCTTACAGTCGCGACCGATATGTTTATCAACATAAAATTTAGCACTGCCCTACAAATTGCAAAAAACGTAAGATAAGTAATTTGAATTTCGCGAGCCGCCCTGACGCTTTCACCTTAAGCTACTATAAAATTGGTACGTACATTTTGCAATGTGTGGCCATGGCCTTATCATATCACCCACCACAGAAGATTATCAATTTCTGAACTGATTGCTCTATGGTCTTTTGTATTCTACTCTTTGCTCCACCGGCCCCCGTATTCACAACGCTTCGATTCGCTTCCGATTCGGGAAGTCGTATGTCTATCTCGGTCGTTTTCGTAATGCCAGAAGAAGACTTCCCGAATCGAAGCGTTGTGAATACGGGGGCGGGGCTGTCTCTAAACGTAGTGATTATATACTCTGTGGCTGTCTCCAAAAATTGAATACAATAGGTTACTTGAAAAAGCGCGGGAATCATCGAATTTGGCGGGCGTGATTTTTCTTTCCTTTTCACAAAAATATTAAAAAACGTTGGCTATTGGAGATAAGTTGTGTAGATATATGTAAATATTCATTAGATTAGTTGATATAATTGTTTTTAGATATAGTTCTTCATTTAGGGTAAGTTTTTTCTATTTTATTTTTCTGGCCAGTGGCCACAATGGACGATGAACCGCCTGATCCGGGGGGCACAGTTCCCTCGGTCGGGCATAATATCACTGTTTACGAATCCAGTATGGATACGGACTCGTCCTTAAACCGTTCGGAGCGGAAAAGGGCTAGAGCGCCTAGAAAAGTATGTAAACATTGTAATAAAAGAAGGCGAAATGGGCGCTCATCAGGAACAACAGGAACAAGTAATAATGAATCAAATTGTCATTGTGATAATGACTCGGTTCAACTTCAACTTCATAGTCCAAAAATAATGACAAACGTACCGGCACAGTCAATTTTATTTCAACAAGAAGCCACTCCACGTTCTGTGGATGATCCCCAGACTGAAATTCAAAACTCAGATCTTCCCCAGAAGGCGCCACAGGTTGCTAGGGCTTTGTACGAAGCCACAGACCTGTCGCCATACGTTGTACACATTCAAAAAAATGTTGATACAAATAACTCGGCTCAAACATTACACCCAATAACTTTAGGGCACTTTTTAAAAAAACGCAGATTTAACAACATCATTAACGGTTCACTAAAACGCATTGGTCGCAACCGAATTTCACTAAGCTTCTCCCGTTACGTAGATGCAAACTCTTTTATAAATGACCCAAGTTTGGCCAAAGAAAACTTGAGGGCATTTGTTCCATCTTTTAATGTGTGTCGGATCGGAATTATAAAAGGCGTACCCACCGAATGGTCTCCGGAGGAAATCATTGAAAATATATCCGTCCCCGCTGGATGCGGGAAAGTCATAAAGGCTAGACGTCTGAATTATAAAGTACACGAACCGACCCCTGTGTGGAAACCATCCCAAACAGTCGTGCTCACCTTTGATGGACAAATTCTTCCAAAACGTGTGTTTTGTTGTTACAATTCCATGCCAGTGGAATTGTATACATTCCCTACTATTCAATGTTTTAACTGTTGTCGATTTGGCCATACAAAGGTACAATGTAGGTCGAACCCTCAGTGCTTCAAGTGTGGGGAGAAACATTCTGCTGACACTTGCAGTATTGAAGACGAGAGCAATAGTAAATGCTGTCATTGCGGTGGCATTCATTACGCCATCAATAAAAAATGCCCAGAATTTGAGAGACAGAAATCAATCAAGCATTACATGTCCCATAGCTGCGTGTCGTATGCTGAAGCGTCGCAACTACATCCACCAATCTCAAAATTGTATGCAGATGTGGTAACATCTGCCCCATCACATACCACTAAAAATACTTTTTATACACAATCTTCGCCCCAGTCACGAAACACATCAATTGTCTCCTCTCAAAGAAAAACTGTATTCCTCAAACCTCGGGATCCCCCAAAAACAACTAAGGGGTACGACCGGGCAGCTCATCAGGCATTGATCAGTAATGAAGTTTCTGTGTCAGGGAATGGTGTTGCATTCCAAAATAAAACAACAAATAATAATGAGACTCAAATTTTAAATTTAATAATCCTGTTAATTAATACCTTGTCTAAAAATAATAATATTGAACCGTCCAACGTTGCCACTGTAATTGACACTCTGTCTAACTTATTTAACCTTAATCATAATGGATCCAAATCTACCCAAGATTGTCCAGTGGAACAGTCGCAGTATAGTGAATAAAAAATCTGATCTGTCCTACATATTGAACAAATACGATCCCTTTGCAGTCGCTCTCTGTGAGACATGGCTTAAACCAGGGTTCTCTTTTAGAATTCCTGGTTATGCGTGTCTAAGAACAGACAGAAGCGATGGGTATGGCGGTGTCGCCATACTTATTAAAAATAACTTGTCTTTTCATAGTTTTCCTCTTCCAAGCCTCAGCGACGATATTTCTGCTGTCGCTGCTATTGTAAATAAAATCTGTTTAGTATGTATATATTATTCTCGTCCCACTGTAAATATTCTTTCTGAAATAAGTAATCTCCTTTCAGTTTTACCTAAACCATTTTTGGTAATGGGCGACTTTAATACTCAACATCAGTCCTGGGGTAGTTCTAGTTCCAATTACTATGGGGAAAAGTTATTGGAAATCCTAGACTCTAATAATTTATGTATTTTAAATACATGTCTCCCAACACGCCAAACGAATCCAGATGAGGGAGTAAGTGCCCCTGACCTCTCAATCTGCACACCTGATTTAGCATCGACATTGTCCTGGTCTCCTTTACAGTCTTCTTATGGTAGTGATCATTACCCTTTAATAATTTCTTTTCCACATAAAAAACCGGCTGTTTGTAATCCAACTCCACGTTTGAAGTATAGACTTCAAAATGCAGATTGGGATACATACAAAAATTGTGTAGAAGAAAGAATCCTTGCTATATCTAATTCCTTACAAATACATGATCCTCAATTATTATCTAATCAAATAACAAACATTTTAATAGAGGTTGCAGATAATACTTTCCCTATTAAGAATGGTGCTTCAGGCAAAATTCCTTCACCACCTTGGTGGGATGCTGAGTGCACTCAGGCCATTAAAAAAAGAAAAGAAGCAGAGAAAAATTATGGTCATGCTATGACTCGTCACAATTTTGAAATCTACCAAGAAGCTGCACGAACAACTCGCAAACTCCTTAGGAAAAAGAAATTTGAAGGATGGCAAAGATTCTGTGCATCCATCTCGCCAGAAGTTAACGCATCCCTAGTATGGCAAAATATTAGGAGATTCAGGTCAGCATTCAGTGACACAACAGCCTCAAAACTACCACTAGAATTAGCCAATCAGTTTATGGATCATTTAGCCCCTCCTTCAGCCCCAGAACAGAGATCTTTACATTTCCCCTATGTCCCTATTCCTAATTCTGAAATGAATTCTCTCTTCACACTATGTGAATTGAAAGGAGTCCTTTCACATGTTAAGGATTCAGCTCCTGGTGAAGATGGTATACCATATTCATTTATAGCTAATCTGTCTGACTCTGTTCTTTTAATATATTTAAACCTCATCAATACAGCTTTGATATCTGGCAACATTCCATCAAGTTGGAAGTCTCAAATAATTATTCCCATTCTGAAACCAAACAAACCTTCTTCTAATGTTACTTCTTATCGACCAATCGCACTTTCTACAGTTCTGGTTAAAATCGTTGAACATCTTATTAAGAATCGTTTGGAGTGGTATTTGGAAAGCAAAAACTTGCTAGCCACATCACAGTTTGGTTTTAGGAAGGGTAAAAGTACGATGGACAGCCTTAGTGTGTTCACAACTGATATTCGCTTAGCCTTCTCTTCTAATAATTCTGTAATTGCTGCTTTCCTCGATATTAGCTCAGCTTACGATAATGTCCTGGTATCAATCCTAGAACAAAAGCTGAATTTATTACAAGTTCCAAAAATGCTGTCTAACTTCATAATTAATATGCTTTCAGAGAGATCTTTAAATCTTCATATGGAAGGGTGTACATTTACCCGGTTAGTATGGAAAGGTCTCCCTCAAGGTTCAGTACTAAGTCCGATTCTTTACAATATTTACACTTATGATTTGGAACCCTCTCTAAATAAGTCAGTACAAGTCCTTCAATATGCAGATGATTTACTTCTTTATTTATCTGGTCATTCTGTTGAAAATATTTGTACTTCCTTAACCTCTTCTTTAAGCTTACTGAAGACTTGGCTGGACACCAATGGTCTACACCTGTCAATTGATAAAAGCAACATTGTATTGTTTACTAGAATGCGTAAGCCTCCTAATGTCACAGTAAGTTATAATGATATTCCCATGCCCGTAAAAAACCAGGTTAAATTTTTAGGCCTTATTTTGGATTCACATCTTACTGGTATACCACACTGTGATTATATAGCTGCTAAATGTGAACGTCATATTAACATAATTAGATGTCTTGCTGGTGTTTGGTGGGGAGCACATCCTTTTTCATTGAAACTACTTTACAACACCTTGATAAGAAGCGTATTGGACTATGGGACTTTTTTGCTTGAACCTGCAAATGTTGCTGGTCTTAAAAAACTGGACAATGTTCAGTCTAAAGCACTTAGAGTGGTTTCAGGTGCAATGAAAAGTAGTCCTATTAATTGTCTTCAGGTGGAATGTGGAGACCCTCCACTACATTTACGACGTCAATTTCTATCTGATAGATTTATAGCCCGGTGTTTACAATTTACACATCATCCTTTGCGGAATAAACTTTCCATTCTCTCTGAAGAAGTTATTTCATCCAGTTATTGGAGGCACAAAAAAGATACTCCGTGTTTAGTTAAAAGCTTCAGAAAATACAATTTAATTGAAGCTCCCTGTCACCAATCTCAATTCCTTTCAATATTTCACTGTAATTACAGTTCATTAATTATGCCACCAAATATACATTATAACCTTAACATTTATCGAGATGACGTATGTCATAACCTTAACTTCAACTTTACTATGGATAGAGACTGGAAGGGCTGTCAGCTCTTGTTTACAGATGCTTCGAAGCATGGAAGAGACTCATGTGTGGGAGTAGGTGTGTACCACTCCCAATTTAATATCGTCCAAAAAATAAAGCTCCCGCCCGAATCATCTGTATTTACGGGAGAATGTTACGGTCTGTTCAAAGCTGTTGAATATATACTTATGATGGGCTTACGGAATTCACTCATTTTAACTGATGCAGGGAGTGCCTTACAATCTTTGGCCAAATTCCCTTTTTATTCTCATAATCCTTATATTATATTTGAAACTCGTGAACTCCTTTATAGGTGTTCTATTAAGGGGTATTCAGTACATTTTGCATGGATACCCTCGCATTCAGGCATTCTAGGTAATGAGAGAGCTGATCAGTTAGCTAATGATGCCGTATTTTGTGGAGACGTTTTTCCGTACAAAAATAACTCCCAAGATCTGGCAGCTCTGCCCAAGGTTTATCTACAGGAATCCTGGGGTCAGCTTTGGTCCGAGCAATCAGTGAAAGGGAAATTTTATCGTACTATTCAACCATCCATTTTTGTTAAACCTTGGTTTAGCAAGTACAAGCTAACCAAAAAAATTACCTCAATATTAATACGTATGCGATTGGGTCACGTATGCACTCCTGCTCATCTTGCCAGGCTTGGTATTGTGCAAAACCCTGCGTGTGAATGTGGCGCTGAAGTGGGAGATCTGAACCACCTTATTTTTTCCTGCCCCCTTTATGACCACTCCTCACTTTTTCAAAGTCTTGTTTCCCTCCGAGTCCCTTTACCCACTTCTATCTCATGTATTTTATCTAATTTTAATGTAGATATTTATAAAACCTTAGCTCTATTCCTTGTAAATAATGATATAGCTATTTAAACATTAATTTATAAACTGTAAATAAGCATTAAATAAGTACTTAATTTACCATGTAGTTTTTAGTTTACGCACCAAGTCGGCCTCTTTGTTAGGCCCATGGTGGCGTTAAATGGTTAGTTTTCTGTTGTATTATAGTTCTTTACTGTTACCTTGTTTTAATTTCTGATTATTTTTATACATAACAACTAATCTCCTTTCCATTTCCAAATTTCCCGTTGTAATATACATTTCGCGAGTACTTGATTCTTACGTTTTGTTATCAAATAAAGAATTGTCAGTGGCAATAAGCACGAATAGTGCAACGCCAAAACAAAAAAAAAAAAAAAAAAAAAAAAAAAAAAAAAAAAATAGGTTACTTGTCAGTTGTCATAACAAATTATTCAAAACAAAACCAAAACAAGTTAAATATTTGACAAAGTGTTGAATGAAGTTGAAGCCAGTATTATAATAAGCTGCTCTGTGAGTTGAAGATTTGATAATATTGATTAAATAATTAACCATGTGCCGATGGAACAAAACCGAATCGTGAGAATCAATAAATTAATTCGAACATGACATGAAAAACATCACACCTCAGATCATAGAAACAACAGAGTCACAATCATCAAAATATTATTTTAAAAGTCTGTATTTAATGCGCGCACTTCTGTAAATTGTAGGTATCTAACCTACTTAATAGTTTTTGTTTCATCAAAATCGCGCATGGAATTCCAAAGTTTACCGCTTTTTTAAATTTGCGCAGGAACGCAAAAGTACGCCGCTGGAAGTGTCATGTCCGATTGCGGGCACAGATTAGATATTAGTAGCTAGCTGCTATTTGCGGGTAATGCGGATGCATTTTTTGTTTTTAACTTTGTGAGTGTAAGGGGCCACCTCCACGAACGAGAGAATCGCGGCGATATTATCGTCACGTTTTGCTATACACTCTCTTTTGGGCCGTCTCCACGAGCTAGAGAATCGCGGCGATATTTTCATATCGAAATATGTTAAATAGCCGCGATTCTCTCGCTCGTGGAGGCGGCCCCTAAGACTTACGTTCAAAATACTTTAATTGTAAAGTAGTTTGCAGTTTTGCACTTATTATTAATTTCGACTCGCAACTCGCGAGCAGACGTTAGTCGGATTTTGCCGCGGAGACCGTACTATAACGAAGATGTCATTGATTTTTTTTTAAAAGGAAAAAAATCATAGGTACAGTCTTTTTTCTCGAGTTACGTAATTTTTAGACATGCTGATAACAAAAAACTTAGGTGTGACTCATTACATTAAGGTGAAAGTGTCAGGGTAGCCCGCGAAATTCAAATTTTCTTGCTTTTTTCAACCGACTTCCAAAAAGAGGAGGTTATCAATTCGTCTGTATTTTTTTTTTTTTTTTTTTTTTTTGTGTTTGTTACCTCAGTACTCTCGACTGGGTGAACCGATTTTGATGATTCTTTTTTTGTTTGAAAGCTGGTGCTTCCCGTTTGGTTCCATTTTAGTTTGCTGAAGACCTGATGCTGATCTTCGGAGATATACAACGGAACTCTTCAAAAATACACAGCAAATCTGCAGTGATTGCTGCCATCGCTTGTAGGTTCATTGTTTATACTATATTATGACGTAACATCACGCCTGTATGCTCTGAGGGGGTACGCACATGTGTAAAATACACCCGATTTCGAAAATATTTGTTACCTCAGTACTTTCTACTGGGTGAACCGATTTTGATCGTTCTTATTTTATTTGAAAGCTGGTGCTTCCTGTGTGGTCTTATAATCATCAAATCAGTAGCTGATGATGGGATTCTGGAGAAATAGAGAGAATTCTTCACATTTTATAGGCACACTAGAAGCGGTTTGGGTAGTTTTAGGAATTGTACTTTCTCGAAGTGATCCCTATTCAATTTGATGAAGATCTGTATGCAACGGAACTCCTCAATAAGTGATAGCAAATGTACTGGGATTGCCGAAATCTCATATCTGTCTATTGTTTACACCAGTTCATAACCTAAAATCACGCCGGTACGCTGTGAAGGGGTAAGCACATGTGAACCACTAAAAAGTGAAAAATAAAAACTTTTTTACAAAAAATAAAACCGACTTCAGAGAAAACAAAAAAGTGAAAAATAACTTCAGAAAAAACGCATCAGAAGTCGGTGACAAAAAAACTAAATCAATCAAAAAAAGGTCACCGACTTCTGAAGCGTTTTTTCAGAAGTTATTTTTCACTTTTTTGTTTTCTCTGAAGTCGGTTTTATTTTTTGTAAAAAAGTTTTTATTGCAATTTGCAGGCCAGTAGCAGGTTGCATGAAGTTGAAAAGATCGTTCGCGACTGTAAAATGTATGTAGTAACAGAATTATAACCATCAAAATCACCAAAAGGTTGACGGACGATTATCTTAAAACAGCTGTTTAAAACACATTTTTTGTATGGGAATATGTCACAATGACAGCTGTTTTTAGATAATCGGGCTGTTATCTTCTCGGTGATAATGGACCTAAGTCCATAAAACTCGATGAACGCTTTTTGCAAGGTCAAATTAGTTCCTATACTTATGTGAGCTTGGAGGGTTGTATTGATGACTAGCCGGCCCGACAGACGTTGTCCTGTCACCTACTACTACCTACCTACTACTACCTACCTACTACTTACCTACTACTACCTCCCACCTACCTACCTACTACTACTACTACTACTACCACTACATTTTTTTTATCATAGGAACCTCCTGACAATAACCAACACAACAAAATCGGTCTAGCCGTTTACGCGTGATGCCGATGCCGTGACCAAGGGAAATAGGGATTAATTTTTATACAAATAGAAATAATATAAATGGATTTCAATGATCATCTATACTTCTATACTAATATTATAAAGCAGAAGAGTTTGTTTGTTTGTTTGGTTGAACGCGCTAATCTCAGGAACTACCGGCTCGAATTGAAAAAATCTTTTTGTGTTATATAGTCCACTTATCGAGGAAGGCTTTAGGCTATATAACATCACGCTACGATTATGAGGAGCGGAGCAGGAATGAAAAATGTTGCAAAAACGGAGTTTTTTTTTCTCTCTTATGTAACGCAGACGAAGTTGCGTGGGTCGGCTAGTAATTCTGTAACTGCATACGTCTTACAGTCACGAACGACATTTTCAACTTCATACAACCAGCCACTGGCCTGTAAATTGCAAAAAACGCAAGAAATTTTCTTGCGTTTTTTGCAATTTGCAGGCCAGTGGCAGGATGTTTATGAAAATATTATATATAGTTCGCGACTGAATATAATTTGAATTTCGGGAGCTACCCTAGAGCATCAGCTTTAATAACATGGATAAAATGAACAACCCTGCCCGAATAACCTGTTAGCCGATCCAACATTCATGTAATTTATCATTAGAGAACTTACAATATTAGCCTAGGTATTTTTTGTATAATCATACGTACCTATTCTGTAGTTATGACTAATACTCCCATGGAAACCTATTTATGCACATATATTTGTAATCATTGTCCCAGATTTGAAGAGGTACTTGATCAGGCAATGTGGAAAAAGTCATACTCTTTGTTGGAAGTGGAGCCTGTTAGGTTAATAGCGTAACCTTCAAATGGAACTTAAGTTTGACTTAAGTTAAGTTCCATAACCGACCAAATCAAATTAGCATTGTTCTCATCTTATTGCCGCAGTTCCAGGCAAAGTGCCAATCCTGATTACAAATCTGCGACATCGATCCACGAATTCACAGTGAAGAACATAAAGGGTGAAGAAGTGAAACTGGATGTTTATAAAGGTCATGTTTGCATCATTGTGAATGTGGCTTCAAAGTGCGGTCTCACCGCCAATAATTACAAACAATTGAACGAAATACATGAAAGATATGCTGAGGAGAAAGGCAAGTTATTCAGATCAACATCATCTTCATAATTCTCAGGCCCTTAATCCCAATTCATTTAGGGTTGACGCAGTGTGTGGTTCAGAATGACGGGTGTATTGTTGCAGAAATGAATATGTTATTATATAAAAGGAATGTACCAGAAATGTACTTGAATTTACCTTTTATGAAATTCAATGTACCTCCATGAACAAGAACAATTTCAAATAATAAAGTGAGCCGCAGTCCTGACAGTCAGAATGACGGGTGAATCTGATAATTAATGTAATAGATATCTTATGGTTACCTAATATTTACCAGAGGAATGTACCTTCAACTTACCTTACCCACACGGCGCAGCATGTCTTCTTCCAGACTTCTCGTCATCTCATCAGAGACCTCCTTTATTGCCATATCATCCTGGTTTACACAGTCCATCCATCGTGACTTTGATCTTCCTTCACTCGTATACCTATCTATCCACATTCGCACTTAAAACTTTACACAGTCCATCCATCGTGACTTTGATCTTCCTTTACTCGTATACCTATCTATCCCTCACGACATTTTTCTTATTCCTCCGCATCAGCATCATATGCCCATCATACCACGACATAATTATGATTGAATGTTATTCATGCAGATCAACATTCAACCGTGTTATCAAACTCTTCCGCACTTCTCGCCAATTTATTCGACTGCTTCGTATTCGGTAACAGCCTAGCTCTGCATGTGGTGCGCAGTGGCGTACCTATACCATCTGAGGCCCTTGGCAAATCCCTTGCATTGGGCCCCAAGAAAACTAGTCACATTTTAATTTAATTTTAACAAATCACTGATAGTTACCCAATAGTAACATTGTGTCCGTTTTAGTTAAATTTCTTAGACATAATAAAATAGTAATGATTTTCACTGTCTTGTATGAGAGCGCGGCGCCACGAGCTCGCCCGCGCTACCTAAGTACCGCGTCAAAAAAAAAAATAAATCTTCCAACGCATTCCGGTTCGCGGTGGCCATTCCAGAACTTTTCGGCCCCATCGGCCATCCGATGACCTGCTAAAGGTTGCGGGAATCCGTTGGCACCCAACCCAACGGATGGAACGGAGGCCTATGTCCAGCAGTGGACGTCTTTTGGCTGAAATGGTGATGAAGATGATAGGTTCAAGGTTGATTAGGAAAAGGCAATTTCAGATAGCTTGATGTGCTGGCGTCTGACTGTTGTTTTTAGGTCTGCGTATTTTAGCGTTCCCCTGCAACCAGTTCGCCAGTCAGGAACCAGGTAACTCCGAGGAGATTGCCTGCTCTCTTGCAGAGCGGAGAGTAAAATTTGACCTCTTTGAGAAGATTGATGTGAACGGGGACAATGTCAGTCCTTTGTGGAAGTTTCTAAAGGTAACATTTCTGATTGTGTTTTACCTACCAAATTCAATAAGTGCGTAAGACCTGTGTATTCAATAATGTGGGCAAATCATTTACTTACAGCTACTTATAGGTAGTTAAATAGGTACATTTTATTTTTTTACAGTACAAGCAGGGCGGCACTCTCGGCAAATTCGTCAAATGGAACTTTACAAAATTCATCATTGACAAAGATGGTATTCCCGTCGAACGTCATGGGCCCAATGTTAACCCATCGGATTTGATCAAGTCACTCGAGAAGTATTGGTGATCAATCTTCTGGAGAAATAAATTTGCATTTTATTTTCTTTCATAAATAAACATTTTATACATGGTAAGTAATCTAGTACCTAACTACTGTAGGTATATAGTAATCTACGAATGCAAGGTACAACGGTAGATTGAATTCCTGGTGTTTTTCAATGATCTGGTTTAAAGACTGTAGGTGGTCAGCAGTCGAAATGCCGCGGCGGAATCCAGCTTGTTCTGGAGGTTGATGGAGGTCTAATGTTCCTGATATGCAGTTTTCGATAATTTTGATAAAAAAAAATGTAAAGGTGTGAGACTAAGCTGATGGGGCGATAATACCCAATATCGGATTTATCACCTTTTTGTGTGTATAAGAATTATGTTCGAATGATAGAAGTTACTAGGAAAGATGCCTGTTTTGAGAATAGTGTTGAAAAGGTTGCAAATGTAAGGTATTAAGGATGGTTCTCCAACTCGAAGTGATTCAGTGGTGATGCCGTCTTCACCAGGACTTCGGTGCTTCCGGTCTTTCGGACTTCATGCCACTAAGAGCCCGATGAACCTCATAACCAGAAATTATTGGAATATCGTCAGGGCATGTGTAGGTTTCGTTAGCTAAGAGTTGTGGAGTGGTATTATCAGAGTATAAGGACTTATAGAACTGAGTGCATATTTAAATAACTTTGGTCCTATCTCCTTGCTTCACACCACTATTGTCCCTTATGTGTGTAATTGTAGACCTGCCAGTATCCATACCACGCATGGCAGATCTTAAGGAGCGGTTGTTGGTTAGAGCTGCCTCAGCGAGTTGTGTGTTGTAATTTCTAATGTCTTGTCGTATGCTTCTCTTTACTTTTCGATCGAGCTCTCTGTAATCTAAAGCCTGAAAATTCTTTGCCTGTCGTTCTTCGATAAGGTGAATTGTGTAATTGCTGAGTTTCTTCTGTTTTTTGCTGCAGTGCTTGATATTTTGGCTAGCGATTTTCAATGTGTTTTATGTTTTCATATTGTTCTTCTGCTTCTTCTGAAAATTTTGTTTCTATTAAAACTATTTTTAATATCTGGATTAAATGTTTCTTTGGTCGAGATTAATGTGGTCTTATCTAAACGTTTTATTGAATTTTTTATTAGTTTGTGACGGTGAATCTTCATTTCAAAATATAAATTAATACGGACTGGCCGGTGATCAGCAGGGCTATTACGTAACTTTCTGATATCCAGTGACTAACGAGCTTCGATTGTTAATCGAAGTTTGATAGCTATCGAGAATGTCATAATATTGGTATTCCATAACACACTGAATGGATATCAATTTACGGTGACTAACGTCCTGGGTACGCCTGTCATCGACTCAGTAGTTTACCACTCTAATTTTTATCGACTATTATGTGGCTAAGTTGAGTAGCGCCCTTTCAGCGTTACAATACTTGGTTTTAGGGAACATTTATATTAAGCGGTTTATATGACACGTGACATTGTTTTTTTAAATTGTGTTTTGATTAAGCTAACCTAAAAACTTCTTTAATAAAATTATAATAGGAACTTATGTTAATGTTTGACCAATGTGATAAGTTGTTGTGTAAGCCTGTTTATATTGTGATGACTCGTAACATTCGATAAGTCATGTTCCAGCTGTCAACTTTTGGACTGCGAATTTGAATTCTTCGAACCTGGTGAGTATTCTGTTTTAATTTACATATTATTGTTGTATCATTTACATACTACACATCACACAGACACGGAGCGACGTCCTAGTAAATTACAGCTACAATTATGTCTAATTTTGCTTGTCAAATTGTAGACGCAAAATCGAGCACGAAAACACTTGCCCCTGTAAAGGACATTCATTACAAACCCAACTTCACACATAATAATAGGTTGTCTCTAATAGCTATGCTCTAAATATTATTAGTAAACCAGTTAGTTCATTGTAAAATACATATTTAAACTTTGTTCCCACATAAAACTTATTTTCATATCAATCCTTTAATCTTAGCTTTCAAAATAAATGGAAAAATAGGCTTTCCCCAAAGTGTTACCTAACTGTAATAAGTTTGAGAATATTGAATCAAATTTAAAATAAATAGAAATCCAATTTAAATTGTTTTTCTTATTCCTTTATTCTTTCATTTATTATTTTACTTAATTCTAACATTAAACTCCTACTTTCAAAAGGTTCCAACAAACATAATATTCTCTTAACATACTCAGCTGTTTTTTGTCACATTTCAGGGTGTTGCAGACTATATGATGACCTGCGGAGCTACGTTTGTGACATGAGTGACAAAATGTAAGCAGCGCAGCGAGGAGAAACTGAAGTTGAAATCAAGTCAATAGTCGACAACCCCCATTAATACTCTGAAAGCTCGCAAAGAGATCATTGACACCAATTACCTGTCTATTGAGCTGATTCATGATGTATCCGGACTGGAGTATGAGCAGCCTACCATCACCATAGATTTTACTGGGGACGATACCATAACTAAATGTCTAATTTTAAGTAGCCATAATAAAATTAAGAAATGATATATGAAGTTGTTACTGCTACTTTACCCACCTAAATCATACCGTTGCTTTGAAGCCCATCCAAAATAATATCATAGTGTATTCTGATGGACTAGGATTAGGTTTTGGATCATTGTTAAATAGTCATTCTAAATATACGGTTTTGTAGTCTTAGTATGTCCTCAGATGTAATTTATTACAAATAAAAAAAGTTTGGTGTACAGCAGTTTTATTTATTGTTTTTTTTTTCCAACATGTTTCACAAAACAACATAGATTAAAGCTTGTAAAAGTATTACGAGTTTTTTATAAAACTACCTCTATTCAAGGTAGTTTTATAACGCTTTCAAAGGCTTGATTAAGTATTAATTAATAAATCAAGCCTTTTAATTTGTACAATGATCAAGGGTCTGTACAAGGATATTTTGGCACGTGGTGGCTGAAATCAGAACTAACGAAACCATTCCAAAACTTCAAACTTTGTTTTCGCTCTTATTCAGCTAATCTCGGAATTATTTAGGTGCCATACTTCACCACAAACACAAATTACAGTAAAACAACAAAAGATGTAACGTTTACATTTGAAACCGGCTTCGGTATGTTTCCTAAAATCCTATAAAACGCTACTTAGGAGTAGCGTATATCACGATAGCTATTAGAGGCTCAATTGTTATCAATTAGATATCCATTAGGCTTACATAATCGCAGTAGTATAAGTATCGATACGTTAGCATCTGTCAAAATGAGTTACGGTGTCTAACAGCCACGATTGTCATCAATGACGTCATATTTGATCGCGTCTGGTCATACCAAGGAACTTATGGTCATACATAATACGAAACTAGCCTTTTGACAGTTAATTGATATACGCTGAGACCAATTACTATCATTTCGAACTGTCAACCGAGTTACATAATAGCCCTACAGAGCTAACTTAATTTGGTTAAGTGCTTCTACATTTTTAATTATTTGTTTGCTGGAAGACAAACAAAAAGCGATCTCGTTTTTTGTACATCCGTCGGGAGAAAACCAAGTCCATCGACGATGGGGCTTTTTGTGGAAAAAACTGTTGCTCACGCTTAGGTTTTGACCAAAAGCAAATTCTAAAAGTTGCTGACCTCGCTCGTTACGGACTTCTGAACCTAAGACATTTGTGTTGTCAGATGTTATTCTGGGGCCGATTTTTGCGTTATAGTCTCCCATGACCCATGTCCATGTTCCTCTGTTTTTGTCACATGCTTTGTTCCGCAAATCATAGAATTCTTCAATTTCATCGTTGCTGTGCGAAGATGTTGAAGCATAAACCTAGATAATGTTTAGTGATTTAGTACTCTCAGCAACACGAAACTTGAGTACAGCAATCCTATTGGAATAGGCGACAAATTCCATTATGTTATTTTTCCAGCGTTTGGAAACTAGAAAGCCGACCCCGTGATTCGTGTTGGTATCCCCATTGTAATAAAATATATTGTCACTGCGCTCTATTGTATTTTCGCCTTCTCGTCTTACTTCCGCTAGGCCTATGATGTCCCAATTGACATGTTCTAGGGCATTTTCTAGTTCTAAAAGTCGTTTCTCGGTTCGTAAAGTTCATACGTTGAAAGTTAAAATTTTCAATCTATTCATGTGTGATTTTTGCTAGCCGGATTCGTTTGGCAGTAGAACCTCGCTCGGAGATTATGATCCCCAGCTCCAGGTTGCACCTGCGTACTGCCAATAGCCGTGCACTGACTGGAGCTGCCGAGCACTGGGGGACTGGCCTTTCATTGTGCCGTTCATTTTTTGGGAAGGAGTTTAGACAAATTAACCCACCACGCTTGTTTAATGCGGGTTGGTGGGTGCGCAGTAGACCACCTGACTGTGGGCCTTTGGACGCTGCCGTTGACGTACATGACGCTCATCCGCCACTGCCCTGAGTCGTCATCCTGCACTGATGCCGACTGTTCCATCTAGACCTCTAGGAAATACTTTTCCGAGCTCAAAGATAGCCTAGTGTGGAGTTATTAGT
This sequence comes from Xestia c-nigrum, assembly GCA_916618015.1. Taxonomy (NCBI): domain Eukaryota; kingdom Metazoa; phylum Arthropoda; class Insecta; order Lepidoptera; family Noctuidae; genus Xestia; species Xestia c-nigrum. Next base: position 6,881,138 of record OU745256.1, read on the forward strand.
TAGAATACTCACACGGGTGTAGGTGGATGTAGGATGTTAGTTACTAACCGCCTACACAGTCCCTTAGTCGGCTCTTACGACACCCATGGGAGGAAAAGGGGTGGTCTATTCTCGGCCGGAACAACACAGCAGTATGTGTGTGTAGGATATATGTGATACGAAAACAAATATTGTGATAATCTACATTCAACAGAATCTGCAAATTAGAGCCCCTAAATCAAGTCTCCATGAGTTTTTGCCAAAACATGCCTCGGGAGAATGATGATAACAAAATAAATAAATAAAATATCTAAAATTCGTTCTATTATTATTGTAGTAGAGATAACGATCTATGTTAAATAAGTAATAATTATTTCAGGCAGCGAATCAAAAGCATACAATTTCAACGAGGAAACTTTGCAATTTCGCGTTTTTCTGTAACAGGCGCCTTAAAAAGGAGACGCGCACTCGGACCCCATGACCCTACCGTTGGTTAATTATATTTTACAAAGGTAAGTAAGTAGTACTGACTGGTACCTACTGACTACTGTCACACAGCGACCTTGCCTTACTACTCTTTGAACCTTACATACAACGACCGCAACGGTCGAAACAGAAATTCGTATTCGTAGAGTGGGGAAAGTACTTTAGAATTCCATTTCCATTCAATGAATGAGCAGTGGCTTAAAAATAATTAAAACAACATCAGTCTGTACCATGTACTCTGTGGTCTGTACTAGTCTGTGCTGACAACCAAATGATTGTCAATAACAACGATGTAGAAAAATAGATTAAATCAAAAGGATTAAATAAAATTCTAGTACTTAGTTAAATTATTACGATGAGAAAAATCACCTGTTATGGCCAAATTAAACAATCCTGACTATAACCGGGCCAATAGTATTCATGAGTTCACTGTGCGGAACTTAATCGGTGAACCAGAACTTATCAAATTGGACAAATACAAGGGCTTTATGTGTATAGTTGTGAATGTCGCTATAAAGTCCCCAATTACTGGACAAAATTACAAACTTTTGAACGAATTAATGGACAAGTTTGGAGACAGTAAGCATCTCTCTGCGGGTATGATCACGACCAGTCGTAATCTATAGGTCGCATATAAAGCTCCAACTAAAATGCAGACGATCAAACTAAAGTAGACACAGTTTAGCCTCAACGGTCGGACCACCGGCATGCGGCAGTGTGACCACTTTGCTATTGCGATTAAAGGTAGAAACACGCTGTGTTGTGTAGTGTCGCGTCAGAAACATACAAACCTATATGTTTCTGACGCGCGTTACAACATTAGTAGGTATGGTTAGAAACAAGTTACCTATTGCATTGTGTTGTGTCGCAGCACAAATGTAAGCTCTCATTCTGTAGTAGGTACCTAGCTTATGGCCTGTGCTGCCACTGGTCGTGGTTGTAGCAGCCAGCTTGCAAGGCCTTCCTAGATAAATGTGCCAGTTTACTATGTACAAAAGTAGTTGCGATATACCGATGTAGCGATATTCTATCATAGATCTACTTTCATGAAAGAAACTATAGATTTCCAGTAAAACAAGGCCTCATTTTCCACAATAGCAAACTTTTTAAGGCCTCTATATCAATGGATATAAAGGCAAATATAACGAATGTTAAGAAACCTAATGAGGTTTCTTGACATGACGTTTTATTTTGTAATGGTAGGTACTTTTGTGGGTGTTTCTTGCGCCGCCAAAATAATTGTCTATTGGGATCTCATTGACATCTTGTAATCGTACGATTGAACTGTGTATTCTTTAAGAATTACGTATACTGGCTTTCCCATGTGATCAGTTCGGAGATGAATCTGGTTCCCCGGAAGAAATAGCATCTCATGCCAAGCAAAATAATGTTAAATTCGATATATTTGCGAAAGTAAACGTTAATGGAGAAGAAGCATCTGCCTTGTGGAAATATTTGAAGGTACGAATATGAAATCACAATAACAGGCACTGTACCTGCGGATAATCAGCTTTTAGTGTTACGTAAGTTACGTAGGTACCTACATACCTACTGACGAGACGCGAGATCCACTCCTTATTTCTAATCTCTATTCAAAATCAATTTAATTTACTTACTAGTGACATATATTAATTTAACTATGCGTTTTTAGAAACGAAATAATTTGAATATTTAATTTTCCAGAATAAGAAAGGGCCTCAAAACGGCAAAGACAAGCTGGGCGATATGATTAAAACGAGCTACACAAAATTTATTGTCAATAAAGCCGGTATCCCTGTTGAACGTATCGGACCAGAAGTAACTGCCGCCCAATTTGAAGAAATGATTAAATGTTACTTTTAATTTCTGTAAGAAGAACCAAACCAGCTTTAATTCAATTTAAAAAAAGAGAATAAGCCAAATCTACCTACCTACTTTGTAGTAGTAGGTACCATGATTGACTGCAAATTTTCGGAAATATAATCGAGAGGTATTGATAATCTTGGCATGGATCCAGATGAGGTGACACGACACCTAGCCTTACTATTAAAGAAAAAGTATGAAAGACGTCGAACGCAGAATTATTTACGTGGAAGTTCTAGCTCTAATATCCCTTCCTCTTCTTTAAATAGCTCATCTCTGAATCAGGCATTGGCATCAATGAATTTACGTGAACGCATGATTTTGCCACCGCGAACAGAAACTCATCAAGACACAATCCAACGACGGAAGCGCAAACAATCCCGTTTTTAATGCCAAATCTAAAAACAGCAGAACGCTGATAAGCTGAATATTTTAATATTGCCAAATACCTATTGAAAAGATATTGAACACGTTACAATCGACGAGACTAAAATCGCAGAAATTCTTACATTGAGCTGACCACGATCGTGTAGTTCGGAGTTTGAATTGAACACTATGCCACCTTAAACTGATTTTGACTTCAATAAAGTGCGACCTACTGCTGTAATAAATTATTTAGAATAACACCCAAGTAATAGGTTTAAAAAAACTCATTTTTAAATTCAGTGCGAATGGTGTAGGTACACTTTTTATAAACTAGGTATAAATAAGTACCTAGATCTAAAATATGTAAATGAAATCTATCTCGCGAGATTGTAAACTCTCGAAGGATTGTGAACCTGGTCACACTTACTCTAGACAACTGTACAAATAGTTGTGCACGTAGACCCCATGATGATTGTCAACCCCAAACGGCTCAACCACTTATCTACCCATTGAAGTTAGGTACGACGTGTATTTGCGGCGCCTGCAGCCCCAGGTAGGAATTTTCCGTCATTAAAACGTAACATCAAGGTCGGTCACTGACGTAACAGACGTCCTAGGATGGCGTCTGAGAGCCCTCGTAGTGACGTTAAAATGTCACGGGCACAGGACGTCATATTTTGACGTCGTGTGGTCGTCTCCCACTTACGTCGGTGGGACTAATGATATGACGTATGGACGACCAATTTGGTACCAAGGAGGGACCAAAAAATAACCGTCATGCGACGTCCAGATGACGTCTTCAGGACGTATGGACGACCAATTTGGTACCAAGGAGGGACCAAAAAATTACCTAGATGCGACGTCCAGATGACTTCTTCAGGACGTATGGACGACCAATTTGGTACCAAGGAGGGACCAAAAAATTACCTAGATGCGACGTCCAGATGACTTCTTCAGGACGTATGGACGACCAATTTGGTACCAAGGAGGGACCAAAAAATTACCTAGATGCGACGTCCAGATGACGTCTTCTAAACTAAAGTATGACCTGTTTACTTTATAAAAACCTATAAAAGACGGTACATGCCGTGTGCGTACCGGGGGTCTTAAAAGTGACAGTGTTATGCTAACTCCAGAAATTGAACCAACAAATACTGCTTCAGAAATGAGCGCTTGTTCTAGGTACGGTTGGCACAATGAGTAGAGAAAACATAACACTATCATGTTCATTAATTATGTAAATGATACCATTTTTTTTGACAATTAACAATTTATTAGAATTTTCAAATGAGTGTGCATAGTAGAGGTACATCTATGTTATATACATTTCTAATAAAATTATTATTCTATGTCGCCTCTGAATGGAGCAACGGAAAACATATACTTTTATTATTTGAGTCTTGAATTAAAACACATTTGGCTATTATATCGCTTACAGCAATCATTTTGTAGTCTTCAGAAATGTCATTTACCTCAAAAATATTTAGTATTGAAGACTCAAAAGGATAATCATAATAACAAGAGTAAGTATTAAATTCTTTTCCATATAGGTATACTTTTTTGTCATGACAACGTTCTAGCACATTGTGAACTTGGATTACTTTGTTTTTATTACTGTAACAGTAACAATCTGCTACACGTCGTGAGTGTACATAAATAGCAAAATCTTTACAGAGAAGTTTCATAAAAGTATTATAATTATAGTTGTTGTTAGTTGGGACAGGCCCTGAACTATTTTCATAATAAAGCAAATTTTCTTTTTTACAATATTTATTACTGTGTTCAGGTGCGGAATCAATTTCTTTTAAACGCCTGTATATTTGTTGTAAAGGCTTGTTAGGTGACCTAACTAAGCCTTTGAGTGACTTTAGATAATTCTCAAAAGGGAATGCTGAAAAGTTATCTAGAACCCCATGCATTTTAGCATCATCACTTAAATGACATAAAACATGAACATTGTAAATGAGAAAAGTTGATCCATAAACCTTCTCGGAATGTTTGATAAACATTACCAAAATTTCACTAACAAAATCATAACCCAACTTTGTAGTATGTTTTTGTGAACATAATATATTTATACCGCAATGAAGTAAAAGGAAATTTTTGTACAGTGGAGTACATAAAATGTCTTTTAAGACAATGGGACCAAGGTATAACAAAAACATACGAAACTCGGTTGCTTTCCAACGAGCCAAGTCGATTAAACCACGAGGTCGACGATTAAATTCCATTGGCATATACTTTTGACACACAAGCCTATCAGATATGCTATTCACTAATCGACTTTGTAAACGAACTTTCAAATCACCGCCTACCCAAGCATTCAACAGCTTTCTCATAACTCCTAAGCAAACAGCATGCATATAGTCAATTGGAAATACTGAAACTAAATCAATTTGAAGCCTTAATAAGGGAGATTCACCAATGTGATGATCTTCATCTGTTTGTTCACGAAATTGTAAATCAGTTCTGCGGGTAGCTGTGACACTTTTGTATACTACGCGCCCTTGAACATATTCACCTACTTCAAAACATTTGTCGCAAGCGGAATACCCACCATGGGATTTGGTACATTTGACCATTGCCCTTGCAGGTGCATCACAAATAAAACTGTGTACTTTAATTGTATAATGTTTACTTTTGAAGAAAAATCCTGCTTGAAGTAATTGCGAAAGTTCATCCACAAAGTCTTTAAGATACATGTCTAAAGGCGAAGGTTTCGTGTTTCCATAATACAGGGCAATAACAAAAGGCTTAGCATTGCAATAATTTTTAACTAGCCCTAAAATGGGCCATAATTGTGAATTTTTACTTTTAAAGAGAGGAAGACCATCCACATTAAATGACATTACAATTTCATTATTATGGTCTATAAACGATAGATCACAATGTGTTAAAATATTTTCTAATTGATTTTGTAAACCGAAATAAACTATTTCTCCTGAGTCTAAGCTTTTTATCTCTATTTGTAAAGGAGTTTTAAACAATGTACGACTACTGCTTGGTAATTCAGGGCATATTGGTGCAAGGATCTTTAAAAGGCTATCTGTTGCTGTTTGTGAAATACTATGATGAACACCCCATTGTCGTAGTCGGAAAGGTAAATCTTTGTTTTCTAAATTCTTAAGATCAGTGGAAGATGGACTTTCAGAACACTGCTGTACATCACTCTCTTCAAGTGGCACAAATAGCTGAACACTTTGTACATCATAACTATGTGTAACAGGTCTCTGAGCATTACTGAGATTAATTCTAATGTTTCTAGCTGATGTATCTGAGCATAGATCTGATTGCACAGCACTAGTTTGCTCCTGTAAGTCGTGATTGACATTAGTGCAATTAGAAAATAAATTAACATTGTTGTTTGAACATATGTTATGATTGTTACAATAATAATTATGAGGAACTATTTCTAAATTATTATTACTCTGATTGTTCCTAGCGCCCGCAGTCACCTGTATTTCCTTAAAAATCTCAAGTTTTATGGCCCTTGTCCGTCTTTGCATCTGCCGATGACCAACATCTACCTTATGTTTGTAAGGAATTTTTGTATTTTTTTCACTCATTGCCCCTTAGCCGCCTTCGTGCATGCAGTTTTACTTCTGAAATTAACAGTTATTTGTTATATAAGAGTGCAAAGTGGTTTTTTAACCACATGCTCAATTTTCTCAATTAAAATCTATTAGGAGTTGTGTAAGCTCTACATGAACGCAGCTTAAAGGCAGCCATATTTATTTAAATGTCATTTGAAGTTGTCATCTGTCTTTTTAGCTGATTTTGACAACTACTTATCTGCTCACGGCTCTCTGCAGTCTCTGCCCTTTTTATGTTTTGTGTCGTCTCAATTATTGTCCAATTTAATCTTAATTCATCATATTGAATATACAATGGACGTGTAATATCAGCTTGTATTTTGATAAATAAAAGTCTGGATATACTGTCGAAGTGTTTATTTGGTTGATCACGCCTGACACGCCATTCCATTGCCATATCACAACGTCTGCGTCAACAGGTTATGGGCCCAGTGAAAAAGAAAGGCGTGCAACGAGGGATCTACGCATAATCATCGTTGTATGTATCACCAAAACTCACTGTCGACCAGATTTATTGTCAAAGAAGAAATATGGCAACGCAACCAGCGATACACATCAATAATCAAGTGGAGAAGCTGAGTGGTATCTCGTCTTATTCGAACTGGAAGTTTTCATTGAAGATGTTACTCACTTTAGAAGGTTTGTGGGATTGCGTGATCGGCACTGATACTGACGCCGTGCGTGATAGCCGCGCCTTGGCGCGTATTTGCCTGGCACTACAACCCAACTTGTACCAAATAGTTCGATCAGCGTCAAAAGCTAAAGAAGCATGGGAGAAGCTAGCTCATACATTCGAGGACAAAGGTCTATATCGCCGTGTTCTGCTACTTAGACAGTTACATCGAGTTGACTACAGTAAGTTTAGCAGCATGACTGAATATATTGAAAATGTCACCGGATTAGTCCAGCAACTCTCTGACATTGGAAAAATTATAGATGACGGTGAGGTGGCTGAAATTCTACTTAGCGGCTTACCGCAGGAATTTGACACACTAGTCTCCGGTCTTGAAACTGCCAATTTAACTAGCTCGCTGACTTCTGAACTAGTGAGAACGAGATTGCTTCAAGAGGAACACAGAAGAAATGGAAAATGTGATAATGATGCTTCAGCTTTTCATGTAAAGAAGAACAAACTTTTCAAGTGTGATTACTGCCGAAAACCAGGACATACAGCGAAGCGATGCTTTAAGAAAAAGAGGGATGAGAAGAAGAAAGAAGAACAGCATACCTTTTATGCATCGGCTTACATCGCTCACCATAATGATGTCATCATCGACAGCGGGGCCTCGGCTCACATGATCAATGATGCTAGGTTAGTAAGAAATTTTAAAAGTTGTAATAATAACTCAATTTCTATAGCAAATGGTGGTCAATTAGAAATGTCTGGCATTGGCAATTTAGTTTTGTCTACTGACAAAAATAATATCACTTTAGAAAATGTTTTAGTTGTTCCCAATCTGTCAACGAATTTATTGTCTGTAAGTAAAATGTGTGACAATGGTTTTACAGTAGTTTTTGATAAAAATGGGTGTCATGTTTATAATGAGATAAGTTCTTTAACTGGCAACCAAATTTTAGCTGCTACAAATGTGAATGGTTTGTATAAGATACAGCAGTGCAAGCCGCATGTGTTGGGACATTCCATGCTGGTGCATCCTAGGCAGCAGCCAGAGAGTGTCAATACTGCATTGGTGTCTGCGACAGTCTGGCATAAGCGTTTAGGCCATATTGGCCAGAAAGGTATGAATAGCCTACGGGGTGGTGGTAAATGTTGTGGTGTCGTTTTTCAGGATGACGACTCGCCAAACAAGTGTGTTCCCTGCTTAACTGGAAAGATGCATACAAAGCCTTATCCGAAGCTTGTGGGAAGCCAATCTACCGTGCCACTCCAGCTTGTGCATTCCGACGTCTGTGGGCCCATTCAAGTCAGCAGTTGGGGCGGTGCCCGTTATCTTTTGACTCTGACGGATGATTGCACTAGAAAAACCTTCGGTTATTTAATGAAAACAAAATCCGAGGTGAGTTCACATATTGTTAACTTTAAAAATATGGTTGAAAAACAAACAGGTTTGCAACTTAAAATTTTAAGAACCGATAACGGTACTGAATACTGTAATAGAACGTTGACTGATTTTCTTAAAAGGGAAGGGATAATACATCAAACATCGGTGCCTTACTGTCCACAACAGAATGGAGTTGCGGAGCGCGTCAATAGGACGATTTTTGAGAAAGCTAGGGCCATGTTACATGACGCGGGTCTGTCTGAACGTTTCTGGGGAGAAGCAGTAATGACTGCTATATACCTGAAGAACAAGTCTCCTACCAGCGCGTTGTCAGATGATATCCCTGAGAGTAAGTGGACTGGACAGCCAGTCGATCTCAGTCATTTGCGCGTATTTGGCTGTGTAGCATTTTCTCATATTCCTGATGTAAAACGTCGTAAACTTGACGCTAAAGCTAAACCATATATCTTTGTTGGCTATGGTGAGACTTTTAAGGGCTACCGTCTCCTTGATCCATATAATCCTAAAAAGGTTGTGTATTCACGAAATGTAACATTTTTAGAAGATGAATTTATTGGAAGACTTCACTTTAAAACACAAAGCAAGAATAATGATTTTATCTCTCATGAATGCATTGTAAATAATAATAATTATACAAATATTGATAATGAAATTTTAAATATTGACTGTGATAATAATAATGCAAATGAAATGAATGATAAAATTATTAATAATGTCTGTGAAAATATTTGTCATAAGTCTACTACGGAATCACCTATTTCAGGATCTGAGAGTGACCTAACACCTTCAGTGTGGTCTCCCTTGTCGGACCTGGTCTACGGTACTGGTGACGAAGGTGATGAGGATGATGTCTGTAAGGACACTATGTCTTCTATGCCTGCTGCCACACTTGAAGGAAATGGTAATAATGGTGATGAGGATAACGTCTGCAGGGATGCTGTGTCTTCTCTGCCTGATGCCACACTTCGAGGAGGAGAGGTTGACCATGTGCAAAGTGTTGCTTCTGGCTCGCGTCCCGTACGTACTAATAGAGGTAAAATTCCGCTTAAATATAATGATTATGACTTATCGGCGATGCTAATTGAGCAGAGTTTGGCAAATGAGCCTAATACATACGAGCAAGCTACAAAGTCTACTGACTGTGAGCAGTGGCTTCACGCCATGAAATGTGAGTATGATTCATTAATTAAGAACAATGTTTGGACATTAGTCGATCGACCAGAAAGTGAAAACATTGTAAAGTGCAAGTGGGTCTACAAAAGGAAACACGATGCCACAGGTAAACTAGATAAGTATAAAGCTAGATTGGTTGCCCGTGGATTTAGTCAACAAGAAGGTATAGACTACAATGACACTTTTTCACCTGTTGTCAGACATTCCACATTGAGAATTTTATTTTCCATTGCAACAGAAATGAATTTGCAGATGGACCATGTTGATGTTACCACGGCTTTCCTAAATAGTGATCTGGATGAGATTATATATATGGAGCAGCCAGAAGGTTTTTGTTCAGATAAAAGTAAAGTTTGTAAGCTGAATAAAAGTATATATGGTCTCAAACAGGCTAGCCGTATGTGGAATTTAAAAATAAATAATGTTTTAATTAATAATGGATATACTCAAAGTAAGTGCGAACCGTGCGTATATATAAAGAAAAATGATAAAGATTATATAATAATTGCTCTGTATGTCGATGACTGTTATATATTTCATAATGGATGTATTAGGAATGTTTTATCATTATTGAAAGAAAACTTTGAAATACGTCATCTAGGCCAATTAAAAAATTGTTTAGGCATGAATGTCACTAGATATAATAATACAATAGTGCTAGATCAGTCTAATTATATAAAATGTTTGCTAGCTAAATTTAATATGAGTGACTGCAAGCCAGTACTTACACCGTTACCTGTAAATTGTGAGTTAGAAAAGTCTAATGGGAAGGGTCTTGATGATGAGTTATACAAATACAGACAACTGTTGGGATGTTTAATGTATTTGAGTGTGTGCTCACGCCCGGACATTTCTTATGCTTGTAGTCAACTTAGTCAATACAGTGTATGTTTCGACACGAGTCATTGGCGCGCAGCAAAGCGAGTACTTCGTTATTTAGCAGGGACGATCAACTATGGTCTTCATTTTACAAAAGGTACTAATTTTAATATCAGTGCTTATGCAGATGCCGACTGGGCTAATGACTCATCAGACAGAAAGTCCTACACTGGATTTGTTATAAAATTAGGTAACTGTTTAATCAATTGGGAAGCTAGAAAACAGCGTAGTATAGCTTTATCAAGTACAGAGGCAGAGTACTTAGCAATTAGTGACGTTTGCAAGGACATTTGTTTTGTGAAGAATTTCTTGTCTGAAATTATTACCAAAACTTTTGATGTAATTGTATACAACGACAATCAAAGTGCTCAAAGATTATTACTTGTAAAAGAATATTCGCATAAGAAAACGAAGCACATTGATTTGCGTTACCATTTCGTAAAGGATTTAGTACAAAAAGGAAACATAACTGTAAGATACTTACCTACTAATGACATGCTAGCAGATGTATTGACAAAGCCACTATGTGCGCAGAAACATTGTAATTTTGTAAAATGTTTAAATGTGAGAGTTTGTGGAGCAAATGGTTAAAGTTTTGTTGTACTTATTTTATTAATGATAAATATTGTTATATTGTGATGAATCATGTAATTATTATTGAATTGAATCATATGTATAATTATGTAGAGTCGCTCTAAAGTAGGTAGAGTATGTAACTCTTAAATGTAGAGTCTTTTAAATATTGTGTAGAGTTACAGTAGTTTTTTCTTTTCTCTCATGTAGCGCTTAAGGAGGAGTATTAGGAGTTGTGTAAGCTCTACATGAACGCAGCTTAAAGGCAGCCATATTTATTTAAATGTCATTTGAAGTTGTCATCTGTCTTTTTAGCTGATTTTGACAACTACTTATCTGCTCACGGCTCTCTGCAGTCTCTGCCCTTTTTATGTTTTGTGTCGTCTCAATTATTGTCCAATTTAATCTTAATTCATCATATTGAATATACAATGGACGTGTAATATCAGCTTGTATTTTGATAAATAAAAGTCTGGATATACTGTCGAAGTGTTTATTTGGTTGATCACGCCTGACACGCCATTCCATTGCCATATCACAACGTCTGCGTCAACAAAATCAAAAGAACACGAGGTGAAAAATCTTTGCACTCGAGTGCAACACGTAACTTTTCATCCCACCTCAGCGAGGAAATGAATAAACGCAAAAAAAAAATGCGCTTTATTAACAAATTCAGTTAATTCTGTTGGCATCAAATAAACTTCCTCGTCGCTACCTAATGAGTGGTCATTTTAGGTTTTCAAGTTGGATTCCTTGTTTTTTTAACAGGTGTTAACAATATGACGTGAAAAGAAAATGGCGCGCGCAAAACATTTTAAAAAAGTACACCAAGAAGGTTCTGAGTCTGAGTTCTACAAATTAAAAAAAAATGTATGATAAATTCGGCACCATACAGGTAGAAGTAAATAGGTTTAATGATGTTTTGAATTCACATGCTTAGTGCACACGATGTTCTAAATTCAAATTTACTTTACCCTCAAGACGATAAAATCGGCTTTTGCACTGAGATATCGAAGAGCAAAAATACTCTTTCCGAGATGGGGGGATGAAAAATTATTTTGATATTAATTCAAATGCTAATTTAAATTTTACTGTCTAATATATTAATGTAATTAATGAAAGTGGCAACTTAGTATCTTGAGGTTGCTTTTTTGCAATGAAATTACACAGATGTTACATTGTTGTATTATTGAACAAGGTCAATATTACCACAAAGAAAACAATATAGGTAATTTATAATTATGTATACCTAATTTTTCACTTATTGCTGTGCCTTTTCAGCCGTTCTGGTGCATGTTTTAACCAAACTTTAATGCAGTCTTCTATGTCCTTATCATTTGATCCCGGTGATGACCATTTGATGCTCTCTGAAAATAAAATTATTTTTGTTTCAATTCTAAAGATTTCACACATTTCATTACAATAATATTAGTGTACCTATATTATAATATGAAGTTACTATACCTATTATCACAGATTTGAGCTTCATATTGCAAAACGGTTTTTTTGTTGATCGCTTGCCATAGAAGTTAAATTGTGAAGCAAGCCTGTCGATCATTATATGCTTTAACACTCTGTACACTTTTGTTGCAACATCTCGTCCTCCTAGGGAGCTTAGGTATCGAATCTGAAAAAAAAAAAAATCTTATTAAATTCATCTCATAATTAATTAATAAGTAGCCTATTGTATGAGTCCACTGTTGGAGCAAATGCCAAATGTCGGGATTAAGATGGTAAGAAACTGGAATGGAACTCTTGAACATTTATGTTGGTAAGTCTGGCTTGAATGAATATGTAAAAAAATGTTTTAAGTACTAGAAGTTTTGAATTGTCTTCATCTTGAAGAAAAGTTTCAATTTCTGATATGTCTTCAGAGGTTTCTATAGGTAACTTGATATTAGGTTTCAGTGGTGGTGCGGCATCTTGAGTGGGGTCTTTCTTTAGAAGCAAAATTATTTGCTCATTTTGTGCTTTAATGCTTGCTAGTACTCCAAGCACTTTTTCTTCAAAACCTTAAAGAGAGCAGAATAGACAAATTAATTTGGCATTACTTATGATGCTATAGACAAACTGATAGACACACTATAGCCTCAAACTTATAACAATACTCTTTTTAGTTGGAGTTCAAAAGTGAAAGTAACTACCTATCTCTTTGTTACTTCATCATGACTAAACGGTTGAACGGATCTTGATGGCATGGATTTAGTTTATATAATAAGGATAAAGGCTACTTATACTATGTGGACAAAGCCTCTGGTAGAAGCTAGTTAACTCTATCTATTACAGACAACTTTCTTACAGGGTGGTTAGGCTGGCAATAATATTATGTCACAGTTTTGATCCTGTTCTTAGCTAGGTACCTTTTCTACTTGCTGATTGTCCGCCCATGCTGTAGATAATGGCTGTATTGGACAATCAGCAAGCTGAAAAGCAACAGAATCTAAGCTGTGATGTTGGTGTCAGCTTTTTACCTGTGTTTTTGTTTGTAAGACTTCCAAAAGTTCCAAATGCACAGGTATTATGGATAACTGAATCTGAGTCACTTAGATTTAAATCATCGCTTCTTGTTTCAACGCTTTGGTGTAATATAGATGGTGACTGTACAGTAACTGTTTGTTCATTCTCAATACCTGTAATGTAACAAAAAAACTTAATACTGGCAGAAGATATTGTGTGAGTAAGGTCATAAGCAGACAGTATAAAGATTCAAATGTATATAGTTAGCATTACACTTACGTTTTGCAAAATGCTTTTTTAATGGTGAAAAAATGGTGGATTATCATCATCATCACTGGAAATGTATCGATTCGTCCTCACAGCTCTGCGTTTAGGCCTTACTGCTTCGTTCTCAGTATCAGTTTGTACATCTGATGTTACCTCTGATAATTTTAACTTTTTCTTAGCCTTTTCTAAATCATCTAAAAAAACAGAACACACCAGTCAGCGTTAAACCATTGTCATGCAGTTAATAAGCACAAATTGAAAGTAAACTCCTCCTATGGAAACTTGATACTGATAAACTAGGTACTTTAATAAACTGCCAATGCCAAGTTGCCAACCAAAGATTTGAAACAAAAGCCCTACCATGCCACATGAGGACAAAAAAACCACAGATGGCCATTATTGTAGGTAATGCAATTGAAGTAATAAACATGCAGAAGATGCAGACCATAACCCACACATAGATACTGTAGAACCTAAAGATTTTAAACCAAAAGCCCCATTACACACAACAAACTAACCACATAATGCATTGTAGGTAATGTGTAAGTAGATGTAGCAAACGCAAAATTGCAGGCCAAACTGAACATACCGTGGGGTATAGGAATAATCAACTCAAGATAACCACAAAGTCACCTGCAAGCGGTAGGTACTTACAACCAGCATATCGCCGAACAAGGCTCTAGTGAACCATCTGCCAACACTCCTTCGACCAGCGTGCCGCATTACGATCCAAATCCCCCCTTTGGTCAGTGAGTTGTCTTAGTTTTATTGAGAGACCTATGTTCAGCAGTGGACTTCTGTGGGTTTTTGATGATGAGATTATTTAGGACCTCATATTTAAGTATGTTCATCTTTATCACTTACCAGTTTCCGCAAAGATGCGCTTTACACCATATAATTTCCAGTTTTCGTCTGGGGAATTGTCGACATTTTGTGTAAGCAGCCGATTATATGCTCTTCCATCTTTAATCGGCGGCCAATGTACTTCGCGACGCCGTGGCGTAAGCCATTTGGTATGTACAATAGATACACTGCCACCGTCAGAATCGTCGAATTGAATTACCGAAAACATTGGATATCACTGAACTTTCACTATATACCCAAACTGTTAATTAAACTAATGCTGAAGCCGCGAATCACAGGGCACGGTCAGAGATCGTTTTATTTTAGTACACTCATGTGATCACGTCGTAACGGTCAGACTGGTAAGGTGTTGGCGCGAAACGATTCACCACAATCACCACAGAGTACCTACATCGATTCACTAAAAAGCGCGGGTAACGACTGGCGCCTGGCGGGCGGCGGCAAATGTCACACAAGTTCACACAACACCACAAGTACCTATCACAACACATTTAAAAAAGTACTCTGTGCACAACAACAAAACAGTGCAATGCGTAAAAAACTTCAATCAAACTAGCCCTGCGTTCCGAATTGCGATAAAAGTGATAATATCGCGAATCCGACCAACGCGCAATGTCACAATTATTACTCAGTAGCCTCATATTTTGTGACTACTAAATTCGGTCGGATTCGCGATATTATCACTTTTTTTGCAATTCGGAACATAGGGTAGTTCAAACTAAGTTTTTTTTTTTAATTTATTCATGTCCATGATACATGTCCTTTAGTCGTAACTAAGTTTGAACGCCTTAAAAAATCTCGTTTTAATTTGGCTATATGAAAAATATGGCAAAAGCTAAACAAACACAAGATGAAACAAGTTTGTTGATTTATACTGTATGAAGTTATTTTCAATCACATGTAGATTTCGATCAAGTATGAAGGTAAACAGAAAAGCTAACTTATAGAGTAATCGATCAGCGATGCGATCCAATCATTCGTCACTAAAATTTAAAAACTTCTAGGGTTCTCATAAGTCGAAATGTGGGGGATTTAGGAACAGACCAAATTAAGGGGATGCTCCAAAATTCAAATTGTCTTATGTTTTTTTCACTTTGCACCGTTAAGTTGTATGTTCATAAAAATATCGTTCACGACTGTAAGATGTATGTAGTTTTACAGAATTATGATCATCGAAATCAGCAATACAGTCGCCAGCACATTCAAAGCTCCACAAACTGTAAAATTTTCGCAATCGATTTTGAACTTAACGCTTAACAGTTTAAGGGTTGAAATCATTTGGAGAAACTTAACAGTTTGATATAACTTGATGCGCTGGCCACCGTACTATCGACCGTCGCGTCGCGTCGTCTCGAATAAACATTCACCTTAACCCCATAGACGATGTAAACATAAGGTTTCTAACCCGATAGTGACCTCCGCGCTACACCCAAACAGAAAGGAATGCGAAACTATTTTTTTTCTGTTTAACGTCAATTTTTTCTTGTTTTTATAGAGTCCCGTTTCCTATTGCACAGTTTAGTACCTACCCAGTAGGTCCACATGGGTAGGTTACAGCAGCCATCACGAAATTACATGGGATCTAAGTTAGTGACGTAAAACAGACGCCATTCAAACGTATGTATTGTGAACAATAATGACGTCTTTTAATCTTTAAACGAAGACGTCCTTATCACGTTTTTTATTGGGCCGCTACGTCTGTGAAGTTAAAAGTAACGTCTATTTAAGGGGGCTTTCTATGACGTTTTTATAACGTCGTAAAACTAACGTCATTTAGACGTGTCATATTGGCCTGTGACGTATGTGACGTACAATTGACGTAAATATGATAGTCCACTTTAAGGTCACTGACGTCTCCTTCCTACCTGGGGCAGCCGCCCCAGCTCAGTCCACCGTGCTACCGACGCGCGACGCAAGTTGCATCCAAACCAAAGGCCTACTCAATTTCTAGTCTCTTCCCATCCCATCGATGGGTGCCAAGTCATTGAGTTCTAAGACAGCTGGTACCCCAAGAACACGACGGATGAGATCATTAATGACCAACGGACTTATATAGCCATTTTAAAACGCTTCGATATGATTTCGATTCGACGAGTCGTGTCATCTTTTTAAGAAGTTCCGTCCTAAAGGGTAAAAAAGGGACCCTATGGGTGTATCTCACTATTTCCATGGAAATACAAAATAGGAAAACTGGGACGAGCGATTTTTACAAATTATATCCCATTATTTCTACGAGTATTGCGACAAATAAACGCAATTACTTATATCATTTGAAAAGTTAACCACTTTTATTGAATAGATTAAAATTCATACACGACTTCTCGGTATTCAAAAAAAAAGGAGAACAAATTAATAATCGGCCATTTTTTTAAATAATTCTCCACCACATACTCTACAGTACAAATCACACAAAGCCACCTCGTCACTACGCAGCGTTTTTTTTTTGTTGCAGCCAGTATTTCAATCAACTTACCTAATAGAAAAATAGTGGGATACATAACACCCTGAATAAGTGTGCGTACAAGTAGTCCCTTAGTAATAGGGTCGGCCTATTACTAAGGGACTACTTACGCACACTTATTCAGGGGCCTATTTTAATAAATTCGTCACTCCAACACGATTCCATTCTCATCCCATTGTCGTTTAGCTTAAAGTTCGTAATCTGCTAAATTCACAATGGTCGGTCGATGGTCTCGTAATTAAATTGTTTTAATGGCATTTTCGTAGGTATTGCCATTATTATAAAACCATTCGTACAAATGGTTTTCGAAATCTACTACTAAATGCGAACATTTATTCATGCCAGATTTCATGTACGAGATTAATATTCTATGACATTTCTTTTAATGGAGTGTCAGTGGTTGTTCATTGAGTAGTCATAATGACGCCATTATATTAGAAGATTACCAATCTGGTCAAAACTTGACAGAACTTGATCATTCGTGTGTGTTCCGCGCTCTTAGGCGGACGTTGGTGATACGTAATAATATAATTATTATAGTATAGCGCGGCGCAAGCCGTCGCTCGAAACTTTTGTTGCCATGAGTGACACACTTGTGGCAAACGAGCTGCTGGCGTTCCTGCAACAGAAACTGGACGTGATGGACGAGGTGTCCGCCATCCAGATCTGTGGATCGAGCTTCAGTGAAGAAGACATTGCTGCTGCGAAGCTGCTGCTGTTTCGGTCGCTCAATAAAATCGACCAGATGGTGTCCCGTAGGCGTGACGGGACAAAGAGAAGCCTGCAAGATATCATCACGCTGCTGAAAGCGACCGACCCTGACGACGTGCCGACGTTTGTGGCGAGGGATTTAACCAAATTACCTCCAGTCACTTTCGACCACGTCGATGTTACGAGCCTGCTGAAGGACATTGTCTTCCTTAAGGCTAGTTTGGCTGATGTGCAGAGAAATCTGGCTGCATCCCAGAACACCGTTGCAGACTTGCGCGAACAATTAGTTGAGTTGCGCAACTCTGTGGCATTAACTGGGTCACCGCCGTCACCGGCACGTGTTAGCAACGTTAACACATGTCGTGAAGCCAGCTGCCTCAATGCGTCAGCTACGAGTTTCGCGTCAGCAGTTTTGTCGCCGGCGCCGGTTGCTGAGTCTGCGTTGCGCGCAGTAAGTGTCCCTCGCAGCCCCGCCCCCGTCCCCGCAGTTCCTCCCCGCAGCGCTGCCAAACCGACGCGACCACCTGGACCAGTGGTCATTTCGAGCATCCCTGCTGCTCTTCCCGCAAAGCCCATGCCTGCAAAGGTAACGGACCTGGCTGATGATGTCGGTTTCGTGACGGTGCAGCGGAGGAAACGCCGTCAGCGAAGCTGTAAGAACCGCTCCGGCAAGGCTCCTGCAGAGCCCAACGTTAAACTACGCGCAGCGAAGCCGAACACCCCGGTGTACATCTCTCGCCTACACTACACCACGGAGGCTGAGGACATCGAGGAGTACGTGCGCCGAAAGTTAAAGTACACGCCAAGAGTACAACTACTGGAGTCGCACCGCAACGTCAATTTCAAGGCGTTTGTGGTGCGCATCCCAACGTGTATGCTCCATTTGGTGATGGAAGAAAGTTTTTGGCCGCAGGATGTGGTGTTCCGTCGTTTCCGCGGACAGATTCCACAAGAACGCACAAAAGATCGTGCAAGTGAAGTGCATCGTGTACTAACATAGTTTTTAAGTTACTATATATACTAACAAAAAATGTTATTAGTATGTATATTTAGGTTAAGGTATTTATGTATGGGTCTTTGTTACCTGAAATAAATGGTTTATTATTATTATTATTATGACTTCAATGATCGCCTATTCTGACACTATCGTAATAGCAGAATCGAGGCCCAGCTCTATTGCCGTAAAGATGGTCCGTGTGTACCGCACGATCACTCGCGAGGCGGCGGGCCTGCTTGCCGGATTGCCGCCGTGGGATCTGGAAGCGATAGTCCTCGCGCGCCTGCATGAGTGGCGCGCGGAGGTACTACGCCGGGGGGAAACTCCGCTGCCGCGGCAAATTGCCGCTCAGCGGACTGACCTCCGGCGCGATCTCATGGCGACATGGAGAGAGCGACTGTCGCAACCCCGTGCAGGGCACGCCACGATAGTGGCGGTAAGTCCCCTCTTTGAGGAGTGGCTGGAGAGGCGCCACGGCGTCCTCACCTTCCGCCTGACGCAGGTCCTCACCGGACACGGATGTTTCGGGAGGTACCTGCACCGAATCGGGCGGGAGGAATCGCCCGGGTGTCTCCACTGCGAGGATCGACCGGAGGACACGGTGGAGCACACGGTGGAAGTCTGCCCTGCGTGGGCGGAGCTCCGCCGTGTCCTCGTGGCGGCGATCGGCGGCGGCGACCTCTCGCGTCCGGCCCTGGTTCAATCCATGGTCCGGAGCGAGACGGAATGGGAAGCCGTCGCCTCCTTCTGCGAAGCAGTGATGCTAGCGAAGGAGGTGGCGGAACGAGAGAGGGAGAGATCCTCTCTTCCCGGCCGCCGCGGGAGACGCAACGGGCGTCGGGGGCCACGTGGTGGCTACCGGCCACCGTAGATGCGGGCCTGTGGACGGCTGGCTATGGGCTAGCTAGCCGTCCGGCCGTCTAACGACGACGACAGGCCGTGTCGACGGCGCGTTCGTGTTCCACGCGCGCCTCAAAGAGATGTCAGCAAAAGGAGAGGGGCCCGCAAGGGCCGAAGCCTGCCGGGGTTGCGGGCCTGTTCGAAAGAGATACCGCGGCCCCGGAACGTAAAAGGCGAGGAAGGAACATGGATGGTTTTTAGTCAGTAAGAGTCTGACACTCCCTCCCGCTCCGCCCAGAGTGGGGGGGGTCATTTGATGATTTCCCATCCTTAAAAAAAAAAAAAAAAAGGCCTAGCTCTATTCAGCTTTTGCCCATAGAAAACAACGATTTAAGGAGTCCGTCTCCGTCAGAGTCTGTATGTCTGTCTGTCACTATAGGCTGTATCTCATGGACCGTGATAGACAGTTTTTTTTACAGATGATGTATTTCTGTTGCCGCTATAACAACAAATTAATACTAAAAACAGAAAAAAAAATTAAGGGGGACTCCCATTCAACAAACGTGTTTTTTTTTGGAGTTTTGTGTAATGTTTGATGGATAATCGTAGGTACGGACCCTTCGTGCGCGAGTCCAAATCGTACTTGGCCGGTGTTTGAAATTACGAAAGCGGGCGAGATCGACCTAAGAATTCGTACATGCTATGTAGCACTTATAAGAATGGCCATGGTGTCAGAGGCAGTCGGCTGCTTCACCACATTGATAACAATGTATATGCCTGTGGTATAATCTCTATAGGGAACGAACGTGCAGGAACAGATGACAGCACTGCCCTGATAATTGTAAAAGCAGTACCTACTCGCAAAATGGCGGTTCCGAGATATGTATATGTTGTTAAAAAGTAATTGAACGTATGTTCATATTTATAATCTGCATATTAAGAATGTTTTTTACTCTATGCTACTGTCTGTCACTGTCACAAAAACTGTCTGTGTTCTCGGGCCATGTAATTGTTTTTGCCCCGTTCAGCTTTTAATTCAAATCACATTTTATTTAAATAATCACTGTATTTTTCACCCAATATTTATGATTAAATATATGGAAAGTGATCCAGCTGTTTGAATCAACGAACTTATCGATCCACGCTGACCTCCCAACAGGTTATGCCCCCAGGAGAAAACACGCTGTGAGTACTGCGCAAATTTCAAGAATCAAAACGATTAAAAACATATTACCAAGTGATTTACAATGTCGAGCGAGGGCGCGCAAGGGCCTCATGCCGCCTACTCATTCGACAAGCTGGACGGTGTGGCGAGCTACCACAATTGGAAATTCCAAATGAAAATGGCTCTAATTATGGAAGGGCTGTGGCCATGTATTGAGATAATTGAGGGAGAGGTAATAACTCCTGCCAAAGACCAAAGAGCGTTGGCACGAATCTGCCTATCTGTGAGAAGCAACTGCATCCAGTACCTCAGGTCAGTCACCACCGCAAAACAGGCATGGGACAAGCTGAAGGACGTTTTTGAGGACAAAGGGTTGTACCGAAGGGTCCTGCTGCTCCGGAAGCTACATAGATCGAATTACAACGACTACAGTTCCATGGGAGAATATATCGACGGGGTGATGACACTTGTACAGCAGCTTGCTGACATCGGCCGTGTCATCGAAGACAAGGAAGTAGCAGAATTACTACTGAGTGGGCTGCCGCAGGAGTTTGATGTGCTTGTTTCGAGTCTGGAGACCGCAAATGTCCTGGAAAATCTGACAAGCGAAGCAGTGCGAGCGCGTCTTCTACAGGAGGAGTTCCGCAAACAGAGCGACAACGGAGTCTCCGTACCCAGCGAGTCGTCCTTCGTGGTTTGTCACTACTGCAAGAAGCCGGGCCACGTAAAATCGAAGTGTTTTAAGCTTAAGCGTGATAACAAAAATAAAGGCAATAAAAAGCCAGTGCAAGCCTCCGCGCAAAGTGAAACATTTTTGGTGTGTGCCTTAGCTGAGTGTATAAATAGTGCAAACTGGTTAATTGACTCGGGTTGCACATCACATATGTGTAATAACAAGAACCTCTTTACGTCTATGAACACTAGTTTCACAAGTGAGGTTACTGTGGCTGATAATAATGTATTGCAATGCAAAGGGAAAGGTCATGTAACTGTTTCTTTTGATAAGTGTTCTAGAACCATAGAAAATGTCCTCTATGTTCCTAATCTCTCGGCCAATTTATTATCTGTAAGCAAATTAACTGATAAAGGATATTCTGTGATATTTAACAATGATAAATGTCATATTAAGAACAAAAACAAAGTATTAGCCTCTGCATCTCATATAGATGGTCTTTATAGGTTAGATTGTTCTGTGCCTAACTCTTCTTGTTCTCAGAGTAGTTTTGCGTCCTCATGCACCCTGCCAGGTAAAGTACAGGAGCAGGAGAGTGCTTTAGCAGCTGGTTCGGTGCCAGTGGATGTCTGGCACAAGCGGCTGGGACACCTGAGTCTTCGTGGTATGTGTGCACTTCGTGATAATCTTGCTGAAGGTGTAAAATTTCACAGCAGTCAGTTTGGAGATTGTATTCCGTGCATCATGGGAAAGCAAACAGTGAAGACCTTTCCTAAGGGTAGTACCAAGCGAGCTCAACGACTGTTGGAGTTAGTACACTCTGACGTCTTTGGTCCCATGTCCGAGCCTAGTTGGGGAGGAGCACGTTATCTGGTGACATTCACCGATGACTACTCGCGGAAGACATATGGTTTCTTAATGAAGAACAAAGAGGAGGTAATGTCATGTTTTATCAAGTTTAAGCTTTTAGTGGAGAAACAGACTGAATGTTTGATTAAATGTTTACGGTCAGACAATGGCGGTGAATACTGCAGTGCAAAATTCACCAATTATTTATCTAGTCAAGGGATAGTCCACCAAACCACTATACCGTACAGTCCGCAGCAAAATGGTGTCGCAGAGCGATTAAATAGGACTTTAGTTGAAAAAGCGAGGACAATGCTTTCTGACTCTGGCCTAGGACCGCGCTATTGGGGTGAAGCTGTAATGACAGCGATTTATTTGAAAAATAGGTCCCCTACTGCTGCGTTGCCTGGCACCACCCCTGAGGAAGTTTGGACTGGTTCCAAAGTGAACCTTAGTCACTTAAGGGTGTTTGGATGTCGAGTATTTTCTCTTGTACCTGAAAGTAAACGTAGTGGTAAATTTAGTGAAAAATCTAAAGAATTTATTTTTGTAGGCTATTGTGATTATTCGAAAGGCTACAGATTGGTGGACCCCTGCAATCCTAAAAGGATAATTAAATCTAGAAATGTTTATTTTATTGAATTGACAAATAATGATAATTCTAATATAAAATATAATAATAATAATTTTATTAATTTGGACATGAATAATAATTCTAGTAGAAATAATGATAATATTGTTGGCATTAATCAGATTTTTTCTCAAATTTCAGACACTCCAGTGCAGGAGCCCTCTGTTGGTATTGAGGCCACCAGTCAGAGTGATTCTCTTGCTGGGGAGAGAAGCGAGTCTCCAAGCGTGGGGAAAAGCCGGTCTCCAGTGGAGGAGAAAAGTCAGTCTCCTGCTATAGAGAGAGGTCAGTCTCCTGCTGTGGAGAGAAGCCAGCTCTCTGATGAGTCTGACAGCTCGTTGTGCAATGACACAGAGGACACCGAGTTCATTCCTGAGATGGCTGCCAGTGGTCGTCCAGTGAGGACAACAAGAGGTATTCGACCCAAGAGGTATGATGACTATCTTTCTGATAGTTCTTTTCTCTCTCATACACCATGTTTTGATGAGCCCCAGTCTTATGATGATGCAATGGCTGGTACTAATAAGACTGAATGGGAGTCCGCGATGAAAGAGGAATATAATTCTTTGATTAAGAACGGGGTTTGGACGCTTGTAGACAGACCATTGAATAGAAATGTTATAAAGTCGAAGTGGGTTTTCAAGGTCAAACAAGACGCGTCAGGAAATTTTGATAAATTTAAGGCACGTTTAGTTGCACGAGGATTTAGTCAGAAACCTGGTGTGGATTTCGATAAGACGTTTTCACCCGTAGTTCGACATTCAACTTTGCGTATTTTATTCAATTTAGCTAATGAAAAAGATATGGACATTGACCATATAGATATCACTACTGCGTTTCTGAATGGATCCCTACAGGAGGAAATCTATATGGAGCAGCCTCCTGGATTTGAAATAGATGATAAAAAAGTATGTATGTTACAAAAAAGCATCTATGGTTTAAAACAAGCAAGTAGAGTATGGAATGAGACTGTACACAATTTGTTAACTAGTCATGGATATTCACAAACACATTGTGAGCCATGTGTTTATGTAAAAAGAAATAATACTAAGTCTACAATTTTGGCATTATATGTAGATGATTTTTATATATTTAGTAACTGTAATTTAGAAAAAGAAGCTCTCATTTCATTGTTAAAGAATAATTTTGAGATCAAAAACTTGGGATCTATCAAAAACTGTCTTGGCATCAGTGTGCATAGAGATAGAGATAGAGGTACTATTATTTTAAAACAATCAGAGTACATTAAAAGACTCCTTGTTCGTTTTGGCATGTTAGAATGTAAAGGTGTCTCTACACCAATGTCTGTAAATGATAAATTTGAAAAACCTCTTGAAAATAATGAGTGTAAATTCAATTATAGAGAACTGATTGGAGGCCTTATGTACTTAAGTGTATGCACTAGACCTGATATTTCATTCAGTGTGAGTATGTTGAGCCAATTTAATAATAATTATGATCAAAGTCATTGGTTGGCTGCCAAAAGGATCCTTCGTTATTTGAAAAATACTTTAAATTATGGTTTGATTTTTACTAAATGTAAAAATGATAATTTAGAGGTGTTTGCTGATGCTGACTGGGCGAATGATCCTGTTGACAGAAGATCTTATTCAGGATTTGTAATTAAGATTGGTAACAATACTGTCAATTGGGAAAGCAGAAAACAACGTTGTGTTGCATTATCTAGCACCGAAGCCGAATACTTGGCTATAGGCGATGCATGTAAAGATGTGTTATTCATAAAAAGTTTTTGTCATGAAATAACAGGTTGTAAAATTAAATGTAAGGTGCGTAATGATAATTTAAGTGCAATTAAGCTCTTGGAGAGTAGAGAGTGTCACAAGAAGACAAAACACATCGATGTTCGATATCATTTTGTGAAAGATTTAGCGTACAATGGTTGTATCCATGTAACTTATCTTCCTACAGACAGAATGATAGCAGACATTCTGACTAAGGCTCTGCCATGTAGTAAACATAAAGGTTTTATGTATGACTTAAATGTAAGAAATGTTTAATAGAGTTGAGCATGTATCTCTATCCTATGTAAGTGTTTGAATGTAAATGTTTTTGTTTTAATGATAATATGCAGCTTAAGGGGAAGTGTTAAAAAGTAATTGAACGTATGTTCATATTTATAATCTGCATATTAAGAATGTTTTTTACTCTATGCTACTGTCTGTCACTGTCACAAAAACTGTCTGTGTTCTCGGGCCATGTAATTGTTTTTGCCCCGTTCAGCTTTTAATTCAAATCACATTTTATTTAAATAATCACTGTATTTTTCACCCAATATTTATGATTAAATATATGGAAAGTGATCCAGCTGTTTGAATCAACGAACTTATCGATCCACGCTGACCTCCCAACATATGTCACCGTAAAATTGTCAAACACTGTATTGTAATCTCTCAAGAGATATTGTGAACTCTCGAATTATTGTCAAATGAACATACTGCTCACAATAAAACGGATTATTTTTCGTAAAATGCATGCGATGGTAGTCAACTCACGCGGTGTGGAGGGAAGGAGGGGTCCCCATTGCCCAGTGGTACCACTCTCATGAAAAAATATTGTACCATTGCTGAGAAATATCGATTAATATAACCTAACCTTAAAACACTTTACATTCCCCTAAAAAGCGTAGTCGACGGAACCCCGCTTCGCAGGGCCTCTATTTCCGAGTGCAGGGTTTAAAGCCCCAAGTCCCGATTATGGGGGCAGAGATACTTCCGTATGTTCAGTTGACAATAATTCGAGAGTTTACAATATCGCTCGAGAGAAACATGTTATATTGTAATATAACGTATTTGACAATTTTACGCTGGCATATACTTACGCGGTAAACGTGTTTTGTGATATCTACACAACATGTAAGTTATATATTTTTTTAAATATACCAGAAAAATAAGAAACAAATCATTTTTCTTTACTTTATTATTTCTTTTGGATTAAATGCGCATAACTGCATTTTCTTCTACCATCTAGACTGGTGGACATGACAGTATCATTAAGCCCAAAGGCACTATTTGTGTTAATTACTGCAAAATAACCTAGCAGGTGTTCAATACTGCGTTTCTATTTATTAATCACTGGCTGACCCGCGCAACTTCGTCTGCGAGTGAGGGTTAGTTTTTTTTTTAAATAAAAAGAATCCTATGTTACTTCTAATACCTCCAAGAATATATGTACAAAGTTTCATGATGATCGGTTGAGTAGTTTTCGCGTGAAAGCGTAACAAACAAACTTACAATCACATTTATAATATTATAGGATTATAGGACGTCTTATTTTCCTATGCCTGGTAACTACTAGTTGAAACCTTATTCAGGGCAGACCACTATATTATTTTTCAATATAATAAAAGTTCTAAATAATATGGGTTCCGGTCTATAAATAATGATCGTCAACGTGGTCAAAATATGTCCAAAGCACTTCGAGGCCCGCCATGTATTAGAGGTTGAAGACATAAAAAATCTTTGTAATTTTTTAACCAATTTTTGTGGATTATTTTCCTCACTAGAGAAAATTGTAGGAACCTATGACGGATTTTCGTATTTTTTGTTGCCAATTAAGCGAGATGGTGTCTGAATGGAAGCCAATCATTCGTGTTAAGAACAGATTGAAAGATAATGCAAACAATTCTCTTTCTATTAATTATCTTACTATAAATGCAGAAATCTAGCACTTTGCAAAAGAAAACCAAATACAGTATTTCTGTTATAGATGGAGAATAGAGAGGCAGTGATCTAAGATTAGCACGTGGGTGCTTCAGCCAGTGTAAGGATCCGGTGCAGTCCAGAAATTCGGAGTATAGAATAGAAACAACTTTAGGTAGTCAATTGCCTAGTTTATTACTCAGCATAAACAGAGCAGCAATTACAATAATATTATAGACACTGATATAAAATATTAGAGCGGAATAACAATCACGCACTTACATCTAGGGGGTTCAAGACAAGAAGAACGAGCACAGATAATGTATCAAAAGACAGCTAGAAGCTTATGTCAAGTGTCAATCAAACTGACGTGCATTAATATCTGACACTGACAGTTACATCTGATACCACAGATATTGTTAGGATTACATGCATTGCATAAACTTAATTCAACACTACCCCTTAATCGGAACAATATCATGCCACAAACAATCAAAAAAAAAATCTTAGGTACTATACACAAAAAAAAAATACAATCCATTACAATGTCAATAGAGTAAACTTTACACTTTACAAAAACACACTACAATGGTCAGTACCTATTTTACCTACATAAACAACATTTCAGTCAACAATGTCAATCATTTATATAGATAGTGATTTGTAAATAACATGTGTCAATCAATTTAAATAAACTTGCATACATTAACTTTGTCAGACTTTAACATTCATATCATTTACAAACTTATTATGTTTCACAGCACCTAGTGGCTTTGTAAGAACATCTGCTATCATACAATCGGTCTGCAAATAATTCATTGTCACATTGTCATTTTTAACAAAATCTTTTACAAAATGATACCTTATGTCTATATGCTTAGTACGTTTGTGACAATATTCTGTAACTTGTAACAATCTCTGAGCTGACTGATTATCGTTATAAATTGTTACCTTACATTCTTTAAGCATGACCTCATACATAAAATTCCTAATAAAGCAAATGTCTTTACACACATCTGTTATTGCTAAATATTCGGCTTCAGTACTAGATAGCGCTACACAACGTTGTTTACGTGACTCCCAATTAATAACATTGTTCCCCAGTTTTACAACAAACCCTGTGTATGACCTTCTATCATTGGGATCATTGGCCCAGTCAGAGTCCGCAAAAGCAGTCAAATTCAATTTTCCCCCTTTATAAAAATATAAAGAATAGTTAATTGTACCTGCTAAATATCGCAAAATCCTTTTAGCTGCTTGCCAATGAGTTATATCAAAACAGTTGTTAAACTGGCTTAACTGACTACAGGCAAATGAGATGTCTGGTCTAGTACACACAGATAAATACATAAGACATCCCATGAGCTGCCTATAATTATACTGCTCATCACTTAAGCTAGTGTCACCCTTAACCAGCTTACAGTTGGTAGGCATAGGAGTTTTTACAACTTTACAATTTTCCATACCAAAGCGTTTTAACAATCTTTTTATGTACTCAGACTGATTTATTTTCATTATTCCCTTTGCTTTATCTCTCACAATATTAATTCCCAAACAATTTTTCAAACTTCCCAAGTTTTTAACATTGAAATTTTCTTCAAGCAAAGCAAAGATTTCATTACACTCAGTACTGTAAAATACATAAAAGTCATCCACATATAAAGCTATTACAGTTATATGTTTATCACATCTTTTTATGTACACACAAGGTTCACATTTGCTTTGTATAAATCCATTACTTGACAACAAATTATGTACTTTTTGATTCCAAATTCTACTTGCCTGTTTGAGGCCATATATACCTTTTAACAGAAAACAAACCTTATCTTTACAATTATTATCACTAAAGCCAGGAGGCTGTTCCATATAAATAGTTTCTTGAAGGTCACCATTTAAAAATGCAGTTTCTACATCAATATGATCAATATTAAGATTTAATTCAGTAGCCAATGAAAATAATATTCTCATGGTACTGTGACGAACTACAGGGGAAAAAGTATCGTTATAATCTAACCCTTTTACTTGTGTAAAACCCCTGGCAACCAAACGTGCTTTGAATTTATCAAAATTACCATTAGCATCATATTTAGCTTTATAAATCCATTTACATTTAACAACATTTTCATTAGATGGCCTATCAACTAACCTCCATACATTGTTAGAAATCAGAGATTCATATTCACTTCGCATTGCAGCCTGCCATTCATTCCTATCAGGAGAACTTACAGCTTCCTCATACGATTGAGGTTCGACAAATGGAATACCTTGTGCAATCAAAGAAAAATCTGTTTCATAGTCATTGTACTTTACCGGTGGCCTAGTACTACGCATGGGACGCTGTCTCACAGCTGGAGAGTTTTGAGGTGACGTCACACGCTGCTCGCGGGCTCCACACGTTGGGGACACAGCAGGGACATCCTCGTCCTCGCTACCAGTGCAGTACTCCTCATCAGATTCTGAAAAAACCGTAATGCCACCTGTAATTTCTTTAGATACAGACTGTTCATTGGAACTAATACCTTGACTAGAATTAATAGCATCATCATTAATGGAATTAGAATTACTAACATTATTATCACAGAGACTTTTACTCGATTGATCCTCTAAATTATCATTAAAATTCAAATTATCCATTTCACTAGTCAATTCATAATAAATACATTCATTGTTAGTATTATCCATGTCATGAAAATCTTTATAAAATTTATTTTCAATAAATGCCACAGTTCTGGACAAAATTACTTTAGTAGGAACTGATGGGTCCAACAACCTATAACCTTTTGAAGTTTCAGAATACCCAACAAAAACATACCTTTTGCTTTTTGGGTCTAACTTACAACGTTTTTGTTCGGGAACCAGAGAGTATGCCATACAGCCGAATATATGGAGGTGACTAAGATCTGGTTTAGATCCGGTCCAGACCTCTACTGGTGTAAGTCCTGAAAGAGCAGAAGTGGGGCACCTGTTCTTTAGATAAATTGCTGTCATGACCGCCTCACCCCAATATCGCCCACAGAGACCAGCACCTCTCAGCATACACCGAACCTTCTCCAAAAGTGTCCTATTTAGGCGTTCACTCACGCCGTTTTGGCTGGGACAATATGGTACAGTTGTTTGGTGAATAATTCCTTGCTGTTTCAAAAACTTAGAAAATTTATCATTACAATATTCACCACCCCCATCAGACCTCAAAATCTTTACTGGTAACCCCAATTGCTTCTCAACTAAATTTTTAAATGTAATAAAATGAGACAATACCTCCGACTTGTGCTTCATTAAATATCCAAAGGTCTTCCTGGTGTAGTCATCAGTAAATGTTACCAAGTATTTCGCTCCACTCCAGCTGCTCTCAGGTAACGGTCCACAAACATCAGAATGAATCAACTCGAGGGACTGGGTAGCTCGCCTTGCCTCTCCAACCGGAAACTGCTTGGCAGCCATCTTTCCCTCCAAACATGGCACACATTCTTTCAAAACCTGTACATTGTCAGTTTGAAACAGAACACCAGTTGCACTACCATTCTTCAAAGCACACAAACCTTGTATACTAATGTGACCTAACCTCTTGTGCCAAATATCAACAGGCACAGCATGAGCAGCAACCTGTGCGCTCTGGGTCTCTTGTCTATCACACATGAGAGAAGAATGCACACCTTGCGAATACCCACTAGATTGACACACCCCCAATTTAACCATAAATAAACCATTGACCTTTAAAGCACACAATATTGGGTTACCAGAAGCTTTAATGCTCTTGTCATGAACAAAACATCCCCGTTCATTAAATAATACAGTGTAACCTTTCTGCGTAAGACAGCTGACAGACAATAAATTATGAGAAAGTTTAGGCACATATAAAACATTTAAAAGTTTTCTCACCACATTTCCAGTTCTTATATGAATAGTTCCTTTACCTAAACACTCCAACTTCTCATCGTTTGCAATACTGATAACATTATTACAGTCTTTAAGCTCATTATACAAAGTTCTATCATTACACATGTGAGCGGAACACCCAGAGTCAACCAACCAACTATCTTGAGATTTCACCATGAAAGCTGTAGCCACAAGCGATGAATCTTCTGGATTTGCCTTTTCTCTCTTCATCTTGAAGCACTTTGACTTAATATGTCCAGTTTTCTTGCAATAGTGACAGATGATCTTACTCTTGAATGGTTCTCTTTTTCTTTTTGACATGTAAGCAGTCTCACTATTGTTTAAGTTACTTTTCCTGAATTCTTCCTGAATAAGTCTAGCACGGACCAGCTCACTTGATAACTCGTTGGTAATGCATGCTGTTTCTAGGTTAGAAACTAGCGCGTCGAACTCCTGGGGTAGGCCACTGAGGAGTAATTCCGCAACCTCAGCATCTTCTATAACTTTTCCAATATCCGCAAGCTGCTGAACACGTGTCATTATTCCATCGATGTATTCTGTCATTGACGCAAATTGTCCATATTCGGTATGATGCAGCTGTCTTAGTAATAGCACTCGCCTGTACAGACCTTTGTCCTCAAAGGTATTAGCAAGCCGCTGCCATGCGTCCTTTGCCGTGTTACAGTGTCTCACATGCTGGTAGCACGCCGCCTTCACACTAAGGCATATTCGTGCCAGAGCTCTTCGATCTCGCGATAAATCTGTCTCACTGTCCGCAGTACTTACGATAGTTTCGATACGATCCCACAACCCTTCAAGGGATAAAACCATCTTCATTTGAAACTTCCATGTATTGTAATTTCCGACACCTTCTAGTTTTTCAATATGAATGCCTCCGCCGAGCGAGGACATTGCTCCACCGGCACTAGGCAACATGACTCCATTTCCAGATAACCTATCTTCCATGACGACCACGTGTACGTGCACGCACACACGCCGGAACGTCAAGAAGAAAACACCAACACCAAATCTTCTTTAGAACCACGTTTTCGAGATTGGCCTTATGTATATGTGACTGGGTCCATAGCCTGTTATAGATGGAGAATAGAGAGGCAGTGATCTAAGATTAGCACGTGGGTGCTTCAGCCAGTGTAAGGATCCGGTGCAGTCCAGAAATTCGGAGTATAGAATAGAAACAACTTTAGGTAGTCAATTGCCTAGTTTATTACTCAGCATAAACAGAGCAGCAATTACAATAATATTATAGACACTGATATAAAATATTAGAGCGGAATAACAATCACGCACTTACATCTAGGGGGTTCAAGACAAGAAGAACGAGCACAGATAATGTATCAAAAGACAGCTAGAAGCTTATGTCAAGTGTCAATCAAACTGACGTGCATTAATATCTGACACTGACAGTTACATCTGATACCACAGATATTGTTAGGATTACATGCATTGCATAAACTTAATTCAACAATTTCAACTCAAACAAAACTTCCTTCTCCACACTACTTAAAAACCAACACACAAAATTAATAATGAATACTAACGATACTTACTTGCTAGTTTTAAAATCTAAATTACATCACTTTATTACGATGTTGTAAACGTTTTTCCTGCGGCCGGCTCGTCCTCGTATTCAAAATCTCCCATGAATAAATTTAAAAAAAAAACAAAATCCCGCCAAAAACTACCGTATTCCACGAAAATTGATTCAGCCTAAGAGCATGGACTTTGTAAGTCCATGCATACGAGTACTTTGCAACCTGACAGAACCCTCCAAGAGGAGCATCTACCCTAGCTAGCTACTAATATCTAATCTGTGATCTACCCGGACGGCAAACGCTGGTGAGCGTTTGCCGTCCGGTTTTCTATGGTACATTCACACGTGATTCACACCGCAGTTACTTTTTGAAGAGCAACGTTTACGTGAGCAACATTGCTCTTTAATTGTTAGTATTATGTTAAATAATCTTGCTTTTCAAAACAGTCAACACGGATAATATTTATTGTTATTATTAATTTATTTATTAAACTTACAACTAGATTTATTTGGTTAACACATGTTAACATTGTTGGAGAATGTTACCACAGAGTATATAATCACTACGTTTACAAATGTTACCTCAACATGCGGTGTGGACTGTGGATACACCACAATTAAGCTAGGATACAAGGCTTTTGGCATCGAATAGTTTTTTTATTCGAATTAGACAGAGCGTAGCGACAGTTTTCAGTATTTTCTTAGCGATTATCTGACTATTTCAATAAAAGAAAATATTATAATATAAATGTACACTTGTTAGTATATAATATTACATACCGTTTCCGTATCTATCATACTCTGTATGTCTTTAACAACCTCCAAACTACCTATTCAAAGTCCAAAGCGGCTGCGTGCTACGGTCTCCATTATAAATTGGTGAAACCCTTTTTTTCGGAAAATTACGGTTTTAGCAATCTATGAAGTTAGGTTGGCCAATATAGTAAATACAAGTTTGCATCTCTGTCTATCCCAATGGAACAGCTACTTGTCGCATGAAAGAGTAGAGCAACAACTATTTTCAGCCAATCACAGACAGCGTTTTTAAATTCATTCTAGCGTCGTCGTTCGTTGGCGCTTGGCTTCCTCTCCTCTCTCTCCCTAGTTTTTTGCGTTCATTCATCGTGTTTATGTTGCGTACTTTTCGTTTCGCTTTTGAGGATTTTGTGTAAAATATTTGTGGCATTTATTGTGTTTTAAACGAGAAGAAATACTATACTTTATACGCAAGTTGTGAATCGATGAATACAACAATATTGTGATTGTGACGAGTAAATATCATCGCGTGTGGTTTTGTGATAATTTTAGACTCAACAAAAAAGCAACCAGCAATTAATTGATGTGCTATTTAATTGCAGAATGTCTACTAGAAGCGGTCGGATAAGAACTAGCGTAGTGGACGTGAGTCCTTCGAGAACACGTAAAGGTGTTTCACCGACGCGTTCTCCCGCCAGAACGCGGAAAAGTTCGCCGCCGTCGTCCGGGAAAACTCCGCCTCCCGCGCGCTCGTCTGGTCGTAAATCTCCCGCACGGAAATCGCCCAGCCGAAAACCAGCATCGAAGTTTCCCGCACGTAAGTCGCCTTCGAGAGCTACTAAGGAAACACAAGCAGAGGTCTCTAATGTACAGAAGTCTCCGGCTAAGCGGCCTCCTATCGATCCTGAATTTGCTGTAGCGGTCAAACTTGAGGATTTATCTTCAAAGATCGAAACTTACCGCCGTACCCGATCTAAACGCTTAGAATACTCTTTCAAAGATTTGACATCTAGTATTACAGAGAGTGAATTTTCT
The DNA here is from genome assembly GCA_916618015.1 of Xestia c-nigrum. Classification (NCBI taxonomy): domain Eukaryota; kingdom Metazoa; phylum Arthropoda; class Insecta; order Lepidoptera; family Noctuidae; genus Xestia; species Xestia c-nigrum. The sequence continues at coordinate 6,914,843 of OU745256.1, forward strand.
CTTCAAAAAGTAAATGGCTTGGAATCTGGAGACATCTACGGTCTGCGGAACAGGAGATCTGTCGAGGAGGTCGCGCCTCGTAGGTCTAGTAGGCTGCGAGAGTTTGTTGATAATGTGCCAGACATCAGACGCAGTCTCAGCAAATCCCTAAGTCAAAGCAAATCAATTAGCAAATCTGTCAGTAAGTCGCTAGAAGCATACTCAGATGAAGACAATTCTGAAGAAGAATACCATCAAGTGCAATCAAAGTCAGTGACTAGAAAGTTGGCAACTCCCCTGCGAAACAGTATCAATAGCTTGACTCAAGTTGCAAGCAAATGGGAATTTGGTGGAAGAATTGGATCACTGAGCTTAATGCTCCTGATACCCTTAACAGTATTCTCTATATTAATTTCTTGTACAAAATCTTGTTCTCTCAAATCACTTTTAGATCTGTCTGCATATAAATCTATACAAGGTTTGTTTAGTTTACAAGCGGCTAGCTTTATTCTTTTGCAATGCATTATACAGGCCATCTTTGCTATAGTACCAGTATTTGGTACCAGATCTGACCGCATGGATGAGTCTGGCTCAAGACACTGTTTCAATGCATTTGTCTCTAGCTTAGTGACTGTGAATACCCTATTCCTATTGGATTTCTTTCAAATTGTTGATAAACAGAACTTATTGAATGAATACTTGAGACTTGCATCCACATCATACATTTTTGCAGTAATACTGAGCATTGCTTTATACATAAAAAGTCGTGACTTGACCAAGGGGGAGTTGAATCCGTATGGAAACACTGGATATACTTTGTATGACTTCTTCATGGGGAGGGAAATCCATCCATTTATCAAGAAGCTGGATATCAAACTTTGGATTTCAAGAATTTCTAATATTACCTCTGTAAGTATAATTTACCAATTAGATATATTTTGCTTCCCAAATGTTACATCATTAGAATTTTAATGTCTTGCATAAAAAAACAGTTGCCATACAACTATTTAATTAAATTTTACTAGTTTTCCTAAGTCAAAGCCAATATTGATGCATCTAATTCTATATATACTCATATTGGATTCACTCATTGAGCTTAGGTAATCAACTTTTATAACTATGCAGGAAAGTACAATCAATGCTATTTATGCATGCCCCTATTAATGAGGTAATGAATAATAAAAGAGTATTTTTCCACAATTTATGCCAATAATCATAAATATTTATTTTGTTTCAGCTTATATTTCTCTCACTAATCTTCACACAAGGACTTGAAATCAAACTGTCGGAGAAGAATGATTTCTCATTGGAAAACTTAAAGCAGTTGGCAAACAAAGTGCAGTTGAAACCAACAGTTATAATATTCTCCACCATGCAGATAGTTTATATTCTGAACTTTATTATGAAGGAGTACAAGATCACCGCTACGTTTTACTGGCAGTCTGAAGGGGTAGGGTACCTTCAGACCATCTCAAGCGCACTGTACCCATACTACTTCACAACAATATCTAAACATGTGGCAGACACAGACTTGGTTCTGTCTACTAACACCTTAATTTCTGCTTGTGTACTATTTGTGCTGGGATTCTTCATAATGCTTGTTAGTAACAATATTAAATATGAGTTCAGAAAAGATCCTCTACATCTCAGCTTGGCAAGTAAGTAACTGTATCACGTATGCCGTTTATTTTATTATGCTTTATTAGTAAACGCTTTAGTGGTGGAATATAGTTTTGATTTGTAACAATAAATAATGAGTACTTATTGTACCACAGTAACCCACTAATTAATAGTCATTATAATCATAATCCTTAGTAATTTTCATTAACAAACTTACTATTAAGGTTTCCACACTTCATACAGTTTCAGTTACAAAAAGATCATTTAGAATGGTAATATTACAAGAAGAAAATTAATAAGGTTATTTTTATACTTTCAGACGTAGATTCCATGCCGACGTTCCATGGAAAGAAGCTTCTGGTCTCCAGTCTATGGGGAATCCTGCGTCATCCGAACTATGCAGGTGACATACTGATTCACATTGCCCTGGCCTTGCCTGGGATTGTCTCTGGACAATACGTGGCAGCGGCGCCGGCGATCTTGACGATTCTTGTGCTGATGCACCGCGCATGGCGGGACCATGATAGATGCAAGTGGCGCTACGGTGCAGCCTGGCAAAGATATTGCAAAAGAGTACCTTCAGTACTATTACCCAAACTTCTGTAATTTCTATTGTTTCCAGCTACAGCAATCTATATTTGCACATAGACCTCTTTTTAGTAAAGTAGGCTATTCTAATGAATCTCTGAATGAACATGATAATAACTCGAATCTAAAAAGATCTTAACAATTCAGATCACGTTACTACTGAGTATTGTAGATTTTATTTTATATTAAATAAAAATATAATATGTATTTTAGATTATTATGCGGTAGAGAATTTATTTTGTGTAAATAATTACTTGTGTGTATTTCAAGCAATAATGCATCACATTTTAAATGAAATTTAAATAATATCGAGATCTCTTTAAGACAATATTATTTTAATGAAGTGTTTGACATGTCTATTAATTAATCATTAGTAGGTTAGTGTTTGAGATTAATTACTGCCCTACGAAACCACCGTACAAAATTCGAATACTTAATTTAGCTCTCTTTATTTTAATTTTTTTATTGAATTTTTGGTATTTTTTTTTAAATATTGACTTATACAAATCTTATTTTGGTAATGTAGTTTATTGAGTGAGATCATACACGGTAGTGTGATTTCAATTTTTGTTTTAGAAAATAATATAAGACGTTGGAAAGCATTTTCTCCCAATCCTCAGACCAAATAAAAAACCAAGACAGCGCTGCAAACAATAAAGTGAGGCTAGCGCAAAACTACGCCTCGCTCTGTGCATACACACGCACACCTTTACATCAAACTACAATTAATTTACGCCTCATTAAATGCACAAATGTTTACTAGACCAGCTTCACTTCTCTGTTCACAGAGTTCCGTCTTAACTTTTTTATTTGGTCTGAGTCCCAATCCTTGAAAATATTCGTAGGTTTTAAATTACCTACATTGATCATGTTTGTCGTGTTTCTCCTTGAATGTGTGCGAGTTTATTCTACAAATTAATTATATTTAACATTGCGTGTGTTATGGTTAAGATTTCTTGTACCTAATCAATTTACATGACATTAATATATTGAACTCAGAATAAGACATTAAATACTTACATACTTAGTACAAATCTATCTAAATTCTAAAACCAAGAGGACCAATTTAATAAGGTTAAAAAGTAGGTACTTATAAGATTCAGACGTTTTTAGAAATTAAGTATCTATGTACTTTAATTATTAGAAATCTCATGAAGATTTGTAGGATTGGAAATGTATTTCGGAATGTCTCTATTAATGGCAATAGTTATATTTCTTCTAGGATTACTGTTTAGAGTAGTTTGTGTGTATCCAGTATAAGTATTGGCCCTTAAATGTATTTTTAACAAAAGTGCCTCAAAAATTAAGTATATTGTCAAACAATGCGGAAAAGTTGTGTGTAGATTTAAAATTCTAGATGTGTGTTTTGAACTTTCACAGCCATTGTTTAGTTTTAGATCATCCATTGAAGACATTTTGCTCAAAAGTTAAGCACAAAATATAATTTTAATGTAGCTAAGTTTCAAATGAATATTTAATAAATTATGCCGCCTTCTCGGATCGAATATTCACTATAGTTGTAAACTTGCTATGCAGCAACTTTTGCCATATTATATAGAGATTATTGTTTTGTTAGAAAATATTCTTTGAATTACTAGTAGGTACTCTTCATTTTGGTTCGGGAGTGTATTTAGGCGATTACACTTTTAATTATGCTATTGTCACAATTTTAATAAACATTTTGTACAAAGTATAAAAAATATCTTGTTTTATTTGGGTGACTATGCTTTGGTATTATTTCTCGATTTAGAATTCTGTAATGTGGGTTTCAATTAGTACAATAAATGCATGGGGTCATTGCATTGGCGTTATAAACATTAATTCATTCATTAATATTCTCTTAAAATAATAATTTTTAAATTTTTAAAAATAGTTGATCATGGCTGCTGAAAATATTGCGGGTTCGGTTCCCCGATAAGAAAAAAAAGACCATTTGACGACTTGTGTTGATCACAAACATGAATGAAACACTGTATAATCGCATTTATTTATTTTTCTATAAAATACACATACAATTTGTAAATAAACAATTCAATATTCAAATATCTAATTTACAGATTTCGTTCCTAAACATATTCATTACGTCCACGCTATAATGTACTATTGCACGGATGCGTATTTCCCTTACTGTGTTCAATTCGAGGTACCGGTTACGTGGAACATGCTTTTGTAGCACGGTAGGTATGCACCAAAACCGTGATCAGTTTGCGTTGCGTCAATAAACATTGGGGATTCCATTCCAATATATCTATTTTGAGAACGTACGCTTACACTTGTCTTTTAGAGCAGCAAACTTCGGGTCACGGTCAATGTTATCCATGAATCTAAAGGTGTGTACAGACTATGTAACATTATATAACTTGCGTTTTATAACAGGTCCACAATATGTACCCTTGTTATTCAACACTGCAACATAAAACAATAATATACACATTAGAATAACAATACAATGTTATATAACACTAGCGGACGTCACGCGGTTTCACACGCGTAATTCCCGTTCCCGTGGGAGTACGGGGATAAAATATATCCTATGTTACTCGTGGATAATGTAGCTTTCGAATGGTGGAAGAATTTTTAAAAACGGTCCAGTAGTTTTTAAGCCTATTCATTACAACCAAACAAACAAAGTTTTCCTCTTTATAATATTAGTGTAGATTGTCCGTTGTCCTTCTTCAATGCTATCCACAATTACTAAGTTATATAACATTGTTGTACATATCAATAACATGCTGTATAACATTCAGTGTCCACATTATCTGAAACATGATTTATAGCAATGTACGCGCATATTATGTTACATAGTCTGGTAAAGGTACCTATAGGATGGTAGACGATTATTTCTTTAGGCTTGACTAAGGGAAGACGTCTAATTTTTGAGATAGGTACATATTTCGAAAAAGGGAATCCCAAATGATCAGTTTAGAACTGAACTGACGATTGGCAAACTTGTACGGGGAAACTGTTAATCCAAAAAAAATAGGCTACAGTCGGTCTGAATGAAGGTTATCCAGTAATCTTGAGACTATAGAAAGTGTCTAACTGACAAATACTGGACACGAAGTACTGCACTTGAAAAGCTTATCTAGTGATTTCACGCAACCGGCTTCTAGAATTAAACATGGAAAGGGAATTATGCTACATGGATGCTGGATCATACAAGCAACAATTACAACATCAAATTAATATAAGTAACCATTAATTACTTAAATAAAGTGTAAGGTTATTCGATGGACATAGCAGAAAACTACAAATGACTGATATGTACTTCATTTTCCGTGGGTATTTGGCAGAACGAATACGAAAAAGGAAGTGGAAAGTTAATTTTTCGTAAATGAATCACTGCAAAAGCTTCTGGATATGACATCGCATGCAATTGAAGATTTAGTCCTATGGGATAAAACAGCATCTATACTAAAATAACTAACATCAAGTACCTGTAGAATTTTAGACTAATACATGGACCTTAAGACAAAATCGATATTAATTTAAGTACCATCCTAATAGGCCTATTAAAAACGCTCTGAATAAATAACTGGTGCAACCTTTTATAGGAATAAAAAAACGATAGGACACAACTTGCTAACAAAAGGCTGCACTCTCATAAGGGTCATTTTTGGCACTAAGATAATTATATTATGTCTGTTAGACATAAGTTACGATTTAAAATCATTTAAAACTTAACGTTACAGTAGCTAGTAGGTAGGTACAATAATGAAAACAAATTCTTAAAAAACAAGATCGTAGTTAGGTTAATAGATTTATTTTTTATCTAAGTAAGTAATTAATAACGTCTAATTTTCATCATAAGATTGTGTTTTATTCCTATAAAATAGTATATAATATTTCGTATTTTTTTTTCAAAAATTAAAAAAATGTAGTAGCAACCTCTGCGTCACCCTTTGGGTATCATTATTAAAGGTATTTAATCATTTCTCTTCAACGGGACTATCATTATGGATAGGTGCTTATCAACATTCGTAAGATAGTTTGAACGTAACGGTATTGTTTGGGAAGACACACATAAACCTTATATAGGTAAGCTCGACCAATAAAATAATGTTAAAATGTACATGAAAATATTTCCACGTGATGCCATTAGCTAAAATGTTTTAAGCACAATGTGGTCGTCTAACCGTGTATCTGTCACCGTAAAATTGTCAAACACGTTAGATTGTAATAAACGTAGTGATTATATTATACTCTGTGGATTGTAACCTCTAGCGATATTGTAAACTCTCGAAATATTGTCAACTGAACATGCGGAAGTATCTCTGCCCCCATAATCTGGACTTGGGGCAAACCCCCCCCCCCCCCGTTAAGCCCTGCACTCCGGAAATACCCGCGAAGCGGGGCTCCGTCGACTACGCTTTTTAGGGGAACATAACTTATTGTATGGTTAGGTTATAATAATCGGTGTTTTTTAGGAATGGTACCTACATTATCTTTTCATGAGAGTAGTACCATCGCATGCATTTCACGAAAAATAATGCGTTTTACTGTAAGCAGTATGTTCGTTTAACAATATTTCGAGTTACAATCAACAAAAAGTGTTTGACAATTTTACGATGACATATCTATTCATACTAATTTGTTATTATCAAACAAAATATCTTAACACCATTTAGATTAATATTTCATCACTTTTTAATCATATAAGTACCTAATATTCATAAATATAATATAATAGTGCTGTTATTATTGGCGTGTCATTTTATTATTTTTTTAACATTAAAATACGATGTTAATTAATGCCATCTAGTTATTTGGTTCCATTTAACATTTACTATGAAAATATACACGTTTAAAATCTATATTACCGGTATATACAAGACACATATTTACATTATTGGTAACATTTAGAATAACCTTTTTTATTTTCTTCAGCTAGAGGCAAAACATGCAGGTTACCATAATAATTTAAAAACAAATATTTTTATTCCTACCACAAACGTACAAGGGTTAAAAAAAAACATATTATTCAAACTCAAATATTCAATGTTAATTATTTTCAATTAAATTAAATTGCTGATAATTTATACAACAATCAATTATTTTATGGCAGTGTTTTCAAGTAAGTACTTAGGTAGTTTCTTTTAGTTATGAATTTTTTTTTCTTCAATTCGATTTGGTTACAGCTAGTGTGCTAGCTACTAGGCCATCTGTCTTGGAGAAATGAGTTTGAGCTTAGCATTCACTTTTATTGATGGAGAAAGAAAACTTTATTAGTAGGTATCTATAAAATCAGCGTTAGATTGATAATGTACTTAAATCGTATGCATACCTACTATAAAATATCTTAAATGAAATATTTACTCTAAATACTATGAAAAATGGCCGGAACGATTCAAAATGAAGGAAAATAAGTGTTTAATCATTTTGAGAAGTGAAGTCAAGGAAGCACAGGGGTCGCCCACTCACTAGTATTGTTTCAGAAGAAAAGAAAGTACCTATTCGATGTTATGTGGGACCAAGGAAATTTCAACACCGTGATTTTGGACAACAGTTTGTCCACCAAACCAAACTGCATGAAACAAGATGCAATATTGCCAGGGTGTTTTTTAAGCAATTTTTTAAATATCTACAATCAATATTTATTCTTGCGGCTTATTTAGTAGGTACGACCGAAAATAGTTTTTCTTGGATGGCATGTCGTATTTTAAGAATTATAAATATTTTATTCTTAAGATTGATCCAGGTATAAGAAGACATTCTCTATACTATCTAATTAAACAGCTTTAAAATATCTTGTAGTTTTTAGAGTTACCTAATTATTATCAGTGATATTCAGATAAAACTACCATTTTGAATACAGAAATCTTTAGATAAAATACTATTTTTTATAGACATCTTAGAATTTTGACTAAAAGTTAGAATTCACTCATCAAACTAGAACATCTTGTGTAGATACACCTAATACATCTATTAAAACATAAAATAGGTTTTGTAAGTACAATTCGGTTTATTTACTAACATTTAGGCTTTACAAGAAGAAAAGTTTTTATTTTATAGCTAATACAAAGGTTAGTAAATAAAAACGTTGCGTTCAGACGGCATAGTGAACCCGGTCGTGGGAATGTTACGATAAAATAGCCAGTTACACAGCTAACTAAAACTAGCGAGGGTCTAACAAAATGCCCACTGAAGGCAAGGATACCGCTAGAATTTACGACAAAACTATAATTATGTGGAATTATAACAAGTTCTTTTAACTGGACACTTAATTATGACTAAATTAGTAAAGGTCCTAATATAATTGCTAGTACAAAATAAGCCTCACATCATTCCTTGTTGATGTCATACCAACATACAAAACACAACTACTTCCTTCATATGACAGCAACTAGTGCCATTTACAAAACATCACTTTAATGAATCCACATTTTCTTCGCTAAGCTTCTTACAAATAAGGCATTTCTTTTTACAATAATATCAACATTCACCATTCAAAGATACGATTGTGTATCTTCCTACGTCATTTTTAAATTGGTCTGGCAAGGGATAAATAGATGGTAACTAATAAATCTATGATACCAAGTGGCATATAATACCATGCTACCAAGATTTGTTTCCCTAGCTACTTTTCATTTCTTTTACGCATCAGTTGGCTGATGCAGAAACAGACTGTTTATGTACAAAATGACGTAGGTGGTGAATGTGGGTACTGTCAGGGAACCCGGCACGTGGCTGAGCGCGCGCCGGCCGCAGGACGTCAGAAGTTGCTGTCGAATACGCCCATCGACCTTGAGATGTCCTCGTCACGCAGGCAGCAGTCGAGGAATTCGTCTAGAGTCAGCACACCGTCGCGGTTCAGGTCCATTTTCTGAAAGTGCGGAAATTCTCGTAAACATTATGTGTCATACCTCTACTCTACAGCACAAGTAGGTTTGAAAACAATAGGTTAAATAACTGTCTACTAGGCACAGTTAACAAATCAGTGACATCATCTCAGCCGAAAGACGCCCACTGCTGGACATAGGCCTCCCCCAAGTGTCGCCACATTGACCGGTCCCTTGCGACTCGCATCCACCGGATTCCCGCAACCTTCACCAGGTCATCGGTCCACCTAGTGGGAGGTCTTCCGGTTCGCGGTCGCCACTCCAGAACTTTTCGGCCCGACCGGCCATCCGTTCTGCGAGGAATGTGCCCTGCCCACTGTCAAAGTCCGGTGACCTTGGTTCTCTTGCGGATGTCTTCATTTCTGATTCAATCACGCAAGGAAACTCCGAGCATAGCCCTCTCCATTGCCCTTTGGGTGACTTTGAGCCTTTTGATAAGGCCCATTGTGAGCGACCACGTTTCGGTCCCGTACCGTTCAGATTTTAATTATGACTAAATAGGCTCGCGTTTGACCGCATCTTGGCTTACCTACCGCTAAGTGAATCGAAGTTCACTCTCTTGACCCCTAAGTTTTAGCTATCGTGAGGAAGGGATCGAACTCACGACCACTGGCTCAACAGTTGGGCTATTTTTTTTTACTTGAATGTGCTCTGGCGGCTGAGAGAATGTCATGCTCACTCAAATGTCTCGGTGATGGTGGCGGGTGTGTCGGGTCATTTAATTCCCTTCAATATGGTCGAGTTGAATGGTGCTGATACATGCGTCATGTTCGTGAACGGGCGCTGTCAATTGAGACTGGTCAACTCTCAGCTGCCACGGTTAATTTTAATTTATTTATTTTTTAAGTTGATTTAATCTTTTCTCTGGACGCTCTTAATGTGCGTGCACGTCTTTCTACGTCGTTCTCACATATATGTATAATCACAACATGAATGATGTAACCATGATTTTGTAACAATATTTTGATTGAAAAGAGTGTCCATGGAGTTTCTTGCCCGTTCTTCTCCATAGAGATCTACGCTAGGGAATGCGCAACTACAGTACTTTCTGAAGTTATAATGCCTTGTGACTGTGACTGTAGCTTTGATTTAATTTTGTATTTTTGACATTCAAAAGTGCCGTAATGGTCTAATTGAAATAAATGATTTGAGTTTGAACTTATTTAAGGAAAACCAAGTACTTAAAATAAAACGAAAAACAAACCTGAAACAGTCTTTCAACCTTCTCCCGTATCACATCATCTTCCAAATTGGGCTCTACTATCTTCCCCATAAGGTCGTATATAGCGGTGACAATCTCCGTCATTTCTTCCTTAGTGATGCACCCATCGCCATTGATGTCATACAGAGAAAACGTCCATCGCAGCTTCTCTTCCAAGGTCCCTCTCGATAATATTGATAAGCCGGTTACAAACTCCTGGAAATAAAAACATGTTATTTTTCGGAAAGGTTTTGGAACTTCCTGAAGAATACCTAATTATGACAAATATTGCAATAGGTGCAGTAACTTGCAGCATCCTTGCATCCAGTAATTTGAAGTTTTTTAACCAACTTCAAAAAGGAAGAGGTTCTCAATTCGTCGGAACCTTTTTTTATTATTCTTTTTAATGTAGGTACGTTCCCCAATTACCCGAAGATTGTTGGACCGATTTTGATTTTTTGTCCCATGATTATCAAGTCAGGATCTGATGATCCTGGAGAAATAGAGAACTCTTCAAATTTTATAGGCACATTTGATGGGATTTGTGTAGGTTTTGGAAGAATATTATGTGGTCCGATTTCAATTTGGTGAAAATCTGACGAAGAAGAATTACTTCGGAGATAGGCACCGGAACTCCTCAATAAATGATAGCAAATGGACTGGGATTGCGGAAATTTATTGTTTACACCAGATAACATAACATCACGCCGGTACTTAGTAAGTTATGTCTTGTCGGGGATATTGTTCAAATACGAGTATTCCTTGTACATAACGGTTCTAAAAATGGTATATTTACCTCAAAACTTAAGAGGCCACTTCTGTCTTGGTCCAATGTGTTGAAAACGAAGTGCGCGTATTGAGCGGTGTTTGCTAGAAGATAAAACAGATAATAAACAACGTGATTAATTTCCATAACAATCTGTGGGTCTAAAATGGAAGCTTTAGCAGAACATAATAATATGAATCACGTTAAAAAAAAATCTAAAAATGTATTTACTTTATATTCATATAGGTTTAAAGACCTTAATAAGAATTTTGAATTTTTGACGTGATTCATATTATATACCTATTCGATATGTTAGAAGTACCTAACTTAGAAACACAGTCATGATATTCTGCAAGTAATATAGTCATTGAAAATCTCGACATCATATACCAAGGTTTCCCTAAAAGTTAACAATGCTTTTTATAAGTTGAGTAGGTGACCTTTTACTATAGAAGCTTTCAACAAAAATACAATAATTACCTTATTTATATCGTGGAGAAACTTTAGTCAGTTCAGTTTGGCAGATATCAAGGATGCCCGGAACTTAAACGTAAGTATCTTTCTAGTCTGTTACTGAGATTCATCACCTTCAATGCATTGAAATGACATTACTTACTTGAGCCTTGTACCAGCCAACAAGGTAGTGTCAGCAATCAGGCCTAAAAAGAGCTGTGAACCATAATGGATGGTCAGAAGCCCGAAGTTACCCAGTACCTGAGATGTGGAAGTCCAATAGGCTGACTCCATCCATGTGAAAAAAGGTCTTCAACTTTGCTGTAAGGTTCTATTGCGCTTCGACTCTGCGCTAGTATAAATTGACCCTAAGCCGACCCAAACAGTCGGGAAAAGGCTAGGTAGATTAATATTAATAACTAGCTGACCCACGCAACTTCGTCTGCGTCACATAAGAGGGAAAAAGCTACCTACTACTACCTACCTACCTACTACTACATTTTTTTTTCATAAGAACGTTCTCGTGACAATAACAAACACAACAAAAAAAGAATCAGCCAAATCGGTCAAGCCGTTTTCATGCTACGGAAAACGGGTTTCATTTTATATATATAGATTAAATTAGGTATCTGCATAATACACTATTTTATTTTGTTCTAATGACGTAGAAATTGTATGTGTGAGATTAGATAATTCTAGCTATGCAGTCAGAAATAACCTTTGTACTGATGAGTCACACACCCATAAATTATGTATTTAGCTAGGTTTTATAATGCTAAATGTACGTATTTGAGGGTTCTTCGAGCTGTGTAGGTAGGTACGGAAATTGCAGTCCCATGACTCACGGGTTTTACAATTTTTGAAATAGGTAGGTAACTATGAAAATAAAAGAGTACGAATTTGTGTAGGGTGACAATACTCAAGACAAGTATGATTTGAAGTAATATCTGCAATTTACTTGGCTGACAGAGAGCAAGTTAACCAAAACCAGACACACTTTCAATAGCATTTCTATTATGTTTTGTTCACAACATAACAGTGTTACTCTAAAAAACAAATAAAAAGTAGGTAAACAGTACAAATAATAAGAGAAAAAAAACTAGATTGTTTTTATTTTAAATTTAATTTATTTCAGATATTACATTAGTGGTTACAGACTTGACAATTGGGTTGGACCTATGTCCAATAAATTATTACCACTCACAGCTTGAAAGTGTCAATTTTTTGGCCACACTTAAAAAATTAGGAGCTGATCTGAAAAAAGTGTCAACTAAAAAAATTATCACAATGGAATAATTATTGAAGTTACCTAGAACATTTGGTTTACCTCAAATTTCTCCTTAATTAAATAGAGTATACAGTACTACTGTTTTAAGATACACAATGCTAAGGTGTACAAAGCTCGGCTAGGCTATTGTGTATCTCAAAATATTACATTGTTATACTTGTGTTGTTACATTTAAAATTAACTTAATGTTAAAGTTGAGAGGGGTTCACCATAGCGTTCTTCCCATGAGAAATGGACTGTTCCTTAAGATAAGATTACACTAGAGGCGAGCCACCCGTCTGCTGCTGATAAACCTCTATTGTGTCGCCTTCTTCCATTTCCAGTGATGTTGGTGTGTCATTTTCATTGATGGGCTGCCCGTCGAATCTGAACCGCACTACTTGCATTGATAGACCCTGGAAAGAAGATTAGTACACTTTTAGATAATCAGAAATCTTACTATGATAAAAATGTGGATATTGCACAATATTATGAAAGTTATTCTTGCTATGAATAAATAGTTCAACTATAAAGGGTGTAAAACGCCTCTTCACGAAGCCGAAAGGCACTTGTTCTCCCCATCATTGCAATACTTTTTTTGTTCTACACCTTACCTGGGAACCTTCTAGTTACGGAGATATGGGGGGTCAAAGTTAAAACTTTTTTTTAAACAAGTTTTTTTTGTAAGATTTTGACTTTTAACACCTCCACAACCCATTACTATGTAGTCCATCCATCAGCACAATGTTTTAAGTGCGTTACATTGAATTCTACCACAAAACATGACTCATAACCTCAAAAAAAAAGTTGTTTCCCAGCAATATTTTTTGCGTAAAGTTACTTAGTTTGATGTACAGAATGCTTAGTTAACGGCTTCGTGGTGAAGTGGTTTACACCCTGTATGTGTGTATTGTGTCAAGCTCTCGTAAATCAAGTCATATTGGAATTAAATTGTCTTTGATTGTTCAACTATGCAATGCATCCGGGAATGCAGATGTCGGCACAGCCCACTTGCTAGGTAGAAGTGTGTTGTCTACCTTTTTGTTTTGTGTTACAATATGCAAGACCAAAATAAATGTCACACACATCTCAAGATGTTTAATTTATTCTGCATTTTAAAACGAACAAATTCGAATTTAATCATTTATAATATTTCAAGCTAGAAACAAGTTTCGCAACAGCAGGTTAGTTGTAACTAGTTACAAGATCTAAAACTGTCATAGCTCTTTACAGAATAACAAACGTCTCGGCCAGTGGGTTGTCTTAGGGGCGGCTCTCTGTCCCATGTCAGTTTTATGGCGCTTAATAAACAAATCACTTGAAATCATGTCTCTAGGCCTCCCTCAACTCAGCACCAATGTAAGATGGACATAGGTAATAACCCACAATTATTAATACTTTGTAGTACGGGGTTGTTCATAAAAGTTATTCCGAGTTCACACACAATGAACATGAACACCTTCATGTCATCAATTAAAACAACGGGTATGACTATTAGTACTGCACTACAAGCAGAACAGTTTACCAATGAAGCATTACTGCGAACATTGCATTTCACTAACTAATTGCATTTCACTAACTACAAGGTCAATGATCCTTTCAGAATAAAATGTTTACAAAACAATTACTTTCATTTGTTTTATGATAGAATCAATACACATTGTGGCCTTTTAATACATTGAGTGCTTATGATATTATTATAACCTATGTTAGCACATCTACAAGTTGAAACATGAAATTGATCCAGATGCAGAGATATCTTTTTGTTTAATTAGTACAAAAAGATCTCAGAAGCACAATAATGTTTCAAGAAAACAACTGTGAACGACGCTTTCGTTATTCCAACAGCCGTACATAGGGGCCCGCCAGTTCAGTGTCTAGCTAACATATACCTTCATTGTTCATACAATATGCATGCAAAATCAATTTTGTATGTTTTGTCTTTATGCTAACTACATTTATAATTGAATGATCACAAGCCGCTTGGCTAACAAGATGAACTTACCGCTCGATCACAATAGGCATTCATTAGCTTCCTCAGTGGAGTGTGTTTTTTGATTTTGAACTGCACAATGGCATTATCTTGACCTAATACTTTCAAGTTGATGTGTTCGCTTTCTCCCTGAAAAACAAATATTATAACGATAAAAAATCATGTTCACAAACACAACAGTAAAACACTTCTCACTTTCAATCAGGTAACCACATTTTGCTAATAAAACGCCATGTCGGTGAAGCACTGTTTTCGCCTTTTTGTAACTACACTGATAATATAGTAAGATACACACCTTTTTCTCGTCAGACATTTTGGTATTAATGTATTTAAAAGTATTATTAATACAGAAGCAACGACTTCGTGGAAAATCCAAAGATTATCAAACGGAAAACGCACAAGTGACAGATTCTTAGTCCGATGGCGTGGTAATGGCGTCCGGCCGTGGCTTGGAGGAAGCAACGCAGGTTTGCCAACACATGCGCACTCGTAACGGCGAAATGGCGCGCTTCTGCGCAATGACGCTCATTTTTTTTTAAACTGGGAATTCTTTAATATCTGGGTAGCTATGTACTAAATGAAATAAAACAGAATCATGTAAATGATAGGTACTTTAAACAAAAATATGGAATTTATTCCTTTTTTATCGCGATTGTTTGCACTTCTCGACCACTCACGAAACTTTTTCAGAATTTAGTAATCATGAGTTCAATGAAAATATTTCTATTTTCCACCTGTAAAATGGTTAGAACATTCTAGAAGAATATAAATAGAAAATCAATTGACTTTGATAGCATTGCCAACTGTACAAAGCTATTTCCGCTTCTAGTGTTGTACAAAGTCGATAAATGACGTCAAACTCAAACCTCTAGTGCTGTGCGGGGTCGAATTTGCGTTCCGTTTCACGTCCAAAACAGAGAGAATAGAGTGGTATTCACATTTAAGATTTGTCGAGAAATTATTATGAAATGATAAAAATGTTTTGTTACGATAAGATAAAAAGCATTTTAATGGTAATTAATTATTTAACTAGTAGATAAAATAGATTTGATTATCCCTTGCTTCATTTGCGAATTTCGTAATTTCCGTATACTTGTAGTTGCTTTTTCATTTGCCACGATAGAGCCCACAATACTTATATCCCAAAAAAATACAGTTTTTAACTAGTCAGGCGATGAGATGAGGACGATGATGACGCGGCGCGCGGCGGCGTAAGCTAAGCAATAAGCTACGGAACCACTACGGAATCGCTTCGCGGGACCCTATTTCCGAATGCAGGGTTTAAAGGAATTTACTGTGGAATTTACCTAACCTAACGGGGGGGTGCCACAAGTCCCGACTATGGGGGCAGAAATACTTCCGTATGCAGTTCAGTTGACAATATTTCGAGAGTTTACAATCTCGCTAGAGAGATTACAATCTAACGTGTTTGACAATTTTACGGTGACATATAATGTATACGTAGTACGTATTATTACTTACTTTTTAAAGCAAAGGAGGAAGCATGACGTAATTTTTCTGCCTCCAACTTGCATCAGTGTCTGTCTACATCACAGATCACAGTCATGGCCAAGGGGCAAAATACCGAAAATACCTACCTCATGAGAAAATGAAAATTCTATTTTCAAAGTCGCTTCTTCTTCGTTTTTAGCCGCTTTTTTTATCTAGCTTTCAGTCAGTCAGTTATAGTTACGTGCAAAACATAACCTCAGTGCTGTAAATCCCGTTTTCTGTTTCAACATGTGTGTTTCATGGAGGTTGATCATTGTTATTTCCGAAACGTGAACCTATTTGTCATGAAATCGCAGATTTGTGAGTGTGGCCCGGTACTGATAAAAGCTTTGTAGGTGTAGCCAGTTGCGAATAATAGCCAGAAAGCTTCTCTTTTTGCCTGAATAAAATTTGCTACGTGGCTTAATTTTAATAAAAACGTGGGTGAACGTTTAGTGACATTATGGGTAAGGATTTAGATTTAATTAATTCGTTATGTGAAAGTTTTTTACTTACCAATTGTTTTAATGGATGTGATGGTATGGTACATACCTACCTACAGACAGATTTGGACATATATTTTTTTTTGTATTCATGAATTTATTAACGACTGTGGCGAAGACCAAAAGGTGGTTTAAATGGTGAGTTCGATTATTTTTATAAGGTAAGTATCCCTAGTAGCAATTGCCGTTGGCTTCCTTATGCCAACAGTTGGGAATGTATTGGCAGACGGTTAGTTGTTCAGCCAACCTAAACTTAAAATAGGCCCATTGTCATAAACATGCACTATTTGCCCAATGAATAGCCAACGAAGGGCCTTCTGTTACTATTCCTACTGATGGGTGATTTTTGCAGGGATTTCAGTTATTATAACAACATTGGGACAACTAACGACGGACCTGCTGCGTCTATTCCTACTGTTGGGAGTTCCTTGTAGGGATTTAAGTTATGATAACAACTTACATCCCTAGCAATGCCGTATTGTGCCATTTTAGAGTGTAAAAATGATAGTAGGAGGAAAAATCTTAAAATGGAGGTATTTCGTATCATTGGTTAGTACAATTTTCATTGTTTTCTAATAAAAATCTTATTTGTTAATATTTATTAATATTTAATAGAACGGTTGGGCAAAATCAACCTTACACAATTAAGATAAAGTTTATTTTGGATTGATTCTATTCAATAGAACACCCTCGAAAGGACTTCGCTACTCAAGTAGTGATGTGGTCAAGTCGAATATTGAATTTATAGATTGATATCGATACAAGGGATAAACAATTTTTAAATTCATTATTTATTTAGTTTTACATTACAATTCAAGTATAAGGTCGCCTTCATTTTTCATAGATTGCATAAACGCTTTAAAGCAAAAATATGTATAATCAATGTTTTAAATAGTAACGTAATTATTATAATTTATTAATGATTGAGACCTTGCATTGATCACTAAATAGACATCAGCAGGTCCTCTAACCTTCATTTAAAATACTTTTAGGTTTTTACAAAAAAAAAAAAGTCTCCTTTGAACACTTGTAAAAGGCATGCATGCATACATACCAGCACTTTTATTACTTAATTCTAAATTTACCTGTCTGTCTGTGTCTATTTATTTATAATTTAAATGAATAGCTGCTTGTGTACCAAATAAATAAATGTACTCCCAACAACTCTTATTTTTGAGAATTGAAGACCATAATATGGGGTATCTATCGATATCGATAAATAAATTTAATATGCTACGTGGTCCGGCCTTGACCGAGTAGCAGCAGAAACCGACCGATCACGCAAATGTCAACCATATGTTTTACGCGTTTAAGTTCATAATTGCAACCACTCAGAATACCCCGCCATCTATGGTCAAGTAGCGGAATTGACTCGTCAATCGAATCTAGTGTGATTATAGATCGTAAACACGTTTTGCCGCTAAAGCAAAATACATCTTATTTGTAAAGCGTCAGGGTTTATTTCCAAATCTGTGATGTAGGCTAATTTTGACTAAACTTTGAACAACGAATCAAACGAATAGTTTTTTTGTAGTGCAATATATGATTATCCGTTTAAATGTGTGAGTTTGGTGACAACGGTTCCTGCAGTAATTTTGGTGCATTGCACTTCATTTGTTTTTTGTGTTCCGTGATGATAGTATCGTAAAGGTTCAAAAGTTGTACCCAACCTCGATAGATGGCGTTGTAGTCCAATTAGAAGTCGCTATCGTTGTGTTACCACGATTTGGTTGGGTTCGAGTGAATTCTAGAATATATATCACCAGCTTACATCAGAGTGACAGTTAGTGTAATCAGCCGATTTCCAAGAAAAGGAGGTTCTCAACTGGACTGTATTTTTTTTTCAACCCTACTAGTGTTTACACTGTGAACACTGATCACACAAGGTTGTTGTTAGTTCAACACTACCAGCTCGGTAGTAAACATAAACATTGGTAGTGGTTGCAGGCTCAAGTACTTACTTACTTTGGACCTTCGTCAAATCGGCAAATCCAGGTTGGGCTTTCGTTGGCAAATCTATGTAGGCCATCAGTTTTGGGCCCAACCCGCAAACTGCCCGCCAATTGTATGCATTTGCCAACTAACCAGAGGTATGTGGCCCAACTAAATGCCAACAAAAAATGCTACTAGGGATACCTTTTTTGCAGACCCGGTTCTACCTATTACATCAGACAGAGAGGTTTGCTCGTGTTCTGTAGAGTTACGTAGTTAGGTAAGATTGATTTCGTATAGCAAAATTTCATTTAGAGCAATATCCACTAGGTAACTATTGGCTTTTGGCGTAGACAGACGGTTAAATATTAGCTTTGAGTAAGTGGGGTGCTGCTAATAATAGTTTGATATGATTTACTTAACCTAAACTAACCCAGGTACATCTAAGACTTATGTAGACCTATGGGCTAAGTAAATAGATGCCTACAGCGTGGGAAGGAATTTGAAATAACCTAGTGAATTCAATTTTCAGTAGGTAGGTTCCTACATACATAGAAACACTATGTTTTAAGATGATGAAAAAAGAGAAGACAGATAGTAATATTTTACTTTACTACCAGAACATAAATCGCTTCTCCGGCAAAATTTTAGACGTGGAAATGTTAGTAGATAAATACCACATGGATATTTTATGTTTTAGTGAAACTTGGTTAAAACCAGATAGGATGTTGTTTAATGTTAGTAATTTTTCAGTTGCCAGCGCGTTCAACAGATCCACAGTGGGTGGTGGTACCCTGATACTTTGTAACAGTTCTCTCAGACATAAGGAAAGGAAGGATATCACTGCTTACTCTGTTGATCGCTTATGTGAGGTAGCATGTGCAGAGGTTGAAGGCCATACTTTCTTATGTGTCTATATACCACCAGCATCTAACTTGTCATTGTTTTTAATCACAATGGAAGAAATATTAAGTAAACTTTTCAGGGATAATAAATTAGTTTTTGTTTGTGGTGACTTAAATATTGATCTGCTAGTCGATTCTCCCGAAAAATGTAAGCTCATCTCATTGTTTAAATCATTCAATTTAAAATATTTATTTAATGAAGCAACTAGAATAACGGCAACTTCAGCTTCCTGTATAGATAATGTATTTACTAATTGTAACGTTAAAAATTCGTTCTTAATTAGTGGCGTTAGGTCAGACCATACTGGTCAACTTGTATCTTTTGATTTGGACAAAAAGTTGCACTTAGCTAAAACTATTAGAATAAGATCTCTTAATAAAAATAAATTAAAATCTTTTAATAATAATGTTCTAAGTAACCTTTCAAATGCTAGTTTTGATTCAAAAGACCCCAATTTAAACTATGGCACACTATTTTCTACAGTTTGCCAAGAATTCAATAAAACATGTCCTTTGAAAACAGTTAAAGTCAATTCTAAATCAAAATTTAGTGAATGGGCTACCGCGGGAATAAGAAAAAGCAGAGATAACTTATACAATTTATATCACGAAAAATCTCTAACCTCAGATCAAGTTTTTCATACTTATGTTAGAAATTATTCAAAAATATTCAAAAGTGTCTGCGCTCAAGCAAAATCACAGATAATAATTAACAAAATTGGTATTTCTAATAATAAAATAAAAACAGTGTGGCAGGTCATTAACAAAGAAACTGGAAAGTCACAACAACGTGATCAGACCGAATTGTCCTTGAAAATAGATAATCAGACCATTTCTGACAAGCTAGAAGTAGCCGAGACACTAGAAAGTTTCTTCACTAATATTCCGCTAGAAGTTACAAAATCTCTCCCTTCTTCATCAACATTAGCTGAAGATTTGCTTAAAGAAAATTTTACTGCGGATATACCAAACTTTAAATTTAAACCAATATGTATTGCTACTATTATAAACGCGTTCAAAAGTCTCAACGTAAAGAATACTGAAGACTTATGGGGCATATCCGTCAAGGTTCTTGGAGATATTATCGAATCAATTGCCCCTATCCTAACAGGCATATTCAATCAATGTTTGGATAGCGGTAAATTCCCTGATCTAATGAAACTTAGTAAAGTAGTACCAATTTTCAAATCTGGTTGTAAGAGTGATCCCTCTAATTATAGACCTATATCTGTGCTTCCAGCGTTGAGTAAAATATATGAAAAAATCATGCTGGACCAGATGTTATCTCACTTTAACTCAAATGGGATTTTGCACAGTCAGCAGTTTGGATTCACGAAGGGCAGATCGACAACGGACGCGGGAGTTAAACTTATCACTCACATTTTGGAATCCTGGGAGAAGTCCCAAGATGCCATTGGCATTTTCTGTGATCTCTCTAAAGCGTTTGACTGCGTGGACCACAACACACTGATGTGTAAATTACACCACTACGGAATTCGTGGTCAAGCTGCTGATCTGGTTCTTTCTTATCTATCAAACAGGCAGCAAAAAGTAAATGTAAATGGGGCGACGTCCTCCGGGTCTCTAGTCAAGATAGGCGTGCCCCAAGGTTCAATTCTCGGTCCTTTCCTATTTCTTGTGTACATTAATGATCTCCCTTATATGATGGCCAAATTATCAGATATAATTTTATTTGCTGATGACACCTCGCTAATTTTTAAAATAAATAGAAAGGATACGCTTGTCCAACATGTTAACGAAAGTCTAACCGTTCTCTCAAAATGGTTCGCTGCTAATAATCTTTTATTGAATGCAAGCAAAACTAAGTGTTTAAGATTCTCCTTACCAAATGTACCACAACGTGATCTTAATTTAAATCTTGACGGCAATAAACTTGATGTTATAGCGGAAACTGTATTCTTAGGGATTACTATAGATTCAAAATTACAGTGGGGCGCGCACATTAGAACTCTTTCAGGTAGGTTAAGCTCAGCTGCATATGCAGTTAGGAAAATAAGGCAGTTAACGGATGTAGCCACAGCTAGGTTAGTTTACTATGCTTATTTCCACAGTATTATGTCTTACGGCATCCTGCTGTGGGGATCAGCAGCAGACGTTGACTCCATTTTTATACTACAAAAAAGGGCAGTCCGCGCGATTTATAAAATGGGTCCTCGCGAGTCACTCAGAGAAAAATTCAAAGAGATCGATATACTAACTCTGCCTTCACTTTATATCTTTGAATGTATTTTATATGTCCGTAAAAATCGAGGGCTTTTCAAAATTAGAAGCGACTTCCACAATAAAAATACACGCAGTAAACATGAAATTGTAATACCTAAATTCAGATTAACAAAAACTAGCAAGTCTTTTATTATAAACAGTATACGCTTTTATAACAAGTTGCCAAAGTCAGTTCTAGAACTGACCGATGGAAAGTTCAAGAACTATATTAAACGTGTCCTTATGAAAAAAGCATATTACAAAATCAAGGACTACGTTGATGACAAAGAAGTTTGGCTATGATTCCTTCTGCGCATGCGGCTTCCCTGGTAGCTCATAAACGGCACAGATTTGTGGATGTCTCTAACTATTCTCAATCTCATTATTCTTTTTCTTTTGATTCAGATTATTACAGTAGTTTTCAAATCATTTTTTCTCATATTTTGCTCAGAATAGTTACAGCACTGATGACAATATTTGTGTCACTTGTTTAATTTAGTTCTTTAATTAAATATTCTTTTTATTTTCTTATTTACTTACCTTTGTATAGATGCTTTTTTACCTATTATTTGTGAATGAGTGAACATTGAAGGCCTTTTAGATTCCCGGATGCTGTTTAACTTTTGTTAAATATTCCTTTTGTTTTACATTTTTTGTATAGCAAGCAACGACCTTTTGTCGGGCCTACGCTGTCCCCCCATACTTTAGTACTAATACTGTAATGAAACATAATAATATTGTAATACCAAATGATTTGAAAAGAGTAACCATGGAGTTTCTTGCCGGTTCTTCTCCATGGAATCGACCAACGCGAACCGTGCACCTTTTTCGACGTTTTATAAGTGCCCATCCAGGCCTATGTGAAATAAAATATTTTGATTTTGATTTTGATTTTGATGATAGTGATGAATTTTGAATAGTAACTTGGGTACCTACTTAACGAAGTCGGTGTCTTCCGTGTTTAACATTGACTTTTTCTAAATATGACTTGTGGTTCTGCATTGAAAGATGTGCGTGGAGTCCCTCCCATGGCGTTGAAACTTCCATACATTGGCGTCAAACAAAATTTTCATAGAAAGTGCTGCCATAAGCAATGACGTATTATAACTAGACGCGTCATGCATGAACATCACGGCTGTCGAAAACAGCGTAAATACTGTCGGTAGCTAGATAGCTACTTAGACGCACGAAGAAAGGGAAAGAAAATTAAAAATTTGTCATCTTCCCCAAACGGCACGTGACTTACTTCAGGCGCCAGCCGCCATTAGAAGGCATCGAAAAAAATAAAATGAAATAATTTTTTCTTGATACTTCGCATGAAATGATACTTTTCTATCTTTCACAGTTAAAATATAGTTTTGACATGTCCTAAAAACACAGGACGGCATTTTTGTTTCGTTGTTTGTGGAAGTTATACACAAAAGTTATTTTAATGTCACGTACTACCGCGACACTGGTTGGTACGCGACTAAATGAAAGTCCGGCAGTTGCCTTGCATTCATGTTGCCACTACAGAGCGTGGGCAACGTATCTATAGTTTATAATTATTTCATTGGCCATAAGTGTGTTTGAGAACACAAACTTTTCAACTGTTTGACTGTTTTACAACTGTCATAAAGAGTGAAAGTAGATAGTCCAGTGGTGACAGCGGTTGCCTTGTGAATAATAGTTCCCAAGTTTAAATCCGTAGTCAAGAATTACTTTTTGTATTTATTTGGTTGAACAGAATCTAACAGTACACAGTTTTAAAAACGAAAACCAGAGTTGAGCATCTATCTTGTATTATATAAGTAGTGTATTATCTATGGTCCCTCCGCGCGGAAGAAGTGAAACTTCGTAATGAGGAAATAAAAATAGGAAGGGGTAGGGGCGGGCATGGCGGGGGGCTTCCATTGTAGCGTTAAACGTTTAACGCAACCTGTTGGAAGTTGCATTAGAAGTGAAGTGTGTGAAGTGAAGTTGAACTTTCACTTCAATATCTTCAAATGAAGCAACTTATTATAATGCGATTTAATTATTAGTCAAATAAAAATCGCATTATAATGTCACATAAAAAGACACCCACATAACTAAACTTCGTAAAAAAGGTAAATAAAAAACGACGAAGACGCAAATTGTTTCCCCATTCTGCTTGCACATACAAAAGGTGATTGTTGTTTCGCGCGTCCCGCCATTGGGGTGCAGTGAGCAGTAGTGAGTACTTGTTAACTGCGCTGAAAGCACTCGTAGCGTAGCTGTAGTACTGGGTGCGAGTGCTGGCTGCTTCTAAAGCACTTTTGCTTTTAACATTACATCGTAATGATATGTATTTGCTGTGAGCGTGTGCTTGGGTATGTGGGCCAATTGGAAGAGGTTATTAGGTCGTGATTCGTGTGGATGGAATGGAAGACCTATTGAGGGCTAATAACTTCGTCATTTGTTTCATCATCTGCCAAGCCTTTTTTAAACTAAGTATGTTGAGGTTGGATAGATACTGTTCAATAACAGTATATTTTACATCAAATGGTTGCAGTGACCTCAACAGCTAGGTCTGGTTTACATTTAGGCCCGTTTTCTATAGCTTCTTAAGTAGGTACTTATAACTGTCAGTTAATATATTTAGCACGTCTCGCAGCCATGTTTATCTTTATAGGCTATAGGTAAACAAAGATAGCTTGATTTAATATCGTATCCGCCTCACCTGTCACTTAATTCATAGAAAAATCAAAGAAAGATTTGCTGCGACGTTTTGTTTTGATCCGTCTGTAAGCAAAATGACAAGCAGACAGAGATAGCAACTTACCGAAACCGAACAGTAAGTTAGGTACAGAAAATGCCCGTTAGTCGTTTACAATATTGGTCATAACAAATTAAAAACAGAGGAAACTCACAGAGGACGGGGTGATTTTGAACTGGTTCTTTTGACAACTAACAGAACGTCTCAAACTCTTTGATACAGAAATACAGATAAAGCTGTTATTTTTATACCGGACACAAATACGCGCTTGGGCGTGTAGTTGCGGACACCAGCTCGTTATACAATACAAAAGCTTCAGTCGTTAAAAATTGAAATTCCCCGCATAATATTGTCGGACAGTCTTAATTAGAAATGCAAAAGCCTGCAATGCAATCAGCTATTCAAGTTGTAAGCCAATAAACGCTGACGTGGTATGTCGAGTCGATTGACCTTCCCCTCGGCTTTGTTAACCATCCCCATTTGTCTTTGAACCCATTCATTGGCTTCATTACTATTCGATTTTATTCAAAGACAATTTGTACTTGATTGTTCGAGTTATTTAAATGTCACTTCGTTGTGGGAAAAAGATGGAGCTATGCAGGTCGTCTAGCTTTGTCTCGTTCACACGCCAAAGTAAGATTAAAACAATACACATATTTAAGAGGTGGTGGTGCGAGCCGTGTTAACTTTGTTGGAATTGTTTCTTAACGGTCTGTTAAATGTCTCATTGTTAACGAAGATTGTGAGAATCGATTGGTAGGGCGTTTTATCTTCAGAGTTTCAGCCCAATTTGGGCCAAGTGCCAAGACTGAGTGATCCTTCTACAGTATGTTAATGACAATTGAAGTTTTCGCTTTTGTTTTATTAAAATCAACCCGAGTGGAGATGTCTAGTGTATCGGCAGATCCTTTGAAGAGAGAAGAAGGTCGCAGCTGAAGTTAAAGCGTGATGATGACCTTAAAGCTAGACTACCTACAGCCAGTGCCTGATTAAGAGTTCTGACCGCCCTAGGCTAATTATGAGGACACGCCCCCGCCAGGAGCCTATGTTACGGTTGGCCTAAAAAATAGTATAAATATTAGTTTTGACTTTGTTCACTAGTGTGGACATTTAAACGTGGTTCATACTACTTAAGTATAAAAGTTTTCAAAAATTGATCTCTCCTCCAGAAAAGTCAGCCTTTTATACAGAAATGGATGTTACTTAATCAAAAACAACCAAGGTTCCAAGAGCGAGCGAAGCGAGCTCGAAAATTTTAACACCCTACTTGGACAGGCTAGAATTGTTTCGACCCTTTATACGTTACTTAGTAGACTTGCAGATATAGCCAAGATTCAAGACGAAGTAGCCTGAAAAGCAAAGCGGGTTCGAAAAAAATTGACACCTTGCCTTGGACAGGCTTGAATTGTTTCGACCTATTAGAGTGACTTGGTCGGCTTATAATATCCAGACAATATAAAGATCCCAGATGGAGAAGGTTCCAACAGCGAGCAAAGCGAGCAGATCCTCACCGGACACGGATGTTTCGGAAGGTTCCTGCATCGAATCGGGCGGGAGGAAACGCCCGGGTGTTTCCACTGCGAGGATCGACCGGAGGACACGGTAAAGGTCTGCCCTGCGTGGGCGGAGCACCACCGTGTCCTCGTAGTGGTGATCGGCGGCGGCGACCTCTCGCGTTTGGCCCTGGTTCAATCCATGGTCCGGAGCGAGACGGCTTCTTCTGCGAAGTAGTTATGCTAGTGAAGGAGCCTAGGTGGCGGAACGCGAGAGGGATAGAACCTCTCGCCCCAGCCGCCGCGGGAGACGCACCGGGCGTCTGGGGCCACGTGGTGGCTTCCGGCCACCGTGACGCGGGCCTGTGGACGGTTGGCTATGGGCTAGCTAGCCGTCCGTCCGTCTAATGACGACAGGCCGTGTCGACGGCACGTTCGTGTTCCACGCACGCCTCAAAGAGATGTCAGCAAAGTGAAGGGGCCCGCTAGGGCCGAAGCCTGCCGGGGTAGCGGGACTGTTCGAAAGAGATACCGTGGCCCCAGAACATAAGGGCGAGGAAGGAAAATGGATGGGTTTTAGTCAGTAAAAGTCTGACACTCGGGATCCCTCTCCGCCCAGAGTGGGAGAAGTTATTTGATGATA
This sequence comes from Xestia c-nigrum, assembly GCA_916618015.1. Classification (NCBI taxonomy): domain Eukaryota; kingdom Metazoa; phylum Arthropoda; class Insecta; order Lepidoptera; family Noctuidae; genus Xestia; species Xestia c-nigrum. The sequence goes on from OU745256.1 coordinate 6,941,455, forward strand.
CCATCCGAAAGAAAAACAAAAAAAATGCGAAGATTTGATTTCAGCGCGCCCCCCCTGATTCTCGCGCCCTAGGCTGCAGCCTAATTAGCCTAAGGGTTAATCAGGCCCTGCCTACAGCTATACCCTTCTTTCTTTTTTTATCGGATGTCAAATCATCAAATGACCCCTCCCACTCTGGCGGAGCGGAAGGGAGTGTCCGACTTTTACTGACTTAAAACCATCCATGTTCCTTCCTCACCCTTTATGTTCCGGCCGCGGTATCTCTTTCGAACAGTCCCGCAGCCCACCTTCAGCTATACCCTACAATGGTGTTCTGACATGTCCGCTTTGTGCTCGGAATTCGGATAATATGCTAGCCACTTGAGAGCACACCGAAGCTCTCGACAATCACCCTAGAAAACCAGTCGCTGTGGCCGAAATCGGAAAGACGGCATCATCATTCACTCTATTTGTGGTAGTTCAAACTTCGTTTGAAATCCTGTTAGAATAAAGTTCAAATCAGCTTGCTCTACAAAGTGGTTGTTACGTCAGTCACTGCGGACCAAATAGTGCGAAATGAGTGGTTTTGATCGATTTACAAAAAATCTATTGATTGGATTAAAACACTATAATGCGAATATATTGCTTGTAGGATTACTTGCCAAAAAAGCAGAATGATCGCACCTATTTTAGTATGTTTCCTTTTGGTTGAAAGACATTTTTAGAAATGTTTTCAAAACACTACCATACTAGCATATTTCCTAAAGAATATCATATACATATACTAGCGACCCGCCCCGGCTTCGCACGGGTGCAATGCTGATACTAAATTAAATAAACTACAGAAAAACTATGAACGTTGTATATAAAAACATAGCGGCCCGCTCCGACTTTGCACGGGCATAAAATATATATGCCTATGTCACTCAATGAAAACATGATTAAAATCGATCCAGTATTTTTGATTCATTCATTACTGCCCTTGGCCTGCACGCATTAAATTTGGAGTAAAACAATTCCTCTTTTCCTATACTTACTATGAAGATTTCCTGCTATCTTTGGAATATCTAAATTCATACAATTTTTATTACATTACACATTTTTACTTATTTACTTTTTACATTTTTACCTAGGTATTTATTTTATTTTTACAACAATTAATATATTACAGGATGTCTTTATACACAACGTTCACAGCTTTCTTGTCATTAGACAATACAAACATGTTTTCTCTTGAGGTTACTCTTGAAAGAGCGACATACAGTTGGCCATGTGAAAAACAGTCAACGCTCAAATCTAAGCCTGCAACGTTGAAGGTTTGACCTTGCGATTTATTAATGGTCATTGCAAAAGATGTCTTTACCGGAAACTGTAAACGTTTAAATTGGAAGGGTAAATCCGATGGTATCAGAGGGATTCGGGGAATCAATACATCTTCTCCAGTACCACATCCTGTGAGTATTGTGCACTCTATTATGAAAGTTTTTTATCAGCAAATGCGTGCCATTGCAAAGTTTAGGTGGATTCAGGTTTCTTAATAAAATAACAGGACAACCTACTTTCAACACCATTTTGTGAGGAGGGAGTCCAGACGGGTTCAAAGAGTTTAGAAACTCTGTAGGAAAATGAACAGCTTCTTCCAAATCGAGAACAGTATCCACCGAGTAATATATTTTCGTCGGCGCATCAATCTTTGAAAGAATCAAGTTATTTACCTTATCTACTTGTTCATTAGTTGGTGACAGAATCGCTCTTTCTTTAAACCAAGATATTGTCTTGTAACTTATGTCATCAATGTCAGGATAGACTTTGTTGACTAACTCTTGGATGTTGTCTATCAAAACACAAAGGTTTTCAAGGTTAATCCTTCCCTCACTTTGTGTTAATTCTCCATTGCCAACTTTTAGCAGCATCTCTGGAAATAGCCTGTTCTCACGTGAAGATGACGAAACCCTCATATTAGTTTTAAGCTCTAATTTATTGACATGTGGCCAAAGGTTTGATCTTATAGGCATGCCTCCCCGCACTGCCCCGTCCGACCGGTACCGCCCGCCGCAAACGCAAATTTTAAATTTGTAATATCTCCGAAAATATTTGTTTAATTTACATGCTGTAAGGAACCATATTGATCTATATTAATTGCACACTGTATTTAAGGTACTTAATTCGATAAGGATTAATGCCGTATTGCTTAAAATAGCTTCGTAAATAAGCCATTTTTTCACGTAAAAAGTAAACAATAAAAATGGTTAATGTGGGTTATCCCTAAAAGATAAACATATACCATCGCGGACTTTTTTGTAGACCTTTTTATGGTGTACAATACTGTAGTACATTAATTTGATCTAACTCGTAGGGTTTAGGCAGCGTTTTTGCTAAATTGCTAAATAAGCCCAAAAAATAGGTTAATTTACGACATCACGTTAGAAACCTCTAAAATTAGTAATGTTGCCTTAGGATATGATGCATGTATTATACATATAAACCTTCCTCTTGAATCACTCTATCTATTGAAAAAAACCGCATCAAAATCCGTTGCGTAGTTTTAAAAATTTAAGCGCACATAGGGATATAGGGACAGAAAAGGCGACTTTGTTTTATACTATGTAGTGATTTTTCTGGTTTTGTTTATTGCCGTAAATCCAATACTTTTAGGCATTATAAAACACGTGTATCGCTCATGTAGTCGCTCTTTTGATTGATATACTTATTTTTAATTCTATATGTTTTGAAAAGCTTTACAGATGTATAAGTTTCGTTTTTACCATTATTGCTCTCGTAATTATTTAAGGCCGTGCTCACATCGGTATTTATTCCGAGCCCATTATCCATAGCGAAGCGCAGTCGTGCAGCTGAGAGTGCAATTACACTATATTGCTCGCAATATTGTTGGGGAGCATATATATCTACATACGGATTGATTTTTTATTGAAGAATGATATGTATCACGATCTCGAATACATCGTATGTACCAATGATTACAAATACGAACTGTACGGTCGAACAAGCAAATTTGGTTTAGGTACAGTTTAACTCACAATACATTGTAAAATGTAAACGAAATAGCTTTTCGACCGTACCTTTAATTTCAATATCAACCAACCAACCAACTATGTTGGGGTTTCTAATTTTAATTTAACCGGACGCAGCTGAATACCAGTATTTTACATGGAGCGACTGCCTATGTGACCTCCACAACAAGCACCAGTTAGGTTAAAGGTTTATTTATATAAAAAAATCAAATACAATACAAGCCACATCAATTTATTCACGTAGATTCATCTGCTCCTACATTTTTTTGTTGCTACAAACATTGCAAATTGTACTTTGAGCCTGTCGTCTTAAAATATATTTTCATTCGTCAGAGGTCCTAAGTTCGTGAACTTACGGCCTCGCGGACAATTTGCGCGAATGTAAAGCAGTACCCAGACCACTCAACATGATGGGATTATATGATTATGTGATGCGTTTTTCATGTCCCTATTTTATTTCTTTAGTACGGTCGGTATACTTTATTAACATTCTTCAAGTTCAGACGGTTATTTTCTGTAAGGGTAGTTTTTGGTGTGATAAACGTTGTGAAGTGCGAAGTGTTGGTAATTTGTGTGAAATGTGTGTTCTGTTGAATGTAGGATGTACAGTCACGAGTTTCATGTAGGTACATAAAAATAGTGCATGGTCCCTCCGCGCGGAACAAACTTCGTAATGAGGAAATGAAAATAGGAAGGGGGGGGGGGGGCATTGGGGGGCGCTCCATGGTAGCGTTAAACGTGTAACGCAACCTTGTTGGAAGTCGCATTAGAAGTTTCACTTCAATATAACTACAATAAGTTGAAATATAATTTTATTGGATTATCATAGAGGTACGTGTTTGAATAGGTATTGTCTGATAGATAAGTTAATAATTAATTAAGCATTATTTGACGTCGGTGAAAAAGGTATGAGGAATATGGTGCAAAATACCTATTCCATAGAAACGGCAGGATCGTGTTGTAAGGTTTTCTATTGTTCATCATAGACAATAGAACTTTAATATAGTAGTTAGTTTTTTACTTGTGTCATAGATGGCGCTGTAGTGCTGTCATTAAATATTTAGGAAACTTTGTAAAAAAAATGAAAAATAAAGACATTTTTTATTTTATAAAAGGTAACTTACTGTACTGTGTACTGCACTACACAGAAAAACAAATGGTTAGGGTTAGCCGAATAAAAAAGTTTATGATTGATATTCTACAGGGTGTATTTCACCTCATCACAAAGCCGTTAACCAAGCATTCTGTATATCAAACTAAGTAACTTTCTGCAAAAAATATTGCTGGGAAACAACTTTTTGACGTGATAACGTCTTATAAATTGATAATACCAGCAACACTCATGAAAAATAGTAACGTTCCATAGTAACGTTCCATAGTAACGTTCCACCTCCTTTTTTGTATTACATAAAATAATGATTATGACGTTATCACGTAAATCTATCGTCCGTAAACCGACTTTACAGACAACCAATTTTTTTTTTTTTGAGGTTATAAATCATGTTTTGTGGTATAACTCAATGTAACGCACTCAAAACATTGTGCGGGTGGATGGATTGAATAGTACGGAGGTCGTAGAGATATTTAAAGTAAAAATCATGCGACAAAAAGTGGTATTTAAAAAAAAACTTGTAAAATTCTTGCAGCTTTGACTCCCTATATCTCCGTAACTAGAAGGTTCCCAGGTATGGTGTAGAACAAAAAAATGATCAGAATGACGAGGAGAACAAGTGCCTTTCGTATTCGTTAAGAGGTGTTTTACACCCTTTATTTATGAACACAATTTAAATAATCAAAAAATGTTGTGGTCTTTAGGTAAATGCATGCTCCTCCTTGATTAGATTAAAATCAAACAATCAGAGCTGTCTGTGGGAATTGAACCACGTTGGATTTAGTTTACAGTTATCTGTGAATATACTAGTTAAAAAATACGAGTGCATACAGGTTGATTGGTAATTGGGTGAAGGCCTTGAAATGGGTGATACTAGAGCTCATTTGCAACAAATTTAACCCAACAACTAGGGGTCCTATCTGAGTGGTTTCGGAGTAATTGGAAATTATCCTCCTCTCGACCATAAACATATATATAGATAATTGTGACATATCGTCGTCGCTCAGAGCGTTGATATGATACTTTTCATAAAGCGCAAACACGATTGAATATTTCCAAAACCAATTTATTAAAAATAAACCAAAACTTCGGTTTAACAGAGTCAATAAGTTCATAATATGTAAAAAATAACCCCGGTTTTTCAGGGCAGATTACTCAAAATAAATGTATGACACTTAATGTGCAAATTGCCAGAACATTGCCAGAACTTTAGTTTTTCTCGAGTGTGAAACAATTTGTGGTCATTTGCAATTGGAACCAAAGCATAAAGACAACCAGTCAACCTGCCGGCCCTATCCCGTTAAACGACGTTCAAACAGAAGAAAACTAATGTTCATTTATTTTGAGTAATCTGCCTACTTATAAAAGTATAGCTGATTAAGGATCTTAAATGGAGAATGGCGAAAATCAGAACTACTTATTGACGCCTGTATTTCAAAAAGAACGCGCATACAGACTCCCTAGAGCTGAAACTTGAATGTGTTATTATTTTCGTTATTATCATGATGTCTTCTATAAATTTTGTCGCTTTTCTATAAGCGTAATTAGATATAGTCCAATACCAAAACGCTAATATTCCAAAAACATAAATAATGTATCATCTACATACCAAAAAGCGTAAGTACATAAACACACTTACCTTCCGATGAAACCCGATGATTATACGATATGTAGGTACCTACGTCTTCCGCCTTCGTTCACTCTTGTCAAGCTTCGGCGAAAGGGGGGGAGGATGGGGGTAAATAAAACGAAACACTTTTCCTATTGTTTATTGAACGTGGTTACCTTTCCGTCTACATACCTATATACAGTTATTATATACTGATGTTTGCCTTGCTTCCTCTGCTGTTTTATTGTAGATATCTTTATCCGGGAACGTTTTTATTGGTAAAGGTGGTTCGAATCGAAGTTTATTTGGAAACCTTGGTATTTATTAAAGCCTTTTTAGAGGGTCGGAATTCACTTAATAAGTAGTCTAGTCTTGAAACCTTAGTGTTAGTTCACACCGAGACCCGACCCGCCCCGTGGCGCGACGGTACGGGAAGTGATTTCGCGTGACGCATCTCAATGAAATATGTATAATTTCGTGAAGTAAATAAAGTTTAATTTTGAATCGCTCTATTAAAATGTGCGCGCAGCATCGCGTCTCGGTGTGAATTGACCTTTAGGGTCAATCCCCACTAAAAGAGCAGCGGCGCGCAGCGACCGTAAGAGCAAGTGACTGAGCGCGGCGCCGCAAGGGGCAGTGTGGCGCCGCGCGGGGCAGTGCGGCGCCGCGAGAGGCAGCGCAGCATCCCGAGGCGCCGCAATGAGCTTCCGCGTGGTAGCTTTGGAAACTAGTGTGCGATCTACTGGTCTAAATGGTCGCTCGCGCGCAGCCGCGAGTCTGTCAGCTGCACCGCGGTCGGCCGCACGTCAGCTAGCTGCGCCGCGATCAGCCGCGCGGCGCCTCTTTTGACTACTCGGTAGAAGGCTCGTGCAGCCTCGCGACGCCACGCTACCCCTCCTTTGCCTTCAAATGACTATGAACTTTTTATCACGTAGATAAGATTCAAAATAGTTTGTAATATTTTGCCTCAAAAAGACGCTGCCGGCCGCTGCTCTTTCAGTGGGAATTGACCCTAGGTCTGATCCGGTTTTATCATTATTGTGCTGTCAAATCTGATACTTACCTACTATTAGTTGGTGCGATTGCTACTGAAGTTGCAACTATAGGTCCATTGTCCACGATGCTAGTAAAAATAACGAACTAAAAACTAAAATTTCGAAAGTAAAAATGTAAGTCTTAACACTACGCGACTTACAACTCTTTATTAAATCGTTTGTAATTGGTTTGCATCGTGGACAAAGGGCCTAACTGTCGAATAATAACCCGTTTTCGCTAAAGTTGTGCCACGTGCTTATCGATTCGCTTAGTATTTATACTTCACCTTGTGAAGAACTTCAAATACAACTTGAAAGTGGCCTCCAAAACTTTGTTGGGGGCTTTTCCGTTAGAAGCCCTTTTGCAGATTTCTTGATATGGAACTTTATTGGTCACATTGTATGACGAAGCCTTGCTTCACTTACCTTCTTAGAAAAATAATCACGAGTACTTAGCACGTGCTCAGATACATTGAAAAAAAAATAGGGACAGTAGACAGTCTTAATTTTGTTGGTCTTTATTTGGCTCCTAGTTGTCAGATGAGAACGTTTTAAAAACCCAAGCTCTTTTTATCAGGGACTCACGAGGCAGCAATTTCTTAGCTTGCTTCTCAATTTTGAATTAAGAAACTTACGAGTAGAACTCTGTAAGATGTATCAGTGTGATTGGCAATAAGTGAGAGTCATATTTGCAGTTCTATCAATAGATGATAGACCACAATCACCTTTTTATTGTGCCTCCGAAATTGCATTTAGAAAAAGGAGTTTCGAAAAAGGACCAGCTCATTCTTTTTTCTTATTCTTTATTGCGCACAAAAAAAACAACAAATTTACATAATTATTAATGGCAATAATATAGCTTATGTACAAAGGCGAGCTTAACCCAGAGTTGGGTTCTTGGCTCATGAGCTTATCTACTAACCTTCTTGGGGAAAGAGAAGGAAAAAGAAAAAGTTTGAAGGTCTCCTCCTTCACAACTCCCGTGGAGCATCTTATTGCAGTTATATAGGCCCGTCTTTACTCACCTTTTCATTGCAGTATCCAAGTGCGCATTTAAAAAAAGAACTACCGTTTCATAGACATCACTTCATCATCTACTAACCTCCTTGCGGAAAGAACTGCGAATAAATAAGTTTGAAGGTTTCCTCCTTCACGACTCCCGTGGGACACTCCGCCTTGAAGCCCCGGTACAGCCGCTTCAGCTCGGGTTCCGTGAATCGAGTCATCCGACGTAGTGCCGCTATCGAATCCGGCCGGTACCGCGGCAACTGTTCACCCAGCTCCTCGAGTTCCGAATCTGGAAATGTAATGGAAAATGTGAAGGTTAGATTGTGATGGACTGGGTTGACTGGTTTTCTGATGGCTTTGGGAATTGGGAGAGTTCGTGAGGTTACGTGAATAACGCTAGGGAGAGAAGAAAGGTGGGCCTTTTTAGCACAACTTTGTCATAAATGACGGGTGCTGTAGTGCTGCGAATTTGATCAGGTTTTCGTGTCATTTAATGCCACAGTATTTGTGCAACAAAAAAGCTAATCCGAAGAATTTCCTTCACCTAAGTAATCGGCTTTCATTCGGCTCCTACCAATCGTCAAACTTTGTTATGCATCTACTTACTGTAGCTGAATCATGTTCGGGTTGGCTACAATTTAACGTCACGATCTTGAGTGGGCAGGTATTACCTCGGGACCGTGTTATACAGATACGTACATTACGATTACGACGTCCATGAAACAACAATGAGTTCGTAGGCACGTGTATGTGAAATAATATCAGTGAATTGCTAAACCTTTTGAATTATGGCCTTCTCAGCTTCAAGGCTAGCCGTCAGGCATCTGAGACGGCGGGTACCACATCTTACATGGTTAAGACGATTTTAGCCACGTGTTTTGGGAAGGTCAGTAGGCGAATAATCTTGGAAATTAGACGGATTTTATGTACCTAACATCGTACTTTGTTCAAGATAATATCTTCTTACAAGTCGAATATTTGCCCCGAGGGAAGTCTAAACAAACTTAACATTTAAAAATCTACCTATTTGGATTCTTTTTGGAATTGCGTTTGTATTTCTGTAACAGGAGTTGCTCTGGCTGGGCTCATGCCCTGAGTACCTATTTGTTAAAGTTTGTCGCGTTGGTTTAGTGGTGGTTTAGTAATTACTTCAGCAGCCCGGCTACTGCTCTTTTCTATGTTCAGATCCGTAGATCGATTTCTAGATCGGTCAAATTATTTATTTGGATTTTTTTGTAGGTGAATTTTCTCAGTTTGCCTCTAATTGCATAAGCCTTGCTTAGCCTGGCACTAGATTGCGCTGTGTGTAATGTCCAGCGATATTTATTTAATTATTCACATGTGACATAAGTATAAATGTGACTGTAAACACAGAAGTGATGTTATTTTAGAAACAAAAGCGATCGAAACAAAACCAAATCACTATCTACAAGACATAACCTGAACAAATGAATCTTCGATCTCGGCAACTGCACTTACAATCTAACGGGTCGTCGCTTGCCTCATTCGCTAAGAGATGAATCTGATGAAAGCTTGTCTTGCCATCGTATCCGTGCCCTATCGGCAAACCCCGGGCTTTACAATGAAGGTTGAACAATGATGCCTCGTTTGTTTGTCGCTTATCAACTATCATTTATCGGGTCTGGATGTCATTGTGAGGAGGCTGAGAAATTGAATTTGTGTTTAGAAGCTGTATGATATCCGTTTTGATTAGGTGGGTGCTGACTAACACAAATTAAGTTAGAAAAATGGATTATTTACTCTTGCAAAACATTTATTCCTAGGTCTTTTATGTTTGCCTTTACACTCCTGCAATGATTTCATGAGCAAGCATACGCGTGTATGTGGGTATAAAAGGAGACCAAGGTAAAGTATTTAATGTATTCACCTAATAGCAACCAAAGGTATGGAGTTACTTTAGACATTGTTAATTCTAAAAGCTCAACTTTGAACGATTTGGTCCACAATATTTTAAAATAATTATAAAGGATAAGGAAAAGATGACCGAAATTATAAGCGACTGCTAAGTGCCCTTTGACATTAAAACCGGATTTAACGACGACAATAAGTATTGAGTAACAGTATTGAAGTAAATTAAAAATATACGACCGTTCGATGCAAAACAGAGGGATTTAAATCCCCAACTACTAATATGCAAATTGAATGTGTTAATCACTGGCAAAAGTTGGCAACAAAGGGAGAACTGCAGTAGTGCTCTGTATATCTCAGCAGTTTACAAAATGGGGAACTAAATAGAATGACGTGTATTGAATTTGACATTTATGACTGCTTTTTTACCTTAGAAACCAGTGCCACCTCCCGCTGACTTGTATTCTATAAGGCACACTGTATTTGAACGCCTTATGTAACTGATTCTTTAGTCAAAGAGCTAGTATACTTAGTTCGTGTTTAAGTGGCGTTTAGTTCTCTTTTGACGAACGACGATTGTGTTAGCCTTTCTTTGAGTGGGATGTGTTAAGATGTAGAGGCAACTGTGCATACCTAGTTTCTGTGACTTTGAGATTATAAGTGGCTTTCTCAAGGCCTTTTTAAATATCTAATCTTTTTGTTTTTATCTGTCTTGTTGTAAATAACAAATTAACAAACAAAACAAGCCAAGGACGTTGTAAAATATTGAGCGAACTCGTAAAATTATATTTTTGAGGCATAAATTAGGTAGGTATAGTCTCGTAAAAGTCGAAGTAAATTGGGTAGGCACGTAAACTTAAGCTGAAAAGAGGCGCTTTTGATCTACTTTCGAATATTAAAACAGAAAAAGGGACAACCAATCAAAATCAACAATTCAATAACATCTCATTAAGAAGAGGAATCGAACCAAACGGAAAGCTTTGTTTCACATTTAGTAGGTAATCAATGTATTTTGAAAATAGCATTTTTAATGTTTGCATGCCAATTTTATGGTGAAAAGTACTACATATTATTTTTACCATCTTTTGTACCACATTTATTGCAAATAATTAATTTTGACTTTGACTCGATCATTGCTTCCTCGTATACTTGTTCATAGACCTCTTCAGCTTTTGGAATATTTCCAGATGTTTCTTACACCAGATGTGCATGAAGTTGAAATACTTATAAACACTGAAAGTTCTAGTTAACATATTATCTACGCAGTTCTCTTTGCGAACTAATTAGTTCTTACGTAAAAGGATCTCAACTTCTTGTGCCTCGTTTAGAATGTTAGTCTGGACTAGTTTCGACGAATGAAGTCCGGCCAATTACTCTTTGAGGACCGTTTTAGCGGAGCCAGTGAGTAAAGTATTCCTAATGTCAGGCGTTATAGTACTTTTTTTGTCTATGCAAGGTATATAAGAACATTTTTATAAATCATTAGCTGACCCACGCAACTTCGTCTGCGTCACATAAGAGGGAAAAACCTATCTACTACTACCTACCTACTACTACCCACCTACTACTACCTACCTACTACCTACCACTTACCTACTACTACCTACCTACTACTACATTTATTTTTTCATAAGAACCTTCTCTTGTCAATAACAAACACAACAAAAAAATAAATAAGTAGTGAAATCGGTCCAGGCGTTGTTGAGTATAGAAGATAATTGCCTAACTAATTTCTAATTTATGTATCTCTATACTTACCTTGAAAGTATCAAATTAAAAAGAAAATCGAAATTAGATGTTTGTTAGTCTATTATTATGTAGACGAACGGATACTACATCCAGGAGATGTTTTAAACATTAACTTCAATTAAACTTCAAACAAAGTAAAACTAAGTAACTGAAACTCATTGAAGATTCATAACTAATTTTCTTGTCTAACATCTGCGTCTAACTTTCCACCACGTACAATGAAATTCGTCAGCGGGAATCTGTCTGTAATCGGTGTGTCTTAAGACTAATTGCCGGGCCCCTAATTCATCTGGAATTCGCATTCCGTTCCTCTTGCAATTAGGGACGAAACGAGCAATTTATTGCGATCCTTGTGGTCCCGTTCCATGGCGTGCGTTGTGAACGCACTGTGGATGATTAAAGCCTATTTTAATGATGTGTGTGAATCATTAATGCGTTGTGAAAAGTGCATATCATGTCTACGTGGCATTAGTACTTATCTGCGAAAACGAAGCATTTGGTTTATTTTTTCCGGGAATCATGAAGCATAAGCTTGTGAACGCTACAGATTTTATTGAAGCTAAGTATTTCAATAAAAAAACTCGTTTTTCTTTGCCGTTTATAATAAAAAAAACTCTTTCGTTTTCGCCTTTCAAATCTAAAACTTGTTTGATGAACGACGCAAAGTTGTGAAACTCGTTTAATAATTGACAGATTTTAAATTAAAATCAACTCAAAAGTAATTTTAAATTGAGAACTTAAGATATTCACGTAGATATCTATGAAAACTGAGACCCAAAAGTTTGAATAAAACCTTTTTTTGTGTTAAAACATTGTCACAAATTCACAATGTGGTAGGTTTTTTAAAACTGGATTTATTTTGATGGACATTTTTGATAATTGCTGAATCTATGCATTGTTCTCGTTCTGTCATTTGCGGTATTCAACCGTGGTAGGTACCTACGTGACGTCTCATGCAGCTATATTGTGGTGAAGATATTGGTTCAGTTACAAATATCTGTATAGTTTATATAGGTATATAATATCTGCATAGATATTGAAATATTAGTTTACTGGAATGTTTCGATCGGTCTAGTGTCTTGTCAACTGTGTTCTCTTGCGTGGCAATTTGGCAAGAACGAAGTCATACTATAGGTACATAGGTATAAGTATTTTGATTACCTGTGGTACCGTAGATGTTTTCTGATATAATACATAAGTACAATAAATATGAGTGAATGAATTCATCTCTTAAAAGAGTTCCTACAATGTACATAACAAGAAATCACTAAAAGCTTCTAAATTATGCTACCCTTAACATAATATGAATAATCATATACGGAGTAGGTACCTACATAGGCTCATACATGTTAATGTAAACAAGCTCCAAACTCCAAAGGAAGATATAATACCCATGTACCTAATGATGACTTTGTAACATCAACGGATTTTAACTTTGATGTCGAATACAACGTCAAAAACGTATTATACAGTGTATCTTCCTTAGCGTTTCCGTTGTTCCTTTCCTTATATCTATTCAAGAAAGATCTATTTAGCAGAAAAACTCTGGCTGTTTAAAAAAAAACAAAAGCCGTTTACTTCTGGAAACACCAGTGTTTATTCTGTAGCGACACTACAAAAAGTACTGTAGCAACATAGGACAAACCGTATAACAGCGCCATCTATAACACAAATGAAGAACTAACTTCAATCTCCAAAATTGCGCAGTTAAATTTATTTCGGCGGCTATCGGGCAATAGCCCACCAGACAACACCAGTCTGGTCGGAGTATTCTCTCTTTTTTGTGGGGGATTCATATCCATTTATTCCTGTTTCTTCAAGTGTTTTGGTCGTCAGCGGCTAACCGAGTTTTCTCCATGCCTCGGAAGCTGTTGGTCCCGGCTGTCATTTGTCCATCTTTCAGCAGTCGTTACAGGTAGTCAGTGGCCCAAAAAGTCTGACAGCCAGTCTTACCAAGGGGTATCGTATTACCCAGTATTAACTGGGTTGTGGAGGTCAGATTGACAGTCGCTCCATGTAAAATATTGGTATTCAGCTGCATCCGGTTAGACTGGAAGCCGACCCTAACGTAGTTGGGAAAAGACTAGGCATATGATGATGAGACTATTGTGTTGTTTTCGGGATAAAAATAAGAGATCAATAGCCTACAATAATAAACATAATGTATTGTTGTATTAACTTTGAATTTGCGAAAACTTTAGATAATAGCTACCTGTGGGCGACAGATCCAAATTACGATACCGAGATTTACTATCTACAGAGAGAAAATTATGAATATGTTCTAAAAGTGTTACCTATTGACTTCGGCCGTTCAGTTTAAAATAAATAAATAAAATTCTATGATGATAGTTACAAAGAAAATTATGAAACGTTCCACAGGAGCTCATTCCTAATTAAAAACCCCCTCTTTTAGCGTTGTTTGCGGTGAGATCTGGTTTTCAACCGATTACGGCGAAACAAAAAAGGAGGGTTATGATTTTTACCCTTCCAAAGAGCTTTTTAAACGCACTGTTTCGGCGCCGCAACTGCAGCGGCGCGACACGAAACGTCTGAATTGAAAGCGCCTAAAAGCAACAAAAGAAACCAAGCAATAGTCATAAAAACAAAAAGCAATCGCTTCATCTCCTGTCCCAAACCAACAACGAGTCACATTACTGTTTGTGATTAGAATATTAAATTAAGCAAACAGGACGGACAGAATCTAAAATTAGGCAATTTTCCAGCGGTCCAACGAATCCTGTCCCGCTAACGAAATTTAATTTTACACCTATTTCTATTAAAGGTGCCATCCCGAACCTTTGGATATCGGATTAGGAAACGGAATTTTAATTCAGGCTTTACCTATTCAAAGTTATTTAGCTAAGTATTTCAATATTGAGGGAACAAAATCGACCTTTGTGGAAGGTCAGGGTAGGTACTGTTTGTTATTTAGGTCCCTACCTGCATCAGTAAAACTTCTTCGATTAAAATCATGACTTAGTACTATCGACTTAGTTATTAAGTCCAAGAAGATGACTTAATTATTTGTTTTGGTTCGATGTGCGATCTGTTACCGTGAACAAGAGCAGATGTAAATATAACATAACATCGCGCTTGTAATACCCGAAGGTTAAGCAGACGTGTAATCTTATAGCACCCCCTCATTTCACCAGTTATGTTTTAAGTACCATGTAATAGCAGACGTGCCTATTGTCATCAATCGGGACCAAATCCAGACTACGTGGTCGTTACTGAGAAATTCGTGATGAAAAACCCAATAACACTTTTCCCACGTTCTCGTGTTTACGATAAGCATGTCCGTGAGCAAGACCTTGCTTACACTTAATATGTATTCGGAGACATGGTTTTCAATCGTAAAAGTCTAAAGTTAAACTTGTCGTACAACCTACAAAGCCATGTTACAGTTTCTCATTCACTCGATGCAGGTAAAGTTCTGAGCATTAACATAGCGTGCGTGGGTGCAGCCCAACTTATGAGCTCTTAGTATAATGAAACACGGTTCACGTTTCTAATTGCGCATAATACATATATGAGCTTCAGGCAACGCCTATAAGCTTCATTGAAAACCCTGAAGTAGTTACTCAATAAAAGTTAGGTTTACGGTAGATTTGTAGGTACCTTAGTTTTTCCTCTAAACATATGAGATATTTGCATCGAAACCATACCACCATCCGACTATGTCAAGTAACCGCATAAATCTTCCAAACTGACTCATATATCTCGATGATACAACGGATTATAGTTCCGAGGAATCGTAAAAATATGCGTAAGGAACACGACGAAATTGAACGGCGGCAATCTGTGGGTTCTGTGGTTTCATATGCTTCGATATTATCAGACCTAGCGTTGGGAACTCCGGATTATGTCGCGGATACGTGCGTAGCGTGCCAACCGCCATCATGAATATCAACAACCTACGTTTGACACTTCAGATGCCGTGAAAATGCTCGTAAATGACTTGCGTTACTTGCTGCCGCGGGCGACCGCACTTCCTAAATTATGAACTTACTATAAATTTTATGTGAGATGCGTCAGGGCGTAGGAAAAATGAAAATATGTGGGTTTTTGTTAGGCTGTGTGGAAAGGGTTTTCTTGTTCACGATTTTTTCGGTGTGAGAAATCGGCAACAAGGAGAAGTTACCCACAAATCGTTGTATCATCAGTACCTAACATAAGTTACAAAAAAATCGTATGAATTGAAGAATTGTATTGTGAGCGACAAGCATGCTTCGGCACAACATCCAAAACTCGTTTACTACTAAAACATTCAGTATATCACCAGCTACAAGAATTTCCCTCGAAGATTACAAGTTAATATGGCTTTATTAAAAAAAAAAAAACTTAGGAAACATCCAACTTTGCAGCTATAGTTAGGCCAAAAATGTATTTTTTCCCCACAAACATTTCGCAAGGGAGCTAGGAATTTCCATCGATTGCGAAACTGTGTACCCACCTGTGTTTTTGTTTTATCAGAGCGGATTTTTCGAATACTGAGCGTCCAAGCCCACCTTGTATCCAACGGCTACCGCATTGCGTCTCATTATTGAGGGAGGGTATTTTAATTCTCGGAAAGAGCAGTTTGCGGTTACAAACGATGGAGTTGGCAAAAGTCAGGTGTTTGCTATCGGTACCAAGTTAGGGCCTATCAGTGTTTCGGAGCGCTGTGAAATATTACGAGAAGGCGCGATTGTGAAAGTTTCGGGTACTCGAGCCTGCTCTCAATTGATTCTCAAATCTTTCCCGGCAGCAATTTTAATATAAAATGTGAATTCTGCTTCGAGCTTACTCCATTTGTTATTTTAGTCAAGTAGACTCTCGTTGTTGTTGTTAAAATTACAATATCAGTGTTATTACAATTGAATTTGCGATAGCAAAACAAATTGCTTTTACAGTTTTTTAAATACAGACGGCGTATCTATATTGTTTGAACTGAAAACATTTTCCACCCACGGAATAATTATTTGAAGCGTAAGTGAACCGAACCGAATGAAATATTACTCAGAATTTATATACCTCGCCATTTAAGCGCTGAAGGGCGAGTTTCTTAGATTAAATGATAACAACCCCGAAATAGATCAATTGAAGATCCCATAAATATCTGTCGGGCCCAACCCTACGAATTTAGTCTATCGTAAAGGAATAGTGAAATGAAATGGGTCAGTTTAGAAGGCGAATGTTCCTTGGGGAATTAAATGCATTGTTATACTATTAGAGAACGGTTATATTACATTGTTCTAACAAGATTGATTGTTCTGTTTGAAAAGAGCTATTTGTAAATGTTTGTGTTTATAATTTTGTATCTGTTTTGTATCAAGAATCTATTCAGGTACCTTTATTATGAACTTGCAGCTATTATCAGAAATCTGCTAGTTTCTGGAGACTACACTGATATTCGATTCAACTGATTAATCATGAAAATGTTGTCTTCAGACTTTATTTAGCAGATTCGATCTGCTATAATCATTTTTAAATGAGGGTTTAGTTTGTGTCCATTTTGACCTACAACAACTTAAGGACACAATCAATTTGTTGAATTAATGTACAGGTATATATTTCCAAGCGCAATATTACTAACGTGGAATTAATTTTGTCGATTAATCATGCAAATATTCCACAATCGCACAGCACCAGAGCTAAAGAGAATAATTAACTATTTATAGTCTGTGGTTAATTCATCTTGACGTTTTAAATCTTAGTGAATAATGTCTCTGATTTGATCTCGACGTGTCGCCGTCGCTTGGATTGTGCAAAGTTTTCGCACCATTTTTCAAGGGTTTTTATAGATTTCCCGCGCTTTTATCGAGCGATTGAGTTAAAACGTCTTTTCGGCTAGATTTATGGATGTCTTATTCTTATTCTATAACACTCGATGAAAACATAACTTATGAATAAATGGATTTTCATTGTAATGATTTTGTAAAGTTTTATTTTTACCGGGCCTTCACTGTTCAGAAGATTTTTATTGCGTTTTATTTTAAGATTCACTTTCTTGTTCATTGTTTGCTAATTGAACTTGGTAAAGTATAATCCTATCAACATTGTACTGAAAGGAAATACAAATTGAGTAATGATATTGCTAAGTTCATGCCATTAACTTATAAGGCTGAAGTTCGCGAGTGTAATTACATCACTAGAGAATTCTATTTGCATCGTATTTCTGTGTATGTTATCTTTGTCCAGACAACGAATTCAATTGACTTAAAAATACAGCACAAAACATGTTTCAAAGTTCGATTCCGTTTACCGGACTTAAACGCTTCCACATAAAACCTGTCTGGATAATTTACTAGCAGGCTACGACACTGTCCAGTGAGAACAAAGCCGGCTTTGTCACCACACGGCAAGAAACGTGATAGATAGAGAACAAACAGTCCAAGGAAATTGCTTTTGCTTGGCGTAGAACGGAAATTTTGCACAGTGGGCGCATGTGGACGCGAGCCAGGCGCAATTGTTACGAACTGTAGAAATACCTACGTCGAAAGGTTTTCATATGTCGTTATGAGAATTTCCATTTATCATTCAAGTTGGCAGTGAGCCTATTATGCTGTGGTACTTAATAAGCTTTGCGACAATATGATAAGTTGGATCTAAGTGAGTTGTTAGTGAATTTCTGGCAATATATTCTGAAGATTTTGGGGCTTTATTTGAAGTAGTGGGTAAATGTTTGATGTAAAATATGTGAAGGTACTTCAATGTTTGTTCAACCTACTTGGGGTAGTGAATTTTAACCTTGCAGCTGTTCGTCTGACACTTTTACCATGCATGTGCTTCCCGCATTGTCCATGCCAATGCCAGGGGTCTGCCCAGATTGGGAGAAGTCATTTGATGAATTCCCATTCCAAAAAATAAATAAAAAAAGGGGTTCTAAAATCGCCGCTTTAGCAGAATCGTAAATTAATCACGTTAAAAAAAAAAAAACTTGAAATGGTCTTTGTTACTATTGTCATAAAGTCCATTTTAAGAATTTTAAATTTTCGTGATTCATTTTATAGAACAACATTTTGAAATTCTTAAAATGGACTTTATTTTAATGTTCACAAAGACCATTTTAAGTTTTTTTTCTTACGTGATTCATTTACGATTCTGCTAAAGCGGCCATTTTAGACCCCCAGATAAGACTAAGTCATGTTTCCAAAACATATCTTATTTACGGGTTCATATCATTTATCATCCCTATCGTTTCCTACGCAAAGATAGGTAGTAGACGTGTGAAGTAGCAAATCTAAGTGCAGTGGCGATGGCGTGGAGATTGCATTCACGCCGATACGTTTGCCTGAGCCGATTATCCGAAATTGAGATTTGGACGAAATTCAATTTCGACGCAGTCTTTCGCGATCAATCCAGTCTAGGAAGTTTGGGACTTCGACCACATCGCTTTTCCACTGCAGCGCTGCAGCGGTGGATTTGGAAACACTTAACTGATGGCTTAGATGACGTCTCTTGCTAGAAGTTATAATTGTGTACTGTTGCTGAATCCGCTTCAAGCTTAGGTGCTTGTTAGTACTTTGGACTTTAGTTGTGGTTTAAGGGCTAGCTGTTCGTTAAAGACTTTGACAGTCCGAAACTCGTCATTGATCTACATCGAAACGGAATATCTGAACGCCATTCGTATTATTTCTAGGAACTGTGGTTTGACACGCTGAGTGGCCTTGAGTTTATTGCTGTTTTATTATGTATTTACCTTCAATAAAATACAATATTAGTTGCCTGCTATACCATGTCTAACCGTGTGTTTGCCGTGCACTTATTTCTTTTTCATGGAGGTACGCATACCTACCAACAATCCCTGGCCAAACAAACCACAATCAACCTTCCCATTATGAAGAAAAACTAGCGTCAAAATGCTACATAATGCCTATTAATTTATAATAATAATAATAATAATAATAATTTATTTTATAAAAAGGAGATTGTAGTACATGAGGCATACACAGAGTTATACATATAGGTTTGTACAATGTCAATCACAATCTGGTGGGTGAAGTTCTGCTTTCCTAGCTAGGTTATAAAATAACCTGTATTAAGGATTAACAGTTCCCATCCCTTACAAAAGTTACATAAACTAGTACAATATTATTTTTTATACTACAATTTTTTTTTGTAATTGAATAAGCAAGCATGTTTGTGTGCGTGTGTGTGTGTGTGTGTGTGTGTGTGTACGAGTGTATGTGATGGAGTGAAAGAGAGTGAGGTATTATTTGATCAGTCACTGTCATTAACACCTAATGAGATAATATTCTGTTTCGTCATAGTTTTTATTTTGAAGAAATGAACGCAGAATCGTTTTACACTTGAAGTTAGATAGTCCATAGATCAGGCAGATTTTGTTAAATTTATTATACAGAGTCGGGCCTAAGCAGAATCTACGAGCAAATAATGTGCGAACTTGTGGAAGAGTGCAAATTAAGTCTTTCCTACGCTTAGTTACTGTTTTATAAGGGGTTTTGCGGTGCTGTAGAAGAACTGTTTGAAGGATGAAGTGTTGTCGAACGTTAAGAACATTACAACTACTATATAACAGATCAGTAGGGAACATGAAGGGTCTTGAAGTAGCTACTTTCAGCACCGCTCTGTGTGCAATCTCGAGTGGTTTAAGTATAGTTTTCGCAGCACCACCCCAGCATGTGATACAGTATGTAACAATAGATAAACATAGGGAAAAATAAACTACACGTATAACATCTGGGTTCGCGATGCTTCGGAGGGTTTTAAATATATAGATTAACTTGCGGACTCTACTGGTAAGTTGGTTAATTTGAATTTTGAAATTAAGATTTTTATCTATATATACTCCTAAATACTTGACATGATCGACTACGTTTAGGGATGGGCAGAGGCAAGAGGCATTTTCTTGTAAACACCTGCATTTGTGGGCTTTAATAGAGATAGGAAATCTTGGCTGGGTGGCGGGACTTATTGAATAGGT
Source organism: Xestia c-nigrum (assembly GCA_916618015.1). Lineage (NCBI taxonomy): Eukaryota > Metazoa > Arthropoda > Insecta > Lepidoptera > Noctuidae > Xestia > Xestia c-nigrum. Next base: position 6,961,772 of record OU745256.1, read on the forward strand.
GATAATGTTAGTTTTGGAGGTGTTGAGTGTTAGTGAGTGAGAATAGAGCCAATTTAGGGTTTTGTTGAAGCCAGACTGTGCAATTTGCTCAAGTTCCGACCAGGTGTCAGCAACAAAGGTTATAGCAGTATCATCTGCAAAAGTTACTATCTTAGCATTCATAATGTTGACGTTACATAGGTCGTTTATAAAAACTAAAAAAAGTGTCGGACCCAATATGCTTCCCTGGGGTACTCCGTAATAGATTGGGAGCTCTTCGCTTTTATGGGCATCTATACTGACCATTTGAGCGCGATCCGAGAGATAGTGGCGGAAAAGATCCAATTGCAAGCCCCTGACACCAACCCTTTCAAGTTTTTGTAAGAGCATAGAAATTGGAACGGTGTCAAAGGCTTTGGCAAGATCTATAAACACAGTTAAAACCCTTTTGTTTTTGTCTAAATTATGCACTATATTGCTAAGCAAATCGTTTACTGCATCTGTGGTGGATTTACCTTTGCGAAAACCAAATTGCTGCGAAGATATTAGATTATTATGTTCAAGGTAATTAATTAGTCTATTATTGATCAGGCGTTCGAGAACTTTAGACATGGCACTCAGAACGGCTATTGGGCGATAATTACTGGGCACCTTCACGTCACCTCCCTTGAAGACAGGGTGAATTATTGCCTTTTTAAAGGATGTAGGGAAGATACCAGTATCGAAGCAAATGTTAAAAATATAGCTTAGGATAGGTGCCAGGGTACTTGCGTATCTTTTTAGAAAGTAGGGTGTTATGCAATCCCAGCCAGTAGCCGCATTAGACCGTAACGATTTAATCACAGTAATAATTTCTTCGGGATCTACACGGTCTAGGACAAATGAAGAAGCCGTTGAGGGATTTTGTATATCTTGTGGCAGGCCCAATTCTTGATTGCCGTTATCGTTTATGATGTCGTTGGCAAGCTTTTTGCCAATATTAACAAAATATGAATTAACTTTATCACATGATTGTTTAGATGAGAGTGACAATGAAAGTAATTGTGTAGCTGTGGTTTTGGTTTTAGTAGTGTTGGTGACACGTTTGATGGTATCCCATAAGGTTTTTGGGTTATTACCTGCCTTAGCTAACTCTTGAGTATCATACAGTCTTTTTGCTTTCTTTAGAATACTAACACAATGATTTCTGTATCTCCTATAGGTAATTTTAATTATGTCATTATCTGGAGAATTTGTTACTTTTTTATGAAGCGCGTCTCTATTCCTAATGCACCGCAATAAGCCGGGTGTAATCCAAGGCTTTAAAATCCTTTTTTTAGGGGGAACTTTTTTGATAGTCGTATTATCCGAAATGGCAGAACTGATGAGTTTTATGAGTTTTTCAGTAACTATATTAGCGTCTCTTTCATCGTAAAGAGGCTCAAGGTCTAATTGTTTTATACTTTCATCAAGCCCCTCATAGTCTATCTTCGTAATTGTCGAGCAAGCTGCAATTTTCAAGTTTTGGTTTTGGATACATAATAAGGTGGAGAAATGATCGGTAATTGTGGAACTATAGACGAATGTAAGAGAGGGACACATTGTTCTTAGTATCGTGTGATCTAGACAGTTATCACCTCTGGTTGGAAGAACATGAGCAGGAAGATAACCATGAAAAGCAAGACAGTCCAGGTATTCGTGAGAACGCATGTCAGATGTGCTTGTTTTTATATCTAAATTTAAATCACCAGTTATTATTACAGATTTGAATGCGTGAAGCGAAGGGAGAACATTGTTGAGGGCAGCTATAAAACTACGTATGCAGTCAGCAGACGGTGAGCGATATATGCACACTATCGCTACCTCAGAACCAATTTTTATAATAAGACCAGAGGCTGATTGGTAAAGGTCTGGTTCTTCACAGGTAGCTATCAAGTTTGACTTGAGATATACCACAACACCATCACTCTGGTTTTTATGTTTTGAGGTCTTAAAAATATTATAGTTTTGCATGATTGGAATGTTATAGTTACTAGCACAAGGAAGCCAGCATTCGGTTAGAACGACCAAATCGCAGTCAAAAGAAATGCGGTGTAAAAGCGTTTGAAGACTTAAAAAGTTACGAGTAATAGATCGAATATTTTGTGATAAAACTTTTATATACTTGTGCGGATGCAATAGTATAGAATGAGTATCTTCAGGTGTACATGTGTGGGTTGTTGACATAGAGAGCTGGTCAATATTTTCAATTATTTGGTTAATGTCATCAGCCATTGAAATGTTTTAAATACGGGCAAAACTGTGGTGATAGTGAGAGTAATTAGTATTCCATAGAGTAACAAATTTAATTGTGACTGCATTAAGATATAATTCTGTATGTTTATATTATTTCGGTAAGCCAAGTTAGTGAATAGACACCGTGTATGGCCACAGAGTGGTCTATCAGACCAATTTTTGAAATGATTGAGTGATTGTAAGAGTGTTAGGTGTGTAGTAGGGTATTGTGCATGAGTTGTAAAGGTGATGTAGTGATGTGTTCGTGAGTTGTATTTCAGTATATAAGGTAAACATGTAATAGTAATGTGTAATTTAAAAAACAAAAACAAAGGTACAGAAATGAAATTTAAAAACAGCGAGCCCGAACAAAAATAATGGTAAATGAACTTATAGTTACGTAGTCATGCATTGTTGGTTAAGGGCAGCTGCTTCAGTTGATCTTCATTTTTAACCACGATGGATTGGCTATCAGAGTCTTTCTTGAGAAACACACGACCGTTCGATGTCCAGCAGTAGCTGAATTGATGTGACTTAGCATATAATCTTGTTAAGTAAAACAGCCGTTTAGACAGTGGGGTCAGCTGTTCCGCAATGTAAATAGGTGTTTTTTGTGCAGCGCTGAAGTTAAGGTGGGCGGAGTTTAGTTTATTACTGGCATTCAATTTGTTGTAGTTTTTGACGGCAGTAAGGAACTTGGTTTTCTCAAGAGTGTTTGAAAATTCAACTAATAAATTTGATGTCAGAGCTTCCTTTTTAGACGGTTGTCGGGTTATATCACGAATACTGGTTGGCTCCATGTCAGCTTCCAATTGTTTAGACAAGTGCATCAAAGTCTCGGACAACATTATCTTTGTCTCATGATTTCTTTTAGGGACATTGCGTATTTCTATGGAAGTTTTGACGAGGTTACGATCTAAAGATTCTATCTTTTCCTCTAACGTAGATAGCTTGATCGCCATAGAGCTACGTTCTTTTTCAAGATTCTTTACTTTAACCTCAACAGACTGCAACTGATCTGAAATAAGAGTCATTGTTTTCTCGAGTTCATTATTGGTAGCCTTAATCTCGGTGTAGTGATTCTTTATCTCAATAAAGTGGTTCTCTAACTTATCTAGTCGGGAATTTTGGGCAGTCATCATATCATCAAGCATCTTCTTGATCTCGTTTTTAAATGCATCTAATTCTTCTCCAGTATCCCCACCTGATAGGCACCTGCGTTTGGCTCGCTGTGTTATATTTCCTTGCATGTTGGTGTCTCCGTAGTATAATTTTTGGATATCAGATTCAGACCGGGACGGGTATTGATTGGGCGGTGTTTTTGGTGGTGTTTTATACATTGTTTGTTCCGCACACAATATTTGTTTACTCAAAATTAGTTTGTACCACACAAAATAGCGCCCGCTAATCACTGTCGCTCATGAATTGTGGCAAGCGGTGAGTATGTCCCAGCGTTTGGCTGTGTGCGTCGCGTAGTCGCTGATCACGTGCGGGTGCGCTGCTTGACTCCGCCCGGCTATTGCTTTCTCCCGAGTTGCTCTCCTTGTCACTCGTGCACGTTACGTTTGCGTTCACTACTTCGTATTTATGCGCGCCTGGTACTTATACGAATTTAATTTAGCGTTTATTTCCAAAGATATAGTATTTAAATTAAATTTAGAATAAAAATAAACTTGTACGGGAGGCACGTCTACTCGCTTTCGCGGTCCAGAGGGAAGGGGAATTTACTAGCACAGCTTCACAAGAAATGAGGGTAGGAAAAAGCCGAGAAAGTAGGTGTTAATTACTAATTACACACAGGGCTGTCACCAGCAGAGTGTGTGTTTTGTGGCGAAGTAAATAAGCTTTAGGCTAGAATACTCTCTCGGGCGACCCTGTTTAATGAAACGGGAATATATTCTCCTCAGATTGTTTTGTAAGCGAGTATTGTAGAACGGATTTTTTGGGGGAAGTTTGATGAAGATTGAAGCGTAATGTTTCTGTTGTTTTTTTATGAAAACGAGAGCTATTTTCCGCCATTCCTCATTTTCAACCGACTTCCAAAAAGAGGAGGTTCTCAATTCGTCTGTATTTTTTTTTTTTTTTTTTTTTTTTTTTTTTTTTGTGTTTGTTACCTCAGAACTTTCGACTGGGTGAACCGATTTTGATGGTTCTTTTTTTGTTTGAAAGCTGGTGCTTCCCGTTTGGTCCCATTTTAATTTGCTGAAGATCTGATGCTGATCTTCGGAGATATACAACGGAACTCTTCAAAAATACACAGCAAATCTGCAGTAATTGCTACAATCGCTTGTAGGATCATTGTTTATACTATTTCATGACGTAACATCACGCCTGTATGCTCTGAGGGGGTACGCACATGTGTAAATACACCCAGATTTCGAAAATTTTTGTTACCTCAGAACTTTCGACTGGGTGAACCGATTTTGATGGTTCTTCTTTTATTTAAAAGTTGGTGCTTCCTTTGTGGTCTCATAATCATCAAATCAGTATCTGATGATGGGATTCTGGGGAAATTGAGAGAATTCTCCACATTTTATTGGCACACTAGAAGCGATTTGGGTAGTTTTAGGAAGTGTACTTTCTCGAAGTGCTCCTATTTCAATTTGATGAAGATCTGATGAAGAACTTCGGAGATATGCAACGGAACTCCTCAATAAATGATAGCAAATGTACTGTGATTGCTGAAATCTCATATCTGTCTATTGTTTACACCAGTTCATAACCTACGACCACGCCGGTACGCTGTGAAGGGGTAAGCACATGTGAACAACTAAAAAGCGAAAAATAAAAACTTTTTTACAAAAAATAAAACCGACTTCAGAGAAAACAAAAAAGTGAAAAATAACTTCAGAAAAAACGCTTCAGAAGTCGGTGACAATAAAACGAAATCAATCAAACAAAGGTCACCGACTTCTGAAGCGTTTTTTCTGAAGTTATTTTTCACTTTTTTGTTTTCTCTGAAGTCGGTTTTATTTTTTGTAAAAAAGTTTTTAAGAGCTGCATTTCACAGTGTAGCTTTTAAAATGAAGAATTAGGAAACACGACCGTAAACTAAGATATTTATTAGTAATTCTCTGCCTACTTTCTTTTCTTTAAAACTGCGTTTCAAAGATTCATTGATTGATTGATTGGTTGATTGATTGGTTTTATGGAAACTATAAAACCAACTTTTTATTCGAATTTTGATGACCCTAAAACTTCAGCTATATTATATTTTCAGCATATCCAAGTCCCACCTGGCAGACCAAGGTATAAAACTCATTAAAAATTACTAATTCTCAAAGAAAACTTACACACAAGTTACAACGGAGCGGCAATATCCGTCTACGAAACAAAAAAACAAAAAGGTGCATGTACACTAATTATGGCGAATCTTTTATTCAGAGCAGTCCAGAGAAGACTGGGCGAACAGCATCCGACCGCAGGTTGCAAGGAAATCGGCTTGGACACGCGTTTCGCTGCAATATGCAAGAGGCTTTACTCATTTCGTTGAATAAAATTTTCATAATGTAACGTTGCTTTATTTTTGCGGATATTCTAGGAATTTTAACTTGGTTTTTGCGGTTTTTTTTTAAGAAAAAAAAAATGATTTGTGACCTGTTTATTACTGCACTTACTCTATTGGAGGCTAATGGTATCTTATGACTAAAGAAATCACTATTAATATTATAATAAATAACAATCAATAATAATAAAGAAAACACAAGATCAGATTTCAGATTGCAAAGTTAACAGGACACTTCGTTTAAGCATTTCTTCATTATAGTTGTCAATGGCATTTAATACTGCGGTACTGCCTTATTATGGCCTTATTGAAACAAACCAATTTGAAATGATACTTAGGAGAGAGGTCATTAAACACATTTTAGACTGCTGAAAACAGATTTCATTGCTCTGTAGCCTGGCTTTACTGAGCCGTAAAGTCACTAAGCAAGGACGTTGGTAACCACAGAGTCAGTCGTTCCAGATTGTTATTGTACCTGTTGGGGTGGACTGTATTGAATTAAAGAGGTGGATACTTTAACACTTTTATTGTATATTAGAGATCGAAAATAGCTTATATTTGAAGCGGGGCACAAGAGTTTACACTGTTAAATGTTCCTGTTATATAAGGAATGTACATAACGTATTACGACGTGGGGAACGTGGGACTCATTTACTTATTAACTTGTTACGACACTAGGTAACTGATAAGAACTGTGAATCTACTTTATATCTGTGACAATCTGTCTGATATGGAGCTCTTCCTTGACTTCTTGAAGACTTCTCCTTGATTCACTGGTTGAATGAAGTTATTACTTGTTTCTATTTGTTCTTATTTGACTCGATTATCGATTAAATAATCGGTTCCCCTTACATAGATTATTACGCCATTGCAAGTTGTGGGGGCACTATTGCGTCTTTCTGGGACCTTTAATCAATCATAGCCCGTGAAAATGGACTTTCCCATTAGCTGATGCAATAGTTTAACTTATTGCGTAATATCTTCCTTTGGACAAGTACTGACTGTACACACCGGGACTTACAGCTTAATACGGCCGTTACTCCAAGTGCGTACGATGTGACTACGTTTGAGACAATTGAGCCTGGATCAGTGCCTACAGCCCAAGTAATGCCAAACCTAGCCCTACAGTAACTACCTAGTATCCTAGTTATCCTAGCCCTATAGTAATTACCTACCTAGCACCCTAATAAAAGTTATCCTAACGCCCTAGCCTACCATACAAACCACACCAAACGTAGGTTACGTTGGTTATGCGAGAGGGAAGTCTGTCACAAGGAGACCTACGGTAACAGACGGAGTTTGGGTAGGAAGAGGGTTTTGTGTACGTCGTGCAATGTACACAGGAAATGGTTTTCTCACTGCCGATCCCACAGACTCATAGGATCGATGATGGCTAAAGGTGTCCTGGCCACAGTAAGAGGAAGTAAGGAGATGAATCACACTCGACTCCAGCTTGATGACTATTTTATTACAATAATTAACTTAATTATATACAATTTTTATGGTAAATACACATTGATGCCTATTTGCATGTGTGTCGTGTGTGTATCGAGCCGATGAAGCAAAGATCTCAGTAGGCCACCTCTGAGTGCTGACGGTGTGCTGGTGTTGCCGGCGCGTGGACCGTATGTATGTCGCTCTTAATGCTGACGCTGTGATGCTGTTGTTGGCCCGTGTATCGATAGTATGTTCATGGTTGAACACTGACTTGACCAATATCCCCTCCACAAAAGCTGATGCAACATCGCAAATCATTGCGTAAGGCTTAAGGCCTTTTAGTATATAATAGTTCGGGGGTAGACAGACATAGAGGTCCCCGTTATTTTCCTAAAAACTACTTATACTAGGGTTACATTTTGTGAAGGGCTCGTCGTCCGTTACATCTCTCCCCCCGGCGTAGCCTGCGCAGCCTTCTCTTCCTTTTGTAGAACGACGAGCTTGCTGACCGGACGCTTGAAGACGCCGGTCCTTGTTCTCACGTCGACTACTCTGATGCCGCCGTCAGGTCCCGGGTAGATGTTCTCGACGACTCCCAGTGGCCACACGTTTCGTGGCAGGGTGCTGTCGGCGATGATGACGACGTCGCCGATCTCCGGCGGTTGGCGTTTGCTCTGCGGCTCGCCGCGGGGTACCAGTGTAGGGAGATACTCCCGCAGCCAGCGTCGCCAAAAGTGATCGGCAAGGGCCTGGCTGGCCCGCCAAGCACGTCGGTCGGCCTCGTCACAAGGCCCTGTTGAGGGTAGGCCCGTGGAGGATCCCAACAAAAAGTGGTTGGGGGTGAGGGCCTCCGGATCGGTGGGGTTCACGCTAACGTGAGTCAGAGGGCGTGCGTTGATGGCGAACTCCGCTTCGGTAAGCAGAGTCAGCAGCACCTCTTCAGCAGGCGCCCTTTCGCGCAGAGTTGCAGCGAGGGCAGTCTTTACGGAGCGTACCAGCCGTTCCCACGCACCGCCCTGATTGGGTGCGCCGGGAGGGATGAACCGCCACTCCATTCGGTGCAGTAGTCCCTCTTCTTGCAGTGCCGGTGCCCACTCCGCATAGGCCGCTCGCAGTTCTTGATCTGCTCCTCTGAAATTAGTTCCGTTATCGGAATACATGAGCCGCGGCCAGCCGCGGCGCGCAGCCATCCTTCTCAGCGCCATAATGGCTGAGTCTGTTGATAATGATGCGACGAGCTCGAGATGCACGGCGCGGGAGGTGAGGCACGTAAACAGTGCGCCCCATCGCTTCTCTCGGCGCCGGCCCACCTTGACCATCATGGGCCCGAAATAGTCCACACCACAGTTGGTGAACGGGCGATGGAAGGGGTCCAGGCGGGCGCGTGGCAGGTCTCCCGTGGCCGGCGGCTGCGGCGTTGCTCGCAGTCTCCGGCAGTACGCGCAGGCCTTTTCAATGGCTCGCACCGTGGGTCGCAAGTGGATGATCCAATAGCGCTGCCGTAAGTCGTTGGTAACTCGTTCCCTGTTGGCATGCCCAGCGGCGCAATGCTCGCGCATTACAATTAACTTACTCACTCGGTGGCGACCATCCAAAATGATAGGTCGCTTGGCCTCCACAGGCGCGCTAGAGGCTTCAATTCGTCCTCGCACGCGTAATAGGCCGTCGTCCAATACGGGGTCCAGTCTGTACAGCCGACTCGTCCTGGGGACGGGGCGAGCAGACTGGATTCTCTTCAACTCTTCGGGGAAGCTGTCCTGCTGTGCTTTCAGCAGGAGCTCCCTTTCGGCGCGTTCAATGTGCCGATGTTCGAGTCGAGGCGAGACGCGGCGGCACGCATCAATAAATGCGAGCACGCGCGCAGCAGCGCGTACCAGCGTCTCGTACTTGGAGAAGCGGGCAGGATCGGGCAGCCAGCTGTCTCGTTCAGGGGCCGGCGCAATGTGCAGGACCTCCTCTTCTTTTTCTTCCGACGCCGGCGTCCCGGGCCAGTCCTCCTCCAATAGACGGAGGAAACCCGGCCCGCGGAACCAGCGGTCGGTTGCGCAGATCGGCGCGTTGGTGAGTCGGGTAGCGTCGTCCGCCACGTTGTGCTCCGTGGGCACCCAGCGCCATTCTTCTTTGCTGGTGAGCTCGGCGATTTCTCCGAGTCTGTGCGCGACGAACGGCGTGTACCTCTTCATGTCGTGATGGATCCAGTGGATCACCGTAGAGGAGTCCGACCAATAAGTCGTACTGTTGACCTCGATACGGTGTTCCTTCTTGATGGTGTCGGCGAGTCGGGCTCCTATCACCGCTGCCTGCAGCTCCAGACGTGGTATTGTCTGGGCTCGCCGCGGTGCTACTTTTGCCTTGGCCGCGACCAGCACGACGTCGATGGTCCCATCCTTGTTTGTTGCTCTCCAGTATGCTACCGTCGCGTACGCTTGTTCGCTTGCGTCGCACAGCACGTGCAGTTCGATGCGCTGTGTTTTCTTCTTAAGGTAGCACCTGGGTAGCCGCAGTCTGTTTACTTCCTCTAATTGACCTAGCCAGGCCGCGAAGAGCTCGTTCTCTTCCTCCGGAATGGGCGTGTCCCACGTTGTTTGTAGGCGCCACAGGCTCTGGAGTACTATCTTCGCTCGTACTGTGAAGTGACTCAGCAGTCCTAGCGGGTCGTAGATGGACATCACTGCGCTCAGTGCCTCCCTCTTGGTGGGAGCACGAGTTCGTTCTCTTACTTCGGACGGCACTCGGTTCATGGATGTATTAAACCCGAGTTCGTCTCGTTCTGCGTTCCAGTACAGCCCGAGTATCTTGCTCTCAGGTTGCTCCCCTCCTAGTTGTGTCGGGGCGGTGGCGTGGAGTGTCTGGGGCACGTCGCGCAAAACCGTCGCGTCGCTGGAGCTCCAACCTCGTAGCGTGAAGCCGGCGGTCGCGTGCACCTTTCTAGTCTCATCAACTGTCTTCCACGCCTCCTCTGGATCGCTGTAACTTGCCACCAAGTCGTCCATGTAATGGTTCTTGGTTATGGCCTCTAAGGCCCTGGGATACTCTCTGCCGTGAAGCTCCGCGTTGTAATCCCGGACGTAATGAGCCATATACGGGGAACTGGCTGCTCCGAAGATCATGCTTCTCATCTTGTAGTGACGCGGGGCCGACGTCCTGTTTTGGTCTCTCCACAGGAACTGCTGAGCTGGTTGGTCTTGCTGCCTTATTCTCACCCGCAGGAACATCTCCTGTATGTCTGCGGTGACTGCCACTGCCCGCTCTCGGAACCGGAATACTATGCCCGGCAGGGACTGCAGTAGGTCTGGACCTTCCAGTAGCTCGTCGTTGAGACATTTTCCATAGCTCGTTGCCGCCGCGTCGAAGACTAATCGCTGTTTCCCAGGCTTGTTTGGGTTCTGTACGGCGAAGTGAGGCAGGTACCAGCAGACGGGGCTGTCCTTTTCTGTTCCGTCGCATGGCATCGCGTATCCTTTGTCCAACAGGTTCTTGACCTGTGTGGCGTACTGCACGGCAAAGTCCGGTGACGCATCCATTTTCTGTTCGATCTTCTTCAGTCGTCTCAGCGCTGCTCCGTAGCTTGGTGGCATGACCACGTTGTCAGTCCACCACGGCAGCCCCACCTCGTAGCCTTCGTCGATCTTCTTGATCGTCCTTTTCACGATGGTCGTCGCCCGCTGGTCCGCTTCGTTCACGCGGGGTCTCTTGGCGACGCCCAAGGCTTCTATTTTGAAGTGTGCTTCGACTAGATCGTGCAGTTGCTCGTCTCCTCTCCCGGTCTCGATGACGTGCAGTATGTCTTCTTTTTGCGTGATAACGCTTCGTGGTGCTGTTCCGTGCACCACCCATCCCAACTCCGTTCGTGAGGCGGCTGGCTGATCGCGGCCACCGACTCGTAGTTCCCTGGTCACTATGCACTCCCAATGGTCTGTGCCCACCAAGAGTCCTGGACGAGCTTGTTCGTAACAAACCTCCTCTCTGGGCAGGTCTCGCAGGTGCTTGTGATTCAGCAGGTTGTCTGGGATGGATTGTTGGTGGAGCCTCAAGTCCTTGATGGTCCTTGCTCGAAGCTCGTGTGACTGACCGTCTTTCCGGATGCTCCTAACCTGCACCCGTACCGCTCTGCTCTCCTGCACTTCCGAAGACATGTTCACGCCGCGTATGTGTAGCGGGCGTGGGGTCCCTTCAGCTCCTATTCTGGTCGCCAGGTCTTGATCAATGAGGGTGACGGTCGCTCCTTCATCGAACAATGCGTACGTCATTACCTCCCCCTGTGACCCGGTGACTATGATGGGGCACATCTTCAGCAGTACCTTCTTCTGGTCGGCCGCGAACTTGGTCGCCACCGACAGCACCGCTTCTTCCTTGCTGGGCTCTGCGGTAACCTTCACGGTCGTCACTTCTTCCTTGGTGCCTTCCCTCTCTTCGTGGAGGGAGGCGTGATGAGGCCGGCGGCATTGGCCTAAGCCGCACGGCTTCGCCTTACATCTATATCGCCCATGTTTACTTTCGACACATCTAAAACATATGCCGTTGGCTCTGACATACTCCCATCGCTTCTTGACGTCGCTCATCTCCTTGTATTTGGGACACTTATGTAATACGTGATCTTGTTTACAGTTAGGACACCGACCTTTTTCTTCTTGGCTCTCGACGGCTGTGTAGACGGGGGTAGCTCTCTTCTTTGCTGTCACTGGTTGTCTGGTTTCCTTCTTCTGGTTGGCGGGCGCGGCGCCAGTGGGCGGGGCGTAGGCGTATCGTAACGCCCTATCCGCTTCCCGCATCAGGAAACGAGACAGCATAACTATCTCCGGCTCCGTTTTGTCGTCGTTCTCGAAGGCGAAGTCGCACCATTTCGACTTCATATGTTGGCTCAACCTGTCCAGCACTTCGCCAGTCAGTACTGGGTTGTGTAGGTATCCTCCTCGGTCGACTGCTTTGATCACGCATACCGCGTTTTGCACCTTGATGGCGAAGTTGTTTAAGTCCGAGGCTGATGCCATGGGCTTCGTCATCTTCTTCATATCTTCGATGGCGCGAGCGATGAGTGCCTCTGGTCGTCCGAAGCATTGCTCGAGTGTCCTCATGATGGCCTCTGGATCAGTGGCAGTATGTAGGAGGCCGGAAACCGCCTCCCTTGCCTCTCCCTTGAGACAGCTCCTTAATCGCTGTATGTTCTCAGCAGGCGATATACTGTACATGTTGGTAGTGTCGTTCACGGCCGCCCTAAACGGCAGCCACTCGTTCACACTACCGGAGAACACCGGTAAATCCGTATGCCGTAATCGGGGTCTTGCCATCTTTTCTAAGGTCGTTGCCAAGTTATCGATGCTGTTCCTGTGTTTCGTCGATGCCGGCGACCTTCCCCGTGGCAAGTCGAATTTAATATGTCTTGGGTCCTCCCGGGGGGGGCCTTGGTCCCCCTCCCCCCGTGATCTGAGGGGGTTCGTTTGAAGCCATTCATCCACTTTACTGTGATGGCTTTCCTCCTGAGTGATGAGGGGCTCATCCTGCAGGCTGTCCTGTTCATCCTCTAGGACAGATACTTGGGCGGCTAATCTTCTCTTGACCAGGTCCTCATCCAGGTCGAGAGACTTCTTCCGGATGGCTGCAAGCTTCTCTGCTGCTTCCAATTCGGCTAGCCTTATGCGCGTTGTAATACTGTTGGTTGACCTTTGTGACTTCTGTGACCTCTGTGACCTATGTGACCTCACCGATTGGGTGGGTGACCTCGTCCTTTGTCCATGTTCTTCACTCAGAAGAAGTCCTGACGATGGTCCTGCTAAGGTCGTGTCTGCTGTCGTAAGGGGCGCGGTAGTTGGTCGTGAAGATATAATATTTTGCTCACTTGTCACTGCCGGTGACAAGGGTGGGTTTATTGAAATCCTCCGTAGTCTCTCTCTTCGAATCCGTTCCGCTTCCTGGCGTAGAACTGCCTCTCTATGCTCGTCTGCCCTCTCCTGCAGGGCCCGCCTCCGGTCCTCAGCTTCTGCAGCATCACCCTGGCTTCGGGTGACCACCATTGTCCGAGATGGTACGCTACAGGTTGACTTTAAGCGGGGAGAAAGATGCGCGACAGTCCTATCCTGTGGTTTTGGACTTCACCAGATTCGTCCACTACGACGTTCACTTAGCTGCACTTCAACGCTGTTATTATATCACGACTAGTCCTCTATTTACCGCGACGGCACTATTACATACTTGTGACGGCACTATATACTTGTGACGGCACTATAACTTACGACGGCCCTATGTACCATACGGCACTATATCTAGTCACGGCGGCAATACGTTATCAACGGGCGTGCGCTATGTTATATAACGCGCGCTTGTATATGACGCGTAACTATTTATTCACAACACGGTCACTTTTATATGTTTTATAACAATATATCCGTTAGTATTTCATTCCACAACGCGAATCGAGTCAATTTACTTTTTAATATTCACTTATGAGTCCCACTATTCTGCTTACCCCCTTTATTAACGCGCACTATGATTGCGATTTAATACACAGAATATCGCTTATGAATCCTGTTATTCTGCTTACCCTTTTTAAACGCGCACTTATGATCGCGATTTAATACAGAATATCGCTTATGAATCCTGTAATTCTGCTTACCCTTTTTTACCGCGCACTTATGATCGCGATTTTGGCACACAGAATATCACTTTTCCTATCACGGAACTTTATTTACGCACGATATATATAAAGTTAATTTCGTTCAGTACTTACAGTTTTATGTGCCCGCTTATAACACTTTATTACGCGCTATGTATTATACCGGCACTTTTCGCTATTTAACTGGATCTGAAGGACCAAATGTTGGGACTTCACTGCTTATCCGTCTCGAATGGACCAACTGTTGGGGTGGACTGTATTGAATTAAAGAGGTGGATACTTTAACACTTTTATTGTATATTAGAGATCGAAAATAGCTTATATTTGAAGCGGGGCACAAGAGTTTACACTGTTAAATGTTCCTGTTATATAAGGAATGTACATAACGTATTACGACGTGGGGAACGTGGGACTCATTTACTTATTAACTTGTTACGACACTAGGTAACTGATAAGAACTGTGAATCTACTTTATATCTGTGACAATCTGTCTGATATGGAGCTCTTCCTTGACTTCTTGAAGACTTCTCCTTGATTCACTGGTTGAATGAAGTTATTACTTGTTTCTATTTGTTCTTATTTGACTCGATTATCGATTAAATAATCGGTTCCCCTTACATAGATTATTACGCCATTGCAAGTTGTGGGGGCACTATTGCGTCTTTCTGGGACCTTTAATCAATCATAGCCCGTGAAAATGGACTTTCCCATTAGCTGATGCAATAGTTTAACTTATTGCGTAATATCTTCCTTTGGACAAGTACTGACTTGACCAATATCCCCTCCACAAAAGCTGATGCAACATCGCAAATCATTGCGTAAGGCTTAAGGCCTTTTAGTATATAATAGTTCGGGGGTAGACAGACATAGAGGTCCCCGTTATTTTCCTAAAAACTACTTATACTAGGGTTACATTTTGTGAAGGGCTCGTCGTCCGTTACAGTACCATCTGTTGAACGTCAGAATACCGGATAGTGGCACAGAGCACCGTGTGTGGGTGACGTTTTGGGAAGCTAGATTAACTGCCCTCTCAACTAAATTACACACCGGTTATTATTAGTAAGGGAATGTCACTCTAGCTACTACTAATATTAGTGAAAAAAGAGATACGAACTAATTTCAGCGATGACACTGCACTGAATCAGTAGATCAGTATCAATATCGTTGTGGAATATTGATACTGTTCACTCTAAAACAAAGGATTAGACAAATTGATCGCGTTCAGGTGTATTAGTGTACGTGCTAAAGGTTTCATTTGGCCAGAATAATATCACGGAGAAAAAGATTATCTTTTTCACTACAACGAAAAGCGCGAAATTCACCCCAATGCAAAAAATGCGAGCGTATTTTCCAAAGATTTTCGTGCAGGCATTTGTACAGAATACCAGGTATTCAATTCTGGATATTTGAGAACATTTCCTACTGCACAATGTTAGTGAATGGACACCGCATAAGTGTGGCGCTTTCCTTATATCTACAGGGTGGTTTAAAAGTCAAATATTGATTTAGTCTCGGAGAATGGAATCATTTCGTTAATTGCTTTTATTCCTTTGTTTCAAGTTTCAACCCTTGGGTTCTGTACCCTTGGCGTCCGTATAACAGAAATGTAATCGTAGTTAATAACTCGCTTCCATGACTTTTACAAATCAATGAACATTGGCGGATGATATTTGTGGTACATTCATTGGTTCTAGTTAATTGTGGTTTACGATGCCGACAATAATGCAAAGTTAGATTTGGGAGTAGAATTTAGTAGTTGAAGAAAACAGCGTATTAAATTACTTCTGCATATAGAATATAGGATTCCGCATGTATATAAATTCGTGTTTTTATTTTACGCCTATTCTGTTTACTTTTCGTATCTTGTAGAACAATATAGGTGCAAAACTTATATTGTCACTTACGGGATATCTTCCGTGATTATTTTTAATGTTGAGCTCCCGATATTTCGACGCTGTTGCAAGCGCCATGATCGCGGGTTGACTGGAGTATGCGGGTGGATGGAAATAAAATTGTTACTGTTGTTGTTATTGTTGTTGTTTAATTGTTGTTGTTTAATTGTTGTTGTTGTTGTTTTAATTGTTGTGTGTTGTTGTTGTTGTGGTTGTTATTGTTGGTGTTGTTTAATTGTTAATTGTTAGTTTTAAACCGTGAAAGCCTAAAACAGTGTTTAATATAGGTGCAATATAAAAACATGCACTGTATGGGATATTCGTGGAAGATTCTTGCATATTCACAGAGTAATAAACTTATTTTTAAAATACACCGTTTTGTGAGGTAGTTTGTAGTTTTAGAATACAAAATAAATAATCATCTTCCTGCTCTGGTCCAATGCTACTTAAAATCAGCGAAGCTAACTTTTTTCTTCCATTCTCCCCTTTTAGAACACATAGTATGAATATAGACCGCTATAAGCTAATGCACCAGCCACATTATAGGGTTTCTAGTTGTCGGGTGAAGGTTACGTGGGTTTTATTTTATTTTATTTTATTTTATTTATTCAGGGACAATAAACAGCTACAATATGTGTTGGAACAGAGTAAAGATAGTACAAAACATTAACAATATTGCAGCCCACTACATTATCCGCATATTGACACGAACGAATAAAATAATGAGTGCCACTAGATAGGTAAAAAATAAAATATTATAAAAACTTACATCAAAATTAATAAACAATAAATAATGATAGAAATACCAAATAATTCAAGAAAGATCAGCTAAATTAGTAATCATTAAACATTAAATAACTTGGTAGATAATTAATAAACAATTAATAACTTAGTGCTTAATAACAGTAAACAATAAACTTAACTAAATATGAATTACATCATGCAGAATTAGATTTTCAATTAGATTTAATTTAATTGCTTGCAGGGTAACAATACTTAAAGACTAAAAACAAATAAACAATAAAACACAAACTAGCTTACATTCCTAATTACATTATCGGTTCATAATAATTGTCATGACATTGGATTTAAATTTGGATTTTGAACATATAAAAATATCAATATCAACAAAATTACAATTATAAGATTCAACCATTCGCCGGACAGGGCAGCGCAAACCAGAATTAGTTCGACAGGAATTGACAGCAAATAAGGTAAGTGCACGGGTACTACGTACATTGACAGTGCGTGGGACTACGTAACATAGTTTGCTCGTAAGGTCAATACAGTCGAAATCACCATGAACAATACCATGCAGCACCGAGGCCTCTAGATACTTTCGTCTAGATCAGTGGTTCTTAACCTTTTAGTCATGAGGGACCATTTTACCAAATGTTTGTCTTGCCGGGGACCACCCAGTTGGTTTTCCTAAAATGTCCTAAATTAAGGATTGTTTGATAAAGAAAACAAGCACAATTTTATAATTAGCACTCATTTATTTATGATTTAGCAAAAATGTAAAAGTTACAGATTTCAATTTAATGTGATTTTTGTGACTGCATACTCTTTACTAACTTCTGAATTCTTGGTTCAGTACTACTCAAAGCTAAACGCATGTCGGCAGCGGCATCCAACCGATTTCGATGCTTGTTTTTAATAATCAGAAGCGTCGAAAACCCTTGCTCGCACAGATACGTCGATGAAAATAAAGTTAGGTAACGCACAGCAATGTCTCGAAGCTTTGGAAAAGAAATTGCTTTTTGGCTCCAAAATTCCTCAAGATTTATTCCTGATTCGAATGTATCTTTTAAGTTCGTGTCGTGTTGCATTTCAATAACTTCTTCTTGAATTTCATCAGAGACTTCGGAAACATTGAGAATGAAAGGATTCCGGATCAGTTTCTGAATACTTTTATCGCCGCAGTCAGGAAAATAGCGATTGAATTCACTTTTTAAATTTGTCAAATGGAGCATCATGTTTTTTTGAATTTCTTCTTTAATGTCTGCACCTTGTCCGTCAATAATTTGGTTGAGCGTATCAAATGCAGAAAAGTTTTTTCTTTCAACCTTATTAATCCATAGCTCGATTTTAGCAATAAACGCCCTGATTTTATCTTCATATGCAAATATGTTGCTCATGCCTTGCAAATTCAAATTTCCTGATCCTTGCAGTTGAAGGTTCAATTTATTTATTTGGGCAAAAAAGTCGACCAAATAAGCAAAACGTATTTTATATTCGGGCTCACAGAACTGATCTAGCAACTCTTTGTTTTCCTTGTTAGTTAAGAATATTTGTACTTCCTCTCTTAGTTCGTACAACCTCGACAGCATGTTTCCTTTCGAAAGCCAACGAACTTCTGTGTGGAAAAGCAGAGTTTCGTGTTCAGAGTTCATGTCAGAACACAACTGTTTGAATAGACGAGTATTGAGTGCGCTCCTTTTAATAAAGTTAACTACTTTTATAGCTGTTTTCAGAGCTATAGTAAAGCATTCCGGGAGCGTTTTGGCAGCCAGTGCTTGACGGTGAATAACGCAGTGCGTCGTTATTGCAGATGGATTTTTGGTTTTTACCAATGCTGCAAGACCAGAGCGAGAACCAAGCATAGCAGGAGCACCGTCAGTACAAAACCCGGCAAGCCTTTCCCACATAAGTCCATGTTTCTCCATATATTGACTTATTGCATTCATAACATCTGCACCTTGCGACGTCGTTTTCAGTTCTTGAGAAAATAATAACTCTTCTTTAAACATTTTATTGTCCTCCAAAAAACGAATAAATACTAGTAATTGACAGCATTGCGAAACATCGGTAGACTCATCACATTGTAATGCAAAATAAGGGCTGTTTTTAATCTTGTCAATAACTTGGTCTTCAATATCAGTTGACATTTTTTGAATGCGCGACTTAACTGTGTCATTAGAAAGCGGTATTTCACGAATTTTTTTTTGAGCTTCCACGCCTAAAAGCTCTTCTGCAACTTTAAGCATACAGGGTTTTATTAAAGATTCGCCGATTGTGTGTGCTTTTTTCGATTTGGCAATCAATTTTGAAACTTCAAATGATGCAGATAATGTTTTTTCAGATGTTGCATAACTTGTTCCACTGGGTCCAAGTTTCATTTTTTTAAGATTTGTTAGTTTGCCTTCAAAAAATTCTCGCGAACTGTTACAAAACTTCGGATGCACGGTCTTCAAATGACGTTCCAACTTTGCCGGTTTTAAAGCGTCGTTAGCAAGAACAGTTGCACATAAAACGCATTGCGGTCTAGTTTCTCCGTTAATTTCTATTGAAGTAAAGCCCAGCTTAATATAGTCGTCGTCATATTTTCTTTTTGGAGGCATTTTTCTGAAAACGAAGTTTTAGTGATAATATGGACAGGTTTAAGATGATAAAAATGTGTTGTTTTGAGAAGCTTTTATTTGTGAGGTGTATGGTCAGCTGTGGGAATGACGGTTAAGTAAAAGTGCTCAAGACGTATCAAATGAGTTCAAATACTGTATCTGTACTCAAATAATAATTATTATGTGTATTTACTTATACATCATAATCTGCTCAATTATACCAAACAATTGCATTGTCACCGAAATGACATGTATTCCCAACTTTGCCTCAATTGGTTGAAAATAACTGCTTTGAAATATTAAGTTGTAAGGTTTAGACCCGAACAAACAAACCTACCTACCTACATACAAACAATGCAAGTCAAATAAGGCTCGTTTTTAATTGCTCACTAAAACCTAACCTAACCTACAAAAATACTGAATTAAGTAGGTATGCATTATTTTCCGTATTATACAAATATTAAAAACTTTGTACACAGTACCTACTTAATAAGAAACCTAGCAGATTTACAATGTGACGAAAACAGTAATTACTTACCTACGTAGTATTTATATCTGGAGTAGTTATTGGTCAGTAGGTCGTCTTAGGGGCGGATTTTACTATAACTACCTTCGTAGACTAAGTATATTTGCTTTTGGCTGTCGAACTTTAAAAATTAAACCAAGTACTCAGTAAGTACAATACTCGTCACTCTCTCAAGGCCACGTTATAAATCCCTACCGCTCATTACATCGTCGACGTGTCAAGTGAAGTGACGGACGATCGGCAACCTGCGCGGCCGCCGCTAAAACAAGGAACGAATGGAACGAAACCCCCAACCCCGCCCTCGTGCACCGCGTTTCACCTTCGGACTCGTGCCGCGCGCGCTTTGCGCTCGCGGCTCGCGTTGTTTCGACTCGACTCATCACGTCACGACACATTATTAGGATGGCTTCGCGGACCACTTGGAATGTCTCCAGGGACCACTAGTGGTCCGCGGACCACCGGTTAAGAACCACTGGTCTAGATTCTAGGTTGACCTGCCCATATTTATCCAGTAATTGTTAGCTCACAGAACCGTCAACCGACAAGCCGAATCTACCTTGAACCCGGATTAGCGTCACCCGGGCATAAGATAGGAACATGGCTGCTATGCACTTAGAGTCTTAGACGATAGGTGAATAATCCTGTATAAGGTCAACGCACACTTACAAACTGGGCGAGATCAGTATCGACTCTGTTTATCGTCTTGTTATCAATTAGGCGTCCATCCAATATGAGGGCGTATCAGCATTGGCTCAGCGTCGCAGGGTAGACGCCACGCCACCCTGTTAACGGC
Source organism: Xestia c-nigrum (assembly GCA_916618015.1). NCBI lineage: Eukaryota > Metazoa > Arthropoda > Insecta > Lepidoptera > Noctuidae > Xestia > Xestia c-nigrum. The sequence continues at coordinate 6,982,108 of OU745256.1, forward strand.
GGGTCGGCCACTGTGATTATACAGCGTTTAGCAAGTGGTGCCCACAGAAGTCACAGGATACTATTATTTTATCAAACATATTTATTTACAGAGCATATATTTTACATAGTATACTAGACAAGACAAAGTGGCAGTTCTTTATAATAAATGTCATATCAAAAACAACCAGCATGGACTGTTCAGATTATGAAAATGGTCCAACAACAGCCACCCCTCACATAATGGCCCACCGTAAGTTCGGTGACTGTTCCTGAACCGAGGCCAAAGAGTCGAGGCCGAGGCATTTGAAAAGAGTAATCATGGAGTTCCCTGCTGGTTCTTCTCCATGGAATCGACCAACGCGAACCATGCACCTTTTTCGACGTTTTATAAGTGCCCATAAAGGCTTATGTGAAATAAAATATTTTGATTTTGATTTTGAGGCCGAAGCCCTTATAGGTACCTATAAGTGTGAGTTGCAGTTTGGAGTTTCATAGCTGGAGGCATTACGATAAAGGCACCCACAGGATGGTCCGGTAAAGCAGACGACAATCTCATAGGTTGACCTGCGAGAGGCCATTAACAAAAAAAGAAGAAAAAAAACACATTCATAGACAAAATTCCGAAAAGACTTGAGTTGAGGCGATGTTGAGCCGGTGCAGTGTGTTTATGCAGTGTTTATAGCTGTGCGTTGACCTTAATCCCGGTTAATCTAACCTCTATCACGGCACACTAAACACTTTGCTGGCGGTTGTGCTTACGGCTTCTATACTCTGCATGCCTCATTACACTGAACTAGGTTAGTTAGCAAGTTATGAGAGCATCTTCGGGAAATTCTCTGCGAGTTTGCTAAATATGGCCTGATTTAACCAGTTTCCTAAATCTTTACTTCTATAGTAGCTCTTGAGCAAATGCGATGGGGTCGTTGTCGAGTCGATCTGGATGCAGCTAGATACCAGGATTTTATATTATTGTACATAGAGTGAATGCCTATCTGACCTCAACTACCCAGTTACTAAATGCGATACTGCCTCGATATTAGAAAAAATACGATATCAGTTTAGCGAACCATTTCTAAACAGAAATCGTATATTTATATTATTTTCCTAGACCAATAGCGTCTGATTCGAAGCAGGAATTTGGCATTAGACCGGTAGACGCTATAATACGCCCCAAAGCACAGCACAAAATATCTTCCAAATACGTTTTGTTTATACTCCCTCTAGCGCATTAGTTCAATAGACAATACTTTTTGGACTAAGGCCAGGCTAAACGAAAGCAGCTGTGAATGAAATCGCTTAGCTTTAGAATTATGCCGTTTTTAATTGCGCCATTTATTTCTATGTTTTCTGTTGGTTTGTGACAGATTTTATAGTGGTAACAAACTTTTAGTTCATATTGTAACGGGTTAAAGGCTTTTCAGCTAATGCGTCACGAGTGAACATTTTCATTATTTTTTTTTCGGATCGTTGTTTTCTATTGCAGCTTTGGTGTTTTGAAAAAAAGAAACTCCTACCTTCTTTTTGGTCACTTGACCGTTTTTTTAATTCGTGGCCAGCGTTTGTTTTAAAACCTTTTTCGTCTTTGTATCTTTATTTCGGTTCATTGGTTAGACTCATTCAGGTAGAAATAATTATAATAAATAGGTAAAGAGAAACTTGGGGAAACTCATAAACGACTGTAATAAATTAATTTTATCTTCCGCAACTTTGAGAATTTTAATTAATGTCTTGAACACACATGCGTAGAAGACGTTAAATCATATGATCATTATGATTTAACGAAGATAAGAGGCTTCACAGATACTACTACCACTTGATATGGCAAGAAAGGAGGTCCTATGGATGAGATGAGATGACTAGTAATATAGAAATATGGCAGAAGAAGGCATGCTGCGTCACTTTAAAAAAAGTGGAATAGGACACGAGAATATTGAAGCAACACAGATACCTGAATATTTTGCCTTTTTTAAAGCAAGCTTTTGGAGGTTAGTAGTAGTTGCATAGAGCAAAACACGATGTTATAATTTCAAAACTCCGGAGCCGAAAGCAATAAACAATGCATCGCTAATGAAGGCTTCTAGGAAAACCGAACTGTTTCCTATTTCTCGTACATCTACATCATAGAATATTACTAGCAACACAGCCTTCACACAATGTACTAAGTTAACAATAGCTAATTTTGTGCTGTGAGGCTGAGTTTCTACCTGTTCTATGATATGTGGGTAAAACTGACCCATGACATAGCTAGCTTAGCTCTTGGCTACATAATAACTGCAGCACGGGTCGATTTTCAAGGTAAAGCAGCGCTTGCCAAGATCGGTCTGTGAATGGGTGACCATCCAGTACATCCCGAGTTTGAATAGCACGCTAAGCCATTCGTCCTAGCTCATCATCTGCCTAGCCTTTTCCCAACTATGTTGGGGTCGGCGTCCAGTCTTACCGGATGCAGCTGGATACTAGTATTTTACATGGAGCGACTGCCTATCCCAGTTAATACGATACCACTTGGTAAGACTGCTGTCAGACTTTTGGGTACTACCTGTAACGACTGTCAAAGATGGACAAATGACAGCCGGGACCAACGGCTTAAAGTGCTTGCCGAGGCACGGAGGAAACTCGATATGTAAGGGCGGTCACCCATCCGCAGACCAACCTAGGCAAGCATGGCTTAACCTAATGATCTACCCGAGCGGCTGATATTATGTAGCCACGAGCTCCTCTCCCCATTCGTCCCAGCTGTCACTTGTAAATCTGGGACAGTCGTTACGGGTAGTCCGACAGTGATCTGAAAGTCTGACAACCAATCTTACTGGTATTCAGCTGGATCTAGTTAGACTGAAAGCAAACCCCAAGATAGTTGGGAGAAGGCTAGGCAGATTAGCTGAAGCTGTGAAAAAGAAGCGATATTATTATTGGTTAGTTTTAAACATATTCCTCGTTACGCATCCTCGCACATCTCTGACAGCCCTAAGGTACCGCAGTTACGTTCCACGCAGAAATCAATTTATCTTTATTTGCAGCAAAGAGGTAATTCCCCCAACAGCGATTCTCTCATTATTTATTTTCCTCTATCTCCGCGAAGGTTTTGTTTTCCTTGCTTATTATTTATATGTTACCTTTTCACGTTACTATTAAGGATCGACGTTGGTGGATGATTTGTTGATTTTCGCACGTGCTTTTCCTAGAAAAGCCAAATTGTAATTTGTGTAGTATTTCTGAAAATCTATATTGGTTTCACAGTTTCTCTCTTTCTTCAGATTGTGTGCTCTTTCAAGATTTATGATCGGATCATTATCTAAAATAACGAATATTATGATTTTGAATACTGAATTTACGAGTAGTAAAGCGGCAGAAATAAGAACATTGTTATTGCTATGCCGAATCAAACTCCACACTCCAATGGGTAATTGAATTTATATCATCAAACTTAGCATATGCCATAGAACGCACTCACAGTATTAAATGAACATCCACGATTTGTGTATATGTCACCGCAAAATTGTCAAACACGTTATATTACAATATTAATAATTTATACTCTCTAGCGGTATTGTAAACTCTCGAATTATTGTCAACTGAACATACGGAAGTTTCTCTGCCCCCATAATCGGGACTTGGGGCACCCTCCCGTTAGGTCAGTTAGGTTCCTTTAAACCCTGCACTCGGAAATAGGGGCTCGTCGACTACGCTTTTTAGAGGAATATAAAGTGTTTTAAGGTTAGGTTATATTAATCGATATTTCTCAGGAATGGTACAGTATCTTTTCATGAGAGTGGTACCCACTGGGCAAGGGGTACCTCTTTTCCTCCACACCGCGTGAGTTGACTACCATCGCATGCATTTCACGAAAAATAATGCGTTTTATTGTAAGCAGTATGTTCGTTTGACAATAATTCGAGAGTTTACAATATCGCTAGAGGCATTACAATATAACGTATTTGTCAATTTTACGGTGACATAATACGCTCTTATGCGATCACGAATAGCCTCACTGATGCGGCGAGTGCGCGGTAGTTCTAATAGCTTGGTGGCTATCATGGCTGACAGAATGGACAGTCCAATGATGTGGCACTGGATGACCACTCATCGTGCGTCATTTAGATATTTAAAATGAAATTCTCATTATAATGTATATGTGTATCTTTTCATTTTATGTACCTATGTTTTTGTATTCTTTCATGTGTGTGTTTTATGTATGAACGATAAAATTGTAATGTTTCAAATATGGACTCGATGGTCTGAAATAAATTTTATTATTATATATTATTACTAGCTTCTGCCAGCGGCTTCGCCCGCGTGAAGTTTGATTATTGTCCCATGGGATCTTACTACCGGAATAAAATGTATCCTATGTTTTATGTGGGTCATAGCGTGATGATATAAACGTAAGAGTAAACAAATATAAATAAATAAATATCGCTGGACATTAACACACAGCGCCATCTAGTGCCACACTAAGCAAGGCTTGTGTCGTGGACACCAGATAGTTGATATACTACATATATACTTTTTTTTGTTTGTAAATACATACTTATTATACATATAAACATCCATGACTCGGAAACAAATGTCCCTGCTCATCACACAAACATTTGCTCCTACCGGGATTCGAACCCAGGACCCTATGAACGTAAGGCAGCTTCACTACCACTACGCCATTCGAGTAGTCAAAAATAATAATAACAAATCTCCGAACTGCTAAGCTATCGGGAGTTACACGTGTTATTGTGAGTCAACTATAAAAGATAGACATATGCTGTCTTGGGATATTTTTTATATAATTTTATGTGGAATATTTCCGTTATACATGATTTCTATGTAGCTTTAACCATTAAGGCTGCACACGCGACGGAAGCTAAAAAAACCAAGTAACTTCTCCCGTTTTCCCAACATTTCCTTTCACTGCTCTGCTCCTATTAATGGTAGCGTGATGAAAAGTATACTATTACCTGCTCAGGAGTATGTAGAATAATTGTACCAAGTTTCGTTAAAATCCGTCGAGTAGTTTTTTTTTCTATAAATAACATACAGACAGACAGACAGACAGACAGACAGACAGACAGACAGACAGACAAAAATTTTACTGATTGCATTTTTGGCATCAGTATCGATCACTAATCACCCCCCGATAGTTATTTTGTAAATATATTTCATGTACAGAATTGACCTCTCTACAGATTTATTATAAGTATAGATTATAATATACACGTTTCGTACCTCCCTTTGAGTTTCTTCACCACCCACTTCCCGCTCATAAGGAAAATGTATGTCGGCAAAGATAATGGAAAAATCATCACAATAACTTTGAGATGTCTCCAACGATTCGTGTTAATTTAACTTCTGAATGATTGGCTCATTTCGGTACTTAGCCAATATTTTTTGTCACTTCTTGGTATGAGGTTGGTGTAGGTACTAAAAGAGACGCTAAACCGTCTCTTTTTGTACGCGCATTTTGGGTTGTGTTTTAGTATATTATGACGTGGGTAGTTTTTGATCATCATATACCCAACCTTTTGCTTTTATTGTTTTGGGGTCCGCTGCCAGTCTATCCAAGTCTGCATCTAAATCATCATCTGCGTAACCTTTTCCCAACTATTTTGGGGTCAGCGTCCAGTGTGACCAGATGCAGCTAAATGCAAGTATTTTACATGGATCGCCTGCCTATCTTACCTTCACAACACATTTAGTTCTGGGTAATACGATAATCCTTAGTAAAAATGGTTGTCAGACTTACGGGCCAATGACTTCTTGTAACGACTGTCAAAGATCTACACTTTACTGGAATTTGCTGGCAGATGTAAGTAGCTATTTCTTCAGACAACTTATGTATCAAAGTTTTCTTCTATTGAAAATGTTTTCTACAAAATGCGAAGTTGATAAAATTGAAGCATATTTACTATCGGCCTATCGGCATGATAAAATAGGAGATTAAAGTCGTTTCAAGCGGCTTTGCTTAACGCGGAGACCTAATCCGGCTTTAAGTTTAATGCCATTTTAAGCTGACGGTCAATAAGCTAACACTTTACCAACTTCATTTGACAACTTTCTTTGTTTTATCTTTAACCCGTAGTTCAGAAATAAAATGGTTTTAATTATGCTTTGTTATGCGTAAAGTGTATAGTTTTTCCATTTGAGAACCTTTGTTCAACTGCTATCAATATGCCATTTGACTGACTGTCAAAGCAGTTAAGGGCTCGAAACAAACTTATCCACTCATATTATGATCATTTTGAGACAAAACAATTACAACAAATTTTATTATACGACGGAGTAAGTAATCAACATTTAATTATAATATTACCACAGAGCGGACATTTGGAATTTTGTCATACAATCATGCTGTACATTTTCAACTTTGCCACTCTGATGCTACTTAAGATATCATGCGGGTGTATGACACAAGATAGACCAAAGTAGTAACAAGTTTACTGATTAAGATTTCCCTCGTCTTGTCCCGTTTATCGCTCGTAAATATTTGAATCTCTTTGGTAACATGCCTATGTAAAATGTGTCCCTCAGGACACATTTTTCAAGAGCAGTTGTAATGAAGAAAAAAGAATTAGGATAAATTAGGTACACAAAGTAAATCCTGGATTCGAACTCACTGGCTCACTACATACTTTTTAAATAACTTAACAACCACTTTACAACCCCGTTCATTTCGCAACTACCCCGTCCTATTACGAAATTATCTTTATTATTCGTGCTACCAGTGTTGGCTTGGAGTCAAGTAGGCAAAGAGCCGGGAACTGTTTACCCACTAAAGTAACTAGGGAGCGTACTAGCGTGTCGCAGATACTAGAGGCGTAGCTACTACACGCTCCGTTACTTATTACTTAAGTTACGTGGTATCTACGTGCTCTCGATTTGGTGGAGCAAGACTAAAATTGAGTATATTTTTGCATGAGTATGTTTTAAAAGTTGTGTGTTGTTAGATTGGCATAGCCTGGTGTAATGGAGTGTTCTGAAAAACAAAGTATTTACAGGTCAGTTGTAGTGAGAAAATAGCTTTATATATAAGAAACGAACTCAAGAGGAAAACGTGCCCTCCAGAACCATGGAGGCAATGATCCACCAGAAGTCATTTTTCAGCCAAAATACTACATCCTGAAAGGCTAACCATATCGCTACTATGCCTAAACTTCAAAGTTTACTTTCCTACAACAATACCTATTCAGTATACTATACCACAACGGTGACAAAAACAAGTTTATTCGAAGTCTGAACCGCGGTCTGTATCAAGCGTCGGTTTAGGCGCCGCTCGCATTGACGCGTCGCGATAAGTTGGTGCGGCTCACGCGATCGCGTGTCGTTGAGCCTGGCTGGGCCCTTGACATTGTACTCGAGAATCAAGTTCGATAGTACCCTGATTAGCGTTGCCAAGTATGCCGATTTTTGTGGACGTTTTTTTTTCTTTTATTTTATGTCTAGGTCAATGAATTGGAGAGGTATATTTGTGTGTCAAGCGATTTGGGCTGACCTTTGACATTGAACTCGAGAGTGATTGAGCTGATTAGGGCTCTATCTTTAGTTGAGTTGTTTTTGTTTTTTGTGAGACTATTATTTGGTGGACGGACAGGTTTTGACAGTCTGTATTAGTACTGGCCCTTGAATATATTTATTAAGATTTTCTGGTTTACATAGCTCTGATTCCACAATTTTACTGTAGAGCATCGTATTTTTCCGATTTTCAACTTTGGTTCAGCACTTTCAGCAGTTTGCGGTGTTAATCGAAGTATGAAAAGAGTTGAAACGATGCTCGCTTGTCTCGCTCGCTCGTTAGTGTGACCTGCGCTTTATACGCAGCATTTCAGTAAATAGAGAAAATGAGAAACTCGCATCATTGTCAGTAGGTCTAAGCGTTATTTCGATTAATAATCGCCAAGACATCTGGTTGTAAGATCGAGTGTTGATCAATCTGTCTCCAGCCTTGACATTGCACTCTTTGGTCAAACTCCGATAAGTGTTGGTAAATAACGTACTGTGTGGACGTCTCCGGTTTCAGAAGGTTAAGTTCACGTCAACAGACTTGAAAATGAATGGTCAGTTGTTTTGTTCAAAAGTTACATGCATTAAAACCACACGACTATAGTACCAGAATGGTTTGACAGAAGTGTATCTACCTTCATGATCAGCACATCCATATTTAAGAAATGCATCTTGACTGACTGTACTTTTTTATGTCTGTCAGGTACATACAAAAATTAAAATTCCCGGCTGAAACCTACAGTTCAGATTAAATAATAAAATACAGAAAAACATAACCCTGTCTTTGCTGTCGTGCAGTCAGGTAAAAAGAAATATATGTAGTTGTAAACATTATTTACTTAATCCCACACTAAAAGCACACTTTTTATTTTAACAACAAAACTCGTCGTTTTATTTTACTCCATTACACAGAAAATCGTAAACCAAAAGCATAATGTACAAAGTCGTGAGTTGAAAAGGTAAAGGCATTTATTGCGAACAGCCAGCTACTAGTGCCATAGACGATAGAGAAAGTTTACTGTGTTGCCAAAATTACACAGAGCTTGCAATGTTTTACTTGTTTCGAGTGTGTTCACTTGTTTTATTGGAATAAACATGCTATTTGATGCTCGTAGTTGCCATGTTTGGTGTGTTTATTTTATCACGCTACGAGGATGATCATTGAACTTGTTTGTAAATATCTATCAGAGGTAGTTGGATGTACGAGTATGTTTTAACCATAATTTTGACAGAAAAATATTTTGGACATATTGTTTTGAAACCTATATTTATTTGAACCAACAACGTTTAAAAATTCATCAGAAAATAAATTGATTCTTCTTGATTCATAATAACACTAACGTTATCAACATTTTACTAAAAAATCTCAAAAAGTAAGCCGTTCGATCATTAATACAAAATGGACACACCACAAACCAATGACGTATTATAAATAGACGCGTCATGCATGAACATCACGGCCGTCGAAAACAGCATAAATACTGTCGGTAGCTAGATAGCTACTTAGACGCATGAAGAAAGGGAAAGAAAATTAAACGTCATCTACGGAATTTTTGTTGTTAGAGAGAGATAAATATATTTCTTTAATTCCGTTGTCGTCTTCCCATAACGGCACGTGACTTACCTCAGGCGTCAGCCGCCATTAGAAGGCATCGAAAAAAATAAAATAATATATTTTTTTTTCTTCCTACTTACGCATGAAATGATACTTTTCTATCTTTCACAGTTAAAGTATAGTTTTTACATGTCCTAAAAACACAGGACGGCCTTTTTTTTTTCGTTGTTTGTGGAAGTTATACACAAAAGTTATTTTAATGTCACGTACTGCCGCGGCACTGGTTGGTGCGCGACTAAATGATAGTCCGGCAATTACCTTGCATTCATGTTGCCACTACAGAGCGCGGGCAACGTATCTATAGTTTTATATATCATTGCCACAAACAACAAGAATATCGAATACGACATGAAATTCGAACTAGCATTTTTAAAATCCGAACTATATCCACGTTCTACTGTTTCGAAAACGACGAGGTGACGATAAAAAAAGTAAACAGAATCCTTCTCCACCTCTTTGGTACTCCGTCTCCCAGGTTTATACCCGTAGGTGAAGTATCGTTCATAGATCTAATTCGCTTTTGGGTTCGATCGTAAAGGACCGTATTTACGACAACTTTCGAAACTAGGCCATTTTATGTCTGCTATAAAACTTGTGATGTGCCCGCAGACAGTTTTCACTTGATTCTGACAATACACACGTGTTTCTAACTATGTTAGTCCTTCATTCTTAGAAATTCGTAAAACAAGTTATAAACTTAAATCATGGATCCAAATAAATGTTGAACTTGCTTATAAAAAAAAAAACAGAAACAAGCAATTATACAATAGTAAAAGTCTTTTACTGTCCTAATTAAACTATATACTGTAAAGTGATGGCCTGAAACACAGGTTTAAATAAACCTAGATCAGGCAGGTCGCTATCTAACATTTGAATTCGAAATTTTCGTTACTTGCAACTGTTAAATATTATATTTTAGTTATAATTTTACTTACTAGCACTAATTATATGATTGTTTAAGAAACAACACTTCTGCACCTAAATGTACACTTTTGTAATATCTACTTTTTAAATAAATTATTCTTATTCTTAGTATTCATTTAAATTTTGGAAACAAATCAATGCAATATCATTTCGACTGAACTTCTTTGTTCTTTATTTTCTATTTAAAAAGTGTATTTCATTCGATAATATGTTGACGAAGGAACTCTTTTCAGAAACAAAGACTAATAACTCCTTTCTAGTACAATTTTCAAGAATTTTCCTTAGCTTTGTCACTGCCAGTCAAACTGGCCGAATAGGCTGTCAATTACACAAAAAAGGTGACGTTTTTTAAAAAAAATCACTCAATCATTCGAAAAAGCAACAAATTAATATTGAAAATGCTATGAAAGCCAAGACGGGTCTACTCTTTTTATGAATTTCATGTCCAATAAATTGAATGGCTAGTGGTTATTAAGGGGCCGGCGGAGCGTGCGTTGTTCATACAAACGTAATACCAAAATAATTCGTAAATCAAACATATTCTTAAGAAAGTGTTTATTTATTTCGATTGGATGATATTATAATATCTAGGTTCCCAAATATGTATTTTGAAAGGACAATGATATAACTTAAAGACGTGATATGAGGAATCTAAAATTTCTATTTGAGACTTATTTTTCTCATAACTCTTGTTTAAATCAGTGTCCATTCAAAATATATATATGGGAACCTAGATATTATGTTACTCAATCGAAATAAATACACACTACCTTAAAAATATGTTTAATTTACGAATTATTTTGGTATTACGTTTGTATAAAATACGCATGCTCCACGGGCCTCTTAGTTACTGTTATGTTTTTATTTAGTCGATTCAAGATAACAACAATAGATAATTCAACATAAAAAAGAGGTCTTCATTATACAACGAAGGCTATACTAATAAAAGGTCCAAAAAGGTCAATAGGTTAGCAATCACGGTCACAATAAAATCCGCATTAAACTGGTCGTCCTGAATGCCTGTGAAGCCCACAGGTTTACATGTCCGGAAAAGACCACGTAAATTGTGGAAATAACTTAGGTATATGCGTACCTGTGATAATAATAAAAGGCATTATAAGTATAAAAGGACGTGGTTATTTGGGGCGTGAATATTAATATGTGCCCGATAAAGTTGGGACATTTTGAGCGTATTAATGACAGGCGAGTGACCGCCTATTTCATTAATTCGATTTTCGAATCGGGAGTTTGGGACAAATAATCGTTGTACTGATTGTCAAATGTCACTTTTTATAAAAGTAGGTACATTTTGGCCATTTAAGGCGAGCGAAAATGAATTTCCGACAGTTTCTTTTTTCATTTAAGTACACATTTCGGTAAAATTATCAAATTACTACAAATTAATAGTACGGAATAAACTTATTAATACGTCTACCAATACTGCTGGGCGTGCCCGCCTGTTGGCTGTGGGTGAATGGGAGTCAGGTCTCTGGCTTCTGGCACTACCGTCACCTAATTTAGGCACTATGTTAGGTGACACAAACTGCCGGTTCACTACATGTTTGCGTTTGGGCGCTCCTTGTGGGGCTCCACATCGCTGTCAATGTGGTGAAGCAGTCGATTGCCTTTCTTGCAGTAAGAGCGCAGGTCAAATGGCGCGGCACACCAGCATTAATGATCTCATCCGTCGTGCTCTTGCCACCAGCAAGAGCACTGGGTGCCAGCTATATTAGAACCTACTGGCTTGGCACGCATCGATGGCAAGAGACTAGATGGTACATGACCATAATGCCATGGAAGTTGGGTAGGCCTTTGGTGTGGGACGCAACTTGTGTCGACAGCCTTGCACCATCCCATCTTCCTAGCACGGTGTGCTGCACTGGGGCTGCTGCTGCAGGTGCTGAAAACCTCAAACGGCGCAAATACAATAATTTAATCGGTAATCATGTGTTTGAGCTGTTTCGGGTTGACACACTAGGGCCATGGGGTCCGAGTGCCCACTTAGTATTTCGAGAAATCTCTAAACTGTTCATGAAATGCATGCGATGGTAGTCAACTCACGCGGTGTGGCGGGAAGGAGGGGTCCCTCTTGCCCACTGGTACCACTCTCATGAAAAGATACTGTACCATTCTTGAGAAATATCGATTAATATAACCTAACCTTAAAACACTTTATATTCCCCTAAAAAGCGTAGTCGACGGAGCCCCGCTCCGCGAGGCCCTATTTCCCTAAACTAATTCGAGAGTTTACGATATCGCTGGAGAGAAAAACGTTATACTGTAATATCACGTGTTTGACAATTTTACGGTGACATATTAATGTAAATAATTAGCATGTGGTTTAAAATAAAGTGACTGCACAAATTAATACAAACATGAAAAAACCACTAAGAGCTCATGAAAATACCCCAGCTGTGGGAGAAATATTACTTTACGTTCTTTTAATAACTCTATTCCTTGATGTTTTTCTTTGATGCGTAACTCTGCATAGTCACGTTTCAATATAAAACTGCGGTAGAACAAAATAATGATTGCCTCATAAAAGGTGGTTGATTTGCTATTAAAGCCAATGAAATTACGTTTTCATTCACTTTTATTGCAGAACTTAAGCGAAGGAAATTATTGGCATGTGGCTTGTGGCGGTCTCATCAAAACTATTCGTGTATGATTTCCTATAAAGCGGTTTATTAGTGGAACATTGCACACGTTTTGCGTTATAAAATGGCAAATGAGTTATTGCAAATCGCGACTAAGTAAGTATTGGTTGACATTTCGTAGAGAGTTAAAATGTCAACTATCAGGCCCGTTTACCCCAAAATGACTAAGGTCCATGTTCACCAAAAAGATGACAGACGATTATCTAAAAACAACTGTTTAAAACACATTTTTGTATGGGAACATGTCACAGTGACAGCTGTTTTTAGATAATCAGACTGTTATCTTCTCGGTGAACATGGACCTAAATCCGTTTAGCGTTAATCCAAATTAAAACATCGCTCTGTTTCTATCAATACTTTGTAAACGACAGAGACCTAATTACATTTCAAGTACTTAAGTTTAGTTTACAGACCACTTATTGTGTATTTAGTAAGCTTGCTGTATGCGCATCAGGATTCTCATTATGACTATTCATGACGTCTGGAATTGTTTGTACGAACACAGTTAAAAAAAAAGTGTAACGCATACAACACGCTTTAAAAATAAAACTGAAACCCTACAACACACAAAACCTACATACACAACGGAAGCAAAATTCGTCGAAGAGAAAAAGCGTAGATTTAGCTGAAGGTACTCAGCGCCGACCCAATTAGCTCCGAAAACCTGACTCCATATAGGTACAGATCTAGGTACCTGAGAGAGCTGAATAAGAGCACCTACTGAGGTATGAATTAGAGCAGCTATGAACCTTTTATCTTTTTTTATTGTACCGTCTACCTGAACCTTAACCTAAAAGGTTTTGGCATTGAACATTGTTATCCTCAAACTATAAAACGAATAGTCATTTTAAAGGAGCTTAAATTGTTTGTCTGTCGCTATTGTGCACCTTGAATCTATAGTGGCATCGCGAGAATGAAACTCAAATTAACTTAAGGCGATTACATGAGCTAAACGCGAGTTTTATAATTACTAAAAGTATATGATTCACTGCTATAAACAGGACCAGAAAAATCTATGATATTCTTCAGGATATATGCTAGCATGATAGTGTTTTGAAAACATAATACAATTAATTTGACTCGATAAAAAAACACGAACTTATCTCTAAAAATATTTTTCAAACAAAAAAAAAAAACATACTAATATGCATGCGATCATTCTGATTTTTTGGCAAATAATTCTACAAGCAATATATTAGCACGATAGTGTTTTAGTTTTTTAACGGCGATTTAAGGTAGTTGTCCTTGCGTTAATGGACCTGATTATTCTTTAAGGCGATTAGACGAGCTAAAACTAGCGTTTAGCTCATGTAATCGCCTTAAAACAAAGGTATATTATAAGTACCTAATCAAACGTTCCAATAACCCATTAAACTACTTTCAGCTTCCACAATATTCATTCTTAACACCCATTCGTTGGTCCCATTTCCAAGCCGACCTGAGAGAGATGTCAACCTGTCGCCACCTGTCCTTCCCGTTGTCGCGGTGACGACAACCGACTGGGAAATTAAAACCGTTGATTAAACCATCCTAATGTGGAGCCGGGCTTAATTTTCGGAGAAGAGTGAGAGGTAGCTATTAGAAAATGTGGAACGAGGGATTTGGTGAAGGAAATTAGTTGGGAATTGTTAAAAGTAAAAAAAGAAAACCTTTGCCTATAATTATGGCCTAGTAGCTACTGTTATTCAGGAGCCAATTAAAATTAAAGACATAACTGTTTTACGTTTGTCTTAATGCATTGCAATTGCCATTATTACGTATATCACTTTTGGAAGCGCTTTCGTTTCGCTTTATTATGTTAGTACCTAACTAGTTAGTTAGGGACTACATACCTAGTAAGTATATACACTTTTAAGGGGTTATTTGTTTTTGAATAAATGTAAAGAAAACCATTACACTAGTGTAGTGTTTTCCTTAACTATTTAAATTTACCGCGTAAACCACAGACTTGTATTAGATGTCACTTTGACATTTAAGAAAACTTAAAAGCTAACGTGTTGAAGAAAATATAACCTAAGATTAAACGATAATACTGTAAAATAATATCTACACCTGAAATAAAGGCTTTAAATGTTGTTTTTTGTCTTTACAGGTGAGTAATGATAGTGATTTAGGATAATAGAACAAAAACCTTGTATTTGCAATTGGTTTTATTAATAAATTGTTTTGTCTTTACAGAAAACGCAGTTGTGTCTTTATTTCATACATAGTATAATAATACTATTATAAAACAACATTTTTGCAAACATTTCAAGTAATATGGAGAAATTGAGATTTGATTTTGCAGTGAAAACTTCAGGAGATGGGAAAACAAATATTATTTGCATAACCTCAATTGGTACACCTAATGGACAGACTTTTATGATACCAGCTGAATATCAACCTGCAAGTTTACACCAAGTAATTATATCTACTTCAAATTATACCAAGATAAAAAAAAACATTAAATAAAAGGCACCAGACAAGAAAAATATGGATAACCTTGACAGATGATATATCAAAGGTATATTTGGATGAAGAACAGAATTTACAATTTAATGATTTTTATTTGGAAGAAGTTATGGAAGACTCAAAGTGTGATAAATCTTTACCCAGTGGCTCAAATCAAAACTTGGAAAAACTCTTAGAAAAATTATTAGAAGAAAAACAAATCAAATCTGAAACTCAAAATTTAGGGAAAATTTCAAAAGATTTTATGCTTGAGAAATTCACCAGTAAAAATGCCAATGCTCATCAATGGATTAGGGAGTTCAACAAAGAATGTGAACGTTTTCATATTGAAGAAGACAAAAAGAAGATTGAAATGTTAAAGTTTTTTTTGGAAAATTTCAGTCTTGACTGGTATAGTTGTATGATAATGAAAATAACAATAAATTCAGAGTGGAATGTATGGGAGAAAAATTTCTGTGACACATTTGCAAACAAAGGTTGGTCACCCATCAGATATGCTCTTGCCTTTAAATATCAAACAGGTCCTCTGCTTGAATATGCACTAAAAAAAGAAAAATTATTGTTAGAAGTCAGAAAGACAATTGATACTGATACACTCATAGACCTAATAGCATCAGGCCTGCCTAACTATCTAACTGATAAAATTGACCGAGAGACTATACGAGAGACCGAAGATCTCTACAATGAGTTGGGAAAATTGGAACATCCAACTGAAAGTCTATACCAGATGAGTGATCTGATGTCGGTTAGAAAACTATACATTACTAACACAGTCCTAAAAAAACATAAGACACTTCCTTACAATGCAAACACACTATCAAAGAGACGGAAAGACATAATTGCCCAAATTCCTCAAACTAAAACAAATTTCGCTGCGATACAATACAACAAACGTTCTGCTCAGTTATATAATAGAGTAAACAAGGAGATATACATATACACTAAACAACTACATGAATGTAAAAAAATGGTAACAAATTGGATAAAACCATTTACCTATGATGATACTGAGAAGCTTTTGCAGCACATAGTTTAACTCACCTATTTCACAAACACACGCGCTCACCTATTACTCACACATACTCACACACGCTCACCTACACACTCACGCACAAAACACACAACCCCCCCCCCACCCCTGTGTTATGTTTTCTGTTCTGTTTTCTGTTCTGTTTTCTTTTATGTTTTCTGTTATGTTTTTATGTTTTTTTTTTTTTATGTTTTCTGTTATGTTTTTATAATTTTTTTTTTATGTTTTCTGTTCTGTTTTCTTTAATGTATTTTTATTTTTTTATTTGTTTTTTTTTTCTGTTCTGTTCTGTTACAAAAACTTGCTGTGAAAGAGCGGAGTCTCCTAATACAGGCTTTTTGTTGCTTAAAAGGAGGCTCCAATCATCAACTTGTTGTCTGTTTTGTGGTTAATGAATAAACAATTTTTATTTTTTTTTTTTTTTTTATTATTTTTTGTCAAAAAAAATAAATATGATAAGAAACCCTACCCAACTTCGGAAACAAAAAACAGGAATTTTGAAGAAAAAAAACCATGCCAGATCTGCTTAAGTGAGAAAAAAGGGAAACGCTTCCATCCCGCAGAAAATTGTTGGTTTAAAGAGAAAAATCACAAAGCGGCTGTGAGAAGTGTTAATAACTCAGAATTAGAAATTGAACTAAACAACGAAAATCCAAAAAACTAGAAGTATCACCATTAATACAAGTAAAATTATTATTAAATGATACCTTACAAGTTTCTGGAATTTATGATTCAGGTTCAAATGTGTCATTAATTAATGCGAAATTATTGAAAATCAAGAACAGACAGGATACAAGTAATACACATCCAGTAAACTTGAAAACTATTAATGGTGAGAAGAAAACTAAAGGTATAATTAAACTTAAAGTTAAAATTTATAAAATTGAAGAAATTATGGATATTTTTGTGATTGATAGTGAAAACTTTCACTATGATTTCCTTATCGGTTTGGATTGCATAAAAAAGTTCAATTTAATGCAAACTGAAGACTTAAATATTATACAGTGTCAAAAACCAGAAGAAAAGAAGTTCATAAACAAAGAGAGTATGAATACTGAAGACACGAATACCAATATTTTAAAAACAAATGTCAAAATTCCCGATGTACTGGGTGACACAGGAGAAACAAAAGATTCTTTATATTCTGAGATATTGGAACAAGACAATAATTATTTAAACAGATGTGAAGTAAACTTCAATGAACATTTAAATTTAGAACAATTTGAAATATCAAAAAATCATTTAGACTTACATCAACAATCAAAAATTGATAAATTAATACATAAATACAACTCAGTCTTTGCCATGGATAAATATGACGTTGGTACTGTACGAGACTATGAAGCTCATATAGACTTGATGGTGGATAAATATTGTTACAAACGTCCATACAGATGCACTGCTGAGGATAGAAAAGAAATTGGAAACCAGATATCAAAATTATTATCAAAGAAATTGATTGAGGAATCATATAGCCCGTTTGCTGCTCCTGTTACTCTGGCATATAAAAAAGAAGACGATAGAAGGACCAGACTATGCATAG
The DNA here is from genome assembly GCA_916618015.1 of Xestia c-nigrum. NCBI lineage: Eukaryota > Metazoa > Arthropoda > Insecta > Lepidoptera > Noctuidae > Xestia > Xestia c-nigrum. The sequence continues at coordinate 6,999,797 of OU745256.1, forward strand.
ATTTCAGAGAACTGAACAAAATTGTTGTACCACAATTACAGCCATTTCCTTTAATTTAAGACTTAATGGTGAAGACTGTAAACTGTAAGTACTTTTCTACTCTCGACATAAATTCTGCATTCTGGTCGATTCCTTTAAAAATTCAAAACAGATACAAAACAGCATTTGTTACCCAAACAGGCCACTTTCAATGGACTTGTCTTCCATTTGGGTTAAAGACCTCTCCGGCTATATTTCAAAGGATATTAAGTAACATTATAAGAAAACACAATCTATCAGAATTTACCGTTAATATCATAGATGACATATTGATTTTTTCAAAAAGCTTTGAAGAGCACATACATCATTTATCCAGGCTACTTGAAGCAATACAAACAGAAGGATTTAGACTGAAATTCTCGAAATGTACATTTGCAAAAGATCATGCCAAGTATTTGGGACATATAATAGAAAATAATTCCGTTACACCTCTTAAAGATTATCTAACTGCTGTAAAAAACTTCCCAATTCCAGAAACAAGGAAAAATATTCGCCAATTCCTCGGGAAAGTCAATTTTCATCATAAGTTTGTGCCACACAGCGCAATTATTTTAGATCCATTACACAATCTGTTACGGAAAGATGTAAAATTTGTATGGTCCCCAGAATGCCAGAAATCATTTGATAAAATAAAAGAACTACTATGTACAAAACCAATCCTCAAAATATTCGACCCAGAACAACCAATAAAAATCTACACAGATGCTAGCATTAAAGGAATGGGTGCTGTATTAAAACAGGAAAATAAAAACGGAATATATAAACCTGTAGCTTATTTCTCAAAAAAATTAACAGAAAGTCAAAAGAAAAAAAAGGCGATCTATATAGAATGTCTGGCAATAAAAGAAGCTGTCAAATATTGGCAACACTTACTCATGGGAAAAGAATTTGTAGTATATTCAGATCATAAACCGTTAGAAAATCTGAACATCAAAGCTAGAACAGATGAAGAACTAGGTGATTTGACATATTACCTATCGCAATACAACTTCAAAATAAAATATAACCCAGGAAAATCTAACCAGGAAGCAGACTGCTTAAGCAGAAATCCAGTTCTAGAACCTTGTGAAAATACTGATGATATTTTAAAAGTTGTGAATCTAATCAACCTAGATGAAATAAAAAATGACCAATACATAAATCAAGATCTACAAAGAAGAAAATCCAAGCTTATACTAGAGAATGAAATTTATTACAAGAAGAATAAAAAACGGAATAAAATCATACTGTCAGAAACACTTAGCAAATCGTTAATTAAAGATGTACATAATACCTACTGTCACATTGGGAGGACCCAAATGATAAACAAAATAACACCATTCTACACAGCAAAGAATATTTCCATAAATATTAAGAAAATTTGTGACGAATGTGACGTTTGTATAAAGAACAAATCAAGAAGGAAACCACAATTTGGCTTGATGTCACATTTAGGCCCAGCAACTCGGCCATTTGAAATTGTATCAATAGATACCATTGGAGGCTTTGGAGGATCACGGTCTACAAAAAAGTATTTGCATCTTCTGGTTGATCATTTTACAAGATATGCTTACATTTTAACTTCAAGAAATCAGAGTTCAAATGATTTTATTAAACTGATGGAAAAGGTAACACAAAGTCATAAAATTGATTTGGTATTAACAGACCAATACCCTGGTATAAATTCCAAGGAATTTAAAACCTTCCTGAAACAGAATAACATATCAATAGTGTTCACAGCTGTAGATACACCATTTTCAAATGGGCTTAATGAAAGACTAAATCAAACCCTGATTAATAAGATGAGATGTAAAATAAACGAAAATGACAAGAAAACAGCATGGACAACTGTTGCACAAAAATGCCTAGTTAAGTATAACGAAACAGAACATACAGTCACAAAGCTTACTCCAAAATACCTTTTGGAAGGCGAAAATGTGAACATTTTGCCACTTGAATTAAAATCAAAATACACAAAAGAAGATCTGGAAAGAGATAGAAAAATAGCCTTTGAAAACTCAATGAAATCACACAACTACAATAAAAAAATATATGATCAACATAGAAAAGTATATAAATTTCAAGTGGGGGACAGAGTCTTCGTAGATAATGGAAATAGACTGAATAGGAAAAAAATGGATGAACTGAGGATTGGACCATACAAAATCTTAAATATGATATCAAACACAATATATGAAGTGGACACCGGACACAAGAAAAAAGAATCAAATCTCTACCATATTTCGAAACTATCCCCAGTGGACGTAGGCACTTCATAGAACAATTACTTGGGATAATTGTTCTCTCCGAGGGTGGGAGATGTAAAGAAAACCATTACACTAGTGTAGTGTTTTCCTTAACTATTTAAATTTACCGCGTAAACCACAGACTTGTATTAGATGTCACTTTGACATTTAAGAAAACTTAAAAGCTAACGTGTTGAAGAAAATATAACCTAAGATTAAACGATAATACTGTAAAATAATATCTACACCTGAAATAAAGGCTTTAAATGTTGTTTTTTGTCTTTACAGGTGAGTAATGATAGTGATTTAGGATAATAGAACAAAAACCTTGTATTTGCAATTGGTTTTATTAATAAATTGTTTTGTCTTTACAGAAAACGCAGTTGTGTCTTTATTTCATACATAGTATAATAATACTATTATATAAATTTTAGAAAACGATCTCTAACTGTAATCTAACCAAAACAGTCCGAATGAACAAAAATGTTGCCATATTCATATACCGTGTTGAAAGTCAAATTTGCCTGGCTTTTGGGGGCTATTGACATTTACTTTATAGGCTCGATCCGGCCCTGGAGGCCAGTGAGAAAAACCCGTAAACCTTTTACGATCTGACCCTGTTTGACCGTCGGAAACGTGACTGACATGGTGTATTATCCATTTCCTCCGCCATGACGCATGACGTGTTGAAGACATGGTAGGTTGAGTGAAGAGAATGTGGAAAATAATTGAAAATGAGGATGACATGTCAGTTTCTGGAGACCTTTCGTGCACTGAGTGTTCCCTGTTGAATGAAGATCGTTCATGCTCAAACTGTGTTGTGAAGATATTTATTTATTTAACACTTTATTTATTTTACTCCACGCTGTGGAGTCCTATATATACAGCCAGAAGGCGACCCGGTAGACCTCGCAGGAGATGGTGGGACGAGCTGGACTGAATCAATTACTAGCAGTCCAATTTGGCCCTGGATCGAAAGATTTGGAGGTCATAGAGGGACTAGGGAGAGGGGATGACACAGGCTAACAGCAACAGTAACACTTTATAGTGCTGCTTTTTCCACACATAGGTAATAAAAAATATAAAACTTGTATCTCTCTCTCTCTCACAAGGCGATCTCTTTTGGATGGTCTGAAGAAAGAACAGATATTTTAGGCCAGTGCACAAAAATGGCATACATAGTTACGCACATGCCTACGGTACATGAAACCAATATAATTATACATTTTAATACCAACAATCCTTTCTGATTGAACAAAGATCCGAAAGAATGAATGAAATATTTTCGGATCATCGTCTTAGCTCTAAATCGGCTTACCTCGATGTCACAATCTTTAACAAGGAAAGTAGTAAAGATAGTAAAAATATGATATCCATTATGTATATTGGGGTACCCAGGTAAACCTGACCTTGGAAGTACAGCTTCTAAACAAAATATGTATATGCAAGCACTCAACTAAAATCGACTTCCAGGAACCTTATCTGGGTTTTATAGCTCGGAGCCTTTGATAACATTTCGAGTAGGTAAAAAATAATAAACTTATCAAAGTATCTTCACTTTTCCCTTGCGGCAGGTGGATAAATAAATCGAGATTTTTCCTGTTACAATCATAAGAGCCTCCAACATCGTCGTCGTAAGCAAAACAGACAACGTTCTCAATTTTGGTCTGAGTATCCTCTTAGAAAAATAATTAAAAACCTGGTGCAAACCACAACATAAAGTTTCATTCCAGATGGGGCTTATACTTCACCAGATTCTAATTAGAATTTCTTTATCGACTAATAGTTATTTGTTATACAAGACGATAGACTCTAGACGATAAAGCGGCTTTTGCACTCAGATTCAAAAATACTCTTTATCTACCCAAATATCATAAACGCTCTCTAATGCGTTCAAAAACCATAGGCAATGACCAGCATTACCAACCTGCAGAAATAAACGGTACTGTAATGAACTCATAACGCAACTGTAAACAGTTGCGTTATGAGTTTTAAATTTGGAACAGGTGTCAAATTCAAGTGAGTGTGCTATTCTAGTACCACCTACATTAAATCAGATATCGATAAAAAAAAAAAAAAAAAAAAAAACCCCAATTCAGTATGATTCTAATTATAAATCGCACGACATTTTGATCTCGAGTGACACAAGAATAGTGACTTTGTTCGTTTGCCTATGCTTTAAAAAAATACAGATATCCGAAATGCCGCCATTTCGAGCTGTCATTTGTTCGTTAGCTTTTTATTTCCAGTTACGAGTAGACAAATTTTCTGATAACTTCTTTATTTCTGTCGAAAATGAGGGATAGTGACTCAGCAATTGACATGAATACTCCGCCAGATATTGTAAATGCAGCGACGAATGCAACTAATAACCTGTTGGCACAAAAAATAAGGGCCAAGTAACAATGCAGGTCATTTCCCTATGGTTCCTGAACCCATCATAGAGCCCTTATGATATTTGGGTAGATAAAGTAGTGTATGCAACTATACATAATTAGGCATTACACCACTCGTGTGATGCTATTAAGAAACTCGCCTTCGGCTCGTTTCTTAAACCCACACTCGTGTTGTAATGCCCTTCATTATGCACAATTGCATAAACTACTATTCCGAGATGGGGGGATGAAAAATATTTTGTCGTTTAAGTTGCTGGCCACTCTTCTCTTTTCAAAATTGAAAACGGGCGCATGGAGCAATATCTGATATTCTGATACAGAAAAACACATAAAACACGAAATCGAACGATGGGCATGGACAATATGTATCACCGAATTGAATTGACCGTGCTACAGTGTCTCCTAATAAAATTATGCCTCCCTCTCGTTGTTTCGGTGAAAATAATGAAAATATTCATGGCCACGCTCACCAGATTTACATTCTGGTGATACACGTTCTCGACCAAGTTATTGTGTTTACTTTTTACTTATTTTTTTAATTCTCACGCGGTTATGTTTGTCATACTGCGTGGATTTTTTTATTTACGTTGGTATTGCTGATGGGGATTTTCGAGGTTTGAATGTGGAAATGTACAGACATTTTTTTGCTGAGTTTTGAAGGATGTGTCAGCATTTATAACTGTATACTGAATGTTTTCTTGAATAGCCAATCAAATTATGAGTAATTGTGTTTTTTAAACTATGTCTGTGTTTTTTTATCATATTGTGACTGGTCGACACAATTATTAAGCAAATACTTTCTTAATATTTATTTTAAAATCAACACACGGAGCCAAGCACTTACAAAGCTATTAACTTTCTACATTTGGCATTGAAGGACAAAACGTAAAAACTTTCAAGCTCATAAATCCCTTATTTTAATGAGTATGGCTGACAAGCTTCTCAAATGATTCTTTAGAAACTTAAAAATATCCTATTTCTACGAGCGACTCATAATAGATAAGCACACGTGTTTGTAATAAACTCTGGTCATTGGGTAAAACACGGACGATCATTTCAAACAATTGAAAGATTCACAAAAAAGGAACGAGCCGTGGGATTTTGCTAAAAAGGCGGGGGACGAGGGCCAGGAGGAGGTAGGCCGAAGACAGTCGGTTGGAGACCGCTAGAGGGTTGAGACGATAAGCTATTTGAGCTAAGTTAGGACTTGGTTAGTACCAAGAGGCTAGGTCGAGTCGAGTGCCAGTGAGTTGTCGGGTGATTGAATAAGTTAAATACATGCGGGTTGAGAGCCTAGTTAGTTGAGACTAATCTAGTATGAGTGTGTGTTTGTTGGTGAGCGACTGGGTGAGTTCTATTACAATAATTACCCTAGGCTGATGGTGTTATTAAAGTTCTTAAAACTAAACAGACAGACATGTGTTGTTGAGGAGTTTGTTCCACTACTTCTTCTCCTCATCTCCAAGGCACTAGGAAGTGGTGAGGGTATGGGCGATTTGGGGGCTGTCTATAGAATTTCAATAGAGTAGATCTCCAACTCTATTGCAAAATGGTTCTTGAGTTTTGATTTATCAACTCTATCATCTGGTAATTCTTGAATTATGTATTCAATAGCTCTAACCATCAATTCAGCCAACTTGCGTTTTGAGTTTGATCCTCAATTCTATTATGGACAACCATATAGTGATTCGAGAATAATAGTTCTTATCTCTGACAAATGATTCGGTCAGCCTGACATAAGCACGTGTCTTGCAGATGCACTAGCTGTACAAAACGAGCACATGATCCATGGGGTGGGATTGGAATGGTTTGATACCACATCTATATTATAACCAGTCTTCGGACTGTTAGGGACCATGACTACTGGTTAGCATGATGATTGACGTTCTGCCGCTGAAAAGCCGCCTTGTCACGTTCACCAGTTCGAAAGAACTGCTAGGGACAATGCTCACTAGGAGCATGATGCCGACGATTGCCGCTGAGAAGCCGCCTGCGTCACTTATGGAAGTGTTACTCTGAGTACAATATGTGAAGATGTGAAGTATCGTGTGAGTCACGACTGACCAATTACCTATTACGCTAGCGTAAGGGTTACTAACAAAAACTATTGGTTGCCATATGAATATACTTAGCATCTCTTAGTTATGTTTTACACTTTTGAAACCACATTCAATACACTTCAATAACTATGAATTCCATAGTCTGATTTACTATATCTTTCAATCCTATCCTTGATCTAATATTGATGCGAGGCATTGGACTGCTATATGTTAAGGAATTCATTTATCATAGTCAGGGGAAGGTGACCAGCCTGGAGACGAGTCCTACCGGATCGCGCGGGGCGGGGCGCGATCCCTTCTCCCTAGGGAGAAGCTGACTATAAATACTAATAAATAGCACGAATTAGGAAAAACGAAAATTTTATCAGCCTAGGGTAATTTAGGAACAGTCACAATATGTTATATATAACATATGAAAACGGGTATTTATCGCCAATTTACCTTTATTTTAAGTCCAATTCCATCGCTTTCTAATGAGTAGTTTTTGAACCAATGACCTAAATTCACACTATTATGTTTAGGTATTGAACGAGTCCCACAAAAAAAAGTTTTCCTTAACACCATATTTAAGAACTCCAGAAAAAAAACCCACAGGGCATAATAAAAATGGATTATTACAGGTTTCCTTAAAACAGGGGTTGTACACAAACTGCAGAGTAAATGGCTCTCAAGTTGGCTGGTACTGCCAAAGTTGGCGACGTTTCTTGAACTTAGCCCTCTGGGAACAATGAGGAGGCTTTGCAGGTCCATGATCCGAATGTAGAAGGATTTGTTTTGGTGATCAACTTCATATCTGGAGAGAATTCCATTTTAATCTTGAAAGAGTTGGTCTTTTTTTGTTTTTCATAGGCCGTGAGCCCGTGGACAAAAAATATAGTATAAATTAAAAAGAACCTTGCATAACATGGCGGAGGGAAAACGGGGTGAGGAAAAATGACACAAGAATGATTTAAATTATGCAAAATAACAAGGTTTTTTCAAACCAAAACAATAGAACGCACGTTCAAAACCCATAAAAATTAAAGATGGCTTTCAGACTAATAATATAATCTAGCAGTGAATACGTCAATTATATTCAATAATCCGAAATCACCCGTTAATATGCGTAAAGCGTCCATTATGCAAATCCCGCCGCTTAATGGCGTACAGTAAAATGTAAATCAGCTATAATATAGAGCGATAACAATGTTTGCAACAAGTGTGTCGTTACCCTTAGTTTTTGTTTTCTTTTTTACTAGTGGCAACTTTTTTCGGGGAAACAAGGGTTTCTCCTCGCCGCTTTCGAATGAAATAGAAATGTTGAATAGTAGTAGCCTGTATTATTTATAAAAAACGATTTTAGCGGTTGATGTTAGCCACCAGTAATAAATTGATAGTGATAATAATCCAGGGTAAAACTCGACATCATTAAGGTTACATCAACGTCAAATCTACATTTCCTGAGGGAGGCTCCATAACACTGAATTGATAAACAACAGACGCAATTACCAGAAGTTCTAATAAACCCACAATGGTCTTCACAGGGAATCCTAGTATGTTCTATTTTCGAATACAACTTAATCCTCGTTTAACCCTCTCAACGCTGCCAACCGTCTCTCACGACATCAACAGTCACATACACCAGTGTTCCAGTTTACAGCACTACTGAATAATGAATTCAAGATGGATGACATTGTCTTGGCACGGTGACCGGGGGCGCAATCCTGCATGATACACCGCTAACGATGAACATTGATTGGGAAGTAAGTCCTGTGAATATTGACATTCAATTCAGAATGTGTTGTACGTAGACATTGATAGTTGATGTAGAAGCTAATACGTACCAGTCTGGATCGGTCGGCAAACAAATATGTTCAACATAAACCGGAATACTTACTTAAAAAAATACACCTGACTGTTCGTAACTACGCACAGTTCTCTGATTGTTCTAAATTCAAAATACGTAAAGAAATATGAAAAAAAAAACTTCTTCAGCCAATACGTATATTTATTGTTAAATAAATTAAAATAAATTCTTTGAAACATGACGTCAAAATGTAACATGGTAAACGTTTTCACAAAATTGTTACTTAAAAATATCAATTGGAATATTACAAAAAGTCTGCAAACTCTAGACGAAAAAGCTGTTAGTACATAAACAATAAATATTTTCAATACACGTCACAATTTTCTTTAACCTCTACGATACATTAAACCGTATCAATAACCCAATACAGATTAGCAGTGACCTCTGGTCTATTTACCCTTCACAATATAACACTTTGGCCGGCTACTAGGCGCCGGCCGCTCCTCGTAATTCTTGCCCATCAAAATCAAACTCACTAATTGGTGTAATTCGTTTTCATTTGTCGGCAACCACGAAACACGTTTGAGCCACGGATACATTTTGCAGAGGATTAGAGACAGGTCATATGCTTTGTTGGCAAACTCGTTATCTGCATGGAGTGATGAAGTTGTATTTACATAGACAACATTATACTTTGATGTTACGGCGCGTAGCCCTAATCGAAACTTATGCCGCCATTTGTCTCGCGCGTAAATACTAATTGCGCTTGGAATACTCATCACTTGTTAGTGAACAACCACTGTTGTTTTTGTGGATTTCAATGTACCCTAATCTATTAAAACTGAATGGCCATAGTAAATGCTAATTTAAGAAAACAATAGAAAAAAAAGAAGAAAAAAAAGAGCGTTCCCACTTCAAATCAAATCAAAATCTTACTCATACCCGTGCGACAGTTGCTTTATACATAGCTCGTTGTAGATATTTATAAAAATATCAAAATTAATTGGAAAATGAAATACAGTTTTATTTTATTTTATCTGGACTTGCATGTATTGTAATTGCTACTGTAAAAAATCCAATCAAGCTAAAATGTATTCACAGTTACTTCATTTAATAGTGATTGTTCTCTGATGAAATTCAATTAATTAAGGAAAAAAATTGTCTAGGGTACGCATTTTTTGTAAAATTATAATGTTGGTAATCGTATTGTCAGATTATTCAATGCTTAAATTAAGGTATACCATTTTCGCGTATTCGGGATTTCATTAGTTAAAACATTTACATAATTTACAGGGCGAGTCTTTTTCTTTAATAGTATCAAATTTAATGAAAAAGTAATGACAGGCATACGATTTTTACCTACTGCCCCAAACAACAGCAGAAGTAAAAAAAGGGGTTTTATTTCCAACTGTAATATCTTATTTAATTTTTGACTAGTTCTCAGTATTAGTTTATCTCGGCAATCCCATCTCAAAAAGTTCCTAAAAAGAGCATCAAAGTAAAAGAATATCATCCAGTTTTTTATGTAAATGTGTGAATATTTCAGCAAAGGGGATTTGAGTCGCAAAGTCCTATTACGAAGCTTACTGCTTTCATTTTGTCAAGAGTTAATTAGTTGCATCCGACCCTTTTCACACAGCGTGTATATTTAAGTTATATTAAAGTATTATTTTCTGTCCCTGGATACTCATATTTATGGTTACGACTTTAAGAATTTATGGAGCCTTTTCAATGTCTTTTTTATGCCAGTTATTATATTCAGCACTAGCTGTTGCTTGCGACCTTCTGTCGCATGAAATGACTATAAAAATATTACTTCTTTATTTGAATCAGATTTTGTTAACAATTTGATGTTTTTTTTACACGGAACCCTAATTTATTTTTCTGAAGTAGCCTAAGTTACTTCTTATAACATCAGCTATCTGCCAGTAAAACTAGCGCCATCAAAATCGTCCCCGCTGTTTCGGAGATAAACCGAAACAAACAGACTTATAGGCAGACTTATTTTTTTCATTGTCATCTCTGTCAGAAACTTAGTGCGGGTTGTTGTGGGTCCCATATTTAAATCTTGATTCTAGGTAATGCCCTTTTCTTTTCTTTCTTTTTGACGGATGGGAAATCATCAAATGACTTCTCCCACTTTGGGCGGAGCGGGAGGGAGTGTCAGACTTGTACTGACTAAAACCCATCCACGTTCCTTCCTCGCCCTTTACGTTCCGGGGCCGCGGTATCTCTTTCGAACAGTCCAGCAGGCCCGACAAACTTTAGTCAGATTCCCTGATAACTGTAAATGATTGAATTGAGAACTACTTTAGGCGCCTCAACGCGCCTAAAGTAGTTCTCAATTCAATTATTAAGTAATCAATAATCATGGAACTCGCGTGATCGGCTACGAGTATTCACTGCTAGCGGCAGTCCCCTAAGACCCCGTATATTTTATATTAGTAACCGTTTAGTATAACCGTTAAGTAAATACTAGAATTAAGTAAAGTAAGTAAAATTAAATTAAAATTTAAAAGCCCCCGACACATAATGTTCTAAAAGTCAAAATAATTGAAAATAATTCGTTAATCGTTGGGTTCAAGGTCGTCACTCTTAGTTAGTAGATATTAATTCTTCATTTTCTGGTGGCGGCCATCTTGGACTTTAAATTTATCATTATGTATAGTATTTTACTAGTCAAGCCGTTTCATTTGAAACCCATGTTGAGGGAGTTGTTGAACAAAATTAAATATGTAATCCGACATTTTGTGGCGGCGGCCATCTTGGACCGATTTTCATCAAACATAGCTAAGAAAACTCCCGACTAATTCACCTTTCAAACAAAAAAAAAACAAAATCAAAATCGGTTTATCCGTTTGGGAGCTACGAAGTCGCAGACAGACACACACACAGACACGTGTGTCTGTCACTTATAACACCCCGTCGTTTTTGCGTCGGGGGTTAAAAATATTACCAGATAACGAAAGCTATCGAGTTAACTCTCATTCCTATGCATTCCACGAACACGTGATAGGCGTTGCAGGTAGCTCGCCCCATTGTCTTACGTCACAGAAAGAGCTCGAATGTTGAATGCAAATGAATATTGAAGCTAGTCAGCTTCTCTGTGGCACTGTACCGCAGGCTCTACGATGTTTTCTCGATTCTAAATGGACGTGGTTAAGTTCTCATTATTTTACTTACACAATAAATACCTCCTCGATGACTAGTAGTCGAAAATACAACTGCTGAGCATGAAGTTGTGGGTTCGATTGCAGGGTTGGGCAAAGTGTTGTTGGGTTTTTCCATTAGGATTTTTTCAGTAGCAGCCACAGTCTGGATTTGTGCCTGGTATGTACCAGGCACAAATCCAGAAATGAGCTAGCCTCCTATTACATGGTACTTAAACATAACTGGCGAAAACTGGGTTTACTAATAGGTACACATCTGCTTAATTCTGAGATTACAGGCATAATGTCATGTTTTATAAATAAATATGTACTTGAATCTATTTGAATTTACTTGATTCTAGGAGGCATACCACATCAAAAACACACACACACACAAAAAATAATATATATTATCATAAAGGGTGTAAAACACTTCTTCGCGAAGCCAAAATGCATTTGTTTTCCCCATCATTGCGATTATTGTTTTATTCTACACCATACAGAATCAGAATCAGAATCTGAATGCTTTATTTGATTCTGATTCTGATTCTGATCCGATCTGACCTGGGAACCTTCTAGTTACGGAGATATGGGGGCTCAAAGTTACAACTTTTTGACAGGTTTTTTTTTTTAAATACAAGTTTTTCTTCTATTTTTTTAACTTTTAAGACCTCCACGACCCCCGTACTATTCAATCCATCCATCAGCACAATGTTTTAATAATAATAAAAATAATAATCATTTTATTTCAGACAAATTTCACATCCATAACAATTGTTAGTAAACATGACCTTAAAAAACTATGTTAGTGGAACATGTAGGCTAGACATACACTGCATAAAGGGGCAATCAAATTTCCCCGCAATGACATTCAGGAGACTGTTAGAGCTGCCCCGGACCCTCTGCAGTAGCGACGCAGCACGCTTACGTCTGATGGCTACGAAGCCATCAGTGTGCGCATCAGCAAACATTCCCGACGCACTACAGAAGCGAGGCAGCCCCAGCAGCATCCTGAATGCATTGTTATACTGAACTCTAAGAGCATTGATGGCTCTCTGCGTACAGCTTGTCCAAAGGTTACACGTGTAGAACGTCTGACAATATGCTTTGAAAAGCGTTACTTTCACTTGACAAGTACGTTTCACGTTTCACTTAAGTGCGTTATATTGAGTTTTACCACAAAACAAGATTTATAACCTTGCAAAAAAAATAGTTACTCAGCAGTGTTTTTTACGTACAGTTACTTAGTTTGATGTACAGAATGCTTGGTTAACGGCTTTGTGATGAGGTGGTTTACACCCTGTATACATTTTTTATTATTATTGTATATTTTGTTTTAATATTTATTTGACAGATGTCAGATAAATATTAAAACAAAAAATATGTTGTTATTTCACTATCCACGCATTTGGAAACGTAAAAAAGGCTTGACATAACAGCCAAATTCCATAGCTCACACAGATTCTGCTAAATCAATAAGTGACATTCTTCTTTTAAACAGGACTTCGTAGTAAGGTTTACGACAGAGGTACTGGCATGAAATGATGAGTGCAGATTCGTGTTGAATGAACAAATAGACAAACTAGTGAACGTGACTCAGTCAGCTTTTAGTTACAATGTCTACAAATGTAGCTTTCGGGGAAAAACGTATCCAAACATAGGTATAATAGGACTGGAAAGCTGGAAGAATGTCACGTAACCACAATATTATGCAATAGAAATAAATTGTAAAGAAAATACCAAAATCCTGTAGGTACTAGATAGATATTATTATTTGGAATCACGTTCTCGAAAACGGCTTCAACGATGTTTATGAAAGTTGTTGAATTTAGGGCAGTGAAAAATCGATCTAGCTAGGTAGGTAGGTTTGGAAAAATTCTTTTTTTATTCGTTTTCCCTAGCAGAGCTCGAGTAACCTAGCAGGTACAAAAGTTTCTATAATTTCGTTGTAGGAACCCAGATGCCAATTAGGGCTTATAATTACAACAGTCATGGCCGACTCGTCATTGTTTTTTGGTTTGAGTTGACAGTATAATTGCTTGTTAACTATGGTTTCTGAAAACTTTATACCGATACTAGCTTCTGCCCGCAGCTTCACTTCCGTTATGATCAGTACTTAAAAAAAAAAAGTCTCTGACGCTAGGGAATAACGTAGCTTTTCAGTAGTGAAAGACTTGGCGGAATCGGACCAGAAGTTCCAGAGATTACCCCCTACATACAAATTTACAAATTTTACCTCTTTATTATGCTAGCGTCTGCAGACGTTTATTATTTTTCACTTTTCCTGCTCTAAAAGTACGCCAATATAGCCCTACGAAGGGAGTAAAAAGTAATTTAAAAATGGAACGATTTTTTACTCTGAAACATGGTAACAAACGAGTAACTTATCAAAGGTTTTATTTAAATTTCGAATTGGCTTGCAAATAGAAAGCGGTTTATTGAAAAAAAAAAACAAATTAACTTTTCAACGCGAGAAAAATTATAGTTGTTTGTGTGCATCGTTGATTTTGAAAAGTATGTGCAATGCAAGAGGCATTGCACATACTTTTGCTAGCCGCTACTAAATTACCTACTCATTACCCCTAGATCTTCATTGCGAAAACGTTGAGAGTTTGTGCTGTTTTAAATTGTTAATCTGTGACTGACCTGATTGAAGAAAAATCTGACCACTCAGTTCAGGATTTTTGTGAGTGTAAATTTGTTCGGTTTTAAATGACTATTATTCTCGCACTCGAAGTGATAAGTATAGTTTGCACTTCGAGACTAATCGCTAATTTAATATACTCTCGCTTTCATTGGCTCTATTTAACCACCTCGGGCATATTATGGCTTCGTTTAGTCTTGCTTCGTTTAGCCTTGTTATAAAATATACTAATTTCACATAGGCCTAGATGGGCCCCTAAAAACGTCGAAAAAGGTGCACGTTGGTTCGCGTTGGTCGATTCCATGGAGAAGAACCGGCAAAAAACTCCATGGTTACTCTTGTCAAATCATTTGGTATTACAATAATATTATGTTAACTTACAATACAGCAAACAACAACACAACAACACAACTAAATACAATTAACTTTAATAATCCTCACTGTATTTAAAGCCTTAAAACCATGGCTGAGCGGAAGCTAGCAGATTGGACGCGCGCTCGGAAGACACCCACTACGTACATATCTACGTATGCATGCATGCATGCATGCATGGAAGACCTCGTAGATTGCAGGATTCAGACCCAAGTACTTGTACATTAGAACATTCTGCATTTTGATTGAATTCACTTGCGCCAGAGATTTACTGTGTGGCGCGTGGTTTTGAAATTGTTTAGCGTTGAGAGCTGGGGAAGCTAGACTTCACATGTTTACTTGAATTAAGATATAAAGGGTGTAAAACACCTCTTAACGAATACGAAAGGCACTTGTTCTACTCGTCATTCTGATCATTTTTTTGTTCTACACTATACCTGGGAACCTTCTAGTTACGGAGATATTGGGGGTCAAAGTTGCAAGATTTTGACAAGCTTTTTTTTAAATACCACTTTTTATCGCATGATTTTTACTTTAAATATCTCCACGACCCCCGTACTATTCAATCCATCCATCTGCACAATGTTTTGAGTGTGTTACATTGAGTTGTACCACAAAACATGATTTATAACCTCAAAAAAAGAAGTTGTTCCCCAGTAATATTTTTTGCGTAAAGTTACTTAGTTTGATATACAGAATGCTTGGTTAACGGCTTTGTGATGAGGTGAAATACACCCTGTAGAATGTAGACATATAGACGTAGAATGGAGGAGGAGCGTGGCTTAAGGGGCCGGCGGAGCATGCGTTTTTCATACAAACGTAATATCAAAATAATATGAAAATCAAACACATTCTCAAGGTCGTGTGTGTATATTTCGATTATATTATAGAATATATATGTTCCCTAGGTAGATATAAGTATTTTGAAAGGACAATGATATAAAGACGAGAAATGAGGAATTTAAAATTTCTACAGAAAAAATATTCTTGTTTAATATGTGTTTGGGAAGCTATATTTTCTGTAATCCAATCAAAATACGACCTTAAGAATTTGTTTGATTTACAAATTATTTTGGTTTTACGTTTGTATGAAATTCACATGCTCCGCCGCCGCGCCGGCCTCTTAATAGTGACAACCGCTAGAGTCGATCTTTAAGTTAAGCCGTGCTTGCCTAGGTTGGTCTGCGGATGGGTGACTTGACTACCTTTACAAACCGAGTTCCCTCCGTGCCTCGGAAAGTACGTTATGCTGTTGGGTCAAGCTGTCATTTGCAGATCTTTGACAGTCGTTACATGTAGTCAGTCGCACAAAAAGTCTGACGAGTCTTACGAAGGGGTATTGTATTACCCAGTACTAACTGTGTTGTGGAGGTCAGATAGGCAGATGCTCCATGTAAACTACTGGTTTTCAGCTGCATCCGGTTAGACTGGAAGCCGACCCCCAAGATAGTTGGGAAAAGACTAGGCAGATGATGAGAATGTAGATATACAGGGTGTAAACCACCTCATCACAAAGCTGTTAACCAAGCATTCTGTACATCAAACTAAGTAACTTTACGCAAAAATTATTGTTGGGAAACAACTTTTTTTTTTGAGGTTATAAATCATGTTTTGTGGTAGAACTCAATGAAACGCACTTAAGACATTGTGCTGATGGATGGATTGATTAGTACGGGGGTCGTGGAGGTCTCAAAATTTTACAAAAAAAGCTTGTAGGTATTTAAAAAAAAAGTTGACAAAAAGTTGTAACTTTGAGCCCCCATATCTCCGTAACTAGAAGGTTCCCAGGTATGGTGTAGAACAAAAAAATGATCGCAATGACAGAGAGAACAAGTAGTTTTCGTATTCGTTAGGAGTGTTTTACACCCTTTATGTGAGGACATTGTATTTACTACAACGCTTTTGAGGGTTCCGTGCCTGAGTCGGTAAAACGCAACCCTTATAGGATAATTTTGTGGTCCATCTATCCAGTCTGTCTGAACAAGAACCAAGAACCTTTTTAAGAACCTTTTTCTCAGGAACGCGTATAGAGGTATCAAGTGAAAGTTGTCTACGGTCTCTTACAGCTGTGAACAATGTACGACTGTTATGTCGCATATTTTGCTAATTCACAAGGGAATCAAAAGCTGTTGGGTCTTTTCCGATGACCTAGAACCATGAAATAATAATAAGTAGCAATGTTTTACAGCACAAAACCGTAAATTACATATTCAACTCGTACTTCGCCGTTTTTTTTTTAAGTTGATGGATAGCTTTTCAATGGTTCTAATAGAGTGAAGGTTATTGAATAATGGATATGGTAACTTTAAGAATGAATGGTTACTGTACTACTAAATTCATAAGTTTAAAACTCCGATGTACATACGTTATCAATACAATGATTGACTTGCCCAGGATATGCTCACATTTAAAATGTCCTGTTTTCAAAAGTACCAGAGTAGTAATAATTTGTTTGAAAATTAATTGAACATGACATATATTTTTACATGCTGAAATGCAGCTAATGTAGCTGTAAACTATATTCTACAGGAATACTTTGAAAAACAAAACAGAAGAACTTCAAGCATGATAAAATCCCGTATTTCAACAATATTTAAGACAACTAGGTATTCTTCACTATTAAGAACGAAAAGTAAATTAAAAATTAAATGAAACCCGAGTGCTTCGTTTAAATATTGCATTTAAGTGAAGAGAAAGTACTTAACTGTTAAAAGATTTGTTCGTGTTGAAGAAAGAATGAGGAATCTTCTTGCGAATATTTTTTATTGTTTTTTTTTGGATTATGAGGGAATATCGGGCATTTCTATTTTTAACGTTTCAACTGTAATAAGAAATTTCATGAAGACTATTTTAGAAAGTGTTTTTTATTTCTTTAATTGTAGAGTCGAGCAATTTTATTGATAAATCACTTTCACTACTTTCCAATTTTGCACTTTTATACATTCATTAGTTCTAGTACGAATATTATCGATTAAACCATTATCACACGGCTAAAATACGAATAGTGGCAAGCAATCAATTAAAGTCCTCGACTATACCTGCATCAGACTACAATCGCAATTGTTTATATTGTTAGTAACGTTGTATGCAGGGATCTTCGGAATTACTGAACCAATTCCGAAAATTCTTAGGTTACATTTAAAACGTTATCGTGGGTTGATTTCCGTATAATAAAGGAGCGAAGTCGCGAGCAAAATCTTATAGAATCTGTCATTACATTGAAAATTGACACAATGGATAATAACTGAAAGTGGTTAGGATGACCGTGTTCAGTTTCATTATTACAATTCATTCTTAACATTGAACAACATAACTCTTTACATGAAGATTCGTATATTTACATTTCAGTTCTATCCATACCAAAAGTCGATTCATTACGCAGCTTCCTCCAATGTCAGAAGGATTAGAGGGCGCCAGAGAATTACCTACGCCGCATCAAGACACGTACGCATTTCAGTGAGTGAGAGTAAGCGAGAGAAAAATGAGCGATGTTTGTTTACCGCTGAGCTCGGGATTATAGCGCTCCGGAAGTTCTTGATCGTTGCGCTTTGTGACGCGAGGTGAAATGTAATGTAATGTTATTGTTGTTGGTTCAGGTTTTGTTTGCTTGGTCGAGTTCCACATAATACGTGGCTGTTGACGACAAGTAAGTTCTGTAAGTACTATTGATCAGGTTTTCTCGTGAAGTGAGACACAGATAGCATTGGTGGTGTAAACATGTCATAAATATACAGCACAAAAAAACATCTAAAATTGAAAATACGGTGTGCGCTGGGCACCGACTGGACTAGCTGTGTTGTAGCTAGTCTGTTTTCTATCAAATTTATAACAGCTCAATAATTTCCATAGATTCATAACAGTGCCTTACATACTTACTCTATTAACTATAGTTTTAACATCTTATGAAAATTGCGGTGCGCTGACCGCACATACGCTGACCACATCAAGGTATTCGAAATGGTTTAAACATTCATGCAGTATCAGTTTGTGAAAGTTTATTCAATATTGGCTATTTAAATCACCAATATTCCAATACCATACAAGATATAACCTCCCACTCATACGCACGTGAGCCCAATTACATGGATACAGCGTATTTGTTCGGCTAGTCTGATCGAAACGCCAATATCAATTACAACCCTACCACCATTGCATATAGGTCTCGTTTGGGGCTCACGTATAACCAAAATGTTTGGGACGTGAGGTGAATATCTCCTTTTAGCTAATAGGATTAACATCATGTGACACAGGAGAGAATACTGGTCGCACGCGACACTTATGAATAATTTGACGCTGCTGTCGAATTTTTATGCTACACTTTTTCGTATTTGGAATTAAATTTCAATTTTGGTAAACGATTTTATTATACGATCAAAATTACTTGATCCCGCTGTTTATATCCGTCATGTACCAGTAATTTTTGCGTTAGGTAATCAATTCAATGCTCAAAGGTGTTTTTTTTATACCATGAACGTTATTCACTTTAATTATTTTTTTAAGTCATTAGAACTTGTCACAGAAATTAGAGATAATTAGAACTTTATGTAAATGAAAACTCGTTGGTATTCCCAGAAAACACCGCTTACAGGTTTCTCAGAAAAGTCTTGACATACCTTGTGTAACCTGACAACGTGTCTGAGTCGGTACAATGTTTTTGGCCTGTTATTAAAGCCTTATATTGCAATAGGCTCTTGGTTTCCACACACAGTTTTGACACCGAATTGTCTATGGTGAAAATACTTGGCACATGATAAAAAACTTGGTGTATGGGTCGCGGAAAATTCCTTAGTTTACACGGTAATATGCATTATGCAGTTTTAAATCTCAAATAAGTCTGATGTGAGTTACGGTGTGTGCCTTATTCCGAAGCATTTAGTTCCGTTACTTTATCAGTCTTCGGTAATAAAGCTAAAACCTAAAGATTTACTTAATACACGTTAATGAACCTTTTCTTCGAGAAGACGTGCGAAAAAGATCCCTTGAAACGGAAGCATTAGGATATATTCAAACAATAATGGAATTTAGTAGGCTAATAAGACGCTGTAATTAGGTACCTATTGTTTTGGCTCAAGTTTAATTTCTTACTTCAATAATAATATAATCTTTTATCTGTGGAGTATAAATTGACTATTACTCAGGATGGAGACTTTATTAAGTAAAGATCGTTTAATATTTGAAAGTATTCTGATCTTAAGACTAGGCAAAACCTTTTACATTTATCATCACATCACATTATCATTTGTCTAGCGATCAAGGCTCTATTCATTCTGATGTTGAGAATATTTTTGGCGCGCCAGCCACTTTCAAACCTCTGAAACAATAAACGTGGAAGACAGTGGTGTTCAACCCAGTACACTTCAGCAAAGTCTTTTGTACAGGCGGGAAAACACAGAACTAAAATAAATGTCTCAACATACAACCTTGAACTGCATACTTAAAGTACTCATACTGTAAGAACACTGCCGATTAATTCACCATTCAAACAAAATCAAAATCGGTTCATCCGTTCGGTAGCTACGATGCCACAGACAGACACGTCAAACAATAACACCCCGTCGTTTTTGCGTCGGGGGTTACAAATGTTGAAGATCACGACAGATGACGATTCAAGACTAGAACAGGTTTATTTTTGGATTTCGAAGTTAAAAACTATAACCCACCTAGATTAATGACCGCTATTGAGTTTTTAACTAGCAGAAACTATACAGCGTACACAAGTACAATTTTTCTTACCATGTCACCAAAAACCTCTTAAAAATTCCAAGCATGACGCTCCACTTCCTTAAACACGCCAAAAAGGACCCAAAAACTAAACTAATCCTAACTAAAAACTCCAATTTACTATAACACGCACTTGGCAGTAACAAATTGATCTGTGCCCAAATTAAATTAAATAGTCCAGAACCGCGGGAGACTCGAGCCGTGACGTCATCAGTGACGAGGGTTAGGTACTTCCTACATCCGTCTTCGAGCGATCACTCACCATTATTGCACGGTGGTGCTTTTTATAAGACTCCTTGATAGTTATTAGATGGGAAAATGAAGGATTTACATAGGAGATTGATCAGTTAATTTCTTTTTATGGAGGTTTTTTCCTGGTGTCCTATTAAACAGTTTTAAAACTCCTACTTGGATTTGTGCTCGGTTGATGGCAATAGGGTCGCCTACTATTACACGGAACTTAAACATAATTTGTGAATTATGGGTATACAAATGGATACATCACTGGTTAACCTTTCGAGGATTGCATGCGTGATGTTGTTATTAACTACAAATTATGCGTTTTTTTTTGTGATAAACCTTAAAATTATTTCTTACGTCGTAACAGGAACAATATTTTACTACACTAATGCATATTTTGCATTTGTAGAACTTACTCACTGTTTATGTCATGTTTTTTTTGCACTACTTTCAACAAATCAAAAACAATATTCTCAGTAAACAAAGAACGAAAACAAATTAAGTCGGATACGTTTCATGTTTATAGAAATTGATTAAATCGATCGCACGGAAGGCCCGGCAGGATAATCGGATTAATAAAGATAATGAGGAAACCTGATTCGACCTGATTGGGGCTATACATTCCAATTTTGTATTAAATTTTCTGAACGATTTCCTTCTTCGTCCTTTACAAAGTTGATCTTCTCTCGTTGTGGTTGGTACTTGGTATATAGGTTGTAGTAATAATCATTGACACACAACCTGTTACCACGAATTCCGGACATGATTTTAGAACTCCTAATCATCATCAGCCTATAATGTCCCCACTGCTGGGACACGACCTCCTCGCTATGAGAGGGTACAAGGTATAGTAATAATCATTGACACACTACACGGGTCCTGTTTAATAAATGTTACAATGCGACAATTTTGTAAACAAGTGACACATTTGTAAAGTTGTATAACAAGTGTTGCGTTGGAAGACCTCCCACTGGACCGATGACCTGGCGAAGGTTGCGGGAATCCGTCGGATGCGAGTTGCACGGGAACGGTCAATGTGGTGACACTGGGGGGGGGGGGGGCTATGTCCAGTAGTGGACGTCTTTCGGCTGAAATGATGATGAAGGTCGTTTGCAACAGTTAGTGTTCATAAAACGTTAATAATTTAAGGTCAATTTAAATTGAAGTACATAATCTCATTCACCATTCAGAGATTTATTTGTACCGAATTCGAACAATTGAAGGCTAAAACGATGTAAACAAAAGCCCATTGTTCAGCACCTATTAACGACTGTTTGCTAAGTAATTAAGTCTCGATAACTCTGATGGAAAAAAGATTTGTGTGTTGTAACCGTTTTCTGTTTTCTTTTAAAGCTTAGGTTCTTTTTGCCGTTTACGAGCTGTTAGCTGAATTATTTTCTTTCTTTTTATCTAATCTACTAGAATTTACATCTTTTTTCCTCTTTTCATCATTTGTAAACATTTTTTCTGGTTTCTTTGTCGGATAAATGAATAGTCCCTACGAATTGCAGCATTTCTGCCAAGACCACTCGCTCGCATTAACAAAAAGCAGAATCGTGAAAAAGAGAGAGAGGCGTTTATAATTCAGGCTAATTAGATTAGACTGCAGTTTAAGTCCAATCCAGTTCAGAATCATTATCCTAAACTCTTAAGTAATAAGTAAGTATTGCGAAACCTAAATTGTCTGCCCGGCTGTCTATTACTTACCTTTTCACACCGTTATAACTGAAGGTATGCTGATGAAATTAAAATGGGACATCGCATCAATTAGGACATAGAATACTTTTTATCCTGATAGTACGTTCCCCTACGATAATATGGTAGACAACAAAAAAACGAATTAGTCCAGTTAGATTATCAAAAAATATTTGAACCCGTATATTTTCTTTTGTTGCGTAAACTGAAATTAACGAAGATACGACGCTTTTAAAATTCTCAATACGTCACGCCTTGGTATAATTTTTACTGCGTTCTGACGTCACGAGCCCCCACTCTAGAATTGTGATGCGTTTTATCTTTGTCAATATTCATTGATTTAGAAAGACAAAAAATACGTGTCCATTATTTTCCAATACTCTAACTGATGAACTAAATAGATTTGCATTTTTTTCTATATTGTCGTCATACCTGCGCGGGCAGAAATTAGAATTCAAAAATGACAATTTCTTTTTCTTCCCATCTTGCCCCTAAAATAACAGACAGCTTTACTTCTCTGTTATGAAGCGATTCCCTTGTTTGTGTTGCTTTTACAAGCGTAAAATTACGGCCGTGGAGCAAACGTGATTAACAGGCTAAGGTGGGTTAAGTACCGACACCTTTTATAGCTGCCGGGAGGTTCTTCATAATATATTCAAAACCTGTCGAAATCCCTGAGAGTTTTTTTGAAACAAAACTTTGATGATTTTGAAAGAGGTGTCACTTACATTTCATCAGTGAGTTTAAGGCTGCGGGACTTTTCGAAAGAGATACAGTGGCCCCGGAACATAAAGAGCGATGGATGGGTTTTAGTCAGTAAAAGTCTGACACTCCCTCCCGCTCCGCGCCCAGAGTGGAAGGAGTCATTTGATGATTTCTCATCCGAAAAAAAAGGACCAAGTTACCTAATGCTTAGCGACTAGCGAGATTATTTGATATACGAGTATTCTATTCATGGGCCTAAAATTGCATAATAAAATGATGATTATTATTTAGCAGTAGAGCCTGCGACAACCATTGGATTAACGGGAACCTCCATAATTTATTTAAAATCTGAAAACTTAGATCCCGAGACAATGATCGATATTAAACTTCGATAATTTTGAAACACATTGAAAAAAGAATATCACGCATGAAAGGAATGTGTGACCAACTAAAAGCCGTGTAAAGAGACGTCAAATAACTATAATGAGCCACTTTTAGAGCAAGAGATGCATATTTAATGGAAGGTTCTTGACGTGTTACATTCTGGATATTTTATGAAGCGGCTAAACGAACCGCTTTAAAGTGTAATGACTATACTAAAGTGTTAGGAGACCATTGAAATAGACGTTGTAATAAAATAACTTGTCTGTTTTAGATGCAAAAAAGAAATAGTATCTTTTGTGTTACAAAATATCTCATAATTGGTCAATTACTGTCTATATGGGATTTAGGTCCATGTTCACCAAAAAGATGACTGCCTGATTATCTAAAACAGCTGTTTAAAACACATTTTTGTAGGGGAGCTTTTGTCTGTTTTTAGATAATCAAACCGTTATCTTTTCGGAGAACACCTTAATATTTTTAACTGACTTATTTATAAAGCTCCCTAGCGAATTATATAGATGAAACTGACTGGGATCCATACATCTAAACAACGTTCAAGAATTGTTCATATCAATATTCAATAGCAGTTATAATACTGATCTTGGACAGCAGTGTTCAGTGTCAAAAGTAAACTTCGCTCTAAGATACCTATTTATTCGCCCAAGTCGGTTTAATTCAATTGTGTGTTTACTCATACATAACATCACACCTGTAATCCCTTAAAGGTTATGCAGAGGTATACCAAATAGTATTGCCACATTTCGCCAGTTATGTTTAAGTCCCATGTAATAGGGCGCGAGCCTATTGCCATCGCAAATCCGGGCTCCGTGGGTGCTATTGCAAAAATCCTGATGGAAAACCCTAATAACATTTTCTCATGCAAGGCAGTAATCAATGTGATATGTGTACTCATGTCTTGAATAAATAAAAACTGCCAGATCTTAATTCAAAAACATCCAAAACACGTACCAACACTCCATCCTCTTTGTATTCTAAGTTTAAATCTCATAACTCTATGCTCATAGCGCATCGAGCACATACAATACCGACCTGCCAAATAAAATCCAGAGAGATGCGAAACAAATCCATTCATGTTACATTTTGTTCACGTCTTACACCGGCCGAACGTTCCGTGAAGCAAGGAAATACACAGATTTGTGTGCACTGCAAGCAATTTGAGGAGCTTGTTACAACGGCTTATTTCTATACGGTGCACGTGATACAACATTGCTCTGGCACAATATTTGAGGGAAGTTCGTTCTATTTTCAAATTTTTAAATATTTGTAAATTGGAATCGCCTTACTTTTTTTGTTTGTATTAAGGTGGACCCACACTTATCCGCGCCGAAAGAATCGGCCGCGCCGTCGTTTTTTTTCAACTAAAAAGTGCCTACCAAATCGAACCGTCTCAATGTGAAGAAAAACTTCTTGCATTCAAATAAGACTGATTGAAAGGGTTTGTCAATTTAATCAATTCTTTCTATAAATACCTACATAGCCTAGCCATTTGGGCTGAACAATAAGGTTTCACAAGTTACTGCTTCGGTTTTTATTAAAACCCCTCGCTGTAGGTATATTTCGGTTTTTATGCGTTATTCGGACCGTCATTACTGATATGAAAATTTTTGCCAAGCGATATTTTTTGGTTATGTGCAAACATATTTTTGGTTTCTTATTTCTTTTTGGTGTTGCGTACTCCATTTTCTGTTCAAAATCATAAGGGTTTTTGAGCAGAAACAAAAAACAGACAATTAAAAATAAATAAAATTAATATTCTTTATTAAAAACTAGCACTTCGCCCAATTCGCCCGGAAAAATTGTAATAGCTCGGCTATTTTGCATGGTATTAAAATATTAATTTATAATCTATGTTGCACTCAGTAAAAATATAGCTTTCTAATGGTAAAGGATTTTTTTGGAGTAGCTCTTGAGGTACCTAAGTCGTAACAAAGAAACAAACAAAAAATCAAATCTTTTCTCTTTACACTATTAAGTAGTTTAAATAAATAAAGTGTACTCGCTCGTTTTATGAAGAAAGAAAAACGAAAATCTTCTATCAAATTGTATCGTTCTATTATTCCATTTAAGTAATGTTGCTACAATTATTTCGGGGCGGAGAGATTTACAGCGAAGACAGCTAGAATCATTGCCCAGATAACAGACCCGTTAAATTGTGTAAATGTCTAGAAATTCTCTTCAATGTTCTCAGTAATGTACTAAGACGAAGAAGTTTCAGCCATTGTCGGTGTCTTTAACGATAAAATAGAAACAGTTGTGATTCACAGTTATCATTGTGGGTATTTCTGTCTTTCGCTCCACTGAGCTCAACCAAGATCTTTGTTTGATCTGATATTCAGTTGCTTATTCAAAGAGATGGAATCTGTTATTTGCTGTCATATTTTGGGTAGGAGTTTATGAAACTTGTCATGTATACTTAGATTTGTTTTGTCTGGCTTTTATTTGTGTCTTCATTTAAATAAAATATTTCAGAACCATTTCAATCAAAACTAAATCAAAGCTATTTATTAAAATCAATTGCATGTCTTCATAAACATTTAGGATGTCCTATCCTGAACAAACTGACAATTATTACAGTGGCCTACTTATAAACCCTAACCAACTTATGTTGGTTAGGGTTTATATATTATATATATATATAATTATAAATACATAGAAACGTCAAAGAATGAAACGAAACGAGCTTAGAGGGAAAACGAACAAGGCGCGAAGCGTGAACGATAAACCCATTGTTTAATTAAACGCTGATGAAGCAAGTCTTAGCATTAATACAATATAACGCTGACATTTACAATTAATGTTTTATAAACGGTTTATTAAATACAAAGTTGGGTAAGTTACAGACATGGCCGTTGGTGTGTGTTGGAGGTGTGTAGATTGGTTTATTTTGTCATATATTATATCGATGTCCACATCATGTCACCACTGTAGACACGACAGAGAGTCGACAAATCTTTTGTTCATCTGTCATTTTGTCGATTCAATGACAGATGAACAAAAGATTTGTCAAGTCTCTCTCGTTTCTCCGGTGGTCATGCTAACCGGGCAAGGGTCGGCTTCCAGTCTAACCGGCGGCAGCTACAACTGAATATATCAGTATTTTGGATGGAGCAACTGCCCATCTGACAACTCAGTCTAGTACTGGGTAAAACGATACCTCTTGGTAAGACTGATTGTCAAACTTTCAGCCGGGTCCAACGGCCCCTCCACGTTGCAACCTCGGCAGGTGCAGCTTAACCAGACGATAATCCCGAGCTGCTGTTATTATTTACCCACTAGTTCCACCATTTCCAAATACTATGTTTGTAACAGAATAAAAAAAACAATCGAAACAGTAGCTGAAAATCACTTTTAACAAATACTACGTGTTATTATGTGTTGCTCATGATTGTACCAACATAATTCCTCATTGAAATGCGGCTTCAGCTAATAACTTGGATATAATAAAACTATAAGTAAGTTGAACTACCCGCATTGTATAAGTTAGAGCTTTGTGCAAGTTGGTTCCCCATGCGGCGATAACTACGTACTTGGGAAGTGAACTAGACTCTTGTACGCTTTAGTATGTGAAACAGCATAGTTCATGTTACTTGTGTGGGATTATTAATGGGGAGATCGTGTTTTGTTTAGCTGGGATTATGATCTTGGTTCTCTTGAAGTTGAGCTAAGTTCTAGCCCCACGTTGGGCGCCAAATATAACTTGCTAG
This sequence comes from Xestia c-nigrum, assembly GCA_916618015.1. NCBI lineage: Eukaryota > Metazoa > Arthropoda > Insecta > Lepidoptera > Noctuidae > Xestia > Xestia c-nigrum. The sequence continues at coordinate 7,026,938 of OU745256.1, forward strand.
TCTAAAATAGTTTAACCGTCCGACTGTCACTTGTACAGTCACGTCTAATAATATGTAAACACTTAAGATTTTTTTAAATTGTGTTTGTCCTAATGTACTGATTCAAATTTAATGTTATTACGTACATAGTATCCTGGAACTCATATTTTTATGAAAAAGATCTAATCTCCTAGTTACAATCGTTATTTCTCGCGAAAATAGCTATAATATTTAGGAAAGTGTATACATATTATTAGACGTGACTGTACATCTTTGATAGTCGTAACGGGTATTTTGAAATCAGAAATCTGAAAACTAGTGTTACCACAGGGCTTAGTGACCCAATTGTTCTTCGGTAAGATTGCAGGCAGACCCTAACATATGTAGTTGGGTAAAAGCTAGAAAGACGATTGATTATGAGGCACTAACATATCGAAATTAACACCAAATCTTAATCAGAACACCAATATTAATGAAAGCTACATAATAACGTCATTTGACAAACACACACTTAATGAAGTAAGTAATACCTACCTTCATGTACGCAAACGCATTTGTATGAGTAGTGCGTTGGCACCCAACCAGCACAATGTTTAATTAAAATCCGAGCTGAAATAAAGTAAGCGAGCTTATGACGTCAGGAGACGTGAAGTTTGTAATTATTGCCCTATATAATTGGCTAGGTGGCAGGAACAATGGCTGCGTCGAGCTTGGTAAGGATTTGTTCAGACTTGGAAAAAGAAGTATGAATATTGTTTACAGAATATTGTTTTCATTTTTGTACGGAGTTCCTTTACAAAGGAGAGCTATTTCATTTATAACCGACTTTCAAAAGGAGGAGTTTTTTAATTTGTTTTTTTTTTGTGTGTATGTTTAGCGATATGTTTGCCTATTGTGAACCGATTTCGATGATTCTTTTTTTGTTTAGAAGAAAACTATTTCGCGTTGGCAGCAGCTGGGGACGATGTTCTGTTTAAGCTGCACTTGTCTAGGTTGGGTGGTCCGTGCAGTCCACCCATATTTAAAAACTACGTTAAGCCATTGGTCGCAGCTGCTATTTGTAGATCTGTGACTGTCGTTACAGGTAGTCAGTTGCCCGAAAATCAGGCAATCAGTCCCATTAAGGGGTGTTGTATTACCCGGTTCTAACTGGTTTGTGGAGTACAGTCGCTCCATGTTGAATACTGGTATTCATATAAATCCGGTTAGACTGGAAGGCGACTCTAACATAGTTGGGAAAAGGCTAGGCAGATGATGACATTATTTGGAAATAATAAGTTTTTGTCTGAAAGTTGTTTTACTAGAAAATCACTTTTGGATTATATTAAATGCTGGTGAATGTCTGTGAATGACTCGGCTGTATCTACGTATGTTTGACAAACATGTTTTATTGTGAAATAAGTTTATTTCTTTGTTATTTGTTAGAGTTGCGAGGTTGGAGGTCTTTATGTGAGACGTAAATAGATTTTGAAGGACACATTAAGCTGTATTTGTAACATTTATGTGGCTTTATTTACGATTAGGTGAATTTAAGTCAATGCTTATGAAAGTAGGTCGATTAGGTAGACTGTAAAAACTGAATTCGCTGTAGAAACATTGTACAAAATTTAAATGTATCCGTAATTTACCTCTCAACTCGCATTGCATTGAATAGAATAGATCGAGAGATCTATTCTATTCTATAGCATAGTAAGCATGTTGGGTTAAACGTCTTATACAAATCACAAAGTTGAGAAAGTCTTTGCCCATGAATGAGACAGTGAAGACTATGAAGAAAGAAGACACCGTTTGTTGAGTAATACATTTTATTTTTCTCTCTACTATTAAAGCAATTTTCAGTGTAAAAGTAAAAAAACGTTCAGGGTATTTGTCTCCGTAGAAAATGTTTACTAGACTAGTTTTTTTTATTAGTATTTTTTCTTCTGCCCGTTTTTTCCGTTTGTTTTTGTGTACGAAAATGTTTTAGGTTTTCAAAACGTCGAAAATAACTCAAAAAATGATTTAAAATAACAACATGATATATTGCGTAATTTTATTAAGTCTCAGTGGACGTGTTTAGAGCCATAAATATTTGTGATGTACTCTAATATCATCTGGTGTCCCTCAGGAAATTTATTTGAGAGCTTTGTACTGAAATTATACGTTTAATAAAACGTAAGTGCGTCATAACCATACACCTGTTTTAAATGAAATATTTACAACATTGTATATCTGAGAGCAGCGGTGGCCTAGAGGTGGCGGCCCCGACTTTTCAGCAGTAAGTCGTGGGTTCAAACCCAGGCAGGCGCATTACTTTTTTATTAATTTATCACCATGCTCTCAAAACGGTGAAGCCTAAATCCTAGCAGTGGGAACATTATACTCTGATATAAGATAAGATAAGAAAAGATGTACTTTTATTTCCTCAAAATATGTGTTACATACAATGATAAAAAAAATACATTTGTGATTATGCTTATGCTATGTGCTAACTATATGCGAAAAGAGCGGTGACATCTACTACTTACTAAACACATTTAAAAGTCGTGATGACGAATATTTATCGTGTCTTACCTTATAATTGCAAGAAAAATTGAATAAACAATGATTGAATAATTTTTAATAAAATACCTACATTTTCTCCAGGTAAATAGTAGTATTCCTAGATAACGGGTTAAAAATTGAATGTAAGCAACATTGCTATATATCTGGCCACTTTCAAGAAATTGCATTATTATTTTTATTTGGCATCCGTCTGCTAGCAAAATTACACAACCTTGTAGCTTTCCTCAACGCAACATATAAATCTATTTCTTAGAAAATCCGCACAAATGAAATTTTTTGCTTATTTACTACTGCAAGGCACATAAAGCAAGTCAAAGGCTTTCCGTCTCCTGCATCCAATTTAATTACTTCCAAGTTCTTACCTTGCCTGAATAATGTACCAGATAAACAGATTTTAATAGCGGCTTTAAAGGAAGCTCCTGAGAGTTGACTTTCATATAATTAAATTATGTTTTCGAATCTCGACGGTGCCGCGTCGGTGACTTTTTAATGCAATATTGAATTGCGTTTGTAGGAAATGCAATTGCTGTTAGGAAACAAAAATAGAATGAAAAAGTTTCGAATTGTTTTAATTATTGGTAATATATAAATTGTAAAAAAAAAACAACTTGCGAAGCGTTAGGTGACGGTCACGCGAGTTCGATGATTTGCTATTAGTCAAAAAGTGCTCAACGCGCCTTAACCTTTCATCTGTCAGCGAAGTAGACACAATAGTTAAACAATGGCGTCACGCCCATTCGGTGGGGCTCAACAGACGGGGGTTTAAGAAGTTTTCACTTAAAAAATAACACATTTTTTCAGATATACACCTCACACCTGCCGTTGTTTGTCTCTGTATCACCCAAAGGTTGACTAGTACATAATTCTTAGTCTTCGTTTTAAGTACCACTATAATTGTACATAATGTAAGATTTCCATTCAATATCTTACTATTTTGTATGACCAACAAGCCAAGTTACCACAAGACAACTCGCCTACTCGTACTCCATTAGCCGAGAATCCTTTATAAGTTGGTGACCAAGTGGGTCGGCTGAGGTTGAAGCAAATTGCGTCAACGATTTGTTGGCCAGTGTCCTTTGTCGTTAGCAGTTTGCAAGAGGAGAATTTGATGACGTGTGCGCACCATGTTTCAGACATTATAGGATGATGTACGGCTCAAAGTGTTTCTGGGTCATGTGCATAAACCTTGAAGATACCTAGCTTAAAATATGTTAGACTAGACAACCGTTTGGTTCAAATGAAACCCACTCAAATAAGCCTATACTGAGAAGGAAATTAAACTTATATTGTCACTTACGGGATATCTTCCGTGATTATTTATTATGTTGAGCTCCCGATATTTCGACGCTGTTGCAAGCGCCATGATCGCGGATTGACTGGAGTATGCGGGTGGATGGAAATTAAATTGTTACGAGCAGACAATAATAATAAAAGTTAATAATAAGTGTGGTGTGCGTGTGTGTGTGTGTGTGCGTGTGTGTGTGTGTGCGTGTGTGTGTGCAGTTGTTAATATAAGTTTAGTTTTAAACCGTGAAAGCCTAAAACAGTGTTTGAGAAGGACATTGTGTAGCGGCTGCTGTTATGCGGGTCATGGGTTCAATTCCCGCACGAGACACATATTTGTATAGCTTGGGTAATTGTTAGGTCTGGATGTTTGTGAATGTGTGTTTAAATGTTTGGAAACACACCCAAGATATAGGAGAAAACAAAAACACCCAACCAAGGGCAAACTTTCTTACATCATCATCATACCTAGACTTTTCTCAACTATGTAGGGGTCGGCTTCCAGTCTAACCGGATGCAGCTGAATACCAGTATTTTACATGGAGCGACTGCCCATCTGATTTCCACAAGCCAGTTGATATTGGGAAATACGATACAACTTGGACCTTCCACGGGAGTCAGACTTTTTGGGCCACTACCTGTAACGATTGTCAAAGATGGAAAAATGCCAGCCGGGACCAACAGCTTAACGTGTTTTCCGAGGCACTGAGGATACTCGGTATGTAAAGGTGGTCGCCCATACACAGACCAACCTAGACAAGCACGGCTTAATCTAAAGATCGACCCGAACGGCTGATATTATTTAGCGACGAACTCCAACTTTCTTACATACATCTTAGTAAATAGCGAAATAGCAAACCCTAAGCAACCTTATGACACAGTAAAACGTCCTAGTTATGTGTCATCTACCAATACATACTTAACCCTTCTGGTGATTAATTCACCAGCCCGCTCTAACTCGTAGAAAATAGGTGTATGTCCCAGCGGTGGGAACATTATCAAACAGTACAACTAAAATTGTGTTCAACATTAACCCACTCAACACAAACAGCAGTCTACAAATTGAAACAGGCAGCATTCAAGCCTATATTTGTAGTCCTGGTGCATGTCTCTTAATTCAACACACCCTGTTTGGGGACCTCGGTACCACAGTCGAAGATACCCCGTATATTTGATAATTTGAATGCATCTGCACGTATCTCGTTTGTTTGAGAGGCTCTGCAGTACGATTCGAGTTGTTTTCGGTATATCGCTTGGTTACGTTAACGGTTCGTTTCGGTTTTTTATTTTGAGCTGGATTGTGTATCTGTATGATTAATCTTATTTTGATGTTGAATTGTGACGTAAAAAAAATCGTGATATATACTTAAATATTTTTACTAACCCTGCGCTATTCTTTTCTGATTAATTTCGTTGCATCCAAGATAGTTAAATTGTTTCTCTGGGACTTTGTCGAGCCAATTAGTGCTTTCAGAAGTTGCAGGGATTTGGTAATAGTGTGGCGAGTTCCTCCCATAAAACAAAAAAATAAATCGATTGCATTTAGTCAGATTTTTCATGCTAATCCATTTTCGCTGCTTTTCTATAATTGAAGAGTTAACTGGTCACCATCATCATCATCATCATCAGCCTATAATGTTCCCACAGCTGGGACACGACCTCCTCTCAATGACAGGGAATGGGCTATAATCTACCAATCGGGCCCAGTGCGGATTGGTTGAATTTTTGGTTCTAGGACATGCCCGTTTCCTCACGATGTTTTCCTTCACCGTTTTGAGAGCAGCGGTGATGAAATAAATTACACAAAGTAATGCGCCTGTCTGGGTTCGAACCCACGACTTACTGTCCGTAAGTCAGGGCCGCCACCACTGGGCCACCGCTGCTCCAGTTAACTGGTCATGCAACTAAAAACTCCAAAATCTTGAAAAAAAAAAGAAGTTGCTTGGAAAAAAAGCAAAGAAATATAAACTCTGAGTAGATTTCCCTACTGAAAACATAGTAGCGAGTTACCTACTGTGTACCAACTTAGTGTAAACTTCAGTATTTGTAATTAAGTGCCTTACCTTTACAGCGAGCTATAAACTACGTGCAGATTAGTCGTAACCATATATTTTATTATCTAATTTAATGTTTACTTTGTGTTTATGACAGTATCCGAGTTTAATTTGTTACTACGGTTTATGTGTGGAGGATTACTATGTGAAAGTACATAGCTTTAGAACCTACTATGTTCAATAATACTAATATTAGTTTATTTACTGAAACTTTTTGCACATGTATAAACTGTACAAAAGCGGACTTAAGAGGCAACACATATTTTGAATGTACACTGATTTAAACAAGAATAATGAGAAAAATACGTGTTAAATTCCTCATATCTCGTCTTTATATCATTCTCCTTTCAAAATATTTATTTGGAAACATAGATATTCTGTATTCTAATCAAAATATATACACAGTACCTAAAGAATATATTTAATTTTCACATTATATTAGTATTACGTTTCTATGAATAACGCATACTCCGCCGGCCCCTTAAGGCCTTGGGCATTTTCTATCACTCTACCTTATCTTTATTAATATCTCTCTGGTACATACTCTCTAGTAAGTACATACTTCTAGCTTATGTGAGTTTTTAAATAGTACTTTTGTATTTCATATTATTTCTTTATTGTCATTGCTGAGGGTGATGTCCTGGGTTCGATTCCCGGGTCGGACAAAGAATTTTTGCGTTTTTCTATCGTGATTTTTCTCAGCCACTGAGTATGGAGTTGTGCTCGTTTGATGGCATTAGGCTCGCCTCCTATTACATTAAACATATATCTGGCGAAATGTGGTAGTATTTATAATACACCTCTGACTAAGCCTTTGGGGGTTACAAGATTGATGTAATGTCATAATTACTTTTTTGGTAAATTATACAACACACACACACACAACACAAACACACACAAAAGCAAAAAAATAAATAAATAAGAAAAAACACCAAAAAAAAAGTAAACAAAAAAAACACAAAAACACACACAATAATAAATTATACACTTGTTTCAAAACCAAATGGTATGTTCTCACTAATAAAACTAGTCTTTAATAGAAAAAAAACAAGTTCCTAACGACTGGAATAGTGAATAAACACTCACTGAGCAGTCACAGGCCCATTTCATAGACGAATAAATATTTTTGAAACCTAGTCAAATCGTTGTACACTTGGGATTTATTTTCCAAAACGTATCAACACAATACTCGATTTGATTAGAAGACTGTGGTTAGATTTTCCTTTTCAACTACTTTGAGAAGAAGTATCGAAGAAAACTCCTATGTCACACTCCTTTTTGAAATTTTTTATTTTTCTTCTTCGCCATATGACACTTCTCCAAGCCATGTGGGCTCCTGCAGTGTGAACCGCTAGGTACAAGCTGCTACTGGTATTTTAAAGTTCAGACATCAGTCGTTTAGGTCTAATCTTGGTCAAGACATTTATGAAGACTACCACACAGATTTGACCTGTTTTCAATTTTTGAAGTGTAAACTTTTTTAGGCGCGTTGAGCACTTTTCAGTGAACAAAAACCATAGAATTCGCGTGACCGTCACCTACGCTGTTGCTTCAATTGGCAGTCCCCAAAGTCTTTTTTTGTTTGGGACAAGTCCGCTACACTGATCTACTATCTACTGGGACTCCTTAAAGCCAGAATCAACAGCGGTGACCACCAGAAAATTTTGTTATTCCTACTCCGCTATTCTTTTTCGTTGCGGAATCCAGAACAGTTAAATTTGGGACTTCTTCAAGCTTCATTGTCTTGGCGCTTTTCTGGTGGTTACAACTGTTGACTTGTCCAATCAGTGCGAAGTACTGTCAGTAATAGTGTAGTTTTACTCAGAACTCAAGGAAAATTTAAACTTGTCATACAATTATCGCCCTTATTTCCTACTTATTTCCTTCGACACTAAGGCTCAAACCATTATGATAATGGCCCGCTGCGTACGAGCGTGCATTACGGCCATGAAGGCAGCACGTTAAAGATTATTACCTATTGTTTGCCACTTTAAGGATATTTTCTTAGGATATTAAAAGCCTTAGCACATACTTTCCGCTCGTTTGAACATTGGATATGTTTTGTACATAACATTAAGTTTTCAAGAAAGGATAAAGATAAGAAACATTTATTCAGAGCATATTAAATGTTTAGCATTGAGTATTGGTAATTTGAGAAGGCTGGTTGAACGGCAATGCTCGGTTAGCAACAAACGCCAATTTAAAAGGTTTTGAAAACTTGATTTGAACGAACGTTTCTATTTTCATCAGCCCCGAAATGCTCCACATCAACAACAAAAAAAAAACGGAAACAAATAATAAACCAGACAGACAGAATAAAAATAATTACCTGGCTATACGTTCGTTACATTTGCACGGTTCCGATTTATTTCACGAGTCGGCGCCGGGAACGAGTCGGATACGGCGCAACGGGTTGCATCAGCAGCATTCATGTGAAAGAGCAAGGTTTTTTTTATCGGACTTTTTTTATTCGATGTCCATTCATGAAGTTTTTATGCACCTCAGTTATTTGATGTGGTCGTGAAAGGTAACGCTAATGGTTATTGAATAGATTTGAGAGTGTATTACTATCGATTTGTGGTAAAAGCGAAACTTCACGCCTTGCATTCGCGAAGGGTTAGGGCAGAAGTGTATCTAATAGTACAACCACATTTTGCCAGTTATACAGTGTGTAAACCACCTCATCACGAAGCAGTCAACCAAGCATTCTGTACATCAAACTAAGTAACTTTACGCAAATATGATTGCTGGGAAACAACTTTATTTTTTGGGGTGAAAAATCACGTTTTGTGGTACAACTCAATGTAACGCACTCAAAACATTATGCTGATTGATGGATTGAATAGTACGTGGTTTGTCGAGCTATTTAAAGAAAGAATCTTACTTATTACTTACTTATATTGGGACAAGCCCGCCACACATTCCCAAACCACTGTAACTCCTGAAAGCCAGAATCAACAGTGGCGACCACCAGAAAAGCGCCGAGACAATGAAGCTCGACGAAGTCCCAGAGAATGAATTTAACTGTCTTGGATCCCGCAACGAAATTAATCAGAAAGTATAGCGGAGGAGTAGGAAAGAACTGTAATTTCCACTTCCCTCCATATCAGCAGGAGACAGAACGAAACAAGGCCAATAGGCACAAAGGGACGTTTACAACTGGGATAGGCCCAGTTGCCTAACACCACGGATAAATATTAACGTTAATGGGTCCTAAGTAAAGAGCTGTTATATTTGGTTCCAATAATAGGTATGGCAAAAACGCTTGAACGCACGGAAATTTGCTCTAGTTTCTACAAGGTCCATATAGTAAATAACTCCGGATGTAACCTGTACATTATCCAACATAATATTGCGTTCATTTTGCCAAAGACTACACTCCCACAAAATGTGATGAGCAGATTGTTCATATTCGCAGTCAGATGTTGAACATTGACAAAAAGGCGAGTCAACAAGCTTGAAGGAAAATAATTTACTCTTAAAGTTGCCATGGCCCGTGAGAAATTGGGCAACACAGTGATCAACCTCCAGCCATGTCCTGTCCAGCCGCTCACGAACGGATGGAAAGAACTGGTGGAGGTGTCTGCCCTTGATGGAATTGTCCCACCTACATTGCCATTCAGATAAAAGATCCTCCCAGACGTCGGTCTGTGGTTTGAATAATCTAGAAATCTTAGCACGATCACGTATGGTTAAAAAGTCTGCGTCCGTGGTCTCACGCGCGTTATAGTACATTGCAGCCCGCCGCTGCACCTCAAGATCTACTGGAAGTACACCCGCAAGCACCGGAAGAGCTTCGGTACTAACCGTCCTATACGCTTTGCATAAGAAAATCAACGCCAAACGCTGGCTTTGAAGCAATTTACGTCGCACCGCTCCTATGGTGGCCCTATCGGCCCAAACAGGTGCCCCGTAGCACATACAACCCAAGTAAGTAGCCACGTAGATGGTCTTTAAAGTTAAAAATGACAGTCCCCACGTAGATTTGGATATCCTCGTTAAGGAATAAAAGTTCTTTTTAGCTTTTTCACCGACATTTTTTATGTGATCTACGAATGAAAAATTCCTCTCTAAGACCAGTCCAAGGTAGCACACGGACTGCTTTCTTTTCACGGGAACGTTATTAAATTTAATACTCGGCCACGATTTAAGATCACCTTTTAAAATTAGTTGAAAAGTTTTATGCGGTGCAAAGGTCAGACGGTTTCGATCGCCCCACTGAGATATTAATCGTAGGCAAGTGTCAGCTAAATTCTCGAGTCCAGCCCGGGTACTTGACTGAATGAGCAGCAGGCCGTCGTCCGCGTAACCGGTTAATGAACAGCCCGGTGGAAGTGGTATCGCGAGGAAATCATCAAAACCTATATTCCATACATACGGAGGACTTACTTATATATAAAAACTTGTACTTATTTAAAAAAAAACTTGTTAAAAAGTTGTAACTTTCACCTCCAATATCATTCTCCGTAACTAGAAGGTTCCCAGGTATGGTGAAGAACAAAAAAATAATCGCAATGATGGGGAGAACAAGTGCCTTTTGGCATCGTTAGGAGGTTTTTTTTAATGAGTAGGGCATCTCGCAGTTCAGTCTTGAGAGACTGGCTTCTGCTTAACCGGGCAAGTGGATGCCTTGTATTTAAGGCCTCCAATTCGTTAGGACGTGTTTTATACTCTTTATTTATAGTCCGTTGTAGTAGGGGACGAGCCGATTGACATCAATCGGGCACAAATCCAGACTCTGTGGCTGTTAAAGAAGGCTTTGTGGTTGCGAAGTTTCCTCATGTAAAACCCAATAACACTTTTTCCAACCTAGTAATCGAACTCAGGACCTCACGGTCAGCAGTCGCGCATGCGACCACTAGAAGTTGGTCTAGTGGTCGCAAGCAGTAGCAATCTATGAAAAGTGTGGTTTAAGAGGCTTGCGGAGCATAAAGGGTGTAAAACACCTCTTAACGAATACGAAAGGCACTTGTTCTACTCGTCATTCTGATCATTTTTTTGTTCTACACTATACCTGGGAACCTTCTAGTTACGGAGATATTGGGGGTCAAAGTTGCAAGATTTTGACAAGTTTATTTTATATACCACTTTTTATCGCATGATTATTACTTTAAATATCTCTACGACCCCCGTACTATTTGGTCCATCCATCCGCACAATGTATTGAGTGTGTTACATTGAGTTGTACCACAAAACATAATTTATAACCTCAAAAAAAAAGTTATTTCCCAGCAATATTTTTTGCGTAATGTTACTTAGTTTGATATACAGAATGCTTGGTTAACGGCTTTGTGATGAGGTGAAATACAGTATGTAGTTCATACAAACGTAATACCAAAATAATTTGTAAATCAAACATATTCTTAAAGGTAGTGTGTATTTTTTTTTTGAACTTATAGGTTCCCAAACACATATTTTGAATGTACACTGATTTAAACAAGAGTTACGACAAAAACAAATTTTCCTTAGAAATTTTAAATTCCTCATATTATCTCGTCTTTATATCATAGTCCTTTTAAAATATTTATTTGGGAACATGGATATTCTATAATACAATCGAAATATATACACACTACTCGTACCTTAAGAATATGTTTGATTTTCATATTATTTTGGTATTACGTTTGTAAGAAAAACGCATGCTTCGCCGGCCCCTTAAAACATTATTTTATCGTCGGAGAAAAAGGGAAAAATGAATGTTTTGATTATTTAAAAATCTTGCCCTTAATTAAGACAATATACCGTAAATTAAGTTAATGAGGCTTCATTTTTCACTACAATAAAAAAGATGGTGAAAATAATTGGCTTGTACTTAAATTGGTTGCTTGGTTTATACTTTGGGTGTATTTAAACTGTTTATGTAGCAAAAAAACATAAAGATTTTGAAAGGGTCTACTGTCAAGGGACTGTATTCAAAGGTTTTGGTAAGACTGTATTGGTTCCGGAAGGAATTTCAGTAACTTACTAGCGAAAAGTTTTTAGTTTTTTTTTCACCGTACTTAAATTAACAAAACAGCCACAGAGTATGGTGAATCTATATGTATAATATGTATGTTAGAATTAGCTGTGTCCCGCGTTCTTCGTCCACGTGAAATTCTTACTTCCTTTCAATCGGATTTTGTAAACAGTTTTTTTTTTGTTTTATCACGGAACCCTAATCCTAATCCCGGAACTAAATAAGAGTAGTTTAAGTAAAACTGCGACTGCAAGTAAAAGTCGCGTCAAAATCGGTTCAGCTGTTTCGGTGATTCGATTAGCCTAAACAATCAAACAGACAGAAAAACATTTCATAATTATGTATTCAATAAAAAGATTTTTATTTTAAAATTATAAATAAACGTGGCTTTGCATAGTTTGCATGGATACGAGATTTGGTGTTTTTTTATAAACGAGAAACATTACTGATGTATTTCGAATTTTGGTATGAAATATAATTATTAAGCTAAATGGGACGCGACGTGTTTGTGCCGTGTGAAACTGTGAAATTACGAAACCTATAATTTATGAAACGCAATCATGAAATGAAATGAAACGTGTGTGTGTCCTACCCGTTTGTAATTAGTGGAATAATTTTAGTACTCATTTCAATATTGTTTTATTTCTGTTTGATACATTTGTACTCGTTTTATTACTTTCTGCGGTTGACATTAATTTCTTTTATAGTGAAGCCATTGAAACCGTGAAATGATGTAAGTTTGAGCCAACAGTTTTTTTAATAGGGATTTTATTTATATTAACTATGACTCAAATCAATTATGAGGACCTTGGGGCTATATAATAATAGCCGCTCGGGCTGATCTTTAGGTTGAGCCGTGCTTGCCTAGGTTGGTCTGTGGATGTGTGACCACCCTTACATACCGAGTCTCCTCCGGAAAGCACGTTAAGCTGTTGGTCCCGGCTGTCATGCCGGCTGGCATGCTGTCATGCTGTGCTGCCGGGTGTGTTTGTAGATCTTTGACAATCGTTACAGGTAGTCAGTGGGCCAAAAAGTCTGACAACCTGTCTTTCCAAGTGATATCGTATTACTCAGTACCTGGGTTGTGGAGGTCAGATAGGCAGTCGCTCCGTGTAAAATACTGGTATTCAGCTGCATCCGGTTAGACTGGAAGCCGACCCCAACATAGTTGGGAAAAGGCGAGGCAGATGATGATCACTCAAATCAATTATCTCGCCTATTGTAGTCCACGTTTAGTCTCTCCCAACGACCCAGAGAAGGTCCTGTCCTCCACCATCTGGATCCACTCTAAAACTAATGGCTACCTTTTGATTAAATGAAACAAATATTAATAAATATAAATAGTGTTTCTCCTAATGAACTGATTAAAATTTAATGTTATTACGAACATAGTATTCTGTAACTCATATTTTTATGGAAAAGATCCAATTTCCTAGTTACAATCGTTATTTCTCGCGAAAATAACTATAGTATTAAGGAAAGTGGTCACATATTATTAGACGTGACTGTACATATACACTGGTTTTGCCTCGGCCAACTTCATATATCTGACCCCATCTTCCCATTGCTTCGATTCGATTTCGATTCGACAAGTCGTATATCTATCTCGCTCGTTTTCGTTATGCCAAAAGAGGATAGACATACGACTTCTCGAATCGAAATCCATTCCGAGAGTTTGTGAATACGGGGCCAGATCGTAAAAGCACACCGGTTGTGAGATATCCTACTTACTAGTACGATCTTATTCCTCTTTTTACCAAAGTTCAAGCAAACAATAGTTTCACACAATCGGATGAGGCTCAGATTTGTATGTCTCCACATCGGTATAATATAGAAAAATAAAATGTAGATGTGATAAAACAGCGGATAGACGCTGATGGTAAAATTCAATAATATTGGAAAGGGTACGACGTCATACTGTCTCTGTTCTGTGTTTGTTATATTTGCCTACATGAAATATGGCGGCCATATTTGATTTACAGGCCTAAGTCGTCGACCTCTGTTTTAGTTTCGATTACAATATGTTCTTGTCTTGCAGTGAAACTAAATACCTAATATTCATTTAAGCTTTAACTATATTGCCCAGCTATAACGCGGTTGTGTTGTCACATTAAGGTCCATTTTCACCGAAAAGATAACCGGCCGATTATCTAAAAACAGCTGTCACTTTGACAAGTTTCCCATACAAAAATGCATTTTAAACCGCTGTTTTAGATACTCAGACTGTCATCTTTTTGGTGAACATGGACCTAAGTATATTATGTCACCGTAAAATTGTCAAACACGTTATATTGTAATCTCTCTAGCGAAATTGTAAACTCTCGAAATATTATCAAACGAACATACTGCTTACAATAAATCGCATTATTTTTCGTGAAATGCATGCGATGGTAGTCAACTCAAGCGGTGTGGAGGGAAGGAGGGGTCCGCCTTGCCCAGTGGTACCAATCTCATGAAAAGATAATGTACCATTTCTGAGAAATACCGGTTAATATTGTTACGAGCTGGGTATGAGATAAATTAATTACTACCGATTAAACAACACAATAACTTTATTAATCACAAAACAACTTAAACTTAATCACAAATACACTACTGATCACTATTCGCTTAGATATCGCACTTCAAGTTCTCTTCGATTCGCTTCGTTGTGTAGCTAAAACAAGACTGACTGTCGCGGCCCTGAGCGTCAGTTCGCTCAAAGCCTTCTGCACCCCAGCAATCTTAACTTCGGCCTCCGAGATGCGATTCTCGTGCTGGTGGACCTGATCTTTCATCACTTTCAGGTCCTTGCCGAAAGTTGCATGAAGATCCTTTATGAGGATCATCTGCTCGTCTTGGCGGCGGACTTGCTCCTCCTGGCGGCGGGCTTGTTCCTCTTTGTCTTGCTGCAACTGCTCTTCCAACCGGCGAGCCTGCTCCTCTTGACGGCGAGCCTGCTCCTCTTGACGGCGAGCCTGCTCCTCCTTGTCTCGCTGCAGTTGCTCCCGTAACTGGCGTCCCTGTTCCTGCAGCAGCGCCATTAAAGTAGACAAGTCTGGCGCCACTGATGCTGAAGAAACTCCAGATGGGCCAGCGACTGGCTCTGACGTAGGCTGGACACCACCCGGTGTCTGTGTCGGAGAATCTCCAAACCGCCTTTGGTCCATATCCTGCTGTCGCTGGCTTCTGGTACGGATACCCTCCGTGTCGTCCTTTGGTAGAATTGGCATAATTTATCTCTCACTTCTGACACCAATTTTTGTTACGAGCTGGGTATGAGATAAATTAATTACTACCGATTAAACAACACAATAACTTTATTAATCACTAGCGGACGTCACGCGGTTTCACACGCGTAATTCCCGTTCCCGTGGGAGTACGGGGATAAAATATATCCTATGTTACTCGTGGATAATGTAGCTTTCGAATGGTGGAAGAATTTTTAAAAACGGTCCAGTAGTTTTTAAGCCTATTCATTACAACCAAACAAACAAACAAACAAAGTTTTCCTCTTTATAATATTAGTGTAGACAAAACAACTTAAACTTAATCACAAATACACCACTGATCACTATTCGCTTAGATATCGCACTTCAAGTTCTCTTCGATTCGCTTCGTTGTGTAGCTAAAACAAGACTGACTGTCGCGGCCCTGAGCGCTCTATTTATACTCGCCAACAGACACACCAGAATAATCACGAATATTCTAGAGGGTCATAAAAAATACAATGGAAGTAGGTACGTAGGTAATAAAAACCAGTAGGTATAACCTACTAGTACAAAACAAGCAAATATGAACCTTATGCCCTAGGCGTACGGTCGAAATTCTAATGTCTTTGTATAAATAGGTCGCGAGTTTGTACCTACCTAACTTTAAAACTAATAATAATCGAATGCTCTCGAACTTCTAACGTACACACACTGTAATCACTGGCTTTCTCGAATGTTCTAGTTGGTCCGATGTAACACTGCCCCCTCCTTAGACATGCTCGTCCCGAGCATCATTAGTCCCGTAGTATCGCGCCAACCGGTCTACATGCACAATCTTATGCGCACCTCGTGGACCCTTCTATATTCGGTAGGTGACATCGTTGATCCTAGTCACGACTCGGTATGGCCCATCCCATTTTGCTTGTAACTTCGGAGACTTCCCCTTGCTCCGCACTGGGTTATGCAACCACACCAGTGAACCCTCGTCGAAACCCCTACCGTTTGCCTTCCGATCATAACGGGTCTTCATCTTCTCAGACATCTGTTGGCCGGATTGTCGGATATGCTCATAAACATCGTTCAACTTATCACGCAAATCGTTCGCGTAATCTGTTACGCTACATGGAGCATCAGGGGGAGTTCCAGTGATTAAATTAGCAGGTAACCGTAATTCCCTTCCAAAGTTCGCGAAGGCTGGTGTCACAGTCGTACTTTCGTGGACTGCACTTCGGTAAGACAGAAGAAACGGCTGTACGTGCTTGTCCCAATCCCTTTGCCGGCTTTCCACAACTTTCGCCAGATATCTCTCCAACGTTTGGTTGAATCGCTTCTGGCCACTTTGTGAAGTAATCCATGACCACCAGGAAGTACTTGTTTCCGCTCTCGCTTACTGGAAATGGTCCCGCAACGTCTAGTGCTATCCGTTCCCAAGGGGCTCCAACGTTGTACACTTTTAATGCACCTCTGCTGCGTGTCTGGGGTCCTTTCACGGCCGCACAACTGGTACATTTGCGGCACCAGTCCTCCACATCATCTCGACAGTGGATCCAGTAGAAGCGTTCTCGAATTTTTAGGAGAGTCCTTTTAACCCCCATATGTCCTCCAGAACATCCATCGTGGTAGAGCCGTAGAACATCCGGTACCTTAGCTTTAGGAACAACCATTTGTAGATGACAGCTGTCCCCTCTAGCGTTTTCCCATTTACGGCACAAGACTATATCCTGGATCACCAAGCTGTTCCATTGCACCCAATAACTCTTTGTGATGGAACTCATCGCAGCCACATCACTCCACTTGGGTTTAGGAACACCAGCTTTGATCCACTCGAAGATCGGTTTGATGTCCGAGTCATTGTGCTGAGCCTCCTGTACAGTTACCTTCCATTCATCGCTAAGATCCGTTCTTAGCACCCTCACAGGCACCACTTCCTTAGACTCCTATCTGGAACTACGCTTACAATCTTCAGGCAATGGTCTTCTTGACAGTTCGTCTGTGTTGTTGTGGTTTCTCCACTGTTGCTGACCAGTCTTCTTAGCCGCTTTTCCCTGCTGAGATCGATCTTCTCTAGGTGCGCTTCGCTTTTTACAATTCGACCGAAGGTGACCCCTTTCTCCACAAGTGTAACACCTAGGGCTGTATCGTCGCGAACGCTGGCGTTCAGGTGATGCCACAACTTGCTTTGGACAACTTGGCCGAAGATGATCCCTTTCTCTAGCTGTGTAGCAGCTAGGTCTGTAACCTTGCGCACGGTCGTGTACAGGTGATGCCACTACCTCCCTGACGTAGTGTGTTTGGTGGTCTTGCCTCACTGCCTCTACTTCCAAGGCATGGGCTAAGGCGTCCTTCAAGGTCTCGTGATGCCCAAGTCTCACGGCAGCTCTAACTTCTAAGTCACGAATTCCATCAACGAAGGCCTGTACCAGATTTCCATCAATCAGTGCAGGGGCTGACTGGTAGGCTTTCCGAACGAGTTTTTCAACTTCCAGGGCCCACTGCTGTAGGTTCTCGGCACTACTTTGAACACGGTCCTTCAACTTAGCACGGAATACGTGCTCCAGGTGCGCGTCGCCGTATCTGGACTCCAACGCCTCCAGTAGCTGCTCGTAGGTAACGTCCTTGCCGAGCGCCTCCAAAATAGTCAGGGCCTGGTCTCGGAGGCCCAAGGTGAGCGCGGTCATGGCTTGTGGTTTTGTCCATCCATTAGCCTTCATGACGGCCTCAAACTGTATTTTGTAAGCCGACCACGAAGATGTGCCGTCGAACGGAGGCACTTTAAAACCACGCGAAGAAGGTGTAGCAACCACCGAAGCTACAGTTCCACCTTCAGTCTTCAGTTCGCTCAAAGCCTTCTGCACCCCAGCAATCTTAACTTCGGCCTCCGAGATGCGATTCTCGTGCTGGTGGACCTGATCTTTCATCACTTTCAGGTCCTTGCCGAAAGTTGCATGAAGATCCTTTATGAGGATCATCTGCTCGTCTTGGCGGCGGACTTGCTCCTCCTGGCGGCGGGTTTGTTCCTCTTTGTCTTGCTGCAACTGCTCTTCCAACCGGCGAGCCTGCTCCTCTTGACGGCGAGCCTGCTCCTCTTGACGGCGAGCCTGCTCCTCTTTGTCTCGCTGCAGTTGCTCCCGTAACTGGCGTCCCTGTTCCTGCAGCAGCGCCATTAAAGTAGACAAGTCTGGCGCCACTGATGCTGAAGAAACTCCAGATGGGCCAGCGACTGCCTCTGACGTAGGCTGGACACCACCCGGTGTCTGTGTCGGAGAATCTCCAAACCGCCTTTGGTCCATATCCTGCTGTCGCTGGCTTCTGGTACGGATACCCTCCGTGTCGTCCTTTGGTAGAATTGGCATAATTTATCTCTCACTTCTGACACCAATTTGTTACGAGCTGGGTATGAGATAAATTAATTACTACCGATTAAACAACACAATAACTTTATTAATCACAAAACAACTTAAACTTAATCACAAATACACCACTGATCACTATTCGCTTAGATATCGCACTTCAAGTTCTCTTCGATTCGCTTCGTTGTGTAGCTAAAACAAGACTGACTGTCGCGGCCCTGAGCGCTCTATTTGTACTCGCCAACAGACACACCAGAATAATCACGAATATTCTAGAGGGTCATAAAAATACAATGGAAGTAGGTACGTAGGTAATAAAAACCAGTAGGTATAACCTACTAGTACAAAACAAGCAAATATGAACCTTATGCTCTAGGCGTACGGTCGAAATTCTAATGTCTTTGTATAAATAGGTCGCGAGTTTGTACCTACCTAACTTTAAAACTAATAATAATAGAATGCTCTCGAACTTCTAACGTACACACACTGTAATCACTGGCTTTCTCGAATGTTCTAGTAGGTCCGATGTAACAATATAACCTAACCATAAAACACTTTACAAAAAACCTAAAAAGCGTAGTCGACTATTTCCTTGCAGGGTTTAAAGGAAACTAACGGGGCGGGGGGTGTCCCAAGTCCCGATTATAGGGGCAGAGATACTTCCGTCTGTTCAGTTGACAATATTTCGAGAGTTTACAATATTGCTAGACGCGTGTTTGACAATTTTACGGTGACATATACTTTCAAAACACTGCTCGGTGATAGAAGGTGAGTTTGTCCTCACGTGAATGTAATCGAGTTTAATAAAATTTTTTACCGCTGTTTATATCGTTATAAACTTAAATCATCATCATCCTGCTGTTTGTAACAAGTGTAACACGTGTTTTTCTTCCATTCTTCTCTATCAACAGTCATTCCTCACACAATCTATCCATCATTTCCTTGGTATTCTCTATACTAATATTAAAAAGCAGAAGAGGTTGTTTGTTTGTTTGGTTGATCGCGCTAATCTCAGGAACTGCTGGTTCGAATTGAAAAAATCTTTTAAATAATTTTTGTTTTGGATAGTCCATTTATTGAGGAAGGCTTAAGGCTATATAACATCATGCTACAATTATTAGGAGCGGAGCAGGAATGAAAAATGTTGCAAAAACGGGGATATTTTTTTCTTTCGTTTTTCTCTCTTATATGACGCAGACGAAGTTGCATGGGTCAGATAGTAGCAAATGAAAATGGTACGTTACTCTTAGAAAGTAAAACAGAAGATATAATCACCAATAATACCAGGAAAAGCTACACGAAAAATCTCCTTGCTTCTGTACGTACGCAACTATTAACCATAAGTACATACACATACCGCTGTATTTACTGTTTCCCATACCAACCAACAACATGCACATGAAAACTAGAGATATGTACCTATGTTTACATTTTACCGGTTCCATTAGCTGTACCCGATACGTCACACCATCTCAAATATTTTCTATTCTACCGCTATCTCTATTTTCATCGCTATCTGTATTTCCATCGATTTTCCTCTCCCAATAAAACAGTCTACCTTGAAGATTTGCTGCAATTTATCAAGACAAATGAACGAACAGATTTTTCACTTACAATTTGAGTAATAGGGCGTATCGGAATAATAAATTGTCTGGTTTTCTTTTGTTTCGTGAATATAATTTGAGGGATTGTTGTCTTTTGTTTTATTGACTGGTTTGTTTTGTATTGATTGTGTTCTGTGGCGCCACAATGCGTTAATGAAAGCTGCTTTAATTCTGTAATTTTCTTCCATTGGAACACTTTTAAAAAGACTGTATATTGCTTTAAATGGGTTTTTGTTTCTTAGAATAGGGGTGGGCCTGTTTGAGAAAAGTTTTATGTAAGTTTTATGTTTTATGTAATGTGTATAATTATGGATGGCTACAAGAGCAGAGAGAGATGAGGAGTAATATAGAAGGATCGAAGAAGAAGACATGCTGCGCCGACCTCAAATAAATGGTATAAGGGCAGGAGAATATATATGGATGATGATGAGTACGTGTATGTCACCGTAAAATTGTCAAACACGTTGGATTGTAATCTCTCTAGCGAGATTGTAAACTCAACATACTGCTTACAATATAACGCATTATTTTTCGGTAGAAGTGAAACCGTGATATAGTCAAATGCATGCGACGGAATTATCTCTGACTCCATAATCGGGACTTGGGGCACCACAACGTTAGGTTCCTTTAAACCCTCCTGACAGAAATAAGAGTCGTCGACTACGCTTTTTAAGCGAATATAAAGTGTTTTGAGGTTAGGTCACATTAATGGTTTTTCTCAGGAATGGTGCATTATCTTTTCATGAGAGTGGTACCATGGGGCAAGAGGGACCCCTTCACACTACGCGAGTTGAGTTCCGTCGCATACATTCCACAATATTACGGTTTCACATCGCTAGATTGGACAACCTCATAAAAGCGTTCTTTTGAACCGGCAACTTATGGATTCCGTTAACTGCTATTAAAAATGAAACTTTTATTTACCTATCTCATGGCAAGATATTATCTTGGAACAACAAACACTATTACAATCCCCCATTTTACAAGATAATGAGCATTTTTCAATAAAAAAGCTATTATCCCTCCGCATGCACAACGCATTTCCTGGGAGAATTTAATAACTCAGTGCAGGGACGTCGGCAAATCCTTTCTTATCTAGCTTGTTGCTCAGCACATATCATAGAACAGGAAGGATGAAGAAGTTCCACTCTTAACATATTCGTTCAGAATAGTGTCTGAAACTTCCATTGTAATATAATGACTACCAAAACACAACAACCAACAAGATTCATCATCATCTTCCTAGCTTTTTGTCTCCGGATGCAGCTGAATATCAGTATTTTTACCTATCTGACCTCCACAATCCTGGAATGGTTGTCCGACATCCGAGCCACTGACTACCTGCAGCGACTGTCATCATCATCTTCATCATCATTTCAGCCGAAAGACGTCCACTGCTGGACATAGGCCTCCCCCAAGTGTCGCCACATTGGCCGGTCCCGCCGCGTGCGCCTCGCATCCAGCGGATTCCCACAGTCCTCACCAGATCATCTGTGCACCTAGTAGGAGGCCTTCCAGCACAACGTCTTCCGATTCGCGGTCGCCACTCCAGAACTTTTCGACTGTTAAAGATCTACAAACGACAGCCAAGATCAAAGGCTTAACGTGAAAATAAAACTATAGTCATAATAAT
The DNA here is from genome assembly GCA_916618015.1 of Xestia c-nigrum. Lineage (NCBI taxonomy): Eukaryota > Metazoa > Arthropoda > Insecta > Lepidoptera > Noctuidae > Xestia > Xestia c-nigrum. Next base: position 7,048,533 of record OU745256.1, read on the forward strand.
ACCAGCTACCTATAAGGGGTGTAAAACACCTCTTCAGGAAGCCGAAAAGCACTTGTTCTCCACATCATTGCATCATTTTTTTGTTCTACCTGGGAACCTTCTAGTTACGGAGATACGGGGGGGGGTGGGTCAAAAATACAACGTTTTTTTTAAATACAAGTTATTTTTGTAAGATTTAATGCCTCCACGACCCCCGTACTATTCAATCCATCCATCAGTACAATGTTTTATGTGCGTTACATTGAGGTTTACCTCAAAACATGATTTATAACCTCAAAAAAGAAAGTTGTTTCCTAGCAATAATTTTTACGTAAAGTTACTTAGTTTGCTTGGTTAACGGCTTTGTGATGGGGTGGTTTACACCCTGTATTTTGCGAATTGGATATTCTGCGCCTAAACGTTGCCACTGCAGGGCAATGACTTCTCATAAGTGAAACATCCACAATTGGTTAGCACTTCAACCACCTTATCTGTGGGGACAAGAAAACACAACTAAAATAAATGTATCAAGTTTGATATCTCGATGTATTTTGGTCGTTGGGAAAGTATGAAGCGGTTTAAATATGATTGATATTTGTGTTTGTTAGGTTACTTTATGTTTCTTCTCATCGTAAGCTAGGTAACTTATTTGGAACCAAACTCTAGTCCGATGTATTTTGTTTCATTGTAAAAGGAAATAGTAATATATGGGAGGTTACATAGTTGTTCGACCTGACATAAATCCTATACGAAAATAAATTTGACCAACTTTTGAAAAATTGTTTGGTTTGGTTTCAAAGTTGAGTTAGTTACTGGGACACACAAAACTGATAGCCCGATTTTGATGTACTATTGGATACTATCAAAAGCGTTAAGACACGCTTAATTATATTAGGACACGCTCTTATGTATGTTGAGCTTTACATTATATTGTTAAATCAATAAACGGTTAAATCAATCAAATCAAATCAAAAATAAAATAATTATTTATTGCGAACAACAAGGTCCATATGGGTTACTAAAAAAGTACTAAAGAACTATGTTAGCGATGAGAAATTAGGTGAAATAATTACAATATCAATCAATCAATTGTATCAATGCGAGGAGGTAATTATGTAAGTTAAGTGTGCAAAACTAGTCGATGAAACTACATAGTTATTTCAAATTCACAATAACTCAAGTTCAAAACGGAAATGAATTAAAAATGTAATGATGAATGATGTTAGTGTGAAATTTCAGTCATCCCTGTTTTGCAGTAACCATAACTAACAATACCACTCATAGAAATTATTTGTAAAACTTTGTGTGAACCAGCACTTTTGTGTCTATGAACTGTCTGCGTTGCTACTGTCTGATAGCTCTTTAGCGGCCTCAGTCTTGGCTGAATAAAACATTTAGCCGTCTGATGAGGGCAGATACGATGTTCGCAATTAGTTCTACGCTCTTTATTTCCTGAGGGAACTTTAGTACATGTTCTTCGTATTGCTCAATCTTGGGTTACGGAGATTTTAGCTGCCTTCGTTTTAAAAGAGAATATCCAGACGGTTTTCATAAATCATTTTTAATTAAGTTCAAAATCCAAGATTTATCAAAATGTTTTATAAAAATAGCTTCTCATTTCATTCCAAGACCTTGTAGCATTTAGTTGAATGCTTAGATAAAAAAGAACAGACAAGTGCTTTCGCTAATGAAGTACAAATCGGCCTCATTTATTTGCTTACAGAAACAAAATAATAACCCTACTAATGCTGCTTATTCAAAAACGTACACAAAATAAAGCTCAACTTTTTCGCAGACAACATAAAAATGAAAAGCTGGCTGAATTGAAGAGATCGTCTCTCTCTTTTTAGTACTTTCAGAAGTTAGGTAGCCTAGCCATCGAGCTTAAGTACTCCTAACAGGACTTAATGTTGATAATAATATAAGAACTAACGACACTTCTTTGTGAAAAAGTAATATAGTTAGCAAAGATGAGTACTAAATCTTGTCTGGCTCATACTTTTTGCAGGTAAAAACTTTTGGTCGACGTGGGGAAATTTTGGGCATTTGCCAGAAATAGGTAGGTAAACATATTTTTCCAGCAACGTTATTACTTAATATCATGTCTTGAATGGTCATACACAAGCACGAGGCCTTCAATCTCTTTACAATTTTGCTAGACCATTCTGGATACAAAACGAACCTTCTATAACCTGCAAATTCACTGCCAATCATCCTCGACCGTTCGTGCGCTTTATTTCACCGTCTACCGAAAATTTGAAATCGGAACACGTACGTCAATTCGGCGTGTTTTCGACGTGTTCCGATGACCACGATAAGGCTACGTCGGGGTGACGTGTCCCACACTTTTGGGAATAAACCTTCGACTTGTCGGCTTTGGCGCTCAGTCCTCGGCTCGTGAATAAAACATGGTAAGACTGAGTGTTTCAACGTAGTGTGACTCAAGTTGTCATGTTTGTAGGCAGTTGGCCTATAATCTGTCTTAGAGTGGTTGTATTTCAAAGTTCTTTTCTGAAGTGAACGTTTTTATAGTATCAATTTTTGTGTGGCAGGGTTTTGTTTGTAGGTTTCTTTGTACACATTAGTATGGTCTCATATTACAGGCATATTCACACTTGTGACAGAAGTTGTTAATAAATAAGCACTCCAAACACCAGTGTTTAAAATCATACCCGCTGTCTGTACAAGCTACAATACTACAGTGGGATTTAAGAGCCCCTCGACCACTGAGAGTACCTACGCTTAAGGAGCCGGCGGAGCACGCGTTTGCATACAAACGTAATACACACTACCTTAAGAATTATGTTTGATTTTCATATTATTTTGGTATTACCTTTGTATGAAAAACGCATGCTCCGCAGGCTTCTTGACGTGGGGTTAGTGGTTGGTCACGAGATATTACACAATAATATACAAAATCTCAGTGTGAAGCTCTGACGTACTCGAGTTAGGTAGAAAACTTTTCTCTCCTCCATTTCCACAAATGAGAAACTACTTGCCCAGGATGATAAGTAGTTCATTCTCGTCGACTAGCTAGAAAATTTCAGGTATTAATAACATTTTGTGCCAGCTTTACCTCGCGGAATGGTGTGGTTTTTGAATAGCATAATAACACAGTAGTCGAGTGTTTTATACCGCAGCAAAAAAAAAAAAGGTTTTCAGCTTTTCAGCCAAGGTATTGTTCGAAGACTTAAACTATTTCTAATAGTGCAATATTTAGCCAGTCAACCGCAGAACTGATGAAGGTATAACGATCAAAACCACTAGCGTGTGATAGAGACAGGTATATATATATTCGTGATGTGTTAGAGTGAGACGGTAGTGTCGAATTGCGGACGCGTCGATCGGAAGCGGAGCGGAGCGAGCGCGGAATTCGCGGAAGTGGAACAATGCGGAGAGGCTTTTGTGAGGCGATAACCACCGCGTTATAATTTAGAGGTGGCGTACGAATAGGTACGAATTTGCACGACTGAGTGCGAACGGATTTTGTTTTGTTCGCGCGAAATTTGAATTAATTTCACTGAAGTTTACGTGTTCTACGTTTAAATTCGTTAATCCGCTTGTGCTTGGGTTGGTTGGAAACATGTTTCGTATTCTTTTAACTTGGATAATATTTTTCAATTTTAGTTTTAATGTAAAATTTGATTTCAAAACATGAATCATTTACCTATTAAAAAAAAATGGTCTTTGTCAGTTCCAGTTATGAAAGTTTCTGCCAAACTAACGATTATTTATTTTAATCTTGTTTCATTTGAACTAATTTAAACAAAACAAATCATTCCAAAAACCAACAAACAGGTTATAAAAATGTCATTAAAAAAAAAACGAAAATACACTGCGGGCCGCATAAATTTTCTCCCGTGCCACTTCGCAGCGAGATTCAAATGGTAAATTGCGAAACCGCAATCTTCACGGCGGAAGTGCTGTGTGAACGGACCAGGAACATTTGTCCAAGCCATTTGTTTTTTGAAGCCCTATTTTAAATGAAAATTATTCTCACGAAACGAGCTTATGGTATAAACGCTTAAGATTCTCAAGCCACTTAATGAGATAAAGCAATGGAATACTTATTGCGAGACGTTATTTAAATGGGTATTATTGTGAATTAATAGCACTCGTGCGAGAAATGTTTTCAATTTTGTCTTAGTTGTTTTTATTTTCTTTTTCAGACTGTAAATATTTGCAGGATATTTATAGCTTCAGCTCAAAGTTAGAATGTTTACCTACCATACCTAATTTGTTTATTCCAATTAAGGGTATAACATAAACCACGATAAAACGAGACGTATTATTTTCATCGCCCATTAATAATAAGTGCGTGTTTTGTTCACACTACTGTGGGCGTGAAAAAACTCATTACTCCGACTAAGTGGAATAATTTATGACACGTTTTTTGTAACAATTCATATTAATGTATCGCCTGAAAGCCACAATTTAACATTTATGTGGACATTATTTTGCTTTTTGTTCCAGCTTTAATATTTTATTTAATAAAAAACCAATCTTTATTGTTGGGTCAGTATAACATGCTTTATTTTTGTGTTCGATTTTTGAATTCCCAAGTCTCAATACATTACTTGAACAATCTAAAATAAGTACAGCATGTCTCAACCGCTGGCCCAATTTTTTTGTCCGCCATCATGTTTTTTTCGCTTTCGTAAATATTGCGGGTATAATAAAAATAGATGAGTTCGCCTCACAACAGCCTTGATCCTCGTCAAAGGACCACCGGTATGTCTTAGACGGTATTTCAGGAATTCCACAATATTTTATCTTAAAGAATCGTAATGGACAAATATCTAGTGAGATGGTTTGACTTTCCTCCAGGACGGGCCGTTTGAGACAATTTTAATGCTGTTTTATTTGATAGATATTTGATAGCTTGCTTTATTATAAACGTGTTTTATACACATGTTTGAAGTACAAAAAAACGACATCAGAACCCACACCCAAAAACGTAGTGCCAACACCATAGAGTAACTAGCTAGTCGCTAACCTATGTTCGGATATGTCTCGAACAAACATAGTACCAACCTATAAAATTAAACTAAGAATATACTTGTAGGTACCTACGTCAGTATTAACCATTGCAAGGAAAGCAAATCCTTGAAGCTGCGGTTCTCATTCTATGTTTATCTCAAAGTTACGATATCCTCACTATCCCCAGATATGACCGCCCGGAGCCATTTTATTTTTAAAGCTTATCTTTACTTACGTTCACACAATATTTTTATTAGAACTTTCATGTTTTATCTTAAAATATCTACATATTTTTGGGACTTTGTTTTATTTAAGACTGACTTTATTCCCACAAATATAAGTACCATTTCATTATCCTGCTCTTATCCTAATTATTAGTTGTCGGCGCAGCATATCTTCTTCCTCCATACTTCTCTACTAGCTTCTGCCCGCGACTTCGTCCGCGTGAATTTCCCGCTAACAACATTTCTTATTGCTGCTCCGCTCCTATTGGTCATAGCGTGATGTTATATAGCCTATAGCCTTCCTCGATAAATGGACTATCCAACGCAAAAATATTTTTTCAATCCGAGCCGGCAGTTCCTGATTAGCGCGTTCAACCAAACAAACAAACTCTTCTGCTTTATAATATAAGTATAGATTACTCGTCATCGCAGCCGTCACCTCCTTTCTGAGCATTTATTCTTCACATAGTCCATCCTTCGTTTGTTTTTCTTCCTCTACTCTTATAGCCATTTCAACACTTTCCTCACTACATTTTTCTCATTCCTTTGCATTACATGTCCATACCGTAAATATAAGTACCAACCTAAACATATTCAAATGTTCCGCAAACTAATGAAAATGAATAACGACAGACTCACAATACTGACAGAAATATATGCCTTTCCAAACACAAATCCAGAAGTTTGACTATCAATAAATCTACATCGCTTCCGTCTGATAAGAAACTACAGAGGACAGGAAAATAGGCCATAAATAACGATGCCATGACACTTAGCAATACTTGGCCATCTTGGAAATATATAGTCTTTTGATTCGGAGGAACTTTAAAAGTAAAAAGTCCCGATCATTAGTCGACAATTACTGTGGGAACTTCATCCAAAAAGACGAATGGTAGAAACTTCTAGAAGTAGGACTATTTATCAACTCAGTGCAGCTTACAGTCCCCGGCCCTATTCTGTTTCACGCCTGTCCAGTTTACGCTTTGACCCATCAATTTATCCTTTATGGTTGAAAAGTATTGAGCAATGAATTTTACGGTAATTTGAGCAATATAAATGAGGCGAAAAGGAGTTGGGTAGCAAGGGTAAATTAGATTTTTTATGTGATTTATTGGAACATTTTTGTGATAATTGCTGTGATTTAATTTATTTATTTGTTTGCTTTTTTTTCGTGGTGGGTTACATCATATTATCCTTTATATTTTCATGTAAAAAGAAGTAATTTTTTACATTGTTCGATTCATGAATTGGGGATAATTTTAGACTGACAAATAAAACGTTCTTTTGTGATGTAGTTCAATGAGATTACTGTTGTCGAAAGAAATCTGTTCACCCAAATAACTCAATACGACATATTGACAGAAATATTCTGCTTACCCGAATCCCGCCATTCTTATAAAACTGCTCCAGAATAAGTCGTCTAAAAGTCGGACTCTACAAAGATTTATAAAGAGCAAGTTTGAAAAGTCGCAGGAAAATATCCGGAATGGGTGCAACAGAAGGCGCCGACGGAGATCGTTGGCGCCATCGAGAAAATTAACCCCCGCTGTGCTGCTCGGGTTTTGTTCGGTTAAAACCGAAGTCTTTTATAGCTTCCACCGCATAACAATACATGTTTATTTTGTTCTCTATACTGTCTTGTATTGTGAGTTCTTTGAAGATTTGGTTTGATTTATGATATCTTCAGTAAATAGAGAGGTTCCAAGAATATTAAGGATTCCATAAATCATTTTTGAATGTCAGGTGCGCTGAATTTATTGAACGCGTTCAATGTGTGGTGATATTGTTTGATTTAAAAAATGTTTGGGGGTAACTTAGGGCTTTTCTTGCAGAGATAATGGATAAATGTTTCGCTGTATTATTTGGATCTCTTTTTCAATAACTGAGTCTCGTTATTTGCTATTTCTACTATAATAATTATGTATGTATTTAAAATGTTACAAGCACTAAAGGAAAGGTAGGTAAGGTAGGTTATCTACAGTAGGTACATACCTATCTGGGTTTTTCTATAATCTGAAATGACTTTGCAGCAATACTATGCTAATAGTACAATTTAGATGATAAAAAGAAAATTGACTCTGAAATCGTCCTCATTCAGTTAGTGCGATCTTTAGGAAAAACGAAAATACCTATTGTCGTTATTTTGTTAACTGTTGGATTGAACATTCTCCTTTATACGTGTTTTTATTTTCGTTGAATCAGAAGAGCTGCTACTTAGAAGATTAACGAGTCGGAATAAACGTTAAATGAAATGAGAAAGTCTTTTTATGATCTTCATTAACTTAAGGTGGAACAACATAACTATTATTTGTGTCTGACAGCATTTACAGGGTTACAATTATATGAAATAAGGTAATAAAATTAAAAGTTCAATAAGTGGTTTGTCTTCAGCCTATATTGTGCCCACTGACTTCTGGGACATAGACTTCTGTCTCTAAATGAGAGGGAATGGGCTTATAATCCACCACGCGGGTTCACAGGTCTTTGAAATTCTGGTTCTACGGTTTCCTCACGGTGTTTGAGAGCTGTGGTGATGTATAATAAACAAATGAATTATTTACGCTATTATACAATATCAAGCAATTAACGGAAAATGAAAAATAATATTCATTCAATTCATTTAAAAAATATACAGCTATCACAGTTCCCAGTTTTCAATTTAATATCAGTGTGTTCAATTAAAAATGCATACCTATGAACGTATATGTATTTTCAAATAGAGCTTTAGTCACCGAAAGTAAATCCTTTCATGAATATTTTAGTTTCAATCAATGACAGTAGGTATTCCGTACTGAAATATTTTTGTAAAATATTTGCATGATATTTGTTTTGCAAACCCGAAGTGATTAATATGAAACAGAGTTATTCGAAAAATTTTGACAAAAAGGAAATTAATAACAAAACTATTACGCGTAAACACACCAGTGATGTTTTTAATTTAAAGTCAAATCTTGCGTCGTCATAAAAAGAGATTACGGGTTGTTGCCTGTTTTCTGTCATTCTCATTACGATGAAAAGAGCAAAGAGGTTTTTGATTTCAGTTTTATATTGAGATAAAAAGAAAAATTATAAAACTCTTTTGCAATAAATCATAATGATTCTTTCTAAAATGTATATATGTACAGACACATAAATTTCTTTATGATAGTCTTTCTTTTAATATTCTGTTCATAGTATTCATTGAAAAGTGTTGGTATTAAAATCACTAATTTGAGCTTCGGTTACTGTACTGAGATATTATAACGAACTCCTTTTTAAATAAAACAGTTCATTTCATTCTGGGTTTGCAACCGGGAATAATTAATTATATTATGAGGAAAATTAAATTTAAACAGGCAGAACTCCCTGTATAAAAGCTTTAATAATAAGGAACAAACGTAGAAAACAATAAAATAAATAAATAAAATAAATAAATATCGGTGGACATTAACACACAGCGCCACCTAAGAACACTAAGCAAAGCTTGTGTTGTGGACACTAGATAGTAGATATACTACATATATACTTTTTTGTTTGTAAATACATATTTATTATACATATAAACATCCATGACTCGGAAACAAATGTCCATGCTCATCACACAAACATTTGTTCCTACCGGGATTCGAACCCAGGACCCTAAGAACGTAAGGTAGCGTCACTACCACTACGCCAATCGGGTCGAGTCGTCAATTGTATTGTAATTGTTTCATTAATAAATTTTCCATAAGTACTGTCCTGTTGTAGCCTTGTATGTCCCACCGCTGAGGAAAGCCCCCTCCCATATCCTTATAGGTACTCTTCTCCTGCACTACATAGAACCAGCCATCTTCCTGATGCGCGTCTAGATCAGCTTGTCACCTCTTTCTAGGCTGGCCTCGTTGACGCCGTCCATCCTGAGGCAAACCTTTGCCTAGCGGTCGTCATCCGTAACCTACCCGGTTCCATTTGAGCCTGGTAGCTGTTTTTGCGTACGTCTGTAATTTAGGAATGACTCTTGCTTATGAATAAGAGGGATCTGACAATCTCTTTCAACATTAACTGAACTTGGACCTCCTTTAGATATCTTGAATTTAAACATGAACAGAATGTTTCAACTTAATTCTGAACAGACATTTTCATGAACTACTGGAGAGATGTGAAGGTTTCTAGTTCTCCGAACTTGATTTTCAGTTACATAACATATCTCGTTCCAAAGAAATTATTATACCTAAAGAAGTATTTGAAAGTAACTTTGATCAAAGAGGATGGTAACTGTCATGAGCATCAAAAAGTCACGGCCATCTTTTAAAGAACATTGGTCACTCCAGGACTAGGTAACAATTCATATTATGTAAATAACTATACTTAACTATAAACTTTTAAAAGATGGAACTATTATTTAAAATCGAGTCAAGAATATTGGCTAGTTTTCCCTTTATAAAAGAGTTCCTGATAGCAATCTCACGGGACTGAGATGTATATCTTGAGAGAGGAAGTCTTGCTTGCAACATCTTTCATTCAGGGAAGCCAGTCTTACATTTTTATTTTTCCGAGTCGGGAAAACTGTTGTTTGCAAAAACTATAGGGTGTAAACAACCTCACCACAAAGCCATCAACCAAGCATTCTGTAAATCAAACTAAGTAACTTTACGAAAAAAATACTGCTAGGAAACGACGTTTATTTTGGGGTAAAAAATCATGTCTTGTGGTAGAAACATTGTGCTGATGGATGGATAGAATGGTAAGGGGGTCGTAGAGGTGTTTAAAATAAAAATCTTAAAGTAAAAATAAAAACTTAACAAAAAGTTGGAACTTTGACCCCTAATATCTCCGTAACTAGTAGGTTCCCAGGTATGGTGTGAAACAAAAAAATTATCGCAATCGGCCTCGTTAAGAAGTAGTGTTTTACACCTTTTATAATTAGCGATACGTAGATCCTGCTCTGGTTACCCCTTCCAGGTTCACACTGTTTTATCGAAAGTATCCACGAAAATCATAATCTATCTTTTCAAAAACATTAGGAGTAAAAATATCGTGAAAGCTTACGTCATAAAGTGGACACTCGATGGGAAGTGCCCTTTGTGGTGCGAGGACTGCTTACACTGCCAGTAACCGGACGATGGTCCTTCAGCCTTAATTTACCATGCTTAGGCACCGTGTTTTGGAAGTTTTTATTGAGATGAAAGGATTTTAGGTGATAGAAGAAGGAAGCACTTGAAAAGTGTTATTACGTTTAAGTAGGCATATTAATTAAAAACGTGTACAAAAGAGGAACAACAAGCAGGATCATGTAGATTGTCAGAGAAAAACAGAAAATTTTGATGTGGAAGTGGGTTGGCCAAGTAGAGCAAATGTACTCTGAGATATGGGCATAGATCGTCACCCACTGGACGCCTGGCAGAGGAAATCGCCGTCGAGGTGGACCACGGTGAAATTAGTTTGACGATCTGATCTTGTTTGCGAGGCGAACATTATCAGATATCGCACAAGGTTTGGATGAAGAAAGGTTAGGTTTTAGCCACACATAACAGGCTTAAAAATATATATATAAAAAGGAGGACTGCACTATCATTCTGAAGAAACTTTATTTTCATTGTGGACGCACAGAAGTAGAGCTTTGTAAAATTTTATTCTTACGTATAGCACTGCAGATCAGGATTAAAAACCTTGAGTTTCATCAAAAATCAACACGAAAACTTCAAAATGAAAACAATAAATATCTCACAGCCGAACATAACATAAAACTGAAAATACGACTGCTTCACTCCGACCCAGCTTTATATAATTGCCACAGCCTGATATTCATGTAACAGAGTAACAGAAAATCAATGGAGTCGTAATTGGAATCGCACGAATCCGCACGATTGTATTATTATCATCTCATGAATGTGAATTTATTCGGGGCTGTTTGCTGCCTTTATTGCTTGGTTTTGGGTCACCCTTCGACTGAAAGTAAAGTGGGGTGTGACTGACGCATTCAAAAATTTGAGGTAGGTGAAGATAATCGATGACAGCTGAAGGTCGCTTCATGAAAATTGCAGAGTTTTGCCAAGTAGGAAAAAAATCCTTTGGGACATTCTACGTACTGTCGTGTAGAAGTGACTTAAACCTTTAACAAGGCGAGAAAAACAATACTATCCATTTTACAACTAAACATTGGCCCTTGTGGTGTATTACAGTCATTACAGACCATTCCCTCTCATAGAGAAGAGGCCTGTGGGAAAGTAAATGTAGTATATCAACTGTCTGGTGACCACGACACAAGCCTTGCTTAGTGTGGCACTAGATGGCGCTGTGTGTAATGTCCAGCGATATTTATTTTATTTATTACTAGCGGACGTCACGCGGTTTCACACGCGTAATTCCCGTTCCCGTGGGAGTACGGGGATAAAATATATCCTATGTTACTCGTGGATAATGTAGCTTTCGAATGGTGGAAGAATTTTTAAAAACGGTCCAGTAGTTTTTAAGCCTATTCATTACAACCAAACAAACAAACAAACAAAGTTTTCCTCTTTATAATATTAGTGTAGATGTAGATAGACTGCTTATTCTTACCTAAACACAACATAGGCACAAAATGTTACGCACGAAATGCAAATAGTTTATTTCCTTAATAACGTTTGTGATGGTATCCTTTTAAGCAAGTAAATGCCTACATTAGAACAGTCCACTCTTACGTTACGTTTCTCAAAGACCTATCACATAGTACAGTCAGCAAAACAGTTAGGTATGCGGGCTAGCAATCTTCTTACGACTATGATAAATGTAAAAGTCTGTAAATATCGATTTTTGTTATACTTTCACGCTGAAACTACTGAAAGGATTTGGATGAAATTGCAAACATTGATTATAACCCTTTTCCTTTTTTAATAGTAGTAAGAAGATTGCTAGCCTGTAAACCTGTTTTGCTGACTGTACATACCACCATACCATTTTACTATTTTTTTTTATTTATGTGTTGTACTGTCGGGCTAATAAATGCTTTTTATTTTTTGTTTCGTTCTTTCTTTCATATCAGGTTTAACCGCTCACATGGTGCGGTGAGCTTGTGAATACGTAGCTAATCACAGGCTGACTGTATCTGCCTACCCTAAACACATCATAAACACTGACCAGTCCAAGAACTTAATCCCCACTCATGTCGCTGACATTTTCTCTGTGTTCCCCAGATTGTCCACCATTTTGTTATCTAGTAGTGACGGACAACCTTATCCAATACTTTAGTTAGAGTATCGATACAATAGTACGGTATTTTGGATCGAAACAAACAAATACGATAAACGATAGGAGCGATACATAAGTACCGGTATCGGAATGAATGAACCGTATCGTGCCCCATTGTCCTAAACACCATTAACGTCAATTAAAAAAAACGTCAATTAATTTAATGGAATACAAAAGGTTGACATAAAAAGGATAACAAAACCTTTAATAATTATAATCGGGATTTTGCCTATCCTTTGGCCTTCTTACTGGAATTAATAAGTACAATCCAAAATATCGATACAAATGCCGAGAACCGATATTTGAGAAAGATCGAAGCCATTCGACACAATCCTAGAATCGTATCGCAAAGTTGCGATCTGGATCGATCTAAAGGTATCGATGCAATTTTCGAGCATCCCAGCATCCCTACTGTCAAGCGACTCAGTTGGCTAATATAATACGTGACAAGGCCATTACTGTGATGTCATGGGGGTGGCAAGTATGTTATAATTTCTGTGATTTAATCGAAATTGGGTTTAATGTCTTTTGTTAAGGACGGTTTTTTTCCTTTTTGCAATTTACATAACCAACGTTTTATGATTCGTGACAGCTTGTTATGAATTGAAGGAAAAAAAGTAGTGAAGTATTAGGTAGACACTTTTCATTCAATTTAATTTCCTTCACATTTTCTCTGCATCGCTTAGGGTGGCAACCATTTTGCGCTCAAGTCAAAGTTGGCTAATATAATACGTGACACTGCTATTATCTTCATGTCACGGAGGTAGTACCTATGAATGTGGAGGTTTTGGTTAATTGAATTGGGTTAAACGTCCTTTGTGGCTTTATGCTTTTTTCGATTCTATTAAGCATTATTGAATAGATTTCAAAACTTGACTGTATTTATGAATCCAAGGTACTTCTTTTATTCATTTAATTTCTTCAGTAGATCTTTGCTCTAGTTATAATTATGTGTCTAGGTGATCTAGGTCTTACACGTAGTTTGTTAAAATCCAGTTTTATAAGTATATAGTAGCGAGACTTGAGCTTTAGAGTGCGCCAAGAAGACTTGGTGCGCTGATCACAAAATAATTGCGATAAGGGCAGGCGAAAAATGATGATGATAACTTGAAGTATATACCGAGTTTCCGGACGATATCCACAGAATTCGAAAAAAAACAACTGTTCCCTACTTATGTTCGCATTAACTCGACAAAATGTATGGAACAGCTGATTTATATTTCGCGATTCGGGGTTGGGTCTCATATTTAAAGTTTGTTACAATGTTGAGTACGATGGCCAGTCGAAGTTTATAGATATCGTCCGGAAACACGGTGTCGAGTATTTTATTTCACCTTCTTTATATATTTTTCAGCATTTACTTGGAGTTATCTCACTTTAAATTGCTAAAAGTATTCCTGAGAGAAACCATCTATCTTGACTTAGTTCTAGACAATGATCTAGATTAAACTAAGAAACGTAACTTCATGAAGGTTGTTTTTGCGTGAAAATGTAATTTTGTACCATTTATTTATTTTTAAGAAGAATTATACCCGCGAGTAAAATAAAACATTATAAACTTTGAGGCAATCTACACTGAACTCTTATTATAAAACAAAATCTTCGTAAATACGTTTTTTAAAGCTTGAATTGTTGCGCAAGTATGGAAAAGTTACGGAAAAAAAAATATCTTAAGGAAAATTCGCGCCCAAGAAGACGAGACCGCTTTAAGAAACTTGGAAGAAAAATGTGAATATTTCATAAAGTTTCTCGGGATTATGATACTTTTGTTACGCACCGTGCAAAGTGAAGAGAATTTACTTAATAAACTGATGTTGGAGCGTACATTCTCGTCAACGCTCTACTGCCTAGAGGTTCTAATGAAGACGTAGAAAGCACTCTATTTGATATTTTTCTCTTGGACAAAAAAGGACGATGTGCAATTTCCTTTTTGTAAATAGCTAAGTTTAGAAAGAACGTTACGAAATTGCCTTAGTAATACAAGAGATCGCTGAGTTTGAAATTGCTTACTTCTGTAGGTATAATTTTCCTCATTCACGATTCGAGACACAATGCTTAGAAACTACTTTTTAATATGAAAAAATATGGTGTAATTTTCGCACGTCATTGTCTTGATTCGCAATTTATTTTGAGTCAGTCCAGAATTTGTGTATGAATTCGGCACGATCTTTTTCTTTTAATAGCGTCCGTCGTTTTTTCGTGGCGTATTTTCTATAATGTATTTATTTATTATGTTCAGTTGAGTAATCATATAAGTGCAGCTATTTCTACTTAGAGGAAAGTCTGAATATAACTAGACTATTTCTATATAAGATCCAGTCATCAAATTAAAATAAACCCTACTATCATCATCCGAGAAAATGTCAGCAGTTTCCACACAATTTAATTCAGTAGCAAAGTTTAATTTGTCCACGACAGGATTCGGGTCGTACTTGTGACCTTCTTGACTTTAACTTCAAGTGGAGAGAGATGAGGATTTTGATTTTGCAACTTTAGGAGGTACAACCTTGAAGATTCTGCTTGAACAGCGGGTGTTGGGTGTCGCAATGTTTGTCTATTTTGTGCGGATTTTTTTTTGTTCACTATCTGGTGTCCACGACACAAGCCTTGCTTATTGTGGCACTAGATGGCGCTGTGTGTTAATGTTCAGCGATATTTATTTATTTATTTTAATTATTTAATTTTTCAACTGGATAGGTGGTTGCTTTGTAAAGAAAAAAGCTACTTAATGTTCTTTCTTTATCGTGTGTTTTGTGCCTAACCTGGTATTCGAGTTTTGAATGGGCCTCTGACTTGGCTACACATATTAAAATGTGAAAATACTACTTTCTCGAATCATCATCTGATTCTTATACATTTGCATCAAGTACGACTGTAACTTATGTAAAATTCGTTTTATAGGATCTGGATTTGTTAAAGTTTTCTATGTTATAAAAGTCTAAGTTGTTAAAAGAATTAATGTCACAACGTTACGCTCGTTCATTTTCATTTAAATTGTGAAAAAAAAAATGGTTTTCAGTTCTGGTTGATGCTTGCGTAAAGTATATTTATAATCCAGAAAAAAAAAATTTATACCTACATATAACACGTACCACTTAAGTCCTGAATTAATTTACTTAACCTTCCGAAAACATTTTCCCGATTACTCCATTCGATTAATTAAATACTTACATTCACTTACCATAAGATTAGCATATTCTACTCGTTCATTGAGCTGTAAAACTACGTTAATACGGAATAACAATATTTACGCCACAAACACGACTAGTGTCAGTTCTAAGTATAAAATATTGAATGAAATGTATCGGTATGTAGTCGGATGCTACTTCATGCTTTAATAGTAAGTGGATCTGAAGGGCGAATAGTTTAAAAAGGGGTAAAAAACGGCTAAAATATGTTGGTTAAATAATTGATTTGTACAATAATGCTCACTGTATACGGCATTCTTGCTCAAATCGCTAGGTATATCAAACTGTAAAATGGGCGATAGAATAATATTGGTTTCCAAATATCTAAAGTACTTACTATAAATTCATTGATTTGCTAATTAAACTTAGTTGCATATCGATATTTTAGATAGGTACACAATAGCCAATAAAAAGAGAAAAAAAACTTCGTGCTTCGTGCTAATAAAAATGACAATACACATGGTGCCAAAATAATTGGGCACATGTTGTACGCGTGTAAAACACGACGTCACTATCGATTTGCAAGTAAGTGTATTAGAAATAGTAATTTGGGGTAATGTGTTCTACTGTCTGTTGGTACTATTAAAACTACAATCAAAGTTATACATGTGTGACAGTGAAATATTACTAGATAAATGGACTCTCAGATGTCTGGTGTGAAGTATAAGTTCGAGTAGATGGTTTGAAAATCTACAAGTACATGCTTAGTTTTATTCTGGAGCTTACTTTCTGACTGCGCTGTGAGACCTGGGAAATATAGCAATGCGTTAGTATTGAAGGATATGCTACATGTTAGTCTATTAGAAACAAATATGTTTACATAGTGGGTGTAAAATACAGTTAGTTATTAAAGAGGACAAGAATATGTACTATACCAACTAACTGGTAAGTTGAAAACATAAGTTGGATGATAATAATGTAACCGCAGGTTCAATAAACTAATTAACAGTGGAAAGGTTAGTTGCTGAAATTGTGTAGCAACTCTACTAGGTGTACTGTTTTATCAGTAAAGTTCACTAGTTCACACTGACACATCGAATAGTTTTAGTTTCAAACTGCATATAATGGAAGTACTGTTTGAATCGGTAAAGTATGCTGTAATCTGAAAATACACACTGAATACAAATCTGAAGCTTAGATTCTGCCATACGGCGGCAAAATATGAAAATCCTATTTATAAAAAAACACACCCGTTCACATAAAACGGTACAGAGCGTGAATTATTAGCTACATCAGTCAACGGAACATCACTTACACGCTCCCGGATAATCGTCCACCAACGGTGAAATATTATCCGGATAACAATGAAAATAAGAAACATTGATGTATGTGGGTCAATCAATCATGCACGCCAGTGTCCTGTGCTGAATCAATAGATCAAAATGTTTGTGATCCCTGTTCATTAATCACTGATCAAATGACCGCATTCAATTGAAGTGTTGAAGAGGTTTGGATTGGTGATGGGTGAGTTATTTTGGGCTGAAATGTAATATTTCGTATCAGGTTTTTATTTATTGTAAATGTTGTACAAATTTCCCCTTTTTATTAGTAAGTACAGAGTAATGACTGAGTTCTTTAAAACCGCGGAAATACCAGGAGTTAACCGATATACAAAGTATTAATAAAATATACCAGGGCGTAATTCAGAAGGCAGTATTCCTCAATTTGGCTCGGAAGAGGTTCCTGTCTCTGGAGTTTTCGAGCCACAGTTTTTCTCTGTTTACAAAATGTGTTTTTTATGTTGAAGTATTAATAAATACCTATTTATAAAAGAAACGAATGTGAACAAAAGACAAATAAAAGAATAAACTAAGTAAGTAATTACTTTCCGCTGTTACTCGGAAAATAATTTCTGATTTAAAGAGTTCAAAAGTACCGTACCTTAGAAATATGAAAATATTTTATAAAATATAGCGGGAAAGTAGAAGTTATGATCCGCATTAGTTATGTTTTTCCCCTTTTCATCTAGCGTCGCTCCCTTTCTTGGGATATAGAGCAGAAAATCTACTACTTTTCTCACTTTTTACTCGAAGCAGTCTTGTCTGTTACTCAGATTATATCTGGTAATTCGCCAGTAGAAAGGATTTTAGATACCCGTTCATTGAGGTGTAAATTTCCAACGCCACCATTCCTTACTTAATTAGAAATGATAGAAGAAGAAGCACCCTAATTTCAATCGCGAAGACGGCTTCAAACTCTCTTCAGCTTGGAATCCAGTAATCACTAAGTGTACTCGTCAAGTGAAATCGCCTCAATATACGGACACTGTTAGTGTATAGTGTGCTGTCCTAGTGTGAACCGGCCCTAATTAACATTTATGAAGATGAGTGAGGGTAGTTGAATAAACGCCTTCACTTTGCTGTCGCGGTACCTCCAGTACTTCAGTCTCCCCGCGACCACGGCTGCCCGGCTGGTGCAAACCGGTCGAAACGTCGGGATTAAATTAAAGGTAAATTCGCGATAAATACCCGTCTTCTTAAGTTTTATAATGTAGAAATGATTATTTTACTTATTAACTGCATAAAAAAACAATGTAATATAATAAGTAAATGCCGGATGTACCTACTATGCCATATCGAATGCCAAATAATCGATTCAGTTAATCGACAACTATAAATCGAATGTTCATAATATCGAATGGTTTATAAATCTAACATTCACTATTTCGTCACTCAATACATCGAGTGTTCAAAATATCGAATATTTCTTGATTGAGCGATCAACGCATCGCACTTTCATTGTATCGAAATATGATTGTACTGAAAACATTTTATACAGAAATTATACATATATGTAATATGCATTTATTTAAAATATTTGTATACATAATATTGTTCTTAGCTGTAAGCCTTTTTGTATCAAAAGTAAAAAAAAGAATAATTGGGTTTTTGTGTTGAATCTGAATACGGACACTTCCATACAAATACTTCTGAAGCATCTGTTAGTGTCCGGTGTTCACAACCAGTTCGCAATTTTCCGTAAACTCAGTTTAAATATCGTAAAAAAGAACAATGTTTGTTCTTCATATTTTTTGAGTCGGCAACAATGCGAATTTCATATGAAATGAAAATGTTTAAAAAGTTTGATAGCTTTGCTGGAACCCGCATGTTATGTGGAGTGCCTTTGATTTTTTTCAAAGGGTCGACTGTGTGGTAATGACATATCAATCCGTGTTATCCGAAATAAAAGTATTCGAATAATATTTTTTTGGATATGTATACCTACCTATGGTGTGAGTTGCTCTCTTTTGTTTTATATTTTAAGAGATAAAAAGGTCCCTGCCTTATGAAATTGTAGCAAATATAATAGTACCTATAATAAGATTCTACAAACAATACTAATATTCTGGTACAAATAAATAGTTTCGAATCATTTCCTGCTGTTTGGATTTAACGTCTAATCTGAATTTGATAAATATTTATTTTCAAATGCATTCAAATTCTAGAATAAACGCCGAATGACGTTTGCAGTAGAATATTGCAGTGTTTTGCTTATTGAATCCGGAAAATGATTGGCACGTTCACTATTCGAAGCATTGAATTTAAATTTCGAATACATTTTATTGCATCGAACGAGTAAGGAGTTTTGATTATTCAGATTTTATTCGATTGTTAATTTGAAGTCACAATGTTATTGAATTGTTATAATTTTTTTACACTTAAATAAGGCACTTTTAAAAATAAAACGACAAAAGTCTACGACAAGCGATGACCGACGTTTATATATTTTTTTAGATTTGCTTAGTTCTACAGCGTTATAAACCACATGTTTACTTAATTTTAAATCCGAATAAATCGTTCTTCGTAATTTTCAGAAAATAATAACAATAAAGGGAACATTTACACAGGTCTCTTCGCATACAGTATAAACAAACTTGACCGACAACGTATAAAACATTATGGCAATATGTCAAAAGTTCCATATGTGGTGGAGCCACCCTTTTGTGCCTCGACGTGACTTATCACATTTTGCTTTCCACCGAACGTGTTTCCCTTTCTTTGTGTACGATTTACGAGAGAACCTTTAATAGAATATTTATAGTTTTTCCATAAACCAATGTATAAAAATACAGCGATGGTACCGAGAGTGTGTCCTACTTTTTTCTTTATTGAATAACCCTGTGTAAATTGAGTTGAGTGAATATCCTAAGACGACTCCGTAAATTCTGGAAATGAATTTTCATTCTTAAAATAGAAACAGGTTTGTTCTATACAGGCTCTCAGTCAAAAAGTAGAAATTGTTTTTTCCGAGTCTGACTTACAGTACCAAAAAAATTGTCTCCTTTATCAATCCAATAAAGGCAATTTCTATAAGAGTCGTTTCATATTTCGTCGTGGCAGAGAGTGGTCTGATAGTGACAGTGACAGGTACAAATGCCACAGCATACGTTTCGCGCCGGACGCGACCGACAACTGACGCGTTCGTTTTACAAATGTGCAGATAATTCACCTGGGCCTGTCATAGACACGCGGTTGCGGTGGAGTGTGAGTTGACCATAAACTCAATACTAACAAAAAATGTTTTTGAAAAGGTTTTTGGTCGAAAATTTATGGAACAATGTTTTTGATGTACACTGTACAGTCAGCTTATTCAATTGGTTTTACGAAATAAATGATCACAAAAGCTTTTACTTACATTTTATGAAGCCCCATTTACTAGCGTGAAACACATGATTACCCATTTGTGCCATGTTTGCATGTAAACCTTAGACATGAACATGACATGACATGTGCACATTTGTATTTTTTAATGTTATACATAATATTTCTATTAATTACTAAAGTTTTTGCCATCATTTTGTAGAAAACAATGTAAAAAAAAAATTATAATAATCATTAAGTAGCGTGCCTAATTCAACAATATACATGTAGTTAGTTATTAGAATGTCTATTGTTTTCTCTTAACTGTATATTGTCCCAATTTAAACCAGAATATACTAAGTGTTATATATTTAGACCTAGAATGTAAATCTAAGCCGTCCCGAACAAAACATCCTTCAGTTCATTTTGTAGGGTTTCGCAACACAATAAACAGTGGGTCCTAACATTTTCCAAGAGGGTAACACTTTGGACCCTATAATTAACACATTGTAACCCCGCTTAAGTACCTACGCAGATCTGGGGCAAAATACTTTGAACATGTCTTCAGGAAAAACAGTTTTTTTTACGTTCAAGCTAAGGCTTCAGTGAGTAAGTTAATGATTTAAGTAGGAACTATGTTGTAACTTAGAAGAAAAATGCGAGCGCTAAAGCAAGTTCTACATCTATAAACGAACTTTTATAACGAGATTCTTTAGGAGAAAGTATTTTTATAACCTTGATATACTCGTAGGTACGTTAATAGAGTTTATTAACTATGCGCAAGAATTACTTTGTCTTGTTATGCTTAGCTTTTAAAGATTAAGTAAGTTAAAGAACAATAATTTAGCGCCACCATCTTATTTTTTTATATTATGTTTGGTCAATAGGCTTCTGTCCTGAAAAAATCGAATTAGATTATCAGAACATATTTGCCCCGTATTTTTTCTATTGTTACGTAAACCAAAATTGCCGAAGATAAGACGCTTTTAAAATTCGCAATACGTCACGCCACCGCGCCATATTTATAATGCGTTGTGACGTCACGAGCCCCCAATCCCCAGTTTTGATGTGTTTTATCTTTGTCAGAATTTATCGATTTACAAAAACCAAAAACACCTGTTCATTATTTTCCAATAATCTGACGGACTAATTAGATTTATAATTTATTGATAGTGGAAACTAGCCTATTAGCGTTACAAAACAATAACACAAGATATTATAAAACATATAAAACGGGTATTTATCGCGAATTTACCTTTAATTTAAGCCCGATGTAGAAGATATGTCGGAGTTAGTGTATGGAGTTATTCAGACTTTTAATGTTTTCAGAAAGCCGTCATACGTCAATCTAACTAAACGTCACTGGAACGAATGACATTCAAAATTGTAAAAGTTTTTTCACTCCTCTTGCTCTAAAAATCCATCATAATAGCGTACCAGAGGGGGCGTAAAATTGCATATTATAGCCCTAGGGAAAATAAGATTTTGGTGTTCGAAAACGCAGTCTTTAATTATGAATTCATGATTGACGAAGAATTGACTTATTACTGTTCCATTAAAAAAAAAAAACATTTTATTTAAAAAATGGAACCAAAGGCACAATATTATACATATCACAGAGAACTGAAATTATGTTGCCGGGAAAAAACATCTCATTAAATTTGAACAACAGTACAAATTGTACATTTAATTTTTAATAAAATAAACTATTATATAAAATATGGTTATTTTATTTTCTCGCAATCGTAGTGAAAAGTACGGTGTAACACACGGCGCTAAAATCCCATTATAACTCGGTTCCTATTTACTACCACGCTGAAGCTCGGTAGTAAAACTACCTCGTCTATAATGGGTCATTTTAGCCCCTTGTATTACAATGTACAATTTTTTCTGCAATTCTGTTCCACAAAGTGGCTTCCAAAGTGCTCAAATTTCGCCACTTCAACTAACATTTTTTACGAGTCAGAAGGATGATCCTCAAACTCATAAAAATAAAAAAGAATTTTAAACTTGAACCGAGGAGTTTGCACAAGTTTTTATTTTACATCCGACAAAAACAAGAAAAAAATGTATGGTCGAGGAAAATCGTGACCCTATCAGAATTTGCCCTTTTATTGCTTGGCAGAAGTTTCCAATGATCCAAATATGGTTCGTTTTAATACAATTCGGGGTTAAGCAATAAGGGCTGCGCATCAAAGTTATGTACTGTTGGATGGGATAAAGTTAGTGAGATGGGGTGATAACTGCCTCCCTGCGGGAATTATGCCGTAATTTTACCTGCCCTGAAAATAAGGGATTTTTGGAAGCTGGGTGTGATTTTATGAAGTCTTGGTTGGAATTAATGCATGTACAATAAAACTTGGTTTAATTATAGCGTAGGCACAATAAAAATAAGCGGTTTGCTTCAAGTTTAGTAGAAAATGAATTAATGACTACAAATACATTCATCGGTGCTAAAAGGCTTTGTTTCACAGAATAGTTATATTTTATTCTCAAACATGCTTAGAAAGGGCTTCGAACATTTTTGTATGAAGCGTGGCCGGCTTTTTTCGATTTTAAATTTGATAGCTCATGTCTCGGAAACGTGACACTTCAGAACGTTTTGTTTTGTACAAAACTTGTTTGAATTGATGCCAGCCATCGATTGATACACGTTTTATGCGTATCTGATAAAATGAAACTTCGATTTTTCTATTACTGTTCGATTCGATCAGTGAATGGACTTAAACTTTGATAGCTCATATCTCGGAAACGTGACACTTTATACCAGTTATCGATTAATATAGGCATTATGCGTCGCGTTAGTTGAAAAAAATTGTGTGCGTCTACTAGCGTACACTCGTAAGAAGTCAAACTTCTTTATGACAAAAAAACAAATAGGCGGAAAAAAATCCAGGCAAAAAGTTCAAACCCCTTTGAGAACTATAGACAACCTTCTTCGAGATAAATCGAAATTGCTGTACTGGCCAGATACATGCGACTAGCGGCCGGCAAAAGTTGTATGAATAAATATAATTAAAAATCCATATCTGTTGTGTTTAGCAGCCAAATAAATTACATAATAGAAAAAGTCATATCTGTCGTGTGACGAATTTCGAATTGTCTTGCAAATAGAGACGAATTGTTGAAAAAAAAAAAACAAATGAACTGTTTAACGCGAGAAAAAATACTATTGTTTGTGTGCATCATTGATTTTGAAAATTAATTTCATTAATTTCCTAGCATTATTTAAGAAAAGTACTATACAAGCCTTGGCCACAACTAGGCATTGATGGACTTATGTATGTGTGCCTCAGTTTCGCCTCGGCCCACATTTACACGTTCGTCCAACAATGCCTCTGTTGCTGGTTGCTGCAGTAATGTACTAATATAGCATATCCCAGTCACTGAAAAATGCTGAATGAGTTTGGATGAAATATAATATCACACAGATAGTTTATAGTAACCTGTACTAACATATGATAGGATAATTTGGTAGTACGATCCCGTGGGACAATATGCATGATTTCTTTTATCACTCTAAATAAAGCGCATTAACGTCAGAAATAGCCAAGTGAAATAATGTTTTCAATATATTTATAAAATATTTATTTAACACTTCAAGTACAAAAGTACAGTGGCGGACTTAACGCCATAACTTTTTTTTGTGTTGTTCAACACAAAAAAAAGTTTTTTTTCTATATAACTTATACTAAGTTATAGTATAAGTTATATAGAAAAAAAAGTTTTGTTTGGTTTTAACTTTTGTGTTCTTTGGGCGAGTTTGGTCTTGTTTTCACTTTTTGACATAATTTTTATCGTAGTTTTACATTCCGTATCGAAAAAAAAATGTACATATTCCCTATTACCGAAATCTAAGCGAGCGAAACCGCGGACATAAACTAGTGCTTAAGGAAAGTGCTTAAACTCCCCCTGCTTCGTTCTCAGAAGTAAAAGCTACTTACCTTAATTCAATATTACACTTCCACATTCGCAAAAGTAAATGAAAACATATCGCTGAGTACAGCCAACAGTTAATTTAGTCCTTTTAGCAGAGTGGTTCATACTCTTGGTACCGAAACGGGCAAACTGTCATTGCAGGACTTGTATACCGACCTTATAAACACAACACGTTATGACTGCGACTTTAGGGTCCATGTTCACCGAAAAGATAACGGTCTGATAATCTAAAAACAGCTGTCACTTTGACATGTTCCCATAAAAAAATGTGTTTTAAACAGCTGTTTTTAGATAATCAGACCGTCATATTTTCGGTGAACATGGACCTAAGAGGTAATCTCACCCCTAGTTTTACCGAAAATTGTGGAATATTGCAGAATTACACATAGCATAACATCACACCTGCAATCCCTGAAGTGTTAGGCTGAGGTGTATTAAATAGTAATAGTAATGGTTAAATCCCCATGTAATAGCGTCCGAGCCTTTGCCATCAACCAGGCACAAAGCCATACTTCGTGGCTGCTACTGAGATTTTTTATGGAAAAACCCAAAAACAGTTTGTCCGAGCTGAGAATAGAACCCAGAATCTCAAGGTCAGCACCCGCATTTGCGACCAGTCGACCAACGAGGAGGAGTATTTTTATTGCAAAACTTCGATACTTTGTCATCTAACCCAAAAACTTTACAAAAGACCAACAAAAAAGATAAAAGATAGCGAGGTTTTTACATCATTTCAAATTACTCGTTAACCCACGTCTGATGTAGCAAAAAATCCCCTCTTCAAGAAAATATTAATTATGGCAGAAATTATCAAAGGGGAAGGAAACGCCTTTGGCCACGGAAAATTGGGATGTCCGGGGAGTCGGCGTTATAATAATTCCGCAATTTCCTTAATTAAATTCAAATAATTGTTTCAGCATGATCCGGGTATGAAAGTCCCGCCGACTTGTAATGAGAAATTAGGTGAGAGAAAGTACATAACTACATACATGATGCTTAGATTTTGTATAACCATTATTCTTGGAAGACCACCCACTACGTGGACCGATGTCCTGGTGAAGGTTGTGGGAATCCGTTGGATGCGAGTCGCATGGAACCGGTCAACGGCGACTCTTGGCGCGGGGGGGGGGGGGCTATGTCCAGCAGTGGACGTCTTTCCGCTGAAATAATGGTAATGATGATGATTATTCTTTGAATAATTTGAATTGGATGCCAACAGCGTGTGTGTTTGATATCAGGCAATGCCAATCTATGTATATCAAAGACTCTCATAAAATATTTCGAATTTAGTTGCCGGTAACAAATTACGGACTTCTGTGAGTTCACGTAACTGAATAAACTTAGTAATATTTTTGGTTCTGCCGATGTTCAAATATTGGTTTTACATTTTATAATGCTCTTTTAAATTGATTTGATAGTTTTATTGGACGTTTTATAAACATATGCCAATCGGTAACTCACTTTATCTGTACAACACGCATGTTTTCCAATCCATAAACAGATTTAAACTTCGTACTACATCGTTCTTTATACATTAAATCGTAATGCCAACTTTAATAAATGTGTAAAAGTAAGTTTGAGTCTTCCAAAAATGTATTAAACACTTCATGAACCATTTCACGTGTATTGAAACCCCTAAAGTCAAACTTAACCCTCACAATACTACGCTACAACATAGCAAGCTCTGCGATGTCTGCATCGCATGCAACGTTGTAAATCCACAGCAACTACGAGTATGACATCAAGTTTATGTCGGCACGCAACAACAAAATGGCGTCGATACAGTTTGAAAGTCGTTAACAAACACGGTACAGTCATATTGATGTTTTGATAATGCTAATAAGTTGACAGTTTGGAGTAGATTTATAATGGCACGAGATGGAATAAAATTGTTGCTTTTCTGTTCAACAAATATTTG
The DNA here is from genome assembly GCA_916618015.1 of Xestia c-nigrum. NCBI lineage: Eukaryota > Metazoa > Arthropoda > Insecta > Lepidoptera > Noctuidae > Xestia > Xestia c-nigrum. The sequence continues at coordinate 7,074,529 of OU745256.1, forward strand.
GAAAATTGGCCAATATTATAAATATGGATGATTAATGGGTTACAAAAATAAACAGAATTGTTTAAAATGTTTCAGGTGTTTGCAGACATATTATTATTTGCCGCTGCTCAATTTGTAATTTCACAAATCGTTTACACAATCCACACTATCAAAATAAACACCCATTCATACAATTTCAATACAAAAACGACTCCACAACTGCACTGTTCTAGCATGGAAAGGTTAGAAAATAGAATCGTAGAGTTTATTTAGCTGGACTAGCTGAGCCATTAGTAAATGTATCAACACTCAATATATTTGCGGAACGGATAAACCCGACCATATGTTACAGGTCCATATAAATACTCCTCTTTCCGATAAAAATAACCCTTCCTGAACTCGTGGAAGGAAAAACAATGGGATTGTAGAACAAATGTGCTTGTGCGGCCGTATCTCGCTTTTGTTCAATTAGAAGGAGAACAATTATTGGAGTTTCTTGTGCAATTACTGGTATTGGGTGTAAGTAACCCGGGTGGAACAATAGGGTTAAGTGGAATATAAGAGAAAATATACTGAAAGACGTTTCTTTTATTGGAATTTCTTATTTATTAATTGTATTAGAGGTTTGTATTAAATTGAAAAACAAATTAAATTAGTTGACAATTATTTTTTTAATGTCTCGTCGAAACGCCATTTAAAACCGTGATTCTCTAAGAAAGCTTTCTAACTGTTAATAATAATTACCGATGTAAGTATGTTTCTACTGAAAGTTAACTCACAAGGTGGCGAAACTTCTCTTTAATTCAATATTTCTCATGTACCTACGCCTAATGAGTAAATGGCGGAGTTTGCAAATTGTTTGCTAGTTTTATTTGCCTCACCTAAATTTAATTAAAGCAGTAGTACCATCCTGTGTATTGTGTATTATATACATATACATTTGTAGGTATAAATAAGTCGCTGATGTAATTACAAAACTATAAGTATGTAAACTAAATTATTCATCAGATTTACCGTTGCACGCTTATACCAGCATTGAAATACGAAAACACAAAGAAAAACGAGATTTAAAAACAATGACAGTTTTAATGATGTACGAGTATGTAATGATAAATTTTATTTTAATTGGATATTATCGATAAAATTATTCTGCAATGAATTAAAATGGTAATGGTAAGAACTGTAAATTCACGTCTTCATGCTTTTATATAGCAGTACCTTAAAACCGGGCTATTTGAGTTTTGGGGGCTATTTGGAACGACCCAGAAATTAAAAACAAAATGATCGATAACTGTCGGTTGGTGTATGGTAGAATTTATTTTACAAACTCGAGGAACACTGACTGGCTTATCATATATTTATTATTTAAAGACACAAACATCCCCGTTTTACTGTAGCATTACGTACGTAAACAAACAAGGAAAACCAGTTCCTGCAACTCGTTATTTACCGGTAAAAACAACCCGAGGCTACAGATTAAAGTCCACTGCCTTTAATTACCAATTTATCACCCTTTAATATATTTTAAAGCTGAAACAGTTCGTAAATAAACGCCAACTCATTTAAAATGGCGCGCAGTTTTAGTAAAACGAACCGCTTTGTCGACAGATATAGACGGAGGGCGGGGCCAATGTGCGCTTTGGAAAAATCTCCATTCAGGGGAAAATGAAGGGTGCTCCACTCCAAAACTGATGACGTGTAAAAAGCTGATAGAGCCATCGGGGGTTCATTTAAATGTCGCGAATGGGATGAGAATCTCTCAAGCTTTTGTATAATGTTGAGGGATAACCGCGGTTTCGGCGACGCGATTGTATCTTTGATAGAGATGTTTAGGAGTTCAAGGGATTTTTTTGGTTTGTGTAAATGTGATGCGATTATGTAAAAATCCGTTGAAAATGAGGTCGATTTATGTTGTCCATCAGTGAGGTATCTGATGCAATTATATCCTTTTGTGTTTTGATCGAATAATTCAAGATTGACTGATCATTTGAATACTTTAGTATCTACCCATAAGTTTTTTTTTAACTTCTATGAAAAATTAAAGCATTTTTCCCTTTACAAAGTAACGAAGTTCGCGAGTAATAACAAACGATACATTATTTACGATGGAACCGGTGAACGAATTCACTTACAAATATTGACTGGGGAGCCAGAGCGGAGTCGCGACAATCTTTCACGTCCCTACACTACCGGTTGTGTTGCCAACGCCAATAAGTCACGGCCTGAATAAAAAAATAAGATACGAACGCGACATGAGTGATTGAATTCGAATTCGAATTTTGAATCAGACGTTCTTCGATTTGAATCATTCAATGTTCTGAAATATGGATACTTTCTGTCACTTTTAAACCTTTTTAATTATGCGACAGTCGTTCTTTTTTATAGAACCTTTTGTTAAAAAAAATTATATATAAAATACGTGTTAAGACTTATCCTGAGTCCTGTTTATGATTTCATAGATTTATTTATTCTAATATTGACGAAAATAATTACCAAAAGCTACAAGTTGATTAAGTAAAATACAAATTAATTAACTTAGATATTTGTTCTGAGTTACATTGCTACGTATGAATGAAGCTTCGCTCTTGGATATGTAATCCCTTTTCCAGGTAAGTATTTGAAATTAGATCTGGCAATACCGGCCCTGCGGCAGTAAAACCACACGCGTCGGTTATTTGGCAAACTTTGAACTGTGGCATTGTTCCCCCGGTGTCAAGTGGGAACCGTTTAGCAATTCTGTTGTACAGTTGTTTCGAGAGACGGGACTGTATTACGTGAGGTCGAAAAACGCAAGCGCGATTGCAAGCTACGTGGGTACGTACTGTTGGGAATGGAGGAAACTCGGTATATGATGGTCAACCATCTAAAGACCAACCTAGGTCAACGCGGCTTAACCTAAAGATCAATCCGAGCGGCTGCTAAAATTTATCAACCAGCTCCTCATAATTAAACAATTATATAAACATTATTTTCCATATAATTTTTAATGAATAGCCATATTGACTATCGTGTGATACACATTTCATAACACAAAATTATATGCTCTCATTGATGCATTACTAATGGGTACTTAATTGGCTAAGTGAATCAGTAAAAGGTTTTAATTATATTCATTTATGATAGAAATAATTGTGTAAGCCACGCCATTCAGAATTTGGGTCGCAATTAAATGTTTGGAACGTGTGTCATTGAATATCATTAATAATTAATTATTTACAATATTATCATTCTTAGGGTTCCATAGCCAAATGGCAAAAACGGAACCCTTATAGATTCGTCATGTCTGTCTGTCTGTCTGTCCGTCCGTATGTCACAGCCACTTTTTTCCGAAACTATTAGAGCTGTATTCTGGTACAAAAATAGAAAAAAATTAACATTAACTTTAGGGGGTTCCACATACATAGAACTGAAACTCAAAAAAAAATTTTCATCAAACCTATACGTGTGGGGGTGTTTCTAGATCTTCAAAAATGATATTGAGGTTTCTTTCTTTTTTTCTAAACTGAATAGTTTGCGCGAGAGACACTTCCAAAGTGCTAAAATGTGTCCCCCCCCCCCTGTAACTTCTAAAATAAGAGAATGATAAAACTAAAAAAAATATATGATTTACATTACCATGTAAACTACCAACGGAAATTGGTTTGAACAAGATCTACTCGTAGTAAGTAGTTTTTTTAATACGTCATAAATCGTAAACCGGAATTTACCTTTCATTTACAACGAACTGCGAGAACTTTTATAATATGTTACTTGCTGTTACGGAACCCTTCATGGGCGAGCCCGATTCGCACTTGGCCGCATTTTATTTATTGGCATAAAGCTGTGGACAATAAGTACTGGCCTACCTAGCTCAGGAAAAAGTTTACATGCTTTTGTACACGGTCTCATTACTCTCCTTAACGAAGATTTGCCTGGCTAAACACCTATATACCAAAATAAAATATTGCACTTGGCTATCACATAAAAAACGTCGTGTTTTCGAGTTTTATTTTTATTTTCACTAAGTAGACCCCAGTATACAGGGTGAATACGGTAAACGGAGCAGTACTTACTACCTTAACCGTTGCAGGTACACGAAAATGTTTGGGAAAAGTTTTTTGCAACTTTTAAATTTTTAGTAAGTAGTTTTTTTATTCAAAAAGACAATCGTCCACAAAATGGTCATTTAACACAAAACCTTTTTTGACTCCTGTTTCTAATACTGATAAAAAATTCAAAAATTGCAAAAATCTTTTCATCTTTTCTTGGCAGTGAGGAAAACTACCTTAAAACATTGCAGTTAGTCGAAAATGTATTTCTAAGAAGAGTTTACTGCAATTTTTGACTTTTTTAGCAAGTAGTTGTTTTTCTAATTGTTGTTGACTACCTGTAACGACTGTCAAAGATGGACAAATGACACCCGGAACCAACAGCTTAACGGACTTTCCGAGGCACGGAGGAAACTCGGTATGTAAGGGTGATCACCCATCCACAGACCAACCTAGGCAAGCACTAGACGAAAACTACCTGTAACAACTGTCAAAGATCTACAAATGACCAGTTGGGACCAACCATGACGATCTCGTATATACCTTAAATCCCCAAAGTAGCGATAATATGAATTCAAAATTGAGTAAACACAATATCGGCAACATACCTACCCCACTGAAATCCTCAAAGACTTCTTCACTAAATTATTCCGTTAATTAACTAACTAACTATTAACTCTGGCACGAAAGTACCAAAGCGCCGTAATGTCTGAACACTTTAAACAGAATTCTGTGTAATTGAAAACATGGCGGTCGAAGCAATATATTTGAGACAGCAGCTCTATTGTTGCCGGTTGAGCTTACAAGTTCGTTCTTGTTGAACGTTAGAATTTTACATTGAAATTGATTGGTTGTTGAGGTAATTTGTTTTCATTTAATTAATAGTTTACCTTAACGTTGTAAATGTGAAAATTACGGTTAACAAGGTGTAATTAGAGAGTAAGAGAGAGAGAAATAAATATTAGTTCACATTTCGTCAATTATGTTTCAGTTTTGTCTGGCAAGAACTGGTTGTATAAACATATCTGACAAATCATTCTCCTATCCTGATCTCAAATCATTTGGGTCGGCGCAGCATGTGTTCTTCTCTCTTCTTTTTACCTACTCGTCATCTCGTCTGACACCTCCTTTCTTGCTTTATCATACTTCACACAGACTACATCATTTTTTGGTCTATACTCTTATACCCATTCATATTCATACTCTAAACTTTCCTCATTCCTCTGCATGACATCATTTATATTCATGCAAAAACCACTGAACTGCTTTACTGCTATGTTAAGCCGTGGTTGCCTAGGTTGTTCTGTGACTGGGTGACCACAGCCTTACATACCGAGTTTCCTCCGTGCCTCGGAAAGTACGTTAAGCTGTTGGTCTCGGCTGTCATTTGTCCATCTTTCGCAGTCGTTACAGGAAGTCAGTGGCCCAAAAAGTATGACAACCACTCTTACCAAGTGGTATCGTATTAGCCAGTATTAACTGGGTTATGGAGGTCAGATAAGCAGTCGCTCCATGTAAAATACTGGTATTCAGCTGCATCTGGTTAGACTGGAAGCCGACCCCAACATAGTTGGAAAAGGCTAGGCAGATGATGATGAGTATGATCGCCTGGATGAGGCTGGCACAAGAGCGTGGAGCTTGGCACAAACAAAGAGAGGCCTGTTCCAGCAGTGAGTGAAGTGGGGCTGTGGATGATGATGATGATGATGATCTCGTGTAGGGTTGTCATCCCTCCGGGTTTCCCCAGATTCGTCCTAGTTTAGAGGGCATCCGGGGAGCGTCCGGGCGGGCTTTAATTTGTAGTTAGGGTTAAAAAAAAAATACACCGTTTGGTAGGTACATTTAAAATGGCGATAAAAGATGACTACATTTAATTTTAAGGTCTGAAAATAAAGAAAGAAAAGGTGATTTATGACATTTTCAAGTGTTTTTTATAACACTAAATTGGTTTTAAAAAAACCTGTTGAAATGTCCGGGTTCTGGGCTCTAAAATCCGGGGTTTTCAAGCGACAGTCCTGGTCGACAAATTTTAGAAATGGCAACCCAATGACAATTACCAAACTCCACACAGGTCAAGCCGCGGGTAAAAGCTAGTATCATATTACCTTGAAGGTGGGTGCTCTCCCGAGGTTGCGGGCCTGTTCGAAAGAGATACCGCGGCCCCGGAACATAAAGGGCGAGGAAGGAACATGGATGGATTTTAGTCAGTAAGAGTCTGACACTCCCTCCCGCTCCGCCCAGAGTGGGAGAAGTCATTTGATGATTTCCCATCATAAAAAAAAGAAAAAAGGTGGGTGCTCCCGGGTAGCATGCAAAATTCTAATTTTCTTACGTTTTTTGCAGATTACATATTTTACTCTAAAAAACTAAAATTTCTAATCTGTAACTAGAATTCTCAGAGACAGAACTAACCAAACCACCATTGACTTTGTCACACAATACCGTAAAGAAAGTGTTGTCAAACAGAGTTCGCTTTAATTGAAAACACGGCTGTATTCAGCAATATATTCGAGACAGTAGCCTGTATTGTTGCTCGGTAAGCTCTGTAAGCCGGCTCTAGCGTAGTGCAGCGCAGCGCTGCATTTGCTTGAAAATATACGGACGGACCCTCTTCTGTAATCGATTGCAATGGGATCTTGTGATTATATTTTGTCCTGAGTTTTGTAGTTTTATTATATTAACAAGCAAGCAAACTCGTTGACAGTGAGAATGTTTTTTTTCCTATTTATATTTTGTAAATAATACACATAGTAAATTTTATGTGTATGTATAGATACGTCGTGTAGTATACAAAGGGAATTGTTCAGTTTCGGAATTGGCCATCCACGACCGCCTGAAAAATTCACATTATATATCTATGTTTATCAGTGCCTTACTTTAATAAGTCTTTTTACCCGACTGCGTGACGCAAAGTAGGGTAATGTGTTTATCAGTCTATGTATGTATGTATGTTTGTTTCTATGTGGCGTTCTAGAGACCAAATGCTTAGTCCGATTTTGATAATTCTTAAGTCAATCGATTCGTCTTAACCTTGCGAGTGTCACTAAAGACATTACAGTAATCAAAATTCACCACAGCGACAGTCAGAAATCATATTGTCAAAATGAAATAAAAAAAAAATGTCGATAAAATATGTCAAGTGGGGTGTCGTTGAATAGATATTTTAAAATTTTTAGGTTCCTTTTGTCATTTTTTATTTTAAATAATAGTTTAGGATTTAATATAACGAGTTAAAGTTGTTTAACAAAACAATCATTCTCGCTAATTTTCTTACAAAAAGATTTAAGTTTTTATTCGTAACTAAAAAGTATAAAATAAAAACATTTTTTTTAAGAAAAACAAAAAACCAGACTGCGTAAAACCTAATTTAAAAAAATACGTGAAAAAATTAACTTAAATAAAAACTATTCATTCCAGGCCCATTAAAATTTTACCAGTCAAATCTTCCCAAGGGGCCCCGACTTAGAATTTATGTTTTGTAACAGAATTCTAAACTACTGGGTATGTTTCTTTCTTTTTAGTTTTTATTTAAGTTATTTTTTATACATTATTGTTCCATAATCATTTAATATTGCACATCATCATCATCATCATCATCAGCCTATAATGTTCCCACTGCTGGGACACGGCCTCCCGCAATGAGAGGGAAAGGGCTACAATCTACCACGCGGGCCCAGTGCGGATTGGTAGATGTCACATGTCTTCGAATTTTTGGTTCTAGGACATGCCGGTTTCCTCACGATGTTTTCCTTCACCGTTTTTGAGAGCAGCGGTGATGAAATAAATTACACAAAGTAATGCGCCTGTCTGGGTTCGAACCCACGACTTACTGTTCGTAAGTCGGGGCCGCCACCACTGGGCCACCGCTGCTCTCAATAACTCACTCTCTGCTCGTAATATTACACATAGTCAGTAATTGTACTTCACGTGAATCTCATTTTATTTTTCAAATGAACTAACCAACTAATAAATCTAATTGAATTTAATATTAATTACAGTCCTCAAAAAGATTGCTCATCTGAACACATAGAAAACTAAATAAATTATGTAATCAAAACATAAAAGCTTTATCATCTAATCAGAGAAACGATTTTGAATACCGAACGAAAACCAATTATTTTTACATGGCAACTAAATTCAACACCTAAACATAATCATAACACGAAAGTTATTCCATTGCGTTATTGCTTCAGTAATGTAACGTAGATATTAGCTTTGCGCCGTTAATGTATTTACATGCATAATTAAGTGTCGCCTAAAGTATACAAACCTAGGCATTGTGTGTGTGAGCTGGCGTATAGACCAACATCAACATGAGGTTCATGAGAGCAAATTTAAATCTATGCTTTTGTTCAAACTCAAACTCAAATAATTTATTTCAACTAGACCATTACGGCACTTTTGAATGTCGATAAAACGAAAAAGAAAAGGCTACAGTCATAGACACAAGGCTTAATAACTTGAGAAAGTACTGCAGTTGCCCATTCCCTAGCGTAGATCTCTATGGAGAAGACGGGCAAGAAACTCCATGGACAGTCTTTTCAATCAAAAATGTTGTAACAAATCTTGGTTAGATCTTTCGTGTTGAGATTATACATATATGGGAGAACGATGTAGAAAGATGTGCACAATAAGAGCGTCCAGAGTAAAAAAATAAATAAATCAACAATTTATAAAATAAAGTAGTGTTTTCAAGTAGTTTTTTCATAACGTTTATTATCTGATATACTAGTTGGACTACATTAGCTACTTTTTAATCATATACTATTTATGCACACACAGACATCACAAGAAAATAACATAAAATATTGGTAAAATATAAGGGTAGGAAAGTGCATAATTTAAAAAATCTGCCGGTAGACCTGCCAAAAGTGAAACGAAAAAAGAAAATGCAGACGATAATGTGAGTTCCAAACACACTAAAAATCTTATTAGGGAAGGCAGAACCTGCTGCTTCTTTTACTCGAATAGTTTAAATTAATTGAGTCAAGAGTTTTAGTTTAGGTACAATAAGGTATATTTTATAATTTGAGACCCGAATAGCACAGCGGTTGGGAGGTTGCCTTACGTTCTTACGTTCTTAGAGTCCCGGGTTCGAATCTCGGTAGGAGCAAATATTTGTGTGATGAGCATGGACATTTGTTTCCGAGTCATGGATGTTTATACAGGGTGTATTTCACCTCATCACACAGCCGTTAACCAAGCATTCTGTATATCAAACTAAGTAACTTTACGCAAAAAATATTGCTGGGAAACAAGTTTTTTTTTTGAGGTTATAAATCATGTTTTGTGGTATAACTCAATGTAACACACTCAAAACATTGTGCGGATGAATGGATTGAATAGTGCGGGGGTCGTAGAGATATTAAAAGTAAAAATCATGCGATAAAAAGTGGTATTTAAAAAAACGCTGGTCAAAATCTTGCAACTTTGACCCCCAATATCTCCGTAACTAGAAGGTTCCCAGGTATAGTGTAGAACAAAGAAATGATCAGAATGACGAGTAGAACAAGTGCCTTTCGTATTCGTTAAGAGGTGTTTTACACCCTTTATGTATAATAAGTATGTATTTACAAACAACAAAAAAGTATATATGTCAACTGTATGGTGACCACGACACAAGCCTTGCTTAGTGTGGCACTAGATGGCGCTGTGTGTAATGTCCAGCCATATTTATAATATTTATTTATTATAATTAAACTTATTGATCAGAATACTCAATACTATTCAATGCGTCCATCAGCACAAAGTTTTGAGTGCGTTACATTGAGTCTTACCATAAGATGAAAGAAACTTGGGCGATGCCCATGTGGACGTCTTTCGGCTGAAATAAATGATTTCTAAAAGAAAGTTGTTCACGGACACGAAACACTCGCCTATACCATTTCCTAAAAGAGGCTGTAAACCCTCGACAAGACACTCCGTGAGTGTGTTTACTCGTACAGTCGCGATTGTCTAGCCTCAGTGCTTATCGCTGTATACTCGTACTCGTCTCAGTATCGTGTCCAGCCACCAAAATACTTTTAACCCAGTTGTTAAGACACCGAAATATTGCTCCTTTCCCAATTTACTATATTCTGGCTTCTCATTCGTACTTACTATTCTAAAGTGGAAGCTAGCATAGTTTTGTATTTTATAAGTCGCCGTGGAGCAAACACACTGTATCATTTTATTCTGTGGTATCCGGAAGTATAGAGGACTCATCTCAATTTTTTTAGTGATGTGCAAGCGTTTTATATGCAAGCATCTATCTTCTAAACATGTTATTTTACGCTGAAATTTAGACTACTTAGCTTAAATACCTTTAATATCAATTAAAACGCTATTACTTATCGCTATTTACTTTAACTTAAATATATATGTATAGTATTTTATATAATTATAGGTATAGTATTCTATATATCCTTGTAGTTTATCGTAGTTTTAATAAAATTATTCGTGAAGTTTCAGGAATGACACCTACCACTGCTTGTCTCTGCATCACCTAAAGGTTGACTGGTAGAGAATGCCATTGGCATTAAGTCCGCCTCTGTACTTTGTGCTTGAATGTTAAATAAATAAATAAAAAAATGAAACCTCGTTGGTCCAGTGGTCCAGGCGCGACTTATGAGTGTGAGGTCCTAGGTTCGTTTCCCAGGTCGGGCAATGAGTATATAGGCTTTTCCTTCAGCCATATCTTAGAAACAGCCACGGGGCTGGATTTGTGCCCGGTTGATGGCAATAGGCTGACGTGCAATTTACAATCGGTTTTCGGTGTTTTAGACTTAACTAGGCCTCCGCCTACGTATTGGCCAAAACGTGCGCGTCTGGACGTCATCCCTTATTTTCAGAGAAATTTCTCAAAATTAATTGTTTTCCCAAATTTTCTTTCACATTTTAAATTGGATTATAGTTGCAATAGTCCTCACCCTTCTTCCCTGAATTCTGGTCCGCGTTCCGTGTCCCGGTCTCCAGGTTGTGGGGTGAAATTCCAAATTGTTTGATTCGAAAACTGTTTTTTTGACAAAAGCTCAAAATTTTTGTTCGGCACCTACCACATTTTATTCCATAATTCGCTAGCCCGCACTGAGACGCGTCTCGGGACACTTCGCTCGCGGCTCTAGCTCGAAAAAACAATTAAAAGGGACTCAAAAAAGGAACTTAAACATAATTGGCGAAATGTACTACGTATACTAGGTACCTATACCTCTGTCTAACTCTTCGTCTAGTGATGTTATGTTATGTTTAACTAGCGGTCGTCATGCGGTTTCATCCGCATTGTTCCCGTTCCCGTGGGAGTACGGGGATAAAATATAGCCTATATTACTCAGGGTGAATGTAGTTTTCCAACGGTGAAAGAATTATACAAATCGGTCCAGTAGTTTTTGAGTTTATTCGTTACAAAACATACAAATCTTTCTTCTTTATAATATTTGTACAGAAGTATAGATATAGATGAAGATCACGGTCCCAGTCCATTCTGTTTTGTATTTTGTTTGTTTTTTGTTATGATTTCGTTATTATTATTATTATTATTTTTTTCTCATTCTGTTTACTTTAAACTAGTGTTATAATCACAATTTTACCATTTTATTATTATTTTTTTTATTTACGTGTTGTCCTGTCGGGCTAATAAATGCTTTTTCTTTCTTTCTTTCTTCAGTCAGAAAATGCAAAAGAAAGCAACATCTTAATTTATCAATGACTCATAGGAAAACGAAAAGTAAGTTTTTTTACGGAAGCTAATTAATTTGTGTGACTTGCTATGTCACTTATGTTTTAATCATTCACGAAATTTTAATGTTACCGCAAGTAGTAATTAACAATTACGAATTGAGTACAACTTTCGTTTCTTTTATGTTTTTAAAATAGATATCGTATTCCTTTAAAATTAACTGGCAATAAAGTAATTGAATCCATCTTCTAAAGGTTAATTTATACCTCGTCCGTCTTAAAAGTACAATAACACGAAATGATCAATAGATCTTTTAAAAAAACCCAAACTAAACTCAATAAAGAACATAAAAGAATCAATTACGTAAAGGTGAAAGCTTTCGCGCTTTTACACCGCCATCTTTATTCGGCGCCAAAAAGGCTCACATGTATATAAGAAATGTATTTTATTAGATTACATAAAATATTAATCAGGGATGTTATCAATCACGTATGACGTCATTTCGCTCACGGGGGTAATTACCCATGAAAAACGGGTGGCGGGGAAAATGAAAGAAATTTCGTAACGCGATAAGGTTGTTTTCTTTGGGACCCCATTTTAGAGAGTGACTTTGAAGAAACCTTGGTTTTATCATTATTTAAAAAGGTTGGGTTACACCGTTTCAGAATGTAGTCCATATTAAAATGGGCCATATAAATTATAGTGTTATTTTTTGTGTCATCTGCTTCGCCTTTTCCCAACTTTTTGACGACTCGAATGGCTTAGTAGTAGTGAAGCTGCCTTACGTTCATAGGGTCCTGGGTTCGAATCCCGGTAGGAGCAAATGTTTGTGTGATGAGCATGCACATTTGTTTCCGAGTCATGGATGTTTATATGTATTTACAAACAAAAAAGTATATATGTAGTATATCGACTATCTGGTGTCCCCGGCACAAGCCTCGCTTAGTGTGGCATTAGATGGCGCTGTGTGTTAATGTCCAGTGATATTTATTTAACTATGTTGGGATCTTCTCCCAGTCTAACTGGATGCAGCTGAATACCAGTATTTTACATTAAGCGACTTCACAACACAGTTAGTACTGGGTAATACGGTAACCCTTGGCAGGACTGGTTGTCAGATTTTCAGGTACTGACCACCTATAACGACTATCAAAGATCTATAAATGACAGCCGAGACCATAGATATAATAAAGAAGAATATTTCTGTGGCCGAGACCAATGCTTGAACAGTACGCATGTTCAACAAAATCAACGCGTCAACGCATCTTCAAGTGCCACGCAAAAATAACTTCTATGGCAGGCGTACCGCTTCTTTCGCAATACCCAACTTACTAAACCAAATACCTGTAGACATCAGAGACTTATTGAATAGTAGAAACATAAAGCGTAAGCTCAAGAAATATTACATCGATTCGATTATAACTTAAACGTTAATAGCGCGTTGATCAAATCTCAGGCCATGGCATGCTAAGACAGACCCAGAGGTCTAACTGTGTGCTTTATAATATATTTAAGTGTGTCAAATGTAATTTATATTCATTAAATAATTAAAATTCATATTACATTTCCAAGACACGGAGGGAACTCAGTATGCGACGCGGTTTAAACTACAGATTATGTGAACTAACTGAAACTTTTAGTCACGAGCTGTTCCGAGTTACTTTTTGTGTAAAAGATAAAAAAAATGCACCTTCAAAAATGTATACTTTGACGAAACAGTCAAGTAAACTGTTTCGAAAAAAACAAACGTAAGAAGAAGCGAGCAGTGTGTTTTTTTAAGCTTTTTCTTGTCTATTCTTACAAAAATGCGGCCGAGCAACGAAAGATTTTTCTGCACTCGCTTGCCTAAAACAAATGAGGTCAGGAAACTTTTTTGCTTTACTATGGTACTTTCATCTGAGCGTACCGTAAATTTTTGACAAAATCTGTGGCGTAGCAATACGGTTTTATAGAAACTCAGAATTTGTAGAGCCCTGGGGCCACCTGGTACCAAGCGGTGGTACCGGACAAAAGAAACACATGTCGATAAAAAAAACTCCTAAATTGCATTTACTAAAAAAAAAACTACTTCCCAACAAATAATCCACAGTCCTGTCCTACAATTTTGAAACGGCTTCGACTGATCGAATCCAATTAAAATCAGTTTTTAGCCTGCAGGATTCGGATCGAGCCACCTTTGCAGTACAATTGGTCTTCCTCCTAATGACTGATGCCGAACATCCAAGCTCGGAACAAATCTAAAGGCTTTACAATTATTGGCCTAGTTTCGGGAATCGAATCCGGCGACTTTCATTGTCTCATGTTCCATTCGTGCAACGTATTCATGGAAAACGGAAGTTTCATTGCTCCATTTCGGTAGTCTACCAAATGTGCTGGCAGTCCCAAAATTTCCAGGTATGACGTGGATTTTCCAGGCAGATTAACCCATTCTAATCCTTCTATTAGGAGAAAGAAAACCATCAAACTTTTTTTTGAACCAAGAAGCGTCAGACATTTGCAGCAATTCGATTTCTGCCAATACGACACATTCTTTACTAAAGAGTATTTCTAATCTGTCGTATTCGATAGATTAGTATCAAATTCTTTCGTAAACTTGACTCCTCACAACCACTTAACCAATACGGCAAAAGGAATCAACTTAAGTGCCCCCTAAAACAAGCACCAAAGTCCATGTCACTTCGAAGCGTATTCGAAAAATTATATTACTTTTCATGAGAGTCTTTACGACTTGTCCCAAGTCTTCGTTTCTTCGTAAAAATTCAACAGGCTCATCTATTATACAAGATTGTTACGTCATCGGTTCCGTGTTATTTGTAAAATGCAGGGTCATCCGGTCTGATATATTCTACCATCCATTTCTGCCTCCTTCGATTATGCAGCATGGAAATCAGTTGAGATCTGTATATTTGATCGGCTTGCGGCTGACTGCATGTCCGTTTTGATTGTTGTTCGTGTTATTGTTGTTGTTCGTGTATGTTGTGGTTGTTCTATAGTTGCCTTAGATACTTGTGTGTAGAATAAATTGCAAGTAACAAACAGAGATGGTAAAATGATGGTGACTTATACGGATGCCGTATTCGCAAAGAACTCATTAATTTTGTCGTTGGTATTGCTGCTCGTCTCAAAGAAGGTTTAAAAGATCAGCCGCATGCAGTCGAACAAAACAATGTATTCTTGGTTTCGGCGACAAACGTAAGTAAGCAAAATTATGATGTTGATTCAGAGGAAAATATAAGCCTACAGTTCACTGCTTTCCCTTTAGCGCTCCATTCGCTATTACTTGCAGAAACTGGAGATCAAAGGAGCTTTCCTTTAGCTGCGCATCGTAAAATAAACCTATCCCTAAACCTTTTGCTCCGACTAGGCATAATAGGTAATAACGTTTGACCAATCAGGTCGAAAGCCAATTTGGTTGACGTTATTGTGGCCCAAATGAAATCTATCTAAAGTCGGCAACATGGCCAGATCAATTCCCGCGAGGGGAGAGAGCAGTTGTAAGCAATAAACGCCTAAATAATCCCTAATTCGAGGTGATTTAAGTAAAGCGGATGAAAATTAATGGAGGCCCTTCTTACCTCCTGTTATCCGTGAGCCGTAGCTTGTGTAAAGGTGCGTCTGATTTGTTATTTGTGAACACGCAACGGAGGCTAATCCTTCAGAAGGAAGGCCGAGCAATTAATTCTGTGTGAACTCAGTAATTATGTGCACGAGATCTTGAGTGGGCAGATCTGTGGATGGATGTGCTACTATATTTTGTTAGTAATGAAAACAAAAATTCGAAAAGAGAATTAAAAAAAATATATAAAACAAATTGCAACCAGACAGCCACGAAAGAGTTTAAATAGAAAAAGTTTTGATTCAAACTAGTGGTAGGTTTGATCCGCACCACCGAAACCCATTACTCCGCATCAGTGACTCGTTAAAGGGTTTTTAAAGCGGTCAAGCCGAAAATAGCTTAAAATTCCTAACGTCTAGTTTCACTCATCCGTAGTTGAAATGGTTGTCCATGGAACCGTGTAACGCGAAAAAATAAGTGCTAGGCGTCCGAAAATTGGCCCCGAGTGTCCTCGAACGATCCCGTCTGGATTTTAATTGGTTGGCTACAAGTTCGTGGATAAAACTGTGAGTACTGTGATGGATTTTTCGACTCGCATCGGATAGGGTAGGATGTTAGATTAAAAACTAGTCAAAGAGAAAGATGCGAGGGAACGTTGGCCAGTTTTTGTGAATTTTAATATTACGTGTGCAAGGTCAAAGTTGCGAGTTTACAAATGTATTTTGAGTATAAAGAGTTTATGTTCAGTGGAGGTTACGATTTTAATTTAAGGAAGACACACATTATAGGGTGGAGCAGTTGTCAGCTCTTTGTTCTGTAACAGATAATTAAATGTTAATTAAGAGGTTCGGTAAGCAGTGTTTTAGTTTGTTTATCATTCATATAATGTAAACTGGTTATGTTTCAGATTGTAACTGAAAGGATCTGCTTTCATCCTTGCCAAAGAGCTGAAATCACACAATTTACTTAGACATATTCTTGGAATACAAAATAAGGACTCGTATAAAACTAAAGCAGACGCGAACAAGTCCCATTATTTACGAACAAGGCGCTCAATTATAATAATACTGAGAGTAAGAAAATGTGTTTTTTCTTTCTAGGTTTTTGTCTTTCACATAACGTACGTCCGTGTAGTTTATGTTTAACGACTTTTTCCTTTAAGACGGTGGCAGAATTTATCTAGATTATTCCAGACGAATCACATCTAGGTACGCATTAGTTTGCTACTAGATAATAATTTAACAGCGAGTAGATTAAAATTGGAATGGATTAGTCATTCAAAATTATGTTTACGAGAAAATGGCTTTTGAATTTTGCCAAGTGTAAACACATTAGTGCAGTTGCCTATACATTGTATTTATACATGGCTACATAGATTCCGTGGGTGAAATTAAAGGAAGAGGAAAACAACAAAATGTTTCTCCAGCGTTGTAAGTTGTTGGAGAATTGGTTAATGGACACGAGTAATGTGTTTGTCTTGCAATTATACGAAACTTTAACTTTGCTCAAACAAATTCTTAGCTTCGTATCTACAATATAGTGGAGTAAAAGGGTAAGGCGAGTCACATCATTATCTTGACCAAGTAAGACATAATAATATAGCACAGAACATTGGATATTCATGCACGAATGCGCTGCACGAGATATTGCATGCACGAATACTTTAATAGTAACTGACAGATAAATATGGAATTGTTATAATGGAACCTCACGGTGTTATCGATCTGAGAAAGAAGGAAATATATTAGATAATGCTTCGTTTTCTATAATTGCTTAGAAATCCAGTAAACCAGCAGAAAAATAATCTTTTCATGAGAAAAAAAACCTTAAAATGAATGTTAGCTTAGGTAGACAACAAACCGACACTTGCTCGAGCCAGCCCGCGACGCTGAGCCTGTAGTATTAAATCAGTCCCTAAATAAGGACAATCAGATCCAGCCTGTCCCTTTGCTGCCCCCAGCGACGCCCTAAGCCGAGGTTCGTACCCCACAGGGGGTGCCCTTAGAGCGCTGTCGCTTAGTTTTTAGTTATTTTCGCCCTGGCTGGAGGCCTTAGAATCAAGGCATCCACAGGACATTGCCCGGTTAAGCAGAAGCCAGTCTTCTCAGACTGAACTGCGAGATGCCATATCCAAAAAAAAAAAAAAAAAAAAAAAAAAAAAAAAAAAAAAAAAAAAAAAAAAAAAAAAAGGTAGACAACAAAAAAAAATCTAATTAGTCCGTAAGGTAGATGATTAAAAAATATTTAACTCATATTTTTTCTTTTGTCACGTAAATCAAAATTGACGAAGATACGACGCTTCTAATATTCCCAATACGTCACGCCTAGGTATAATTTTTACCTAGTTCTGACGTCACGAGCCCCCACTCCCGAGTTTTGATGCGTTTTATATTTGTCAATGTTCATTGATTTACAAAAACAAAAAATACGTGTCCATTGTTTTTCGGTAATCTAACTGACGGACTAAATAGATTTGTAATTTTTTGATATTGTCGTTATGCCTATTACAGGCACTTGGGTTGATCCTTAGGTTAAGCCGCGCTTGCTTAGTTTGGTCAGTGGATGGGTGACCACCCGTACCGAATTTCCTCCGCGGCTCGGAAAGCACGTAAACCGTTGGTCCCAGCTGTCATTATAGATCTTTGACAGTCGTTACAGGTAGCTAGCATCCTAAAAGGTCAGACAACAAGAACTTTTTAGATTCCCGAATGCTGTTTAACTTTTGTTAAATATTCCTTTGTTTTACATTTTCTGAATCGCAATCAACAACCTATTGTCGGGCCTACGCTGTCCCCTCATATTTTAGTACTAATGCTGTAATGTAACATAATAATATTGTAATACCAAATGACTTGAAAAGAGTAACCATGGAGTTTCTTGGCGGTTCTTCTCCATAAAATCGACCAACGCGAACCGTACACCTTTTCGACGTTTTATAAGTGCCCATCTAGGCTTATGTGAAATAAATTAATTGATTTTGTTTTTTTTATTTTATTTTGACAAGTCTTAATACAAAATAACAAATACACACATAATAAAGAGTATTCTATTCTATTCTATTCTATTCTTAACAAGGAGTATTGTATTCCTCAGTACTAACTGGATTGTAGAGGTCAGATAGGTAATCGCAAATGGTATTCAGCTGTAAGACAGGAAGCCAATGCAAACAAAATTGGGAAAAGGCTAAGCGGATGATGATTCTGAAAGCCTGTGAAATGAGATGTCGAGAATAATGAGATGTGGATATCAGAATTTATTTTATGCAGTTGCTCTTTATAAAATGCTAGGCGACAGAAGACGTGGAAATGACAGGCAGAAATACAACTAAGATAAAGCAAAAAGTATAAACGGATTTAAATAAAATATTATTCAGTGAAAATGAAAATATTTCAGGATCGCATTAAGGGCTGAACGTTGAATACGTCCCGGAGAAGTCCCTGCTCGTAGCTAAAGTTGTTCCTTTTATAGAGCGCTGTAATCCTCTCGAACAGGCTTTCTGTCATTTAAATTCCGTCGGTACTCCGGTCGGATTTTTGCTTTGCTTACAAATTGTATGTATTGAGAGCAGAAGCACTTATTATTTTAAAACGAATGCTTTATTGGACTCGATTTGAAGGAATTGGGTCAAGTGTGCTGTTATAATGATAGATGACCTGAATATCGATTACAATAATCGATATTTCTTCTTCGTTATTTCTCTATTACTGTCATGATGAGATGAGGAGTTTTGACGACTCGAATGGCGTAGTGGTAGTGACGCTGCCTTATGTTCTTAGGGTTCTGGGTTCGAATCCCGGTAGGAGCAAATGTTTGTGTGATGACCATGAACATTTGTTTCCGAGTCATGGATGTTTATATGTATAATAAGTATGTATTTACAAACAAAAAAGTATATTTGTAGTTTATCAACTATCTAGTGTCCACGACACAAGCTTTGCTTAGTGTGGCACTAGGTGGCGCTGTGTTTTAATGTCCAGCGATATCATATTATTTATATATTTATTTAAAGAGAGGTATGGAAGAAGACATTCACTCAATTGAGAAAAAGGCAAAACAATGATGATAATGAATCAATATTTAGGTGTTACCAATAGAACAATAGAAAGTTGCTTCTGTACTTCGAGTAGTAACTAAGTCTACCAAGACTTCGAGCGCAATTCGTACAGAGTGAGTGACACTGGGGTTAAGTATATGTATTGGTCATGAAAATAAAATGTTCTCCGTAAATGCTACAAAGGGACTGAATTTAGGATTATAACATTTAACCCTATATATAAATAGGCATCATAGTACTAAAACTAGTTCTTTTGAAATAAGCAGTACCTTTGTGCTCTTCTATGTTAATATATTATCCTTTTATGTATTTTGTGTGTAAATGAATAAATAAATAAATAAATAAAAACAAAAAATATAATTTTTAGCTATTGCTTGCTTATAGCATTCATGTAGTCGTCATATGTGTACATATGTATCTGTACAACTTGATTTAGGGCAATTCCGTGACTTCCATTTCATTGTGGAATAAAGCGATAATTAATGATTTACAGCATTAACAGCTGAAAATACGTTGACCTGGTGAATAATGAATACAAAACACCAGTGTGAAGCCTCTCTGCAGGATATGGTCAAGCTCCTGCCCTGCTCATTCTGCACAAATATTTCCATTTTTCAGGATTATATCTAAGTAAATTTTAAAGTTTTGCATAGGCACTGGTCTATATCTGAGTTGATAAGATTCCTAGCAGGAACCTCAATTTTTAAAACCTACTTTGTCCCACTGCTGAGCTCCCCCGATAATCTAAATAAAACATAGTTATCAATATTGTTTGACGGGTTGACAGAGGAGTGATACAGCGCTGCAGCGCCGTAACAACACATTAGTAACTAATCAAGGAGTTGGAAAAAATGTGTTGTAAGATTACATTTTTGTGCAACGATTCCCTGATGAAGTGAAATTAAATAGTATTCTAAAATAAATGATAATCAAACAAGTGTTTTATACACCCCAACAAAACCTAGAAGACAGGTTTGAGTTGTCTCCGCCGACGTAATATCTATTTGCAAATTTTGCAACTTTACTTGTGAATATTGTCGTTTTAAAACGCTGAGTATTGGAAGACCGATTTGTTTTTATTTAGTGATGCTAACACGTGTCTGGAGCGTAATAGCAATATCAACAATCTTAAAAACGATCATGAAAGAATAAAAGAAAGAAAAACTAAAATGTAGCTGAGGATCACGTTTTTCATTTTTAGTATTGTTTAATTTTAAAAACCTAAGAAACGAAGAATTAATTTATGGTACTCTTTAGTAATATACGTCATAGATACCAGACTATGCGGTGAATGATCGACCTAAGGTAATAAGTTTGGCCTCCACATTGAAAAGATGGCGGTCAGGAAACGCGCCAAATAAAAGCGGGCCTCGACCCGTATTGGCGGGAAATGGGGAAACTTCGGGCTATTTACGAGCTTCAACGATTATCATTGAGTTGAAAAAACGAAAGTTAGATGAGGTATTTATTGTAGATGTGGAGTGTGAAATTAGACAGATGTTTTTAAAGTAAAAGAAAAATTGGATTGGATTGGACGACTTTTATACAAGTACTTGCAAAGTATTAGAAAAGTAATTAAATTTATTTTTTATTTTTTATTACACGTTCAGTTATTGTTTCATATGTTTCGGTATCAAAAGTATACATTAAAGTTATCGGTAATAACATACATGTACTCACCTATGTCTTTGTATATTAGTATAAGATACTTTTAATACATCGGTAATCATAATGTATGGGAAATAAACGTCTGTGAGATGTATAGAGAGTGTTCCGGAACATTAAAACCTTGTCTAAAGACGACATATTTTGCAGCTTCTTGTATACAAACACATGTCGTAAAAGTAACGGAATACACATGAATATTTATGTAATTAAAGTTTGTAAGCGTGTTTATAATTCAATCTCTGCAGTCCCGCGGTGGGCGCCAGTATTTGTCAAACAAACTTTGCGGGTAGCTGAATCGCAACTCAGTTTACACACTTGTGATTACTTAAAACTCCATTCCCAACAGCTGTAACTAGGTTACAAGTATTCCAAATTATAAATTCTCTATAAATTGCCGTGTTACATGTCATGCCCATCTGCTTGTATCCGAGGATAAGGTCTACATTAAATTATGCATCAGTATTCGAAGGAAGCTTTTAGCAAACCAGGTTTATTTATGCAAATTCATTCCATAATTCATCAGAAACGGCCTGTGTAGTATCAAATCAATGTGAAGAGACAATGGTAAGCCGCGGTTCATTTATAAACGTCAAGATTGGCCTAGTTACCAAAACGCAGGTGTAACAAAAGATTGGAAGATAAAACGTAACGAATTGTGAAGTGTTTTCTGTCTACAACAAACGATCGCTGGTTCTGACAAACAAGGCGCTTGAGAGTTCTCGCAGAGTGACGAGACTGTTTGGGCGCGAGATGACAAACACAATGGGTTTTCTGAGCCCCTGAATGACACCTTCATTATAGAAGCTGACGTCTCGCAAATACTCGACGAATTGTTACCGCGCACTTTAGCAAGTGTTGTGAAAAGTAAGCCGCGGCTCTAATGGTCTCCCGAGTTTATTTTCAACCGCCAATGTTATCACGATATGTAAATATTGAATTTGCTTTATTACAATTTGAATAAACGTTCAGGAAAAATAATAGGTACCGACTACCAGGCGCTGAATAAATACTTATAAAGTTGTGAAAATGTTGAATAATTAATGGGGTAGTAAACGAAGGAGTGAATCCGAGTGAGTTTTCATCATTAATTAAGTTGAAAATAATAACGTGTGTAATTAAAATATTCACAACATTTCACACTATGATAATTAAGTTCATTAACTAATATTGATGAGGCGAAATCGATATTCACTGATGACAATATTATACAGCAAGTACGTTACTTGAATATCTATTTACTACTGTAGTACAATAAATATGTGTAAGAAAGAAATCGAGATATCGATTTGAGCAATCAATCGAATCTGTCTCGCGGACTAAGATATTGCTCGCTTTTATCCGCCCCCGAAAAATGGCGACATTGCGAGAAAAATATCACTGGATTTACAAAAGTGTTATACACCAAATAATAGAATTTGGGAGCACTCACTAGCGATTTGTTTGAGCGCCGTCACAGCCGATTTGATAGTATTCAACGTGCGACGCCTCAGATTCTTCTTAGCAGAAAAGTTCTCCATATCAATATTCACCGACATTTTGATTTCCACTTTATTTTGTTGATTTTAGAAGCTATTTTGCAGTGATTTCGCACAACACTGCGCACTGAATACCTTTTGTTTCGGGTGCCCGGAATACACTGCGCGTAAATGCATATCAGTAACAGTCAGTCCACGCGCGAATTCTAAAAGACTTTATACGGAACAGTGGAATGTATGGAGACGAAATACTAACGGTTCTCCTCGTAATAATTCAGTAGTATAACTGCGATTACCGAATCTATGCCAAAGTCGTGTCGTGCTTTGTTTATAGGCGTTGAAGTTCGGAAGTATATTATGTCTGAATGACGTCATTTTCGCAGAACTTTCTGAACCATGCCTTTGTTACTTTATCGTCATAAAATAGTGAACGATAAATTGTTTGGCTCAAATCAAATATCGCAATCTGTACAACATGACGTATATTTTTAAACATTTCAATGATCTTTCAAATAACAATCACATGAAAAGAAAAAAAAACGCCTCATAGGCCGATGAAAGTGATAGATATCTTGGAAAATAATGTAATGTCAATGAAAATTAATAAAAGATTTCGGAAAATTGAAACTACGCCACTGTTTTTTAACCTGAAAATGTTCAACGTGGTTTTATTAAATCATCCGCACACCTCGCTCCGAAGCTTCACAATTCATAAGCATATTAACACCTGATAAATTTAAGACCCATCTTCGACAGATGAGAGTAACGCTGAACATATACAATAGACGATGTGGTAAACAACTTCTATTCTTAACCCAGACAGCCGGCAGAGATCAGGTTCATTAACAAAAGACGACTTTACGAGATTCAGTATTGACAAGAACAATCAAATCAGGTTTTATGATGAAACACATTACGATTTTGTTGTTTTCGTAAGGTTGGGATGAAATTCTCGCTTGTATGGGGGACGTGATGTCGTAGATGTATAACGTGGTGAAGCATTTTATTTTTTTTGTTTTTGATGTGGCTTGACAAATAACACTTGTCTGATCATTGATGTCACGAAATCAAATTGGTTGAATTAGACAATGATAATGCAGAGAAACTTATTTTAGGATTTACTGAGAAAGACGTATAAGACTCTAATGACGAAGTAACCATTAAAGATACACAAAACAGAAACAATGAAAAATGTCTAGTTCAAAAGACGACCTTGATGTTTGGCAGGAGTAAAATAAAACAGAAGACTTCGACAGGTAATTGTAAAGCTGATTAATTATAAGTAAAACAGAAAAATCACATCGTGTTTTTTGTAATGAATGTCAAACTTTATAAATATCCTCATCGTCCTTCTTGTTTTCATCTATTTTTAAATCCCTGTTTGCACTTTACACATTAAATCATAATTTGTTTGACGTTCCGTTATTTTTCTTTCATGTCTTTTGTACCTATAATTATTCATTTAATTGTCCATTCCTCTTTATCAAATTAGCGAAGAACGTGACTATTGTTGGAATTTGTTCATTGTAAACGAATTTAAGAATTTTAAAGAACGATTGTTTGTTATCATTTTTCGGCTGTCACATGAAATACAATTTATA
This sequence comes from Xestia c-nigrum, assembly GCA_916618015.1. Classification (NCBI taxonomy): domain Eukaryota; kingdom Metazoa; phylum Arthropoda; class Insecta; order Lepidoptera; family Noctuidae; genus Xestia; species Xestia c-nigrum. Next base: position 7,098,544 of record OU745256.1, read on the forward strand.
ATGGCAGTCGACTTAAGTTCAGTTGAAAGGTAAGATTTTATCTTACAGTCGGTTTCTACACTTAAATCCTGACTGATCTACGAAAAACTATGTGACATTGAAAATGGACTTAACAAAATTTTGCCACATACAATTATGGACTGCCTCGTTGGTCATGTAGGCAGGCATATGTGCTATCTATGAGGTCCTAGGTTCTATTCCTTTGTCGTGTAAATTGATGAGTTTCCCGTTAAAAAAATCTCAGCAGTTGTTTAAAATCTTGGCCGGTTGATAATAATTGGCTTGTCCTGTATGACATAGTACATAACGGGGGAAATTTGAGTGCACAGTAAATACATTACGGTCTTCAGGGAATAAATACAAAAGTGATGTAATGTTATTATGATAACTTCTCTATAGAACTTTATCTTGAGCTTAACTCAAAGTATGAAGGAGTAATGAAGCATTCTACAATAAAACATAAACAGTGCCACTTAAACATATACCTTAGAGTTAGACACAAATCTGCATGAATAATGACTATTTTGTGTGACATTGGGCTAATATGAAATTTGTGTGAAATGCATGTTATTTAGAGGTAAATTGTCCCGCCATTTGGGAAATGAATCATATTTGCATACCGTTTAGGTTTAAATTTGCATTTGGTTCGCGGAATATGATTGATGAGGCGTATTGTACGAGGTAGCTGTAGTCTAAATTAAACTGTATGTTAATGGGCTGTAAATCTATTTGCGTATTAACTTTTAGACTTGTTCTCTTGGTGAAGTGTTACTTTGATATATTTGTGGCAAACTCATTTAGGGGCATGCTCCAAGGTAGTCCGCGAAATTCAATTGATCTTACGTTTTTTGCAATTTGCAAGGCAGTGATAAGTTGTCTGTTGATAAACATATCGGTCGCGACTGTAAGACGTATTAAGTTGCAGAATTATAATCATCAAAATCATCAACACAACCCTCCAAGTTCATAAGAGTCGATGAACGAATTTTTCACGGTCAAAGTCCTTCTTTTACTATTACTTCGTCGAGCCACTGTTGATTCTGGCTTTCAGGAGTTAAAGGTTTGGGAATAGTGTGGCGGGCTAGTCCCAAATGTAAAAAATAGACGTGTGGCTCTCGGGGACTGCCGCGGTAAAGCTATTGCATAGCATAAAAAATGGTTACAAAGAAGGTCTAACATCAAATGTAAACAACCTACAACTCCTAGTTACGGCAATATATTAAAAAGAAAACTAGCTTGTCATTGTCATTATCTGACATGGGGTGACATGGGGTGTTAGGTTATTTTCGTTACGAAATTTCTGGATTCGGTCTCCACGCTCAAGGCGCGCGATAGAAGCTATGCAATAGCTTAAAAGTACATGTAATGGCATATTTATATTCCCTTAGTAAATGAGAATCATTTATTTATAGCATCTTGAAGTCTTATCGAATATCAAGGTTTGAGATACAGGTCAAAATTCATTTTTGTTTCAGATACAAGTATAGTTTGCTCAAATGAATTAACCTCTTCATTATTACCTTGATTCACATTATTTTTGTACCATCAAGCTAACATCCATTTTCCACTGTATAGATTAACGAATCGAACAATACCGCATCAGTCAAAAGTAGATTACGTGGAAATGATGAATAGCTTTAACAGCTTTGCATTTTCATTTCCAGATTTTTTGTTTGTCAATAAATTCGTTTCGGTCCGTCGTCACTACGCCTTTGATACTATTTTAATTCACGGAATTGGTGAAAAAGGGAATTAAAAATCGCGCTGTCTCTGTACTATCCAAAGGGTGTGAACATTAGTGGATGAGTGACAAAATGATAATAAAGAACAGTACGGTCGAACAATCTAATTGGTTTACAGTTTAACCCACAAATAACATTGTAAAGTGTCAACCAAATAGCTTGTTTGGGCGTACATAACATCACGCCTGTCCGCCTTTCTGAAGGGTTAGGCAAAGGTATACCTAAGCCTAAGGCTCATGTAATAGGGGGCGAGCCTATTGCCATCAAACGGCCACAAATCCAGACTCAGTGGCTGCTACTGAAAAATTCTTGAATCGAACCCAGAACATCTTGGTCAGTAGTCGCGCTTGCGACCACTAGACCAACGGGGCAGTCAGCGAAGCAGAATGTATGGGAATTAAAGAATATTGGCCACGTGGGGTACACTTCTATCTGCCTGTTGTGACCTGTATCCTTCTAGTTTCAAGTTACGATGCATAAAACACCGAATTGTAGTACCGGAAGCGTCTAGGGTTGCCAGGTTTTGTACGTAGATAGAATATACAGGGTGTAAAAACCTCTTAACGAAGCTAAAATGCACTTTTTCTTCCCGTTACTGCGATTAGGTTCTACACCATATCTGGGAACCTTTTAGTTACGGAGATATTGGGGGTCAAAGTTCCAACTTTTTGACAAGTTTCTATTGTATTTTTTTTACTTTAAACACCTCTACGACCCCCATAATGTTCAAAATCCATCTATCAGCAGGCTGTGCACTGTTATAAGTGCGTTATGTTGAGTTCTACCGCAAAACATGATTTTTCACTCTTAAGAAAAGTAGTTTCCCAGCAATATTTTTTGCGTAAAGTTACTTAGTTTGATGTACAGAATGCTTGGTTAGCTTTGTGATGAGTTGGTTTACACCCTGTATATTCTATCACAGATCGCCTTCAAAATATGTGTCACTTTCTACACGTCATTCCTGTCGTAGCGAGTAAATGACACACTTTTGATTTGTATTGTAACAATTCCACCTTTAAAAGCAACTACCGAGGCTCCTATTGCTCTTTGTTGTGTTACGAGTACTGACTCCTGTCCTCTTGACCTAGCCTGTAACGTGACAAGAGATAAGAGACACGTCACGTCATTCACGACACTTATCGTGTCACTGACACGGACAGTGACAAATTACACAAACATTGACGTCATCCTTAATTGAATATCGGAGCACTGATTACATAAACTTCTACAATGTTGACTGAAATATATTGCTACAGTATTAAAGTGCAGTAATTCAATTAAGAACAAAGTAGTCTGAATCAACTCACATTAACTCTATAGAAATTGTTTAAACGATTTGCAAGTAGGTCACATGTTCTTCGTGAATATATTGAAAAAGTCGCATCGCGTTAAGAGGTTACCTTTTATGTGTGCAACGTAACAAAAAGTTCAAGTGACAACCCTAACCTTTGTGTTTGATTCACAAAAAAGTGATTGTATAAAAACTGAAAAACCCGATTGAAAAGAAATTTGTTTATAAATTATAATAGTATGGAATGGGTTTCGCCTGCTTTATGGAGTTGGTTTACTGGAAAACTTTATACTATGACGAAAGTGTTGACAGAAATACATTACTATTAAAACGTCACATGTCATTGTCAGAAGGGGATTTCTGTTCGTGACGTTATTTCCATACGACCAATGAGTCCGTATTGGGCAAGCTTACTGTTGTCAAATAGCCCGCGCCGGGTTTTACCGACCACGGCTAATTCTAACCGCATTTTCGATGGGAATTCAATGTAGTCAGTAATGGCCGGATTTGGGGCTCTGTTTTGTCTATTTTAGGAGGGAATTTAGCGAATGGGGCATTGTTCTAAATGGGTTAGAGATGATCATAATTTGTTTGGAATATTCCAATATACCGTCCCTAAATTGACCGTGTCATTTGCGTTTTCGTGGTAATATCTGGTTTTGATAAATTGTGCCTTGTGTGTAAGTACTATAGTCTTATTTCCTGTTGTGATATTAGATTTTCTTTATACTTTTATATTCGTCATCGTACCTTACAGGTTCTATAGACTAAGCTTTTTAGGAGCATACTTGTGACTATTCAGACAAATCACAAAGAGAAAATCTGAGCACTTTAAAATACGCTGACAAACTAACAAAACAAGTGCGAGTCGGACTCGCCCATGAAGGGTTCCGTAGCAGATTAAATGTAAGGTAAATTGCTGTTTTCGATGGGAATTTACATCACATATTTTTTTTAGTTTAATCATTCTCGTATTTTAGAAGTTACAGGGGGGGGCGGGACACACATTTTTCCACTTTGGAAGGGTCTCTCGCTCAAACTATCCAGTTTAGGAAAAAATGATATTAAAAACCTCAATCTCATTTTTGAAGACCTATCCATAGATACTTACCCCATATGTATGGGTTCGATGAAAAAAAAATTGTTGAGTTTCAGTTCTAAGTATGGGGACCCCTAAAATTTATTGTTTTTTTTTCTATTTTTGTGTGAAAATATTAATGCGGTTCACAGAATACATCTACTTACCAAGTTTCAACAGCATAGTTCTTATAGTTTCGGGAAAAAGTGGCTGTGACATAGGGACGGACAGACCGACAGACATGACGAATCTATAAGTGTTCCGTTTTTGCCATTTGGCTACGGAACCCTAAAAATGGATAAGTGTGGAGTGGATATTTTTACCACCCGAATGGCGTAGCGGTAGTGAGGCTGCCTTACGTTCTTAGGGTGCTGGGTTCCGGTAGGCTCAAATGTATGTGTGATGAACATGGACATTTGTTTCCGAGTCAAGGATGTTTACATGTATAGTAAGTATGTATTTACAAACAAAAGTATATATGTAGTACTTATATCAACCATCTGGTGTTCACGACACAAGCCTTGCTTAGTGTGGCACTAGATGGCGCTGTCTGTAATGTCCAGTGATATTTATTAATTAATCATGCTTTTTAGATGTATAACATACACGGTGATAGACCTTCATAAATCTATCCATTCTCAGTCCATTTCAGTAACTAGATTGATTTCCTCACTTCCTAGTCGAGGAGTCGTACGTCTCCGTTCTTATAGCGACCGGTTACAGCTCTCCGTGGTTCAGAGATGCACTTACCGACGATACTGCTTTTAGTTCGGCTTCGTAAAAGAAAGACTCCTTGAGTATAGACTATCAATTGTCTTGTTCAATAGAACTTTGAATGAGGAAGTCGATCGTTTAGATCAGAGTGGTGAATTGGATTTAGAGATTTAGTTGAATCTATAAAAACAAAATAAAATGAAGTGTCTGTTTGTAATTAAAAAAGAAAAACATACTAAATACATATAAAACTGTAAACGATACTTTAAAAAAAAGCATTCTTAATTTGTCTGTTTCTGTGTTTGTTTGTAGCGACACAAAGTTATCGTACATGGCACATGCTTTTGTTTTACATGCGACGTAATTTGGGCTAGTTGTGTCAAATGGACGTTGCTTATGTGAAGACGTAAGATTTCACGTCGTATCATCATCACCATCATTTCAGGTGAAAGACGTCGACTGCTGGACATAGGCCTCCTCCAGGTGTCGCCACATTGACCGGTCCCGTGCGACTCGCATCCACCGGATTCCCGCAACCTTCACCAGCTCATCGGTCCACCTAGTGGGAGGTCTTCCAATGCATCGTCTTCCGGTTCGCGGTCGCCACTCCAGAACTTTTCGGCCCCATCGGCCACTTAAGTTTGACAATTCTTCGGGCTACGTCGATGACCTTGGTCACCGACTAAGATGTTAATTATTTATTATTATAATTATACGTGTTTATAAGCAATCACATTTTTTTTTATTTCGATTTGGTAAAACGTTCAAACGTTAGGTTGGCTTTAAGTCATACTGGATGTAGTAAAATACAGAATATGTTACCGGAACGTTGCGGTCGCTCTACCGGCTGAAAAATATTCTCCCTTCACACATTAAGGCAATGCTTGTACAGTCCCTAATCTTCCCCATGATTGACTACGGTGATGTGTGCTACTATGACCTGAATGCTGAACTGCTCAATAAACTTGACCGACTTCTTTATAATTGCATTCTATTCGTCTTTAATCTCCGCAAGTATGATCATGTTTCTGCACATCGATCGCTGTTAAAGTGACTAGCCATCCGACAGTGCAGAGCATTGACGGCTTTGACAACACTGTTTTCTCTTCTTCACAAACCCACTTCTCCTTCTTATCTTACTTCTCTTCCTTTGGAATGTGCCCCTCCAGAGTATCAGGACGTTGACTAGTCGATTCACTTTCAAAGTGAAGGTTCGAGATAATATTCACAAGAAGTTGGCAGATTCGTCTCAAAACTAAGTTTTTGTAGTTTTTCTGGTTTATCTTTCTTAACTTTATATATTTTGCTATATGTATGTACGTATGTATTTATTTTGTTCTTATATATTTTAGTTATAAATAATTTGTAGTCTTTTTTTTCGGTTATTGCACCTACTCTGTATTATCTCTGCATCATCCTAAGGTAGACTAGTAGACCGGGGTTGCGGGCCTGTTCGAAAGAGATACCGCGGCCGGAACATAAAGGGCGAGGAAGGAACATAGATGGGTTTTAGTCAGTAAAACAGTAAAAGTCTGACACTCCCCCAGAGTGGGAGAAGTCATTTGATGATTTCCCATCCTAAAAAAAAAAATGCCTAAGGCATTAAGTCCGCCTTTGTACAGAATAAATAAATATGTTGCTCATTTCCTAGTATGCAAATATTATATTAGATACAATTTACATAACATTCCTATTTACGACACTTTCCAGAGGGTTACGATTAAGATGACGTCGGTATTTCGATTTCCTATGATATCAAAGACGGGAAATTGGAAAGGTTCCATTTGTACCAGGAAACGTCATGATAATAGGCATTAACAGTTCGGCCGTTGCGACGAAATTACTTCCATGTAGAAATAACTATTATTATGTATTGGAAAATAGTTTGGGGCCCAATTATCATAAGAAATTGAGGATGTTCTATATGTAATTGTCTTTTTTAAACTTTAAAAATGACAATTACAGGTAAATAAAAGGAGGGAGGGAGGGTTAAATTAAAGGTAAATTCGCGATAAATACCCGTCATCAAATGTTTTATAATGTGTTCTACTTGTATTTCTCTCTCACGTAATTGTTATTTGCAATGGTATACGTTAGACGGTAATTTAGATCTTTTCATTATAAGGTCCATGTTCACCGAAAAGACGACAGTCAGAAGATGTGAACGAAGAAAAAGAGTCTGAACGGCGTGGTCCCACGCATTACATACAATAAAATCTAATACTTTTTTTTTTTTTTTAGGATGGGAAGTCATCAAATGACTTCTCCCACTCTGGGCGGAGCGGGAGGGAGTGTCAGACTCTTACTTACTAAAACCCATCCATGTTCCTTCCTCGCCCTTTATGTTCCGGGGCCGCGGTATCTCTTTCGAACAGGCCCGCAACCCCGGCAAGCTTCGGCCCTTGCGGGCCCCTCCCCTTATGCTGACATCTCTTTGAGGCGCGCGTGGAACACGAACGCGCCGTCGACACGGCCTGTCGTCGTCGTTAGACGGACGGACGGCTAGCTAGCCCATAGCCAACCGTCCACAGGCCCGCATCTACGGTGGCCGGTAGCCACCACGTGGCCCCCGACGCCCGTTGCGTCTCCCGCGGCGGCCGGGAAGAGAGGATCTCTCCCTCTCTCGTTCCGCCACCTCCTTCGCTAGCATGACTGCTTCGCAGAAGGAGGCGACGGCTTCCCATTCCGTCTCGCTCCGGACCATGGATTGAACCAGGGCCGGACGCGAGAGGTCGCCGCCGCCGATCGCCGCCACGAGGACACGGCGGAGCTCCGCCCACGCAGGGCAGACTTCCACCGTGTGCTCCACCGTGTCCTCCGGTCGATCCTCGCAGTGGAGACACGCGGGCGTTTCCTCCCGCCCGATTCGGTGCAGGTACCTCCCGAAACATCCGTGTCCGGTGAGGACCTGCGTCAGGCGGAAGGTGAGGACGCCGTGGCGCCTCTCCAGCCACTCCTCAAAGAGGGGACTTACCGCCACTATCGTGGCGTGCCCTGCACGGGGTTGCGACAGTCGCTCTCTCCATGTCGCCATGAGATCGCGCCGGAGGTCAGTCCGCTGAGCGGCAATTTGCCGCGGCAGCGGAGTTTCCCCCCGGCGTAGTACCTCCGCGCGCCATTCGTGTAGGCGCGCGAGGATTATCGCCTCCAGATCCCATGGCGGCAATCCGGCAAGCAGGCCCGCCGCCTCGCGAGGGACCATCTTTACGGCCACCACTTTTTGGGGCGCGTTCAGATAGTGAGCGGCACGCCGCTTCAACGAACGCGCCCACACTGGGGCCCCGTAAAGGGCCATGGACCGCACGACCCCCGCGTAGAGCCTGCGGCAGGAGGCGTTTGGCCCCCCAAGGTTGGGCAGGAGCCGCCTGAAGGCAGCCCCGGTCCGTTCCAGCCTGGGGGCCTAATACCTTGACACACCTAAATACCTTAATATCTAATACCTTGACTTAATTTTTAAAACAGAGTAGTTTGGACAATATCACTAACCAAAAATTTGATGGTCTGATTATCTAAAAACAGCTGTTTAAGGGATATGTTCCCCTTCAAAAATGTGTTTAAAACATATTTTTGTATGACGGAATTAATGGGCTTCAGAAGGGCCTTTTTTTTTTTTTTGTAGGATGGGAAATCATCAAATGACTTCTCCCACTCTAGGCAAAGCGGGAGGGAGTGTCAGACTTTTACTGACTAAAACCCATCCATGTTCCTTCCTCGCCCTTTATGTTCCGGGGCCGCGGTATCTCTTTCGAACAGGCCCGCAACCCCGGCAGGCTTCGGCCCTTGCAGGCCCCTCCCCTTATGCTGACATCTCTTTGAGGCGCGCGTGGAACACGAACGCGCCATCGACACGGCCTGTCGTCGACGGACGGCTAGCTAGCCCATAGCCAACCGTACACAGGCAACAACTTAAAAATGAGATTTTTAAGTTATTATGTAATATTGAAACTAGAGAAATACACAAACTCTGATTCTGATTCTGTCCATAGAAGCTTTCGATCAGTAGCTCCGGTTTGGCGGATAAGATCCTGCCATCGACGGTCTTCAGTTTCGTGGGCTGACTCTGCCCAATAACTAGATCTCTTGAAAATACTTCGGAGCCTTTGTTCCGCTCGATTGCGTTTTTAATGCGCTCGGTATTAAAGCGGTGGAGGTCGCTCTTCAAGGATTTAGAGATCCGTCTATTGAGCTGCCGTGAAACAATCATCTACCAAGATATTTTTATTTTTTTATTTTTAGGATTCATCAAATGACTTCTCCCACTCTGGGCGAAGCGGGAGGGAGTGTCAGACTCCTACTGACTAAAACCCATCCATGTTCCTTCCTCGCCCTTTATGTTCCGGAGCCGCGGTATCTCTTTCGAATAGGCCCGCAACACATAACCACTTCACGCTTGCAATCCGTAAAGGGTTAAGCAAAGGTTTACCTAATAGTACACAAACGTTTTTCCAGTTATGTTCACTCCCATGTGAAAGGGGCGAGCCTAATGCCATCATGTGGGCACATATCTGCTGCTGAGAAATTCCTGATGTTAATTTCCAATAGTTTATTTATTTATTCATTAACACATACATTCCTCCCGCCTCTTTGTACAGTTTTAATTGTGCATAAAGTTTTAATAAATAAATAATACATTTGTTTTAAAAGGTAAAACCCAAGCTAACAAAAGTAGTCATTATAGATCATTATTTGTGCAATCCCAACTAACAAGTCTGGGTAGAAGCGGACGGGACGAACGGAACGGGTAGAAACAGTAGACAACATGCTAAGTGTCCCCTCTCTCATCTGTCATATTTGAACGACAACTAAACTAACGAGGCAATTCCTGTAGGTACATCATTCTGAAACCGAATTTCTAGAAATTATATGAACTTAATCGTATATTAGCTGATTTTCCAAAAAGATTACTGTAAAAATATTTCTAAAGTAAAAATTTGCAGAAATAGTTACACTTTATTAAGACATTCCATATACAGGGTGTAAACCTCCTCATCACAAAGCCGTTAACCAAGCATTCTGTACATCAAACTAAGTAACTTTACGCAAAAAATATTGCTGGGAAACAGGCTGAGGTTATAAATAATGTTTTGTGGCATAACTCAATGTAACGCACTTAAAACATTGTGCTGATGGATGGATTGAATAGTACGGAGGTCGTGGAGGTGTTAAAAGTTAAAATCTTACAAAAAAACTTGTATTTAAAGAAAATCTTGGCAAAAAGTTGTAACTTTGACCCCCCATGTCTCCGTAACTAGAAGGTTCCCAGGAATGGTGTAGAACTAAAAAAAAATATCGCAATGACGAGGAGAACAAGTGGATTTCGGCTTCGTTAAGAGGTGTTTTACACCCTATATATTTAGTATATCAACTGTCTGGTGACCACGACACAAGCCTTGCTTAGTGTGGCACTAGATGGCGCTGTGTGTAATGTCCAGCGATATTTATTATTTATTTATTTTCATAATTCCCGAAAACTTAACAAACATCCTTTGAACATCGTTATTGGCCAGTAATTGGCTTGTGGGGGTCAGACGGTTGTTGCTCTTTGTAAAATATTGATATTTAGTTCCACCTGCTTCGACCCCGATATAGTTAGGAAAGGTTACATTCTAAGAATTCTGAGCAAGTCATGTACATGTGTGTGTGTGTGTACAGTATGGCCAATATCATATTTTACACTTCAGCAAAATACAACAAGGAAACCTTGTAACGACTGGCATAATAGTAGTTTATGCAACTGTGCATAATGAAGGGCATTACAACACGAGTGTGGGTTTAAGAAACGAGCCGAAGGAGAGTTTCTTAATAGCATCACACGAGTGTTGTAATGCCTAATTATGTATAGTTGCATACACTACTTTATCTACCCAAATATCATAAGGGCTCTATGATGGGTTCAGGAACCATAGGGAAATGACCTGCATTGTTACTTGGCCCTTGATTTTTGTGCCAACAGGTTATTAGTTGCATTCGTCGCTGCATTTACGATACCTGGCGGAGTATTCATGTCAATTTCTGAGTCACTATCACTCATTTTCGACAGAAATAAAGAACTTATCAGAAAATTTGTCTACTCGTAACTGGATTACTGGAAATAAAAAGCTAACGAACAAATGACAGCTCGAAATGGCGGCGTTTCGGATATCTGTCATTTTTTTTTAAATCATAGGCAAACGAACAAAGTCACTATTCTTGTGTCACTCGAGATCAAAATGTCGTGCGATTTATAATTAAAATCATACTGAATTGGGGTTTTTTTTTTTTTTTATCGATATCTGATTTAATGTAGGTGGTACTAGAATAGCACACTCACTTGAATTTGACACCTGTTCCAAATTTAAAACTCATAACCTACTGTTTTCAGTTGCGTTATGAGTTCATTACAGTTCCGTTTATTTCTGCAGGTTGGTAATGCTGGTCATTGCCTATGGTTTTTGAACGCATTAGAGAGGGTTTATGATATTTGGGTAGATAAAATATTATTTTGTTTTTCGAAGTTATAACTGCACAATTTCTGAACTTTTTTCAATTACGATTACATATTAATTATTGTTATAATAGCAAAAGAAGGTAACCTTTACTATGAACAGACAGATGTCAAATGTGATATATGAAATTGGTCCTACTATTTAATATCGCTCCATAAAAATAAATATCACTTCACATTGTTATACGACCCGATTGGCGTAGTGGTAGTGACGCTGCCTTACGTTCTTAGGGTCCTGGGTTCGAACCCCGGTAGGAGCAAATGTTTGTGTGATGAGCACGGACATTTGTTTCTGAGTCATGGATGTTTATATGTATAATAAGTATGTATTTACAAACAAAAAAGTATATGTGTAGTATATCAACTATCTAGTGTTCACGACACAAGCTTTGCTTAGTGTGGCACTAGGTGGCGCTGTGTGGTAATGTCCAGCGATATTTATTTATTTATTTATACTCTAGATACGAAAGTTTGTGAGAATGAATGGTTGTTGTCACGCAAAAACTACATTTCAGATTTAGGTGATATTTGGCACACAGACAGGTCATAACTTGGATTAACACATTGGACCTTAATCCTGATAGTATGATCCATTGGGATATTTACCCAAATAAATGCGGGCGAAACCGCGGGCATATAAGTCCGATAATTTCACAAAATGCCTGGACAAAGAAAACAAGAATTCACAGGATTAGGAAAACATGGTGTTAATTGAATGCTGATAAAAAAAATAAAAGGAAAACAAAACAGCAGCAGCAAAAACAACGTCTTTCTAATACATTAAACAACAATTAAGCAAATAATTTGCTAAATTCGCGAGAACGGTGCGAGGCAAACATTCGGTGTAATAAATTCTGCGTAATGCCGCTAGGCGAAGTAAAAATGATTTAACACAGTCATTACGCTCTGCTAATTTAGAAGTACTATAAAATAAATTAACACCTTTCTCACTCCGTCATCTAAACAGACAAATAAAATTGAAGTATTATTATAATAAACAAGAAACAACAACAAAATAACATTTTTAGTGAATACACCTAAAACAAAAACACATTTTTTTTTCAATTTTTGTCTATTATCTGTATGTCTGTCAGTTTGTTCCTGCTAATCTCCGAAACAGCTGAACCGATTTCGACGAAACTTTTACTGTGCGATAGCTGAGCTACTTTTAAGTTTAAAAAAATGGCTTCTTTTAACTTAGAATACTTATATTAAAAAAAATGGGTTCTGTGCAAAAAAATCCGATGTTATTTATTTTTGTAATAATTTCAGACGAACAAAGATTGCAGTATGGCCTGCAATCTAGGCTAAGCTAGTTTAGTTATAAACATTTTAAGAAAATTATGGTGTTGCTTAATAAATTATGGGGAATTTCATTGTCTGGTTTAGCGATAAACTATGAGTGTAGTGGTCGGTGTACAAGCTTCCATTAATAATAAAACTATAAGATCGATTTAGATCTTGCTACGGGCTTAAGTTTTCACACATATTTTCACGCAACCTTTTATGTTAAGGGATGGGATGGGATGCCTTTTATGTAGAGCAGTGGTTCCCAACCTTTCTTGGACCAGGGACCACTTTGGTGTCATTATTGTTAGCTGGGGCCATAAGGTCCGCGATACACATGGTCACCGACAGGATTATAATTATCTAGGGCAGTGAGTATTTAACTCACAGAAAATTGGAAAATTGGATGAAAAACTTTAGAATTAAGATAGTGCAGGATACAATTCATATGGAAAGAGAAATAAGTCAGTAGATTCTCAAACATTTTTAACACTTGGCCTCTGGTAGGTTCAACAGGTTCAATAGTTTGGGTTGAGCTGGCATCTACTGTAGAAGTTAAAAAGTACGAATAACATTTTTAAACCATTCGCGGACCATATTCGAGGCGTCTGCGGACCACTGGTGGTCCACGGACCATAGGTTAGGAACCACTGATGTAGAGGGTAGTTACTATCCAAGTATTTAACATACACACATAAGTAAGGATTGGAAAAGTTCGTTTTTTAAATGATTACTTACTTTTTAGCTTTCAGTTATTTATTAATTAAATATTCAGACGGGAGGGTAGTTTTTTAATTTTGTTTTGGTAGCATGACAAAGAAAAAAAAACCGGTAACCATCCCGGTTTTATCCCTGATTAATAGGACTTAATTTATTGCTAATGACTTCTTGTATAAAACCCCTTTCAAGGAATAGGTCAAGTATTCCTGTCAGCGACCGTATACAGAGTGGAATTTTTCAATGCCACCTTGGGCATCAGGGCTCCAAGTGGTATTGAAAAATTCCAGCCTGTATAAGAACAACGAAGGTTGACTGACTATCAGAACTATAGTTTTGAAACTGGCTTGTAATTACGAACAAATGTGGTTACTGTCCAGGGGCGTAGCTACCGCCGTTTCTGCCGTATCAATTATACGGGCCCCCCGGGCCATGGGGGGCCCCCGACGTGCGTAAGCAAAAATTAATAACAACTGCCCAAATAAAAAAAACTGTCAAAAATACCCAAGAACTTCAATGGACATGAACGCCTGTCAGACCTGTCACTATTGTCTATAGAGGCAGAAACTTTAGAAAAACTAAAGTCGTTATCAGCTATAAATGATTTAATTAATCAGTTTGCCGAAATAAAGGGAAGGAGATCAGTGTATATATATATTTTTTTTGTTTTGTGAGAGATCTTTACCCTTCATAAGGGCCCCCAGATATTTTTTTTACGGGGCCCCGCCAAGGCGCGTTACGCCACTGTTACTGTAAGTATAACTTTGCCATGTTTTTGATCAAATAATAGTACCCAAAAAACAGCTGCAACGTATCCTTTTTATAAAAAAAAATAAAACACAATCCAATGCAATTTTCTCAAAAAAGAAACGGACTCTTGGTAAGAAAACCTTGTGCATTTGAGCTTGTAAAGGCTAGTTACACTACTGCTGAGCAATTGGAAGTCGGAGCAATTTCCCCTGTAGCATTATGTGCACGTCCCTGGAGACTGGCCAATAGCTACCTACGTGTAAGGGAGTGGTTACACAAGCTGGAAGATCTTTAATTAAATTTGTTTTTCAAACTGTACTGAAAGGAATTCTGGTAAAGCAAATCTTAGTCCTAGGACCGATTACCTGTTAAAGGTTGCGGGAACCCGCTGGATGCGAGTCGCATGGGACCGGTCAATGTGGCGACACTTGGGGGAGGCCTATGTCCAGCAGTTGTGGGTTAATACAAAATCTTAATTAGTCTGGAGCATGTAGAATTTGCCTTTAATCTAAAATTCCCTTAAAAACTGTAAACCTTTTCCTGAGAAATGTCTGTATTGAGTGCTTTTGTTTAATGTAAAGTCTCCTTAACGGTAAGTCTTTGATCGAGCCCTCATCACTTTTATTGGCCGATCTCCCGCGCTAATTCATGACGTCACGTGAGTAGTTACTCACGCACGCTAAAGCCATAGGACACACATCCGTCGAGATGAAGTTGAACGTTGTAATTTACGTCGGGCACAAACTCTAGGGAGTTGGAACGACTCAATTTGCGTGACGTGAAAAATGAGACGCGGGTATTCGGATAATTTGTATATTCGGAAATTCGGATACGTTCCCTAATAAATTATGTACTTTCGTAAAAATAGGTATAAGTACCGTTTGCAGAACGAGGGTAAGGTCAGTATTTTTGGGATCTTTCAGCGATGTTTAGGGATATTAATGGGGCAAATAGGAGGTTTTCGTGATGTAGAGGCACGAAACGTTTATATTAATAAATAATGCATTTGGGTACTGCTCTTTGCGACCAAAATCGGTCTAATATGTTATTGACTTTCTTCTAGTCGTCCTATTGGGATACCGTAAAGGAGAATTTGAATTTAGGAACGAAAATTATCATAAGAACCTCGACTACTCGGTTTTGGAACAAACAGTTTTTTATTTATGCACACGCAGAAGTTGTAAAACAGGATTACATTAAGATAGACGAGCACAAAAAGTTCAGAAACATATATATTTAAGAACTTTTTTTACCGCGGCACGATATAATATAATAATAATAATAAATAAAATTGTTTATTTCTCTTCCACAAATAAAGAACATAAGTTTAGTAACGTACTTTTGTTTTGACACAAGTAATTATAATTATATGGTATTAGCTTCAATGAAATATACAGATTATTACATTTAATACACATATGAATAAGAAATGAATAGGCACTGATCAAAGACATTCTTAAGAACAGAAAACTGTAATTAATAAAAAACAAAAAAAAAACGATGAAGCGAAAGCAATATCAGAAAGTTTTTATATATTCGACATGGCGATTGTCCAAGACATACGTGGCCAAAATGAAGTGTAAAGTATTGCAAGAGGGTTTCCTTTCTTTTGAAAATATAAAGGAACTCTCTTCTTCTTCGTGTAGATAATTTCCATAGTTATCAAATTAAACTTGTTTCGACCAAAACTAAGCCACATCGACGGTCGCTCCCATACTGTTTGGGCCTTTTATTGAAATGTCGCCGAATATTAGTGAAAACCGGTATTAGCATTTTATTAGTCATGGACATAGAATAGATTGAAAATCGATAAAGCCTCCACGAAAGCCTTGAGCTAGATGTCTGTCATAAGGATTCTTGCGTAAATGTAATACCTAAGTAGGTGTACAGTCACGACGACCAATAATATGTAAACACATAAGAATTTTTAAATGTCTGTTTCTCCTACCTGTACTGATTAAATTTTCATGTTATTACGTACTTAGTATTCTGGAACTCATATTTTTATGAAAAAGATCCAATCTCCTAGTTACAATCGGTATTTGTCGCGAAAATAGCTATAATATTAAGGAAAGTGTATACATATTGGTGCTCCTGACTGTATGCCTATTATTAATATCTAATCCTTTAGACTACGGGCAAATGATCTACATAATAGGCATGACGAAAGTATAAAAAAATTTGAATATTGAAAAATAATGGACACGTATTTTTTGTTTTTGTAAATCAATGAATGTTGACAAAGATAAAACGCATCGTAACTCGGAAGTGGGGGCTCGTGACGTCAGAACAAACTAAAAATTATACCTAGACGTGACGTATTGAGAATTTTAAATCGTCGTATCTTCGTTAATTTTGATTTACGTAAGAAAATAAAAAATACGGGTTAAATATTGATTAATAAACTAATTCGTTTCTTTTTGTCGTCTTTAGATAAATTTAGGTCGTTTATTTGTACAATGTCTTCTTTTTTAAGGTAGCTATAATATGTTTTCATTATCGATTTCTTCGTTGAAAACTAAAGTAATCGATTTCTCTTATCGAGAATTTCATTAATGCTTCAAAGAGTGAAACTTGCTCCGTTCAAGTTGGTTTCATGGAATTTCGTCCTAAAATGTTGATCAACTCGACGCTGGAATATGGCTTTTTGTAGTTCAATAGCTCGAATGTTTCATTAAAATTTAATTAGTGCCTTGATGTGGCAACTGGTGAGTTGTTATTGTGTTGCTTGTTTCTCTGTGGCGTTGAATTTATTTCTAATAAGTTCTTTTTATGTGAATATATAGTAATAGTTACCTATATAGTAATAGTTCCTAGTTTGTTCAATAATACGTGTGTGCGATTTCCCTACGAACACGATTTCCCTACGAAGTCTCTGATAATCTCAATACCCACCTAAATAGTTATGATTAAAAGTCAAACTCAGTGACATAAAATCCTCTTAACTACAAGAAACAACAAACAAACAACATCAAATAAAACAGTTGTTTACAAAAAGAACAACATCGGGAAAAGAGCCGCAAAAACAGGATATTATAAAAGGTGGGCGTTAAACAATAAAGGGAAACTTACTTAGAACATTTTTCACGGATCCCCGCGTGTACTTCCAAAGGAAATGAAAAAAACGGGCGAAGCGTTCGCACAGGGTGATGCCGGTCGCCGGGATCGGGTCGCTGTCTGAGAACCTAACCCTTTTCTTGCTGCGTTTGCCTTTACCCGGTTTATTTCTCAAGCTAGACTTCATAATTTTCACTTCATTTGCTACCACAACACTGACTTCGACGCTCGTTTGTTCGTGTTTTTTGCTATCGTACTCTTTGTCGACTACATTTTTACGGGTTTGGGTCTCAACGTTCAACGGTCTCACGCTGACTCCGCTGTTTCGCTTCCACTCTTTCAACTCCGTACTTGTGTTTTATGAAGCGCGGCGAATATTTACACTGTACAGTGTGTTTTGTTTACGCGGCACACAATGACACTGAGAGTACTTATAGTTATGTCGCGTATGATTTGCACGGCTGAGGCTAGTCTACGCGACACTTGGCTTGGTTTCAATTCGCTACTATGAAACCATTAGAATATCCACAAACACCAAACATATTCGGTGCACATCAATGTAACGAATTGATTACTTTAACGGTTATTTACTAAATGTTATGTCAGTCACGTCTTTTTAGAGGGTTCGTTCGTCAACTGCAGAAGTTTAGAAACAAAACTGACGCGTGTTTGGTCATCTGCCAGAGTTTATTAAGAGACATTTTCGATGCGTTCCATTTATAATTCAGTGATTGTCATGCAACATCTTTAATAATGTGTGAACGAAAATAGCAGTGCATTTGCAATAGCAAGTTTAAACAGCATCTGTCACGATCGGTTTGGTACGTGTCGGTTCCAATAATGTTTAGTAATGCTGTTTATGTGTTCGTGTACATATGTCTAGACCAATCCAAATGAATCTGCATATTGAAACAGTTCACGTCGAGGTAATTGATCTGTTAACGGATTGGTAAAAGTTTGTTGAAGCAGCTTGGTGACGTGATAGATGCATGCAAGTACATCTCCGCGATGACTGCATAGTTGGCGAAATTAGAGCGCATCGGACATTCACGGAATACGATGCAATACAATATTCGACCAATATTTGGCAAATACAAATCCAATAGAACCACGTTTATTATAAACTCATAGGGAATGTCGTCATATTTCCGAAAGTTTTACGTTACACACCATTTTGATTGCTTTCCGGCAAATTGCTGTCTATTGGATGTCCAGCTGATGACTAATGAAAATCACTAATGAGTTTTTGCGATAAAATACCAATTAAACACGAGTGCTTTGAAAGGGAATTTCGATAAATTGACAGAATTGATGAAAAAATTCACCGGCGTTTAATAACTTTCATTTCTGTGAAGATTCGACGGTTGCGATAAAGGCACTTTTTTCATCGAAATCGTCTGCCAATTGAAAGGGACCGACACGGAATTCGTAAATGAACAATTTGCGTACCTACCGTCGAATATTTTAGAGAGCTTTCTTCGTGAAAATTAACTGATTTCTAATGACCCGCCGTGGTTTCTCTGATGAAGCAACCCTAAGGCAAAATGTTCAACCATTTTCAACCATTACGCTGAAATGATTGCTTAAAGCAAAGTCCCTTACATTTTAGAATAGTGCTTTCAGGAGATTCAGGACAGATATTATTGTTAAATCTAATAGAGTACAGAACATAGAACAAGAATGTGTTTTTGGATAGAATTATTTTGCCATTCGAGTATTTTTTGATAGTTTGCTGAATCGTGCACAACGTTAAACGTAGTTTACAGCGAGATGTAACCTGCTTATCTTTTCGCACGAGTTGTGAAACTGGCATCCATTAGTGCTCACACGCCGTTGATTTTGGTCGAAAACTGTTTTAATAACTCGTGGATTTTAAACAGTGGCCTTAGTCTCAAAACATTCAAGTTTCAAAATAACACATGGTTGCAAAACGGTTCAAATCTCAATAAAGCCAAGTTTCAAAACGCCTAAGTTGGGAAATACCTTTATCTTAAAAAGTTTAAGTTGCAGAATGTTCAAGTCTCATCATTTCAATTTGAGCTAGGGCTCGTCGCACAAATAAGGTCACAGGGCACCCCGAGTTATGGGTTATGTTAGAACTGCTTTCATTCTAAATGTTCCTAAATAAATTTCAGGGCCACAAAATTGCATTAACTTTGATTAAAGACCTGCCGTCACTACTCTTCTCCCACTTCTCTCAATTACTGTTAACAGCCAGCTTCAAAATACACTTCTTAGGCACTTACAAATTTCTTAATTTCGTGCTAAGTACGTAAGACTTTCGATGTAAATTACCTGACAATGACAATATTGCTGGTATATGAAAGTAATTTATCACTGACCGAAACTTGGGGAACTTCTTATAGCAGCAAGTATACCTAATAAAGTTTGAAAATTAAGTATCTGCTCGCTGTCGCAAGGACATCGGAGATGTTTACCTGTTCTCATTAGTTAGCTGTTTTGAAGCTTATTTTATTTAATAATCCTTTCGTGTTTTTCTGAGAACATGGACTTATGAAACCGTGGGTTTTTGAAAGAATTCTAAGACCGGTATTGACACATGTTTGAGGCAGCATGATTCAATTACGAGTCTCTCAAATCGACAATATTTCAGTGGTTTTTTGTAATTCTGTTATCAAACCAAAAAAAAAAAAAAAAATGTCACTTAGCTCGTACGATATAAACGTACGACGGAACTCGTATTCCAGGGCCTCAAGTCTGCTATTACAATAGTGTCAGAATAGTCTATCATTATAAATAAATAAATATCTCTGGACATTAACACACAGCGCCACCTAATGTCAAACTAAGCAAAGCTTGTGTCGTGGACACTATATAGTTGACTTGATAATAATTGTTGATTTTGACAAGTTTGGTAATCTTTTAACATAATTGCGTCATTACGACTTTGCAATGGTCAACCACTGACACTCCATTGAAACATAATAAATGGCATCGAACTGGTGCTGTTTACGAACTTTTTACTACTTCAGATTGCTTATGTCATTATAACACAATTCTATTACGAGACCATTGATTGACCGATCGACCATTATGAATTTAGCAGATTACGAACTTTTAGCAAAATGACAATGGAATGACAATGGAATCGTGTTGGCATGACGAAGTTATAAAAATAGCAGACTAAGACCTCAGGTTCAGTATTCCCGCGATCATGATGTTTGCAGCAGCTTCGAAATTTCGAGAACTCGTAGAAACCAAAGAAAATCACGGATATTATTCCGTAAGAAAAAGCGTAAAAGTCTAAAACATTTGACTGAATAGAATTCCATATTTTTTAAATCAAACTCATTCGAATTTAGAATTCTTGGCCAACCATACATACATTTCATTTCTAACTGCCAGTGTTGTAGAACGGCAACTTCATAGGTCGATACAACATTTATTTGGTCGTTTATTTGTTAAACTACGACATAATGTGATGTGTCCATGTTCGAAGAAATTTACGAGGTTTTTATAACAGACAACTTTTGTGTGAGTTTTGTGTTCGTTTTCTTTTTTCTCGTGTTCTTGCCAACTTTCCTTGTATTGCTGTTTATATTATTGCTTTCAGGAAGTAGAAATTACACTCTGAATTCTCATGTTTGCTTACTCTACGTAGAAACTAGCAGATTATTATGCTACTCAGAAAAACAAACAACTTTCTAAGAACAGAAAGAAAATGTTGATTCTTCTTCGTTCGCAACATTGATAACATACAATAATAAATAATTGAAGGAACCGTCTACGTCAACGTGTTTCTAAGAGAATCGCTTGCGCCAATATGTTTTAGATTTATTATTTTTATCTCGCAATATTACAAAATGTATCTCACCTCACATCTGTATTTATCGTAAACACATTGAAATCGATTAAATAAACCTTTCTGTTTGGTTGGGATTGATAACAAACTATCTGATTGATATACTCGTAAAACTCTTCGGTTTGAAAGTGCCGAGGGATATAACATCGACGTATTAAAACTTGTTCCTACTCAAAAACGCTCTTAAAGTTTTGATTGGATCCCGTATTGTCATACTTACAATAATACGTTCCGCTTTTATGTCACGTGAACACATTACAGAATATTTTAACCGGCACGGCAATTGAAAAAAAATCTGCTGGTTCCTACACCTCCACTGTACCTTTTACACTTTGTAAAAGGTACAGTGCCGACCAAAAGTCGATAGGCAATCTCACAAAGCAATAGCTTGACGTTTAGTTTGACTTACGACCTTCTACTTTCAACAAAATAGATATTGTCAGCAACTAGTTGTAGTTCATAATTTCAATGCCAATATCTAAAACATGGTTGGGCCCGTCCAGAATAAAGAGTGAATCAGTAAGCCGTGAGTTCAAATCCTGCACAGTTACTTTTAGACTTTTTGTAAGTTTTTACTTTACAGAAATATTATATTCTTTAACTTGTTTGCTTTGTTCACACATTTCGTAAAGTTAGGGAGGTAGATAGAAAAATAAGTCAAGAATTTAGTTAGATTTCTGTGAGGTAGACATGAGTTTTATGAATATTTTAACTTGATCGGAATGAACTTTGTCGTTTGGTTGTAGTCATACATAATACACTATATAATGTGGTAGTTGATGGTCAGTGACGTGTGGTTTAATAGATAGCAGTATTGTTGTTGGTGTGATTCTTAAAATGCGGGCAAATATTAATATTATGGCGAGGGCGACTATTATCGCGCTGCATAAAAGTGGCCTTAATAGAACTGAATGTGAGTATTATAATTATTTATGAATTGTAACTTAAACATTAAAAATTAAAAGCGAATGGGTATTATAAATTTTTCATTTTTTTGGTGACCTGTGGTTTACATAATTCGTTGTTGTTTTCTTCAATCTATCATGCAAGATAAATAATTAGTGTTTATTATTGGATTTATAAATGCAGAGTGAATTGTGAAGTGTTGATTTATAGCATCTGTATTACAGCTGCCTAACATCATTTTTTTTTGTTTTAGAAAAATGCAGTAAGTCTCTGGATCAAAAGGTATGAGGAAGAGGGGAGCTTTGCAAGTAGACAGCGAAGTGGAAGGTCGTCGCTTATTAGCGAAGCGCAGCGACAACTTATCGTGGGCGAGTATGAAACCAATGGTTTCCAACTACGACACACTCGGAGTCACTGCAAACTGTTCGCCGTGCCCTCCACGCTGAAAGCTTGCATCACAGAAGATCAGCTAAAATGCCCTTCTTGACAGGAAGACATAAAGAAGAACGATTACGTTTCGCACGGGAATATTTAGACTTTGACTGGATTACTACCATTTTTCTGATGAAAAGACTTTTAAATCAATTCAAAAGGGTAGACTTCATTTATGGCGCAAGGATAGCACTCGCTGGTCCGATAGAAATGTAATCCCTAATACAGACTCAGGTCGAATTATGGATGAATGAGTGCCCCCATAGAAAATCATCATAGATTGGTGGGATACACGGGATGAGAGGTGTATAACACAATTAACAACCCATTGCATAAAGGTGTGGGAAAATTTAAGAAGAACCGAAATATGTTAAAACATTGTGGGGTCCATGCGCATACGTCTACTTGACTGCATTGAAAATAATGGGGGTTATACAAAATATTAATCCCTAATGTTCTAGTTTTAATTAGACGTGTTACAACATGTTTAGTGATATTAATAATTCCTAAATTGAGGTTTAGTTTCAATCTTCTTTTCTTCGGGAAAATGAACACTTAAACTATAACCTCAATATGAGTTACATTTATTGTGACGTCACATAAAAAAACATGTTCACGAAGTCTAAATTATGTATTAGTTTTCAATAAGCTCTGTTGAATACCGATAGATAGAAGTGGGTATCAACAATTATATTTGTGTGATTAGAATATCCTTGTTATGTTAATAAAAAAATACTTCAAAGTGGGTATACAGATACACAAAAAAATCTTATGATCGGTTACAAGAGAACTTCTTATAGCTAGGTAGGAATGTGACGTTACAAATCTCATTAAAGTTGTTAATTATATGAATAAATGAAACGAATAAAACAATTTTTGTTATCTGTCAGCACGACTTTTTTTTCCACCTTCCAACACCGAATAAATATTACACAATCACATAAATAGTTATGATGGGTTATTAACTTATATTTAAATCCTTATAAAAATAAATAATGAGCATGAACCCATTTCAAAATAAATACCTAAATAAATAGTTTGTTATGCACAAACTATTTACTTAGGTATTTATTTTTATAAATAATTAAATACAAATTTTAATTAAAGTGGTTACAAAAAAAAAAAACCCATATTATGTAAACGGGATTTGAACTCAAGACACGTTGATCGTGAACCCACTGCTTAACCGAAACAGCTATCAACGCCTGGTAAATATGGTCGAAGTTTAGCTATCCAATGCAAATACGATCATGCGTTTGCTGCGTGTATAACAAAAGAGACGGTAATATATTTCTTTATGTTTCGTGGAGAGCGACGCGACAACTTGCGACAGTAGGCGACTCTGTGGCTGTGGTGTGCGTAGGTACTGTGTTGAGACAGCTTACACATACAGCCGCACGAACGCTCGCCCGTGCGTTCACAGCAATACGATCCTTAGCGTGCCTGTGCACTTATGAACGCTTACTGTACGTCACTGTCAACATGTGTAGAACTGCAGGTTTTTCAGAAGCTTGCTTCTTACAGTTCCAAGGAAGAGCAAACTTAAGTATTTGATAACATCACGAGGGTTTAAGAAAAAGATCCTTGACAGACCGACCAACAGATGTGATTCCGTTTTTTCTTGATGTACTGGACCTAAATACTAATTCATCGATACATCGCATTTCGCTTTCAATTTCACAGCTGTCAATGTTTAAAGCGTGACACCACTGCATGAAATTGATAGTTGCATCGGGGTCAGATATTCATAAATATTGGCATTATTATTTGGTCTACCGCAGAAATGTGAAACATGCAATGAAATAGTGCTCACGTTGCCGTTTGTTGCCGTAACTGCGCCATTGTTGACTTATTGACATTTGTCATTAAAATTACGACGGATATACAGGGTGGATACGGTAAACGGGGCAGTAAGGGAAACTATAGATTTACAAACAAAGAAAGACTAGCTCATCATACATTTTAATGTCTTTGAAGGGACAATAAGATAATATAAAGATTTATTTCTTGCCACAATATATAGGTAAATTAATGTTTCGTGAACAATATATTCGTTTTATAATATTATGGGAGACTAGTGCCTAAGCTAGACGAAAGCCTGTATTTCAAGACACAATTGCCCCCGTATTCACAACGCTTCGATTCGCTTCCGAAAGTCACCGCTTCGGGAAGTCGTATGTCTATCTCGGTCGTTTTCGTAATGCCAGAAGAAGACAGATATACGAGTTGTCGAATCGGAAACGAGTTGAACGTTTGTGAATACGGGGTCAGGTCTCCACCCCTTCGGAAGCACATTTTAACAGAATTATGCACTCGTACACAAAATAATACGGTAAGTAATATTGAGCAAAACATAAAAGATAAAAAGCACACAAAAAGAACCATAAACGTAGTACGAACCGTTTAGGTATTTCCCCTTACTGCAACGGCCCGTATCCAGCCTGTATACTTATTTATAAACCAAGTGTTTATGGTACATTTTATCACTCAATACTCTCAATCCAATTCTATTATATTATATTGGGTGACGGGCAATTAGTGTGCAGCTGTTCAGTACATTAGGCGAACATGAATATCCTGCAGCTGATTTGTTTCGCGATTTCGGGTTTGGTCCCACAGTTAAAGTTGTTTGTTATCATGAGCACAATAAAATAAATAAATAAATATAAATATCGTTAGATATTACACACGTCTAGTGCCACACTAACTAAGCAAGGCTTGTGTCGTGGTCACCCTGACAGTTGATATACCAAATATATACTTTTTGTTTGTAAATACATACTTATTATACAATCACATCAATCACGTGTTTAACTCGTACACTAAGGTCCGTGTTCACCATAAAGATGACAGTCTGATTATCTAAAACAGCTGTTTAAAACTCATTTTTGTATGGGAACATGTCACAGTGACAGCTGATTTTAGATAATCAGACGGTTATCTTTTCGGTGAACATGGACCTTATTACCAGTCACCCTATATATTTCATTTAACTTTATTTTTTTACCTTTTTCGTTTTAAAATATTTAAGGTTTCGGATCGAGCACAATGTCAGATTTTTCCAATAAATAGCACTAGTCCTTGAAACTTCGGTCTAATATTGCCTAGAAATGGGATTATCGTTGCCAAAGCGTTTTGTATTTCTACAAAGGATTAATATTAATAGAATAACACTTTGTCTAATAAGCCCTTTATGGATTGATGAAGAAATGTTTACTGTTATTGTTTTACTTGTTAAATTCTGTTCAGTAAACTAAATCTATACACGCTGAAATTTTAGTGGTTGTTTTCCCGAAGCGAAATGAGTTAGTATCGGTAATAGATACAATCGATTAATATATATATAAAAAAATAGACTCGATATGGCAGATTAACAATGTGATAAACAAAACTCAATAGCGACTTGAACCAACAGTAATATCTACGCGGAACGCGGGCCGGGCGCGGGGGGTGTCCAGAACAGCCGCGCGGTCTTTGCACTTCGCGTATAGATCAGCTGATCACTACTCCTGACTTAGGTTTATGTTCAGCGAGAAGATAACAGTCTGATTATCTAAAAACAGCCGTCAATGTGACATGTTCCCATACAAAATGTGTTTTAAACAGCTGTTTTTAGTTAACCAGACCGTCATCTTTTTGGTGAACATGGACCTTAATAAAACACAAAACCCAATAAACTTCGTTTGGGTTTGTTCCACTTCCTAATTTTAAATTGGAGGATAATGATTGTTTTCTTACAAAATTGCCTGTAACTGGCATACTTGAAATAAATGCTTTGATATTGACTCATTTCATTCACCTTGGTGAGAACTCAAGACTTGGCTGAAGTATGACTGTCATCGAAGGTCTAACGGTGGAGCCGCAATGCAGTTGCAACAGGTTCTCAAGAGTTCAGACTCACTTAATAGTCCTTGATGATAACTTTAGACCTAGCAGCAGTATGACTTTCATCGACGCGCGACGGTCTAACGATAGAAACGGAAGGCAGTTGCAAGAGGTCCGCAACAGTTAACAGTTTTTTCGTGTCTCGGCTATATTCATGCACGTTGATGAGAACTTTCGACCTACCTAGAGTATGACTGCCATCGAGTGTCTTAGGATAAACACGTAAGGCTGTCGAGGGAAACCCTTATTTGGAAAAACATAAGTTGAATATTTTAGCGATGAATGCAAATATTTATGAGAAATTAAATATATCCATACCAACTACTTAATGTTCTAAAGTTCAAGAGTTTTAATTAAAAATATTTTAGTGTTGGATAGCCCATTTATCGAGAAAGGCAATGTAACATTGTGAATTGTTCCCCTTAAAATTAAAAAAGTCCGCGATGGCATTTCATGTCTGTCTTTGAAGGTTGACTCACACTCTCTCTAACCCTCTCTAATAGGACGCATACGAAGTTGCGCGGGTCAGCTAGTATTTCATATAAAAACCGTAAGACGAAATAGAAAAAGTAGATGTTCCAGAAATATATGGAGCCTGGGCCAGCACTATGTACACTATATGTAAATATTGCTGTATAATACAGTAACCGTTTTTCATTGTAAATTTTCTTTAATTTCACTTCGTTTCCATGTACATTCAAATGAGCTTGGTCAAGGAGAGCAACACAACGTAAAATTAAACATGGCGGATCAGAGCAGCAGTATGCAAACAATGTTATTTTGACAATGACATTTGATTGAACAGACCAATCCAAACTCAAAGAAACGAAGATGTGACTTCTTAAAACTGTCAAAGTCGTCAAACGTCATGTCACACAATTGTCATGGCTGCCCTAAAATAGGGTTTTCTTATTAAAAAACTACATTTATGAACGCCTGTACCCCTCTTCAAATTAATTTATTAGTATTTTTATGGAATTCCCCTATTTTTTTCCTATTTATCCATGTAGTGTACATAGTGGTGGCCTAAAATGAAACATCTCCTTTGATAATTTCTATCAAACACAATCTATTAAGGGGAAACCTAATATACTAGAACGGATTCAAGTTTGCCGAGTGACTCTAGTAATCACTTAGATGCTTCGAATTCAACCTACATATTTTGTTACTCTGTGTATCCAGACAGGCTTTGAAATATTTTTTGTGCACTTATAGGTATTAATAACGTTATTAGAGACTTTTTGAGGAGATTCAAAAGTTACTGATTTTCTAGTTTCCGTTTTCCAATCTTCTCGTATTAATAACACACCACAACTTCTTTTTTTTTACCCCTAGATTGAATTAAATGAATGTTGGTAGAAAATTGGAAGATAACGAGGTTGTAACTGGCGCTTGTTAACAGGCGAAAAAAAAGGACGAGGTCTTCAATTCGACGATGTTTTTTTGTTACTAACTCAGCTTCACTAAAAGTAGCTTTTCTTTGACCCTTCTAGATACTAGTAGTTAAATCTGAATAATACATATTATATTCATTGGGTATATTTCCTTCTGATTTCTCACTCCAAAGCTGTTTTTCACCAACCTTATGGCAGGTCATCCTCCCAACTTTTCACCACTCTTCCTCTTCGTGTTTTACCATTTCTCATTTCCTATTCAGTGACTTTTCTAGTCCCTTTGTTCATAACCCTCATCATAAGACCTTCTTCGTCTCTTTCCATTTTAGTGTTCTGGTTTTTCTATAACATCTTTAGAGGTGGCTTCATTTTCATAACTCTCCATGAGTCTTGTAAATTAAGGATAGTCTTTTAAAGTGCTAGGATAAAACAGTATTTAAAAAAAGAACTCCTAATTTACAGGGAAGATGCATCAGGAATACATTCAGGTAATAATGGCGTTTGGAGTTTCAGCCTCCCATACGGCAAAAAGGTTCCCCATGTAACCATCTGTCTACAATTGCCTATAATACCCGAAAATCCCCTTGATTAACTCCCCAACGTTTCGCAGTATATTATTATTAATATAACAGCCAATAACATTGAAAATTACGAGCTAGTAAGGCCTACCGACTTTACTATTTCACCTACACTTTTTATGGTTACGAGGGCCTAATGTAACAATGATGAAAGTTACGTTAGCTGAATATAGAGTTATTTAATACTTCATGTAAGGTCGATATTCGGTAAGCCCGTATTATGGTAGCGGTTGTAAGTATGCGCATAAAGTTAATCGTTTTGGTTGTATTATTTTGAATGGATTACAATTTGTATTGGATGTTTTTGTTTCGTTAGTTAGCCTCTGTGCGTGACTCGACGGGCGTACATTAAATTTCCACTACTGAAATTGTCATTATAACTACGATATCTTGGGTCAACCGCAATACAATTGGGTCTAGACATAGGGACATAAAATTTGCATTATGAGCGTTAGTAGCCGAATACTGAAACGCCACTAAAAAGGGCTGCTTGACGTTAGAGCAGCTCCTAAACGTCACTTTTGAGTATTTATTCATAAAAAGTTCTTCTTAAATTTTGATGATGCATAATTAATATAATGATAGAAAACTAAAATAAAACAATTTTTTAGTTTCTTATATGCTACCAAATTGCTACTATCGTATCGTAACCGTTACGATACTTCAGAGAACAGGTCGACATAGCTCACAAAATTAGAAAGCTGAAGTGTTGCCATATTAGCCGTAGAACCGATGCCCGGTGGGGTTAACGTGTTTTTGCGTAGATACCGTGAATCTAGCTAGCGTAAGTTAGGACGCCCTCAGATGCCCTACTCCCTAACGTTTCGTCCGTATATTCGGATCTATCCGCGTCTCTCACTCGCACTCATCTGCAGACGTGCGCCGATCTTCGCAGGGTGGCTGGTAGCAACTGGATGAGAGTTGGCAACAATCGAGCAGTAGACTACAGTAGACTGATTATGATAATCCTCGTTCTAGAAACACGGGATGGTTTGAACGCAATTCTCTCGTCTCCAGACCCTTACAACGGTAGAAGCAGAAAAGGAAAAGAAAGACAACAAAATAATTTTGCTCAAGCACCTTAGGTTCGCAACGAAAATTATTTATGAGGGCATTTATTACTGTGCCTACACACGAATCATTTACCTTTAGTACTTCTGCCTACGAAGTAAACGACTTTTCCTGAACTTAGGCGAAGTATTTAGTATACCCTAGACAACGGACTGTAATAACGCGTTATGGCCACGTAGGCCAATAGTGGTTATCGGTTTAATCACTTGGCGTTCGATGTGTGCAACTTACGACATTATTTCGAGGTTTAAGCAACAAGTTGCTCGTGACTAGTATAACAGTCGGTCGGATCGATCTTAAGGTTAAACCTCGCTTCCCTAGGTTCCATTACATACCGAGTTCACCGACATCACGAGTGTCACGAGACAGCACGTTAAGCTTAAGCACTTAAATCTTTAACAATGATTACAGGTTTAAATTCTGACAACCTGAGTACTAAGTGAGTTGTTAAGGTCAGATAAGCAAACGCTCCATGTGAAATACTGGTGTTCAGCTGCATCCGGTTAGACTGGAAGCCAATCCCACTGTAGATGGGAAATGGGTAGACAGATGATGACGTAACAGGTGGCCACACTGCCGTTTTCGGTTAAAACCTTGAGAATCGCCGTAGGGCATGGTTTTTTACATGAGGCGTACAGTATGTGGGAGGTAAGTAAGAGTTCGAGGAATAACTGACACAAAATGTATGAGTGATATCTATTACGCTCTGTATAAAGCTGTTATTTAATATCCCTTAATGTTAAAAGCGTAGCATTATTAGCGTATAATGTTCCCACTGCTGGGATACAGTGGCCTGTATCCCAGCAGTGGGAACATTCCCACAAGCCCATTCCCTCTCATAGACTGGCGTCTATGAGAGGGAATGGGCTTGTGGGAGATACATCTTAGAATAATTGGTTCTAAGACATGCCAATTTCCCCACGATGTTTTTCTTCACCGTTTTAAAGGTAGGAGTGATGATATA
The DNA here is from genome assembly GCA_916618015.1 of Xestia c-nigrum. NCBI lineage: Eukaryota > Metazoa > Arthropoda > Insecta > Lepidoptera > Noctuidae > Xestia > Xestia c-nigrum. The sequence goes on from OU745256.1 coordinate 7,128,717, forward strand.
AATTAAACAAAGTAATGCATTTGCCTGGGTTAGTACCCATGACTAACTGCTCGTAAGTCGGGGCCACCACCATTGGGCCACCGCTAATATGAGAATGGATGCTACAGGTATTTACGCGCTGATTGCAGAACCACATCAATGATCACCGTGAAACAACCTCCGTTCGCTTTGAAAGCGATGTCCTACTCTCGTATCTTGTTTTTCAAACCCGTTTGTTGAAAAGCACTTTATATTCTGACCTTTAAAAATAATTGTATCGATCCCACAGAGTAAACTGCGCCGTATACCGAACGACAAAGAAAAAACACGATGTACGACGAGGAAAAATGGTTTTTATACTTTGCCGTCTCACAATTTTCTATAGGAACATATTTTAGTAAGTTTATTTCTTATAACCGTATTCTACCCGATTATTGTGCTTTGTATAATAAAAGGCGGGTTCAGCGATAACAAGGGACCCAATCGTAAGTAACCGTTGAAATATCTTATTTTTATCAGAAGAATAGACTTGTATTCGTGTAGGTAAGTGAGTTTGACATTTTAATTTTATGTGTAGGTTTTTTTATTACGGTACACCCTTTTCATGGAACGTTTAATATTGATGGTTTTGTAATGTTTTTTATAATGGTTCGCTGATAGTTACTTATATTAGAGAGCGCTCGTAGCCCCAGTTTCTACGTAATATCTACGTAAATAAGAAATTACGAAAGAATGATGAAAATGTTTTTTGAAGACTGGTGGGTATTTTAATTTTATTTTTTTAATATTTTTACTATTTATTCAAACCTATTCATTTATTGTTTTCTCTTTATTGGAGTGTGATTGTTTATTTTATGAAAGAAAACAACAAAATGAATGATTGTTAGAATTTATTTTTAGAGAAATAATATAACTGGTCGCAGGTAACTGAAAAATTATGAAATGCTAAATTTACTCACTGTTCGTTTACTTTAACACGTTCGTTACGCACTTCCGAAACATTTCGGATCTGAACAGCCGTTTGATTACGATTTCTTAAAGTTTGCGCCTTTTCAAAACGTCTTCTACGGCACTGCTTGCATGATTTCTGCCATTGCCTCACCCGCGCACGTAAAATCCAGTCTGTGTGACTTATGATTACAGTTCGACTGTCAAAGTTCGACTGACTGTAACCACAAGTAAAAAAAAAAACGTTCCTCTAAACATGTCCATGAGTGTAGTATTTCATTTGCTTCCAAAATATTGTGCACTAGTTTCCTTACAACAACAAACATTAAACGTTTTCCTGTTGTTAGTTTATATCTCACTTGAGAAACGCTATCTACCTTCGCAGAACATTTAACGCGTTGGATTATGTACGCATAATAAATTCTCCTCTCGGCTTCCAACCAGATAATAAATATCATTTTGAGGTGTACCGTCTCGTAATTCTACGTACGATGGTTTTGAATTACAAAACAGTACTCGGATCAAGGCGTCCTTGTGTAGTGAGCATAAAATAAATAGTGGAAATATACGTTTTTAAGTCGGCTTTTAAAAGCCAATAAACTGCTCTAAATCTTTTATTCCCGGCTGCCACCACCGGTCTGCCACCACTGGGGGCAGTTGCAACTATTTGTCGCATCTACCACCACTGGTGACTATTGCAGTTCATAAGTACAAAAAGGTTATAATTTTTGTAAACAAAATCTATGACTAGTGTTCTCTATTGTACCACCGTAAATATTTGTTTACCATTTTGGGCGGAAAACCAATATTTTATCAATGAAAAAGTTTCCTATATTGTCCCAAAAACTATTTCCACGAAAAGAACATAAAAGTCCTTGAGTTACGTGTCAAATACACCTATTCAGTATAAGTTTCAGCTCCTCAAAAACTTATTCGTCCTTATTCTCAAGCGTACCGTAAAAGCAGAAAAGGGACCGCTCAGAACATCAAAGACGGCGACGATTCTTACGCTAATGTTCGTCTCGACCTTACGAATATTCGACCAAGTGTAAAGTTGAAAATTCATTCGAGAAAATTCGACTAAATGCTCAGCTTTGTCCCTATATTACGGCGGCGGCTCGAATAACTTTTGTTCGGAGGCAGTTTTGTACCTAACAGTACGCCTGAGTTTTATAAACAGGCGTAGGTACTAAGTTACTTACGAGCTTCCCCGAATATGCTTCGTTGAAACTCGGGTTTTAGTGGAGATAGAGGGGAAGTTTTGCTGAAGAACTGAAGTATTACGTAATTATACATAAATTGAATAACACAAGAGTATGCACTCTATTCCGTGAGCAAGTTTTAATAACATTGAAAAGTTTGTAGTTTGATTTTGTTTATAATGCGATGTAATGCTTATCTTGCGCGAAGCCAATTTCCTCACTACTCGGATAGTGGTTTCACGTAACATAATAAGCTTTTATTATGCCAAGGAGTTAGGGCATGGCATAGCTTACAAGGGGTACGGACAGAATGTGAACCAACTACGACATTTACCATCAGAGTCTATTGTCCGCAGTCATGTCCACAATTTGTCCGTACTGCTTTGACGTTTTATAGTAACGCATAAGTAATGAGGTAATGTTGTTAAAAGTTAGAGAAAAAGCATACCTAAAGCAAACTTGACGCCAGTCCACGCTGTGCGGACATAGTGAAAGAGGCGGCGATAAAGCGGGCGGTGGCGGCGCCGGCGCACTGGGGCCTCCGCGTCGGGCGCGGGCGAGGGCGCGGGATCGTCCGCCCCGCCCGCACCGCGACCCTCCACCGACGACGCCGTGGCGTTCCACACCCAGCTTTACTCAAAACGCTCCTGCTGCGCTAATGAAACCGCACCTTTACGCACACAATCCGAACACGCACATGCATTTCACTTTTCACTGTACACTGTCGTATAAGTGTTACACTTCAGTTATGAGTACTTTAGTGTCGATGAAATTCCATTAAGTAAGGATATTAGAACTTAGTAGCACTAATGTTTTAGCCGCGGCTTTGAGGGTTTTCGACTAGATATTAGGACCGCCTTAATAATTCAGAAGGCATCCATAACTAGCGGTCGAATTTTAAACGGCTACTAAACTGCTCAACATTTACGTTTATCTCAATCTTGGTAAGTTAGAGAAGTTAGTTTACAATTTCATCTGCTAACACAACTCACTGCGAAGGCGAATTAAAAGTAATTAGTGAAGCAGTTTTAAGTTTGTAGTAACTTTTTGTTAAGTTTTCCAATAAAGCAAGCGTTAGAGAAGAAGCCGGGGATCTGTGAACAAAGAAAGGACGATTGTTAGTCTTGTTAGTAGCCGGTGACAGGGTGAATTAGTCCTTGTTAGGGAAGCGCTCGGTCCGTCACAGTTTTATTATTTATAGCTAAGTCGGGCGCCAATAAGGAAAGCGGAGGAAAATTGCAAATCGACGACCTTTTCTATTTACATTTATCGCGCCAGTTTTTCTTTGTATTGCTGGCTTATGTATCGATTGTTTTGTATATTTTGTGTTCGTAATCTCTTCTTTCTTTAAAGTTATTTTTCCTTTTTTCGTTGTTTAAAAGGTTTGATACAAGTCGAAGTTAAATGGGATCAGTTTTTGGCTGATTGTCTGTACGATATCAGTTTATAACACAATAAAGACGAGGCCACTGCTGCTGATAGCACATTTATTGTTTTTTCAATGACGAAGGAGTTTTTATCTCTTTTCTTTAGTGGCAATTGAGTTTATCGACACTAGGGCTTTAGGTAAGACTCGATAGAATAGAACATTCTTGATAGAATATGTGTGAGAATACTAAGAAAGTTATATAGTATCTAAACATTATGCTAGAACAGATAATTGATATGTCTTGTTATCATTTATAGTTAATAATGATTGATGGAACTAGTAAATTTATCTTAATCTATGTAATACTATCTGCTCATAATATCGTCGTGTAATTAGAATAACAAGATAATGGTACTGAACCATCACAGTTCTACTTGCGAGCCGTATTAAAGTATAATCAGCATATAGAGGCCTCCTCTCTATGAGAGGGAATGAGTAGCGCCCTATTCAATAAACGTAACAAATTGTAATTTGTAATTGTATTTCTTAAATCTACTAGTTTTATAAAAAATAGAAGTTACAGATTTACCTTTGAACATGACAAAATTTTTAATTTTCACCTACAGTTGTCATATTCCGGTAAACATTTTCTATTTACAGGTGGCAATAATTGTAAAGTTTATTAAACAACACTTGTAATACAACTTTACAAATATGTGACTTATTTACAAAATTGTCGGATTGTAACATTTATTGAACAGTGGTATATGTCACCCGCCAGTCTTCCAGGACATGTCGGGTACCTGACCATAGTTACATTAGCAGTCTAGAGAGCTTCAATATTGCGATTAGATTTACTGAATTAGATTTAGTAGGATAATAGTGTTAAGAGCATCTATAGAGGAATCAGTTATAAGACCTAACACGAGTTAATTTAAAATAACCGGCCGAACCTAACATATAGTTGTAATGAAGGCAATCAAAAAATGATTCTGGATCAAGCCAAATGATCTGATCATCATCTCTGCCTAGCCTTTTCTCAACTAAGCGAGGGCTGGCTTCCAGTCTAACCAGATGCAGCCAAATACCAGTATTTTAAATGGAGCGAATGCCTATCTGACCTCCACAACCCAGTTAATATTGGGTAATACGATACCAATTGGAAAGACTGACTGTCAGAGTTTTTGGGCCACTAACTACCTGTAACTACTGTCAAAAATCAAAAAAATGACAGCCGGGCCAACAACTTAAATTGCTTTCCGAGGCACGGAGGAATCTCGGAGCATAAGGGTGGTCACCCATCTACAGACAAATCTAGGCAAGCATGGCTTAACCTAACGAGCGACCCGAGCGGCTGTTATTATTTAATTACGAGGTCCTGCCAAATGATCTAATACCAGACATAATTATCGTACATTTCTAACTAGTAGAATATAAATAAACTAACAAAAGCTATAAGAGGGCATCAAAAAACTCCTCTTCAATGCTGTGAGCTGGTAATGTGCCCAAGAGACTGGCGGCGTTTCACAAACGGCTATTGAATATACAATAATGTCATACCAGCTTTATTAGTGGTTTGACTTCAACTCGAAGTTTAATCCCATACAAAGGGTGTTGAAACTTCAACACGAACTTTGGGGAGTTTCATTTGGCTGTAGTTCATGTAAGTACCAGTAAGTCATGAATAAGGACGTTGTTGGTACGGGTGCTATTTACTTTGGATTTATATTACTATCATATTTGTACTAGTTTTATTTATTTATTTATTAAAACTTTATGCACAATTAAAACTGTACAAAGGCGGACTTAATGCCTAAGGCATTTTCTACCAGTCTACCTTAGGGTTATGCAGAGATAATACACAGTAGGTGCGATAATGGAAAAAAAGACTAGAAATTATTTATAACTCAAATATATAAGAAAAACATAAATACATACATATAGCAAAATATATAAAGTTAAGAGAGATAAGAAAAACGACAAAAACCTAGTTTTGAGACGAATCTGCCAACTCCTTGCGAACAAGCTCTCGAGCCTTCATTTTGAAAGTGAAACGACTAGTCAACGTCCTGATACTCTGAGGGAGCGCATTCCAAAGGAAGACCGCTTGGACAGAAAAGGAAGATTTACTGAGATTAAGATTAAGATTTTATTTATTTTTTACTGATATTGTTTGATAGATGTTACCGATTTTGTGTTAGAATTTAATTATTACTCGTATTAGTAGTACCAAAACACAGATTGCTGACGTTGCTCAATAAGCTGCTAGGGTGAAGTGGGACTGGACTTGCCACGTCTGCCGCATGCTCTAATGGTGTGGGCCAAAATTCCCACTTTCTGGAGACCTGATACGGCCAGGAGGCGTCGCGGCAGGCCTCGAAGAGGATGGCGGGACGAGCTGGATAAAATCAACGACCATTGGTGCACATTAGCTCTAAATAGAAAACACTAGAAGTCATGAAGAGTCATGATGAAGTCATGAGTCATTTAATTTATTTATTATTTATTTTATTATATATTATATTTTATTATTTTATATTTTATTAATTTATTTATTATTATCTTTAATTTATTTAGTGCATAAGTATTAGTGTTTAAAGACTCACCGACCCCACAGTCAAACCATGACAACGGTTTTGTGGGGCTTAGTTTTTAAGTATACTTACTTTGTTTTGATAAATAAATAAATAAATGGAGAGAGGCCTTTGCCCAGCAGTGGGAGGACGCAGGCTAATAGTATCAGTAGTAGTAGATAGGTGGGTAGGATGGTAGGTGTGGTAGGCACACGGTACAATGCCATATACACAAGCGTACACAGAAGAACCCACCAAAGTTTCATCACAATCGGATCAATGGCTTAGGAACGCATCGAGGACAAAAATACAAACATTCTCATTTTTTTTTCTAGAGATAATAATTTTCTATTTGAAATATTATTTGGATTTTATTATTTGTTGTGGAGGTCAGATAGGCAGTCGCTCCATGTAAAATACTAGTATTCAGTTACATCCAGTTAGACTGGAAGCCGACCCCAACATAGTTGGGAAAAGGCTAAGTAGATGATGATTAGAAATATAATTTGTTTCTAAAGAAAATCAATTTTCACTTACAGACCTAGTATGTTTACTAAATTTAATATTTTCCTTATGAAGAAATGTAAGAGACAGATTTTAGATATCACCACACAATATTCGTTCCACACATTTACATAACAAATGCTTCGGGATCGCTCGAGTTGGAAGTCATACGAATGCAAAAATATTGTTATAGTGTGGGTGTATTTATTTTACCCGTGGGAGTGTAAATAAATCGAGGTTTATCGAAACGTGATGATCAACTGTTTCGTATCGTGTGACGTCACAGGGAGTGTTTATTCAGTTCGATGTCACGGGAATATTATTCGGTGGAGACACATTAGTCAAACTGAGTAATAATGAAAGCCAAGAGATCTTCACCACAGATACCAAAGGCCAATTGAGAGGGTTATGCCCGGAGTTTCCTTGCGTGATCGAATCAGAAATGAAGACATCCGCAAGAGAACCAAGGTCACCGACGTAGCCCGAAGAATTACCAAACTTAAGTGGCAGCGGGCAGGGCACATTGCTCGCAGAACGGATGGCTGATGGGGCCGAAATGTTCAAGAGTGGCGACCGCGAACCGGAAGACGTTGTGTTGGAAGACCTCCCACTAGGCAGACATATGATCTGGTGAGGGCTGCGGGAATCTGCTGGATGCGAATCGCACGGGACCGGTCAATGTGGCTTCACTTGGGGGAGGCCTATATCCAGCAGTGGGAGGTCTTCCAACACAACGTATTCCGGTTCGCGGTCGCCTTTCCTGAACTTTTCGATTACAGCTACTATAGAAAGATTCTTAGTGGGAAAGCCGAATAAAACTTTACATGTTAGTTAAACTTGCAACTATTAAACCAAAGTTTCTTTAATTAACGCAACCAATGGTTGATACACTGAAAAGTAAAATGAACAGCAGCTGTATTATCAGATAACCTGTCATCAAAAATATAAACGGCCGATAATATAATTCACAATGTTGGGCTGATGAAAATATTTCAATTTCATAAATTCTGCTGGCATTTGTATAATTTCCCGATAGAGACTAGTTAACCTTTGACCCGAATTTCATTTTTAAATAGCTGCTAAATATGCTTTCAACCTAATTTCTCAATTTAGATGATCGATTGCAATGCAGCAAGATTAATTCTTAATGAGGCAATCTAAATTAAAAGCATAGGTTACAGGAGTTTAGCAGTCTCAAGTTTAATAATGTTTCTTGGAAAGGTACTGTTACAAAAAAAAACTGGTTAATATAAGGTTAGAACAGAGAATGAATAAGTCAATACATTTTTAAATAATATAAGAAACATTGCTAGAGGCACTACATGCTTTGCTACGTAACGCTCGTAGCCACGCCTACGGCGTAGACATCTGGGGTTGGCTGCTACGCCGTAGGCCTTCATCACTTGAACAGAAATTTGTTGATGTTTTTTTTTTTTTTTTTACAGTTTTCCTGCGTTTTATGAGCCCTTTAACCAAAAAAATGAAATTATCCACATGTGTGGCTTAATATAAATCACGGCGTGAAGAACTCACTGGAATAGCCGCTTGTCGCAGTTTTATATCTACGGGAACAATGGGCTGGCTGAGAGCGGCGTACAAACATTTGCCTCCACGTAAACTGACGAATATGGTCTTTATGCAGTGGAATGAAGGATGTTTAGGTGTGCAAAGTAAATGTTGTGAGTATATAAATTAGAGCATGCGTCACTGTCGCGGCAGAGCGGCAAACGAAAGGATGGCTCGTAATAACCTGTGAAATGAACGTTTGATGACCACTTCGAGCCAGACTATAGAAGTTCTAAGTCACCCGTATAATTGTGAGCTTCGGCAAATCACGTGCAATTAAAGTTACTTGATTAATGGCGAAGGGTTAATTGTGAGAGTTGGTGAGAAATATCGAAGAGATAAGTTATGTTATGTCTGTTGGAGTTGCGTAAGTAGCAAGGTTCAATGTGTATTTCTGTTGTTCGAACTAGATCATGTTTTGTGATATTGCTACGTCCCCGGTATTTCCACTTTCCTCCATATCAGCAAGAGATAGAACGAAACAAGGCCAATTGGCACAAAGGGACGATTACAACTGGGATAGGCCCAGTTGCCTAGCACCACGCATAAATAACATTAGTCCTAAGTTGTGAGCTGTAAATAACTCCTGATGTAAACCTGTACGCATACATTCCCGGTATACTTAAAACGTAATAATTAGTTGACATAATTGGGAAAACAGAAAAAAAATGTTAACGAAATTAATACCAAAATGTTTGATTGATTTTGTCTTTTATAATGATCTAAAACGAATTTCATCAATAAAACTGAACAAAATCAGATGTAGAAGTTAAACCACGAGCTGTTAGTGTTATATTTACCATGGATTTTATTAACTATGTAACTATGTAATATTTACAATGGAATATTGACAATCTTGAACGCGGTTTAGTTAATCTGCTTTAAAATGTTGTCTCGTACAACATTAAAATTGTCAAAACAATAAAGATTAAACTCCTGTCGATGAACAAAGTACGCTTTAATTTAATTTCGCAAAACTTTGTTCCTCAATAAAATTAAAAGTAACTCCTCCTCGTTACTGTTTGTCAAGATAACTGATCTTTTGATCGCAGCATATTATAATTGTGTTTAAAATGAAACATGTTTCTGAAACTTGAGTAAATGAAATGTTTATGCCGCTTTTATTCCATCCCTTGTATTCTAGAAAAGTTTTGAATAAGTAAAAGTAAGTGAAGTAAATGTAAAGTAATATTTATTTATTTAACACTTCAAGCACAAAAGTACAGAGGCGGACTTAATGCCATAGGCATTTTCTACCAGTCAAAGTTTAGGTGATGCAGTGACAAGCAGTGGTAGGTGTCATTTCTGAAAATCTGAGAATATTTCTATTGAATACTACGATTTATATCGAATATCATAATTTTCCTGTTCTTATCCTCATTCATTTGGGGTCGGCGTATCTTGTCTCCTTCTTCCATACTTCTCTATCAGTCGTCAGCTCATATGTCAGACTCTTACTGACTAAAACCCATCCATGTTCCTTCCCCGCCCTTTATGTTTCGGGGCCGCGGTATCACTTTCGAACAGACCCGCAACCCCGGCAGATCAGCTCATCATCAGACACCTCTTTTCTTGCCACATTGTAAAGAGTGTAAAACACCTTTTAACAAAGCTGAAAGACAGTTGTTTTTCGCGTCATTGCAATTTTTATTTGTTGAACACTATTTCTGGTAGTAACTAAAAAGTTACGGTGATATTTTGGGTCAAGTTTTTATTGTAACATTTTTTACTTTAAACGCCTTCACGACCCCCGTACTAGTCCATCCATTTATCGGCACAATGTTTTGAGTGCGTTACATTGAGTTCTACGACAAAACATGACTTTTCACTCAGTAAAAACTTTTTTACAAAAAATAAAACCGACTTCAGAGAAAACAAAAATGTGAAAAATCACTTCAGAAAAAACGCTTTTATTTTTCACTTTTTAGTGGTTCACATGTGCTTACCCCTTCACAGCGTACCGGCGTGATTTTAGGTTATGAACTGGTGTAAACAATAGACAGATATGAGATTTCGGCAATCCCAGTACATTTACTATCATTTATTGAGGAGTTCCGTTGCATATCTCCGAAGTTCTTCATCAGATCTTCATCAAATTGAATTGGGATCACTTCGAGAAAGTACAATTCCTAAAACTACCCAAACCGCTTCTAGTGTGCCTATAAAATGTGAAGAATTCTCTCGATTTCTCCAGAATCCCATCATCAGCTACTGATTTGATGATTATAAGACCACACAATAAGCACTAGCTTTCAAATAAAATAAGAACGATCAAAATCGGTTCACCCAGTAGAAAGTACTGAGGTAACAAATATTTTCGAAATCGGGTGTATTTTTACACATGTGCGTACCCCCTCAGAGCATACAGGCGTGATGTTACGTCATAATATAGTATAAACAATGAACCTACAAGCGATGGCAGCAATCACTGCAGATTTGCTGTGTATTTTTGAAGAGTTCCGTTGTATATCTCCGAAGATCGGCATCAGGTCTTCAGCAAACTAAAATGGGACCAAACGGGAAGCACCAGCTTTCAAACAAAAAAAGAATCATCAAAATCGGTTCACCCAGACGAGAGTAATGAGTAACAAACACAAAAAAATACAGACGAATTGATAACCTCCTCTTTTTGGAAGTCGGTTGAAAATTAAAAATCGTTTCCAAGCAATAGTTTTTGCATAAAGTTACTTAGTTTGATGTACAGAATGCTTTGTGATGAGGTGGTTTACACCCTGTATTTTACACAGCGCCTAAATTGTTTATTTATCGTTGAAAATGTGAGTATTGTATTAAAAGTAATTATTTCTAAAACAGAGGAGAAGATTATATCCACCAATGCAGTTTTTTGTTTTTATATCTTTTTTTCCCGTGATTGATATTTATTTTTTCATTTGGTCGAGAAAGAGCGCGCCGTGGTATATAATTTTATTCATATATATTTTATTCTATAATAGTTTATAAGGTAGCTCCTTTATACGAATTTTTCATTATTTGCATATGTTGATGATATGATCATCTCATAATAACTACGAGTTACATAGTAAATGTATCGTTGGCAAGAATTCGTGTTGCGTGTTGGATATCACGACAAAAAACTGTAAAAAAAAACAACTTAGTGCACATGAACGAGCTAACTAAAAAAAGAATCACATGTTTTTTGTCCTTCCAATTATGATTTCTACAGTGTCGAGCATTGGGCTGTATTCCACGCTCTCCATCGTTGCCACATCGATTCCCGATACGTGGATGTGCTGCGGGAACTCCATCACCCACACCACCACCATGGCCACTGCAAGTTTGTCATGCACGCCCTATTCAAACCACGCCCTGATTAAAACATTGATTGTTGAAGTGACACTACCTCTAAAACACCAGATCACACTATATGAATACTTGAAATAAGAACTAAGTACCCTCACAGCGCTGTACAAACTTTCCTGCTTTCTATGTTAATGTTCACAATTCTACGCGGCGAAACCATTGACGGCGCCTGAGAATTACGACCAACATAAACTGTGAGTCTGAATACACCCTGTATACTAAAGTGTACACAGTACGTTTATTTTGTGTGTATTTGTGACTATGCTCGAATACTTGGGTGTTGATTTGGTTAGAGTGTTAGGTTTTGAAGAGACATGGTAATGTTGGTTTTACTTTCATAGTCTGGAATTTGAAATTTTGAATAGAATCGCCATTTTGATTTGATTTGGTATCGATGACTGAAAATCAATGTGATAATGTATTTACTGATTATTTTCACTCGCTGGCAATACATGTAGTTTTTTTCAGTTTTCAGACCAAATTTTCATCATCAAATTGCAACGAAAAGGAATACATTACTGCTAAAGTGTCATTTTTATCAATAAATTGTGCAACAATTATGAATGATTCATTGGTCCAAGCATTTTATCATCCAGTAAAATCCGATACAAAAGAAAATAAATTCAAAAGGAATCAGAACATTTTAATACCGAAAACGAATTGAATTTACTTCATGACGATGTAAGTTAATTCTTTAAAATGAAGCATTGCTTAAATTGCTTCAGTTTTCTGTTTTCGTTTTAAACTATCCAAATGAAAAAAATATTTAACGACTTCATTTCTCGTTTCATGCTACAAAAGATAAATGAGGTGATAAATGGACATTTACGGGTAATTTAATGAAAGCATTTAATTTTGGATGCGAGTTAAAAGAGGTTCCAAGTGTTAACGTATTATTTTGGAACATTCGGTGCATCCTGTGGGCGTGTAAACATGGCTCTGCTGATTTGCTCTTATTTTAACCATGTTCCATAAAATTAAAGTGTAAGTATAGCTCGTGTTAGAGATAGGCAGAGGTAGACGAATTGTGGATGTACACATGATTTTAAACCATAAAATATTGACGGTTAAGATTAAAATGAAAAAAAAAAGTTTAACTGAGAAAATTTGACAGTTTGTGGGAACTTTATGCACTGGCGACTGTACCTATACAGGGTGTAAAAATTCTCTTAACGAAGCCGAAAGGCTCTTGTTCTCTCCGTCATTGCGATTTTTTTTTTGTTTTACATTATTTATAAACGTAATAAGTGTACGAAAATTAAGCACGTGATTGTGCTCATGATAAAAACAACTTTTAATATGGGACCTAACCTGAAATCGCAAAAAAAAAATCTGCTGTTCAGTACATTAGGCGAACATAAATCATCACACCCACAATTCGCCAGTTACGTTCAAGTTCCAAAGGCCATTGCCACCCACCGGGCACTACCCGTAAGCTGCTCTGTTACTGAGAAGAATTACTGAGAAGAATCACCACACCACACCATGCGATTTGTACTCAATAATAATAATACAGGGTGTAAACCACCTCATCACAAAGCCGTTAACCAAGCATTCTGTACATCAAACTAAGTAACTTTACGCAAAAAATATTGCTGGGAAACAACTTTTTTTTTGAGGTTTTGAATCATGTTTTGTGGTAGAACTTAATGTAACGCACTTAAAACATTGTGCTGATGTATGGGTTGAATAGTTCGGGGGTCGTGGAGGTGTTATAAGTTAAAATCTTACAAAAAAACTTGTATTTAAAAAAAACTTGTCGAGAAGTTGTAATTTTGACCCCCCATATCTCCATAACTAGACGGTTCCCAGGTATGGTGTAGAACAAAAAAAATATCACAATGATGGGGAGAATAAGTGTCTATCGGCTTCGTGAAGAGGTGTTTTACACCCTTTATACTTGCAACGACTAGACCTACAAGGCAGGCAAAAGAAGAAGATATCATAAATAAACAACCACTACAAGTTTTGTGCTTATTATTTCATAGACAATACTAAAACCTTGTTTTGAATGCAACTGAGCGGCAAAACCGCAAGCAGCAAAATACTGGATTTAAAGTTTATGTTTGTGCATAAGCTTTGTGGTCGCGGTCTCGACTGCCAAAAGACATCAAAAGTTTTGCTGTGAAGGGAAGACTTTGTTAGATTTTTGGTTTGTTCATTATTTCAATTTGGTTATACTACAACTACGGTCTTAATTTTTTTTTAATATAATACATCTGTTACTCCAAATAGGAGCAGACCAGTCAACAATCATCTTTAAATTGGCCAATTTAAAGATGATTGTTCTGGTCTACATATGACTACGGCGCTGTGCGATAATTTATTGATAATGTACATAAGAAACCCTTTGCTAGTTGACTGTCTTCTGAGTATTGTGGCTGCAAGCGCAACTGCTCTGCACGAGGTCCTGGGATTAATTCCCAGGTCGGGCGAAATTGTTATTTATTTTATATTCTGTTAGGAATTTCTCAATGCCATGGAGTCAGGATTTATGCCCGAGACTTAAACACAATCAGCGAAATGTGGGTGTACTATTTATTATGCACACCTCATTCGTGACTTTATGTTGTGAACACAATTATGAAGATTAGTTTGACTTAAATTTTTATAAAAAACCAAGGCAAAAACTTTTTCATATTATTTTATCACAATCTATGCGCCGTCATTGTAGGAAGATGACTTTTTTCTCAAAATAATGTTTTTCTTTCAGCATAACTCGTTTAATGAAATATAGCTGTCGCACCACATTTTTCTTGCATTCCCAGATCAGCGTGTCCTAAATAAACTCATGTATTCGGTTTGCATAATGCAAGAGATACTCTTTACTATACTTATATTTACAGACGCGAACGAAACTTTATTCGCCGTAAAAGATAAGGTAGAAAAAAAATTGAGAGTCGTAAATCTTCGCAAAAGATAGTGAATTGTAGAAAATTATGGAAAGCAGTCCTCTATGTAAAGATAAAGGTTTCCCTTGGGACGAGGATCCGACTAAAGTTATTTGATTTCATTACCTACCTACCAACCTTCTGGTAGGATGAGAATTCTGATTCAATTACTCAGGCATTAGAGGTGATTTTCACTACGTTGGGTGGAGGACTGCGGTTTAAATTGGGTTATTATAACACTTGGAGTGTAACATTGTAGATAGAGAATACATTGTTGATATAGTAGTTGAAATGGACAGGCGGGACTTTAGTTAATGGTATTGTAAATTATAAAAGGTCGTGTTTTACAAAATTACTTTTTAAGATTCAGATGAGATGCGACTGTTTTCTAGCATATTTTAATCGATTTTTAATGTGAATGCAGGTACTCTTCATGCACATCATAATATAATTATATTCGATATAGTTAGAGAGCCGATGACATTAACCTAGTCTAATAAGACTCCCATATGAAATATCCACAAATGCATGCATGTCCTAGAACCAAAAATTCGAAGACATGTGACATCTACCAATCCGCGCTGAGCCGCGTGGTAGATTATAGCCCATTCCCTCTCATTGAGAGGAGGCCGTGTCCCAGCAGTGGGAACATTATAGGCTGATGATGATAATGATGATGATGATGAAATATCTAGGGTGGATTTTTTCTATGCCACCAGGAGGGAAATTACTCTAAATATTCAACTGGAGATGGAAAATTTTACTCAAAGAAAACATTCCTTTATTTTTAAAAGGAGCAAATCTGAATTCACAGATTATTGAAAATTCGCTTGCTTTACTCGGGCATCGAACCCGGGATGGATCAACTGAATTCGAAAAAAAAACATTCTGTACCTTTCTGACATCATCGATTGGGTCAATCATATGGATCAAATCTTTTTAAGAAACATGATTATAAATTAAATGAAAGGAGAACCACAAATGAAAGTGCTTTCTTTTATTGAATTTATCACATTGAATTTGTAACTGTTCTTTGGATTTCATTGTTTTCCAATCAGTTAAATCGAAAGGAAACTTGAGATTGCTGACAAAACTGTATTGGATCAATACAGCAATCACTATCTCCACTGTAAAGGCAGCAATGATTTTTCTTACACAGAAATTGATGCTCTTTCAGATGAGCTTTGGTTTTTTGAGGAGTTCGATCGTACTAGATATCTCACTGCGAGGGGTCGCAATCATCCTGCCGGGGTTGCAGGCCTGTTTGAAAGAGTTACCGCGGCCCCGGAACATAAAGGGCGAGGAAGGAACATGGATGGGTTTTAGTCAGTAAGAGTCTGACACTCTTTCCCGCTCCACCCAGAGTGGGAGAAGTCATTTGATGATTTCCCATCCCAAAAAAAAAAAAAAAAAAAAAGGGGTCGCAATCATGCTGCTGCCTCTGATAAGGGCAGTCAGGCGGACTTGCAGCACTGCATTATCGCATAGTCCTACCCCTCCACTGTTCCGAGAAACTAATGGAACTTGGGAGTCCTATCATACTAGAAACCGGATTTTCATGTTTTTTTTTATTATAATTTTTAAGCTCCCACAGGTTTTTTGCATGGAAGCATCGCTATTTCGTGTTCCCCAATTAATCACGTGGTTAATTATATATATTACTTCTGGGAGTCTTATTAGACTAAGTTTTGTGTCATCGGCTCTCTAACTAATATTTATTTGTGGAGAACAATCGGCAAGAAACTCACAGTTTACTCTTATCAAATGGTTAAAGGAGACATTTTTTTTTGTATGGCGAATAGGCCAACCACATAAATTGTAGTATTTAATAATGAAACTCACATTAATATCTTCCTTATAACCTCTAGATTCCAGTGGTTAAATTAGCTAAGCATTGTCTAAACGGAATAAATGAGAAAAATCTGCAAAAAAAAATACGAAAACCAAAATAAACAGAAAAAGTAAATGTCAAAATAATGAAGTTGTCTGTCAATCACTAAAAAAGTGGGTTTATAACGTTCCGTGCCACGTTGATTGTTTAAACCATCTATGCGATTTTAGTGTTAACCTCTAAAAGTAGCATTAAAAATGCTCACAGTTGAAAAATATTTATTTTTATATTCTTTCTGATTCGATAATAATTATAGCAGATATGATTACCAACGAGTAGGTACCGTACTTTTTTTAGTAAACAGAAAAAAAACGCCCCTATTCACGTGTTTGTTGTCAAATGACATGACCACAACAGGAATGATTTGGCTCGCAAAACAATATCATAACATAGCTTATTTATAATGATTTTAAGATTCCGTTTTCATTCCTACGTAATATTTCGTTTGATACCATAGTAAAATGGTTACTTTTTTTTGGGTGTTATTATGAATAATAAATGCAACGACCAGGTGGGCCCAAAAAAAAGTATCTCCTTTGATTTTACAATATTATCATGTTATTACTAAACAGCAAAGTTAATGTGTCTGGCCAAACAAAGTGTCCTTAATATGAACGCAATAGCAGAGCATATCTCCGAGGACAATATCAATAAAACGTTGCTCACATAACGTATCTACGTACAAAATACAGTCAAATTTTATGAACACGATATTAAAATCACTCCTCATACTAATATCACTCATAACCAGGCAACCCCACATGAACTTAATCGCTCCATACTTTTTAAAGCCCACTTTTATAAGGGTAAGCCATAAATTGGAGGGTAACAAGGGTTTACCCTGTGCACAGAATCCATTGTGTAACAGATCGTAATTAAGCCAGTAACATTTGGTGCTCGTTCCTTATATTAATTTTAATTAAAACTCCTAAAACGTTTTGTCTTCGGGTAAAGAATGGAATTGGAACGTAACGAGGGTAACTCGAGAACTAAGCAGGATTATATTTTTTGTAAAGTCAATTAGTATGCACGTTTAGTGAGTTTTTGGAAAGAATAATGAGTAAAAAGGACGTCATTAATTTGTGAAAGTTGGGTATAAGACGTTGTTAAAAATTATGTGCTTTGTGTACGGTGGCTAAAGCTAGCCACATTCTGAGAACCAAGTACATTTTCGGCAAAGTAACGTCAAAATATCAAATTGCAGCCATACGAAACAACCAACTCGAACTGTGCACCTTTTTTCGAAGTTTTTTGATGAAGGTCAATGTGATATAAAATATTTTTGATTTGAGGACAATGATCTGGGAGCTCCCACTTTAAAAACCGATTATAATAAGGACCAAAACACATCCAATACGACTTATATAATAAACGCAGGTACAATACTCCTTTCATCTATTACAAAACCATTTGATTACATTACAGCAAAAGAAATCCTGGCCTTAACGTCTTTCCAATTTCAAAACCCATTAACGTTTCGTTTAAAATCGCCATTAAAAAGTAAATAAAAGAAAATGCAGCAGACGATAAAATTGTATTTTCTTTTGTTCATAATTAAAGTTCAAGCTGTATGACTAAACTATTTAAATATTCTCTATACATTATGTATGAGATGGCATGAGTTTCGCGTATCTTCTCTCTCTATTTGACTATAAAAAGTTTCTAGCTTTAATTATGTATATTTTTTTCTCAACTCTGAAACTAGAATCATTCTAGATTTCCATATTGAACTTGCATTTAGAATGTTATTTAAATAAATGCATGCATTGAATTTGATGCAGAAAATAATTCGGAAAATATAGAGTATAATTATTATCTATCGTAGGTTTCTTTTTAACCGAATTCGAGAACTTTTTTTATTGAACACGTGTAGCAAGAAAAATCTTATTGTGTTACAAAAATATTCGATAACACGTCAACATGTCGTTACCATGATAATCTAAACTGTCAACGACAAATGTGATTCAAACGACTCGCAAAAAACCATTATTTTCATTTGTCATCCATTCGAGAATCCAATTTAAAAAACCTGCAGTTTCACAAAGAGAAATGACAAACTTGTCACAACTTCTCAGACGACGCCATCTTCTTTTTTATTTAAAAACATTTAAGATTTATTCGAGACTGTGGAAATACCTAACTATTAATTTGAATAAAAAGGTTTTTTTACTTACACTCAAGGTAGGAGGAGCTCATTTGTAGACTTTATGAAACCTGAAACAAAAGAACAATAATAAATTTTAAGTCGAGATTTTGTTATTTGTTTTTATTGTCTCGTATAGGGTTTTCTCGTAATCGTGTAAATAAAAGTAAAATGCTGCAGAAATGTTGAAATATACCAAAAAGTGATATTTATATTTCAGACAAATTCTGCGAAAATCTCACGCACGATCAACCCCAATAAATAAACCTCACCAAACTGCTATTCATCAATACAAACATTTTTACTTCGGAAGCAGTTCAAACCAGATGAAGCCGGTATCGGTGTCAATTGCGTTCGGGCCACTTCGGCAACCCTCGGCAGTCGATCGGACGCTCGTTATTGCATATAACCTTTGCGGTTATTGCCTTATTGCTCTGTTCAGCTCTGATCCAACGACGTGGAACTTATGCTGAGCTATTTCGGGATCAGTGAGTCTTTTGATAGGGTACCGGCTAAGTAGGTACAGACAAGCTTCAATGGCTTGGAAATTTAATAAAAGTTTTTTTATTACTGTTTTAAAATATCGCCTAATACTTTTTTTTATTTGTTTGCGAACGATATTGAAAAGGCTCTTTTTATATTTAATCGGCAAGCGAAAATTATTAGGGATCCATCTTGTAGTCGTTCTATTTGGTTTACAAGTCTGAATATTTTCTGACTCTTTTAACTATTCTGATTCACAAAATCGTATAAAAAGGTAAGTAGTTAAACTTACTATTTTTATTTAGATTTGTTTAACTGTACGCATATAACTAATAAATATGTGCTAACTTTATAAGTCTTCCAAAGAAAATAAATATCGATTTTTTTCGTGTTCACATTATACTCGTAGAATTTACATCCAAAACTAACATTGTAACCAACATATTTATAGGTGTACAACATCAGGTTCATTACAATAAACAATTTAGAAAATTGTATTATTCAAGCTGTAAACACTCCCTTAGGAATAATAAAGCAATTACCTTTTCCACGAGCATGTACAGCAAATTACAATAACAGTATGAAAAACTAAATATAAAACTACTACAGTTTATTCTGGGAAGTGTTGTGAAACAACTAATGTTGGTATTGCATGGGCATGGGTTTTTATATATATGCGGAATAAAACTTGATATTGTATGAGTTCATTTTTTGTACGAAATTGGTATGCATAAAAGTAAATCAGATAAATTGGCTTTTCGCGATTGTATTTTATCGATGTTTAAGTCAGAATTGTAGGAGTTTATTCAAAATAGTTACTGAAAGGCTAAATAATTCGCGACTAAATAATAATAGCCGCTCGAATCGATCTTAAGGTTGGGCCGTGCTTGCCTAGGTTGGTCTGTGGATGGGTGACCACCCATTACATACCGAGTTTCCTCCGTGCCTCGGAAAGTATGTTAAGCAGTTGGTCCCGGCTGTCATTTGTCCACCTTTGGCAATCGATACAGGTAGTCAGTGGCCCAAAAAGTTAGGTATCGGTTAGGGTAGGTATCGTATTACCCAGTATTATCTGGGCTGTGAAGGTCAGATAGGCAGTCGCTCCATGTAAAATACTGGTATTCAGCTTCATCCGGTTAGACTGGAAGCCGACCCCAACATAGTTGGGAAAAGGCTAAGCAGATGATGACAACCTAGCACTGTCCTGCAAATTGGAACAAAAAAAAAACACGAAAAACTGGTGAATTAATGTGGGTGTACTATTAGTGCTACACTACTATACAGGGTGAAATTGAATAGATGCGACAAATTTAAATATACAAACGTGTTGTCAAGAAAATGTACAAAATATAAAATTAAAAAATAATTGATCAGTGTTACGAAAACCGTTAAAATAATAAAAGTATCAAAATCTTGCCGACTCATCGCAGTGCTCAATATAGCGGTCATTTACCTAATTTTGCCTTAATTTTTCTTATTTATTTTGCATATTACTGGAATACCGATAATTCGTACTTAAATAAAGATAATAACATCAATGGACCTTTTGAAAACGATAATCGGGTAATTTTTTTTAACGATTCAGATTGTAGAAAAAACAGTTTATAATTACTATGTTACTGTAACTGAAGCTCCAATTTCATTTTGTCGCATTAATTAAAATTCACCCTGTATAATTAGCGGTGTGACGTTATGTTATATTAAAACTACGTCACGAAATTTTGGCCAAAATACAGTGGCATCATCTCATACATTTCTGTAGGCACAATGTATCCCGAGATCTGTGTCAAGCAACTATGGAGCACCTAAACGACCAATTACAGACGCAGCTTCAGAAGTTGACTAAAATGGACTTACTTAATACTTTAAACGGTATCAATATTATTAAATGGTATCCACACTGAAAATTATATTCAAGAGTTCTGACATTGAATTAATTGATTACAATTCAAACCTCGATGTTACAAAACCTTAAGGAGCGTCTCCTGAAGTATTTATTTCTAGGGTAATTCAATTTAGGATATCCCTACAAATTGCACATACGATTTACCACTTAGCCTATAGGTGGTTATTACACGCCAGCGCTAGTCCGTGAAACGGATCTAAAGTCGCATTGGCTTGCATGAAATACGTTGACGCCTAACACACGAACACCTCCCAACCGCGCGGACGAGCGACGATGGTCACCGCCTTTCCGCGCCGCAGCCGCTTTGTCACCTCCGCCCGTCCGCGCGGACAAGCGGTGTTATGCGAAATCACCTAACTTTCGTGGAGAAATCCCGTGAATTTATTTATGTAGGTACCTGTGTTTATTGTTGTACCTCTCCCACATACTTGAACAAGTATCCACATTAGTATGTAGCCGGTATCCTGGGATCTGTGTCTACTAACTTCGGAACTCTCGAGCCACACTCGTCCAATTACAAGAAGAAGTTGCGCAGAATCGACTGGAAGACGGAAACGGCTACTTTTTTGTTATTGTTAACATGTTGTTTGGCATACTAAAGATGTGAGCTGTCCTTGGGCATTGAGAAGTTGGCCAACATCTCTTGGGCCCACTAATTGGGCGAATCACTAATTATACTAAACAAAGTCCTCCGCCGCGTCTGTTTGATTGTCTGTTTGCGATAAACTCAAAAACTGCTCCACCGATTTGCATGCTGTTTTCACTAATGGATAGAGTTGTCTTCTAGGAAGGTTTTAGTATATAATTTGTACGCGGGCAAAGCCGTGGGCATCAGCTAGTTTAAGATAAAGGTACTAGGTATTAGTTAGTTTGGAAAATTATAACACTATTATATTAATACCAAAATTAAGAAAATCCTGTTTAAATCATATATGCTGAAAGGAAGAAGCTTTTACCTGTTGTACGTTCTTGTTTTTCTTTTTTGGCGTATCAAACATTTTCCTATGAAAGCAATACACACGTTTCTGCAGCTAGACCATGTACCTGGAAAATCGATGCTTTTCTCGGTAAAGTTCTGACTGACACGGTGTTACAAAACTGGACGAACAAAAACAGGTCAGTTTATTTTTGTTTTGTTTTTTTCTATAAATATTGCTATTATGAAAGTGGCAGTTGAGTTAGAAGATGACCATCAATTCTATTCAAGGCTCGATCAATAAAATATAGACATTAAATCATCGATACGAGAAATATTTCTCGACGCGCCGTATAATGCCAAATCACAGACTCATAGGCGGCATAAAAACTCTGAGACCAGACCCCGTATTCAGAAACGTTCGACTCGTTTCCGATTCGACAACTCGTATATCGGTCTTCTTCTGGCATTACGAAAACGACCGAGATAGACATACGACTTTCCGAATCGGAAGCGAGTCGAATGGTTGTGAATAAGGGGCCAGGTTAGACACCCACCACACAGTAAAGAACATGCTTTGTTTTTAATTAATAACGGCTTTATAAAATGTTTGCACATGAACATGGAAGATGGTCTTCTGCTACATTTATTTCCATACTTAAAAGAAGGCCTCCACAATGTATTTGTTTTGACCTGTTAATGACCAAATAAACTTTGTTTTTATTTAATACCAGAAGAAAAGAGAAGGTTCAAGAATATAACCTTAAAAATAACTTTTGTAGTTAGGTAACTGGCTAAAAGTTACCTTAAGCTTGTAGAGCCATTATCTCGTACAGTTCAGGTAAGGCTGTATCGCGGATGTATGTCAAGCGACTGCCTCTCGACTGCTCGCCCAATTACACAGCCGCCGGGATCGACGCGAAACTGACTAGTTTCGTTAACGTGAGGAATCAAATTATTTCAGCTGGAGATTGAAGCGGCGAATATTACTCTTGGAAGCGAATACTGTAACTACGAGATGGCAATTTGAAAATTAAAACGTGACTACACCTGCTTTTCCAAAGGGTAAGGTTGAAGGAGGAAAATTAAAACATTTGGATTCATGTTATTTTATAAGGTGTGGATTTGAAATATTCGTAAAAGTCGAGTATTACAGATTTTTTAGGTTAGGGATTGGCTTTTGAAGCCATTGAAGCATTAAGCTTGAGATTTCCAATCCTTTCAAGCTTGCAACCATGCCAAGGGCGATGCCTGCCTCGTTAAGTTAAGTTCGAGCAGACCAAACTCCCCTCAGTTATCATCCGAACGCTAACAGTATCAATAAAAGCTTTATACCCTAAGATCTGTGTCAAGAACTTCTATCCCAAGATTCTCCAGCAGACCAATCCTAACAAGCTTATCAAATCGACGCGCGAGTCGGAACCATCGAGTTTTTGTTAAGCAACGTTGGGAGGCAGAAGTTTTAATAACATGATTAGGGATGTTTCGGTTTGAGAGCCTCCTTGTTATTCGCGACTTTTTAAACAGAATACTCCTCGGAAGTGAAGTTTTTGTGAGTCTAAGAGATTGAGGGACAAATCTGTTAAAGATTGTTTGTTTTCAAAGAAATTATCTCCTTTTGAATTCTGAACACATATAATGGTAACATATAGTAGGTACGTGTATTCTACATTGATTCTCTTTTCCCCAGTCTTCTCTCAGAGCTATTCCACCTCGTAGAGAATTATTCGGAGATGATAATATAATTCAGTAATTGATGAGGTCTGAAAAAAACCAAAAGAGACCTTTATTTTATTTTTATTTTTATTTTTTATTTTATACTGTTCGGGAAACTTACAGCTAACAAAAACAATGCTCTTAAATTATATGGATTCGAAGGCCATTTACAAGTTTCCGCAGATAAATATATTAAGCAAAAAACAAAAAGAAAACCAACAAAAGAAAGCGGTTGGTACAAAATACTTATTATAAGTTTTGATTCATACCAACATTATCGAATAATACAAACTAGAAAAATAAATTAATAAAGAAAAACAAACTAAACGCACAGACACAAATAAATACTTACTACAAACTACAAACTGAAATGTTATGCAAAAGACAAAAAAAAGAAAAATAATAATTAATAAGCAAAAATAAAAAAATAAAAAACAAACTAAATAACTACTTATCCATAAAAAAGCTTTTTACCAATATACGCTTAAGCTGAGAAACACTGGTGTTGAAAATGTCCAAATCATGTTCATTATTAAGCCTGTTAAAACTTATGCACGCACGGATCAGGAACGAATTCTGCCTGTACGCGGACTTGGAGTGAGGGATATGGGATATATATATATATTTGGTATAACTTTGGCCTATTCGTACATTCTTAACATTGAAAAAGAAATTGACCAGCTTTTGTGAATCCCTCTTTTTGATCTGAATAACCAATTAAGACAGTTATCAAAAATGTTCTCAGTCATGAAACCAATCATCTTATTTCCCTTTCAGCTTATTCACACAAAAAGTTGAACATAATCTTCTTGGGACCAAAGGTACGATCATCAACAATAGAAAATGGCTGAATACGCAAAACGTGAGTCCATCTGGACGTTATCTGAGACTTATCTCCCATTTACTGGGCAATCTATTGTGTCGATATTTATATGTATATTGGATCGTCAATGTAATCCGCTTTGTCAAATGATGTAGTAGATATTTATGAGAATTGTTGCTATTATCGTTTTTAATCAAAGAAAGTTTTTTAAATCCTTGATTGTTGGTACCACGGTTCGCAATATTCTGTGTGTCACCTGTTTGAGCTCGAAGATTCCACATTAGTTTATCCTTGCACCGGAATTCCTCCTCGCGGATCAAAAAATTACTTCAAATCTTTTTGGTACTTTGTTTCTATCCTGTGCGTGACAAACGTCTAACAAAGGGTCATGCAGGACAACGAGACCAGAAATAGCACAAAACAGAGAGGTTTCTGCGACCAGAAGTGGAATACAGCACAGGCTATGAAAAAAAAACATAGCATGTTAAAAATCGTCCATTCTCTCGGGACAAAAGATATTTAAATAGACTTGATTTACCTAAAGAAAAAAGGCATATACAGTTTTCATTTGTTTGTTAGTCAACCTCTACCATAGTAATTACTATGTAAAAGTAAATAACACCTCGCTGTTGCATGCACCTTTATTTTCATCTGTGTAGTATGTAGTTCCAAGCTTGGTTCAGATAGCTCCAATTAGCCCCGGCGGTATTGTAACAAGACGGAGACTGCAGAGGTCGGGTTGCAAAGGTTACGTGCTATCCAAAACAAGCCATGTTAAGGAAAAGATTACATTTGAATCTCGACTAGAATATGGACTTGAACTACAGTTTATAGTGAAGATTCGTGAATGAAATAAAATCGGTTCATCCTTTTGATTCATCATCATCTGCTTGGCCTTTTCCGAACTATCTTGGGGTCAGCTTCCAGTCTAACCGTATACAGCTAAATACCAGTACTTTACAAGGAGCGACTGTCTTCTGACCTCCACAATCAACTTAGTACTGGGTAATGCGATATTCCGTGATAAGACCGGTTGTCAGACTTTTTGGGTCACTGACTACTTGTAACGACTGTCAAAGAGATCTACAAATGACACCCGGGACCAACTGTTTAACGTGATTTCTGAGGTACGGAGTAAAATCTTTGTGAAATTAGTGGTTGCAAGGAGGAAACTCGTGTAATAAGTACTCACCCATCAACCGACCAACCTAGGCAAGGACGGTTTAACCTTAAGATCGACCCGAGCGGCTGTTACTTAGCCACGAGCTCCAACACCACTTTATGCGTCAGGGATTAACAATAAACCAGTAACAATTTATTACAATAAAAATTATCTCCATTTTAAAATAAGCTCGTCTCAGTGGCATCAACGCGAGCTGCGCTGCGTACCTTTTACAGCTCAAGTGGCATTTTGCGTTCAAAGAGCACAATTGTGCTCAGTAATACCAGCTCTCCCCACTACAGACCGTGACAACAAAGGATGACGCAACACTATAACGAATGAGGATATATCTACTCGTAAACTTTGTATCTACGTGTTCATGTACAGAGGAAGCCAGTTATTATAATCGTTGGGTTGAACCGGGTACTCACTGGCGTTAATTAGTGTTCGATTTTGAAACTAGATACATATTATGAAAACTATGATCGCTCAGCTAGTAGTGCTGTCCATGGACCTACCAGGATATTTTAACGCGAGTAGTATTCTAAAAATTGTATTGAAAAGTATAATATAATAGGCGATTTCTTCCGCCAAAAGATCCTTGTACAACTCTGTTACGAAGTAACTGGAAACATTGTAAGTTAGATCGACACTGGTTGAAGACTGTCTCTTTTGAGGGCCGTCGGGTCAATGGAAGCGTGGGTATCGCCTTCTGATGGCAAATGACGTTAAAGAAGTCGCTGGCGTCCAGCAGAAGGATATTCCCGGTACAATAGCCCATTTGCTATGACTCCGGTACAATCCTGAAGATATTAAAACCGCTTCACTACGAAAACCATATCTGGTAAAGGCACGGATAACTAAATAAATACTTAACTTTCAGTCTTTACAGCTGCTACACTTACAAATGAATATCCTTCTGGTGTAAAATATTGAGATTTTCATACGGATTAGCTTTCTTTTTAAAACGTGAAAGGAAGTCGTTTGGCTTGGTATGGAGATGTAATGAGGAGGGATGAAACGCAGGTGACTAAAAAGTGATGGACATAAATGTTGATGGATGGAGAGTGAGAGGAAGGCCAAAGAAAAGATGGATGGATTGTGTAAAGACTGATATAAAAGAGAAAGGAGTAAATGATGCCGTGACGTCTAACAGGGGAGAATGGAAGAAGAAAGCGTGTTGCGCCGACCTCAAATAAAATGGGACAAGGACAGGAAGATGATGATACGGATTAGCTTTTTAAAGCCAAGCTGAAAGTATCCACTGAAGATCGAAGAAGGGTGCGCACTAGATAGGGACCGGATTATAAATCTAAGCCATTTCCTTTCTTTCTTTCGAAACAGAGCGGTGGTTTATAGGTAGTCTACAATTTGTCATAAAACATCTGGCGCTCTTTTGTATCGCTTTAAGCGATGCGCTTGAGAACCGCCACGCATCCTGTAGAATGGTGTTGTGCTGTAAATTAATCAATTTCTCTCTTTGGTTTTCTCCGCAGTCGCCGCAACACTATATCGCCTGATTGTGTAGCCCGTAGTCTATTGGAGCAACAACCACTGCCCTTTTTTAGGCTGCCCTTATACAGGGTGTTAACAGACTAATCACGAAGACGTCAACCAAGCATTATGTACATCAAAACTAAGAAAATTTGCGCAAAATAATATTGCTGGGCAACGACTTTTTTGGTGTGATAAATCTTGTTTTGTGGTAGGACTCAATGTAACGCACTAAAAACATTGTGCTGATGGATGGATTGAAAAGTACGGGAGTCGTGAAGGTGTTTAAATTAAAAATTTGTCAAAAAGTTTTAACTTTGACCCATAATATCTCCGTAACTAGATGATTCCCAGGTATAGTGTAGAATAAAAAATATCGCAATGACGGGGAGAACAAGTGCATTTCGGCTTCGTTACGAGGTTTTTTACATCCTTTAGAACTACGCAAATAGTACTACACCCTTTACAACTACGTAAATAGAACTGCTCTTGAGTGCAAGTCCAAAGATACAGTTCCCTCATCAGCTCTTTTTGTCGTAAAATTTTTACCCAGTGAAGACCTGGCTTTATAAGCATACACCTGGTGGTAGTATTATTTTTAATGACGGAGTGTAACTACATATAACACGTTTATAGCCGCAATATATTGTTATTCTATAATTAAATGAACAATAGATTTTGCCGTTAACGATAAACTATTTTAGTTGAAATGAGGTCAATGGCTACGTCATAACTATATAATAAAATGATTGTTATCAGGAACTAAAAATAAAAGAATTTTAACAGAAAAGCACAAAAGAAAACCACTCAGAGGTGGGATGTGCTAGATTTATTTATAACTAGCTGACCCACGCAACTTAGTCTGCGTCACATAAGAGAAAAAAAAAGACCTACAAAAACACACACATACAACACAATACATTTTCACACAAACAATACATTTTTAATACATTTTTTTTAGGAATACATTTTCCTTGTTAGTGCAATATATATATAGCCTACTAGCTGACCCGCGCAACTTCGTCTGCGAGTGAGGGTTAGTTTTTTTTTATGAAAGTATCCTATGTTACTTCTAATACCTCCAAGAATATGTGTACAAAGTTTCATGAAGATCGGTTGAGTAGTTATCGCGTGAAAGCGTAACAAACAAACTTACATTCGCATTTATAATAGTATATCCTTCCTCGATAAGCAGTCTATACAACAGAAAAAGCTTTTTTCGATTCCAATCAGTAGTTTCTGAGATTAGTGCGTTCAAACATAAAGCGTAAGCTTAAAGAATATTACATCGATTCGATTATAACTTAAACGTTAATAGCGCGTTGATCAAATCTCAGGCCATGGCATGCTAAGATAGACCCAGAGGGCTAATTGTGTGCTTTATATCTGAATGTGTCAAATGTGATTTATAAATAACTAAAATAAAATAAATAAATAATAAATAAACAAACAAACAAATAAACTCTTCAGCTTTATAATATTAGTATAAAATAGTATAAATTGATGGTCCTCGAGTTTCACTACATCGAAAAACGTCGAACGATGCGAAGGGAGGGAGGCCTTAGACTTGTATTAGGATAATATAGCATTATAATAATAAGCACTATGCGGGGTTTATTGCACAGTAAAAGTGCAAGAAGATCGCAAAGATTGACGCAAAATTTTCTTTTGGAAAATTAACAAAATTAACGTTGGTAGGTAAGAATAACCTAGGGGGGTCATTTGATGATTTCCCATCCTTAAAAAAAAAAAAAAAAAAAAGGTAAGTTAAGACATATTTTTTTGCCCAAAACATGTGTCACATACAGTAATAAAAAGTGCATGTGGAATAACATAAATAAGTAAATTCGTTCAGACAGGTTTTGCCACATAGTAACCATTTAAATCTGCTGACTTTACACCCAGATGCGATGATGGTTAACCGAGTAACTAGAGCTACGCAAACGATTGGCTTGCAATCTCTCAGCACGTATGTATTATTCATAGTTTCAATGCACTTAGTGGCTCTCCCTTGATTCTGACCGCCTGGTATCTACGCAAGGGAGTATATGGCAATGATGTGAGAATATTGGTACCTAATACGAAATATGCATAAGTTTTCTTATTTTTAAATTCGATACAGAATGCAAAAATAATGACAAATAGTGAAAACAAAACCAAAATCGCCCAAAAAACACAAAAGTAATTACCAATAAAACTTTTGTTTCTATCTCTTTCCACAAAAACGGATGTTAGTACGGATTTTGTACTTCGATATGTCGAATGACGTCAGGAAAGGTATCTGATTTCGTTGTCTAATCAGCAGTTTCAAACGCTTAGTTTAGTTTATCATAAATATTAATTAAAAAATAATTTCACTTTGCTATTTCTGACGTCAAAACGCTTTGTCAAAACGCTTTGATAAATAGAAATCATGCATACAGGGTGTATTTCACCTCATCACAAAGCCGTTAACCAAGCATTCTGTATATCAAACTAAGTAACTTTACGCAAAAAATATTGCTGGGAAACAGCTTTTTTTTTGAGGTTATTAATCGTGTTTTGTGGTATAACTCAATGTGACACACTCAAAACATTGTGCGGATGGATGAATTGAATAGTACGGGGGTCGTAGAGATATTTAAAGTAAAAATCATGCGATAAAAAGTGGTATTTAAAAAAAAGCTTGTCAAAATCATGCAACTTTGACTCTCAATATCTCCGTAACTAGAAGGTTCCCAGGTATAGTGTGGAACAAAAAAATTATCATAGTGACGAGTAGAACAAGTGCCTTTCGTATTCGTTAAGAGGTGTTTTACACCCTTTATACCCTATTGCATAGAAATCACACGTTTTTTAAACCGTCATCTGCCGAGTCTGGCAGAGTACCTAATATTGATTTTTGTTATGTCACTAAGTATTCAGGGTGATAGAAATCCAAACATGAAGCACAAAACTCCTAATAGAATCAGTGTAATGAGTCTGCTTTGACTAAAAGTAAAATAGTTATCGAATTTATGAAATTATACTTTTTGTGAGTTCCTAATTCACTCCATAGCGAACGACAAATTGGAACATCCTTTTAGTTTGCTAGCTTTAATACCCTGGCCAGTCAAAGTAACAAGAGCATCGGTGTCAAAGGCTTTGCTGTCACTAGTTTGTGACTAAACCTCGGACTTTTCTGCTTACATTTGCGACTATATTTGGGCGGTATATACTCCGTGCAATTTTCTCAGTTAAATATTCTCTCCGATATTCAAGACTACAAGGGATAAAATAAGCACCTAAATTCTGTTTCACTCAAAGATCGGTGACTGTGAAATACTTGGAATAGCGTCCCTATTCTATATTTCATGTCACTGAAAGAAAACGGAAATTCACCGACAATCTCTCCGAAGTAAAGCTTTTACAATTTAAAGTGCCGAAGCGATTTCATTCGTTGACACACTACAAAATGGCTGGAGAGGACGGAACTCGATCAAATCGCTTTTAAACTGCATCCCCGTCTCGGTACGATATGCATACAAAATGTAAGTTATATACACACAAAAGATCCTATTCTGCAGGTGTAAATTATGTCGGCGACTTGCTAGACCGCGTTTGTAATCAAAAGTGAGAAAGTGCTGGGGATTTGGATAGGGGACTTGGCCATAATAGGGTAAGTCACAAAACTACTTTGTGAAATACCGATAAAGATTATCTATACTAATATTATAAAGCAGAATAGTTTGTTTGTTTGGTTGAACGCGCTAATCTCAGGAACTACTGGTTCAAATTGAAAAAATATTTTTAACCGACTTCTAAAAAAGGAGGAGGTTCTCAATTCGGATATTTCTATTTTTTTTTTTATGTTTGTTCGGGCATGACTCCGTCGCTTGCCAACTGATTTGGAAAATTATTTTTTTGTTGGAAAGGGTATTCTTTCTAAATGGTCCCATAGCCACCAAGTTGGGATCTGATGATGGAATCTTTGCGAAATCGAGGGAACTCTTCAAATTTTATATGAAAACATGTTGCGATTTTGGCATTTTCTAGAACAAGTGATGCATTTGCGTTTGACAAGAACCATTCTACCATCAGATCTGATGATGAAGCCTAGAGTCACGGAACTCCATAATGAGACAATGTATCCTAGTTGTGTTTGGGCTTGTTGTAATTGTAACGGTATGCACTTTCCATGTATATCAAGCACATGTGAACCACTTAAAATTGAAAAATAATAACTTTTTTGCAAAAAATAAGTCGGTGACAAAAAAACTAAATCAATCAAACAAAGGTTACCGACTTCAGAAGCTAAAGTTATTTTTGTCTTTTTTGTTTTTATTTTGAAGTCGGTTTTTGTGTTGGATAGTCCATTTATCGAGGAAGGCTTTAGGTTATATCCTGGCGGGGTGGCGGGCCTATTCGAAAGTAATACCGCGGCCCCGGAACATAAAGGGCGAAGACGGAACATGGATGGGTTTTAGTCAGTAAGAGTCTGACACTCCCTACTGCTCCGCCCAGAGTGGGAGAAGTCATTTGATGATTTCTCATCCCAAAAAAAAGGCTTTAGGTTATATAACATCACGCTACGACCATTAAGAGCGGAGCAGGAATGAAAAATGTTGCAAAAACGGGGTTTTTTTTTCCTTTCGTTTTTCTCTCTAATGTGACGCAGACGAAGTTGCGTGGGTCAGCTAGTATTAAGATGTTATTTTATTTTGCTTTGGAATAGAGTCATTTAAGCTCAAAGTTTATAACCGGGATTTATCGTCATTCATTGCTTAATCTGATGACAGAGTTTTTATGTTGCCCATTAGGCCTACCCAAGTAGCACAAAACTGCATTATAAGATGTCACAAGCGGTAACATCGGTAACTTTAGCACTTATGAGGAGTTATTACAGTACACTCCACCTGCAATAGGTGTACCCTTAGACCACTTGCATTTTAAGAAAGAACACGTGAGCTACTATATGTAATCAGTTATTCTGTGGCTTCCAATAACAAAGATATAATGTCTTTTGCTGCACAAAGTAGAATTTGTGTAATGTTAATCAGCTTGTTACTCGCAATCGTATAATATCTCTTATAAAGCCCACATGATCACTATGGGTGAACATTATATGATGCTAAGTTAAAGCAAACTGCTCTATATTAGTTCACATGTTACCCATAATCTCCATGAGAGCTAAATACTTGTACTATCGTTGACAATTAATCTACTAATGCCGTTAAATAAGACCTTGAAGACTTCTTACATGAATCTGTAGCTGACTTGTGTAACACAAGAACCACTCGTAACAGCTCGTTACTGATTCATGTACCACGAGTGGACACTAAACAGCTCATGCCGTTTGATTGTGGTTAATACGGTACACATTGCTTGTCTGCCATGTTTTAGATTCTAACCTATGTATACAATATAATTACAATTTGTTTTTGTTTAGTCAACGAAAATAACAACAGAATTTGAATAGAAAATGTGACAATTTATACGTAAACAGCTTATTGTCAAATTACAATGGAAAAATAAAATGATTTAATTTTTTATAATAATGTCATCAACCTATTTGATACTATAATTTTCAAGTAAACTGTGATATTTTGAGAGCGCGTGAAAATTTTCGTCTACAATTATATTATGAAATATGGTATTTGACAATAAACTCTCTTTCCCATTCGAATTTCATGGACATGGAGAGAAAGCAAAGTTTTACCGATAACATATTATATTTGCCTATATTTCCCATAAACACTTTACAAAATGGTTCACACAAAACATATCAAAATAATAAGTAGTAAGTAGGGTGAAAATTATTCACAAATTTGCCACTTGTGAATTGTCAACTCCATAAAAGAGTTACTTATATCCTGAAGTGTATTTTGTGCTTAAAAATAGGTAATAAGTACTCTATTATTCAGCCCTTGTGGTGTATAAAAGGTAACACACCCTGATAATCAGTCATTATTCATCTTTTGGGGCGACTGTTACCTTTAATAATGCTCAAATATCGCTGGTATAGTGCAACCAGCTACATTATTCAGCTAACAGCTGATTAATTTGTGCCCAAATCAGAGTTATATCAACTGAGTACGCGCCTCTAACGCACTTATTCAGCTGAAGATTCGATCGTGAACAGTGATTCAGATACTATTCAGCGTTTTTGTGCTACTTGGGTATAGCCTTGACTTTACACGCCGTTGAGAAATATGGTTGGTCTCCTCACGTTTTCATTCATCAAAGCAAGTGATAATTATACAATGATGAATAACCTGGATTAACACATGGAATTATTTTATCCTGACAGTATGATCCGGTTCACCCAAAGGGCTATGCTCGGAGTTTCCTTGCGTGATCGAATCAGAAATAAAGACATCCGCAAGAGAACCAAGGTCACCGACGTAGCCCGAAGAATTGCTAACTTAAATGGCAGTGGCACATTGCTCGCAGAACGGATGGCCGATGGGGCCGAAAAGTTCTGGAGTGGCGACCGCGAAATGGAAGACGATGCGTTGGAAGACCTCCTACTAGGTGGACCGATGACCTGGTGAAGGTTGCAGGAATCCGTGGGATGCGAGTCGCACGGGACCGGTCAAAGTGGCGACACTTGGGGGAGGCCTATGCCCAGCAGTGGAGGTCTTTCGGCTGAGATGAGGATGATGATGATGATCCTGTGTATAATTTTATTCTTCGAATATAGGATTTAGTCGCAGGCTAAGCCGCGGGCAGGGTCGCGGGCAAAAGCTAGTCGTTCATATAAATGCTGTCAGTTTGTTTGAGCTCTCTGGCTTCAAAGCCAATTTTAAACTGAAATACAGTAATTTGCAAACATACACCGTATAGCCCATTCGATATACAGGTTGTTTAAAGTACAGCGCTTAAGGCAACGAAGAAATTACGTGTCATGTGCAACGTTCACAAGAACTGTTCGAATTGGTTATGTTCTAAAGTTCGTGCGCAGCCCTCCGACGATGTAGGGAAGTAATTGGACTTTAAAATTAGGATCTTGATATACGGAAATGTAGTATATGTATGTATATATGTAAACTCTGATTTGGAATAGGGTATTGGTTGGGAATATTTGGTGTGGCTCCTGTGGTTTATTTTGGCTGAAACTGCAAAAGGTTTAGGCAGATTATACTTGAAATCTTCAGAGTAAAGTATCTATGACAGATATAAGAATTTCGATCACCGATGTTATGACAAAAGCATTAAAATCTTGCGGATTAATTTGGGTGTTGTGTAATTATTTATTAAAATTAAATTATTTTTATTAATATCGTGAGTAAAACAAACCTGCCTGCGAGATATGTTTTGACGGTATGTGAAGCCAAGTCAGAGGCATTAAAAACTCTTTGACACCAGGTAAGGTACTAACCACACGAAAAAGAAAAGATAGAAGAATAAATAAATTAATAGAGTTCTTATAGAAAGCCAACTGAAAAGTAAGGAGAAAACATCGACCGGGGCTGCGGGACTGTTCGAAAGAGACACCGTAGCCCCGGAACATAAAGGGCGAGGAAGGAACATGGATGGATGAGTTTTAGTCAGTAAAAGCCTGACTCTCCCGGAATCCCGCTCCGCCCAGAGTGGGAGAAGTGATTTGATGATTTCCCATTCGAGAAAAAAGGGAAAATATCGAATAGTCGTAGATACTGCTTTAACTTAACACATAACGGTGGTCTTAAGATGAAGCTGTTGGTCAAGGCGACATATGTTTCTTGCGATCTGAGCAGTTTTCGGCGACAATATAAAGTTATTTTAGTATTTGCACATAAGTTTTTTGCATTCACATTTATGACATGCAGGGTGTATACCACCTCATCACAAAGCCGTTAACCAAGCATTCTGTACGTCAAACTAAGTAACTTTACGTAAAAATTATTACTGGGAAACAACTTTTTTTTTGAGGTTATGTATCATATTTTGTGGTAGAACTCAATGTAGCGCACTTAAAACATTATGCTGATGGATGCATTGAATAGTACGGGGGTCGTGGAGGTGTTAAAAGTCAAAATCATACAAAAAAAAACTTGTATTTAAAAAAAAAAACTTGTCAAAAAATTGTAATTTTGACCCCCCATATCTCCGTAACTAGAAGGTTCCCAGGTATGATGTAGAACAAAAAAATGATCACAATGATGTGGAGAACAAGACAGTGCAGAGGTGTTTTACACCCTTTATGTTGTAGAAATGTGAGTGAGTTAAACGCCGCCATTTCGAGTTGTCATTTGTTCTGACTGGTTCTTCGGCGTTTCGTATATCTGTCATTTTTTTTTAAATCATAGGCAAACGAACAATGTCACTATTCTTGTGTCACTCGAGATCAAAATGTCGTGCGATTTATAATTAAAATCATACTGAATTGGGGTTTTTCTTTTTTTTTATCGATATCTGATTTAATGTAGGTGGTACTAGAATTGAATTCACTCACTTGAATTTGACACCTGTTCCAAATTTAAAACTCATAACCTACTGTTTTCAGTTGCGTTATGAGTTCATTACAGTTCCGTTTATTTCTGCAGGTTGGTAATGCTGGTCATTGCCTATGGTCCACACTCGTGTTGTAATGCCCTTCATTATGCACAGTCGCATAAACTACTATTATTAACTTAAATATGAATGGCAATGCTGCCAGTTTTATGAGTACGTTTTCGGATGACAGCGATTTGGTCAGAATATAGATGCCTTAGCGTCCTGTTGTTTACATTTACTTAGTTTATTTTATATAAATTAGCCCTTTTTAAATATTAAGTTTCAGTTAACAAGCTTAAAGTAGCTTTAATTCATTATTTATGAGAAATTAGGCATTAAAAAAAAATTAAAAGTTTATATTCTGAATTAATTTTACATCGATCATTTTGTTCACTATTTTAAAAGCCATTTCTTTAAAGCTTCACGTTTCCCTAAAGATTCTCGCGAGTGAAGAATATATTTTTATTCCATTTCAGAAACAAAAAATCTACTCTGCGCTTGGAAGTGCTTCGGAAAGTCGCAACTACTTTTGACTTGGCTTCCCCGTGCGACTTGAGAACTAACAAATGCACCTATGTTTTTGCAAAATACATTACCAGCTCTTCCAGTATAAAGTATCGATTCAAGTTATCTCAAACCGAGATATTTTGTTTTTATACTTTTTTTGTGAGAAGTGTAGCTTTCTTTATTCCGATACGGTGGATAAAACCACAGCAACGCGTTTAAACTGAGCAGTATAAATACAAGTTTTTAAACTATAGTAAATCGAAAGCAGTCTTGTTGTCTGAGGATGGCACGGGAGTCTCCGGCCTCACTCAAAATATTAATATGAATTTAAACTAGAAAGTGAGACAACAGAAGGTACTATTAATTCTTGCACTCAATTAGTTACTAAAAAAGGGCCTCAGCAGAACACCTTAAAATTATTCCACCAAAATATCCAAGGAATGTCTTGCAAATTATTAGAAATTGAATTGTTTTTAGAAAATAGTAAGTTTGACATTATTTGTTTTACTGAACATTGGTTAAAGGATTACCAAATGCTTATTAATTATGAGAACTATATGGTGGGTAGCTGCTTTAACCGTAAAACGATGCTTCGTGGAGGTTCCCTAATATTAATAAAAAATAGTTTTAAATATAAGCAACGTGATGACATAGTAGGTCTCTCGGTTGAACATTGCGTCGAACTGTCCTGTGTTGAGCTAGAAAAGCATGTAATTGTGTGTGTGTACAGACCCCCAAACTATCAAAACTTTTCCATATTTGAATCAATAATGGAAGATGTCCTGGCAAAACTTGCAGCCAGTAATAAATCTACAATAATTTGTGGTGATTTCAATATCAATATTTTAGAAGAAAATTCACATAGCGGTCGGTTACTAAATCTTTTTAAATCATTTGACTTGACTAACGTTTTTATTGAACCTACTAGAATCACAGCATCTTCTGCTACTTGTATAGATAATGTTTTCTGCGATTGTGATTACTTAGATAAAGCCATAGTAAATTGTTTGCCGTCCGACCATAGCGGACAAACTGTAACTTATAGGTGTAATACACCAT
Organism: Xestia c-nigrum; assembly: GCA_916618015.1. Classification (NCBI taxonomy): domain Eukaryota; kingdom Metazoa; phylum Arthropoda; class Insecta; order Lepidoptera; family Noctuidae; genus Xestia; species Xestia c-nigrum. The sequence goes on from OU745256.1 coordinate 7,165,606, forward strand.
TGCAAAAAGTACAGATTAAATTTAGACCCATAACTTCTAGCAAATTAAATGGATTTAATATTTCCCTACAGAACAAGTTAAGTGTTATGAGCCATGACGATATTAATATAAATCAATTGTATAATCGTTTCTTTTCAATAGTTCACACGGAATTCAACAAAACTTTTGAAAAGAAGACAAAGAGTATTTGCCCTAAATTCATATTTAGTGATTGGGCAACTAGAGGTATCAGAAAAAGTAGGGAAAGACTATTTGAGCTTTATGGCCTTAAGCCTTTTATTAACACTGAAACTTTTAACAAGTATGTTGCTAAGTATTCAAAAATTTTTAGAAATACATGCAGGGTTGCTAAAGCCCTGCACATTAGCAACAAGATCAAAACAGCAGAAAATAAAATAAAGACAGTTTGGAAAGTCATAAATAACGAGACTAACAGGAAGAAAATACGCAACACTAGCTACACATTAGATACAGCATGTGGTCCTAAAAGCTCTAATCAGGAAGTAGCTCAAGAATTTGTAAATTTCTTTACAGAGATACCATTAAAAACTACGGAGGCTCTTAATTCCTCTCCTGAAGTCTCAATGGGTTTATTAAAGGCGAATGTGTCTGGCTGCCTGGCTGAATATAAATTTAAACACATTAACCCTATGGTAGTTATTAAAGCTTTCCGGCAAATAAAAATCAAACTGACCGAAGATCTATGGGGAATGTCTATCAAAGTTTGTACATCCATACTTGAGACTATAGCCCCATACTTAGCTTTAATTTTTAATCTATGTGTGGACCAAGGAGTCTTCCCTGATTTAATGAAATACAGTAAAGTCATACCTCTTTTCAAATCCGGGGACAGTAAAGATACTAACAATTATAGACCTGTCTCCGTGTTGCCAGTTTTTAGCAAGGTTTTTGAAAAAGTAATGCTTGATCAAATGCTCTATCACTTTAACACCAACAGAATCTTACATGATCAACAGTATGGTTTCACCAAGGGACGTTGTACAACTGACGCCGGTGTAACCTTATTAAAGCACATATTTACTGCGTGGGAAGAGTCCCAAGACGCTATAGGAATTTTTTGTGACCTCTCCAAAGCGTTTGATTGCGTAAACCACGACACATTACTTATGAAACTTGAGCATTACGGACTGGGTAAACTTGCACTTAGCCTGGTAAAATCATATTTGAGTGATAGAAAACAACACGTTCAAATAAATGGTGTCAATTCACAGGGTTTGAAAGTAAAAATGGGGGTTCCGCAAGGCTCAATATTGGGTCCTTTCCTTTTTCTAGTATATATAAATGATCTACCCTATTTATTTAAAAACCAACCTCAAAATATGGTGTTATTTGCTGATGACACTTCCCTGATTTTTAAGATAAATAGACGGGCACAAAATTTAGATGACGTGAATAATGCCCTACTGCAGGTCCAAAATTGGTTCACAGCAAACAATTTGGTATTAAATGTGATTGTGATATATTATTGAATAATGAGAAACTTGAATTCGTAGATAAAACGGTTTTCCTGGGGATTACGCTTGATTCAAGGCTACAATGGGGTTCTCATTTAACATCTCTTGCGGGGCGGCTAAGCTCAGCAGCATATGCCATTAGAAAAATCCGTCAATTGACTGATGTAGATACCGCTAGACTGGTCTATTTTAGTTACTTCCATAGTATAATGTCTTACGGTATTTTGCTATGGGGACGAGCTGCAGATATTGAGTCTATATTTATTCTGCAGAAAAGAGCCATTAGAGCCATATATAATCTTCGTAGGCGCGATTCTCTAAGAGAGCTGTTTAAGGATATTGGCATTATGACGGTACATTGTCAATACATCTACGAAAACATAATGTACGTCAGAAAAAAATTGCATCTTTTTGGTAAAAGAGGTGACAGACATAACTACAGTACTAGAAATAGGGAACAATTAGTTCAGCCAGGCTTTAGACTCGCTAAAGTAGACTCATCTTTCATGGGGTACTGTTTGAGATGCTATAATAAAATTCCACAAAGTATTCTTGAACTGAATGAGACAAAATTTAAAACATGCATTAAACGCACACTATGCAAGCAAGCATATTACAAGTTGAGCGATTATATCGCTGATAAAAATGCTTGGCTCAATGCTGGTCCTGCTCCACAAGGACAGGGGCGCAAAAATTGATAGCATTAAATGGTATTGTTGGAGCTGCTGAAGATTGTACAACTATCTTTGCATTGTATAGATTCAATGTTAGTATTATATAATCGCATAGCCCTTATTGTGTGAGTACTTTGTACTAGAAAGCTATCATTCACTGAAAGCCTACGGCAGTTCTTGACTAGAATGTGCCCTGGCGGTTGAGAGTATGTCATGCTCTCTCAAATGTCTCGCTGACGGTGGCGCGTGTGTCGGACCATTTAGTTCCCTTCAAAATGGTTGAGCTGAATGGTGCTGAGCCATGCGTCATGTTCGTGAACGGGCGCTGTCAGTTGTGACTGGTCATCTCTTAGTCGCCATGGGTTATTTGAATTAATTATTTAGTTTTTGAGTTGTATTTTATTTTGTTTTGCTATGGACACTTTTAACGTGCACATCTTGCTACATTGTTCTCACATAATATACCATCTCAACATTAATGATGTAACCAAGATTTTGTAACAATATTTTGATTTAAAAGAGTGTCCATGGAGTTTCTTGCCCGTTCTTCTCCATAGAGATCTACGTTAGGGAATGGGCAACTACAGTACTTTCACAGTTTTTATGTCTTGTGACTGGGACTGTAGCTACTTTAAATGTTCATTTTGTTTCGACAATTCAAAAGTGCCTGTAACTGGCCTACTTGAAATAAATGCTTTGATTTTGATTTTGATTTTGAGTACGGTTTCAAAAAACAAACAATATTTACATTTACGTAAAAATTTAATAATATTAAGGATATTAAACGTAATATTAAATCGAAATAAGTTGCCAATATACCTCACTGACTCTGTCACGATCGCACGAAAGGATAAGATCGTATAAGGATCGGAGATCCTAAGAATCAGTCAGTTTGCATCTGATTTTCTTTTTTCAAAATCCACGCGAACTGAGTCGCGGGCATATCTAGTCTGCTGTAATATCAGTGATCATAATGCAACAAGCCAACTTACTTTCTTTTAACAATAGAAATACGAAGTATGCCAAACTTGAAGACAATGTGAAGAGACAATCTTTTGTTTCATCGCCTTATCCTGTTATCGCATAACTTAAAAAGTTCTTGCAGAATTTTCAACAGATTTAAGTATTGTGAACGTTTTTGAAATAAATCGGCTTTTATCTGGCTCCTTGTCCTGTTTTATTTATTTAAACAAGTTAATTTGAATTTTATTGCCTCAATCACAGCAAATATATTTGAACATCACAGCTTAATTTATAAGTCACTTTATGTGATTAGTTCTGGAGCGATGTGTAAATTCGGCTGTTGCGACCTTTTTATATTTTGTTATGGTTTTATTTAATTTTTTCAATATGTCAATTTGTGCTAACTACTCGGTTGTTTTACTATTTATCACTGACTTTATGAATCGGCAGCCAAAACTAGTATTTCAAAACATGCTAAAAAAAGTTGTATATTGTACCTCCAATATTTCCGTAACTAGAAGGTTTCCCCAGGTATGGCCCAGAACAACAAAACCGACTTAAAAAAAAAAACAAAAAAGTGAAAAATAACTTTAGCTTCTGAAGTCGGTGACCTTTGTTTGATTGCTTTAGTTTTTTTGTCACCGACTTCAGAAGCTAAAGTTATTTTTCACTTTTTTGGTTTTTTTTTGAAGTCGGCTTTATTTTTTGCAAAAAAGTTTTTATTTTTCACTTTTTAGTGGTTCACATGTGCTTGATACATGGAAAGTGCATACCGTTACAATTACAACAAGCCCAAACACGACTATGGTACATTGTCTCATTATGGAGTTCCGTGACTCTTGGCTTCATCATCAGATCTGATGGTAGAATGGGTCTTATCAAACGCAAATACTTCACTTGTTGTAGAAAATACCAAAATCGCAACACGTTTTCATATAAAATTTGAAGAGTTCCCTCGATTTCGCCAAGATTCCACCATCAGATCCCGACTTGGTGGCTATGGGACCATTTGGAAAGAATACTCTTTCCAACAAAAAAAGAATTTTCCAAATCGGTTGGCAAGCGACGGAGTTATGCCCGAACAAACATAAAAAAAAAAAAAAAAAAATAGTATCAACCGAATTGAGAACCTCCTCCTTTTTTAGAAGTCGGTTAAAAATGGTCGCAATTACTGGAAGAACAAGTGCCTTTTGGCATCACTCAGTGTCTATAAACTTTGTTTTGCACTTTTTTACTATTAAAATGCACCCTCAAACAAAACAACTGTTTCGAGGTGAGAGTAGGAAGCGTCAGGAAGTAAAAGTCTAGGAACGACTTTGACGTTGAAAAAATCGTTCTTCAACTTATATGAATGTGGAGGGTTGTATTGATGATTTTGATGTTTATAATTCTGTAACTACATACGTTTTACAGTCGCAAACGATATTTTCAACTTCATACATCCTACCACGGGCCTGCAAGTTGCAAAAAATCGTCGGGCTATCCTGACGCTTCCCCATTAAACCAAAACACCAATTCCAAACAACGGCTATCTCAAACTTAAGACCACTTCATAGAACACAGCAATTTCAATAACCCTGTCATACAGGTACTCAGTACCAGTTGAACCCCGGTCCTGTCTACCCATGCATTACAATTAGGACAGCCAATGGCGGCGTCTAATTCGAGCTGCGTACTCCTGAGCCCATTTATTAACGGCTAATTGGTGCCACGGACTGAAATTAGAGCTGCTTTGCTATTCAGACGTGTAGCATCTATGTTTATCAACGTGGAATTCAGTAACAGATGTTTGGACATTGTATTGACGACGATTTGTAGTGAAGTACTTTGGCTTGTGTTAGAAATAGAAAGGTGTTAAGCATTGTATTTTAATTTTCTATGGTACAATTTAAGAAAAAAAACTGGTAATTGACAACGATGCAGACAAATTGTGTGAACTAGAAAACTAGATTCTATTGAATTTTTTCTGCCTTTTGATTTTCAGACCGTGTAAGTTTGAATCTATATGTTTCTGTTAAATATATTAAAAGTTTATTCCTTTATTCTTAATTTTTCTTATTTAATGCGTTAATTGGTGGGAAATTGGAAGGAATGGGGGAGGCCTTTGCCCAGGAGTGGGACATGTCCAGCTTACCAAAAAAAAAATCATATTTGAATTAAAACATTTAAAATATAAACACTAACGGACTCCACGCGGTTTCACCCGTGTAGTACCCGTTATTGTGGGAGAACGGGGATAAAATATAGCCTATGTTACTCGCTGATATGTAGCTATCCATTGCTGAAAGAATTTTGTTAATCAGTCTAGTGGTTTTTAAGAGCCCTCTTACAGTCCACTAGCGCCGCCAATCGAAAAAATGTCATAACTCGTAAATAGAATCAAAAATACAAAATATGTTCTATTATTACTGTGGAAAAGGCAATAACGTAATTGTATAACACCTTATCAACACTTGAAATATAGCTGTTTAGCTAAATCGTGCATTCAAAACATAAACGGCCGTTTTTGTTACAAATGCACGATTTAGCTAAACAGCTATATTTCAAGTAGTGACAATGTGTTATAAAATAACGTTATTGCCTTTTCTACAGTAATAATACACCACATTTTGTATTTTTGATTCTATTTACGAGTTATGACATTTTTTCGATTGGCGGCGCTAGTGGACTGTAAAACGCCCCTTAAGTTGGATTTATATTTTATGTAACGAATGACATAATAAATATAAATCTCTCCTCCTTCTTTATAATATGTATTAGTATAGATATATTGCTATCGGCATCAAGATCAAGGTCCAGGCTGCCGGCGATCACCGGGGCTGCGGGATTGTTCGAAAGATATACCGTGGCCCCGGAACATAAAGGGCGGGGAAGGAAAATGGATGGGTTTTAGTCAGTAAAAGTCTGATACTCCTTCCCGCTCCGCCCAGAGTAGGAAAAGTCATTTGATGGTTTGATATCCGAAAAAATTAATAAAAAATGGCTGCCGGTGGTCATGGGTCTCAGGGCTCCAAAGAGAGGAACTACTTCACTATGCGTTCCGTGTCTAGTAATACTGTTTTCTGTATGAAGTTCTTGTTAAAATTAAACTTAAAGCTCACTTGTAACTTCAAGCATTGAAGAACATTGAGATATTTTACTTAAAAACAAAGATTTATTGCAAAATCTACAACACTGTAGTCTTATGACACAATTTTGTTCTTTTTTTTTATTTGCTCCAAGTTCAATCAATATAAAGTTTGTGCAAGCGACAGCAGAAATAGAATATTATGGTAATGTTGGTCCGGAAAAACATTTTCACAGGGAGCTTTATTACTTTGAAGACGGTAGTAAAATTTACTATCTGTCTGTTTTGAGACCAAAGAAAGTATAATAAAAATGAGAAATAAATGAATGAATACAAACACAGTGTTCAACATAATAATACCCATCTCTATGAAGAACATCATCTGTTTCATCTATTTACCTACCAAACAATATTGGAATGGGCTTCCAGTCTAACCAGATCCAACTGAATACCGTATTCTACATGCCTTTAGGTTGGAAATTATCCCAAGAAAACATTTTAGGATAATGTTGCTTCCCATTAGTGAAAGATGTTCGGAATCCGATCAGTAGTTTCGAAGATTACCCCCTACATCCATACATACAAACTTCTCTTTACAGTTACAGGTTAATATGACACCAATATCATCTTCCTGCCTTTGTCGCATGTTACTTGGGGTCGGTGCAACACATATTTCTTCCATTCTCCTGTGTCAACCATCATCATCACCATTATTCATCATTTTCTATAATATTCTCCTATTTATTTCATATCATTCCTCATACAATCTATCCTCCATCTTCTTCTCCATCCATCACAGTACAACTATGTAATATGACACCATCAGGACATAATACATCCTTACCAAGAATACAGACATAAATTAATTACAACTCCTTTGTTATAACAAGCAGCGTATATAACGTTGCAGAGGTATCTGTTACAGTAACAGATACGAGAGCAACGTGTTACGTTATTATTGACACGTCATCTATTCACGTTCTATGCTCGCAATTAGTCGTAACGAAGAGATACAAATTTCATCTTCTTGGTGTAAGGGTATTGTTTTATTGGTAGATGGTAAGATTACATCAATTTAGAATATCTAATTCAGATTGGATCATTGGATTGACTGGTCACCGACGTAGCCCGACGAATTGCCAAACTTAAGTGGCAGTGGAAAGGCACATTGCTCGCAGAACGGATGGCCGTTGGGGCTGAAAAGCTCCGGAGTGGCGACTGCGAACTGGAAGACGATGAAAGCATCGTCCAAAGGGAAGACTTCCCACTAGGTGGACCGATGACCTGGTGAAGGTTGCTGAAATCCGTTGGATGCGAGTTGCACGGGACCGGTCAATGTGGCGACACTTGGGGGAGGGCTATGTCCAGCAGTGGACGTCTTTCGGCTGAAATGATGATGATGGTGAATTCTGATCGAGATCGGGAAATTTATTAGGTTCGTGCTTTTGTCGTTCAATTTTCAGTTGCATAACAAACCATACATAACATCACGCTTGTAATCCCCAAAGGGCTAGACAGAGTTGTCTCTAATAGTACACCCACATGTTGCCACTTATGTTTAGTCCCATGTAATAGGGGACGAGCCTATTGCCATCGACTGGGCACAAATACTGACTCCTTGGCTGTTACTGAGAAATTCATGATGGAGAAATTCATTTACACTTTTCCCTGTAATCGAACCCGGGACTTTATCCTTAGCAATTGCGCTTGCTACCACTAGACCAACCAGGCCAGCCCAAGTGCTGTATATAGAGACAGTTTGGCAGTTTATTTTGATATGTTGTGTCATTTTTTTTTCTCATAATAAACTGATTGTCCAAATATGACTACTAATTTGACTTATTTGACGACTCGAATGGCGTTGTGGTAGTGAAGCTGCCTTGCGTAGGGTCCTGGGTTCGAATCCCGGTAGGAGCAAATGTTTGTGTGATGAGCATGGACATTTGTTTCCGAGTCATAGATGTTTATTTGTATAATAAGTATGTATATTTACAAACAAAAAGTATATATGTAGTATATCAACTATCTGGTGTCCACGACACAAGCCTTGCTTAGTGTGGCACTAGATGGCGCTGTGTGGGCGCTGTGTGTTAATGTCCAGCGATATTTATTTAATATCCTGAAGTTTCACAGATACAAGAATGTCACATGCGAAACTAACGCCCCTACAAAATACCCCTATTCTTCTTGAAAACCGCTCCCTATTCAGAATAAAACGCTTAAAAATTCCGCTGCAGAAGTAGTTCAGCATTAAGCATGATTTACTACTGCGGTTTCGTAAGAATAATTACAAAACACACCAGCCATACTTCATCTCTTAGAAAAAAGAAGGAACTTTATTTGCTCGGAGCATACTCCATGCGGTATTTTTCAGCTTCTAACTGAAGATATGTAATGTACTGCGTGTTCATGCTGTATAGTTGTGCAGCTCTTTTGGCCTGTTTTCACTAACAAAAAGCGACAGCTACATGGATGCGTAAATAATATTTCAACTCGTAAATCGAGCGTTGAAAATCCAAGTTCTGATTCTTCTTGCTTATTCCTTTTTTCGTTTCGGTTTCAAAAGGAAATAAAGGTAGTACAAATGAAAATCACATAGCTTTGGCATAATGTTCCCCTGCTGGGATACAGGCTTCTTCTCTATGAGTGGGAAAAGCCCACTGTGGGTCGGAAAATATCACATGTCTTCGATTCTATGACATGCCGGTTTCTTCAAGATGTTTGCCTTCATCGTTTTAGAAATAAATCACAAAAAGTACTGCTTCGCAGAAAACGCTCAATCCATGATCAAATCAAAATACACCTATATAATGCTATTCTTTGCAAAGACGTAACTAAACGTAAAAAACCATGATGAACTTATCTTTACAGACAGAATAATTGATTCTTTACATAATATCTAAGGAAAAAAAAACACCTTCATATCAAAACCGAAAGCACTCAGTGTAGCAAAGTTAATTACAGAAAAAAAAAACTTATGCAATATATTCCTAAGAGACCCTAGCACTCATGTTTGTTTGTCGCAAGCATTCTGAATGTTGTGAGTAACAAATAAAGTGTGTTAAAAATTTCTTAATCAAGTCGAAAGGCACTGTCTTGTTCTTCCCGACATTGCGATTAGTTTTTTTATTCTACATCATACATAAGAACTTTCTAGTTAGGGAGACATTGGGGGACAAAGTTCCAACTTTTTGACAAGTATTTTTTAATGTAATATTTTTACTTTTAACACCTCCACGACCCGCTTACTATTAAATCCATCCATCAGCACAATGTTTTGAGTACGATGTTTTACCCGAAAACGTCATTTTACACCCCACAAAAAAATTGTTTCCCAGCACAAATTTTTGCATAAAGTTACTTAGTGTGATGAACAGAATGCTTAGTTGACGGCTTTGGGATGAAAGAAAGAAAGAAAGAAAGAAAAAGCATTTTTAGTAGTCCGACAGGACAATACATACAAAAAAAAATTGAGAAAATGATAATGGAATGGATGGATGGATGAGTCTGTTTACACCCTGTATGTGCAAATAAAGTGCGACTGTCGATGATATATGGGCAGCTTTTAGACTAACTATGACAGTTCCACTCACCACCCACACAGTTATTGATTAAAAGGTTTTTACTTATGATGTTTGTTTGTGTTCTCTAACTACATTTTTCAAAGTGGTTCTAGGACAATTTCCGTTTTCTACTATTTGTACACCCACCTAAAATATTGCAGTGTTTACTTTGTCCAAATCGTTGTAAAAACCGTGATAGATTTTTATGTACGTGGCAAAAATAGGTACTTTACAAATATTACTATACTACTTTACAAAAAAAGCATAGTTTAAAACTTGATAGCCAAAATAGGTCATAGTTTTATTATTACTTCAAAAGACAAACTTAATTTAAACTTTAAATTAATTTGACACAGATTTCAAAAGACTATGGTGCTGGAAGCAAAATAAAATTGTATGCTTAAAATCGGGTTGAAAACTTATAAGACTTCCCTTGCAAATAACAGGGGAATATACAAGAAATTTTAAAATAAATGATAATGTAGAAAAAACCCTAGTGAGTATAACTGGGCTTTTTCGCTATTATTTCTCAAGTTTTAGCTGCATAACAATTTATATTCAGCAACCTTAATTTATATGCAAAACGAGGCTTTCTTGCGAATATATTTTCATTAATATTTAAATTGAAGATGAATATGTACCGTCATTTAGTTTTGGCTTACATTTTAAGTGAGGTCTCAAGTTTTGATGACAATAAATTTGTTTTCTGCTAAATAATGGTCAAACTACAAGAAAAGAAATCATTTTGGTGACAGTCATATCCGAGTAAGTTATCATTTGGCTAGCCTTTCCCTAACTATGTTGGGGTTGGCTTCCTTCAGTACTGACTGGGTTGTGGAGGTCATAAGCGGTCAGGTTAGACTGGAAGCCGAACCCAAGATAGTTGGGAAAACGTTAGGCAGATGATAATTAGTACCGAGTAAGTATCACACTGCATTATATCCCTAAAACCAATTTATTACCAAAAGTAAAAGCGACATTCTTGCAATGACAATAAAGTTGAATAAGTATTACCAATACATACCCGGATGTACTCAAATTGCAACAAAGAGACTAGAAAGTTCTAATGTATAAAGTTTACAGTGAAGTACAGACAGAAATATCTACTTTACACATATAACATGCTGCGTATTAGTCAACACAATGCATGTTTCAAAAGAGGATGAAACGTATGTGATCGGAAGAGTGATGGATATGAGTGTCGATGAATGGAGAGGGAGAGCAAAATATGAATGGTTTGTGTGGAATTATATGAAAAAGAAAGGAGTAAAATGTGATGTCTGTAAGAGGAGAATGGAAGAAGAAAACGTGTTAAAGTAGAATGAGACTAGGGCATGAATATGATGATGATGAAATCAGTCAACAACAACACATATTTAAATGTAACCGTCCCAAATCTTTGCAAAAAGTATTAGATAAAACCCACAAACTTTCCCCAATAACATTAACCTAAGAAGGCACGGACGTGTGGACGTGAACATTGAAGTGCAAACTGGAATGGTCCACTCATCAATCGTCTGGCCCGAACGCTCACTTTCAATTTAACTTCGCAAATTCACTTGGAGTTTGCTTCGGGCGCTGCGAGTAAGATTCAATATTACGTGTTGAAATAGTGCGATTTTGTTGACATTACTACTAATATAGAAGTTAGGCCTTTGATTGTTAGAGGACATGGAAATGAAATTTCAATTATAGCTATGTTTGGTGTTTAGTTGTAGGTTCGTTTACTTGTTGAGTGTTCCATTGAAGTTGTAAATTAGGCTATTAACAAGCGTAGGAGGTTAATTTTATTGTGTTTGTTATTTACGTATCTGATTGATTTTCTTAAATGTAGATCTGCACTATTTTTAACCGACTTCTAAAAAAGGAGGAGGTTCTCAATTCGGATGTTTCTATTTTTTTTTTTTTTTTTTTTTATGTTTGTTCGGGCATAACTCCGTCGCTTGCCAACCGATTTGGAAAATTCTTTTTTTGTTGGAAAGGGTATTCTTTCCAAATGGTCCCATAGCCACCAAATCAGGATCTGGTGATGGAATCTTGGCGAAATCGAGGGAACTCTTCAAATTTTATATGAAAACGTGTTGCGATTTTGGTATTTTCTACAACAAGTGAAGCATTTGCGTTTGATAAGAACCATTCTACCATCAGATCTGATGATGAAGCCAAGAGTCACGGAACTCCATAATGAGACAATGTACCATAGTCGTGTTTGGGCTTGTTATAATTGTAACGGTATGCACTTTCCATGTTTCAAGCACATGTGAACCACTAAAAAGTTGAAAATAAAAACTTTTTTGCAAAAAATAAAACCGACTTCAAAAAAAACAAAAAAGTGAAAAATAACTTTAGCTTCTGAAGTCGGTGACAAAAAAACTAAAGCAATCAAACAAAGGTCACCGACTTCAGAAGCTAAAGTTATTTTTCACTTTTTTGTTTTTTTTGAAGTCGGTTTTATCTAAACACTGAATCGTTGATTGAATTTTCCGCAAATTCAGTAAGTTACTCCGCTTGAAAACATAGTTTCGGGTAAGAGGCAACTTTGCAGAGAACCAATTTTTGTTGGAACTTTGTAGAAGAATATATACAACACAAAGTAACGCAAGATTAAACTTAATAATTTCCCTCACAAAGATTATTTTCTCACAGTACAATATTTATGATAACAGCGTTATTCAGTCACGCATGGTAAATTGAACCCGGGTGCCTTACGGTCCTTTTAGCATTTTAATAAATAAAAAATGGGGCGCCATTTTGTGCGCGGGATATCATGCAAGTCTTGGAAGTGTATGTAGATAAAATGCCGCTTCCTTTCCGTGCTGAGTGCATTCCCCTATTAGGGTAATGCTGATCATTTGTATAGGATGTATATTTTACTGTTATAGCATAATCAGTCTTAAATGTTCCAACATCTGGAACTCAGTCTCCTCTTCTATTAGATGGAGGAGCCATAAACCAGTGCAGGTTGGTGGGTCTTGGTCGCGGTATGGGCTAATCAGATCACTCCTGTCCGGTGGTGTTCCAAGGGGCCAACAAAACGGCGAGCCCTAATGGGCTCGCCTAATGGCCAACAGACTGTTCAGGAACCCTAACATCATGAAGAGGTAGAATGCTAAAAGGACATGCCAAGCTTATAGGCTTGTATGAAAGAACTGCTACTATTTTTGACAAAATTGTTGGTGACCCCTTCTAGTTCTATCGGATGTAGCAGAAAATAAATACTTATATTACTTGTCGTGACTGTCTATCTGCCGAGCTACTAGCCAGTTACTCACTGGATGACTATTGACCTTGTTTTATTTTATCTCCTGCTGATATGGAGGGAAGTGGAAGTTATGTTTTGCTACTCCATCGCATTTCTTTTCTGAAAACTTTCGTTGCCGGATCCAAGACAGTTAAATTGTTTCTCTAGGTTTTCGTCAAACTCCATTGTCTCTGCGCATTTCTTGTGGTCGTCACTATTGATTTTCGCTTTCAGGAGTTGAAGTGGTTTGGGAAAAGTGTGACGGGATTGTTTAAAAAAAACTGCGTAACACAACATCTCTTTGTAAGGCTATGATAACATACACCTATAAACGGACGGCTTGCCTTCGTTACCCCATTTACTGAGGGTCTAAATGCGTGATGGATATCTAATTATTATCGGTACATGATATGACTGTCAATAATCACTTAACATTGCCCGTTGTTTTGTTAATCACGATTTTAATGGAAAACTATTTTAGTTTTATGGTCTTCTCATTGCTCGTAAATTGTCAGTATCAAAGTGATTATTCATAATGGAAATTACTGCAGTCATCGAAAATAATATTTGATTTATTTGTGTTGTTTAATTATTCACGTTTTATTACTATCCACTCAAAATATGTTAATTTTGTTTATACTTTGACGCAGTTGGAGGAGATCGTGGCTAAATAATAACAGCCGCTCAGACCGATCTTAAAGTTAAGCCGTGCTGGCCTGGGTTGGTCTGTGGATAGGTGACCACCCTTACATACCGAGTTTTCTCCTTCTTTCTTCCTCCAAGTGCCTCGGAAAGCACGTTAAACTGTTGGTTGTCATTGGCCCATCTTTGGCAGTCGTTACAGGTAGTCCGTGGCCCAAAAAGTCCGACAACGTGGTATCGTATTACCCAGTATTAACTGGGTTGTAGAGGTCACATAGGCAGTCGCTCTGTACAGTAGCTTCATCTGGATAGACTGGTAGCCGACCTCAACATAGTTGGGAAAAGGCTAGGCAGATGATGATTTGCCGCAGTGGCAAATGAGTCAAAAATAGATTTATTTGTGTGTTAGTCCCTGAGAAAAAAAAACGATGTAATACAGTAATACTAGCTGGCAATTAGTAATAACTCATTAAGGTCTTGATAGGTAATATAGGCAGGCATGTCTAACTTACAATAGTTACAATGGCTAAGGCCACAATTTCAATTAGACCACATCAAAGCATTGACATGTCAATACCGCGATTGCTAATTTACCAGCTGAGCATACCGTAGTAGGTAGATTTGTTGTTCACGAGTATGCCAGTAGGTACCTAAAACTCACTTCCTTTTTTATTTAATTTTCATGAAAGGTAAATAAGACCCCAATAATTTATGAAATACTTAAACAAATTCAGACATTTCCTAGATTCTACAGTTTACCCTGAATGCTTACAGAAGCAATCTACAAAGCTTGCAGTGTTATAACGAATTGTTACATAATTACATTATGCTTCCAGCAAATGCTTTGTTGTCTCCGTCAAAATGAATGCAGCTGTAACAAACATTGCATTTGGTAATAAAACTTGTGTTTAAGAAAACAAAGCTGAATTTTGAATAAAAATGCCTACACCACCCGTCACAAAAGATAATATTTTAAAAGTATTTGACGAGCTTTTAAAGATAACTGCCTTCAAAAGTTTCCTTTGTACTATCATTCATTGTTTCGCCGTCGAAACTGAATGGAAACTGACACTTTCGTTTTTGTTTTGGAAAAATGGCGATATTCTTTTGTCTCAGGTGTTGGTATTTCGACGAAACTAAAATGGATGTGGGAGCCCCTAACTAACTGTCGGCGAACACACGTCTACGGCTGTATAAAGAATGAGCCTTTAGATAAATAGAAATAGCAAGGAAACTTGTACGATATTTTATGAAGAGAACAATTTTATTTATAAAAGGAAATTCTTCTTGAGGCAGTATCCTTTGTGGGGTGAACAGGGCGCACTAACGCGGTGAGAATTTCTGTTCAAGTCAGGAACAGTAATTCATAGTGTATGAAAAATGAAATCAAATATTGCATTTTCGTTCTTCAGCAGTGCCAGCTACATATCGGAAAGATTTCAATTTTTCGGTCAGTTTTGGTATTCAGTCGGCTCATCTTGTGGCTAAATAAAAACAGCGGCTCGGGTCGGTCTGTGGATGGGTGGCCACCCTTCCATACCGAGTTTCCTTCGTGCCTTGGAAAGCACGTAAAGCTGTTGGTCCCGGCTGTCATTTGTAGCTCTTTGACAGTTGTTACAGGTGACATTTGTCAGTGGCCCAAAAAGTCTGACAACCAGTTTTACCGAAGGGCATCGTATAACCCAGTACTAACTGTGTTGTCCAGGCCAGATAGGCAGTCGCTTCAAAACACTGGTATTCAGCTGCATACTGTTAGATCGGCCGACCCTAACATCGTTGGCAAAAGGCTAGGCAGATGATAGAGTTGGCCCATCTTAAGATTCGGTCAAACCATTACCGACCAACGCGGATGCAGCTCTTTGACTGTATGTATGTCAGCCAGCAGCGTTCTGTAATAACCCTTAAGGCGATTGAAATGCTGTTAGAATAAAGTCCTAATTCAGTTTGCACTACACAGTGGTTGTTACGTCAGTCACTGCGGGCCAAATTGCGCGAAATTAGTAGTTATGATCGATTTACAAAAATACTATTGATTGGATTAAAACACTATCATGCTAGCATATATCCTGTAGAATATCATATAATTTTCTGGTCTAGTTTATAGCAGTGAATCATATACTTTTAGTAATTATAAAACTCGCGTTTAGCTCATGTAATCGCCTTAAAGCTTGATTTAAAAGGTCGGAATTAGGTCAATTGACGTCAGTCATAACCATAATATCAACCAGTAGTTTGAGTTTCCAATTAAAGGCCGGAAAGTGACAAAAGAAAAACGAAGACTGTAAATCCGTAATCAAAAATCGTATGGTCGATATTGCGTCCAATACCCCACGTTGTTCGAATCGGTGACAATACAGATGAAAGATTTCATTCTGCTTCCACTCGTGTCAATTTGGCAAAAAATGTGTTCTGTATGAAGAGAATGTACGACAAAGGGCTCATTGGACTGTTACGCTCGGCTGATTGTTAAAGCTGGTGTGAACTGCGTGACATTTGATAATAATTATCTTCATTGTACGCGGATTTTGGAAGTGAGAACTTCTTCCGACAGTTCGAGAGCGTTAGTAGTGTTAGAATCATTATAAAGTTCCGGCAACTCGTACAAATTTATTAAAGTTCGCACCAGTGATTCGTGCAATTAGAACACTTAATGATATCTCTCGGCATTTGGATATTTTTTCTTGGTCTTTGGCGGAATTCCAGAGGGTGACACTTAGCATGTTGTCTACTGTGTAAATTGTGCTTCTACGCAGACCCGTTAGTTGGGACTGCACTATTAATTAGCCACAATGACTACTTTTGTTAGCTTGGGTTTTACCTGTTGAAACAAATGTATGTGTTAATGAATAAAAGAAATAAATAAAATAAAAATAAAGAAATTATACATTTTTATCGACGTTTATGACTGTTGTTTTTTGCTTACTGGTTTACAGATTTCATTTTCATTTATTCGTTTATTTACATGTCGTATAAATTTGAGATAGATATTTCTCCAATCTCCGTAAAAACACCGAAAAGTTGCTTTTCGGTTTGACTGAGTGAACGCTTTGTATCTTTTACTTTTTTACAATGGATTTTGGTCTGATTTGTGTTCTTATTTCAGAAGATCTGTTGATGTATATGTTTACTTAGATATAGATAAAAATCATGACGTTTTGACATTACATATATTTGGCAAACGTGCGATTCAGTGGTCGCTTGTTAAATACATATCAATTGAATTTATTTTGAAAACTGCAACAATAAAAAAATGTTCAGAATGAATAGGTACAATCAAGCGTAATCATATCATACTATCCTATCCTACTAATATTATAAATGCGAAAGTTTGTGAGGATGGATGTATGTTTGTTACTCTTTCACGAAAAAACTACTGAACGGATTTGGATGAAATTTTGCACACAGATAGTTAATAACCTGGAATAACACATAGGATACTTTTTATCCCGGTAGTGAGATCCCATGGGACAATTATCAAACTTCACGCGGGCGAAGCCGCTGGCAAAAGCTAGTCCTACTATCCTATCCTACTAATATTATAAATGCGAAAGTTTGTGAGGATGTATGTTTGTTACTCTTTCACGCAAAAACTACTGAACGGATTTGGATCAAATTTAGCACACAGATAGTTTATTACCTGGATTAACACATAGGATACTTTTTATCCCGGTAATAAGATCCAGTGGGATAATTTCAAACTTCACGCGGGCGAAGCCGCTGGCAGAAGCTAGTCATGCATAAAAGAGATTATTTAAACGATAAAGAATACTAACTATTCACTCCACCCAACAGATAAAAACTCAAAAACGGGTAAAATTACCGAGAAAGGCGCTAAGTATCATCCTGTTAATTTAAATTGGCTCAAACTTTAATTACCGAGAACTAATATTGTAAATAGTTAATAGCGAAGATGCATACAGATTAGCGCGAGATGAAAATTCATGAGCTTGAGCTATGATCGCTCCGTTAACCTTATTGCTTGTTGAATAATTATCATCTTGTTAACTGATGCGAGATTTAAGTGATAGTTAGCTTGTATAATATTTATGTTAGTAATTAAACTAAAAATTAGCTTTTTTAAATAGCCGGAATCAATCAAACGTGTTGCACCGATCCCAAGTAACAAATATGACATTGGGATTTTGAGACGACTCCTGTATTTTAACGGCATTTTTCACTTTGGGGTAGGTACACTTATTTGATGCCGCAAAAGGTCGGAACACTATTTGAACTAAATTCGAAGGTTGTGCCATTACAACCATCCTAAACAGTATTACGTATTACTAAAACCAACATTTTAATATTTTTAAATAAGTTAGTTAAGAGTTTTTTTTATGGATAATGGTCGTAACATTTAAACGCTCATTAATCAATTTTATCATTAACGTACACAAAAAATGCTGTCTTGTAATAATGATTCTGTAGCATTACGACCTTATATGTGGGAGGCGTCGAATCTATTTTACGTCGAGTAACTTCTCATTTATTTAGCTTGGTTTCAATATATTTGTTTCTGGTCGTAAACTTGTGTTACGCGCAAAAGCTACAACGTGCCTATCTTTGAAGAAGACACCAACATTTCAACCAGACATATTGACGTAAACAACAATAAAAACCGATCAAGCACTAAATCCTACAACACCCAAAAAAAAAACCAAAAGAAATAACCTAACACAAGTACAAACAATACAATAAAAATCCCAACATCTAAAGATAAAGCGAAACAAAACACGCTAAGATAAGCACTACAGCCGCTAGACGGCTTTATGCAACAATAAAACAAAGGAAAGCTTTACAAGTCCTGTTGAATAAAAATTTACAGCAAACTCGTCATTAGCGCATACATTTCCACATCTATGAACAAGAATAACGAGTGAGCCCCTCTCCTCGCGTGTGTTCGTAATTAGATATCGATTCAAAGCCATTCGATTTTACGAACAAATTATCGAGTACACAGTATCGAGTTGTGTTTTGTTTTATCTTTTTGTTTGCGTACGATTTATTATTTATGAAGAGATGACGTGTTAGCTCGTGTTATAGTGATGTCATTCGGGCTATTTGTTGGTTTTCGATTAATATTTGGGTCATGGCAACTAGAATTATTTATTGCGTTTGTCAATTAACTAACCACTTTTAAAAAAACATAATGTGTACCTCTGTAATCCTCTAAGGGCTACGCAGAGGTTCACCTAGTGCATCTATAATTCCACATCATCAGCCAATAATGTTCCCATTGTTGGTACATGGCCTCTTCTCAATAAGAGGGAATGGAGTTTCACTGTTTCACAACTTGCCGGTTTCCTCACGATGTTTTCCTTCACCGTTTTGAGAGCAGTGGTGATGAAATAAATTACACGTAGTAATGCGCCTGTCTGGGTTCGAACCCACGACTTACTGTTCGTAAGTCGGGGCCACCACCACTGAGCCACCGCTTGTCTCCATACCTGGGAACCTTCTAGTTACGGAGATATGGGGGGTCAAAGTTACAACTTTTTGACAAGATTTTTTTTTTAAATACAAGTTTTTTTTGTAAGATTTTGACTTTGAACACCTCCACGACCCTCGTACTATTCAATCCATCCATCAGCACAATGTTTAAAGTGCGTTACATTGAGTTCTACCACAAAACATGATTTATAACCTCAAAAAAAAAATGTTTCCCAGCAATAATTTTTGCGTAAAGTTACTTAGTTCGATGTACAGAATGCTTGGTTAACGGCTTTGTGATGAGGTGGTTTACACCTTGTATTTAAAATTCGAGTGAATCGGTTTTTTCTAGACAAGCAAGCTTCATCCTAGGCCGCATCATTACTTCACATCAGGCGAGTTGCGGCTAAACACAAACGCAGTGCCTAAAAAAATAAGCTATTGCATAAAAAATATCAGAGTAGACATATTTGTCCCCAATTTTGGAAGTGAAAGCTTTTATAACGGCGTCGTGCACTTTTTGGGATGGGTAAAAAATGTTAAACTCGCGTCAGGACACGTGACCTGATTGAAAATTCGTAAGACGGAGATTCATAATGTAGGTAATTATTTGTGTAGCTACTTTAATGTAATAAAATTGTCATATTTGTGTACAATAGCCCAATAAACAAATATTGTATTTTACCACATTAATTATAGTATGTACTTTTATACTGATAATTATAGCAATTCGTGCGAAATTATACCCAAACCATTCCAAAATTTAAAAATGCACAACGTTAATGTTCAAGTTTTCAATTCTGCCGGTTCTCCGGGAGTGCAACCCGTTGTTTTTTTATTCAAGTTACTGACACCCTAAACAATCGTTCCCGTAATTGAAATCTTCGTTCAAGTGGTGAAGCCCACTCACCCGACAAGCACCTAATGCCACGTTGTGTAATGACAATATCTACCTCGTGTTTAAGCCACTTACGGCTAAGCTTTCACGCGCTCCCACAAATTGAGCTCATTTGTCATTGTGACTTGTTTCAAACGTTTAGCATTCGGATATGTTGTTTACGTTCTGTCGGGAGCAAGTTAAGCTGGAAGGTGCAAGGTTGATATATGATATGGGTCAGTGTGGCACTTTGAATAATGTACTGACGTGGGTATATTGATTCAAAATTGTATAATCGGTATCAAATAAAGGGTGTAAAACACCTCTTCACGAAGCCGAAAGGCACTTGTTCTCCCCATCATTGCGATCATTTTTTTATTCTACACCATACCTGGGAACCTGCTAGTTACGGAGATATAAGTCAAAGTTACAACTTTTTGACAAGTTTTTTTTAAAATACAAGTTTTTTTTTGTAAGATTTGACTTTTAACACCTCCACGGCCCCCGTACTATTCAATCCATCCACCAGCACAATGTTTTAAGTGCCTTACATTGAGTTCTACCACAAAACATGATTTATAACCTCAAAAAAAAAAGTTGTTTCCCAGCAATAATTTTTGCGTAAAGATACTTAGTTTGATGTACAGAATTCTTGGTTAACGGCTTTGTGATGAGGTGGTTTACATCCTGTATTTATCCGTGGTGCTAGGCAACAAGTCTTATCCCATTTGTAAACGTTCCTTTGTGCCTATTAGCCTAGTTTCGTTATGTCTCCTGCTGAAATGGAGGGAAGTGGAAACTACGGATTTTTCCTGCTCCTCCGCTATACTTTTCTGATTAATTTCGCTGTGGGATCCAAGACAGTTAAATTCATTCTCTGGGACGTCGTCATTGTCTCTAAACTTTTCTGGTGGTGGACTGTTGATTCTGGTTTTCAGGAGGTAATTCAAAATTAAGTATATAAGCTGCATCCGGTTCAACTGGAATCCAACCTAAAAATAGTTGGGAGAGGCTAGACATCTGCCTAGCCTTTCCCAACTATGTTAGACTAGTGATGTAGGTATTTATAAATTATTGAGTTAACCTTGGGAATCATCGATCTATAAAGGCAAACGTCGTTGGCAAAAGCGTTCGTACATTGAAGTGCGCTTGAGGAAATAATAAAGAGTGGTCCTTCTGTTTTAATATAATCATAATCAGCTTTTAATAAAGGGTGTAAAACACCTCTTCACGAAGCCGAAAGGCACTTGTTTTCCCCATCATTGCGATCATTTTTTTGTTCTACACCATACCTGGGAACCTTCTAGTTACGGAAATATGGGGGATCAAAGTTACAACTTTTTTTTTTAAAACAAGTTTTGTTTGTAAGATTTTGACTTTTAACACCTCCACACCCCCCGTACTATTCAACTCATCGATCAACACAATGTGTTAAGTGCGTTACATTGAGTTCTACCACAAAACATGATTTATAACCTCAAAAAAAAAAGTTGTTTCTCAGCAATAATTTTTGCGTAAAGTTACTTAGTTTCATGTACAGAATGCTTGGCTTTGTGATGAGGTGGTTTACACCCTGTATATCTTTCTCATCTTCTCTTTGAAAAAGAGGGACTTGCTACCACGCTTGCTCTGTCCTAGATAATGTATGTCACATGTATTCGAATTATTGATAGCCGGACGTGCCTTTGCCCTACCCTCGGAATATTACAGGCTGAAACTACAATGTTAATTTCCTGTCAATGTTATCATGTTTGTTTTGTTAGGCTTTCAATAATAATGACAATGTTTAGTGTTCGCGAATCCCGAACGTGAAAATTGACAATGCGGATCATAATGTACGCGGGACAATGGCACATAATGAAGGCTATTCAAATATGATCGGGCCGTGTATACACAATGATATCACTGAATTATTAAAATCGAACTATCAATGACATTTTAGACCTCCCGACCCAAACACGACCCTTAAAAGCTAGACTCCATTAAAATTCTAAATGAAACCACTTATCATACATAAAAATCTCTTTACAATTTCGACCAATAATGTATAAATTACTATATAGCCCAAAAAAAGTATACGAAGCAAAGATTTATAATATATTGAGATTTCTGTGGAATATAAACAAATATATCATAATATCACGCCTGAAAACCCCAAAGGGTTAGGTAGGGGTGTACCTACATAGTACAGTCACGTCTAATACTCGTAATATGTAAACACTTAAGAATTTTTTAAATTGTGTTTCTCCTAATGTACTGATTAAAATTTAATGTTATTACGTACATAGTATTCTGGAACTCATATGTTTATGAAAAAGAACACATTTCCTAGTTACAATCGTAATTTCTCGTGAAAATAGCCATGATATTAAGAAAAGTGTATACATATTATTAGACGTGACTGTACACCCAGATTTCACCAGTTATGTCAAAGTCCATAAAATTGAGACTGGTCAACTCTCAGCTGCCACGGTTAATTTCAATTTATTTATTTTTTAAGTATTTATTAGAGTAATCATTATTTACAATATATACACACTAACATTTTAATAGAAAGAAAAAATGAATATCAAAAAAGGGTTATAGGGCATCGAAAAATTCGTCCACATCGCTGCCAACAGGAAAAGTGCCCAGAAGGCTGGCAGCATTGCCACGTTGGATGGCAATGCTGATTCTTTGGCCAAAAAATAGTCCCGCCCTCTGGTCACGTGAAGAGTCGACCAACCGTTTGGCGATTTCCCGAAATACTAGGTGGGCACTCGGACCCCATGGCCCTAGTGTTTCGACTCCAAACGGCTCAAAGACATAATTACCAATTAAATTATTGTATTTGCGCCGTTTGAGGTTTTCAGCACCTGCAGCAGCCGCCCCAGCGCAGCACACCGTGCTAGGAAGATGAGATGGCGCAAGGGTGTCGACGCAAGTTGCGTCCCACACCAAAGGCCTACCCAACTTCCATGGCATTATGGTCATACCATCTGGTCTCTTGCCATCGACGCGCGCCAAGCCAGTTGGTTCTAACACAGCTGGCACCCCGGCGGTGGCAAGAGCACGACGGATGAGATCATTAATGCTGGCGTGTCGCGCTATCCGACCTGCACTCTTACTGCAAGAAAGGCCATGGTGTCCGAGGCAGTCGACTGCTTCACCACATTGACAGCGATGTGGAGCCCCACAACGAGCGCCCAAACGCAAACAAGTTGATTTAATCTTTTCTCTGGACGCACTTAATATTATATTATTGACATTCAAAAGTGCCGTAATGGTCTAATTGAAATAATTGATTTGAGTTTGAGTTTTGAGTTTGAGTCCCCATGTGATAGGGGGTCGAGCATATTGCCATCAACCGTGCGCAGATCCAGACTCCGTAATTAACATTGAGAAATTCCTGATGGATAAATGTCTCAGTTAAGTATTAATCATAGCCGATGGGGTCGAAAAGTTCTGGAGTGGCGATCGTGAACCGGAAGAAAAATTTAAATTCTTAAAATGGTCTTTGTAACCATTACAATAAAGTCCATTTAAAGAATTTTTAATTTTCGTGATTCATTTTTTTAACGTTTCGTGTTTTTTAAAGGTTTCGTGTCGTGATTCATTCTTTGTTTAGAGTTCCGTAGGCAAATTGTCTGTCCGTCCGTATGTCACAGCCACTTTTTTCCGAAACTATAAGAACAATGCCGTTGAAACTTGGTAAGTAGATGTATTCTGTGAACCGCATTAAGATTTTCACATAAAAAAAGAAGAGAAATTTTTTTTGGGGCCTCCCCTTACTCAGATCTGAAACACAATTTTTTTTTTTCATTGAACCCATACGTGTTGTATTTATGGATAGGTCTTCAAAAATGATATTGAGGTTTCAAATCTTTTGTTTTTCTAAACTGAATAAATTGCACGAGAGACACTTCCAAAGTGGTAAAATGTGTCCCCCCCTGTAACTTCTAAAATAAGAGAATGATAAAACTAAAACAAATATGTGATTGACATTACCATGTAAACTTTCACGTTACTTTTCATTCAATCAACTAAAAAATTAAAAAAAAAACATTTAATTTCATAAACATAAACCTCATGCATAAACTGTGAACCAGTTACTTGCTGTTACGGAACCTTTCATGGGCGAGTCCGACTCGCACTTGTTGTTTTGTGCGAGTCGATCAAAAAGTGCTCAACCCACCTACTTATACACCGTGTTCCTGAGGTTATACATTTACGTTATTCAGACCATTAAATTGTCAATTTTTACTATTTTTTTTTTAGATTACAAACTCATTTTATCACAACACAACACAAAATGCCTCTAACTTAGGTATTTTGTTCACAAGTGTACTTTAACATTGCGATATAAAATTCAGTTTGATAGTTTTGGTTGCACAAAGTGGCAACATCTCACAAATAAAGACTCTTTCTCACAGCACAACATAATTAAATTGGTTAAACTTAAATTACCAATAACTTAAAAATTATGCCATTTAAACTACTACTTCCTTTGCACGATATGTTTAACAAGAGCTATAGAAGTATTGTTCAAAATTAATGTATATCCTCAGGGACACGGTGTAGAAGATTTCATTTCAAAATTTTCTTTAATTTTAATTTAGAAAACCAATGTCGTCGCGACTTCATTTCATGATATCTATAAGCATAAGATAGCCATTCTTTAAAAATTCAGACAAGTTTAGAAAATAAAGAGCAAACAGGACCAATCTCGGGAGTAATTTGCGATATAGAACCTTGATAAATGATGTTCTTTTATTTATGATAAATGGACCGTTCAGTCAGGGAAAAAGATACATCAATCAATATTTGTTTATTAATTGAATGTTAGGAATAATGGGACCTGAGTCTTGACTAATGGGGGGAGCAATGAAACTGACAATTGGTTGGCAACATGTTGGTATGTACTCTTTCGCTGATCAATTAGTCACTGGTGAAATAATGTTATGAGGCCTGAATTCTTGTCGCACTGACAGTTGCGTACGGTCGGTCGTGACGTCAATAAAAACAAAATACGGCTGTCGGTCACCAGCTTAGTGTTTTCGACGCCTGAGCAGTGTTGACTCTCATAAAAACAATGTAAGTTTACCTTTTAACAAAACCGAAAGGCACTTGTTCTCCCCGTCCATTTTTTTTCTTTTTTTAAACGATTGCATAGCTTCTATTGCGGGGAACCTTCTAATTACGGAGATATCAGGGGTCAAAGTTATAACTTATTTTTTAATACATTTACTTTTATTGTAAGATTTTTACTTTACTATTCGTGACAATAAGTTTTACCACAAAATGTCGTTTCCCAGCATTTTTTTTTGCGTAAAGTTACTTAGTTTGATTTTACTTAGATTGAAGGCTTCGCGATGAGGTTGTTTAAACCTTGTATACTGGCGAGACAAGCAAGATCAATGAATGTCACAAAACAAGGTGTTTGATTACATACTCGTATCATCCACAAACGGACCGCAAAAATTGTAGCTGGAGAGAGAATTAATTACACTTTGCAACAAAATTTCACCATTTGATTTTCACAAAATCATTGGAAGCCACAGTTTTAAAACACACTAAACCGCATATCATTTGAGTCAAAAACATTCGTTTTTATTACCCGACGTACGTCACAAACAGTCTTTAGCTACAAGCAATGAAAACGGCTAAAACAAACAGTTTTAAATACAGGTTAGTGGGAATCAAATTCAATTTTTTCAGTCGAATTGAAATAAAAATTAAAGATTAAAAGCTTTGCAGGGTTTACCAACAAATCCCTGTTCTTTGCAAAATAAATATAATAATAATAATAAAAATTGTTTATTTCTCTTCCACAAATAAAGAACTTACAGTACTTTTGCTTTGACATAATTATATATACAGGAAAATAATGTTCTATTTGTGGGAGACTGGCGCCTAAACTAAGCCGAGGCCTGTATTTTAGGACACCAGGACCCCACTAAGATAGTTTCTAGGACATCTAACAAAAGTAGGGCCAAAGATTGTAATATAATACAGATACATCAAAGTTTATAAACCAGGTAGGTAAAATAATATCAGTAGTACATTAAGGTAGCAGCAGAAGAGTTCAAAAACGAGTGTGTTTTAGTGTGGCTGTGTAATGTATAAGTGCTGTTGTGCTGTGTTATGTGCGTGTGTATATGAATGAGTGTGTGATGGTAGTGATTGTGTGAGAGTGTTGTTGTATGAGCACGTGTTCATGTATGAGCATGTGTTCATGTATTAGTGTACTGTGTGAGGTGTGTGGTGATTGTTTGTTATGTGTTATAAATACTACAAAACCTGAGATTATTTTTACTTTTTTATTTCCAAGAGTTCCTCAGTCTCCTTATAGTCCAATCCCATCAGCCATGAAGTTACTTTTCCTTTACATTGTTTTGAATTACATTTAAATATATTTTTAATTTTATTAATTTGATTATATAATCTAGGAGCAATAAAGTTATAAAATTTTTGTGCAAATCTAGTTTTAGTTTTTGAGGTTTAGCAAACGGAATAGTGCCTTCTTGTATTAGCAATCTCCTGGTTAAACGCCGACATATCTCTATGTTGTCGGAGGATGCTCAGAAGAATGTACAGTTGTCTAACCGATAGCACACCAGTTTCCTGATACAATTTCCGGTTAGAAAAGAGTCTAGGTTTAAAGAAGGCTACCTTTAAAATAAGTCTTTGAGCTCGCTCGAGCTCCAACAATTTTGTTTTGTCCGTGCCGCCCCATGTAGGTAGTAATACAGTAGGTCACAATGGATTGAATCAAGGTCTTGTAAACCATGATCAGTGTCTTCCTATCTGCTATGTGTCTGAGTTGTCTAAATATGTAAGTTAGTTTACGCACTTTCTGGGCGACGTTGTGTATGTGTTCTCCAAACGAAAGATTATTGTCAATAGTAACGCCTAAGTAACGTATTGATTTAACAGATTTTATTTGTGGACAGTTACTACACTGTAACACAGGAGGAACCGAACATTGGTGAGCCAAAATTTGGGATACACTTTGTGAAGTCACTGCTAGGTTACGAACAGAAAATTGCATGAATTTGGTCTTGTCCGCATTCAACGTCAGTGAATTTGCAGCCAGCCAGTGGCAGATAGTGTTAAACCCATTCTGTGTTTTAGCAAAAACCTCTTCCCAGGTGTCACCTACAAATGTCAAAGTAGTATCATCTGCATATGAGATAATATTACAGTCTTGGATTTGGAGCTGACAGAGCTCATTTATATAACACAGAAATAAGGTGGGCCCAAGAATACTCCCTTGCGGGACTCCATACGTCGTTTTAAGGTCAACACTCGTATAATCACCGATATTCACACACTGAGATCTTCCCGATAAATAATCAGCGAAAAGTTCAAGCTGCTTCCCCCTAATTCCCATGCTGTTTAGCTTGTTTAAAAGGTTGGAGATACAAATGTTTACTTGTTGAAATTGAAATCATGCTTAAAACCCAAATAAGTGATTCACTTACTAAATCATTTTCAATTGTCATTTCCCAGATTTTCTTTTCTTCTCACACAAGCAAGAGCTTAACTCGTACCCAATTTTCGGAAAAGTTTTTTATTTGCAAAACCTCAAACGGGGATCCGCTAAGCCTTCAGTGTTTGTTTGAAGAATTTCAGGTGTTCATGAATAAAATATTCACCGTTTCACACTCAGAGGACCTGCGGGAGGGTTTACGGTCACTCTGGTGCTTAACGTGAGACGGAGGTCGCATATTGAGGGTCGGAGTGACGAGGTCGCCATACGAACGAGGAAGACTCCCATTATTTTCTTAAATTATTTCTTGAGAGTGGATGAACTTAATGATAGATTTTATTTTTACTTCTCGTCCTGTGTTGGCTTGTCCTGTGAGAGAATGGGTCAAACCTTTGTGGCAGAATGGTTAGACACGAAGGTTGGTAGCAGGGCAAACAGTTCGATTAAACAGATGTTAGTTGCAGTTTCAGAAAGGTCGGTTTAATATTTTTCGAAACGATGTTCTCTACAATAGTTTTCAATTAGCCAAGAACTGACAAAAAAGACAATTTTATTTCATTAATGAATAAAGTCTGCTTAGATTAAAAGCTAAAGAACAAAAACCCATTTAAAAGAATAAATTATAAAGAATGATACCTAACAAAAATTCATAAATAAAACAACTAAAAGTAGGCACGTAAAACTTCACAGAGAACTGTAGTTAGGTAACAATCATGATTCTTGAACGAATAAAAAAGAAAAGTCAGGTGTTGCCGATGTAAAAATTTTTAGCAGTGAAAAATAAAATAAATCTTATTACTTTACCTATAACTTCTTTTTCATCGTTAATCCTCTTGTTTTGGCGCGTTGCGCGTTGTTCGAATATTGTTTGCGCATATTTTAAGTAGTTCTAAGTACCTAAATTACAATATTATGGCTGTTTGAACATTTTATATTGTTTTGTTATCGCTTCAGCTGAAGAATTTATAAAAATAGAACTTTTTTTGCGTCGTAAAGACTAGTCAGTTTTTCTGATGAGTGAATTTCTTTCTAGCTTCGAAAAGTCCTAAATTATATAAGTTAGTTTTGTTCTAGTATTATGAAGAAAGTTTGTGTGGTTGGTTAGACGGATGGGTGTTTGTTACTCTTTAACAAAAAACTACAGAACGGATTTGGATCGCCACACAAATAGTCTAAGACTTTGATTATCAAATAGGGTTGTCATCTATTAAAACCTTTTGTTCCGATAGTACAATCTCGTGGATCAATTACCGAAATCCAGGTCTTAGGATCGCAGGCTGAAGCTAGTGCCTAAGCCTGCGCTTTCGCCCGTGTGTGTACTTTGTATTATTTTAGGATGCTGATTTTTGCTTATTTATGTTTGTTTTTAAATCGTAGTGCTATCAAACCATTATTGAATCATAAGTCAAGAATCCAAAGCAAGCATCCAAAAATAATACAAAATCGTTGGAAAGGGTGGTAAAAGTCTTAGTTAAAATACCTACCCTTTTGACTACTGACACACTCCAATTCAAATGGACTATAGACTATGTTAATTTACGTGTTATCTGCCCCACAGGTGTGAGCATTTACCAGCTTTCCCAGTCGGCTGCGCTGGGTAACAATGGCATTTGTGACCCCACACAATGGCCCCAGTTATCACTCGGGACAGATAACGACACAATGCAATATCGCGGTGGATGAGCATAACTAACTACATGAACGGAGAATACAAGTTTCATATGTGTAGATTTAAATCGAGTTTTAGATGCTCGTTTTTTGATTTTGGTACTATGATTTAATAAGGGTTCCAAACATCGAAAGGTAAAAAAGAACCCGTATAAGATCACTTTTTTTTAACGAGGTATACTTGTTTATAAAGTTGGTACGTACGTCTTTCGGCTGAAATGATGATAATACAAGATGTAACATAATAAATGCAAGAAGTCTCGACTCAGACCGCAGTTTTGAAAACTCTTATGTAATAATTATGTAGAATCAATTTTTCAACAAAAATATTAAGCAGAAGTTTTGTTGGTGATGATTTTTTTTAGGTTTTTCTGGACACGTGGGGATTGGAAAGATGTTTTGGTTTGTTTAGTACTTTATGGGTTTCTAAGATCATGTGTGATCATATTTTGATTGTTAGCGATATTTACATATTGGTAAGGATGTAACTCTCAATGTTCGGGGAAAGCAAACATGAGGAAACACAGACAGACGAATTCTGCTGCAGCTGTGGGACGGGTATATTCTTATTATGCCAAGTACGTCACTGACTTTTACTGCTCTGCAAGTAGATACTCGTAACTTCACGTGTTGTTCCTATTAAAGTGGGTAGGTTACTTATATTAAGTATAGCGTTGCTTGATGATATATTGTGCTTGCGTCTTACCGCCGAGCGACCACACAAAGGCTCGTGAAAGGTGACTCTTGAACGCTCCCCTATCTTAATCAAGATGAGTAGAAAGGCTCGCTTGAAATTATAATACATTTCACAAAGAATCGTGACGTGAATTAAGTGAGAAATAATATAGAAATGTATTTGTAAGTTATTTTTACTGGAACACAGGATCCTTCAAACCAAAAATGAGTTTTGATCGATATCTGGTATTTTGTTTCTATCCGATTAGACTCATGGCGCCCTCAAAATAATTAGAAAAAGGCTAGCTGATGATGGCAATGATGACTATGACTCAAGATATATTATCACTGACGAATCGAATAAAATTCAAGATCAATATAGTGTAATCAGTGCCCAGCCTTCTGGGCACTTTCCTGTTGGCAGCGATGTGGACGAATTGTTCGATGCTCTGTCTTTTTGATACTTGTACATATTTTTTCTTTCACTTATAATGTTAGTGTGTATAGATCAATATAATATAGGTAATTATATTATTAGCAGATGTACAGGTATTTTGTAACACGAATGCGATATGCATGCATTTGCAATGATAAATTGTCAATTACACTATTGACACTAAACGTCATCGACAGCTTATAAGTCTAAGCTGTCAGTGGAATATTGACAGTGACAGTGACAGCTTTAAAAGACAGTTCTTTTTTTTTTTACGCGCTCGGTTTAGATCTAAATAATAACAGCATTAACAGCCAGTCAGGTCGATCTTTAAGTCAAACCGCGCTTGCCTAGGTTGATCCGTGGATTGGTGACCACTTAAAATATACCCAGTTTCCTCTTTGCCTTAGAAAGCACGTTCAGCCGTTGGTCGCGGCTGTAGTAGGTAGTTAGTGGCCCGAAAAGTCTGACAACCAGACTTACCAAGTGGTATCGTATTACTCAGTACTAACTGGGTTGTGGAGGTCAGATAGGAAGTCGTTCCATGTAATATACTGCGGTACTCAGCTGCACCCAGACTTAGAAGCCTACCCAACCATAGTACGGAAAAGGCTAGACAGATGAAACGATATGATGAACGATATTCGCCCTATCGTTGTGTCTTACGAACTTAAAATTGACTGTATTTTTCTCAGGTTCACAAGTAAGTATTGATTTTAACTGTACAATATTTTTCTTATAAGCACTGAAAGCCATGTCTTTAGTTGAACGTGTAGCACAAACGACGGGGATTTATCGAGTGGCCAGCGCTTACCACATTGACTAACGCGTGATTTACTAGCTCTGCTTTAAAAATGTTACAAAAATAAGCACTTTATTTACACGGGGATCTAGATAAAGTTGTTATTTTCAGGTCTTTTACTAAGGTGGTTTAAAGGTTGCAGAGCTCGATAACTCTTTGGTGAAAGGTAAACTTTTGGTTCCTTCTAAACTATGTAGATTCTAATATTTGTGTGCCATTCTTTGGTCAAACGTATAAGTTCACAACCCTATTTATAAGACCTTAATCTGCTATGTTTTTAAACAATTTAATCATATTCTATTCTGTTGTAGACCAATCCCAAATGGATAGCCCAAGAATCATCATTGCCATCCAACGTGGTAATACTAGGTGGACCGATGATCTGGTGAAGGTTGCGAGAATTCGTTGGATGTGAGTCGCACGGGACCGGTCAATGTGGTAACACTTGAGGGAGACCTATGTCCAGCAGCGTCTTTCGGCTCAAATTAATCTATGAATGAAATGATGTGGTAATGCTGCCAGCCTTCTGGGCACTTTGCGTGTTGTCAACGATGTAGACGATTTTTTGATGCCCTTTATTTCTTTTCCCATTTTGATACTTTTAAATTTATTTAATTATTATTTTAAGTCTATTTGTAGATTATAAATCATACTGAATTCAAATAAAGAACATAAATCGTTACTGGTTAAAGAAAAATAATTGTGAGGTTCTCGTGCATCAAAACTGTTCCAGCTTTTAGTTGTACCGTAACAATGATGATTACTAGAAGAAAACGCGCTTGTTTAAACTAAGAAGTATGCCTCGGAGCATTGGACTGATAAAAAAGGTAAATCAAATTAAAAAGTTAATGACAGAAAAACTTACCCGTCGTGTTAAAATCCATGTCCATGTTTTCAATTAAATGAACAGCATGTGCTCCAATAATGCTAATTGATCATTTAAAACAACAAACCAGAACGGCAACTCGTCCCACTAAACCGCACTGAGGTCACGCCACTTAACTAATTAAACCACATTTTTGCATTCATTTATCAAGCGAACGAAGCCTTGCCTACACATTTTCATAGTCATCGTCTGCCTAGCCTTTAGCAGTTGGTCCCGGCTGTCATTTGTAGATCTTTGACAGTCGTTACAGGTAGTCAGTGGCCCAAAAAGTCTGACAACCAGTCTTACCAAGTGGTACCGTACTACCTCGTACTAACTGGGTTGTGGAGGACAGATAGACAGTGCCTCCTAGACAGTATCCGGTTAGACTGGAAACTGACCCTAACATAGTTGAGAAAAGGTTAGTTGTAGGTGATCTGCCTAGCCTTTTCCCGACTTTATTGGGGTCGACTTCCAGTCTAACTGGATGCAGCTATCTATACCTGTATTGTACTTTCTTTCCTTTTTATCGAATAGGAAGTTATCATATGACTTCTCCCAATGTGGCCGGAACGAGTCAGACTTTTTCTGACGAAAATCCAACCATGTTCTTTCCTCGCCCTTTATGTTTCGGGGCCATGGTATCTGTTTTGAACATTCCCGCAGCCCCGGGTATGCGTCCAGGGTTCGATTCCCGAGTAGGGAAAAGTGTTAAGGTAACCTTGAAAATCAACCCATATGGCTGTTATGATTAAGCAACAAGCCTCTACCTCTGCAATCTACATACGTTTTTATAGTAATGACCATAAAATATAGCTGTAATATTTTCGAGACCTCGCCCAAGTTCCCAACCTTCTTTATGGAGGTCAAATCTCAACCAGCAATTTATTGCAAGGCGTAATGATAACCTGACCGTAATTACTTATCGCTTATATTAACCCTTGAATGTCCAAGTAGACAATTAATTTACTGTCAGAACCAACTATGTTACTGTCTGAAGGTTATTCTTTGTTAGAACTTGAATATTCTTAAAAGAGATAGATTAAACGCTTTTATCACTGAGATCTAGGTGGTTTGAATTATAATGTTCATGTAAAAATGGTTGAAGGTTGAAGAAAAAAGTTCGCAAGCGCTAGGTTCACAAAAAAAGTTATACCTGTTTCTCAATTTATTGGTGCTGTCTCGACCATTTATATAAAGGTATTACAATAAATGCTAAAGTTCATTGAAATATCGAAATAGAAGGTCGAACAACAGTCCTCTTTTATCAAAATCATAGTTGAACAAACAATTCCAATACACTAAAATCCCGCACATTGGAATCTATTAACAAACCAATAGGTACAGAAAACAAAACAAAGCAATTTCAATTTCAACCTTACCCTTCCACTGCGTAACCTTAATACAGTTAATATGGAATCTGATCGGGGTACCTGATTACCCCGTCATTATTGGGGGTAAATTATCTTCAGTTGATATGGGATGGTACAATGGACCGGAATGTCACCACAAGATGACGTGGTCGCTAGCCGTTGTCGATACAACAACCGTTCGGTATCGATCGTATAATAATGTTAAGTGGTTTGCGGTCAAGTACTGTTGAGTATGTGAGTAATTAATATAGGGTTAAGTAATTGTGATTAATGATTTCAAGATGCAGATGTTGTTTTAGTTGTAGGATTTGTGGAGTAAAACGTCAGTGCTAGAATAGAACACCACCAAATCTGTGTAGTTATTTCCTCAAAATAACATTTTATACACTAATCTGCTTGCTTCTTAGGATTTGACCAAGACTACAACGTTATTTGTTTGTCGTTTTAATCCCTCTAAGGGCGGATAGTACTCATGAAAATGAACAACTTTTACTATGGGACCGACTATGAAATCTCGAAAAAAATTCAGCTGCTGCCTACATTTTTTTGAGTTACGCTGTGCAATAATGTATGAAGCAGCTGTTTTTTTTTTCGAGATTTCATAGTCGGTCCCATAGTAAAAGTTGTTCATTTTCATGAGAACTATCCGCCCTTACAGGGATTAAAACGACTAAAAAATGACGTTGTATAACTTAAAACAGACTATGTGCATTATAATATATGTATAACATATACAAAAAAATATGCGTAAAAACCAATTTACAAAATGAAAAATGTAACTAAAATTATATTAAAATGCCGGAATCAGAATTCACGAAATATTCACAGAACAGAATAGTAAAATATGATCACGAAACATACTCTGTATTTCATTGAATCCAATTTGCAACTGAAACCAGTAACGAAGAGCAGTGCAGTATATTTTAAAATAAAAAATAAACCCAAAATGGACGCCTCAATCGGGCTATAAACAGGAATACGGGTAAAATAACGTTGTGGAGTAATTTGAGTAAAGGTTACAAAATGTAATCTGGACCGCATCGCTGGCGAGGTGATTGATGTCGTTGCAAGGCCTTGGGCTCAAATTAACTGTCACTTGTCAGACAAAATATGAAAAGCTTTCAAAACGAAAACTTGTATGACAAAATTTTACATACCAAACACAGGGTCCATTTTCAACGTGGTCGGCTTTGACAGGGTTAGATTGATGTTGGATTTTAAAAATATACATGAAAAGCGTAGAAAGTACTTTGAGTTCTACGATTTTCAGTACTGTCGTAAAACTAGGAGTAATAACATAATCCTCGAAGGGTACACCTATATGTATTTCACTTGTTGTGTCCCTTGTAATATACAGGATGTAAACGGACCCTTTTGTGGCTGTTACTTCGAAAATTCCTCGGAAAAACCCAAGAACACGTTTCCTGACCTGGGAATCAAACCCAGGACATCATGCTCAGCAGCCGCATTTGCAACCACTAGGCCAACGAGGCAGTCAAAACTAAGAAAACTGTTCGGGTTTTTTTTTTCTTTCTATTAGAAAGAAAGAAAAATCATTTATTAGCAGGCTAGGACAGGCTTATTCCACTAATCCCCCTTAAGAGAATCCCCCTTAGGGGGGAAAACTGGACCCTAATGTAAGAATAATCCAGAAAGTCCCCTTTTAATTTTGAGTTATTCCACTATTCCCCCCTGAGAAAATCTACCTCAAAAACAAACCATACACACAAACACGAAAGGGTCAAATTTGAAAAGTAAAGAGAAAAATATTTAAAAAAAACGAAGTTGATCCTGTACGAGGCCAAAAGGCTCCTAAGGGGATCCTAAGGATCTCCTAAATGATGCGCTGATGGCATCATTTGACGTATTTTTTTTAATGTTACAGCACCATGCTGAGATAGGAGCCTTTTAGGGCCTTCTGTTAGGGCCCAAAGTGACAACGGTCAGATGCGGATAAAAAAAAAGGTATTAATAAGGTTATTTGGTATCTGCCTTATCCTTTGGGGATTGCAGACGTGATGTTATGTTGTGACAGGAAAATCTACTCAGCTGATATACCTACAACGTGTAACAGAGAAGGGTATAGTCATATGGAAGGGTGTGCTACAGACCATCAAACTGAACAACTTTCTCCATGGGACCACCATGATGTCTCATAAATTTGGTCGAGTAGGTTTTGTATGGGGGCTGTTGATTATTTTTTCGCGATTACGATGGTGGTCCCATAGAGAAATTTGTCCAGTTTTATGGTCTGTCCTTTCATATGACTATACTCTTTCTATTACACGTTGTATAAGAAAAAAAAATTGTATTTATTCGATTATTATACAAAATTATTATTACATTTTATTAACTCTTCATAAAATAAATAAAATGGAAAAATCTTTACTTTGAATCCTGCAAGTAGCGTTCGTATCGTCAAAGTGAAATGGAACTTGTTTATTTCTGAGGAGCGCCTTTATTACTGAACTGAAATCAACGTTGTAATGAAACTGAATTATATTGGCCAACATAAGTGCTGAGAGCAAAGATATTTAGATACAGGTAATACTTGATAAAAATCGAGATACGAGTATATTTGAACAGTAGTTAGTAGTCACAAAGATAATTAGATGTAGCGGATGCATTGTGTGTTCTTTCTTCACTAGTGACTAAAGCAGCCTTTTTTTTTAGCTTGCTCTGTCCCACTCCTTGGCGTAGGCCTCCCTGCATTATTTCTACTTTTGCCAAACCCACGGCTTAAGTTTACTATGTTCACAGCAATGTGACACTCGCCTGTGACAGTCGGCTGTAACTGGCCTACTTGAAATTAAATGCTTTGATTTCTATTTTGATTTTGACTCACAAAAATCTAAGGTCCATATTACGGAACTTCACTCAAGACTCAAGCATTACTTTTAATTCGTTTCCAACAATCAAATGGCTTGAATCTACATAGTTAAAGGTAATGGTTAAATCTTGAGTGGCGGTCTGCTATATGGATCTCAACCTTGTTAGAGTTTAACAAGACCCAAACTACAATACCTTATTCAGATAGCGGAAATAAATCTTCCGATATTGTCCTTTACATCATCACTCATCATTCTTCTGCCCTTATTCCAATGTATCGGGCGCGCAGCATGTCTTATTCTTCTATACTTCTCTATTAGTCTTCATCTCTAATACTTCCCAGTATAGAAGAATAAGTCACTTATTTTCTAGCCATAGTGTACTCTACATCACAACTTTAAATAATCCAATGAAAATTCTAATACACTCAACAACAAAGTGCAGACCAAAGAATTGATACGAATACCTTTGCTATCATTGTACAAATGGGCCACTGAGAATATTTCTAGTCCAGTCTTAACATCAAAAATTCATAGATTCTTCAACGTTACAATTGGAAGCATCATTTCAAAGTCGATAAAACTGAAATATTCCGAAGATATTCCATATTTTACGACTTCGGTGTTCCGATCTCTCTGAACTTAGCAATGGATTGGCACACAAACTATTTTGAATAAAACGAAGGAGAACTGAAGTGAGTAAGGCAGAGCTTTTGTTCATGAATAACAACGAAATACATGTACAATATTATTCAAGAGCACTCCTTAACGCTCAGGTTGGTTTTTGAGGTAACTAGATACCTATCATATAAATGACATTTCGAAAATATGAGATTGTGTATCCTTCTTGAGACTTTTTCTTGAACGCACAACATGACAAAGAACCCGCCGAAGATATCAAATAAATAGTACTGAAGAATACTATAACATTTTATAAAAATGAACCTCAATAACCTATCAAAAATCTTTAGTTAATTTTGCACACTCCACAGAAAGATAGAAGATAATTATCACAATTCTGTTATCCCAAACATCAAGGCGAACTAAATATAACACACCACGAAAATTATTTATAGAAATCAAAACAATAATCTGTATACATACCGAATCGATAAAACACAACAACGAATCGATAACTAAGCAAAATATTCCGAACTATAGAACCGATTCTAAGATCAGTGTACTAGGAACTGTTTGAGTCGAGCGAAGAAATCGGTATAAAAATCGAGATGTATCGTTTCCGTTTGTTTATTGCATTTGGAACTGTGGATAGTTGTTAAAACGTGTCTGTGTGTTTGTGTATGTGTGTGTTCTTTGTGTGTGCTATGACAGTTGTTATGGCTGTTCTATAAATGTGACTTAGGTACAGTTCCAGTCTGATGTAATGTTTGTTTGTGTGTGGTCTGTCTGACAATGTATTTTGGTATTGCTTTTTTTCTTTCTACCGCATTTTGCATTGTGTCATTACCAAGTTACTTAGATTGACATAATACACTACTAGAATCTGTGAGAAAATTCTCCACAGAAACAGAAGTTTTGTTATAACGATATTTTTAATTGTAGTAAATAAAATACATCAATGAATTAAAGCTACTTACAAATTAATAAAACTAATTATTTACATAAAAAGACTTGCATATTTATAAAACTATCCAACTAACTGACATAGTTTAAAGTCTAATACCGATAAGACGAAAAGATACGATAAGACCATCGACACACGATACGACGATACGATAGGATCATCGGGAAATGATTTATTAAAAAGGTATACTTAGCACGATTTTTATACGAGTAAAATCGCAGGGAAAAGCAAATCAACAATAATGACATCTATGAAGAGTTAGAAGCCAATAAATTAATAGCAGATATCAACTTCATTGTGGGCAGGGACAAAGAATTCTAATCTGGATTTATCGACGCAGCGGTTGGCCGCGGAGGGAACCGATCGGAAGTCTTAAAGGATTTGCCGAGTCTCGAAGATTAATGTACAAATACCTATTGTCTAAGCTATGCTGGGTATCGTTTGGCTTTCAACCGGGGAATGTTCCTTTATTTCTGCGAGATATGGACTGGTTATAAATTGTTGGTCAGTTCCAGACTTTTTAGATACTGACTGAGACTGCATGCTGAGGATGAGGTCCTGAGTTCGACTCCTTGGACTGGTAATGAGTTTAAGATTTTCTATTAGGAATTGAACCTGCAGTGGCCAATCTGGAAATTTGTTTACCGTTTGCGGGCCAGGTTGACCGCTGTGAAATAATCTCGCCAAATGGGGTTTTATCGACTTGTTCGAAATTGATAGTGTGGAGTCCCTCTGCAGTATATCCCCCAACTCCTTTGTTGCCCATCCTGCACAGCGACTTGCACCTTCCAGGATGTAAATAAACGACAACGAAGCCAGGGTGGCAACACACTGGTCGAGTATTATTTGAGTCTATCGACACACGCTAAGAAGATGAATTAGGAATTCTCAGGGAGGGAATGGGAAACCGTCACCTCGTTTTGCGAAGCAGTCATGCTAGCGAAGAAGGTGGCGGAACATGAGAGAGAGAGATAACCTCTCGTCCCAGCCAAAGCGGGAGACGCACCGGACGTCGAAGGCTACGTAGTGGTCCCGGGCCACCGTAGGCGCGGACCTGTGGAGAGTGAGCTATGGGCTAGCTCGTCGTCCGTCCATCTTATGAAGACGGCCGTGTCGATGGCGCGTTTGTGTTCCACGCGCGTCTCAAAGATATGTCAGCATATTGAAGGGGCCGAAGCCTGCCGGGGTAGCGGGCCTGTTCGAAAGAGATACTGTGGTCCCGAGACATAAAGGAAGGAAGGAACATGGATGTGTTAGTCAGTAAAAGTCTGACACTCCACCCGCTACGCCCAGAGCGGGAGGAGTCATTTGATGACTTTGTCCCCTAAAAATTGGCAAAATATGGGTGTAGAATGGTACACCTCTCTCTGTGTCACCCTTCGGGTAGACAGGCATGATGTTATGTATGCTGTTAGCTGTTATGATTAGATATTGTTTACGAGTATATGCGACTTTACTTACGTGTTGGAATGTTATCAGGGTTGTTTAACACTAGTTTCGGCCTCGTGGTTTGCGTGAATAGTTCAGGATTCAAAGCTCCGGTTGACTGTAAAGCTAGTTGTGATACTATGTCGAGATTATGTCCAATGCAACGTTTGAATTTATTAGATGAGGTTTCTATGCAGCAAATTGTTCCGGCATGCTTGCTTTACCTTTCTGAGTTCCTTACGTTGGGGGCCACTCACTGAGTGAACTGGTAACCTGATGGAGTACGTGGGAATCTGCATGATGTGTGAAGCAGGGGAACCCGTCGACGTGGTGGCCTATGACCACCACTGGCCATCACTGTCGTAAGTTTGAAATAATTATGACTAGTTGTGATACTTGAATAGGTCACTCGATTGAAAAGGGATCACCGAATAACACAGTCAGTTTTAATTTGCTTGTGAGCAGCTCATAATTATTTTCTGACTTGTCTTTTTTTTGTAAACAAACTTTCATTCATTAAACTTGATTTTAACACAATAATCACGGTTCTGTAAATATCCTCAGCATCCTTAAGAAACCCAAAAAGTGCGAACCAACACAAAACATAGAAGCCTCCGTTTTTAAAGGGATCCAAAGTATTAAAAAAACCCTCAAATTAGTACAAAGTTAATTAGGAGCCGATTGTGGAAACCACTGAATGGTAAATCTGTGAAACTGCTGGATTTTCACAAGGCATCTAAGAAACTGCCGGATTTTCACAAGGTTCACATTGACACACTTTGACCAAAAGACTTGCAAATTCAGCTTACTCAAAGCCAGTGTTAAAATTTTCTATCTGCGGATTATTTGGTTGGATTCAATTACTGGGACTGTTAAGTTTATCTTGGGATTATAAATATTTTAGTCACAGCGTGATTTATACTTAAGTAAACAAGCTTTGCCCGCGGTTTTGTTCGCATTCTGGTTGGATTTTAACTTATACCAAATACATACTCTTGGGGATAATGTAGCTTTCCGTTAGTGAAAAAAATGGGTCAGATCAGTAGTTCAAAAGACTACCCCCCTAGCTCTACACCCAAACTTTACCTCCTATATAATGATGGTAAACATTTTTTTAGAACTTTTCGATGTGCGTACGCTTAGGCAATATTTTTGTCAATTTATATGATTCTATTGCTCTTCTTTATTGCGTTTCAGAACATAATTTGATATACCTACCTGTTTTAAGTATCTCAAGCTATAAACAAAATATAAATATTAAAACAAAGCCATCATAATCAACAGTCTTCTTTCAAAAACTCAATTTCAATGAATGAATCGGTACCAAAAGTTCACCTAATTAGACGAAAAAGTGTAACTGTCATCAAAAACTCATCCAAATGAAAGACTGAATGGAACTTGAACTTCTTGAATAAAAAGGAACATTAAACTTGAAGACTCTTGAATACTTTCAGTTTCAGGGGCCAATTAGCACGCTTCCGAAAGTTAATTTATACTAACAGTAAGTATTTAAATTAATCACCCGATTCATTTTCGTTGAGCTAAGTGAATCTTAGCTCGTTTTAGAGTTTCTGGAATATTTGATGAGTTGCTTAGAGTGCGGATACTGGACTCTTAGCTAAAATATGGTCATCTTCGTTAACATTTTGTTTTTTTTTTTTAATAATAATAGACTACTATTTTTTTTCTTCTTCTATTTTTATA
The DNA here is from genome assembly GCA_916618015.1 of Xestia c-nigrum. Taxonomy (NCBI): domain Eukaryota; kingdom Metazoa; phylum Arthropoda; class Insecta; order Lepidoptera; family Noctuidae; genus Xestia; species Xestia c-nigrum. Next base: position 7,206,367 of record OU745256.1, read on the forward strand.
TGGTCTTCTTCTTCTTTTTCATGTTTCATCAATCACAACAAAGTCTCATAATAATATGGCCTAATATAAATTATAGTCAACTGGTATGCCTAGTTTCATCTGCATTTGTTTAGCCGTGAAATCATAGCATGCACACGTACACGTATTACTTTTGCATTTATATTAGTAATAAATAGCGGATCACACCCGGTTTTACCAGCATTGTTCCAGTTCGTGGGAGTACGGGGATAAAATATAGCCTATGATACTCGCTGATAATGTAACTATCCATTGTTGACGATAAAAACAACTGGATCGATTTCAAATCGATCCAGTAGTTTTTACGTTTCTTCGTTATTTACAAAAATATAAATCTAACTCTCTTTGTAATATTATAGTATACAATTAGATATAGTGAAGTGAGTAATGCGGGATTTTCTTTTTCAACTGTTCCCTAGTCGCTGGATAGATGGCGCTGGAGAGATGACTACGTTACCGCAAGAAACAGAACGTCACATAATATCACTTGGACCTAATGGTTATATTCGGAAGCTTATGCAAACGAAAGTGTCAGTCAACGAGCGTATGTGACGTTTTTTAAGCGTTTTGGCTTTGGCTCCCAGTAACGTAGTCGATTCAACGCCATCTATCAAGTTTATGGAAACTATTTTTTTTAATTGTCAAAAAGAAAACCGCTCATTGCCAAGCCTGTTAATTAGGAACTCAAAGTTCCTAAGTGATTAAAAGGTGTGCTAAATTCAAATTATGTACCAAAAGAGTTGTTGTAAAATAAAATCACATCACACAAATTTTCTGTAAAAGAATTGCTAGTGCCTTTTCCGTTGTCTTTATTTTTGCATGCCACCCCTACTGGCCCATCACTCTTTATTTCGTCCAGTATTTTTAATGTCTTGTGTTTACATACGTAGCCATGTCTCGCGTTAATTAAGTACAATTTACATCAGGGTCGCTTTTAAAAACAAGAGCCATGCGGATTTAACAGCCTTTTGTTATGGAAGCATTTTAAATAAGAATATTTTGTGGGGAATTTTAATATTTTTGTATTATGCGAAGGAACGAAAGCGTGTTTTAAATAGCAAATTAGGTTGTCGCATAAATGGATTTGTATGTAAATTCGGGTCGCGATAATTTTAGTTTTATACGATTATTTTATGTAGATTGGCTTTTAATAATTGGATGGTATTCGTGATGTGCAGTTTTTTTAGTATTACAGCTGTAAATTCCCACAAATTACATTAGAATTTCCACGTGAATCCACACTAGGTTAGTACTATGATTTAGACAAACTGACTCCAATATAAGTTTGTCGATGAAGTTACGCAAATCAAAAGATTTTTTACTTTATATTATTTCTAACCGAAGAAGGAAGAAGGTAGAGAGCAAAAAACCTTGATTAACTCATGCCAATACCAGCTGCTGCTTAGACAAATGGCGGGTAACCTTGCAAACACCCTTTTAATCCCATGACTTACTTCCTTGGATAAAATACGTCATCTAATCAAAGGAAACGTGCCATCCTTATCTCAAAATCAAACCCTTGAAGGTTACAAACAAAAACCAAATCTGTTGCAACTGCCTAGATTACATTTTCAATCGACACAGCGCGCCAGTAATTTCACACCATCGATTGGAGATTACATCCAGCCTTCATTTGCCATCTAACTGAATCCTGAGGCGCACGTGACTAGAATCTTGATAGGGACCTACCAACTAACTTTTTCAATATATTCGTTAGTATCCTTTTATCTGTTTTTATTACTTTTACCCCAAATTTGTTTTTATAGAAGTGTAGTGGGGGTGAATAAGTACTTATAAAGTCGCTTTTTACGGCTGTCTGAAATTTTATGGGTTTTTCTTTGTGGTCGGGTAACGGGAAGTGTGGTGGCGTGTTGGACAGTTCTGGTTATGTCTGTAGTGTGGTGTTTATTTTATTTTCGCCATAAATTATCGTTTTCTTTTCTTCAGATCTTTAGAGAAGAGACACAATTGAAATGCTTCCGGAGTTGGATTATAGACATAGCAGCAACATTTTACGATGACTCGGTTTTTTTAAGAGTTTCTTGTTTATAGAGCTTTATAGAGATATGTTTTGGATGCCGAGGTTAAATAGTTGTACGGTCAAACGAGGTATTTCGTTTACATTTAAACTGGAAGAAAGTGCCGTCATGCTCAAGAAAATAGTATAAATATAGTCTTCCAATGCAATGAAATGGTTTCAATGGATTATTATAACATAATAAGCTAAGTGAAAAGAGGAGTAAAAAAAGTTTAAATAAACAATTAAATTGCTTTGAGCACATCCACATCAAGATTTTTGAAGTGTAAACTTCTTTAGGCGCGTTGAGTACTTTTTGAGTGATGTGACTTTACATTTTCCTCCTAACAACAAAATCACAATCTAGCCCCCAACGTGGGGCACGAATGTGACTTTACATTTTCGTGGCTAGAAAATGTAACGTTACAGTGTACAAAAAATATGAAACTCGCGTGACCGTCACGTATACGTACGTACGTACGATTGTAGCCATGAGTTACGAGTTTTCACTGCTATCGGCAGTCCCCAATGACTATTGAATATATAATAATATAATATATATGAAGTGCCCCGCATGTTTTTTTAACAAGGTAAAGAACTTAACCGCTATTGTTATTTAGGTCGATGTTCACCGAAAAGATAACCGTATGTTTATCTAAAACCAGCTGTCACTGTGACATTTCCCATACAAAAATGCGTTTTAAACAGCTGTTTTAGATAATCAGACTGTCATCTTTTTGGTGAACATGGACCTTAGTCAATTTCTTAGACGTCAATCTTCATCATCTTAATGTTCATTACTAAATCAAAGTTCAGCTAAAATAGTACCACCAGTTAAATTTGAGGAAATCCGAGGTTTAATTAAATTAACGAAGCGTTATTACAGAAATTACGTCAAAATGGAAAGACGTGGTAATGCCGTCAAAGGCTGGAGATAGGGGAAGACGTATATCTATGAATTTATGTATACAGGGGGGGATGTAACGAGCCCTAATGAAATATTCGACGACACCGCGCCGCGTCAATATTTCATCTCGTCGCGAGAAAACATAGAGTTGGGAAGTAATAGACTTTCTTACAAGCAATTCTTAAAGAAAGATCACTTTTAAATGTCTCAAGATCAGGAAGAACACTTCTACTGGAAAACCTAGAAAAAGATAATGTGAAAGGGGTTTAAGGGAGAAGAAATACAATCGAAATATACAAAGAGGCACGGGCGCACGGCAATTTCGATCCAGAGCGCCATACATTTTATCTACAGCAACTCGGGAGTGCGCCCTGATCGGTTCGTATAACTTCTCCCTTAAACCAAAAATAAAAAATTGTTTGAAGTTATGGTGGTCTAGTGGTTGCAGGCGGAACTGCTGTGTTTGAGGTCCTGGGTTCGTTTGCCAGGTCAGACCAGACCCCATATTCACAACGCTTCGATTCGGTAAGTCGTATATGTCTATCTCGCTCGTTTTCGTTATGCTGTAAGAGGATAGACGTACGACTTGTCGAATCGAAATTCATTCCGAGCGTTTGGGAATACGGGGGCAGGTGTGATTTGAGTTTCTTCACCAGGAATTTCTCCGTAGCAGCCACGGCATGATGAGTGCACGATTGATAGGGTCGCCCCCTGGAACTTAAATATAACTGGCGAAATGTGGGTGAACTATTATTAGGTACACTTCTGTCTAACACTTCGGGATTACAGACGTGATGTTATAATGTTGAAGTAGGTGATATATGTAATCTATAAAGGGTGTAAAAGACCTCTTTAGGAAGCCGACGGGCACTGGTTCTCCCCGTCATTGGGATATTTTTTTCATCTTCACCATACCTGAGAACCTTCTAGTTACGGAGATATTGGGGGTCAAAGTTACAACGTTTTTTTTTTTAAATAAGTTTTTTCTGTAAGATTTTTAAACACCTCCACGACCCTGCACTATTCAATCCATCCATCAGCACAATGTTTTGAATGCGATACATTGAGTTCTACCACAAAACATGACATTTTACCCCAAAAAAAAGTTGTTTCCCAGCAATAATTTTTGCGTAAAGTTACGTGTGATTTACACCATTAAATTTATACCACTTCAAAGATAAGAAAAGGCTATAGTGATGAAGATGCTGTTTAAGTCTTATTCTATTTATTTTTATGTACGGTCGAGCAAACTATTTGGTTTACACTTTACAATGTAATTTGAGGGTTAAACTGGAAACCAAATAGCTTGTACGACAGTACACACAAAATACTAATCAGGACATTACGTTAAGATACATTTTTATAAACCTAGCACAAAGGTTTAGGAGGTAAAGATAACCCACCCATTACGATCACCAAAGTTTATATTCTGATATGACAATAAAATTTTATGTAACACTATAAAAAGTTATCGTTGTCAGTAAAATGCAGGATGGAAATCAAAAATCCATTTACATAGTATCCATATTGTTAAATGAATAAAAATAATGAGAAGAAGGCTCGTATATCGGTTTGTATATATTGCTAACATATTATAATAAAACATAGTATACGTCAGCAACAGCAACATTCAGATTTTTTTTTTTTTTTCTATTTTTTATTATTTGTTTTTTTTTTTACCTGTAAGGGTTTGGCTGAAGGGAACCTAATAGCACATCTACATTTCGCCAGTTATGTTTTAAATCCCATGTTAAAAGGAGCGAGCCTATCGACATCAGGTGGGTACAAATACAGAGTTTTGTGTTTGCTAGTCAGAAATTACCGATGGAAAATCCAATAACACTTTATCTCACCTGGAAATCGATCTTTTATTCTTTTTTTTATCTGTTTAATTTTTATTAGTAAGTTTTTAAAACTTACTTTTTAATTTTGATGTGTTTTGTCTTGTGCGGGCTGATAAATGCTTTTTCTTTCTTTCTTTCTTTTTGACGTGATAACGTCTTATAAATTGATAATACCAGCAACACTCATGAGAAATAGTAACGTTCCATGTTCCATAGTAACGTTCCACCGTTCCACGTGTTTTATTACATAAAATAATGATTATGCCGTTTTTTGCGGAGTTTTAAAACAGGCCGACTCAAAAGTGTCCTTGTTACGTAACATCTCAAACGGTAAATGATAAATGATAAATGATAAACGATAAATGATAAATGATAAATGATAAATGATAAATGATAAATGATAAAAGATAAATGATAAATGATAAATGATAAATGATAAATGATAAATGATAAATGATAAATGATAAATGATAAATGATAAATGATAAATGATAAATGATAAATGATAAATGATAAATGATAAATGATAAATGATAAATGATAAATGATAAATGATAAATGATAAATGATAAATGATAAATGATAAATGATAAATGATAAATGATAAATGATAAATGATAAATGATAAATGATAAATGATAAATGATATATGATAAATGATATTTATTCAGCAAGTAGGTTTTCTCAAACACTTTTACACGTCATTTTGACGTGATAACGTCTTATAAATTGATAATACCAGCAACACTCATGAAAAATAGTAACGTTCCATAGTAACGTTCCATAGTAACGTTCCACCGTTCCACGTGTTTTATTACATAAAATAATGATTATGACGTTATCACGTAAATCTATCGTCCGTAAACCGACTTTACAGACAACCAATTTTTTTTCTATATTGAGCAGTGGCGCTTACGGCAATTCGACCAACGAGGAAATACGACGATTATTTCTATACTTTTAAGTTGTTTCATATAAACTATTAATGAATACATACTTTCTATTGAAATATTATTTGCGTAGCCCTTTTTTTAAATTTACACTCATTGTATTTAAAATGAAATGACAATTTAAGTTAAATATTATTTTTTACCTTTTGACCAGACATTCTAAAAGATTCCTTGCTCCACATCTTAAACGGGACATTTTTTTTAACAGCTGACACCAAAGGCCTTTAATTCCTTTCGCACGACGTGTTTTCTAAAGCGCAACATTTATCATTTAACCCTTGCTTAGGGTAATTAAATTAATTTACAAGGTTAGAACATTATTTTTTAGAAAAAAACGGGTAGTCGTAAAAATAAGAGTTTTTAAGAAGGCAATTTGGACATTAATGTCCTTTTTATAGGCCTAAAATGCGTCAATTAGGCTTTTTAGACCTATAAAAAGGACCTGTGTTGAAGGGTTTATTTTCAGACGTCCGTTTCACAAATTAGCCTGCTACAAGGTCCAAGTTTTAATTTATTCGTTATTCTGGAATTTAGTCGGTGGAAATTTATGTCGTTGAAACGTATTACGTGCTCTAGTATTAGCCAAGCAATCCATTAATGTTTTTATTATAGGTAGGTGGGTACGGTTTAAGTGTTTTGTTTCATAACATTTATCGTAATTATGCCTTATACTTAATTTAATTATATTAATTGATAATTTTATGGAGTTCAAGAGCCATATCATGAGAATGCATGAAAAGTAACTAGTCGGTCATATTTGGGCCTCCGCCATATTTGAGAGTCCACCATATTGGATTTAGAATACGTTTGACGACCCGAATGGCGTAGCGGTAGTGAGGCTGCCTTACGTTCTTAGGATTATAAGTATGTTAATAAGTATGTATTTACAAACAAAAAAGGGTATATATGTAGTATATCAACTATTTGGTGTCAACTAGTGTGGCACCAGATGGCGATGTTTGTTAATGTCCAGCGATATTTAATTCTTTAAAGAATGAAACCAATTAGCGAACCAAGCATTGTCATCCGTATGTAATATTTAAGTTCAGATGAAGACCGGGTTGTGGGACAAGGTTAACTTCTAAGATTTTTTACATTCTTATTTATAGGCGAAGCTAATTAATTGTCTTCTTTCTTTATCGTGTGGTTAGTTGCCTAACCTGGAGTCAGAGTTTTTATGCCCGCCCATGGACCTCTAACTTGGCTTAATATTCCGTCGAGAAATATCTCTCAAGCATGCAGGTTTCCTCACGATGTTTTCCTTCACCGAAGCAAGTGATAAATAAACATTACGCACATGCATCCGAAAAATCAAAGTTGCATCTTTTGGGTTCGAACTTCAAACCTATAACTTGACAGTCTGACTGTCATACCATGTAATTTTTGTGTTCTTATACTTACGTTTTTGGCTGTTATAATAGAAAATTATAACATACGTTATTTCCAAATAACTGCATGCCATGCAGTCGTCGTTGATGATGAAAATGAGGTCAAAATGAAAATACAAAATGGCGCTGACGACATTTTTTGGATTTGTTATAATGGGTGTCGTTTTCGTGATTTTTGGGGTCGCTGATGAGGAAAATGTGGTCATAATAGAGATCCAAAATGGCGCCGACGAAATTTTTAGTTATTTTTTGTCATGGGTGTCGTTTGCGTGGTTTTTGGGGTCGCTGATAGTGAAAATTAGGTCAAAATTAACATGAGAAAATAACGTAGACAATAAATTCTAATTTTTTTCTTCGGCTTCCCCTCATACTACTTTCACCCTTCGCCACTGCTGCATGACCATTACGGGGAGGCTTAACATAACTTTTACCTTGTAATACGTTTTATTTAAGTTTTTCTGTAGATTTTAGTCCTTTCAATCTTTGTTTACTTTTGCCTTGGACCCGGAACGTTCATTTTATCACCCTCTATGTTACCTCGGCTTTCTTATTCTTATTATTTATTGCACACAAAAAAGAGTCCTAAAGTTATAAATATTGTCATCTCTTCTGTCATCCCTTGCCAGTTTTTTTTAAAACGGAACCTAATGTGAGAGGTTGTAAGGTTACATTTTCCTAGCTAGGAAAATGTAACCTTACAACCACTATAAGGGTGTGAGATGAAGCTAACTAAAGTGTATTAAAATACAAAACGCTTTGAAAGAATTGCTACTAGTTCACAAGTGGCAATTCTTTCAAAGCCTACTTATTCGATCACGTAGTTTTTCTTGATTCCCTATATTTATCTTAAATGTATACCTGACGTGTGGTGTGCTCATAAATCTGAGTATTATTGCCTTCAACAGATTTCTATTTCTATTTATGTCTCGACCTCGACTTATCATAATAGGTTCACATTGTTAAGGCTTCAGTTTTGCATGCTGCACGTGAAATCTTTAGCATTTAATTCTGACAAGCATGACGGTTTTATGCTAATAGAAAAGGAACGTAATCGGTATTTAAATATGGTATTTAATAACAGAGTGAGTAAAATGCTTGATTACTTTACGTGATCGTGGAAATTACTATGGTAATTAATAGTTGTGTTATTTATAAGCAGGCAGGTGATTAGTTTTATTAAATTACCGACTGTAACATTATTTTGTTTGCCTGGTGTTGCAAACTCCTTGGTTGGTTGTGGTTGCAAACTTTTTTGAAGACTTAAGACGCCTGCGGAGCATGCGTCGTTCATACAAACGTAATACCAAAATAATTTGTAAATCATACATATTCTTAAGGTAGTGTCTATTTATTTCGATTGGATCATAGAATATCTAGGTTCCCAAATATATATTTTGAATGGACACTGATTTAAACAAGAGTTATGAGAAAAATAAGTTTTCTATAGAAATTTTAAATTCCTCATAACTCTTGTTTAAATCAGAGTCTATTCAAAATATATATTTGGGAACCTAGATATTCTGTAAACCAATCGAAATAAATACACACAACCTTAAGAATATGTATGATTTACAAATTATTTTGGTATTACGTTTGTATGAACGACGCTTGCTCCGCCGGCCCCTTAAGAAAAAAACTAAAGAACAATATTCAAATAACGACTTCTAAAACAGGAGGAGGTTCTCAATTCAGATGTTTCTATTTTTTAAAATCTTTTTTCGCGCATAACTCCATCGCTTGCCAACCGATTTGAAAAAATATTTTTTTGTTGGAAAGGGTATCCTTTCCAAATGGTCCCATAGTCACCAAGTTGGGATCTGATGATGGAATCTTGGCGAAATCGAGGGAACTCTTCAAATTTTATAGGATAACGTACAGCGATTTTGGTATTTTCTACAACAAGTGAAGCATTTGCGCCTGATAAGAACCATTCTACCATCACATCTGATGATGAAACCAAGAGTCACGGAACTCAATAATGAGACAATGGTATCCTAGTCGTGTTTGGGCTTGCTGTAATTGTAACGGTATACATTTTCCATGTATACCAAGCACATGTAAACCACTAAAAAGTGAAAAATAAAAACTATTTTGCAAAAAAAAAAAAACAAAAGTGAAAAATAACTTTAGCTTCTGAAGTCGGTGACCTTTGTTTGATCGATTTAATTTTTTTGTCACCGACTTCAGAAGCTAAAGTTATTTTTTACTTTTTGTTTTATTTTTTTCTCTCCTATTTGTATCTGTGAAAAGGTTTGGTTTGTATTTCCACTATTTGTAATATTACATTTCATCGTTTTCCCACAAAATTGATCTCACCCTTAAATATTTTTTTCAGATTATGGTCTTTTGTACAACAGATTCAAATCGTAAAAAAAGTTACACATGTGTTAGAAATATCTAATTTTAACAAATACCTACAGAAAATCTTCAACATTAACGACCTTTATTCGTCCGCTCAATGCAGTCATTGATATGCAAACTTGGTTTCCTAAGTTTCCTCTTAACTTTCAATCTGTGAATGCTTTTAGAATCTGTTCAATGTTCAGTAGAATTTGCTTGATGTTGGACTGCATGAATAAAACGATTTAATATTCCATTCTGTCCAGACTGACAAGTAGAAAGGTTATTTTAGTAGGTAAATGGTTAGGTTTATTGAAAATAACTTTCAAATTCCTTCGATTATTTCTTGTGCTGATCTTATCAATCTTTGAATACTAAAATGATTCACGTTGTAACATGGTGAGTAAAGCTATTGAGGGAAACAAAATAAAAATACATCTGCTTAGCCCTTTCCTATATCTATATTGGGGTTGACTTTCAGTCTAACCAGATGCACCTGAGTACAAGTATTTTACATGGAGCGTCTGATAACAAAGCTTCCTATTTTGATACCTAAAAATAATTTCCTTTCATAAATGACAGTTACATCAAGGTGCGATCTTTACCTTACCAACCGCCCTCAACTACTAGCGGTCACACTAATTCGCCTTTAATGTCCCTTTGAAATTCAATAGGTGACAGGCTTGTGATGGACCTTCCATTTAAGCCTCTATTAAATAACGGCACGCCTTAGCATTAGAGGTGTGGCTGTAAGGCTGTAACAAAGGAGGAATAAATATCAGTCTGATGTCAGTGTGTCACGTGACAGGTTTGACTTGAGCGATTTCGCTTTGTCTGGGTCGCTATAAAAATGTGAGATAGACGTATCTTTTTACATTTTTCTTTTGTTTTCCAGATAACCCTTACGATCTAACAGGTCAGTCATGTCTTAACATGACATAGATACCTAACTGTTATCAACTATGTTTATGAGGGAAATGAAAGAGATTTAAAATGAATTATTTGAGTGCAATCTGATCGCAATGGCGGTCATTGCCCTTCTCCCGTGCGCTCTAAGTAATACCTATCCCTTATCTCTTCGTCCAACCAAAACAAATGAACCATATGTATCGTTTTTCATAAGAAAACATGTTGAAGATCACGATTGATGACGATTCAAGATTGAACAGGCTTTTGGATTTTATAAAATGTAGGTGGGTCAATGACCGTTATTGCGATCTTATTTGACTGCAATTATAGTGATAATGAGAAAAAAATTTAAAGATATAATGGCCGTAGGTGAAATAGTCTGCCTGGAAAACGGGAATAATGAAATATCCTGTCCACGAACAATCTAATGGCGAATTGGTCTTATGAGAACGGTTGCGGAATCTGTTTTTTCCTTAAGGAGCCGGTGGAGCATGCGTTTTTCATACAAACGTAATACCAAAATAATATGAAAATCAAACATATTCTTAAGGTAGTGTGTATTTATTTCGATTGTAGGTACTATAGAATATTTATGTTTCGAAATATATATTATTTTGAAAGGACAATATGATATAAAGACGAGATATGGGGAACTTAATGCCTCATGGCATTAAGTCCGCCTATGTACCACTCTTGTACATGAAGTTTAAATAAATAAAACTAAATATATTAAAAAAATCTGTAGAAAATTATTTTTTCTCATAACTCTTGTTTAAATCGGTGTACATTCAAAATATGTGTTTGGGAACCTATACATATATTTTGTAATCCAATAAAAATAAATACACACTACCTTAAGAATTGGTTTGATTTACAATTTTTTTATGTATTACGTTTGTATGAAATTCGCATGCTCCACAGGCCTCTTAAGAAGACGGCCCGGGCAGGCAGTCTCGACAGATATACGACAAAATCGCTAACTTTAGTTCGCTTATTACCAACGAATAAATTCGGTTGCAATAATTATGCTTAGATGAAACGCATCTAGGATATAGAGACGTTCATTACTAGCCAACATTATTATTGCAATTAAAGATTTTGTCGTTACCTCTGTCGAGACTGCCGGGCCCAGAACTTTCGTGATTGTATGTGCAACTCGAATCACAAATATGAACATACCCGGGCGCTTTAGACAGTCTTCAATCAATAAATAAATAAATATCGCTGTACATTAACACAAAGCGCCACCTAGTGCCACACTAAGCAAAGCTTGTGTCATGGACACTAGATAGTTGATATACATATATACTTTTTGTTTGTAAATACATACTTATTATACATATTTAACATCCATGACTCGGAAACAAATGCCCGTGCTCATCACACAAACATTTGCTCCAACCGGGATTTGAACCCAGGACCCTTAAGAACGTAAGGCAGCGTCACTACCACTACGCCAATCGAGTCGTCAATGTGTCAACTTGAAAAATTACAACCTCGGAGAACCCACAGGCTTACGTTGCACCTTGAAACACAACAAACAGCACCTTGGAAAATACAAGTGTTAAAATTATTTAAATCTTTTCTGTAGATCCACGATAGCGTACACAACATCAGTGTCGCATAGAATAACATGCAACAGTACTAAGCGTGTCACCCATTTTCATCCTTTTGCACTGTCATGTGTTCTGTGCTTTATTTTTCTATTGTCCTCTATGACAAACGGCTTTTTAATGGATGTGAATTTTGTACGTTTCGTATTCGGTGTTTTGTAATTCAATTTTAAATGTGTACGTTTGTGTGCTAAATTTAAGAAATTGAAAGTGATCATACGTATTTGCTGTATATTAGTTAAAAAGATGTAACGTGTATGTCACGGTGTTTAATTTAAATATTAAGTTAATTAATTTTAATCAAAATTAGTTTTACATAAAATAAAAATGTTGTACACCAGCATCTAAATATTTTAATTTGAAATACCGTAAGCACTTATAGGTCGTCCAGAAAAGGCGCATGGCTGTCATGGTGTTCGGGTTGGTGGTTTCCTATAGAGAAGAACAGGGAAGAAACTTCATTCTTAAAAAGAAAACCAAGCTGTACCTTTTAAAGGCGCATATAGTACTTAAGGTTTATTATTTTTTTTGGCAGTATTAGCCGCGGGATAAATAGGGTCGGAAAGGCAAGGCGCGGGCACATCCTAGTCCTTAAAGTCTATATAGTCACGCAATTTCGCCATCTGTTCTCTCCCTGTGCATGCCACGCCCGCGCCACGACGTATCAGTATGTCTCACGCCAGACTCTTTTATACATTTTGTATGAAATATCAAAGAAGTGGCGCCGCGCTGCGACCGCGCCACACCACCGCCCGACGCTTCTTGCCGCCTCCCGCGCCTTATACTAGTATGGTTTCAATATACGTCCTACAGTGAACATCTATGGTAGCAAAGAGAAACCCATCTATCAACCTTCAGCTGACTGATGAGTTAGCTACTGATAACTCACACTTAATGGAGAGCCATCTATCCAACCTTCTATTCCATATGTCATAGACAAAAAGAAAGGAAGTCTTAGGCCAGTTACCGTAGGGTCCAAAATTGCGTGAGGTCGCAAAAATTGCAATCTACTGATTTTTAATTATATTTTCAGGATAGATTTAACCAATAGTGTAAAACCAAGTATGCAGTTTCAAGAGACCAGAGGCCAAAGCACGAGCACTAAGCGTACATTGATTTAAAAATTAAAAATACTCGTTTCACTTATAATATTGCTAGACCGCGGTATTATTATGCCCTCGGGTTTGTCCGAGTGGGGTCTTAAAACTAATAATTGTGTGAACGTAGTGTTAAATATTTAATTTAATTAGCCCATAAGGAAATAACAACAATAACAAAAACACAACACAAAACAACAATAGGATAGTTTCTACCATCAATAAATTGCAAACCTATTTAGTCCGTCAGTTAGAGTATTGGAAAATAAACGACACGTATTTTTTTTGTTTGTAAATCAACGAATATTGACAAAGATAAAACGCATCGAAACTCGGGAGTGGGGGCTCGTGACGTCAGAACTCACTAAGAATGATATAAAACAGTGACGTATTGGGAATTTTAAAAGCGTCCTATCTTCGTCAATTTTAGTTTAAGTGACAAAAGAAAAAAAACGAGCCAAATATTTTAGTTTTTAAGTGACGGACTAATTAGTTAACAAGCCTATTGTAAAGCCTGAATAAAAAAAATGACTTATGATTATAAGTTACTAATAATAAGCTTAGTTTAATATAACGTATCTAATGTTGGCGCACAAACAGTACTGCTTTGAAGTTTCGAATGAAACAGTCTAAATAATCCAGATTCCCCATAAAAACTTTCGACTCTCGATTTCCCCTCGAGGAAAACACGTTTGACTCCTTAGGTTTAAATTTTGGTTGTGGGACTGTTCAAAAGATATACCGTGGCCCCGGAACTTAAAGGACGAGGAAGGAACATGGATGGTTTTTAGTCAGCAAAAGTCTGACACTCCCTCCCGCTCCGCCCAAAGTGGGACGGGTACTATGGATGATTGAGATTGTTCTTGTTGCAAAACATTTTAACTACTAAAATTCTATACGATAATTGTATTTTTTTAAATCGACGGTTTTATATATGTTTACCTTTGAAGTAATCGTGCGATGCTCGAATAAATAGGTAATTTCGAACTTAATGGCTTATAACTTCTAAAAAGCGCATCATGTGGTAAAAACTAATGTGTGCACTTAAATTTTGGTTCAGTTCAATTATTTGTGACCTACGACGTACACATTACTGACATACCTAGACGTTTTCTTTATCTAAACAAAGAAAAAAGGGAGGAAGTCAAAATGAAATAAGGGCATAATTAATTTTGACTTCTTCCCTTTTTTTCTTTTGCAACTATTGGTAAATATAGTACTTTCTCAAGTTATTATGCCTTATCGTGTCTGTGACTGTAGCTTCGCTTTTTTTTTGTTTCAATGACATTCAAAAGTGCCAACTTGGTCTAATTATAATAAATAATTTGAATCGTCACGTTTCCGATTTGACGTTTCCAACTTGTCACCAAATACCCTTCTCTATTTTTTATCATGGTTACGCTCTGAGGAATATACACATAATATTTTTTTGTTCCATTTTTGAGCGCTACTTATGGTTGCGCTGCGAGGAATCATTTAGTTGCGCTTAAATTGTTGCGTTTAAAAATAGGTGCGCTCTGAGGGATACCTCAATCTTCCATCCAAGAAGTCCCGACCTGTCATCATTGAAACATTAAAATGAGACATCAAACACCTTAAGCGTAAAACAAGTCATTCAAAGTCTTTGAAACTAACACATAATACTGGCTATCTGACACCGTCTTTTTCTTTTACCATCAAAGGAAGTTTCCGCTGAACGAATAAAAAGGAACCATCTTTTATCAGCCATTCACGTAATGCTCCGTTATTAAGAAGTCAGTGAACGAAGACGTTCATCCATTCATTCGTTCGTTCACTCACAAGCCTTTTAGTTTTTGGGAGCGTCTCAATTAGAAAAGTCACCTACTTTGTAAGAAAGAGCTTGAGGAAGTAAATTGTACTGTACTTTGGTATCAAATGTGTAAATAAAGCTATTTCGCTTCCATGGAGGGTAGTTTGTTAAGATTTTGAAAGTGGAATGGGAAGGGTGTGAGTCTGATTTAATTTTTATCAAAACTGTATGGGTAATTTTCGTTTATGCTGATGTAAGGTTAAGGAGACATTTTTTTTTGTTCGGGGCCACCCACATAAATTATAGCATTTAATAATTAAACTAACATTGATTTTTTCCTTAAAACCGATTCTAGTGGTTATAAATTAGCTAGGCATTGCCTAACCGGAATAAATGCGGAAAAATCTGCAAAAACACTTACGAAAATCAAAATAAACAGAAAAAGTAAATGTCAAAATAATGAAGTTGGCTGTCAATCACTAAAAAAGTGGGTTTATAACGTTCCGTGCCACGTTGATTGTTTAAACCATTATGCGATTTTAGTTTAAACCTTTAAAAATAGCATTAAAAATGCTCACAGTTTACCAATATTTATCTTTATGTTCTTTCTTATACTATAATAATTATAGCAGATATGATTTCCAACGGGTAGGTTCCGTACTTTTTTAGTAAACCGAATAAAACGCCCCTATTCACGTAAGTATTTGCTGTCAAATGACATTGACCACAACAGGAATGATTAGACTCCCAAAAAAATATCGTAACATAGCTTATTTATTATGTTTTTAAGATTCCGTTTTCATTTCTACGTAATATTTCGTTTAATACCATAGTAAAATGGTTACTATTTTTTGGTGTTACTCGTATTATAAATAATAAATGCAACCAAGGTGGGCCCAAAAAAATTTATCTCCTTTTGTTTTAAGATTTGAATTTAGAAAAACTGGCCAAGTGTGTGTGTGTTACGTACTATCTACTATGTAAGGGAGCCACTTCAATTTTTTATTTATTGTTTGGTGTTCTAGCGGCAACAGAAACAAATTATATGAAGACGACAAAAAATAATAATTAGACCGTCAGTTATATTATCAACAAATGTTTTACCTGCATTTTTTCTTTTGTTATTTAAACCAATATTAACGAGAATACATCGCTTTTAAAATTCTCAATACGACACGCCTAGGTATAATAATATAAGCGAGTTATGACGTCACGAGCCCTCACTCCCGAGTTTTCATGCGTTTTATCTTTGTCAATATTCATTGATTTACAAAAACAAAAAAATACGTGTCCATTATTTTCCAGTAATCTAACTGACGGACTAAATAAAATAAATAAATAAATATCGCTGGACACATAGCGCCATCTGGTGCCAAATTAAGCAATGCTTGTGTCGTGGACACCAGATAGTTGATATACTACTTGTATACTTTTTTTTGTTTGTAAATACATACTTACACATCCATGACTCGGAAACAAATGTCCATGTTCATCCCACACTACCGGGATTCGAGCCTAGAACCCTAAGAATGTAAGGCAGCCTCACTACCGCTACGCCATTCGGGTCGTCAAATAGATTTGTTTTGTAGTGACGTCATACCTATTACGGATTATGAGGTATAACCCGCTGACAGACAGACGGACTGCGAAGACCGGTGGTCGTAGCACACTTATCAACTCAAAAAAATGGCAAAGGAAAAGGATAGGGAAAACCCAAAGGGATGACTCGACCCTTTTCGAGTTGATAAGTGTGCTACGACCCGAGAAACCTGTGGGAAAGTCGAGGTGGTGACGATTCTCCGCCTCGCCTTTCCCCTTGGCGTCAAACAGGCGTCCACGTAACGTAGCCACGTAACGTAAGCGGATCAGAAGCTCCGGCACGTCGACTCGGCTATGGCTAGGCGATGCCGCGGCTACGGCTAGGCGAGGCGAGGCGATTACGTTGCGATTCCGATTAGTGTGCGTTGCAGTAGGGAGTTTCATACAAGTAATATTAAACGGCTCGAGTTGATACGGTGACAATCTCTTTCCGATTTGATACGTGTGCTTCGACCCTTAGTAATAGGGTTTCGTTGGTACCCTTCAGATAAAGTAACCCAGAAAAAAGTATCTGGCACATTGTACAACTACAGGTCCAGGTTTAAGGTTTTTGTGCCAAGACATTATTAAGCTACAAATTTTAAACTAAAAATTTAAAATAATTTTGTAAATATTCAAGTCAAGTTTTTAAATAAACAAATGCATTAAAAAACCCACCTTAATAACTATTAAACTAGAATAAGGTACTACAAGTACTTACCACTCACTAGGCCATTTACCCATCAACAAACCAATTGATTACTACGGTTAATTAATTTTATAATAGGTATCGGCCGTAACCTTCGTCTTTAATTAAACCGAAATTATTCAAAAATAGCTTAAATAAGCAGAACGCTTGAATAAAGTTTGAAGTGATTATGAAAGGAATTTGAATTAGACCGGTATTGACCTTTGCGATAGGTCACGATGGGGAACGTTATTAAAAGTCAACACCGTAGCTCGTAGCATTTCTCGTAGCTGCTACGAATAATTAGTTTCGTAGACGTCTCGTAGCTCCTTGAGTTATTACTGTTTTTTCGCTTGCTTGCTTGAAATTGGGAATACGCTGATGTTTTTCTTAAATTATGTTCGTTTTCTTGTAAAATATTATTTTGCCGTGTAGTGAGACTAGGTTTAATGAGCTCTGGCGAGCATTTGAGCTTATTTTTAGATAAGAGGAAAAATCGGATGGAATTAAAATACTCGTATAAATTAAAGGCAAAATAAATCCAGCGAGTCCAGCGATATTATATATATTAAATCCGATATAAAAATGTAAATACTCCTTTGTAAACCTAAGGCCTAGTTGTACCGCCATTCCCCGGGGATTTGAATTAATATCTTACTGTAAGAACTTTTACAAAGCCTAATAAAGACTTATCTCATCTTCAACACTTTATTATGGTAGATGACAAAGAAAATCGAATTATTCCGTCATATAGATTTCCAAAAATTTAGTCCGTCATATAGATTTCAAAAAAAAAAATTAGTCACATTTTAAAAAATATTAAGACGATACGGGACGTTTGAAGCTCGTGTGACGTCACATTTGAGTACTTTTAACGTCATAAGCCCCCGCTCATGATCTTTGACGCGTAATATCTTCGTCAATTTTTATTAATTTGATAAAACAAAAAACACATATCCATCATTTTTAGATAATCTAACTGACTGAATAAACAGAATCATATTTTTTAAGTCAGATTTTTTTTCACAGTCAACACAGTCCAAGCAAAACTTAAGCCATAATAACATTTAAAAAAACCACTCTATTACCTAAGATAGCCATTCTCTACCTCATCCCCATTACAGCTCTATTAAGAACACTGTCTAACTCTACTAACAGTTCAGAAACTAATTCTAGAACTTTCCGAGCTCCCAGACTAGGAGCTAGTAGAAAAAAACTTCATTTTACAACTAACGGAGTGAATTACATAGGTAAAGTTTGAGGTAAACTTTGTCTCGATGTATGGTAAGTTTTAACGATTGGTATAGATCTACGGCCCGTTGAGACGGTATGTTGGTGAAGAGGAAGACCACAGAAATATTATTATATCTATGAGGAAGACCCTAATTGCTGTATCATGTTGCTTGCTGCTTTGAGAAATAGTTTGTTTGTGTATTAAAGTACAGTAGTTATAAAAGAAGCGATCAAGTAATATAGTATGTAATATTTTTGTTAGATGGAGGACATATTTTAACCGCTATTTTTACACTAGCTTTTGCACGCAGCTTCACTCCAGTTATGAATAGAAACTAAAATAAACCATAATAAATAAATAAATAAATAAATATCGCTTGACATTAACACATAGCGCCACCTGGTGCCACACTAAGCAAGGCTTGTGGCGTGGACACCAGATAGTTGATATACTACTTGTATGCTTTTTTTTCTATGATTAGGAACGTTTTTAATGTAGACTATGACACTCGGGGGTAGTGTATATAGCCGTTACTGAAAGAGTTTTTGGAATCAGTTCTGAGTTTACCCGTTACTTACGAACTTACAAACAAAATTTGTGCACAAAGTGTCTTGTTTTCAGTGACTGTGAAGAGCCAGAATTTTACGAGGTAATTAAGAATTTCCTTAACTGTTTTCCCTTTATCCATATTGCAAGGTGTATTCTGTGTCATCAAGATACCTTCGAGCCATATTTGTTAACCGAAGAAGATAAATAATAAACTCAATATCTTTGATGGATGCTTTTAGATATTAAGATTAGTATCTTCCCATAAGCCAAACGTTTAATATGTGTTTGACGACACTTCATCCTTTGGAACAATTTGAAAAGCACTTTCGTAAGACGCACGACTGGTTCGTGATCTTGGCTTGGCTTCCCGAAGAAGGGACGAAATGCTTTTGTTTACATTATTAAACATCTGAAGAAACCCTCCCATGTCGGAACCTTCAAAAATATTCGTTTGTTCCGCTAAGCAGGATCATCATTCGTGGGCATATCTATGAAAGCTCACATAAAACCATAGCTATTTGCATTTGTTTCGCTATCTCTATTTGCTTTTTACAGCAGTAAAGGTATTTCTTCAAATTGCAACAGTTTTTATTTACTTTGAAGTTTATACACCGTGACTTTTTAGTCGTTTTACAAAAGCGGTCTACTCAATGTACCCGAAATAAAATACCTCTAGGTGCGATTTTTTTTTATCATTAAGTAATAATTAAGATAATAGGTAAGTAGTTCACTTTTTAGTAGTTCACATGTGCTTACCCCTTCACAGCGTACCGGCGTGATTTATGTTATGAACTGGTATAAGCAATAGACATATATGAGATTTCAGCAATCCCAGTACATTTGCTATCATTTATTGAGGAGTTCCGATGCATATCTCCGAAGTTCTTCATCAGATCTTCATCAAATTAAAATGGGATCACTTCGAGAAAGTACACTTCCTAAAACTACCCAAATCACTTCTTGTGTGCCTATAAAATGTGAAGAGTTCTCTCTGTTTCTCCAGAATCCCATCATCAGATCCTGATTTGATGATTATGAGACCACCCGAGAAGCACCAGCTTTCAAATAAAAAAGAACCATCATAATCGGTTCACCCAGTTGAAAGTTCTGAGGTAACAAACACTTTCGAAATCTGGGTGTATTTTACACATCTGCGTACCCCCTCAGAGCATACAGGCGTGATGTTACGTCATGATATAGTATAAACAATGAACCTACAAGCGATAACAGCAATCACTGCAGATTTGTCGTACATTTTTGAAGAGTTCCATTGTGTATCTCCAAAGATCAGCATCAGGTCTTCAGAAAATGGGACCACACGGGAAGCACCAGCTTTCAAACAAAAAAACAATCATCCAAATCGGTTCACCCAGTCGAAAGTTCTGAGGTAACAAACACAAAAAAAAAAAAAACATACAGACGAATTGATAACCTCCTCTTTTTGGAAGTCGGTTGAAAATAAATAATACATTAGAAATATGAAACACCCTGTTAAAAATGTTTACGTATCAAACTGTAGAGTATACCTAGAGCACGAGTCGAGCAGATCATTCCATCACCATTTTCAACGAGATAAAATTACGCCTTGCGTAAGAATAAAAAAAAAAAAAAAAAAAATTGAAATCTCATAAATACCTATTTTTTATTATGAACGTTTATTAGTCAATGGATACATGAACTGGGCTGCCTTTGTAAGACGACTAAAAAGTCACAGTGTTTAGTCAAATTGAATATCTACTTCCAAATCAAACGTCAGCGGAGTTGTGATTTAGTTGCTTGTTTTTAAATTCCTCGAAAGATATTGAAACTTTATTACTCTGAACTTTTTAAAAATTTAATTAACTAAATAAACGTTTGAATTTAAATTCTGCCATCAAACGACTGTTTATACTGTTTTACTTTAAACCCCCGACGAAAACTTAATTTAGTGTGTTCTATGTTTTATAAGTTTTTACGATTTTAAATTCAAAGAGATAAAGATACAATTACATAATATTGATCATTACTTACACTACTATGCTGCCTTGACTATGGACCAAACAGGTTACACACAAAATAATCTCTCTATAGATTTAAACATTTTCTCCCATCTAGCATTAAAATCACTTTGGTCCAGTCACTTGTGCTTCCGATTATCGACTATGCTGATGTTTGTTACTCTGATCTAACCCAAGAGCTTCTTAACAAATTGGATCGTCTTCTGAACAATTGCATTCGGTTTATTTTTGGACCACGTAAATACGATCACATCTCTTCGCACCGCTCTCTGCTTAAATGGCTGCCTATCAGGCTCAGGAGGTCCCTCAGATCTCTCTGCATGCTTTTCACGATTATGAATGATCCATGTGCTCCCGAGTATCTACAATCTTATTTCATGTTGTTGGGCAGTTCTCACAGTCGCAGCCTTCGAGCTTCCAAAAACCGAATACCTCAAATTCCCTCTCACCGTACTGGTTTTTGTCCTCTTCCTATGCTGTCTCCACTATAAAGCTCTGGAATGTGCTATCCCTTGCCGTTGAAAAAGCTGAAAGCAAATTGGCTTTCAAAAGAGCAATTCGGAAGTTCTATTTAAAGTCCGACTAAATTGCTTTCTTCTCAGTCTTCAATAAAGTCATATTAATTATTATAAGGTTTGTCGTTTTTCGGTATATTTGTATGTTTTTTTTTTGTTAATATATATTAGTTTATTTTATATGCCTATATATGTATTAGTATACCTATTTATGTGTATTAATTTTTATGCTTATAAATGGTATTTTTTTTTATTGTACTCTATCACACACAATACTGTCTTATTTGACCCAAAGGTTGACTGATAGAGAATGCCTTGTGGCATTAAGTCCACCTATGTACCACTCTTGTACATGAAGTTTAAATAAATGAATAAATAAAATAAAACATAGCATAATGAAAATACAAAATCTATAAAACGAGATCCGAAACACCATAGTTATTTCAGGATTCATATAACCCTTAAAATATTCACCCATCACGCAAACTGTGGTTGAATATTCACATCTATGAATATGTATGATAACCATGCAATCAAAGTTGCTCATAAAATTATCAAATATTTTCATCTCAACCCTTATATTATGCTCATACTCACACAGATAACTTTAAGTGAGGCGCACTAAAATGATATTCTCAATTCCTGCATGAAAGCGTATGTAAATGTTCGTTAAAAGTTTTTAATTGTGTTTCTAATTTAATTGAAAAGTGCATGAACTATAAGGCTACTAGCAACCGTGTATTTATTAGTCTATTAGTTTAAGGGGCCGGGTTATGATAAACAAGTTATGAGAGAAACAATTTTTCTATAGGTAGATAATTTTAAATTCTTCATATCGCGTCTTTATATCTCTATCCTTTCAAAATATTTATTTGGGAACATAGATATTCTGTAATCCAATCGAAATACATACACACTACCTTAAGAATATGTTTGATTTTGATATTATTTTGGTATTACGTTTGTATTGAACTTCGTATGCTCCGCAGGCCTCTTAATGCTTAAGTTAACAATTGAATTATTGTGATTCTGATTTAGGTGCGTTTGTTATTGAATGACCTCCTGTTAAAACATAGTTAAGATAGACAGTATATTAAACCGGTGGCAGTTATCATTCATTTGATTTAATAGTTTGACTATTATTACAGGAAGATTTAACAGAAGCTAAATTCTTGGAACCATTCCAATTAAGGCAAGTTGACTTTTCCGATCGACATGATATCACTCATACTCTGTGGTATTTATCAATTTATAGTGATGTCAGATGGCAACTCAGCTAAAAATTTGTTTTTGTTTTTTGTAGAATTTAATTAGATATGGTAAGAAAACTGAGTCCTCTCTCTGTCTTTTTCCCTGCTCAAAAATTATGTTCGCATGATTGGACCTAATTTTTTCGTCTGCTTCTTCAACTTTGCACAAAAATGGCACCTTAAAATTAACACCCGGCTGCTTTTGAAGTGTTTTGGTTCATTTGGGTCCCTCCTATTATTGGGGAAGCTAATGGAGTGTTTTTCTAGTTAATGGGAATAGGGTGAGTAGTAACCTTTTCCAAGTTTATTGGGGTTAGAGGTATGTTCGGGCGCCGGAACAGATGTTACCGTGCGATTGGTTCAATTGACTGGGAGGTTAAAATCATTTGTTATTGGACATTTCATTGATTGTTGTCTGACAAACTGTGGAAGATTTTTAATGTAGATTAAGATGCGATTGAGAGTAGCGGTGGCCTAGTGGTGGCGGCCCCGACTTACGAAAGGCAGGCGCATTACTTTGTGTAATTTATTTCATCACCACTGCTCTCAAAAAACGGTTAAGGAAAATATCGCGAGGAAACCGGCATGTCCTGAAATAAAAAATTCGAAGGCATGTTACATCTACCAAACCGCACTGGGCCCGGGTGGTGGATTATAGCCAATACGGAAAATACGCACTTTGACGTGGAGTTGCGGGCACCAGCTCGTTGCTCAATACAATCAATACAATAAGATGTGGATCTTGTGGTGACATTAGGAAGAACCTGTGGAGAACGATATTCCGAATTGAAACCTGATTGATCAAAATTATGATACTAAACTCGATATCGATCATTTGGTTAAATCAAAATCACATGATTTCCTTTGTTTTTAAACCACATAACTGTACCTTAATCATTCTTTTATGATATAAATATCTCAGAAAGGCACATTTTTTATTGATTGACATGACAATGTTAAAACTGTGGACCTATAAAACCACGATTACTCTGCCGTTACTTAATTAAATACTAAATAGCATTTTTCTCCTCATCTGGGTAACAAAACTAATTATGAAAGAGTGAATAGTGTTTTCGAACAAAGCCATCCCTGACCATAGCCGGATGAAGAAAAGACAAAATTACAGTCACTAGATTTATTAATACCATAATACTGCCACTCTTAGAGGAAGACAATGCCGACACAGCGTTATTACATACATAGAAGATAGAAACATATAATGATATGGTAAGGAAATACAAAAGGTTTACTGCGTAAAATTCTATGATAACAAATTAACAATGAGACAACGCGCTTGGCTTTAAATGGACTTGTTGGTTAAGATGACAATACAGGTCATTGCCCTTTCCTTCATATCTATTCGTACAAACCAAAACATTAGAAGAAAATGTTGAAGATCACGATAGATGACGATTAAAGACTTGAACAGGCTTATTTTTGGTTTATAAAGTTAAGAACTTCAATAAATGTAGAGGAGTCAATGACCGATATTCTATTGTCATCTTTACTGGCAGCAATTATAGCAATAAGTAGGCTCTAGACATAACACATTATCACGCCTGCAATCCCTGAAGGGTAAGGCAGATATGTAACCTAAGAGTACAACCATTACAGTTGGGGGCGCGAACTTATTGGCATCAATAAAAAGTTTCTAAGCAATTCCTAATAATTAGGAAGGTTTTATTTGGGTTGTTAGCGTCATGTAGACGATAATTATTATCAATAATACCAGTTAATGCGTGATTCCAGTGTTGGAATCGTTAATGTCTTTGACTTTTTAATTAATACTGGCCTGTTTTATTTTTTTTACACCCTTCTTCTTAGCGTGTCTATGGCAATCTTAAATAAGTACACTGAATTTAAAATAAGTACACTGAATTTAAAAAGGTTAGTCCAGCAGACACATTTAAAGGACAACCGATAGCCTGACTTTTAATCCTTATCTGATCTGTCATTGTCATATGAGCAAGACAGCTGCCATCTACAACTTGCTTTGATTTTGGTTCTTGTCCAATTGCCCCTTCGGGAAAAAAGACTCACTAGATTTCATCATCATCTGTTAATCTGTTTCTTGAATATGTTACCGTAAGCAACTGTATGTATACTAGATTTTTTAAATAGTATTTTACGTACAACGACTGCGTATCTGACCTACACTGCCCAGTAAAGGGACACCTGAATTTATATCCACTAAAGAGCTATTACAATTAAAACTTGACTGATACAACTTCATCATCATTTCAGCCGAAAGGCATCCACTGCTGGACATAGACCTCCCCAAAGTGTCGCCACATTGACCGGTCCCGTGCGACTCGCAATCAGCGGATTCCCGCAACCATTCACCAGGTCTTCCAGAACAACACATACAACTACA
Organism: Xestia c-nigrum; assembly: GCA_916618015.1. NCBI lineage: Eukaryota > Metazoa > Arthropoda > Insecta > Lepidoptera > Noctuidae > Xestia > Xestia c-nigrum. The sequence goes on from OU745256.1 coordinate 7,231,406, forward strand.
ACAACTTCGTCTTGTATTATTTCAATTTAAAATCGGAACAGCATTATACCCACTCATCCACATCAGACTTACTGTTACCATCTAGTTCGTGTCATAATACGTCACCCACATGATATCGAGGTCGCCAACAGTACCTCGGTAATATGTACGAGTTAATTCCCAGTCCCATTGTATTGCTCATACAATAACACAAGACTTTTATATCAGTTTCGGGTCGCTTGTAATGAAAGGACCTTATGACTTTAATTAAGCATTTTATAGGGATCGTTGAGATTTTGTTACAGCCATTCGGGATAGTGTTTTGTTTTGTTTTCAGGATGATATATAAAGGAATTGTGTGGGAAATTGCTTTGTTGACAGAAGAACGACGTTAAAAATGTGAATGAAGTCTATTTTGAAAATAATATTGTGTTTGTCAGCCTTTATTGTATTATTAGATTCGCCATAATCAGTCTCTTGCCTTTAATCCCAATTCATTTAGTGTCGGCGCAGCTCTGGGGCTACGGGACTGTTCGAAAGAGATACCGTGGCCCCGGAACACAAAGGGCGAGAAAAGAACATGGAATGGTTTTAGTCAGTAAAAGTCTGACACTCCCTCCCGCTCCGCCCAGAGTGGGAGAAGTCATTTGATGATTTCCCATAGGAAAAAAAAAGAAAAAAAGGTCAGCACACTATATCATCTTTTTCCATACTTCTCTATTACTCGTCATCTCATCAGATGCCTCCTTTCTTGCTATATCATTTTTCACACAGTAAATCCATAGTTTTTTTAATCCTCTATATTAAATTATTTAATGGAAATCAGAGGTTGAAAATTATAGTAAAAAAAAAAAATGGATGTGATATCAAAAAAGTGATAAAAAATTTGAATTAAAGCAAAAAAACTAATGAAACACAAAATTAAGAAGATTTTAAATTACCAAAACCTATGTTTCCGCCCGGGATCGAACCGGGGGCCTTCTGCGTGTTAGGCAGATGTGATAACCGCTACACCACGGAAACCTGATAAATTGCGTCTAAAAACACGGTCACACTCTCTTAACAGACGTGAAAGTAATCCAGTTTATATTGGCTCTGAGATAATGATCAGTGTTTGTTTAAAACCGGTATCAGAAAGAATGTGTCACACAATTATGATCTTTATTTCACTAGTGACAAGATCGTAATTTAAGTAAAATACGGCTGATAAAATATCTGATAATTTATACTTGACCTTGTAGCGTTTTACAACTATTATGAGATTGATTTACGAATTTATTAATATATTAATTGCCTGTAGTCTTGAATTGTGAAACCCCAAATATAATTTAATATAAAGCTAGTAGGTACAAGTACCAAGTACATATTTAGTCGTTATTAATAGTTTATATCTACATGTACGATATTAATCTCTACGGTATGTATATTATAATATTAATTTTAATACTGTCTGCACACTTGGCTGGGTAAACAATTAAACATACCTATTACGCTATTAGATATTGTATTATCCCCGGTTCAGAGACGCTCCATACAGTTAACGACGTTTCTGTACCGAAAGTAAGCCGTCAGTTTGAGAGGTAACACAATTTTAGAGTAGTGGAAAGGGTAGTGCAAATATTCAATTCAATGATCCATTGTCACACACACATATAGATGGATAAGTGAAGATAGGGTGTGTGTCCCAAATTCTAGGGAAAATCCTGCATTGTAGATACCTCTTTCCTCCTTTTAGATTACCTCTATATTATATACTAGCTAGCCCGTAATCTTTCGTGTAATATCATGATACCTATTTGAATTTATTTGTGTTAACAGTTTCAAGGGTTTTAATTGTTTTGCACGGAATCCTCATTACTTTTCTAAAATAAAAGTAATTTATGTTAGACCTTATAATTTCAGCTATCTGCCAATAAAAGTCCCGTCAAAATCGGTCCCCCGTATCGGAGATTAGCCGTAACATTTAGAAAATAATGTGTATCTTATAGTAACAAGTGACGTTATTTTTTGCTAGCTTAAGTCGTGTCCCACTGCTGGGCAAAGGCCTCCCCTTTCTCCTTCCATACCTCTCTGTCTTGGGCGATCTCCGGCCATGTGGGCCCTGCAATCGTGATCAGATCGTCACGCCACCTACGTTGAGGTCTGCCTCGCAGGCGGACAGCGCCTTCTTCAGGCGTCCAGTGTGTGACGACAAATGTCTGTGTGACATTACTGTAAAAATTTCAAAAACCCCCGACACATAGGGTTATCATTTTAGGTAAATGATTCTACTACTCAAGCCCTTTTATTTGTTATCATATTGAGTGAGTTGTGAAAAAAAAGTAAATCACCATTTTGTGGTGGCAGCCATGTTGGATTTGAATTTTATTATTGCGTATAGTATTCTACTAGTCAAACCCTTTCATTTCATAAACATATTGAGGGAGTTGTTGAATAAATATGTAATTCGTCATTTTGTGGCGGCGGCCTTATTGGGCTGAATTTTATGAAACTACTTTCAGCTAGGAACACTCCCGACTAATTCACCCTTCGAATGAAACAACCAAAATTAAAATCAACTCATCCGTTCGAGAGCTACGATGCCACAGACCGACACACACACAGACACGTCAAACTTATAACACCCCGTCGTTTTTGCGTCGGGGGTTAAAAAGCTGTAATTTGGAATTTTCAAACTGACACTCCAATTTCATTTATTTGTATAGACATGATATTTACTATACTTCGTTCGGAACAAGTAAAGATCAAACGAACCTTTAGGAGAATTACATTAAATCTATCTCTTATGACGTAATAATTCGTTCTATTTATATTACTGTACCTACATTTAGGATATCTTTAGCGCTGGCCTTTGTACCGAACGTTGGCAATAAGTTACTAATATACTAGGGCTTCTGCTCAGCATGCAGTCAGGTCAAATCCCAAGCCGGGTGAAATGATACTGGGTTTTTTCTTCTCAGTATAGATTTATGCCCAGTAAATTCCAATAGGTCGACCCCTTCTATTTGGAACTTGAACATAATCGATGAAATGTGGGTTACTACTCAGAGGTGTACAATAGAAAACACCTCAGCCTTACCGTTTAGGAATTACAGGCATGATGTTATGGAACTAGTTTAACAGTAACCAACTGTCGAATGATACTTAACCTACGACTTACTGCCCCGACTTACGAGCAGTAAGTAGTGGGATCCAACCCAGGCAGGCGCAATCCTTAGTGTAATTTATTTCATCACCACTGCTCTCAAAACAGTGAAGGAAAACATCAGGAGGAAACCGGCATGCCCTAGAAGAAAAAAATCGAAGAATCCCGCACAGGGCCCACGTGATGAATTATAGCCCTTTTCCTCTCAAAGCAAAGAGGCCTTTGCACCAGCAGTAGAGGATCATCACAGGATGATTATGCTTTTATGCAACGATACTTTATTCCAAATTAGCATGGGAGATTTTTATTCGAAAGTTCCAACGGAGAGTCGGTTCTTATCAGAGACCCAAGTTGACATATGAAGGACGTTTTGTACCTAAACCCAGTATCGATAGCGTTTCGCATTTTACCCTTCGCGTATTGTATAGTAGGCTCTTTCAAGAGGAATTTTCCTCAAGTTTCAATGGTGGTATTTCGTTTTCTATTGTGACTATTGACTGTACCCTCCTCGCAAATTTTCCTTCGATGTTTTGTTGCCCGCACAGTGAATTCTCTTTTACTCGGGTTAAAGAACCCAAGTAATGAATTGGAGGAAAAGAATGTTGTTTTTATTATTTTCTATACAGTCCTACTTGAGATCTCTTCCATTCTCTTCTTGTAAGTACTAATACAACACGTGCTGCCCTAGTAACTGAAAGCACAGTAGCTTAAATTTTCAAGCAGCTAAGTAGTCAGTTACAAATAAGAATATCAAAAAAGAGTCTCGTGTTAAAGAGAACTTTCCATTTAATACTTTTATCCTACATCATATTTCTGGCATCAAAATGAGTTGTTTAAGCCGTTCTCTAACCATTGGTGGATTCACTTACCCCATGTTACGCCTTTTCGCCAATAAATTTCCGATAAGACAAATCGTTTTAGGTCTCAGAAGCTTACGTATGAATTCAGGGTTCTTTTATCAATTTGCGTTTCCCGTTTCCCGCTTGTGTATAACGGGGTGCTACATATTTTCGAGCACAGACGTTCGATTACTGATGATTTAACCGACCAGCTGATGATCGATGCCGAACGGACATTGCCAATCGATTTAAGTCAATTAATTAAATTAACTGATTGCTTCGGGTTGGCTTTGTTGTTGAACGGGTGCATTTTGAAAATTGGCAACGTAGCAAATAGCTGTCAAATATATCGGTGTTGTGATGAATTTTTTTTTAGTACTAGAAGAAAAGAGTATCGTATTGTACGAGTATTTTGCTAAAAGAATGTATTGATTCTAAATATTGCAACATTTTAGTGCTACGCAGAGCGCTATTTCATATTTTTTTTTGGAAAAGTACATTAAGTTTCAAGTGGAGAAAGTTAGTTTTTGTATTCGAGGCGGAATTAACACCCGAGCTGTAGGCGAAGTTGTTTTTGAGCCGAGAACTGCAATAAAAAATATCTACGTGTATCAAACGTTTTTAAATACGTTTTTGAAGAAATAAAATAAAAGGACAAAAATAAAACCGTTTAAAAACAATTTTTGTCATGAATTATTACAGAAATATGATTTTACTTAATTTAAGTAAAGGCAATCGTTATCAGTGGCAATTTACATTCCCGGAAAACTGTCAAAAAACGTACACGTGTGTAATACATTGCATGTTGAACCTAATCGTTGTGCGATAAGAACAATAAAATTGATCATAATATTGAATTATTTGACAGCTATTTAAACGAATACCGTATATTCTCCGAAAAACAAAATGAAGATCGCTAAATTAAATGATATTAAACTTTGTCGGGTCTGTATTGTGTTTCTATTACTCTGTAACTGTTGAGGCGTAGTTCAGAAGACAGATGAACTCGTACCGTTTGATGGAGGGAATGAACTTTGAAAGAATATGACTGGCGGAAAACTTTTTGAGAGAAATGTTGAATAAACTTGTTATAACCTAAGGCTTTTAGTGAATACATACCTACTTATTGCCAAGACATTCTTTGCATGTTCTTGATGTGAAAACTTCTTTAGCCGCGTTGAACACTTTTTGGGTGAACACAAATCATGGAAATCGCGTGACCATCATCTAACGCTTTGTAGCACTCGTAGCCGATCTGCTACGGCGTAGCACAACTTAAGCATGTGCAGGGCACAAACCGTAGCAGATATAGATAACTTAGTTTTCAGTTTTATCGGCAATCCCCAAAAACTGACCTGCATGTTTTTTCCAGTCTTTCAGTTAATACGTATTGGGGTATGTGGAACTAATCAATCACAAAGCTAAATTACCTGAAGGTGTGAAATAGAAGAATTTTATTGGTTAATTTCACACACTTCGATTGCTATGCATCCTCACTCATCTTTGGTGGAAACGCAGCCTAAGAAGGTATTTTTGAAATTATAACATCTTTAGCCGCGTTGAGCACTTTTTGGGTGAACACAAATCATGAAACTCGCGTGACCGTCACCTAACGCTTCGTAGCACTCGTAGCCGATCCCCTACGGCGTAGCACCACTTAAGCGTGTACAAAGCACAACCTGCAGCAGATTACTTAGTTTTCACTTCAAAAATGCGGTCATAGAATGCGGTCATTAAATGCTGTCATTGAATGCTGTGCACTTTTTTTTGGGGATAAATATAATGACCACCATAAAATGCTTTGATACCCTTAGTTTTGTAACCAAAAATATCTACTTAACACCAGAAAAATAAAGTCTAAAAATACAATAGTACCAGCTATTTTAGTCACGACTCCACTTTAAATTGTATTCGATCACCAAATTTAGTAAATGATCACCAAATCTTGACGACCAAATTAATGTATTATTTTTGCCTAAATAAATCACTGTGATTGCCATAAAATGTAGGCATATTATCAAATAAAGTATTATGATAGTTATGTCTCCGGCTTGCAATCCCCTCCCGCACCGCACCGCAAACGCCGCCGCCGCTGCGCTCGCCCGGACACGATCCCCAGGGTATACCGCCGTTTACCCGAATTTTATTTGCCCTAATATAATTTGCCATAATAGTCAACAGCCATAATATCATACGACATAATACTCATTTGCCCTACTCTCATTTGCCATATTAGTCACGTGCCAGAATCATTGTTTCCCATAAAGTCACTTACCATAACATCGTTTGTCATAATAATTGTAAGCCCTAATTATCACATGCCCTAATTATCACATGCCACAATTATGATATGCCATAACATAATTTGCCATCGACATTGGGTGTGTAACGGTTGTTTATATCAAGAGATATTGGTTACAATTGGGACTTTAGGGCACCCCGACTCGGACAGGTTAGGTTAGAAGGGGATGGCGGGGTCGTGTGAGCGAGCAAAGCGAGCGAATAGACCCCGCCATCCCCTTCGTGGTTATTTTTTTATAAACCACACAGAAGTAGGAGCCCCGCGAAGCGGGGCTCCGTCGACCTAGCCCACCATCAACCATGCACAGAAAAAAAAACCATGCACAGAATAAATAAGTTTGTCTAATACTTGTTATGCCATTTAATTATTATGGCACATATAAATAATGATTTTTTTTGGAGTCAGTTTACTTAAACAGGATAGCAAGATGTAAAAACTTTGATTATAATTATAATAAAACAACGTTCGTTTCGAAGACAGATCAAAGACAAGACATTTTATTCATAATAAATACATAGACAAAATAGATGGCTGCACTAGCCTTATATTGTAGATATCATTACAACACCCCCACTATATCTAACAATATAAAAACACATAAATATTAAACAATTTGCACACCTAGTTTATCCAAAAAATTATAATGTTTAACAATAACATTTCCACCCCAATCAGCATCAACAAATCCTTTAAGTATTGAGCTTCCATTACCAGAATACTTCAGGCCATAATCTCTAGTACATTTCAAATATCGCAATAGCCGCTTTACATAAGCACAATGTTCTTTAGAATAACAGTTATTAAATTGACTTAAATAACTAACTGTATACGCAATATCTGGCCTTGTTAAAACTGCTAAATACATAAGAGATCCAATTATTTGTTGATATGGAAAATTACCTACATAATGTTCATTCCTAGAAACATTCAACTTATTTTCCATTGGAGTCTGAATCGGTTTACATTCGCTCATATTAAACTTATGCAATAGCTGATCAATATAATCTCTCTGACTTAATGTCACTGTCTGCTGAGCTTTATTGACAGTTACGTTAACTCCCAGACATTTCTTAATTTCTCCCAAATCTTTAATTTTAAACTGGCTAGCTAGTACCTGCTTTAAATGTTTAGTTTCATTAATATTATTTGAAAAAATAAAGAAATCGTCTACAAATAACGCAACAATAGTTTTCAATTGATCTTGCATTTTTGTATACATACACGGCTCTATTTTAGATCTAATATAGCCCAAGTTTAATAAACATTCATCAACTCTCTTGTACCATGCTCTAGAGGACTGTTTGAGCCCATAAATAGCCTTTTTTAATTTAAGTACCTGACCTTTTTTTTGTTTCTTCAGGAAAACCTTTTGGTATCCGCATATAAATGGTTTCCTCTAGAGTGCCATTCAAGAAAGCTGTTGTTACATCAAGATGAGTTGTATTCAAACCTAATTGTACTGACAATGCAAAAAGTAACCTCAAAGTTGTGTGTCTCACCACAGGAGAAAAAGTTTCTGTAAAGTCCACACCTTCAACTTGTGAAAAACGTTACGAAGCACCCACTTGCTCTGTACAACTCTACCATCTTTTGGAGCGTCACTCAACTCCCAGGCATCATTGTCCTTGAAACATTGTAATTCCTCTCTGACAGCTGACTCCCACTGCTCCTTTTCTGGTCCGTTCAAAGCATCATGAAGAGACAAACCAGCCACATCATCATATGTGTCACTGTTGACACAAAAATTTGAGAACCCATATCTCTCTGGAACTTTCCTTATCCGTTTGGGTCGGCACTCAGGAGTTTTTTCTTCAACATGTTTTAGTGAGTTGTCGGAATCTTCATAGTCACAAGGAACATATGTTTCATCATCATCTTGAAAACTGTCTACAAAACTTTCAAAACTGTCTACAAAACCTTCAGAATTATTTTGACTGGACGTTGATTCAGGTTCTCGATGTTGTGTATCATCAGGTAAATCAAATCAATTTCCGTAGTAGACTTATCCTTCGTGAAAATCCGCTGTCGTCGAATAATTGTTTTAGTTTATCCCACAATTCTTTTGAAGATTTCACATTCTTCACGTGCACGTATAAAGACGGGTCAATTGTCATTATCAATTTTGCTTTGGTTTTTTCGTCGTCTGCAGATTTTATTTCTTTTCCGGCTTCTGGTATCACGCAATGCCTCATGCCCTCCAGGATTAAGAAATTCTCTGCCGCGAAACACCATTCGCTGTAATTGTCGCGTCCCGTTAACTTAGTAACGTTGACTAGATAGTTCGCCGACATTTTGAACTACGATATACTAAACTAGTCAACTGCGATTTTAATAACAATCCGTCACGACACAGTTCAATCGCGTCTCGTAATCGTCTTTTAACACTTGCTTACTGCAAAATACTTGATTAAAGGCAAAAAACACGATTTTTTATGAGCGAGCGGCCCATAACCTATAATAAAACAACGTTCGTTTCGAAGACAGATCAAAGACAAGACATTTTATTCATAATAAATACATAGACAAAATAGATGGCTGCACTAGCCTTATATTGTAGATATCATTACAACAATAATTTTATCTTCAAACGCTGGTATGATTTTGGTGATCATTTACTACTTTTGGTGATCATTTACTACTTTTGGGATAAGAATGATTTATTTGGACTCATTTTGCTTAAATAGGATAGCAGAATTTAAAAACTTTGGTTATAATTTTACTTTAAAATGTTGGTTTAATTTTGGTGATCATTTACTATTTTTGGGTTACTCAAGATATACTTGGAGTCATTTTACTTAAATAGGATAGCAAAGTGTTAAAACTTTGGTTATAATTTTACATTAAAATGCGAGTTTCATTTTGGTGATCATTTACTATTTTTGTCTGCTATTTGTTACTATATCTGGTGGTAAGTTAAACATAAGCCTTTTTTTTAAGTGGATCTCATAATGTCTTCGACAGAATTCTGTTTACCCTTGTGCTTGATCTTTTATAGTGTTTATTTCAACAGAATTTTTGTTTCCATCCAGTTTTTTTGTAGGACGCCAGTTGTGTATAATACTTTAAAGGGCCACTTAATTATAAAGCTTTTCTTTGTTTCAGCAATAATGTCGCAGCTTTAGCAAGCGGAGGTTGGTCCCAAAAATCCACTTATTCGAGGTGTCGAAATGCTCTGCTGCAGACGAAGATAAGCTTATTAAGAGCGTCGACTGGCATTAACGCCATCTTCTTATTTTATCAACTGCCCTCAGGTTCTCTTCAAACATTTAGTTTTTATCCAAAATAATGTATTTTTTCGCCAATGTTTCAGTATAAATGGGATATAAAATTTCTTGTTACTACGGCGGTTAGTTTGGGCGGTGAAGCATAAAATATCAAGCGATAGTTGCGTTAAATTGACTGAGGTTGATGTTTGGTGGCTCTTTATTAATAGTGCTGTCATTTGAATGCTGCGGTCTCGAAAGTTAATGTAACTATCTGTATATGATGCGAAGATTCCAAATTCAAAAGGAGATTATTTTAGATTCTCAAACTCGTTGAGTTTGTTGTTGAACTCATCGAGTTTATTTGAGATAACAACATTGTCTTGATGATAAATGTTTCAGCTAATTCAATACAACTTTGACTTATAAGGAAACATAGATTAATGATAACTAATAGCTAACACGCACTGTGAAAGCTTAATAAACTATGCTCGTTTTACTTATGCTGAAACCGATCCCATTGCCCTGAAGTGTTTTAGTTGTGAATGACTTTTGTTTAGTAAGCTTAATTTTCAATGGGCCGGTCAAAATCAAAATCAAAATCAAATCATTTATTTCAAGTAGGCCAGTTACAGGCACTTTTGAATTGTCGAAACAAAATGAACATTTAAAGTAGCTACAGTCCCAGTCACAAGACATAAAAACTGTGAAAGTACTGTAGTTGCCCATTCCCTAACGTAGATCTCTATGGAGAAGAACGGGCAAGAAACTCCATGGACACTCTTTTAAATCAAAATATTGTTACAAAATCTTGGTTACATCATTCATGTTGAGATGGTATATTATGTGAGAACAATGTAGCAAGATGTGCACGTTAAAAGTGTCCATAGCAAAACAAAATAAAATACAACTCAAAAACTAAATAATTAATTCAAATAACCCATGGCGACTAAGAGATGACCAGTCACAACTGACAGCGCCCGTTCACGAACATGACGCATGGATCAGCACCATTCAGCTCAACCATTTTGAAGGGAACTAAATGATCCGACACACGCGCCACCATCAGCGAGACATTTGAGAGAGCATGACATACTCTCAACCGCCAGGGCACATTCTAGTCAAGAACTGCCGTAGGCTTCCAGTGAATGATAGCTTTCTAGTACATAGTACTCACACAATATGGGCTATGCGATTATATAATACTAACATTGAATCTATACAATGCAAAGATAGTTAAGTACAATCTTCAGCAGCTCCAACAATACCATTTAATGCTATCAATGTTTGCGCCCCTGTCCATGTGGAGCAGGACCAGCATTAAGCCAAGCATTTTTATCAGCGATATAATCGCTCAACTTGTAATATGCTTGTTTACATAGTGTGCGTTTAATGCATGTTTTAAATTTCGTCTCATTCAGTTCAAGAATACTTTGTGGAATTTTATTATAGCATCTCAAACAGTACCCCATGAAAGATGAGTCTACTTTAGCGAGTCTAAAGCCTGGCTGAACTAATTGGTCCCTATTTCTAGTACTGTAGTTATGTCTGTCACCTCTTTTACCAAAAAGATGCAAATTTTTTCTGACGTACATTATGTTTTCGTAGATGTATTGACAATGTACCGTCATAATTCCAATATCCTTAAACCGCTCTCTTAGAGAATCGCGCCTACGAAGATTATATATGGCTCTGATGGCTCTTTTCTGCAGAATAAATATAGACTCAATATCTGCAGCTCGTCCCCATAGCAAAATACCGTAAGACATTATACTATGGAAGTAACTAAAATAGACCAGTCTAGCGGTATCTACATCAGTAAATTGACGGATTTTTCTAATGGCATATGCTGCTGAGCTTAACCGCCCCGCAAGAGAAGTTAAATGAGAACCCCATTGTAGCCTTGAATCAAGCGTAATCCCCAAGAAAACCGTTTTATCTACGAATTCAAGTTTCTCATTATTCAATAATATATCACAATCACTACCCTTAACATTCGGTAAAGCAAATCTTATGCATTTGGTTTTTTTTTCATTTAATACCAAATTGTTTGCTGTGAACCAATTTTGGACCTGCAGTAGGGCATTATTCACGTCATCTAAATTTTGTGCCCGTCTATTTATCTTAAAAATCAGGGAAGTGTCATCAGCAAATAACACCATATTTTGAGGTTGGTTTTTCAATAAATAGGGTAGATCATTTATATATACTAGAAAAAGGAAAGGACCCAATATTGAGCCTTGTGGAACCCCCATTTTTATTTTTAAACCCTGTGAGTTGACACCATTTATCTGAACATATTGTTGTCTATCATTTAAATATGATCTTACCAAACTAAGTGCAAGTTTACCCAGTCCGTAATGCTCAAGTTTCATAAGTAATGTGTCGTGGTTTACGCAATCAAACGCTTTGGAGAGGTCACAAAAAATTCCTATAGCGTCTTGGGACTCTTCCCACGCAGTAAATATGTGCTTTAATAAGGTTACACAGGCGTCAGTTGTACAACGTCCCTTGGTGAAACCATACTGTTGATCATGTAATATTCTGTTGGTGTTAAAGTGATAGAGCATTTGATCAAGCATTACTTTTTCAAAAACCTTGCTAAAAACTGGCAACACGGAGACAGGTCTATAATTGTTAGTATCTTTACTGTCCCCGGATTTGAAAAGAGGTATGACTTTACTGTATTTCATTAAATCAGGGAAGACTCCTTGGTCCACACATAGATTAAAAATTAAAGCCAAGTATGGGGCTATAGTCTCAAGTATGGATGTACAAACTTTGATAGACATTCCCCATAGATCTTCGGTCAGTTTGATTTTTATTTGCCGGAAAGCTTTAATAACTACCATAGGGTTAATGTGTTTAAATTTAAATTCAGCCAGGCAGCCAGACACATTCGCCTTTAATAAACCCATTGAGACATCAGGAGAGGAATTAAGAGCCTCCGTAGTTTTTAATGGTATCTCTGTAAAGAAATTTACAAATTCTTGAGCTACTTCCTGATTAGAGCTTTTAGGACCACATGCTGTATCTAATGTGTAGCTAGTGTTGCGTATTTTCTTCCTGTTAGTCTCGTTATTTATGACTTTCCAAACTGTCTTTATTTTATTTTCTGCTGTTTTGATCTTGTTGCTAATGTGCAGGGCTTTAGCAACCCTGCATGTATTTCTAAAAAGTTTTGAATACTTAGCAACATACTTGTTAAAAGTTTCAGTGTTAATAAAAGGCTTAAGGCCATAAAGCTCAAATAGTCTTTCCCTACTTTTTCTGATACCTCTAGTTGCCCAATCACTAAATATGAATTTAGGGCAAATACTCTTTGTCTTCTTTTCAAAAGTTTTGTTGAATTCCGTGTGAACTATTGAAAAGAAACGATTATACAATTGATTTATATTAATATCGTCATGGCTCATAACACTTAACTTGTTCTGTAGGGAAATATTAAACCCATTTAATTTGCTAGAAGTTATGGGTCTAAATTTAATCTGTACTTTTTGCAATGGTGTATTACACCTATAAGTTACAGTTTGTCCGCTATGGTCGGACGGCAAACAATTTACTATGGCTTTTTCTAAGTAATCACAATCGCAGAAAACATTATCTATACAAGTAGCCGAAGATGCTGTGATTCTAGTAGGTTCAATAAAAACGTTAGTCAAGTCAAATGATTTAAAAAGATTTAGTAACCGACCGCTATGTGAATTTTCTTCTAAAATATTGATATTGAAATCACCACAAATTATTGTAGATTTATTACTGGCTGCAAGTTTTGCCAGGACATCTTCCATTATTGATTCAAACATGGAAAAGTTTTGATAGTTTGGGGGTCTGTACACACACACAATTACATGCTTATCTAGCTCAACACAGGACAGTTCGACGCAATGTTCAACCGAGAGACCTACTATGTCATCACGTTGCTTATATTTAAAACTATTTTTTATTAATATTAGGGAACCTCCACGAAGCATCGTTTTACGGTTAAAGCAGCTACCCACCATATAGTTCTCATAATTAATAAGCATTTGGTAATCCTTTAACCAATGTTCAGTAAAACAAATAATGTCAAACTTACTATTTTCTAAAAACAATTCAATTTCTAATAATTTGCAAGACATTCCTTGGATATTTTGGTGGAATATTTTTAAGGTGTTCTGCTGAGGCCCTTTTTTAGTAACTAATTGAGTGCAAGAATTAATAGTACCTTCTGTTGTCTCACTTTCTAGTTTAAATTCATATTAATATTTTGAGTGAGGCCGGAGACTCCCGTGCCATCCTCAGACAACAAGACCCTATCACTAATAGACCCTAATTGAGGATTCACCACGGTGACAGATGGATCCTCCTCTGAGCAATATCTGTAAAGATTTATAGCACTACTGCTATATTCATTTAAAGTCACCTGTACATTAGTAGAATTACTAATAGTCGCAGTGTTAATAATAGTACTAAACTTAGACATACTATTTATGTCTGTGTGAATATTAAAAGCTAATAGCGAAGCTATTTTGTGTCTACATCTAATAGGTAGATACACCTTACCCCGTGTCGACTTAAGTTTACCAACAAGAGTGTTGATATCTAGGTATATAAGTCTGTCACTATAGTGACCTGCCAGAAAATGTACATGGTTATTTAACATATGTATATAATTGTTTTTTCTACTACCCAAATTTTTAAAATAGGGAAAAGCACACAATATTATTTTACTACAGTTTAACTTCAACAAGTCTGATACACAGTCAGTGATATCTTCCTTTTTTATCTTAGAACTATTACCAACACATATAGTTATGGTGGTATTAGGATTACAAACAGTTTTTGTTGCAGATGTCATAACCTGTTTGTAGGTCGACCCTGGCATACAATAATTTTGGGTACAATAACTCAGGCTATTACTGATTAATTTCCCCATCCCTCTACCAATACTATCAGAGAACATAACTGAAAGATTTGAATCTAGACTATTAGGTGAGACAGAATTACCTAAGTCAGGTATTGAATCTTGGCTGGAATCACAGCCCTGAGTTCTCACAGCTGGGCACGGGTCCTCCGTTGCCTCAGACTGGACATCATTTCTGGATTCCCTCTGACAAGTACACTGAACGTTGCTGAGAGTCAGTGAGTCCACTTTGTCTACCAATGCATTTGTTGCAAGAATATGCTCTTTAATTTGATTTTGTGAGCGTTCATATTTATTATATAAAGACTGTAGTGACTTATTAAGAGCCTGTATTTCTGATTGTAAGCGCTGAGTGTCAATTTCATAAATATTTATACTATCTTCTAATTTAATCTGATAGTTATTTAATTTATTAACAAGAGAAACACGTTCTTTTCTTAATTGGATATTTTTGGAATGGTGTTTCTGTTGTTTCTTGTATTTATTACATTTTTTAATGATTTTATTGAATCGTGCATATTTCTTAATTTTATTTTGGCTCATTTTATGGATGTAGTTATGATTTAGTAAGGAGTCCTCTGTTAGGTCAATGGTTGTAATGGAATGAGGGTTACAATTTGTATTTACTAATTCTCTGTACAAATGTTCAGTTTCCATAGCCTGAGTATGATCCTCTTCCTTTTTTAAATTCAAAAGTTTAACATTTGCATGGATTAATTCATCCTCTAGGTCCCTAATTTTACATAAAGCTTCCTCATACAAGTTGCTACAAGAATTGAACCCATCCGTGACCACCCTCAGTTGATCCCGTTCATTGACAACATTCAAGAATTCCTGATGAAGGTCTACTAGCTCCCGTTTTAAGCTCGTGTTTTTACTGTTAACGTTCATGACCTCCTCCTCACTGTCTTCTCTCTCCTGCAACAGCTGTTGGCATTCGAGTTTTGAGTCCTTCAGTTCTTGGAGGGCCGTTCTCAATTTTAGCTCCATATCCAGAGCAGTAGCCTTACGGGTCATCACAGGCATGGTGTCCGGATTGGTTACTGTAAATTTGAAATAAAGAAACGGTGAGAACTAATAGGACAGACCAATGAAGAAAATTAGAAATAAAAAGGGGAAAAAAAAATAAAAAAAAGACAGGGAAAAACTTAAGTTACTCAAAGAAATGAGGTTGGCTGCTATATTAACTTGACAGGAATGATTATTAGCTCACAGAATAATCAATTTTATTGCTATATTAAGAATTTAACTAAGTATCTTAGGGTTTTACTTTTTAATAAGTGGGTAGAATGCCAAGACCAAAAACTTAAAATTATTACAATATTACTTCAAGACGTTAATGAAATAACTATCACGAACTTTACATTTAACTATTATTGCAGACAAATTGATGTACACAAAGTTTAAATCGTTAAGTTTTACTTTTTTTACGAAATGACATTTGTCAACAAAACAATTTAGAACCAATAAAGGGTACTAAATTATCAAAAAAAAACTATACTAGAATTGGAGTGGACGTGTTATATAGTTAATAGGGCGATTGTGTGCTATTATAATAATAAAAGTAAACAAATACTCCCCGTATGAATCCGTCGTTCGAACATCAGCTGTTGTTTTAGGTTACCGGTAACGTCGTCGTACAACCAAATCCTTTATTAATGAACAGGAAAACAATTTTCCTGAGTATTTACACATTTATATTACGAGTTTACTTAAAATTACACCATAATATAACTTAATTACTAATTAAATTTAATTTTAAAATACGGAGCAGATATTTGACATGTCACTCGGGCAGTGTTGCCACTTTTTTTCAAATTAGGTCATATTAGCCGAGCAAACAATGACCGTTGGGAAAGACGGGGTCTTGACCGGAGACCGCGAATAGGCAAGCATAAGGTAGGTCGCGCTCAGGCTCGGTGGAACGACGACCTTAGCAGTAGGTATGGTTGGTAGCAACTGAATGAGAGTTGCTAAAAATCGAGTTGAGCGGCGTGCGGTTGAGGAGGCCTATGTCCAGCAGTGGACTGCCTTAAGCTGATGATGATGATGAACTTTTTTAATTAAAAATAAATACTTTTGCTAATTAATTAACCTCCAAACTTATCACTCATTCTCCTGTTAAAAACCCCACCCTCATTTGTTACACCTAATTCAATTGCCACCATAATCGCAGCACTTAATAAATGTTTTCAAGGTCTTACAAAAGCTTTGGAACTAAGTAAACGAACTTCGGGTTACAGACAATGGTTATAAATTGTGATAGCGACGGTTTTATTGGTACCCTAATAAATTACATTAGCGAATTCTGCGCAGACGACGGAGACGTAGTCCAAAGCGGTCAGCAATTCACTCTATGGACGAATACCCCCGATAAACTTCATTCCCTATCTGTTTGACCGTAGTTCCCCTAGTATTGTGCCTTACAAAGTCGATGTTATCGGGCGGACGGCCATGAATATTTTCGCACTCTTCATTTCTTACTTATCTATCGGTGAATCTGCTTTGAGAGTTATAACGGTATCTTTGTAGAAATCGCGGTTCGTGTTTTGATTTTTTTAAAATTTTTGTTGAAGGGAGCGATATGGATCCATTTATCTTGCAGTACTCGTATTATAGTAACAGGCTGGGTTAATTGAAATAAACCAAAAAGCTTGTTTATTAATTCCATTTGTGGCTTTCACAGAAAAGTGGTATATTTTCAAAGCCTAGAATTTAGATAAACAATTATTTTTAACAGAATTTAATTGGTAACCTTTTCGGTAGCTTTTAATCAATTAGATACATTTTTGACTGTTTCTAAATGTATGATATGTTCTGTAATTACATTAAAATTGTACCATTCCCGCAAGCAATTCGGCATTTATATCAAATGCCAACAAACAGCAGTCGGGCAATTTTTTTTCTTTAAATAGCGGGATTGAAATTTTGTTAAATAAATAACTGTAGCCCCGAGGCTAGACATTCTTTCGTTGCAGAATATAGAAAAGAATACTCCATAATATTGATAGATACTCTTTATCAATCTCGTGGAAGTTAATAACTAAAGTGATTTGTTAGGTAAGCGTCAATTTCGTTGGCGAAAGGAGACAAAACCACAGTTGCGAAGAAAAAGTTATCAATTTTGCTTCGTGCAACCGTGGTTGCAAGGCGATGTTAACTTTGAGGTAGCTATAGCTTAAGCATACATATTATGTATGCTTATAACTTTTAGCTAAACTATGGCTAGATTTAGCTTAATCCTTTTAACTTTTGTTTATATCCTTGGTTTGAATCATTAACAACAGTTGACAAGAATTGTATATTTGTTTTAGCATAGGAATTCGATTTATTTTTAAAAGAATAAATTTAATAAAATAGGACTTTTATTTTCGTTTATTCTATATTCAAATACCCATCAATATCGTTCGTAGAAGTTATATTTCGAAGAATAAACTCTTTTCTTTTTATTCATTTTTCCAGCTTGATCTCTGGTTCTAGTAACTTGAATAAACATTTTGCTATACTTCATCATCATCATCATCATCAGCCTATAATGTTCCCACTGCTGGGACACGGCCTCCTCTCAATGAGAGGGAATGGGCTATGATCTACCACGCGGGCCCAGTGCGGATTGGTAGATGTCACATGTCTTCGATTTTTTGGTTCTAGGACATGCCGGTTTCCTCACGATGTTTTCCTTCACCGTTTTGCTATACTTAGTAAATAAAAATTCTTTGAAAATTCACTCACCATAATCAAGTCTACATGACGTAGCATCCCGTGCGGATTGTTTATTACCTGTTAACATGAAATTAGTAGCATTAGTTAACTGTGTCAGTATGTTAGTAAAATGGGTGGTTATTTGTTAATTAAATTAGTGTTTCTCTGTTTCCGTGCAGACCAAAGAAAAAAAGGTCGAATATCCGTTGTAAATTCGTCCAAGGACATGTAAATAACCGGGCTGTAGCTCAATTTCAAATAAAATATCAAAACATTAATTTATTCTCAGGCAACTTTGCTTATACTAATCGATACCTTACAGACTAATATACATCTATACTAATATTATAAAGCAGAAGAGTTGGTTTGTTTGGTTGAACACGCTAATCACAGAAACTACTGGTTCGAATTGGAAAAATCTTTTTGTGTTGAATAGTCCATTTATCGAGAAAGGCTATAGGCTATGTAACATCACGCTACGACTATTAGGAGCGGAGCAAGAATGAAACATGTTGCAAAAACGGGGTTCTTTTTCCTTTCGTTTTTCTCTCTTATGTGACGCAGAGTATATGATAAAATACAATTAGAGCGATTTCGCACTACGTCCGATCCGAATACGATCCGAACCCGGTCCGGAGTAATCGTAGAACTACATATTTATATGGTAGTTTACGCACCGGCGTCCGTCATCCAATTTTATATTGTAGTGTATTTTCACGGGTACGGATCGGACTCGTATCGGACGTAGTGCGAAAACACTCTTAGTGTTAGGAAACAGAACCTGCAAATAAATAATTCGTGGTTAATACATGTTGTATAGAAATACTAAGCTATCTTTCACTTATAATTGTGTGACATTGTTAGCAAAATAACATATTATTTATGGCAGTTTACAGAACAGATGTTTAAAAAAACTAAAAACCTATTCGGTGATATGTTTCGATCATGTCGGCGTTTATGTATTGTGTGGTATATTAATTTTCTCAGAACAGCTATGAAAGAAAATTGAAAAAAAACTTTTTTACAAAAAATAAAACCGACTTCAGTGAAAACAAAAAAGTGAAAAATAACTTCAGAAAAAACGCTTCAGAAGTCGGTGACCTTTGTTTGATTGATTTAGTTTTTTTGTCACCGACTTCTGAAGCGTTTTTTCTGAAGTTATTTTTCACTTTTTTGTTTTCTCTGAAGTCGGTTTTATTTTTTGTAAAAAAGTTTTTATTTTTCACTTTTTAGTGGTTCACATGTGTTTACCCCTTCACAGCGTACCGGCGTGATTTTAGGTTATGAACTGGTGTAAACAATAGACAGATATGAGATTTCGGCAATCCCAGTACATTTGCTATCATTTATTGAGGAGTTCCGTTGCATATCTCCGAAGTTCTTCATCAGATCTTCATCAAATTGAATTGGAATCACTTCGAGAAAGTACAATTCCTAAAACTACCCAAACCGCTTCTATTGTGCCTATAAAATGTGAAGAATTCTCTCTATTTCTCCAGAATCCCATCATCAGCTACTGATTTGATGATCATGAGATCACACAGGAAGCACCAGCTTTCAAATAAAATAAGAACGATCAAAATCGGTTCACCCAGTAGAAAGTACTGAGGTAACAAATATTTTCGAAATCGGGTGTATTTTACACATGTGCGTACCCCCTCAGAGCATACAGGCGTGATGTTACGTTATAATATAGTATAAACAATGAACCTACAAGCGATGGCAGCAATCACTGCAGATTTGCTGTGTATTTTTGAAGAGTTCCGTTGTATATCTCCGAAGATCAGCATCAGGTCTTCAGCAAACTAAAATGGGACCAAACGGGAAGCACCAGCTTTCAAACAAAAAAAGAACCATCAAAATCGGTTCACCCAGTCGAGAGTACTGAGGTAACAAACACAAAAAAAAAAAAAAAAAAAAAATACAGACGAATTGATAACCTCCTCTTTTTGGAAGTCGGTTGATAAAATACATTCAGACCTCTAAAGACCGGATAGCTCCTAGGTATTGTTCAGGTCTACTAACTCCATTATTCATATTACCCGTCCATTCTCACTCAATCGAAGAAGGAAATGTCTCAAAAATGTAGCTACCTAACAATAAATGTGTGAAAATCAAGTCTTGTACCTCTGGCACGGTGCCAAAGGATCATGTCGGGCTTGCTTGTCGGCTAACCACGACTCGAGCCTAATATCCAATTTAAGTCTGGTTAACCCGCAAGGACGCGGGAATGTTTCGACCAATATACTGCGCTTAAGTTGCGATAAATATGCGAGGTGGTAAATGTGTTTTGTTGTGTTGTACGGAGGAAGTTTTTCCTTAGTGTTGTCGCAAGGTTAATTGGAAAGAAGCTGGTGTCAAGCCTTTGCTACAATATTGTGCTGATGACTTGTCATTGACATAGACAAGTCACTATTGACACAACAATGGTTTCATTGATACTTATAAGGTCATAGCTTGAGTTGATTCTTCGTATTCATAGTAGTATGGTATTATTATCACTATTTTCGGTAGGCTTAAAAACTTTGAAACTTCACAGTAATTAAACTTATATTGTCACTTACGGGATATCTTCCGTGATTATTTGTTATGTTGTTATAATCACGGAAGATATCCCGTAAGTGACAATATAAGTTTAGTTTTAAACCGTGAAAGCCTAAAACAGTGTTCACAGTAATTAGTTATTGACTAACCTGGTGTCAAAGTTTTTATGCTGTCTGATTTATGCCACACGATAAAGAAAAAGGTTGGTACATGCGAGCCTGCTCTAACTTTTAAGGAAGATATAATGATCGTAGTTAAAGAAACGTCTGATGTATTGTAGATTCTCATTTACTCCTCTCTGAAACCACTGTCAAAGATTCGAACGTTAGTATTTCGTAACGATAGTATTATTAATGCAGCAAGTAATGAGAACAGAGCGATATAATTATGTGACGACAGGGGGATAGAATCCGAACAGCTATCTAATTTTACGAGTCACGACTCAGTATTGAGATAAAGACTATACAATACTTTTTGTACGAGAAGTAAAGTATAAATACAATGTGTAACAGAAAGGAATCAGAATCAGAATCTTTATTTGTTAAACATAGGTATTTACATAAAGGTGTTAGGTTAAACATATTTGAGCGCTATGATTTGCCGCGAAGGCATACACAATTTAAATAAAATGTAATTATAAAAACTAAAATGAAGTACTTAAAAAACGAATAGTAACAAAACAATAAAAAAAACGAAGCATAAACTAAAAAAGTTAAAAACTATCATTTATAAAATCTGGAACAGTATAATAACATTTTTCTATTAACAGAGAGGAGAGAGCTTTCTTAAATTTTGATGGGGCAAGGGTATAGTCATACGGAAGAGTGTGCTACAGACCATCAAACTGAACAACTTTCTCCATGGGACCACCATCGTAATCGCAAAAAAATTATCAACGGCCCCGTACAGAATTCCAATACCTACTCGACCGAATGTATGAAACAGCTGATTATTTTTTGATGGTTCCATGGAGAAAGTTGTTCAGTTTGATGGTCTGTAGCACATCCTTCCGTATGACTATACCCTTTCTGTTACACATTGTAGAATCTACATGCATTAACCCTTCTCAGCATAAAAAGGCTTTGCAAACTTAATTCATTTCTGCATGACGTCAGTTTGCAGCGACGAAAACACAGCTTCCCGTATCTATATGCTTTAAACTGGGCTAATTAGGCTCCAAAACTTGCTCTGGCAACGTGATGCTACATACATTTTTTAAATTTTCCCACTTGGCTAGCCGGCGGGCGGATAAAAAATACCGATCTTGTAACTTTAAAAGAATTTTTATTAAGCTTACTCGGAGTTGTTTTTGGATAGTAAATTATGGTAAACTGTTTAACATTTTTCGTGACAACATAAGTGGAAAAATGTGGCGTTTTGTTTGTAGTGTTCCAAATAAGAGGACGCAATGTAGGTATTCATTAGTTTTGGGTATCACACAATATATTTTACAGAAAGCTGTGCTGAACGACTTGTCGTGTTTAAAATTATCTATGTGGAGAGCAGCCCCAGGCAGGCGTATTACTTTGTGTAAGTTATTTTATCAACACTGCACTCAAAACGGTCAAGGAAACCATCGGGATGAAATCGCCATGTTCTAGAACCAAAAATTTGAAGACATGTGACATTTAACAATCCTCACTGGGCCCGAGACCGCTTTAGTTTTTTCATAAATCTATGTGGTTTTCTGATTTCATGCAAATTTTTGAACAATAAACAACACTTAGGTCCATGCGCACCTCAAAGATGGCGTTCTGATTATCTAAAAACAGGTGTTTAAAACACATTTTTGTATAAGAATATGATTGTCACAGTGATAGCTGTTTTTAGATAATCAGACCGTTATCTTTTCGGTGAACATGTACCTTAGAGTTCTTTCACAAGATATTATAAAAAATATTCCATGAAACTGAGGAATAATAAAATCCATCCAATTCCAAAAGGTTTGCCTAAGAACGTGCGTTCTATACGTATTCTACTTATTCTCTCACGTGAGGAAACAAAGAAACCCTGCAAGTAATTGGCCGTGAAATACATTGCGCACGGAGGCGCGACGCGACGTCTGTTGAAAACCAAGTGTTAGGAACGCACCAACTTAAATAGCTTCTGAGATTGCTCTTATTCGTGATAGCTCTGAATTTATTTTATTCAAAGACGGGTTTGCACGCACGTGTAGACGTATATACTTCACGGACAGAAGAAGTTAAAAATCTTTCGCTTTTCCCAAATTGTGGGTACCTTATGATAATGTAAATGTCATATTCGTAACAAACCATTATCTTTTTTCAAGCGCTGGGGACTTTTTTGATACCAAAGACAGCGCTTGCGTATGGCACGTAATTCTTCATTACGGAAT
The DNA here is from genome assembly GCA_916618015.1 of Xestia c-nigrum. Taxonomy (NCBI): domain Eukaryota; kingdom Metazoa; phylum Arthropoda; class Insecta; order Lepidoptera; family Noctuidae; genus Xestia; species Xestia c-nigrum. Next base: position 7,254,382 of record OU745256.1, read on the forward strand.
AAATTCTTTTTCTCTTAAGAAAAGTACGAGCTTTGGTTACTGCGATTTCTTACGGCAGCTTGTAGGCGATCGATGCCCTTTCAGTTTTTTTAATTCGGTGCAAGTAACTTCCTGATATCAAAGAACCTATCAACTAGGTATTTAATCTTCCTTACTGACTTGAACTTAGTACGTATGTACTTGTGTCTGTATCATCAGCAGCCTAGACTTCTTCAAACATTGGGATCGGCTACGAGTCTCAGATGCAGCTGAGTACCAATCTATACTAATATTATAAAGCTGACACTACTGATTGATATTGTATTTTTTATTTGTGTTGGATAGTCCATTTATCGAGGAAGGTTATAGGCTATATAACATCACGCTACAACCAATAGGAGCGGAGCATAAATGAAAATTGTTGCATAAAGCGGGAATTTTTATTCCTTTTGTGGGATTTTTCTCTTTTATGTGACGCAGACGAAGTTGCGTGGGTCAGCTATATTTTATAAATAGAGCGACTGCCTATCAGTTTTCTACGACGGTATTATTGTACCATGTACGACACAATGTTCTTGTATTCCTATTTTAAAATATGAAACGAACAAAGAAACGTTTTTTTTTTTCAAGAAACCGGGTACATTTTAGTCGTACCAGCCAAGTTCGTTTACCGCAAGATATTTCTATCTCCCCACGTAAGTAACGTGCTTAGAATCGGGGGCTCTGGGGAGGAACGTGTTCATGCGTTCTTGTTCCCGGATCGAGAATGTGCTAGGTATTTTACAGGATAGGTAATATCGAGGAATGAAATCATAGTTATGACTAGTATTTACTAGCCCCTTTATAACTTAATGGCGTTTATCAATACTATTATAACGCAAACCTAATAAATAATACTAGAATGTTTTATACACTGTTTTTAATTCAGATAAGCTTAGATCCGGATAAGGTGGCTAACAAATGGCAATAAAGCACGCCAGCTTTAAAGATGTTCAACCTTTGATTTTCGACTTAAAGTTTGAAAACTTGCTACATCGCCATGAAGCGAGGAGAGAATCTCTGGAGAGAATATTCATTACTTAAATATCGCTGGACATTAACACACAGCGCCACCTAGTACCACACTAAGCAAAGCTAGTATCGTGGACACTAGATAGTTGATATAAAGGGTGTAAAACACCTCTTAACGAATACGAAAGGCACTTGTTTTACTCGTCATTCTGATCATTTTTTTGTTCTACACTATACCTGGGAACCTTCTAGTTACGGAGATATTGGGGGTCAAAGTTGCAAGATTTTGACAAGCTTTTTTTTAAATACCACTTTTTATCGCATGATTTTTACTTTAAATATCTTTACGACCCCCGTACTATTCAATCCATCCATCCGCACAATGTTTTGAGTGTGTTACATTGAGTTGTACCACAAAACATGATTTATAACCTCAAAAAAAAAAGCGGTTTCCCAGCAATATTTTTTGCGTAAAGTTACTTAGTTTGATATACAGAATGCTTGGTTAACGGCTTTGTGATGAGGTGAAATACACCCTGTATACTACAGTAAATACATACTTATTATACATATAAACATCCATGACTCGGAAACAAATGTCCTTGCTCATCACACAAACATTTGCTCCTACCGGGATTCGAACCTAGGACCCTAAGAACGTAAGGCAGCGTCACTACCACTACGCCATTCGAGTCGTCATGTGGCAATGTGTATGTGTAAAAGAGAAAATAAATAACTCCAGTATTTCTTTCTGTCTCGTGTATGTCAGTGCCTAACCTGGTGTCAGAGGTTTATGCTATCCATGGACCTCTGGTCTAAAGTAGGTTGAGGCTAGTAGACAATTCGGCTTTAACTTTGAAGTCAGTGTATTCACCTGTACACTTACCATCTGTAACATCCTTAAAGAAACGTTTCAAGGTTAACCCAGATGGTCGTCTGGTCGTTTTACCCAGTAACTGTTTTATTGAGGTCAGATAGGCACACTTTTTGTTAAAAACTGGTATAATTGGTACGGGTTAAACTGGTAACTGGTATTCAGTTGCAGCCGGTTGATCTGGAAAGAACCCGGGCAAATCAATTGTTTATGAAATTATTGAGCGTCTACGTATGTCACCGTGATAGATGCCTACGAAATAATTTACTAAGATTTATCAAATCAAACTTAAGGTCTAACGAAGTCTTTAAAAAAATTCCTCATTATTATGAGCTCAATTGACTAGAATAATGATGAATGAGAAAAATAATCATGACTTTCCTTATTTTCTTCCTGGATTGACTTCATGGCTTTTGGCTAAGATATACTTTTAAGGTGAACGCACACTTATCCGCGTCGAAACAATCGACCGCGCCGAAAGAATCGAATTTTAGAATAACTTGTATGAAATATTGTAAAACCTAGCACACTTATCCGCGTCGAATCGTACGAATAAATGACGTCATACGTATGAGAATAAAATATTTCAGGCTTTTTTTTATTTTAGTATTGACTGTGGTATTGATAAGTGTGTACCTTTAATGTCATCTCCAACAAAAAAAACATGACATTTTATTTGTCAACCTGCTTAATGACATGCGCTGTACCGTCATACGGTGAAAGGCCGTAACTAACATTTTTGCCAAAACTCAGTTAAACATTGATTCGAATTCAGCAAGAAATTCTGTATAAGTCACCCGTAGCCACCAGATACACTTAGATAGAAGTGCGTTTGGCCTCAAAAACGATGTTTTCTACGTATAGTTTGCATACTTGTTGAAATCCGCATCTTCATTTGAGGCCTTATCGGCCGTGAAAAGCCTTAAATAGAGTTATGTCGTTCCATCACATACATCATTGTATTGTGTCACGAATTGTCTTTTCATAATAGGTACATAGAATAATAATAAAGTGTGTATTGTATTGTACGTAGTATAATGGGCTGGTATCTCTTTAGAGGAAAAAACCACGCTTGTTTTCGCGCCTGAAGGGGCCGAAGATGTCACACGGCGCGTATCATTCGAAAGTTCCTGAATGAAGTGAATATACATACGGGCGATGGACTGGTCGAGTCCAGATATGGACTGATATCGAACGCTTATGGGACGAGCTCAAGAGAAGGGTCCTTCAACCATAAAACGATTCAGCTGCAAAACAACCTAAGCAGCAGAAAGGGGGAAAGTAGAACCGTCGCTGTGATACCCTTCCGAGGAATCCGGTACAGCGCTGTCCAGCCAAGCAGAAGTGTGATGAGGGCGGCTTCACCTTAGTTCAGAAGAAGAAGAAAAAGCCTACTTGTCGCAATCAATGCGGTACTGGACTGTCAGTATAAAATATGCTGCTGCGTCCAGCAATACCAACTACGACGTTGCTTTATGTGTCCCGACTGCATCACTCCACGAAAGTTGAGTAGGTCGTAGAGTACATGAAGATGAAGACCAGCTGGACCTTGAGGGTCGAGAAGTTGGAGTCGCGTCACAACACCAACTTCAAGTCGTTTGCGAGTTCCGACACAATTTCTCGACAAGTGTCTCAAGGAAGAGTTTTGGCCGAAGGTTGTTGTCTACCGACGTTTTCGCGGCAGGCTACGTGACACGACGCCGTCACTTCATGTGTTCATAGTTTATAAGTTATATTTTATATGCATTAGTATATTTCTAAGTTGTAATGTAATGTTGTGTATCTTATCTATGGGTCTTAAGATGCCTGAAAATGAAATGATTGATTAATAAAAGCATTGAAGGCCGCGTTAACAGACGGGTGGGACAGAATTCCTCAAGGCACCGTCAAAAACCTGATCAGATTAATGAAGAATCGAATGCAGGCTGTGATTTAGAGCTAGGGTAGGCAATAATAAGAATTGACAGAATAAATTACTTTATGGTTTTAACAGAATTGTTTTATTTTTTAAATGACTAAGCACAACACATATCCCATTTTCTTTCTACTTTCACAGAATTGATTTTAAAAGTAAGTTTAGTATTCACCATGAAAAATAATAATAATAATAATACCAGCCTATTACTGTCCCACTGCAGGGCAAAGGCCTTTTCTCAACAGAGAAGGCACGAACATTGATCTCCACGCTTGCTCAAGACGGGTTGGCGACTTATTTATCAAAATATATCTCTAACTAACTGCCCTATAGATAGTTGACTAAGGTAATTAAATAATTAATATTCTTCTGATCATTTATTTAAGTAGGTAAGTACCTAATTATGTCTCGTGTGACCATGTGAGCCATGTGGCAGACCTACGGACGTCTGTTGGACTTAATATTCTAAATACGGAGTCCTTAAACTATTCTCCCACTATCCTTATATTCTTCTAAACTTCGCGTGGCGCAGTTAGTTGTAAATAAATGCATTTATATTAATGTATTTAAAGTGAGTTAAGGTATTTTTAGATTTATTTTTCGAATAGTCTGTTGTTAACAAGATATAACCTCTAAAACTTCAAACTGTAATATCTTTAAATCCTGACTTCCTAGAAAAATATGACTGAAGACAAAACTCTTCAGGAATTCAAACTCTATACTTTTATATAATTTTCATGGGCAGACGCTAAAATAAAATATCAACAAAAATTTGTTCGAGCTTTGACCGGTGTTTTTTAACCCAGCGTAGAGGGTTAAGGGGCCGTTGTAAATCCTATCCTACTAATATTATAAATGTGAAAGTTTGTAAGTATGGATGTATGTGTGGATGTTTGTTACTCTTTCACGCAAAAACTACTGAACGGATTTGGATCAAATTTAGCACACAGATAGTTTATTACCTGGATTAACACATAGGATACTTTTTATCCCGGTAATAAGATCCCGTGGGATAATTTCAAACTTCACGCGGGCGAAGCCGCTGGCAGAAGCTAGTCATACATATTTTTAAGGTTATGTGTATTTGTTTCGATTGGATTAGAGAATATCTATGTTCTCAAATATGTATTTTGAAAGGACAATGATATAAAGACGAATAGAAACGATTAGATAATTTATTTTTGTCATAACTCTTGTTTAAATCAGAGTCCATTCAAAATGTATATTTGTGATCCAATCGAAATAAATAGTCACTACCTACCTGAAGAATAATTATGTTTTATTTACAAATTATTTTGGTATTACGTTTGCATGAACGACGCATATTCCGCAGGCGTCTTAAGGCTAAGCAGATAAATACGTATAATATTAATTGTGATGCTAACTAAGGTCCGTCATCATCATTCTCTATCACTTATTCCTCTTCATTTGGGGTCGGCACAAAAAGTCTTCTTCTTCCATAAGTACTTCTCTATTCCACGTGATCTCTTCAGACACTTCATATGGGGCCGTATCACCCTTCACACAGTCTATCCATCGTTTCTTTGGTCTGGAGGACTCTGGTACCTATCCACAAACCACATTCATAGCTAAGTTACACTGTTATAAATTTTATTACATAAAATAAAACTAGTACAGACAGCAACGTAATTATAAAGGTTAGGTAGTCTAGACATCAGTGTTTAAAAACTTATAATTGAATGTAATTTAATATTTTGCGTACTGAAACGGCGGCCATTTGGAGTTTGAAGCATTAATGGCAGCCTTTTATTTTAGTTGGGGTTACTTATTAAGGATTTGGGAGCGTTCTTGCTGTCGTTCATTGTAGTATACCTACGTCTTTCGTTGTATTATTTTTATTTGTACATCTCTAATGTACGAATAAATACAGTAGCACAGTCGATCTTGATGTGAAGCGGTGGGCTGCAATGTACTATAACGCGCGTGAGACCACGGACGCAGACTTTTTAACCATACGTGATCGTGCTAGGATTTCTAGATTATTTAAACCTCAGACCGACGTCTAGGAGGAACTTTCATCTGGATGGCAATGTAGGTGGGACAATTCCATCAAGGGCAGACACCTCCACCAGTTCTATCCATCCGTTCGTGAGCGACTGGACAGGACATGGCTGGAGGTTGATCACTGTGTTGCCCAATTTGTCACGGGTCATGGCAACCTTAAGTTCTTGCCATACCTATTATTGGAATCAAATATAACAGCTCTAAACTTAGGACCCATTAACCTTAATACGAGTATTTATCCGTGGTGCTAGGCAACTGGGCCTATCCCAGTTGTAAACGTCCCTTTGTGCCTATTGGCCTTGTTTCGTTCTGTTTCCTGCTGATATGGAAGGAAGTGGAAATTACGGTTTATTTCCTACTCCTCCGCTATACTTTCTGATTAATTTCGTTGCGGGGTCCAAGACCGTAAAATTCAATCTCTGGGACTTCGTCGAATTGTCTCGGCGCTTTTCGGTGGTCTTCACTGTTGATTCTGGCTTTCAGGAGTTACAGTGGTTTGGCCGTGTGTGGCGGGCTTGTCCCAAAAAAAAAACTCTAATGTACATAATTAAATCATAGTAAAACTACTTTTATTCTGTTAGGGAAACTGACTTTTACTGAACAAATCCATGTTCCTTTATAGCCCTTGGTGTTCCGCTGCCCCGGCAGGTATTTTTCCTACTCTTACGTTTTACTTTTCTGGTGAATTTCGTTGCGATCCAAGACAGTTAAATGGTTTTATTTATTTATTTATTTATTTATTGACACACCAACGACTTATTCACTAATTAATTACATTAAAATTCACTTTCGACAGCGTTGCGGTGAACTCGTCACTTATAGGTGTGCACAGCACTTGTATAATCAATAGTTAAAATATTAAAATGGAAATTTATAATTACAAAATTAAAATTTACAAAGTATACATTGATTTTAAAACGTCAAGTAGTTAAATTACATTAAAATACGGTATAATTAAAAAATTAAATTAAAAAACATCGATTAAATTGGATTAGAAAAACAATTATAAATTAAAACTACAAAAATAACAAATAAATTAGAACATATTGCAGTAATTACAATTAAAATTGAAGGAATAAAATAGATTAAAATTTGAGTTAAGAAATTAGATGAAATCGTACAATATAAAATGCATTGAATGGAGTCACACAAATACACAAACTAAACTTTTTTTTTTAAAGTAATCAACAAACAAATCGATCAAGAACTGAGGACTTTTCGTCTGAATTCATTCAGAATGTTCGAAAATATGTCTAAGTTGCTAGTGCGCGTGCTCAGCTTATTGTAACTAGACAAAAACCGGTATAGAGGAGCTGAACGACCAAGATTAGTTCTGTTTTTAGGCGTTTGAAATGTTTCAGTTTTAAAAGTGGATCTGAATGAGGTTCGGCGGGGCACATTTAGACTGATCTCCGAAACCAACTCCGGTACATTCGCCAAATTGTGGAGGGTCTTATAAAGGAAAATAAGATCTGAGCAGCTTCTTCGTTGCTCCAAGGAGCTCATCCTGAAATGACAGAGCCTTTGAGGATAATCAGCTACGCGATCACAAATCTGCGATCTGTAGCGGAGGTACCTCGTAAACTTTTTTTGGATACATTCTATTCTGTCGATGTGGACACGATACGTGGGATTCCATACAGGAGATGCATATTCCAGTATACTCCTCACCAGAGAGTTATAGAGAACCTTAAGTGTGCCAGTTGACCGGAATTCCTTGCAAGTTCTTTTAACAAATCCCGACATTTTAGCACAGTTTCTCTGGCACTTCGTCGATTGTCCTTATCTCAATTGATAGAAGCGGGTTCAGAAAGTTTTTCTCTAGCCAGATTTATCCTCGATTTAGATTTAATATGCGAATGACGTAGAACACGTCAGATATGGACATGTGAGCTATATTTCCACAAAAAAAAAACTACTTATTTAACTTTTGTGACAGAAAGTGGCTGTGTAATGTAAAATGCGAGCGCAGCGTGTGCGGGTCATAGAGTGGTAGCTGGTTCTATTTTTTAATTTGCTGAAAACGTTACGTTCTATCGCAAAAATAATGAAAAATTTCCCCCCTCAAAGACCACCCTGAAAAAAAGAATATATAAAGATAATAATTTTACAAACGTGAATATGATGGATTCCTTCTTCGTAATCTATCTCCTGCTGCTGGCCAAAGGGATTTTTTTTAATGGAATCATATACATATTATAATGAAATCCCAGTACACATAAATAAATCGACCTAAAATGTCTCTGTGAGCAAGACTGCCGTTACTGTTTGGTGAATTCGAATGTAAGAGTGTTTTTATTTTGTGTCTGTTTTCAGACGCTGCCAGGCCACAGAAACGCGTGTACCCAGTTCTCTTCCGTTTGGGATCATATGCCTAATACCATGGTACATTTCCCGTCCTGCCAACTATTACACGTTTTGAGAAATAAAGATCGCAAAGTACAGTCAAATTGTCTTGATAACATTCTAACATGCATCTCCAGTTACTGCGTACGGACGTTCAGACGAATTCATATAAAAAAACGTCACATAAAATAGCTACCACCAGCTTTCAAATAAACAATCATATTATCTTCCAATCCCAGCCTCAAACAAAATAAGTTCTCATAACACAATCAACTACAATCCAGGTCTCCAAGGTATGTTCTACGAAGGTACTGATGCCAATTAATTCCGATGCTGCCAGTACAGCGCCCGGTAATAATGAGCGGGTTAACTAACGCTACCACCGACCCATTAAGGGGTCAGCAGTCTCAGAAGTGTGCCCAATTATTTCCCTTAGTGTACCTTCCTTCGTGGAAATGTTACGAATCTGCTGTGCAAGTATGTTTGTGTGTATGTGTGTTTTAATGTTTTGTTTCATAAGCAGTTTATGTTATAATCTGAATCCTATCTGTTTTATTTTATTAGTTACTCATTTAAGTCAAATATCGCTGTATTGAATTTCGTACGTTTTCACGGGTGAGCACTGAAAACCAGCGCTGTTCTGTGGACTCCCCATAGCACAGCACCATGCTGAGTGAGTGGTAACCTATTTGACGCACTCACGACGTGCATCTTTTTTTTTCAATTTTTTGTTTGTTTTTTATTTACAATTATTTAATGATAATGTTGTTGTGTATTTTTTTGTTGTAGTCTTATTATTATATGTCCTTATTTCCGAGTGCAGGGTTTAAAGGAACCTAACTAACCTAACGGGGGGGTGCCCAAAGTCCCGATTATGGGGGCAGAAATCCTTCCGAATGTTCAGTTGACAATATTTCGAGAGAGAAACACGTTATATTGTAATATAACACTTTACAAAAAAATTAAAGTAATGAATATAACACAAACATACATATATAACACATGCATACTTATTCGAAAAATACTAAATAAAAATATACACACAAACATAACCTTCACAAAAAATATAAAAAAACACAAAATGAAACTGAGACGTGAACAAGACTTTTAAAACTACACCCCACCCGCACAAACTACGGAAGGAAAACTATCGTGTACGAAGGATCTAAAATATTTAATAAATTACCGAGAGATCTCAAAGAGTGTGCATCCAAACCACTTTGAAAAAGTTACTTAAACATTTTATAGTAAAAGAATTACATTCCCTAACATAGTGCCGAGCCACATCCAGTCGCCGTTTATCTGTGTTACGCATACTTGTTTAATAATAATAATAATAATAATAATAATAATTGTTTATTGATCAAAAAGGTACAGATGGTGCGAAAAAGAACTTAAACTAGTAACAGCAACATAGTTTTACAATTTTATGAACTATATATGATAGAGCAAATTTATGATACATGGTACATCTGTTGACAATATACGTTTCCCTGTCTCTTAAACTAGGGTATACCTATATCTTAAGAGACAGTTGACGGCCAAAAGGCTAAGTTCTTATTTTACATATTTAACAAGTGAGGACACTGTCGATCTATCCATCCACAATTAAACAATTATCAGAAAATGATAATGACGAATAAAATTAAATAGTTAAATGGTTGATAGTCTTGTGAGTGTGTATGCATGTGTGTGTGTATGTGAGTGCGTGTGTGTGTGTGTGCGTGCGTATGTGCATGAGCGTGCAAATGCTAGGTTAAGTAAGTTAAAAGTGATTCTGTGTGATCATAATCTTGTTGGAGTAGCCACTCAGTGAGTTTCTGTTTAACTTCCCATTTTGTGAGATCAAGTATATTTAAATGTTTATGAACTTTTCTGTAAATGAGAGAGCTGAGAATAAGATATTGATGTTTGGCAAAGGTTGTTCTGTGAGGAGTACTTGGAGGGATAAAGGTACGTTTTTTCTGGTTGGGAGGGGGTAGGGATGAATGTTTTTTAAGCACCGAGTAGAGCACAAAGAGTTGACGAACGGTAAGAACTTTACAGTCGGAATACAGTTGAGTTGTTGGGTATCTGTAGGGTTTTCTGATCATTACTTTAAGTATAGCTCTCTGTGCTCTCTCTAGTATGAGAAGCAGTGTTTTACATGCCCCTCCCCACACCGTAATACAATATCCTAGTACCGATTGACACAGGCCAAAGTACACCATTTTTAAAGTGTCGAGATTAGCAGATTCTCTCAAGGACTTAAAAATATGTAAGAGACGGAGGGTTCTGGTGGTGAGAGCCTCAATTTGTTTATCCCATCTTAGTTCACTATCTATTTGTACACCTAGATATCTAACGCTGATTGTTCTGGTAAGTTTAGGACAGTTGCATGATATGAGCGTACTAGAAGGGACCTGGCATGAGTGAGCAGTAATCGAGAACGTGTCTGATGGTGAGTTATTACGTCTTATAGCAAATGGCATGTAGGTGGATTTTAGTAGATTGAGTGTAAGTAGATTCGAGTTTAGCCATGTCATTATGGTACTTAGTGCAGACTCTGCTGCTGTTTTGACGCTATCCCAAGTAGGTCCATGTACTATTATCGCCGTGTCGTCAGCGTAAGTAAAAATTTTGCATTGTGGTAACTTTAAATTGCATAGGTCATTTATGTAAATTAGGAATAAACTGGGCCCCAAAATGCTACCTTGCGGGACGCCGAAGGAGACAACTTCTTCATCACTGAGGTGAGTACTGATTTTAACACGTTGAGTGCGGTTTCTCAGGTAGTCTTTAAATATTTCAAGGGCAATTCCTCGCACACCAAGCAACTCCAGCTTAGAGATCAGTAGGGGAACAGAAACTGTGTCAAAGGCCTTGGACAGGTCCAGAAATATGCCTAGGCATTTAGTTTTGCTATCCAGATTCTTCGCTATATGTTGCGTCAAGTCAAGTACTGCGTGTTCTGTTGATATACTTTTCCGGAAGCCGTACTGATTCTCAGCGATTATATTGAACCTATCCAAGAGCTGTTTACATGATCCTGTTTACATGTATCGAACGAACATTTTGCCCGCAATGATTAGTATTCTACCTTCGAAACATTTATAAAATCGACGTCAAATTTCTTGTAATACCCCAACTTTTTGTTATTTTTAAGTGTTTAGTATTAATATTCTCATGTAAGTGAATAGTGTAATTCTTATGAGAATAAATGATCTTAAACCTCACATAACGTGTTTGACAATTTCACGTATACAAGAATCTATCTCTCAGCTAAAACTCAAGTATACTGACAAAAAGTAATAAAAATACATGTACTATATTTTTTAAGTACTTATTTACTATGTTAGATACGAGTATGACATTATAAATAGATCAATAAACAACCTTCACCCTTCTATTTCAGACGCCTACTCACCCAAGTATTATTTACCTGCACGTCGATAACCGAACATAAGCGGACAGCACATTATCTAAACAAATAAACTTTATTTAGACAAGCCCAAACATTGAAAACGCTAGATGTGCTCTAATAAAAAATCCACAGACAATACCAATAAGAGTGGTCGCTCGTAATTGCTAGTCTCAGTGTGGACTGTGTTTTCTGACGTTTTCTGCAGAATGTGAGGTCTCAAATATCCTGCATGAAATGACGTATACAATTGTCAGTATTGGGACAAAACTATTAGTGCGCTATACATTTAATTGGCAATCACTTTGGGAATAAACTTACATTGTCACTTACGGGATATCCGTGAATAAAAACCGAAAAAAAAAACAAAGAAAATCGTGAAAGCAGAAAACACTTTTCACTTTGGGAATGAAAAATAAATTAATATTGTTATGTCTCCGAGCGAATCTAATGATTTAAATCTTCGGCCAACCCTATAGCAAATGGCGCTCAAATTGCGACACAATCTATTAGTACCACATACACTGCCGGTCATGTTTATTAAGCACAAGTGAGACAGTAATTAAAGCTGCAATGTAACCGTAGCGTGTTGTAGTCCCCGCGGGCAAGAAGCTCCGCGCTAATATTCCATATAGTTAGGGCCTTATCAACGGTGCTGACTATTTGTGTAATAGATATTGAGTTAGAAATGAGGTTAATAAGTCCAGTTTTATTTTATTAAAATAATTGTGTTTGGACGTCAGTTGTCAGGGGTTTTTGCTGACGGATATTTATCGAAACAATATCCGCATAAAGAAAATTGTTGAACACTAAAATTGGCGAGCGGTGATTGAAAATAAATTGCAAAATATAACGGGGCAATCAAAAACATGCTGTTACTGCTTAAAATAGCGTTGTTGTCTGATGTTAACACACATACTATACACACAATCAAAATATGTATAATTAAAAAAGAGCGTATACTAAAAACATTTATCATTTAGTTATTCGCCATGACATTTGAAATTTCATCTCATTTCCTTCTCACGTGGGATGCAAATCATAGTAATTGTTTTTCTTGTGAACGATATTCCACCTCGGCGTAGCTGGGAGTGGAATATCGTGTTGTTTTTGTTGAAAACACCCACACACAATACACCTACACATACACCCCCATCCCTGTTGCACACACACACATGGAAAACATGTTCTCTCCTTCAAAACATGTTATAAGGATGTGAAACAAAATGTTGACCTAGTTTTTGTTAAAGTTCATACGTGTTAACTTTCACTGAAAATACGTGAATATTCTATCACTTCGTATTCAAATTTATACTTTAACGAATGTACTGAGAATATGGTGAATAAGTTTTGAATTACTTGTATTAAAATGAGATGAAAGTTTCCAGTCGTTTCCGATTTAACATAACAACACAGTATAACAAACTTTCGAACGTCTGCAAGCTTATTTAGGCACGTGTTTATTCGCTGGAAATGGAAAATAATAATTTTCATTTAAAAAGATAACAATTACATTTTCCTGTTACAATAAAAACACATGAATATTTTCTGGTTACTTTGAAATGAAAGCAATTTACATTCTGATTTCTGAGAATGTATTTGATACTTAATATTGTCATTTGTGCCAGGTTGGTTGTCATCATAAAATTATTTAAATCTTTCTACCCTAACCCTGAAATATTGAAATTTGGAATAAAAATATTATCTGATGAAAAACTTTGCAAACGGGGAAGAATGATCGGGCGATTTTGATATTGAAAAAGTCATTCCTAAGACCTTTATTAACTTGGAGAGTGGTATTGATGATTGTTATTCTGTAGCTACATACGTCTTACAGTCGCGAACAATATTTGAATCAACATACCACCCAGCACGGGCCTGCAAATTGCAAAAAACGTAAGAAAGTTCGAATTTCGCGGGCTTTCCTGGAGCATCCATCTTAAACGCCGTTTTGATTATTCTGTCTTAATTTCCGAGTGAGAGGTCTTGGACCTTAGTCCAAGACAGAATAATAACCGGGGGACACCGTGAGTTCCCAAAGATATGCACCAAACCGTGTGGGTGAATGTGATCATTGAGATGCTTCTGGACTTTGTCCTTTGACTGTGTGTGTGTAAAATACATGATGTCTTCGGCAATCTCAGTAAACCATAACACTACAGCATTAATAGAATTCAACGAATACTACAAAAACAACCAATTGGCAGTCGGCTAGTTAAGGCTTCGCACCAAGAAATGCCGAAGTAGTGAAGTGAAGCGTAGGCCGGGCAGACACGTGCCGGGAATGCCGACATGACGAATTATGTCGGCTTATAGCTATGTGGAAATGTCGTGGATTTGGCATTATGTTACCCGGACCTTGAGTGAGATTTGATGTCAGTGCCTTCATTATTTGATGATTTAAACAGATAGACAAATTACAGTCCAAACTAACTCACAACTTGCAATAAACCTAAAACAAGTAGTAGAACTCTTCGATCTTGTAAGTGAATAATTGTTGACTTTGGACTTTAGTATGGTCTGTAACAAATGTTTCTCGGAGTATCTCTACAAGGTGGTGGAGAAACCGACGCTAAAACAGTTCTCACGTATTCAGTACTTACTATCATTCTGAGCAATCGATTATTTAAAAATAATCAGCAGTTTCGTACATTTTGACCGTGATGACTTTTGATTGCAGTTTTGTAGGAAAAAGTTGGTTTTTGGTTAGAGTGTACGTAACGGGGCACAGAAAAAACGACAACCATTTAGCCAAAGAAGGTTATTTTCGACAATCAGTTATTTTCATGATTCTATCATATGAAACACTTAAATATAAGGCTAAAAGTATCTTGGTGTTTTTTGTCTCCGAAAAACCGAGTGTCATAAGAACGATGTCGAAGGGATTCCCTTTACTCCGATCATCATAGGTTAGCCGCTCAGCGGAGTCCAACAGAGACAAACAAGGCGGAAAGAGAAATGTGAAGAGAACCTGTAACGACTGTCATAGATGGACAAATGACAGCCGCGACTAACAGCTTTACGTGCTTTTCCGAGGCTCAGAGGAAACTTGTTATGTAAGGGTCAGCTATCCGCCGCTCAGCGGACTGACCTCCGGCGCGATCTCATGGCGACATGGAGAGAGCAACTGTCGCAACCCCGTGCAGGGCACGAAAATGGCGGTAAGTCCCCTCTTGGAAGAGTGGCTGGAGAGGCACCACGGCGTCCTCACATTCCGCCTGACGCAGGTCCTCACCGGACACGGATGTTTCGGCAGGTTCCCGCATCGAATCGGCGGGAGAAAACGCCCGGATGTTTCCACTCCGAGGATCGACCGGAGGACACGATGGAGCACACGGTGGAAGTCTGCCCTGCGTGGGCAGAGCACTGCCGTGTCCTCGTAGCGGCGATCGGCGGCGGCGACCTCTGGCGTCCGGCCCTGGTTCAATCCATGGTCCGGAGCGAGACGGAATGGGAAGCCGTCACCTCCTTCTGCGAAACAGTCATGCTAGCGAAGGAGGTGGCGGACCGAGAGAGGGAGAGAGCCTCTCTTCCCAGCCGCCGCGGGAGACGCACCGGACGTCGGGGGCCACGTGGTGGCTACCGGCCACCGTAGACGGTGGTCGGTTATCTATGGGCTAGCTAGCCGCCCGTCCGTCTAACGACGACAGGCCATGTCGACGGCGCGTTCGTCTTCCACGCGTGCCTCAAATAGATGTCAGCTTAGGGAGAGATGCCCAGGGGCGAGGGGCAAGGGCCGAAGCCTGCCGGGGTTGCGGGCCTGTTCGAAAGACATACCGCGGCCCGGAACATAAAGGGCGAGGAAGGAACATGGATGGGTTTTAGTCAGTAAAAGTCTGACACTCCCTCCCGCTCCGCCCAGAGTGGGCAAAGTCATTTGATGATTTCCCATCCGAAAAAAAAGGACTTTATAGACTTTCGTGATTTATTTATATTAATTTATTACACATAAACCTTTCAAAATCTTCGAAAATTAAGAGGAACAACAAACGTGGTCACAGGCACGTAGACTGATAACTTTTTTTATTATTTGGACACAAAACTCTTTTCATAAAAGATAACAATATCATGTTAAATTTTGTAAAGAGTAACTGCAAAATAACAGTTTATTAATACCAGTTGGAAACGACCCATTCTTTTTACCTTTTACAATTTCGGTAAAACAAACAGAACGTAATTACAAAAAAGAAAACAAACTACGGAACTTGAATAACAAGTATTTCGTTTTTGTGGTTGTTTTAAATTCTTTGTCGGAATTTCGTGTCCAATATTTTCAGCACTAAATGATTCTAATGGCCGGCTTTGTCGTAGTATCTATCGGTAAAGAAATTTTGGTGAAAGCGCTTTGATAAATCGAATTAGCTTTTGTGTCGTAGTACCCACAGGTTTAAGGACTAATTATTCTTGTCGAGAACTTCTTAACGGGAAATATTTAAATGCATTATGTGGCTAAAAAATTGCAAACTATAGTTAGGCCATCACAAAAACATTTTGATCCCGAGTATGTCTGAAAAATATGGCAGCAGTACGTCTTATATGTTTGTCTTGTACTCGCTACATGTTATGTACAAGACAACGACTGAATGAATGATGAATGATGATTTAATTAGCAATATGCCAATGCTAATTAAATGCCAGTAGCTTTCTAAATGCTATTTTAAAGCACATCCATATTGCAAACACTGATATCTTGTTCAATTCCTACACCAGAACCGTTTTTATTATGAAGACTTATCAGATCGTAGCATACACTTACATTTTATATCTGACCCCTGAGAGTTCTTGCAACCTGATCTTATCGATATCTAGTTAAACTAGACGTGCATTTAGATCTTGTAGTATGATTTATTTTAATTGGAATCCTGTGTTTCGATTTACATAATATCTGAAATAACAATAAGGAACGTGATTAATTTGTATAAAGGTTATAAATAGTGTCTTGTATTATACAAAGGGTAGCTAAGATTACGAGTAATAGAGGAGTATGGCAGAAAAGGACACGCTCCACCGGCTCCAAGTGAATGGGAATAAGGCCAAGATATTGAAATTAAGTGGCGACAGTCTATTTTATACAGATCCTTGATTAAAATTGATTTTAGGAGACATTTATTCATTTTAATCATACGTGATCGAAATCCTTAATAATATTATAAATGTGAATGTAAGTTTGTTTGTTACGCTTTCACGCGAAAACTACTCAACCGATCATCATGAAACTTTGTACACATATTCTTGGAGGTATAAGAAGTAACATAGGATACTTTTTATTAAAAAAAAAAACGAATCCTCACTCGCAGACGAAGTTGCGCGGGTCAGCTAGTCATCTATAAAACAATCTGAAGTTGTAGCGCGGACGAAACTTCAGTATGGTGGTATTAATGTCGCGTTGCAAGTGGCTCAGCTAACCGCATCGCCTGATGTCGTTGTCAGGGTGTTATGGAACGTCATACATTATAAAGAACTAGGTATATGGCATAATTATATCGTTGGCATCGATAAAGAAACCATACAATTTTTCCTTGCAAAACGTACAAAAGTTTAAGTGGCCGTAACTTGGTATGGTCGTAACAGTCTAAAAGTGACCATAATGCGCTACGAGCACTTTAAAAGTGCATTTTATAACAATTGTGTGTGATATGGTATTCATAGCTTTAACCTAAATACTAGGTTACTTGTTTCTTGAGTCCTTTATAGGTGTTTTACGTGTTTAAATATTGTGCACACTTTTGACAACCATCTTTGAAACTCGCACGTTTTGAGTTCTAGTGTAGCTACGTGCGCAAAACGCCTTAAACGAGCAAGTTAGACTACGTTACTACCAAGCGTATATTCGGTTGACGACTGTGAAAATGAAGGAAAAACAAAGAAAAAACACGCGGGGCAGACTTTGAAGACTGTCGATAGAACCAAAAAAAAATGGAAGAGTTAGGTGACGGTGATGCGAATTTTATGATTTTTGTTCACTCAAAAAGTTCTCAAAGCGCCTAAATAAGTTTTCACGTCGTAAATTACGAGAACAATGTGACAGTGTATGAGACACTGAAATGTTGGAAAACAAAGGACGAAGGAAGTTGTTATTTTGGCCATTTTATACATCGCGTTTAGACAAAAAGTGAAACTGACAACGGTAATGGAGGAGTTAAAAGTGCTTTAGAATGACATAGTTACCTAAAAGCTTTTGTCTACGTTGTTAAAACTCATTGTACACATACGAAATGCAATAAAACCGGTCATTGAAACATATACATTCACATCAAGGCGTCCAGAGGGCCTATAATTTACATCGGAGCAGGAGGAAAGAAATGATCGCTTTAGCAAAATACAATAACATGAAAATAATACGATACAATTGTTTTTTCTTAAAATGGTTCACAAAGTAACAATTCAAAGTTTTAAACGCTTGTATGACCATTTTAAAAACGATTTTGCTAAAGCGGCCATTTTAGGCATCCAGACCGCTACGCGCTGATACGCTTTGGTGTGAATGCGGGTAGATCGTATCAAAAAAGTTAAAAACATTGATGAGATTCAGGACAAAGTTTAGGTCGTCTTTATCGCCTGTGTAATGAAAGGCAAAGGGCCTGTTTTATCCCCTTTTTATAGAACTATCTAGATAAAAAGAGCAATTTCGTTCGAGCAACGATACAATTATTATAGGGTTCGTTTTTAAAAGCTTAATGGTACTTGCAGGCTCCTGACAAAACTGCTTACACAAAAATGTTGGCACAGATTTTTAACAAAATCTATGATTACTGCCAATCTAATAAGGGAGATATACAATTTACATAAATAAGTAGATGTTCTTAATCTTTAAGAATATATATGTCTCTTAACTATGTACTTCTCATTATGTAAAGCAAAACAATATGCATTACGCAAAGTTTTGAGTAAAACATAACACACAATCACGAATCAAACATTTCATACAAATTAAATTATTATCAATACAAACAACATCTCCCAAATTCGTGTTAATATTGTACTACACTGATTAGTGTAGGCATAAGTACACCCTAAACTGCACTATTAGATTTAATTACCATTGCATTGTTCCAATTAACAAATACTAAACAACCAAACTTAACGTTATTTCAAACGTTACAGCCACAAAAGTATCTCACTTACACGTTAACAAATTAACAAAACGGAATGAAAATAATTAAAATTTTGCAATTTCCGACCACAAGCTCCAATATTAATTAACAGAGTGGTGGAATCCAGTTGCAGTTGTACAGTCACGAGCATTCATAAGTAGGTATTGTTGTTTCTACGATCTGAGGTATCACTATATCAAAACAATTGATTGTTATGAAAAACCTATTTGAACTTATTTTTTTTTTTAATATTACAATCTAGCCTAATAAGGCTAATAAGCAATTTTAATCTAACATTATATCTAAGAGCACGTCCATTGCGTTTACTTCACTTTGTTCTTGTGTCCATATGAATAGCTAGGTTCCATATTACACTCGCGGTAAATTCACAAATATAAAAATACTAGCTGACCCGCGCAACTTCGTCTGCGTCACATAAGAGAGAAAAGTGAAAGGAAAAGAAAACCCCTTTTTTGCAACATTTTTCATTCCTGCTCCTCTCCTAATGGCCGTAGCGTGATGTTATATAGCCTAAAGTCTTTCTCGATAAATAGACTATCTAACACAAAACGAATTTTTTGATTCGAGCCGGTAGTTCCTGAGATTAGCGTGTTTAACCAAACAAACAAAGTATAGATTATATCCTATCCTACTAATATTATAAATGTGAATGTAAGTTTGTTTGTTACGCTTTCACGCGAAAACTACTTAACCGATCATCATGAAACTTTGTAACAAAGTATATTTTTTATTAAAAAAAACTAACCCTCACTCGCAGACGAAGTTGCGCGGGTCAGCTAGTATTATATAAAGTATAGATTACACTACATTATACCACACTAATTCAAAAAGTTTAGTCCTTTTGAGCCCTCTCACTATGTCCGTGTTATCGAGGAGCTGGATGGCCTCAACATTAACATGATGATGAAGCCGAAGTTTGTGAGCTTCTGCATATTATTGGATTATACTGTTTACGAACTCTAAGTGGTATCGTGTTTCCCAGAATGCAGCTGCATCCGGTTAGACTGGAAGCCGCTCCAACATAGTTGGGAAAAGGCTAGGCAGATGATGGACTGCTTACGACCTCTATATTTAGGTCCCGATGGATGTCGTCAATTTTTATATACTAAGGGGAATTCAGTTGAACTTTAAGATGAAAATCTTATGTTCTTTCATACATACACATAAACACGCCTTTTAGCTATGGGCAACCAGCCACCTCCTACGACCCGTACCTAAACCTTTTGCTTCGTTTACGTTCATACAATTAGACATACAAGCATTCATTCTTTCACTAACAGATGAAGCACAGCGCCTGAACCGTGGAGTCTACAAGCATGATTTTTTCTCAAGGGTCCTTGTGCAAGGAAGGATTTTGAATTGATTTTTGGCATTTAAGCTCGTATGTTTTGAAGAAATAAGGTATTTATTTGTTATGGGTGTTAAAATCTATACTTGTATATTAATATTATGAAGCAGAAGAGTTTGTTTGTTTGGTTGAACGAGGTAATCTCAGGAACTACCGGCTCGAATTGAAGAGTTATTATGTTAGTGTTGGATAGTCCATTTATCGAGGAAGGCTTAAGGCTATATAAAATTACGCTACGATTATTAGGAGCGGAGCAGGAATGAAAAATGCTGCAAAAACGGGGATTTTTCCTTTCATTTTTCTCTTTTATGTGACGCAGACGAAGTTGCGTGGGTCAGCTAGTACTATGTAATATTAGAAGAGATCTTTTTAGAAAGACGGATTTGTCTGCTCATAAACACCCACCCACAATTACTTCGGTTTATCCTTGATCATGTTGCTTGCAACAACGCCAAAGTATCGGGAACTCAAAACAAATAGTGACCAAGGTAAATTTACAAGGTATTTTTTTTTTTTTTTTTTAATTTTTTTAATTTTTTACATTGTTAATGTTTTTAAAATTCTACTAAGTGTAAAGAAATCGAATCTAGTGACTGTACACCGGAGCTTCAACCTAGGGGAGTCAAAGTCCCAGGCTACTTAATGAGTTCACTTAAATAGGCTTTTGTAACCAACCGGGATAACTTCGAGCTAGCTAAGTAAGAGTTTATTAGAAAGCCTTGTTTTCATTTACACTAATATTTGGCTGACTCTGAACTCTTTCGCTTACTTCTATATTATCATAGCTACTAAAGTATTCATACAATTTGCTTGAATACACGAGTATTGCACGTTATTACGAAATAGAAAACGGCATGTCCCAATGACAAAGTAAGTAACTATAATTGTCTTTCTTCCGATGATATTTTAGTAACGAGTTAAACAAAAATTTAAGAGGTCAAGTATATCTTGTAATTATTCCTATTATGCTTTCGCCTCTATTCAAAAAAGTAAGTATTCGATCATAACATTATTCATACTTTATCATTGTAATAGTATTTTTTTCTTTTTCTACGACAGTATGAACCTGTTTCTTTCAAACTAATGTTATAAGCAGCTTTTAGCCTCCAACCAGTCCCAAGCTGCTAAATGGATTCACTTATACTGGCCTTTGTTATAAGCCTGATAATTTCTAGGCCAATGTTATCGGTAGTTACATAAACGTTTAGTAGTAAGAATATAAAAGTAACGTTCGTAGTTCTTATGTAAATAGGTATGGTACTTTCAGAAGTATTTTCTCCAAGGATATTGGAAGCGTAGGGTCGAAGTTTATTAAGCTCCTGTGTTTTATAGGTGCCAATTACTTACGTCTAGACAGAGTAATTAGGTCTTGAATTTCTTCTTTGAAATTCTTTGACAAAAACTGGTGCTCCTGTTTTGTTTTAAAAACTATTGGTTCATTTTGCTACCTTTGTTTCAAAAAGTCGTTGTTGTTTGTGTTTTGATAGGCATATAAAAGTGCTTAAAATGATACTTGCAACTGTAAAAGCCAAACATCAGCAATACATTTTTTTCGCAGAAAATACGTTGTTCTGAAACAAAACGGTAGATATAAGTCAAACACAATAGGAGAATCCCGCCAATATAAAGGCTGTCAAAATAACAAAACTTTTTTTTTCTGGCACCTCAAAATGTTACCAGCCACTCCTAGCGCCGCTGATAACAAGATTATTTTTCTTTTCATAAAGTAAAACCTTCTTGAATAAAAGAAGGAGGAAGCATTTTTGAATTGTCACCCTCTAGGGTTGGGACCGCTGAATTGTCGTTTTCCGTCACGTCCTTTTTGGGTCGTTTATGAACCAAAGTTAGTGTACGTGTTTGCGAAATCCCTAAGTTAGGGTTCCTAATACATCTGTTGTCAGCCTTATAAATTATTTATTCTTTGATGAACTTTGTTCCGATTTTGATTTAGTACTTAAACGGAGGAATGGAATTTCGGCTCAGAATAAAAGAGGTTTTATTTCGAACATAATGTTACCATTACAAAAAGGTCCAAGGGTCTTTTGCCACTTAACCTACCGTAATTCATTGTTAAAAATGGGTCTTGAAACACTTACGCTGCAAAATGTTAACCCATTCCAACTTTCTAACAAATACGAGTGGTTTTATTCAGCGTTTTGTCGTATACTACGAAATGAAAGATGAACTTAAAGATTTAATCTCTTAAACTGAAATTAGCCAGAACATACAGACAGACAAACCGACAAACAGATTGTCAAAAAAACGTTGTTATTGTGAAATACCCAGCAGAAACTTCACTTTTATTTACATTTCAGTAAACGTATAGAATTATGTGGTGGCTATACCAAAATCCACTGAAACCAAATACCAATATATCACCGCTGTTTAAACCCAAGTTTGGCGTCAGTGCTTAGTGGTCTTGATTTATAGGACACTGCTTAGAATAATCACAAGTCTAAACGGAGAGTTTGTTAATTGAATTACTGTTTGAATTAACAGAAATAATAAGGTTATGGGTGTACTGAAGTAATACTCAAGACATAACAAAGGGATTCTATTTCGAAGCGATTCTATTAGTGTGGTGAATTTGGACACTTACGGCGAGGGTTGGTCCGAGAAGGCACGGGAAAAGTGCAGATGGACGGAATTGAGGGAGGCCCAGCAGTGGGACAGTACAGGCTAAGAAAAAAAAATATTGGTTGTCTGTAAAGTCGGTTTACGGACGATAGATTTACGTGATAACGTCATAATCATTATTTTATGTAATACAAAAAAGGGGGTGGAACGTTACTATGGAACGTTACTATGGAACGTTACTATTTTTCATGAGTGTTGCTGGTATTACCAATTTATAAGACGTTATCACGTCAAAATGACGTGTAAAAGTGTTTGAGAAAACCTACTTGCTGAATAAATATCATTTATCATTTATCATTTATCATTTATCATTTATCATTTATCATTTATCATTTATCATTTATCATTTATCATTTATCATTTATCATTTATCATTTATCATTTATCATTTATCATTTATCATTTATCATTTATCATTTATCATTTATCATTTATCATTTATCATTTATCATTTATCATTTATCATTTATCATTTATCATTTATCATTTATCATTTATCATTTATCATTTATCATTTATCATTTATCATTTATCATTTATCATTTATCATTTATCATTTATCATTTATCATTTATCATTTATCATTTATCATTTATCATTTATCATTTATCATTTATCATTTATCATTTATCATTTGTGTTTAAAAAAAAAGGAGGTGGAACGTTAGATGTATTCCCGTTGTCCCCGTAATCTGTGTCCCCGTCACGGGGATAACAGGACGTCAAATAATTCCTTACCGTTGTCCCCCTTATGTCACGTGGGCCACGGGGTGGAACGTTACTATGGCATGGAACGTTACTATTTTTCATGAGTGTTGCTGATATTATCAATTTATAAGACGTTATCACGTCAAAAAAGAAGTGCTCTGTATTGCTGTGTGTGTGCTTCACCATATTGAAGCAAAAAAAGAATATCAAAACGATTATCTGGAGCTCGCTCGCTTTTTCGGATTCATGTGTGATTTGTATAATAGGGTAGACGAAAAAAAAATGTAATAAGTCCGTCAGATAGATTTAAACAAATACTGGACACGTATTTTTTCACGTAAACTAAAATTGAAGGCGATACAGTGCGTCGAAAATCGTGTGATATCACATTTTTTAAGGGAAAGTGACGTTACAAGACCCCACTCTTGATCTTTAATGCGTTTTGTCTTCGTCATTTTTTATTAATTTGTGTAGACAAAAAACACGTCTCCCATATTTTTCGATAATCTAACTGACGGAATAAACAGAACCACATTTTTTTAGTCTGTCATCATCCCTATTATCACGGTGAAGGAAAACCAGGAAGCAACCAGCATGTCTGAGAAATATTTCTCAACGCCAAAGCCAAGGGCGGACATCAGGTTTTGCGCTAACCACACGAAATAAGAAGAAGTTTCAGATTTTTTAAATTATTAATGAATAGATAAAATAATTCCTACGGCTTCATTCCCGGCTGCCACCACCGGTGGGGTGGTGGCAGTTGCAACTATTTGTCGCATCTACCACCACTGGTGGTGGTTGCGTCGATGGAGTCGCATCTGCCACGAATTCTGCCACCACTACAGATAATCTCGAGTTTTAAGGTCTATGTTCACCGAAAAGAAAACAGTCTGATTATCTAAAACCAGCTGTCACTGTAACATGTTCCCATACAAAAATGTGTTTTAAACAGCTGTTTTAGATAATCAGACTGTCATCTTTTTGGTGAACATGGACCTAAGTGTCGTGATTTGTGTATTTAAATGGAGGTGTTGACATATATGACGATGCGACTACTTTCGTCCTCGACTTTTGTCAACTAAAACCCATCTATTGAATAGATTAATCGTCACGACACAGTGGGCACGCAGCCTAGCACATCCTCTCCCTATCAACCACGATGACAGGGGGGTGAAACTTCCATACATTGGCGTCAAACAAAATGTTCATAGATAGTGCTGCCATCTGTGTGTTTGAGAACACAAACTTTTCAACTGTTTGACTGTTTTACAACTGTCATAAAGAGCCATTTTGGAAAACTTATCAGTGAAGTAGATAGCCTAGCGGTGACAGCGGCTGCCTTGTAATTAATAGGTCCCAGGTCCGAATACCCAGTCAAGAACTACTTTTTGTATACACTGTTTTAGGCTTTCACGGTTTAAAACTAAACTTATATTGTCACTTACGGGATATCTTCCGTTTTTTTTTTTAAATTTAATTTCCATCCACCCGCATACTCCAGTCAACCCGCGATCATGGCGCTTTCTACAGCGTCGAAATATCGGGAGCTCAACATTAAAAATAATCACGGAAGATATCCCGTAAGTGACAATATAAGTTTACTTTTTGTATTTATTTGGTTGAACAAAAACTAACAGTGCCATCTAACAGTTTAGGTACACAGTTTTAAAAACGAAAACCGGAGTTGCGCATCTATCTTGTATTATATAGTGTATTATCTATGCACGCTGACCAGCTAAGCGTGCATTCAGAACATGACCTATTGTTGAATAGTCAGTTACGACACAACACAAGTACAGAAAGAGAATACAAAATGGATTTCCCGTTTGTTACTCACTCCACGGTATTTTATGGTTGTGCTGCTTTGCTATACTCTCAAAATGGTGATGATACCGGTAGGAAACCGAGAAGTCTGAAAATCAAAGAGATTTGAAAATATGTAGCGTTCCCCAACCTGCACTGGGCTCGAGATTTGTACTACGACCCCATCTTTTTCAAAGTTAGGTGGTTGTAGATTATGTTAAACACTGATTATTAGGGTAAATTTAAAATGATAATAATGTACTTTTATAATCAGCGTTATAAAAGTTCAAAATATGTAACTAAAAAACACCGAATTTAAAAATTACTTCAAAATAACGTAAAAGAATACAAAATAACATGACGTAATCAGCTTTAAATTTTTGACGTTATCTAATATTCTATCACTCTTCGAAATTATCAATGGAACGATTGAGTCTTCTAGTAAGTTATTTTTTTATTATTTCAATAATTATGTTCTATATGACAGCACGCCTGTAATTATCGAAGGGAAACAGAAGTATACTTATTAGCACACTCACATTTTGCCAGTAAAAAAATTAAATTCCTTATTGACAAGATTTCAAATATGCCCAAATAATGCGCCATCAGCTTGGTTTTGTTAAAATATGCAATATCTTAAAAAATTGCCATGTCTATAAAAAATGCACATCATCCGGTCTATACTGACAATGCTTAAGACGACGTCAGCGTCGCAGTATGGTGCTATATAAAACACTAGCGGACGTCCCGCGGTTTCACCCGCGTAGTTCCCGTTCCCGTGGGAGTACGGGGATAAAATATATTCTATGTTACTCGTGGATAATGTAGCTTACGAATGGTGAAAGAATTTTTAAAAACGGTCCAGTAGTTTTTAAGCCTATTCATTACAACCAAACAAACAAACAAACAAAGTTTTCCTCTTTATAATATTAGTGTAGACAATGTATAAGGTACTCATACGCGACCGGCCGTGCGCAACCGACCGTCAGCGCGATATGCATTCTGGCCTTACAAGCCTTTAGGTAAATAAGTAAGCAAAATATAGAGATTAAAAAAAAAGCAGCCAAGTGCGAGTTGGACTCGCCCATAAAGGGTTCCGTAGCAGCAAGTAACAATATAAAAGTAACGATTTTACGATTTATGACGCATTAAAAAAAAACTACTTACTAGATCTCGTTCAAACCAATTTTGGGTGGAAGTAGTAATGGACATCATATATATATTTTTTGTTTTATCATTCTCTTATTTTAGAAGTTACAGGAGCGGGGGGGGGACACATTTTACCACTTTGGAAGTGCCTCTCGCGCAAACTAGTCAGTTTGGAAAAAAAAAATATAGAAACCTGAACATCATTTTTGAAGACCTATCCATAGATACCCCCCCACCCGTATGGGTTTGACGAAAATATTTTTTTGAGTTTCAGTTCTAAGTATGGGGAACCCCAAAAATATATTGTTTGTTGTGTTAAAATCTTAATGCGGTTCACAGAATACATCTACATACCAAATTTCAACAGCGTAGCTCTTATAGTTTCGGAAAAAAGTGGCTGTGACATACGGACGGACAGACAGACAGACAGACAGGCAGATAGACAGATATGACGAGTCTAGAACGGTTCCGTTTTTTGCTATTTGGCTACGGCACGCTATAAACATCACCACTTTTCCACTCGTAATCGCGCATAACAATGTAGACCTAATCTAAATAATTCGATAACATGCATTACAAGCCTAACATAGCCCCAATTCAATAATAATAAGTTTCATGATCAATGAGCTATAAACGGTTCATTAATGTGTTGGCGAGGTTCCATTCCGGTTAGTGCTTCAAATTGTTTATGTGATGCATTGCAGTTGCAAAACAAATTGTGTTCTATCGCTTGTTGATTGTAACTACTTTACAATGTTTTGGATTTATCCCATACTTGGGTGGAAAGGCGTCTTTTAGCGGTAAATGAATAAATGATCTATCTCATTGTTCCTTTAATTACTTGTAGCAATGTTTCAAGGTTTTTTCAATTTTCTATTACATTTTCTACCGATTTTTTTCCTGAAAAGTTGAGATCGGCTACCATTCTACGTTATGCAGCTAAATACTGCCTATCTGGCGTTCTCAACTCGGTAGATGGTTAATAAATTATATCTGTTGTAGGATTGATTGTCAAAATGAGCAACAGTAAAAATATAAAGGGATACTTAACAATATCTAAATAAAAAAAAATATTTGATAATTTTTTTTATTTTTTTATTTAACAATATCTACCCCTATCCTATTTTCAGGTAAAGTTAACTCGAAAGGATGGTATGTTGACGTAAAGGTCGCTAATGTCAACATATTTTTATCATAAAAGTTTACACAATTTTGATTCAAGTTATCAACAGGCACCGTCGAATTATACTTTCTTAGCTTCGGATTTCAAATAATACTTTGGCCTCCAGCCAGGGTAAGTAGCCTATCTTCAGGCGAGTATAAGCCAAAACACGTGTGGCTTTGGATTAAATGCGGTTTACGCGTTTGTATAATAGCTGAGGTCCGAGGTCGCAGGGTGATCAAGACGGGCTGCGGGACTGTTCGAAAGAGATACCGTGGCTCCGGAACATAAAGGGCTAGGAAAGAGCATTGATGGGGTTTAGTCAGTAAAAGTATGATACTCCCTCCCGCTCCGCCCAGAGTGGGAGAAATTATTTGATGATTGTTCATCCGAAAAAAAATGACGTTAGAAACACGGAACAGACTAAACTTGTTATCCAAGGAACTAGAAGTTGTTTTTAAGTCCCTGTTAGTCATAAGCAGGGATCGGATTTTTGAAGATGATGCAGCTAATGAATTTATATTGTACATGTCGTGCAGTTTTTGGGCATATTTCCTATAATTTTAACAGCTTCTAACGAAAAAAAAGGTAACCATATGTCAGCGGTGATAACCGCAAAATAAACGAAATTCAAATTGTGATCATTAACCTAAGCGGATCTAGAAAGACTGTTTACAAAGGAGATCACCCAGCCTCAATACATTGATTAGCGTCTTCATCGACCAGTAGCATTCATAGTAATCATTATTATTTATTTAAATCTTGGCTAAAAAACTTGGGTGGCGTAATAAAAAATGTTTATATCCACAGGCTCCATGTAATTATTGCAGGCAAAAAAAAAAAAACAATCTGGGTGATCTCAGATATTTTGTGGTTGAATAACTTCTCGGTGAATTGACTTACGACTTTGGTGTAATAACAAAAATTGTTTATTATGTTATGCTCTATCCAAATAATAAGTCTATTTTGATTGGCTACTTTTGGAAATAACCCAATTTAGGTGATCTCCTTTAAAAAATGTTTTTTTTAATAGAAGCCTCAATAGTTTATGCATGACGACAGTTTAAAAAAAATCGTATCTATTATACATAGGCTTTACGTATTGGGAATTTTAAAAACGTCGTATGTTTGTCAATTTCGATTTACGCAAAAAAAAGGGTCGAGAGAGTTAGATTTTTTTGTCGTCTACCCTATTTGGAACATTTTTCCGATTTTCAAGAGGTGCTCGTGGCTAAAAAATAAAACAGCCCCTCAAAGCTTGAGTTTGTGCGGTGCGACAAGGAAAACAGGCACGACACTATTTACAGCACAGAAAAAATGTCCTAGGTACACCCAACTGCAAATCTCAGTAGCGTTTAAGAGGATCAGACCATCGACCGAAATACATCATATTACCATCTTATTTTTTCTACAGTTCTGGAAAGAACAAGACTTTTTTATTATTTCTTCCAACCTAAATTAATAAACCATCATCATCATTATCTTACCATAATCCTAAATAATTTGGGGTTGGGGCAGCATTTCTTCTCCCATACTTCTGTATCACTGGTCATCTCATCAGACAGCTTCTGTCGTGCCATATCATCCTACACACAGTCCATCCATCATTTGTTTATGGTCTTCTCTTTTATGGTCTTCTCTTATACTCGCACTCATCAACAAGCATACACAAAACTCTCCGCACGACATTTTTCCCATTCCTCCGCATCACATGCCTACACCGAAGCCAATACAACACAACTTTTCAGTCACCGGCGCCACTTTCAGACTTTGTAATATGTACTCATTTTAATTTTCACATACAAGGTAAATATATACTTATATACCTATATCCACAAAAAGCTTAATATCTTCTTTACCAATTACTTTGCGTTTCAACCACCCAACTTTCCACTCCCACTCTCAGCCATGTAACGCGTGCAGAGTCCCCGTAAGCGACACATCTGGTTTAATTAAACTCTCAACTCCGTCAGAAGGTAATACAACTGTAATTACATCGCTTCTACTTAGCATTTCAATTACGCCACCACTATGATTTTATATTAATACTGAAATTAGTAGCGATTTAGAGTTTGAGATGTTTTTAATGATATTTGCTGAGAGTTCCTTAGTTAGTTGAGTGTTATATTACAAACAAGGGAGAAATATTGGATCTAAAGAGTTGTTTCATGAAGCTAGGAGTCAATTATTGTCACCGTCATTGATATATTTTTTTTTATACTGGGCCATAGTTGTGAGCCTCCCAGTTAAAGAGATATTATGATTGAAAATACTAATTATTATATTGAAGGTCCAACCTTTTTCCAAGATTAACGAATAAAATTTTCGAATTTCAAAATTGAATAAAAATATTATCAATCTTAAATATCTATTCCGTATTTTGTACCATTTCATTCATAGTACAATGTTTTGAGCGAGTTACATTGTGCGCCACCGAAACAACAGTTTTGCAAGCAAAAAAACTAAAAGGTTTCCCAGCAATAATTTGATCCCCGTATTACTTGATCTGATTCATAGAACACAAGATGACGACTATGTGATAGAGGTATGTTTACAACCTCTGTATATTGATGGGATGACACACATAGCATCCAAGGAATGTATTACCTAGAAACTGATTGTATAACCTACGTAGGGAAACAGAAAAACATGTTATTGTGCATTGTGCCAATAACAAGTTCAACCGTCTTATATTGATACTTTGGAAGATCATAATGTCATTGCGTAAGTTTATCTCAGACCTATATAACTTATTTTAATTGTAAGTAGTTTCAATGATACGAGTACTTACTAAGTTTATCATCTTATTCATCATTTCAGAGACGTTCACTTCTGGACATAAGCCTCCCCCGAATGTCACCACATTTACCGGTCCCGTGAGACTCGCATCTAGCAGATTCCTGCAACCCTTCACCAGGTCAACGGTCCACCTAGTGAGAGTTCTTCCAACGTATCTGGTCTAATTATGTTATGAAACTTGAAACATTCTGAACAAACTGCTGTATTCTGCTAAGGGTAACTACAATTACGTTTAAAACCTTTTCGTAGCAGCCTGCTTGAGTAGGTATAGTTTGAGTTATCGTGGTGACAACCACCCAACACAGGATATGCTTTTTTCTGTCATGCCCGTCGTGCACAACTATCTGCATCGTCCAGGACTTGGTTGAGGCAAACGACTGAGCAGTTACTACGTACTGGCTGGACAACATCATGAGCTATGTACTGGCCGGACAAAATCATAAGCCACATACTAGCTTGACAATATCATGAGTTTCGTACTGGCCAGACAAAATCATAAGCTACGTACTGGCCGGACAAAATCATAAGCTACGTACTGACTTGACAATATCATGAGTTTCGTACTGGCCGGACAAAATCATAAGCTACGTACTGGCTGGACAAAATCAAGAGTCATCGATTCGAGAAGAAGCCGTTGGCTGTCGTGTTGTAGAGTTAAATAGAAACCACAACTGTGTCTGTGGCCTGTCATTGTCAATGTTATAGTGTGTGTGGCTTTGACAATGCGGTTTTGGAGTCGTGATCGAGTTTTTTGACCAAACATTACTTCCAGCAAATCCTTCATTAAAGAAAAAGTATAATAATCTCAATTATTGGAGTGAATAACGTAATTCGTATCGGTTCAATTGTATTAAGGTTTCCTTGTCCTTATCCTTATTAAGGACGACCAAAATATAGCTCAATCATTTTAATCTGATGCTTATCGAGATATGATAGAGGAAAACGTCAAATAAGACTGATTTCATAGGTAATGTGATTAAGGTACTATTTTCCTTAAAATTATGTTACAAAAATAAACTATGTTTTTATAATAAGGCGGCGACCGCCTTATTATAAAAACTTCCATAAGTACCAGGATTAAACCAGAACTAAAAGGTCTAGGTTTAGTACGGTACTAACGTTAGTTCGTTCATTCGTATTACAAATCGAAGACCAACAAAGGACTAACTAGTACCAAAGAAAGTCTCTGGTCTTAACATTTTCCACAGATTATAAGCAACAAAATATTTAAACTATTCGTTCATTCGTTCAGAGTTCTATGCGCCGTTCCTTTTTACAAAATGTTGAAAAGTAAAATATAGAAAAAATATTTCATACGTTGACGTTTGACAATTTAGTACCATAGTTAAACTAGGGGTCACGATGGTCTAACTTTGGTACCATAGATAGTTCTAGGACTAGCGATAAACTTTGTTTTGTAATAACGTTTTTTCAAGTTCATGGTTTAAACCTAGTACTAAACCCGGTACTATTTTTAAGACCACGTTTTGTAATAAGACGGTACGTATCTAGTATTTCTCCATGCTTTTCCCGAAAACCAGTAGTTTTTGCTTTTACTATATTATTATTATTTTCAGCCACTTGTGTCCCACTGCAGGGGGAAGGCACCCCCTTGCCCTTCTTCCACTTATCCCTATCTAGTGCTGTTATACGCCAATCCTTGTAGAAGGAGATTAAATAATAAATAAATATCGCTGGATATTAACACACAGCGCCACCTAGTGCCACACTAAGCAAAGCTTGTGTCGTGGACACTAGATAGTTGATATACTACATATACTTTTTTGTTTGTAAATACATACTTATTACGTCAAATAAACATCCATGACTCGGAAACAAATGTCCATGCTCATCACACAAACATTTGCTCCTACCGGGATTCGAACCCAGGACCCTAAGAACGTAAGGCAACCTCACTACCACTACGCCATTCGGGTCGTCAAAATGTACCAAGATTACTAGATTATCCTTGTAAATAATTAAATGTAAACATTGCATTTAACTGATATAGAAAAGACGTATTTATGATCGATTACACCCTCTTTGAATTTTAAACAGTGGGTCCTTCTAAATTTCTAACCGGTTCTTTACGAGAATAGAAAATACAGATACCAAACCTCTCTCAAATACCTTTGTGGATACAGTTCGTAAGACCTGCTTTATCCAATATATTAGAAACATTTGACATTTATTTAATATACTAGCCGATGCCCGCGGTTTCGCCCTTGTAAAATTATATACAAAAACCTTCCTCTTGAATCACTCTATCTATTTAAAAAACCCGTATCAAAATCTGTTGCGTAGTTTTAAAGATCTAAGCATACAAAGGGACAGACAGACGCTTCGGGAGACTTTTATAATATGTAGTGATAGTGATAGTGATGTCTCTCCTAAAATTGGCATAACATAGGAAAACGCTTACCACAGAACCTTTTACTGTACCTCTGATACAATCTAAAACTACAAAGAACCCTAGAATACAAGAATATCTTTATCGTAATGTATTGTATCCAAAGGTCAGACTGCTTTGTTCAGATTATACTCTGAGGTACAATTCAAGATAACCGAAAAATAAAATCGTGTAGATTTAAGACAAACAGATGTGAGGTAAGAACGAAACTGAATAACTTAAATACCATTACTCATTTTTCTATGAGTTATGATAATTTTGGTAATTTGGACTCATTATAGCCTTAGTCCAGAGTCGTTGACACGAAGTTCCAAGAGAACTTCTTAAGAAATTTACTGCGAGCAGTGCTCTTATGAAAGGACGCCAATTAACAGATGTCCAGTTGACTTTTACTATTGTCACCAAGAAGTGCGACAATCATACTAGTATCACTGTCGCACTTTTTATTCACCGGTGGTGAGTAAAAAATAACATTCCATGGGCTTGGAAGTAAGAAGTATAGTGCGCCCGGTTGCGAAAACTACGGAACGTACGTTTCAGTTTGGTACTCGCTAGTCTATAGGCGCTAAACAAGCCATCTGTCACAGCGTTCGTAACCTTTTGAGACTTTTGGTTTACAGAATGTCACATGTTAGCCCTCAGGTTGTGTATCTAATAGACTGATATATTTTCATAATTTTATGGCAAAAAGCTACTGAGAGGGTAAAATAGAAAATAATTAAATAACGGCACAAAATCTTCCCCAGTCGTGTATGTACAGATTATCCCAGGAAAAAACTATAACCATGGGCTTCAACAGATCTAAATGAAACTAATTGAAAGACTTTTACCGTTCTGCTAGCATAATAGTCGATAATTATCCAACAGGAAAACGTTTCAAAATTATGACACTCGTAATTCCAAGAACGAAACGTTCGTAGCATCCCATAAGTGAAAGAATTTTTGTAATTAACTCAGTTGTCCGAGTTACCTCTTTATAACATAGATATAGTCATAAGGTTACAGTTCGCTGCAGCAAAGATAAGTTCAAACATGAGCTAATAATATAAAACATAATAATATGACACACAAGTTCGATCTGTTTACTCGCACCTACTCGTGCGTCACCTGGTCTAGTGTTTCGAGTTTCACTATAACTCTATGTTCATACGTGTAACTCAATTAACTTCGAAAATGTGTCCATCATCAGGCCCGGACTCCATTAAACCGGAGTCGAGACTAGAGGAGAGGATATGTGTTGTAAACCACCAATAAATTTTCGTTATTTAAACTCCCGTAGGTTTTGGCTTGCAGGAGTTGCAGTTGTTAGGGAATAGTGTGGTGGGCTGGTCCCGACACCCTAAGTCCTAAGCATACAACCAGCAAGTCTCCGCTTTGATGGTTTCTAAACTTTACAGTGACTATTTATAGCCTGATAACGTGTCTAAATATAGGGCAATATCTGGCTCATCTTGTAGCAATGACCCGGTATTGCTCCATGTTCGATCGAGGCGCCGTTGATTTTGTTATTGCTCTGTGATTTATTGCTCTTATTTGGAGTTTGTTGACGCAATGTTTAATGTGAAAATATTTATATAAACATCTATATAAGTGAGGACGTGGAGCTAGTGAAATGAGTTTTCGATCAACCTTAATGGACGACATGGCAGAAAGTGGGATTCATATTTTGCGTTTAATAAATATGACTAGGATTCTCTAGCGGGTCAGTATTTTGTAACAATATGACTAATCCATACTTACTAATTTTGCTTGTCTTTTCAACCCTTAACGGCTAACCAAATCATATGCATGCCTACAAAATAATGAATAAACATTCAATCAAGATATCAAAATTCAATAAAATCTTATTTATCCGCATGGTTCTTGTGGGATGAATATGGGCCTCAACGTGTCAAGCCCTGAGCAAAAGCTAGTTTTACTTCAAATGAGTTTTTGTGACTTTTTGACAAGTTCTATGACAATTTGGCCAGAAAACTACAATAATATATCATTAATACTGTCTACTCATCCCCCGTTTCTACCTTTTTAACTTTGCAACTCTGACATCCCTAGGAAACTCGGCAGTTCTATTTATAATAGGCGAGAGCAGCAATCTGTTTAGATTATTATCGACAAATGTAATTTGATTGGGTTTCTAGGTCAGTCAATATCATAGGACCTAGAGCAATCATCTATTGCAACTCTGGTGCGCTTGCGAACTATCTGGTTGGAGACAGTCCTCTTGTTGTAGGAGTTTGAATAGGTTTGGGAGTAAGATTAGTCTTGAATGAGTCGATACTTTGAAGGAGTTACTACTACTTTGAGAGTGCTGAAATATTATGTTAGTAAGTACTACATATAATGATGTCTTACACTATTTTAAGCTTTTACGGTTTAAAACTATAGTAGTTTATGCGACTGTGCATAATGCCTAACTATGTATAGTTGCATACACTACTTTATCTACCCAAATATCATAAGGGCTCTATGATGGGTTCAGGAACCATAGGGAAATGACCTGCATTGTTACTTGGCCCTTAATTTTTGTGCCAACAGGTCATTAGTTGCATTCGTCGCTGCATTTACGATATCTGGCGGAGTATTCATGTTAATTTCTGAGTCACTATCACTCATTTTCGACAGAAATAAAGAACTTATCAGAAAATTTGTCTACTCGTAACTGGATTACTGGAAATAAAAAGCTAATGAAAAAATGACAGCTCGAAATGGCGGCGTTTCGGATATCAGTCATTTTTTTTTAAATCATAGGCAAACGAACAAAGTCACTATTCTTGTGTCACTCGAGATCAAAATGTCGTGCGATTTATAATTAAAATCATACTGAATTGGGGTTTCGTATCGATATCTGATTTAATGTAGGTAGGTACTAGAATAGCACACTCACTTGAATTTGACACCTGTTCCAAATTTAAAACTCATAACCTACTGAACAGTTCCGTTAATTTTTTCTGGTTGGTAATGCTGGTCATTGCCTATGGTTTTTGAACGCATTAGAGAGGGTTTATGATATTTGGGTACATAAAACTTATATTGTCACCTTGTCAGATTGGTAACACAAAATAACGCATATCTTGTTCACAACGTACAGAACATTGTTGTGAATGTGAATTTCGTGAAACCCAAATTTGTAGAAATTGTAGAAACCAACAATAGTAAAATTGCCATTTTTTTTTCTGGCGTAGACATCTTTAATATTATATTATTTTATATTGGGGTATCTTTCGTTATTTATTATTTTTAGCTCCCGATATTTCGATACGACGCGCGTTCCGAATATTGGGAACTCAAAATAATAAATAATATAAAATAATATAAGATTAATGACGTCTACGCCAGAAAAAAAGATTGTCAATTTTACTATTGTTAGTTTCTACAATTTGGATTTCACGAAGATCATGTTCACAACAATGTTCTATACATAGTGAACAAAATATGCATTTATGTTACCAAACTTGATATAAAAGTTCTTACTGACGTTCCGACTCCTGTCCCATGTTATTTGTGGTCGGCACAACACGTTTTTGCTTCCATCCTCCGCTGTTAATCGTGACCTTATGGAAAAAGGATTAAATTACTCCTTTTTTTTTCCTTCAAATAATTCCTCTCCCCCTTTTTTTTTTTTTTTTTTTAAGGATGGGAATTCCTCAAATGACCCCCCCCCACTCTGGGCGGAGCGGGAGGGAGTGTCAGACTCTTACTGACTAAAAACCATCCATGTTCCTTCCTCGCCTTTTACGTTCCGGGGCCACGGTATCTCTTTCGAACAGGCCCGCAACCCCGGCAGGCTTCGGCCCTTGCGGGCCCCTCTCCTTTTGCTGACATCTCTTTGAGGCGCGCGTGGAACACGAACGCGCCGTCGACACGGCCTGTCGTCGTCGTTAGACGGCCGGACAGCCAGCTATTGCCCATAGCCAGCCGTCCACAGGCCCGCATCTACGGTGGCCGGTAGCCACCACGTGGCCCCCGACGCCCGTTGCGTCTCCCGCGGCGGCCGGGAAGAGAGGATCTCTCCCTCTCTCGTTCCGCCACCTCCTTCGCTAGCATGACTGCTTCGCAGAAGGAGGCGACGGCTTCCCATTCCGTCTCGCTCCGGACCATGGATTGAACCAGGGCCGGACGCGAGAGGTCGCCGCCGCCGATCGCCGCCACGAGGACACGGCGGAGCTCCGCCCACGCAGGGCAGACTTCCACCGTGTGCTCCACCGTGTCCTCCGGTCGATCCTCGCAGTGGAGACACCCGGGCGATTCCTCCCGCCCGATTCGGTGCAGGTACCTCCCGAAACATCCGTGTCCGGTGAGGACCTGCGTCAGGCGGAAGGTGAGGACGCCGTGGCGCCTCTCCAGCCACTCCTCAAAGAGGGGACTTACCGCCACTATCGTGGCGTGCCCATTCCTCTCCCTCTCCATCAACATTTAGAATCATCATTCTTTTATTCACATGTGTTGCATCCCTCTTTATCACAATAACTACATACCAAGACAGACGATTCCCTTTTACCTTTTCTGTAACAGGTGCAACTTTCTAAGTTCAATACAGACATCACATTCTCATCTCTGCTACATGCAATGTTTTTCCATCCGCTTTGCTCACTTATAAAAAATGAGAAGCCTGACAAAAGGGATATTAAAATTATCTGAATCTGCACTAATGTTATAAAACTTATAAAGAAGAAACATTGCATTTTTGTTTGTTTGTGTTAGTTTGTTACGATTTAACTCAAGAACTACTCAACTGAATGTATAAATTATTTTTTTATTGGAAGTTACTTCTTTACCGAGTATCATAAGTTATAAATTATATTATTATCATGCAAATTATCCGAGCTATCACATTTTTTGCGGACGTAGTCGCGGGTGAAGTGCTAAAACTGAATAAAAGAAAGGAAGAAAGAGAGAAAGAAAAGATATTTATTTGGCTTATGCCGCAAGTGAACACAACATAACAAAAAAAGGAATTAAATAAAGAAAAAACTTAAAACGAAAAAGAAAGAAAAAAAGAAGAGAGAGAGAAAGAATGAAATTATGGACGACTCGAATGGCGTAGTGGTAGTGACGCTGCCTTACGCTCATAGGGTCCTGGGTTCGAATCCCGGTAGAAGCAAATGTTTGTGTGATGAGCATGGAAATTTGTTTCCGAGTCATGGATGTATGTATAATAAGTATGTATTTACAAACAAAAAAAGTATATTATATAGTATATCAACTATCCAGTGTCCACGACACAAGCTTTGCTTAGTGTGGCACTAGGTGGCGCTGTGTGTTAATGTCCAGCGATATTTTTTTGTTTTTATTTTTTATTTATTTATCTTATACAGCGGTACAATTAGAATAATTTCATTATTGTAACAAAGCCCAAGTCAAGTACAAACATAAACACAATTCAAAATACAGAAATGTGAACTTACAAAGTATTAATTTCCATGCCGGCTTAGTGTAACTTTCAAGGCTTAGGTGTTGAATCTAAAAGGCCTGGGGCCTATGAGATATGCCGCTGAAATCGTATGTAAATTTAGAGTAGCCCATTAAGTATACATGCCCTTGTTACTGTCCCATTACTTAAAGTAATACCCACGTTGTTTTAAATGCTAAATTGTGTACGTGTTTCTAATTAAAAGATTGCATACATCTAAATATAAATTAGTTTGGGATTGGAATAGTTTTGCTCTCGTATGGAGATTTTAATTAAAAATACATTAGTTTTTGTAAATTATTCTATGCGTGGATGAGAGTAGGCATTTAAGTTTGATTGTTAGCTGTTTGATTGAAGAGGAGTTTTCTCATTTACCTAATTATTCCTCTGCGGCATTACCTAGGTCGCACGAGCATTACATAGGTGTCCATTTAGGACCATTTAGTTCCCTTCAAAATGGTTGAGCTGAATGGTGCTGATCCATGCGTCATGTTCGTGAACGGGCGCTGTCAGTTGTGACTGGTCATCTATTAGTTGCCATGGCTTACTTGAATGAATTATTTTGTTTTTCTATGGACACTTTTAACGTGCATGTCTTGCTACATTGTTCTCACATAATTTACTATCTCAACATGAATGACGTAACCAAGATTTTGTAACAATAATTTGATTTAAAAGTGCGTCCATGGAGTTTCTTGCCCGTTCTTCTCCATAGAGATCTACGCTAGAGAATGGTGGGAATGATGTCATCTTTGTTTCGACAATTCAAAAGTGCCTGTAATTGGCCCACTTGAAATAAATGCTTTGATTTTGATTTTCAATTTTGACTGAAAACCGACCCCAACATATTTGGGGTCGGCTTAAAAGGCTAGGCAGATGATGTATGGATCATCATCATCATGACATTCAGGTCACACTACAGGGCACGGGTAGAAAGGTAGACCTTTGTCTAAAATAACGTTATTTTGGAATATTGCCGGTGCAGTAAATCCTTCTTGAATAATTTTAATTTATTTTTTTACTAGCGGATGTCACGCGGTTTCACCCGCATAGTTCCCGATCCCGTGTGAGTACGGGCAAAGAATGTAGCCTATGTTACTCATTGTGAATGTGGCTTTACAATGGTGAAAGAAGTTTTGAAATCGGCATAGTAGTTTTTGAGTTTATTAATTACAAACATACACACACAAAAATACATTTTTTTCCTCTTTATAATAATAGTGTTTATAATGGTCAAATTCACATAAATTCAGCACGTTTAGGCGCTGCGTTGCTGTTTCAAAGCGATAAAACGTTATAAAATAGGCTTAAAAATTCCGTTCAACGTTTTTGTGCCTAATAAATCAGAATATAGCCGAATGAATGCATGCCCACAACTGGATAGTATTAAACAATTATTCAAATGACTATACAAAATGAGTATGATATGCAAATTGTGAAAATGTACGATTCAGCGACGCGTATTTGGGTTCAAATTGATTCGGTACTACTAAAATTCGTATATTATTTCTGTATTTCATGATGTTACTTGCAATATATAGCACTAGCTGCTGCCCACGACGTCGTCTTGGTGAAGGCTCTACAGCACCAAAAATACCTAAGATGCCAGTGTCGCTATAGCATTATAAGTAAAAATCTTTTAAAATAGCATTAACATATAAGTTTTTTTTGCAAGCGAAGCAAGTGAAGAGAGATAGGGGGATCCTGCTGAGTTCAGTCATAAGATGTGACTGAAGGAAATAGAAAAAATAATGCAGGAATCCATTCCAGGACACAAAAGAGTAAAAGTATTACATCATACCTTACAACACTTCCCTATAAACTGCGTTGGTAGTTATGCTGCCAGAAGCCAAAAACTGTAAAGAGAGTCAGGACTGGTGACGCGGGAGCAAGCAACCTACAGTTGCCCGTGTGAGAAGCAACTCGTTCTGAGGTCGACACCCGCTGTCCTCAGTGTCTGCCCATGCGACTTATTGATGGTCATCGCGAAGCAAACACTCACGGGGAACTGTTCGCGCTTGAACTGGAACGGGAAGTAATGAAGTATGGGGGAATGAGTGGTATAAATACTGCCTCGCCGACGCCACAACCTGTAAGAATTTCCGCCTCAATGGTATGTCTGTGGAGCGAGATGACTTTAAGGCGGGTCCCTTTACACAACTTCGGAGGAGGTAGGTTCCGAAGAAGCATTATCGGGACACCGACCTTCAGCTTGATGGTATGCTCTGGAAGTCCACTTGCTGACAGGGGGAGTTCCGAAATTCAGAAATTCCACGGGATAATGTGTGGCGTCATCTTGCTCGACAACAGTGTTTATCGAGGTGCAGACCACTTCATTCCCCTCAATTTCCGAGAGAATGCATTTGTTAATCGCAGCAGCCTGATCATTTTTGGGCGTCAAAATGACCCGCTCACACATCCAAGAATTCTGCTGGTGCGGCTAATGTCCCCGTACACACAGCGAATGAGTAGATGAGTAGTCTTCTTCTATGCTGGATACCACTCTACCGAGAGACTCTGGAAGCACCCCCTCTCCACCTCTCTCTTCTGGTAGAGTGGCTTTGCCAAGACATAGGAGGACATCGGAGAATTCTTGAGCGCGTGCATTGCCGCCGAGTCGAGCTTCAGTGGTCAAGCGCAGCGTACGAACTCGTGACCACAACGAAGATCGTTTCAACGAAGCATTCACCTCGTCAGCCCTCGATCCCGGCGTCACCACGGGAAGCTTTTGCCGGAAATCGGGAATTGTGACACCACCCATCAAATGTTCGTTCCTGCGGATGTCCTGCATGGTTCTATCCACGGCCTCAACTGCCTTCCTATTGGCCATCGTACACTCATCCCATACGATCAGAGAGCAATCCTTGAGCACGTGTCCCTTATTGCTGTTAAGTGACACAACCACAAACAGGCGTTTCGGCGCTCTCTAAATCGATGGGAATTTTAAACATGGCAGTGCTGTCTTGCCACTCGGAAGCAGTGTGGCAGCGATTCCCGACGACCGTACGGCAATAAAAATTTTGCCTTGCATCCTGAAATCTGCAAGTATGTCAGTGGTAACAAATGTTCTTCCTGTTCCACCAGGAGCATCCAAGAAAAACATTTTACCCTGGTTTTGCCTAACGCTTTTAATATAAATTTGTTTTTGCTCTGAAGAGAACAAAGCGACATGGTCATTTCGTATGGTGGTCATTTCGCCCGGATCGTAATTTCTCTCAACTCCCGATTTCCACTGGTAGCCCATATTCAATCAGTGGATTGCCTCCGATAGAAATTAACACATCTTGAAGTGAACAGGTGTTCATCACGCGTTATCAGTTACTTCTACTTGGACTCCAGTAGCATGCCTCAAAGCTCGTAGAAAACCTTCAGACAGATGATGGCGATACTTCTCCCACAAAGCTACC
Source organism: Xestia c-nigrum (assembly GCA_916618015.1). Classification (NCBI taxonomy): domain Eukaryota; kingdom Metazoa; phylum Arthropoda; class Insecta; order Lepidoptera; family Noctuidae; genus Xestia; species Xestia c-nigrum. The sequence continues at coordinate 7,295,879 of OU745256.1, forward strand.
GGGTTCGCGACTCCACAAAACACCAAGATGAAGGCAAACAGATGATGCATACGGCTAAGACTGTCACTGACGCTTGCCTCCGCGAGGGTGTCATCCCAATTTTGGTCACCGTCGAGAAGGTGACGTGCTACACAGGCTGCGCGGTAAGTGGGATACTCCACGCCATCAAATATCCTCAGAAAGGCGAAAGACGTTGGGCCTCGGACAGTGTGAAGTAACAACCGCAGAAAATAGCATTCGCCATTATTCGGATGCATGGTATAAACCCTACCCAATGCGGTGTCTTTGAAAATTCCCGGAAAACCTTCCGCAGCACCTCCTCGTTGACATCGGTTAAATACACCCCTTTGCTTGTCGTACGTGTAATATGAAGGCAACTCGTATTACGTAAGGGATCTCGAAAACTGGTTGACTTCACAGAGCGCGGTAGAAACGCGGTGTGGAGGGAAGGAGGGGTCCCCCTTACCCAGTGGTACCACTCTCATGAAAAGATACTGTACCATTTCTGAGAAATACCAATTAATATAATCTAACTTTAAAGCACTTTATATTCCCCTAACCTCTTGCATGGAAAATTATGTAATATCGGACAAGGGCGATTAGCTGTGCGCGCAACGCTCGACTTACTTGATCGTTTCCGACCGTTGCGATAAAAACACCTATAGATCGCAAACTACAAGGGCAAGAGCAACATAAAAAATATGGTTGTAAAGCTGAATAGGTAAGGTATCTATTTATCTAAAAATAAAGACATATAATTTAAATTTGATACTATTACAACATGTAGAACATGAAAAACAGTCACGAAAACGGCTATTACGCGATTAAAATATTTATTTTACGAAAGACTATTAACTGCTTATCAATAAAAAAAAACTGGATAAGAAACTAGATTATATTTCCTTTCCAATAAGACCAAAATCTTAGTAACGTGTTAAACAGAAACCAGTAATAAACTAATTGGAATGTAGATACTCACTGTTTGTTTTGATGCGGCCGGCGCGGGCGCATGTTTAGGCTTATGTTGCAGCCAACTGCGATTTAAGGGCTGCTTCGCAAGGCTCCGCGAGTTCGCTATTACCGAGTGCAGGGTTTAAAGGAACCTAACTAACCTAACTGCCCCAAGTCCCGATTATGGGGGCAGAGATACTTCCGTATGTTCAGCTGACAATAATTCGAGAGTTTACAATATCGCTAGAGAGAAACACGTTATATTATAATATAATGTCACCGTAAAATTGTCAAACACGTTATATTATAATCTAACGTGTTTGACAATTTTACGATGACATATAGATTTATCTATCCTATTATTAGAAACACTAATGGGGTAGTTGGACCTTCCAACCACCCCATAACAACGTTGCTAAAAAACAAACTTTAACTCTCTGTTAGGACTCTTTGATAGTGGAAATGGGGTAGCTTGTAATAATTATCCAATGATTATAAACTTCGGGCTTCAATCTATGGTGTAAAATCGTCCAGAAAGCGGTATTTTCTTAAAAACAGGAAAATATTTAACATGGTATCTGTATCATATCAAGAACAGAAGTAAGTAACATAAAATACATAAACAGATCATTGTTCATCCACTACTACAATGATTTCAAATTCGTAGCGTGGAATCAACTTCCAGGGCTACGAATATGCTACGCCAGTCGCTACGGACGACTGCTACGCACACGTGCTACGGGCTACGGTTCAAGTGATTGTAGCGAACAGTTATATACACTGGATTTCCAAACCAGTTGCAGTAATTTCAGTATTTTGCTTGAAAATACATTTAAAGTGATATTTAAAGTCAAATAAAGGGTTTTTGGCCGGAAATCAAAATTGAATTTTCCAGGATAGTGTATTTCGTGGAAAGCACGAGTACAAATTAACAATGCAATTCAGCGGACATTTGAGATTCAACGTCAATTTCTAGGAAGAGGAAACAAGCGAAATTGAATTGGCACGAAACACGCTCCTGCTTTTAGGGTTCCGTCACCGAAGGTTGAAAACGGAACTCTATTTAACGCGTGCCTAACCCGTCACGACATACTCACGTCCGACAGACGTGAGAGAAAAGCCTTGAGAAGTCATTTTTCAAGGGTTTTTTTAACCGTACCAGGTTTCCGGTTAATTTTCACGGAATACGATATACACTGTGATCTTAAACATGGTAAATAAAAAGAAAGTAAACTATAAGCCCCTTATTAATGACAACCTGTATGATTAGTTATGCTAGTCATTGCTGGTTGTCTAGATGCACTGTATAACCTACCTGTCCATACGTTTGGCTTAACTTTACTCCTCGTTTATTTTATGGTGGAAAATAGTTAAAATTATACGGAACACCTAAAGCGCGACTCAAACTCGTTCGTGGCCGGTTTTTTCAAAAGAATTTAATTAAAATGCGCGTACGGATCTAGGAATGTAGGCAACGCCGGGGTTCTCATTATCATATTAATGAGAAAACTCTGCTTATTTGTGTGTTGGCTCGTGTGTGGAGAATCTGTGGATTTCTCGGTGCCGGATATGCCATCGTGTTTCTTCTCACGGATAAAGATTTCCTTAGATAAGGGTGTTTCATAATCATCATCATAATTTAGCCGAAAGACGACTACTGCTGGACATAGGCTTCCCCCAAGTGTCGCCACATTGACCGGTCCCGTACGATTTGCATCCAGCGGATTCCCGCTACTTTCACCAGATCATCTGTGCACCTAGTGGGAGGCCTTCCAACACAACGTCTTCCAGTTTGCGGTCGCCACTCCAGAACTTTTCAGCCCCACCAGACATACTTTCTGTGAGCAATGTGCATTGCCACTTAAATTTGGCAATTCTTCGGGCTACATCGGTATGAGGGTGTTAACTGGGTTAGTACGCTTACTTACTCGTACAATAAATTTGACATTTATTCACGATACTTTATTTACCTACGCATAGATAGATTCACCTTAACACCAGTTCAACTTTTAAGAAAAATAGTGTTAACTTTCACATTCGTAGTAAAATCAATATTAAGAAATACTCGTAGGTACATGCATGTCAATATTTATTGGGGTTATAATCAATTTCAATAAATGTCAAAGAGATAAAGTTATAATAATGCTAATGTCAAATAAAATTCTGAATAGTCAAAATAGGTTAGGTGATGGTGGTACAATTTTCTGAAGCAGAAATTATAGAATTATGGTCCAGATATTCCTGTAGTGAGTAATAGCATTTATTTAACAATATTTTTAATAATTGTTTTTTTAAATTTTCCAGATTTAACGTTTTTATTTTTTCAGGTAGTTAGTTAGTAAACATTTTTTTGCCCATACAGAAAGTGCTTTTATTCATAAGTGCCGTTTTGCCATGAGTCTCTTCGAGTTCTAACTTATTTCTATCACGTAATTTATTTCGTATCTAGTTATTTCATTTGAAATGAATTAAAGGTTTCAAGTCGATACATGGTGTTGTATGAACAGCAAGTGCCATAACATAAATGAATGTAAATCTTGAAAGGATTTTGCGACACCTGTTGGTGTCTGATAGCAAATTGTGAACTGTTTTGTTCAGATTTATATGCAGGGTGATTGGTTATTGGGTGCAGACCTTGAAATAGGTGATACTAGAGCTCATTTTTAACAAATTTAACTCGATAACTAAGGGTCCTATCTGAGTGGTTTTGGGAGTAATCAACCTTTCAAGTTTTTTTGCAAATTTTCCTCCTCTCGACCAAAACTTGATAATTGTGATATTATACTATACAGAGAGCGCATAGAATATTTCCAAAATCAATTATAATACAACATTACTATTCCCTTTCATTAAAAATGTGTGATTGTTATCTTGCTGTTGTTGTTGTTGTTCTTGTAGAATGGCTGTTTATAATCATTTAAATGGCCAAACTTGATTGGTTTAATTTGTCCTAAGCCAAAGATCGGCCATCGATATCAAGCCAAACTAGTTTGTCGTATTATTCAAACTAGTGCTCATAGTACAAGGATGATCATAGATCATAGATCATAGAGCACCCCGACTAAAGGATGACGCACGCTAGTCCGTGCCAAGGGATTTAAAATGGCCGCTTTAGCCCAACATAATATGAATCACTTTAAAAACTTAAAATGGACTTTATAGTTGTGATTATAAAGTCCATTTTTATTTTATATTTTTTTTAACGTGATTCACATTATGTTCTGCTACAGCGGCCATTTTTTTTCCGCAGGGCTGAGCCCGAGTGTCAGCCTTAGCACAATCTATTGTCCATACAAAATTGCACGGTCGCGACTCAGCTCGGATCCGGCACGGTCTGGCGTGCGTCATTCTGAAATGGTTAAGTTAGGTTAGAACTATTTGAGTCGCGCCGTGTCGTCATTACAGAGGTGGAAGGAGACCTGTCGCTGTCGACCGATGTTCCCTCGATGGTCGGTAGCGCAGAGTTCCGGAATACCCTTCTGTGAAACAGTATACCCTATTCGCTGCCCCCGTGGACAAGGACCGAGAAAAAAAAGTTAGAACTGATACCACCTACGTGTGAATGGTGCCGAGGATACGGACGGGTAACGCTACATCCAAGTTTGGTCACAGTGTTATTGCTTTGTTTGATCGAATAAGGCCGCGTTCCGATTATGTCGTGACGATTATTTTATCGTTGGTTTTTAGTTGACAAAAGTCGTGGACGACAGTAATCGCGTCGTCTTATATGTGAACACCTCCATTTAAATACACAAGCCTTGGCACTTAAAACTACACGATTTTCAATTGCCACGAGATAGGGGAAGAGGCCTAAGATGTATCCTGAAACGATAAACTAGTAAACCGGTTTGATCTAATACCGAGTTTGACTTATAACACAATACATTCATTTCGTCGCTAATGAACACAAATGAATGGAACAAAGTATTTTTATGACCCAGATCTTTTGCAACAAAATCAACTTTGTTATTTTTCTCCTCAGCTGGTTGCAAAGAAAACCAGCTAAATGCGTATATATTTTTTAGAACTAACAAAAACGAAAAACTTTTAAACAAAGTATGAATTTGATAGAAAAATATGCGGTATTAACACTGAACATAAAAAATAAATAAAACCTCAAGCTTTGCAACTCTTTCTTGTACAGTGAAACGCTAAACAAACTTTGTATAAAGTAAAATAACAAAAAGTTCAAATAGAAACAATACTACCAATAGAATTTTGAAGGAAAGTTTTTTGTTTTCCAAACAGTGATTATACTGAGATCATGTAACTCAAGTTCTCAGGCCAGCTCGGGCCTGAGAACTTGACTATCATAGCGCGAAATCACCAGTTCTGATTCTAGTACTGAAAATTGCGCAATGATTGAATAAAATAAAGGGTGTAAAGCACCTCTTCACGAAGCCGAAAGGCACTTGTTCGCCCCATCATTGCGATAATTTTTTTGTTCTACACCATACCTGGGAACCTACTAGTTACGGAGATATGGGGGTCAAAGTTTCAACTTTTTGACAAGATTTTTTTTGTAAGATTTTAACTTTTAACACCTCCCCGACCTCCGTACTGTTCAATCCATCCATCAGCACAATGTTTTAAGTGCGTTACATTGAGATCTACCACAAAACATAATTTATAACCTCAAAAAAAAGTTCTTTCCCAGAAATATTTCTTGCGTAAAGTTGCTTAGTTTGATGTACAGAATGTTTGGTAAACGGCTTAGTGATGAGGTGGTTTATATTATACCCCTGTATAGTACTTGGGCAACCGAGCTCTGTTCGGGCATCCCGACCATATCGTCTCAGTCGCAGACACCGAGGCTGCAATCGACTCGTTTACAGAGCACGTACAATCCGTACTGAAGGATTGTTCTCGTGAAGTACCAGCGGTGAGTGATCGCCGCTGGATACTTCCCGACGATATACGTGAACTGATAACCGAGAAGAATGCGGCCATACGTGCCTACAGCTCTTGGCCCTGTGATGCGAACAAAGCTCACATGCGTTCCTTACAGCGTGCTGTAAAGAAACGCACTAGTGAGTTTCGCTCGAATCAATGGGACAAGACGCTTAGCGAACTCGAGCCCACTCATCAAGCCTTCTGGCAGCTTCAAAGGAAGTTGCGCACCTCGGAAGAGGTCTCTTCTCCACCCCTCATACGTCCCGACAAGAGCGTCGCTTTTGACGACTCTGAAAAAGCAGAATGCCTAGCCGACAGCTTGGAATCTCAATGTTCGCCAAGCACTCTACCAGTAGACAAGCAGCACCTCGATGAGGTGGATGAAGAAGTTGAACGTAGAGCATCGCTTCCCCCTTTTGAAGATCCCGATGACCCCCTCCCCGCCATCACCCCGGAAGAGGTCAAGGATATTATAGATAAGCTAAAGCCTCGGAAAGCCCCAGGCGCCGACGGTTTCACAAATAGAGTTTTTAAAGCCCTCCCCGCTAGGCTCATAGTTCTTTTGGCTGCCATCTTCAATGGCGCCCTGAGCAATAATATTTTCCCCCAAAAGTGGAAAGAGGCCACTGTTATAGGTATTCCCAAACCTGGGAAACCGAAAGCCCAGCCCTCCAGCTACAGGCCGATCAGTCTCCTGAGTGCTCTCGGCAAAATCTATGAAAGGCTTATTTATAAGCGTCTCAGAGATTATGCCGAGACAAAGGGCCTCATCCCGAAAGAACAGTTCGGCTTCAGGACCGAACATTCTTGCATACATCAAGTCCACCGCATCGTCGAACACGTTAGCGCTGGTTTCCAGCGTGGAGCGATTACGGGGGTGATGTATTTCGATATCGCGAAAGCCTTTGACAAGGTCTGGCACAACGGGCTGATATACAAGCTATACCAGCTCGGTGTGCCCGACCGTCTCGTGCTCATCTTACGAGACTTTTTGTCAAACCGTACCTTCCGCTACCGTGTGGGTAAGACGTTATCTTCTCCTCATCCGATTCGCGCCGGAGTCCCTCAGGGCTCCGTTATCTCTCCCCTCGCGTTCACGCTGTACACCAGCGACATTCCGAGGAACCAGAAGGTTCAAACAGCACTATTCGCTGACGACACCGCGATCTACTACACCGGCCGTTCTCCGGATAACATCCGCCGCATTCTCCAGAAAGCTGCCGACTCGCTCGGCGCTTGGTTCCGTAAGTGGAGAATAGAAGTTAATCCCGAAAAAATCTCATCTCGAATCTTGTACTATAAGGCACGCCTTAAGCGTTCGCCAGGTCCCCCCATCACTATGTTCGGTAAGCCTATCCCTTGGGAGAGGCAAGCCAAGTATCTCGGAGTTATTCTGGACGACCATCTGTCGTTCAAGGCCCACATCAAAGCAGCTCGTGACCGGGCTGCCTTTGCTATGGGCCGGCTCCACTTCATGATCACTAGGAAGAGCAAATTGTCACTCAAGTGCAAATTGCGTCTTTTCACCGCAGTCATCCGTCCCATCATGACCTATGCTTGCATAGTATTCGCGCATGCCCACCCGCGTCATATCCACACGATGCAGACCTTGCAGAACCGATTCCTCCGTAAGATCACCGGTGCCCCCCCTTACGTCCGTAACGATAGTCTTCACGTAGACCTTAGAATCCCCACCGTTAAGCAGTTCATGAAACGCCTTTCCAAGCGTTACTTCGACTCTGCTATTAAGCATAGGAATCCCCTAATCGCATCGGCCGCCCGGTACGACCCATCGCGTATTAGCTCCGTCCAACGTCCGCGTCACACCCTAGTCGCCCCCGACGATCCGATCACTATCTTGCAAGAGAGTAGGAAAGATACCTGTACAGTTCGTAGAGCTTACAAATACAGACCGAAAACCTACCGACCTCGCCGCAGAGGTCCGGCGCGAAATCCCCGTTCAATCCCTCCCCGACCCTTGCTCGAGCCAGCCCGCGATGCTGAGCCTGTAGTAATAAATCAGTCCCTTAATAATGACAACCAGATCCAGCCTGTCCCTTTGCTGCCCCCAGCGACGCCCTAAGCCGAGGTTCGTACCCCACAGGGGGTGCCCTTAGAGCGCTGTCGCTTAGTTTATAGTTATTTTCGCCCTGGCTGGAGGCCTTAAATTCAAGGCATCCACAGGATTAGCCCGGTTAAGCAGAAGCCAGTCTTCTCAGACTGAACTGCGAGATGCCCTATCCAAAAAAAAAAAAAAAAAAAAAAACTCTGTTCGGGCAAAAAAGTATAGAAAACGATTTTTCACCCCCCTATTGTATTGCTAATTCCAGAAACCGTTGCCAAGCCGTTTTCGAGATCGTGATTACAAAAATTGCTCATTTCATAGTATAGGACGTGGGGGTTGATGGTCCCGGCTGCCATTTTTCCATCTTTTGGCAGTCATTACTGGTAGTGAGTGTTTCAAAAACTCCGACAACCAGTCTTACCTAGTCTTAACTGGGTTGTTGAAGTCAGATAGGTAGTCGCTCCATGTAAAATATGGTATTTAGCTGCATCCGATTAGACTGGAAGCCACCTCCAATACAGTGAAATGAGGAGTAATGGAGAATTGCGGGCCTCTGTTCGAAAGAGATACCGCGGCCCGGAACATAAAGGGCGAGGAAGGAACATGGATGGGTTTTAGTCAGTAAGAGTCTGACACTCCCTCCCGCTTCGCCCTGAGTGGGAGAAGTCATTTGATGGTTTCCCATACTAAAAAAAAAAAGAAGGAGTAATGGAGAAGTTTGACAGAAGATGACCACATAAACCGGGATACGGGCAGGCAATTATTAATTTGTTACACATTATCTACAGCACTGAACTCTTGTAGCGACAAGCTGAAGTCAAAAGTAGGAAGCGATTGTTACCGATTTCAATTTCTAACATTTGTCGAACACCCTCTCAACGGATGTCGACATTGCCAAGATAGGGGTGCACTTACACGACCGGTACTGGCTGTGTTGAACATGTCTTTTGATAAAAACAACGGACAAATTAAATGATTATGTACCCAACATTTTTGTACTCCCACTCTTTAGACCAGTCAAATTGATTATATGACTATAACTATTTGAGATACGATATTTATTCTATTAGAGCAGCGGTGGCCTAGTGGGTGTGGTCTCACTTGCGAACAGTAAGTCGTGGGTACGAACCCAGGCAGGCACATTTCTTTGTGTAATTTATTTCATCACCGCTGCTCTCAAAAACGGCGAAGGAAAACATCGTGAGGAAACCGGCATGTCCTAGAACAAAAAATTCGAAAACATGTGACATCTACCAAACCGCACTGGGCCCGCGTGGTGGGTTATAGCCCATACACAAAATACGCGCATTGAAACGTGGAGTTGCGGACACCAGCCTGTTGTACAATACAATACAATTTATTTTGTTGTTTAGTAATTGCTTCAAGTTAAAACTGTCAAAAGTTAGAATTCTTGGCTATGCTTTCTTCTACTGCATCAAAATGTTGGCATAAGTAATAGTTTCTTTTTTTTAAAGCCCGCTTTGTTCCACTTCTGGACATAGGCCTCCCTCCACTCCTTCCACATCTCACGAACCCGCGCCGCGCCCCGAAAATGTAGCTGATGTCGCTCAAAAGGCCGCCCTACTTAAGTGGGTCTAGGCACGACTTGTTTGCTGACCAACTATGGGCCAAAATAACAGGAAACTGGTACCCTGACACTAACTTAAACTCAAAGTAATAACTTAAACTCAATTATTTGCTTTCCCTTGACTATTGATACGAAATTTTATATATGAATGACAATTGAGTCAAGGTTGTTCAATAGCCTGACCAACCCTATTTTTACTGACAAATACTACTACTTACATTTTTGTGTTTTACAAGTAAACGAAAAACTACAGATTTCTCAATTAAAAAAGGTTTCTCACCTCATCCCTTTCTTTTTGGATGGGTTATTATCAAATAACTTCTCCCGCTCTAGGCGGAGCGTCAGACTTTTACTGACTAAAACCCATCCATGTTCCGTCCTCGCCCTTTATGTTCCGGGGCCACGGTATCTCTTTCGAACAGTCCCGCAACCCCTTCACCTCGTCCCTCAAACCATCTTTTTGTGTAATACATACCTCTAAAGACTAAACCAGAGACTTATCTTGTTTCAAACAACTAAGACCACCTCATTCTGTACCTTTATCACAGCAAGACAGTCTCAATTACCCTAGAAATAAAAGCTGAAAAGCAATGCTTCACAAATTTTGTTCTTGCGTCTCACACTGTTTGGTGCCAATATGAGGTATTTAATATCCGAGACAGTACGTGTGAATTGCTTTGAAGCTGTTTACACGTACATATTTGAGGTGTGAAGCGGTGTAAATAGAGTTTCTGTGACTGTTAGGTCGAAACCACACAGTTGGGTGATTCGGTTGATCCATTTGTCCACACTCTAGCAAAATGCGTCTTGGCAAATCGACTGCGGAAAAAATAAATGAGTCTTTTTTGTTTCTTTATTGGCATGAACAAAGACGTTTTCATCCCCCCATATCGGAAAGATAATTTTTGCTCTTCGATATCTGAGTGCAAAAGCCGTTTTTATCGTCTTGAGGGTAAAGTAAATTTGAATTTAGAACATCGTGTGCACTAAGCATGTGAATTCAAAACATCATTAAACCTATTTACTTCTACCTCTATGGTGCCGAATTTATATTTTTTTTTTTTTAATTTGTTAAGAACTCAGACTCGGAACCTTCTTGGTGTCCTTTTTTTAATATATTTGGCGCGCGCCATTTTCTTTTCACGTCATATTGTTAACACCTTAGGTTAAAAACAAGGAATCCAACTTGAAAACAAGTGAAAAACCTAAAATGACCACTCATTATCTAGCGACGAGGAAGTTTATTTGACGCCAACAGAATTAACTGAATTTGTTAATAATGCGCAATTTTTTTATTGCCTTTATTCATTTCCTCGCTAAGGTGGGATGAAAAGTTACGTGTTGCACTCGAGTGCAAAGATTTTTCAACTCGTGCTCTTTTGAAAATTGAGCATGCGGTTAAAAACAACTTTGCACTCTTGTATAACAAATAACTATTAGAGCATTACGACGACTCGAGGAGGCTCCGTAAAAAAACTGATGTGTCGCAAGTGACGTCGCCTTACCTAGACCTTAGGTTAATCCGATAATTAACTTTATTGCCAGGTACTCAATGTTTAAAATTCGTATTCGCTTGATTTCAGTCACTTCATGAAATTTCTACATTGCAACAGCCACACTGATACTATTGGTGTTATGCTACATATCTAAGTCCGATCATAAAAACGAAATGTAGTTTCAGATTATATTTTTGTTTGTGTGACTTCAGCCTAATCGTAAAAAAGTCTAGCGTCAAATTGTGGAACAAATATTATTACAATTTAGTGCGCATAATTCTTTATTAGTAGCGTATAACGGGGAATGGAAAAGTAATGTTTTTGGTTTTCATTTCGTGTTTATTTACATGTTTGGTAAAACCGTTATTGTGTAGGTGAGTTTCATAAAAAGTTCAATTTATGATCCGTATTTCCAATAGAACTAATATTACTCTTGTTATTGTCTAAAATTTTAAATGAAATGGCTGAACTCAGTTTTTCCTTTTTAGGTATGCTGATAAGAATTTTCTGCCTAATATCTACAAACTGTCTTGGGATCATAGTTCTATCATAGTTTATATGACTACTAGCTTCTGCCCGCGTCTTCATTCACGTGAATTTCTCCCTTGCAACATTTCTGATTGCTGCTCCGCTCCTATTGATTATAGCGTGATTTTATGTAGCCTATAGCCTTCCTCGATAAATGGACTATCCAACGCAAAAATAATTTTTCAATTCGAGCCTGTAGTTCTTGAGATTAGCGCGTCCAACCAAACAAACTCTTCTGCTTTATAATATTAGTATAGATTTGATGTTTGAAACCCCCCATTCTATCCTCTTTTCAGCTTTGCATCCCAGCCTACCGTATCTAATTCAGTGGTCATATCCCCACCAAACTGTGCAAAAATACCCTGTCCTACACCTTTTGCACGTAGTCTGTACCACCCATCTTAATAAAAACTTGTATTTGAAAAAAAAAACTTGTCAAAAAGTTGTCACTTTTCCCCCAATATCTCCGTTACTAGAAGGTATGGTGTAGAACAGAAAAATGATCGCAATGACGGGGAGACCAAGTGACCGGCTTCGTTAAGAGGTATTTTACACCCTATAGTAGAAACATGCCTATTATCACAATATTTTTGTCTTATTCAACCAAACTAAAAACTTTTTCCAAGTCCAAACAGCATACAAGAACCAATCCTATCGAACGTTACTTAGTATCAATAACCCAAGTTTAATGAACGTCGCCAAACTTTCGCTATCACGGTTTACGACTCGTTTTACCGGCACGTGTCCGGTATTTCGGTCGCCAGCTGTCCGGTATTGGTACTACGGTAATGTGCTACAATGTCCGACATTTTATGAGTTTACTTGGTGTTCGGGATTAGTATGAAGCTAGACTGTTAAGGCTGATTGGTTGTAAAAATGTACATTTTAACTAGTTTTTAACCCTATTTTGTGTGTCAATTAATTATTAGAGATGGTAATGGTTGTGCCCTGCGCACGCCTAAGTGGTGCTACGCCACAGCGGATCGGTTTCGAGTGCTACAAAGCGGTCACGCGAGTTCATGATTTTGGTTTACCCAAAAGTGCTCAACGCGTTTTCACATCAAAATACATTGTAATGCGAGCGTCTTAGCTGTACATAAAACGCTACGGGCATTGCCGCTGCTTCTGCACTTCTAGCCGGCCTTTTTGCAACCGACTAATCAGCCAGTCGTTTAGTCGGCCCGTCTCTATTTCCAACCAAATTACTGTTAGTTCTTGTTCTTAGCCTGTATTGTCTCACTGCTAGACAAACGCCTCCCCTAAAGCCTTCCACACTTCTGTGCATACAAGTTTCTCCGACTAACCTCTTACAAATGCTTCTCAGTCACCACGACAGCGTTTTCTAGGTCTCCGTCGGGGACGATGCCCGTTTTCTGGCACTCACTCCAATACGACTCTGGCGCATCTGTCTTGACGCATTTTACGGACATGGCTTTTATTGATAGTATCAACTTAATAATCTCATGCATTCCGAATCCGTTTTAAAGCTTTTACAACAGCCTGTAAAAAAGGGCTACGTGAACATATTTTTTTAAATCAGGCTCGCTACAAATGTAATGCAGTAGCTCAGTTCTCAGTTCTTTTACAAGATCTAAGCAGTTTCCGGCACGCCTTGTGAATTGCTTTGTTTGCGAATGTCCCCGTTCTTTGTAACTGCAAGACTTGTTTTGTTTTCAGCATTCTGATTGTCTAGGGGAAATTGGAAAATGCTTTGCCTATGTCTCTTACTTTTCTTTGGAATGGACCGTTGAATTATAACATTAGTTTTTTATGGATCATTGATAAGGTTCATTAACGTTGTTTAGGGAAAAAAATACCTAGCTACTTTAACGTTCCCAACTAGATTGGGTCGGGTTCCAGTCATCATCAGCCTATAATGTTCCCACTGCTGGGACACAGCTTCCTCTTAATGAGAGGGAATGGGCTATAATCTACCACGCGGGCCCAGTGCGGATTGGTAGATGTCACATGTCTTCGAATTTTTGATTCTAGGACATGCCGGTTTCCTCACGATGTTTCCCTTCACCGTTTTCGTTCCAGTCAGACCAGTAAAATATCTCCTTTATAGTTTTGGCATCCTTGTAGTTGGTAGATAGATAAAGAACAAACCCGTAGACCAATTATGCAATCACTAGTTACCCATCGTCCCGGTTGGATATGATATGCTGTTATTGTAGATTTGTATTTTCAATCGATATATTCAGAAGTCCAAGAAACAATCCGAAATGCCATGGAACCACGGGAAATAAAAATTACCCCTTGACCCGGTAATGGGTCGACCCACCGGGACAAAGGGTAACGACTGCTGAATACCAGTATTTTACTTGGAGCGACTGCCTATCTGGCCCCGTATTCACAACGCTTCGATTTGATTTCGGTTCGGGAAGTCGTATATATCTATCTTGTTTGTTTTCGTTATGCCAAAAAAGGATACACATACGACTTGTCTAATCGAAGATTCATTCAAAGCGTTGTGAATTTGGGGCCTGTCCTCCACAACCCAGTTAGTACTGCATTATACCCCTTGGTAAAGATTGGTTGAAAGATTTTCGGGCCACTGATTACCGGTAATGACTGTCAAAGATCTACAAATGACAGTCAATTTCAAATCGTGTACAACAAACTAAGCTTTTTCACAACAACCGAAATTTTCCGCTTAAAATATTTCCATCATCGCATGTACCTATAAAAATAATCTTTGGAACTTATTCAAAGATGAGTCTATTGTAACTTCTATTATAAGGTTCAATAGTATGACGTCTCGAACGTTCCACAATATAATTCTCCACAGGTCGTCGTCTATTTACGTACGGATATTTCTGGACATGTCATTGTTTTTGTCTAGACAATGTAGACAATGCATTGGACATCATAGATATCGACAAGGTCTTTACCTGTGTGAACATATGTGCTATTCTTGGATCTGTAATACTTAATCAAAAAGTTACATTTTAAAATATTACTCTTGTGGAATCGGTCTAATATAATAATAATAATAAAATCATGTATTTTCAGACAACTTGGCCCATATAGTGTTAGTACAAACAATTCCTTAATACTATGTTAGTAAACACAATTAAAATCACAATTTAAAACATTACTAATCTTTGGTAAGCTTGTCAAGCCCCATGCATTACAAGTAGCTTGACAAACCTACCAATTGTCGGCCCATCAAGCGTTTCTGCGAATACCTTCAGAATGCCATCCGTGCTTTCCCCCATTCGGCGAATGATTGAGGCAACTCTTTTTCGCATTATCGCAAAATAGTCATCTGTGTGCGCATCAGCGAACATCCCTGATGCACTGCAAGTAAGGTGGAAGCCTCAACAACACCCGGAAGGTATTGTTATATTGGATGCGTAAGGCATTGTCCGATTTTTGGGTATGATGAGTCCAAAGGCTGCAGGTGTAAAAAGTTTGCTTTGAAAAGTGTAATTTTAACTGGTACTGAACAACCTTCGGTTACGGAACCCAAGAAAAGTGTTTTAACTTAGTGAAAGAGGGTTATTTACACCAGTTACATTAAATAAAAAAATAAAAAAACCCCCGACACATAGGGTCATAATTTCAAGTTATTCTTAATTTAATATTCTTTATTCCTTTTTAATATAATGTAAATTATTCTACTAGCTTTCATTTGATACCCATATTGAGAGAGTTGTGAAAAAAAAATGTAATTCAACATTTTGTGGTTGCGGCCATCTTGGTTTTTTTTTTCAAACATAACTAAGAACACTCCCAATCTCCCAAAGCATCCCAGCACTCCAATTCACATTTCAAACAAAAAAAAACAAAATCAAAATCGGTTCATCCGTTGGGGAGCTCCGATGCCACAGACAGACACACACACACACAGACACGTCAAACTTATAACACCCCGTCGTTTTTGCGTCGCGGTTTAAAAATAGAGGTTCAAGAAAAGCTGACATTGATCAACAACTTACGTACCTATACCAATACCTATCACTATTATTTTACTATAATATTAAACGGACAGAACGATTAGGTTTTTCAGATCTCTACATGGGAAACAAAATACGGTCGCGCAAAAAATAGGCCGACATTGCAAATACGGCAGGAGTATAAAATGTCAACGTGACCTTTCGCTGTCTAGTGTTGAACGAATACCAATTACGTTATATCGATATTCGAGAATCGAATAGACGAATTATTATGTATATATATTTAATGAAAATGTAATTATTGCCATGATCAAAGACTTTTCAGCATATGGAAGCAATTATATTCTCAGTGGTCTTGTAGGTATTTAATGAAAATGCAGTTATTTAAGAGCACTTTGGTTTAAGCACATTCAATTAAGATATGTAACTTCAACAGCAAATCGCTACAATCGCAGTGAATTTTGTTCACTCTAACTGAAACTGTTTGTATTTTCTGTTTGTGTATGTTTTAGTGAATTTGCCATTGAAGTACATTTTTTTTTTTGCTTAGCCCATATTGTCCCACTGCTGGACAAAGGCCTCCCCCATTACCTTCCACTCTTCTCTTTGTGTTGTTTTTTCCGGCAAATCTCGTACAAACGAATCTAAGTCGTCACGCCAGCGTTTTCTAGGCCTCCCCCGGCGACGACGCCCGTCTTCTGGCACCCACTGCGTGACGACTATAGCCCATCGGTCCGGATGCATTCTGCAGACGGGGCCCGCCCAATTCCACTTCAACTCAGAAGTGCCATTTAAATTAATAAAAATACAAGCATACACAATCCTCTCAAACTTTCGCACTTATAGTAGAAATAGAGCGGCTGTTATTATTGAGCCAAGAGCTTCTTTCGAATCATGATTGAATTATATTTATTGTTACAAGTAAAGTACAACCCAAATTGATTGTCAAATTCTAAATTAAAGTGAAGAAAACCATAGGCAAAAGCTATTCAGTAATATTACTTATAATGCATAGTTCTCATGTGAGCTGAGCAAGATTGTCTGGACTTGATAAAAGACCTTTGAATTTGTTTCGGCTGTTTTGTCTTAGAGTAGCTAGGTAGAAAACACTAGCCCCACAATAAACATCATTTTCAACAACAATATCTCCCATAAACTCGTGAACTCGGCCACAAAATCGAACAAGGACATCACTAGAGCGTCCCCATTCTCTTCTATACGCTACCATGTAACACGGCTAGTAATTTCATTCGGTGGGCGGCCGCTAACGGGATCCATTGTAGGTTCGATCCCGACCAACCTGTTGGTGATTTTTGTAGCTAAGAAATTCATGGACGGAAATTGGCTACGACTTTAATGGAAGTAATGTTTGGATGTTGCCAATAGGCATGACCAGTATCAAAAAATTGCAAAATCTATTTAGTCCGTCAGTTAGAGTATTTGAAAATAATGGACACGTTTTTTTTTGTGCTTTGCAATGAAAGTTGGAAAGCACGTTAAGCCGTTGGTCCCAACTGTCATTTGTTGATCTTTGACAGTCGTAACGGGTAGTCAGTGGCATCTTATCGTATTATCCAGTACTAACTGAGTTGTGGAGGTCAGATAGGAAGTAGCTCTTTGTAAAATACTTAGTTTTCAGCTGCCAAACTCAACATAGATGGGAAAAGGCTAGGCAAATGATGAATTATGTTCATAAATGTGAATCTTTTCTTGACCAGTATTGAAAACTTCTAAACACACAGTGTTAAAACCTTTGGGCCACAATATGAAGATAAAATCATAGATTTAGATATTAATAGACGAAGCATCGACCCGTTTTGACATGTTAACTTTACGAGGACTATCGTTGAGTCATTTGGAAATGGAACGGTTTATTCTAAGGCGCGGGACAAACACGAGTGGCGTATGGCGTATGGCAGTGGCGCGGCACTGGTGAGGACATGACGTGGCACCGCCGCTGGTGCAGCGCAGAACAGGCGCGCTAATGGCGCCGAAATGGCGTGGCGCGGGCGCATTCTAGTCTTTAAAGTCTAAATTGTTACGCATTTTCTTGTTCCCGCTCTGTGCATGCCACTGCTAACTGCGGGTGCACGGATGGCGAGGAAGTGGCGTCCGCGCGACTGTAGCGCCGCGCCCGCGCCCTGCCTTCTCAGTATGTGTCGCGCCACACCTCTTCTATACATTTTGTATGAAATATGAAAGAAGTGGCGCCACGACAGCTGCGCGCCAGCGCCGCGCCAACGCCATACGCCGCTTATATATGACCCGCGCCTAACACAATAATTGGAGCTATAACATTTTCATTGTCAACCAATGTAAATAAAACACTCTGTGGTAGCATAGACGTGAACTATAATTACTCCCAACAATATATACTAGATACTTATTTGATCCAGGTGAAGGTCGAAAATACAGTGAGGGATTACTGGCCACATATTTTTAATAAACGTTGGTACCCTTTATTTTCAAATGATCGAACAACCTATTCTATTTCAAATATAATAGCTGGCCGATAACGCTTAAGACGATCCAGTGGCCACGGTAACACATTGAGATAGCATTTGAAAATACAAAGGTGTAAACAACCTCTTCACGAAGCCGTCAACCAAGCATTCTGTACATCAAACTAAGTAAATTTTTGCTGGGAAATTACTTTTTTTTGGGGTCAAAATCACTTATTCTTTGGAACTCAATGTAACGCACTTAAAACATTGTACTAATGTGTGAACTAAATACTTCGTAGGTCGTAAAGACAGTTAAAGTAAAAAAAACTGGCGAAAATGTTGTAAATTTGATCCCCAATATCTCCGTAACTAAAAGGTTCCCAGGTATGGTCTAGGCCAATAAAATATTACAATGACGGGAAAACAAGTGCCTTTCCATTTCGTTAAGAGTTTTTGATATCCTCTATGGTATGGCTAAAAACTATTGTTTACGAACCAAAATAACACAAACAACAAAGTAATTTTAATCCAATACTCTATGACCCTTGCTATAAAGAGATATCGAATGGTATCATAAGCGCCTCGGGTCCACGTGTATTGAAAGTTTGTGAAGGTCACCCTATATGATCAATATTAATCTAATATAAATAAAAAGTTTGTATGTGGACTTGTTTAGTATGGCTCACCAAACTCTGTCCTGCGCTAAGAGTGGTTCCACCTGTACTCTGAGGGATCTATCAGAGGCTACCACCAACGCTGACGATTATTATATAATTTAAAACAACGTTTTTCAATTTTTTGAATAAAATTTTACTAGTTTAACCCCGATATAATAATTCGTTAGGTACCAGTAATCATTCCACTTTTCTCATCTCATTTCATTAAATAGTTTTCCTCATTTCCTTTCATTATTCTACTAGTCGAGCTCTTTTTTCATTTGGTACCCATCTTAAGGCGGTAAGTCGCTGCCGTCTTGGATTTGAAATTCATTATATTCATTATTTTACAGGGAGTTGTTAAATAAATATGTAATCCGCCATATTGTGGCGGCGGCCACCTTGGACTGATTTATATCAAACTTAGCTAAGAACACTCTCGATTGATTCACCTTTCAAAAAAAATAAAATCAAAATCTGTTTATCCGTTCGGGAGCTGTGGTGCCACAGACACACACACAGACACGTCAAATGTATAACACCCCGTCTTTTTTGCGTCGGGGGTTTAAAAAGAGGAAGTCATCATTAGAGAAGTAAACATTTTTGCCCTTAGAGTAGTTCTTTCACAATAAGCAGAGGTCTACATATAGGTATTACACCCTCATTTTGCCAGATTTTATCACATAATGAGGGCTTTTTTACATGTCACCATCGTTAATAGGGGGCATATTTCCTTTAAGTTTTACAATAATTCTCTAGATAAATAACAGCCAACAAAATCAAAAATCAAAAAAAAACCAACAACGTTGAACAACCATTATAATTGAAGACGACCAAAACCTACCTACTAAAATATTCTGATCAAACACTTTTCAGTCCAAGGGCAGAAAAACTAAGTTGTTCGGTAAGTTATATCTTTTGGTCAACTTGTAATCCATCATTGAATAATACTTAGTAAATATCCGCGACCTTCACGAAGTTTGGTTACACATGGACCAAAGAGTCCTTGTTGATATTGATACTGTTTTTGTATATTTTGACTAGCACTTCGTCAGCGACTTCGCTTGTGAGTATTTCATATTTCTACTGATTCCATCACAAACTAAAAGGGATAGTCAAAAATAATATAAAGGGTGTAAAACACCTCTTAACGAATACGAAAGGCATTTGTTCTCCTCGTCATTCTGATCATTTTTTTGTTCTACACCATACCTGGGAACCTTCTAGTTACGGAGATATTGGGGGTCAAAGTTGCAAGATTTTTACAAGTTTTTTTTTAAATACCACTTTTTATCGCATGATTTTTACTTTAAATATCTCTACGACCCCCGTACTATTCAATCCATCCATCCGCACAATGTTTTGAGTGTGTTACATTGAGTTATACCACAAAACATGATTTATAACCTCAAAAAAAAAAGTTGTTTCCCAGCAATATTTTTTGCGTAAAGTTACTTAGTTTGATGTACAGAATGCTTGGTTAACGGCTTTGTGATGAGGTGAAATACACCCTGTATAAGGTGCTAAAAATTAACTGCAACAATTTCGTGTACGTACTCGGTATCAAAAAACCAACATATTCAAATTTTATTTTCAGGCATTTTTAGTTTTTACATAAAATAAAACGTGATGGGAAAGTTAAAATCAGCTGTCTACGTTTGCGCTGTCGCAGGGGTGAGTTACCACGCGCGGCGGCGCGGTGCCTTGCACGGTGTACAGTCAAGTGCGCATATTCAATATTTTTTGTGCAGTGAAAATATTGCATATTCTTGAAACGAATCGTTACTTATATAAAATGTGATCATTTTTGATTCCAAACAACTCCTCAAATTTCTTGCAATTATTTTTTTAACACGTTATATGTGACCGAATAAATAAACTGAAAGAATTTATTTCTTCATTCAAACTGTATTTTCCGTTTTCACCCCGTAAAGGTTGACTTATTTTCCATTGTTTTGGTCAATCCATTTACGAACACCGGTTTACAACTAAACTTAAAATGTGACAATCACGGAAGATATGACATTTTAAGTTGAATCGTTTTACGTCCCTTGTTTCTCAGATTTGTTTTTGGCATCATATTTGCAATTTCAACAATGGTTATGAAAGATCATTTTTTTTTAATCATAAAGTATTATTTATTTTAAAACACAGACTAATTATTTACAATATATACACACTAACGCTATAATAAAAGAATCTTAAAGATCTTAAATTCGCAATTTGTAAACCTTATACTATACATAAATAAATAAATAAAACCTAAATCCTAAACCTAAACCTTGTATTCATATTAAAAAAATCAGTCAACAACCGAAGAGGTCTTTCTGAACATTTTATTTGACATATTGGTCTTTTTGGCATGTTTTCAACGCAGTTAATCACGAACACAGAACCAGCCATATATTTCCTAAAGGTTGATCCAAGTCTCCCCCGTCAATCCTCCACTATTTCATTACGATGATATAAATTGAGACTGTAGTGATCTAAATAATTAATCTAAGCAGTCGGTTGATCTATTATTGCCTGTAAACTGCGCAGTATGCCTTAGATCATTAATATTCCGTTTGAACCTAAGCACTGTTACGCTACAATTGAGATACGCGCCGAATACTATAAATATTTGATGAATTTGGCAATTAATATTATTTCGTTTTTCAAGGACAAAAGGGTTAATACTTAAATTGGGTTAAGTCCTCTACGATCTTCTATAGTGTTACAAGCATGTGGTACAAGCTGCACGAAAATTGCTCATTCTTTGTAAAAAGATTAATCCAAGCTAGGTTGCGAAGCAAAGCTACTCGTATGCCCCCTAGTTCCTATTGGCCTGGGACCCTGGGTTGATAAAGTTCTCGAACCAACTAATCCGACTCGCCTTAATCCCTTTTTTTTTCTCCGACGCCTAAATCCCTAACGATCTAACGATAGGGTTGACAATGGACACTCTTGGCATGCACATCATTACCATTTCAGTTGAAAGACTCGCAAGCATCGCCACATCAACCGGTACTAGCTGACCCTGCATACGTTGTTTGGCAGACCTTATAATTTATTGTATAAAAATAGCATTCGTCCTTTTCCCAGAAAAAAAATCATAAAATTGGTAGAGCCGTTTCGGAGAAGTTCGATTACAAACACTGTGACACGAGATTTTAATAAATTATTTGTATGAAGATGTACCGAGGTAAATATCGAGTGATAGGTATATTTTTATGAAAGGTCACGTATCCTAATATAGCTATGGTCAGTTTTGCTTGAAGTTCCTTGAACCCTTTTCACTCAAAAGTTTTAATAAAATGAACTAAAGTGAAACTATGCAAATCTGCTCTGAAAAGTTCCTAAATAGAACATTAAAACTTTAATTGTTCTAAACAAAAGTTTTTTAATACACTTACAATTAATACACTTAGAATTAAAGTAAGTATGTTATAACTAAACATGTTAATAAAGTATGTTTTTACATTCGAGTTGAGTAAACTAATTTATTATACTTTAACTAATGACTCAAGGTTCGTTGACAGGCATTAAATTAAATGTGTATAACGCACTTATGTTTATTAAATTATCGTTAAATTATAAATATTCTAATGCTTTTACTAAGTAGTCTCGTTTAGTATGGTTTATAAGTTTCAGTTTTCATAAAGCTACGTGGTGACACGTCTAAAATAGATTAGAGAAATTTGATCGAATAGTGTGGAATTAGGGATCTATCAATCTTTAGAGTTCAGCTCAGAACAGTGCAGAGTACCTACTCGTAACAACAATTTTTTTTTGATGTTTGGGAATTTGGGAATGACAGCAAGTACTAAACATTGCCAATCGTGAAAGTACAAGTCCCTAACCAAAGCCATATTTATGCTTAAATCTATACTAATAGTATAAAGCAGAAGATTTTGTTTGTTTGGTTGAACGCGCTAGTATCAGGAACACCGGCTCTAATTGAAAAAATATTTTTGCGTTGTGTAGTCCATTTATCGAGGAAGGCTATAGACTATATAAGATCACGCTATGACCAATAGGGGCGGAGCAGCAATAAGAAATGTTGCAAGCGGGAAAAAAACTTCCGTTGAGCAGGCAAGGCGATGCGTTGCGATATCAAAACTTCACGCGAACGAAGTCGCGGGCAGAAGCTAGTTTCTTCATATTCTGCATTCGTTTTATTACCTTCACATATTATTGCTCACATTCTTTGAATTTTCGACACCCTATTATATTGAATGGGCCTATTCTTGACCACAATCTAGTCCTGACGTCGACGATGCCGACTGATTCTTCCAGCTGATTCAAATGAAAGTCAAAGTTTAAATACGAGCGAAGTCACAAACATTGACTTATAGTTATTATTATGGGTACCTCCTTATTTTCTGCTTGATGTTTAGCCACTTCACCTAAACAATATTCCCGCACCAGAATGTGTGAAGGCGTTGACCTTTGCCCAGCTGTGGGTTGGTTACACCTACACTCAATTGAATGAATTGTTGTTCTACTAGCCAGTACGGATAACAAAATAAGTACCTACTTTGTGTCCTTGTTTTCTTTGTACAACAAAACATAAAATCACTAATTTTTTCCCGAAAGGTTTGCAGAATAGCGGAGGAGTAAGACAGATCAGGCAGATGAGTACTTATAGTACTCCCACATTTCGCTTGTTATGTTTAGGTCCCATGTAATAGGAAGCGAGCTAATTGACATCAACCAGCACAGAACCAGACTCTATGTCTGTTACTGAGAATTACCTGATGTAAAACCCAAAAGAACTTTGCCCGTTCAGCAGTAGCAAACTTCAAAGATAGTCCTTGTTACCATCGTGACTCTCTTGTTATCATAGTGACTCACCTGTTACTTCTTTCTTGCCCTTATCCCTATTCATTTGTGATCAACGAAGCATGCCTTTTTCTTCCACACCTCTCTATCACTCGCCATCTCATTAGGCACCTTCTTTATTGCCAGAATATCATCCTTAATCTCTTGAATGTCTTAAGTTACACAGTTCGACTTAAGCTATTGTCTTACTATTGTGTATCTAATTAAGACATTCAAAAGGTTAACACAGCCCAGCCATTGTTTCTTAGTCCTTGTAATATTATGATAATAAGTATTTCCAACCCCACACTCTCTTGAGGATCGAGCTGAGGTATTTAATCGAGTGTGACTGCATCACGGGCAACGCTGGATGTATTCACATTATTCACTTCAATTTTAAAATCATCATTAAGCTTATTTCCCTTGGGGGATGGAAGTAATCAGTTTGGCGTCTTCTGGGTGAGTATTCTCAGTAAAGATAATGTAGTTTTTTTGTCCCATTCTTTTATCAGAATCGTATACAAGGTGTTGCTTTGCAATCTGGTCAAATTCAAGGAGGTATCTGTGCTAATCATTCGGGACCCGAATCAATAATAATATGGGAAGGTTTTTGTTTTTTTTTCCGGAAATCGGTAAGTGTTAACCTCGCATATTAAAACGCAGCCCGTCTATAACTGGTACCAATAGCCGCGCCTTCACACACACAAATAAACGCACGTAGAGACATGTTGCGCCATGGGTGATTCTTCTATTACTTTTGTGTTATTCTGAAATAGTGTCAAATTTAAATTGTTTAATTGACCGGGTATCGCGTATCGAACGTTCGTCACTTACAATAGCATCACTTTAAGTATGCCTATCTATTATGACCTTTAAATAACTTGTAGAAAAAAAGGTTTATAGTTAACCCATTCTTGTCGCTGTCAAAAAGAATTATTGAGTTATCTCATGTGTAAAATCCGCGCGATGCAAGCATAGTTCTAGTACTGGCTTAATTAGTGTATTATAAAACTTAAGAAGACGGGTATTACCTTTAATTTAATCCCGACGTTTCGACCGGATTGCACCAGCCGTGCGTGTTGAACTTAGGGTACTTCTTGATCTCCTTGGTTAATTAGTGTAATCAAAGTATGAAGCTATCCTAATTGACATCTTACGTTTAACATCTCTGACGCCGATTGACGTGTGAATAGAGAGAACGATCTTCTTTCTTTTCGTTGATGTAGTATATCAACTGTCTGGTGACCATGACACAAGCTTTGCTTAGTGTGGCACTAGATGGCGCTGTGTCTAATGCCTAAACGGGTGTCAGAGTTGTTAGGGCCTCTGACTTAGTTTTACATACAGTCAAGATATATCTCCCAGGCGTGCTGGTTTCCACACGATGTTTCCCTTAACCGAAGCAAGTGATTGTTATACAATACGCCTATGAATCCGAAAAAATACAGCTACGAATGATTTAAATAAACACATATTACAATATTATCAAATAACAACTTGTAAGTACATTCAATTACATTCAAGAAAACTTTATTCAAATTATCTCGACAATGTTCGATATCATAATAGTCTTATTATTATCGCAAAATCTACTCACGATATTGAAGTTACAATGAGAAGATGTCAGAACATTTCCATTTATACTCGCGGGCGGAGAGATCATAATATGTATCGAACAAATGAAAGAAAAAATCTTTTACATTGATCTTTTGCTTGACATTGACATTGCTGGTACGGTTGGTAAACATGAACAAAGTTTTGTTTTGTTTTGTTTTGTGAATTTTATCTAAAAACAAAAGATGGCGATGCTATAAGTTACGATTTTGATGGTATAAGTAACAAGTAAAATTCAATTAAAAATTTAAAAAAAACCCCAACACGATGTACTAAAAGTTAAATAGAAAATAATTTGTTAACATGCCATTTTGTGGTGGCTGCCATCTTGGATTTTTAATTTATCATAGTGTATAGTATTCTACTAGTCAAGCCCTTTAATTTGATACTCATATTGAGGGAGTTGTTGAATAAACATTTAATCCGCTATTTTGTGGCGGCGGCCATCTTGGACTGATTTTTATCAAAAATAGCTAAAAACACTCCCGATTAATTCACCTTTCAAACAGAAAAGTTCGGGCGCTACGATGCCACAGACACACACACACGTCAAACTTATAACACCGGGGGTTAAAAATACTAATGGAGGGTGCACCAATAGATGAGAATAAAAGACGAAAACGTGCTGTGCCGGCCAGCAAGCAGGAAAATCATGATTATCAGTTCGTCGTTATTATAATATTTGTACTGGATCTTTTAGTGCATTTCTATAAACAGAACTGACACCAAGGCCATCTTGTTTTTTGAATATTATTTACAACAGACAATTATTCTACACATCAGTGTCCTATTTTCAGTGTCATTCAAGGGCCAGTATTTTTAATAACAAAGCAAAACTGTAGGAACCAATATTGATGTCAACTACACAAATTGAAAAATCATAACGAATGTTCCGGTCAGTTCACTACAGCAATAAATTGTTTTTAATCGTTACTTTAATTAGAGGAGACTTGTTGAAGTTCTATTTTTTTGTATTTTAATTTAATCTTATTTTAATTTTGATTTTAATGTGGTTTTAATTTTGATTTTTAATGTAGTTTTTTTATTCTAATTTTGAATGTAGCTCTTAATTTTGATGTTTATTTATTTTATTTTGTTAGTTTCAATGTCAGTTTGTTGTATTTTTTAATTGTGATTTTTCTTCAATGTTAATTTTATTTTATTAGGATTGCAATGGATAGATCAAGTTATCAGAATTAAAAATGTACTTATTTTGTTTATTTATTACTCATTGAACGAAATAAAATTGAAATCAATTAATATATCATCAATGTAATTATAAAATGAGTGATTTACAGTCTACAATAGAATCTACTTATATAAAAAAATGCGTTAGATGGTACAACTTTAAATTTGTGTATATTTTGAAACTATTATTGCATGAAATAAAAGGCTTTTTTATTTTTGTTTATTTGTTAAAGTTTAAGATTTAATGCATTCAAGTTGATCTACACTCTTCGTTCATTTCCACTTCAAAATACGAGTTATTTTAAATATTTAGTTCACGTCTAACTATAACCACTGCTGAAATATTAACCTTTGTCACCCCTACCAAAGGTTGGTGACCACTGGCAGCCCGCCACAGCCCTCTGTCCAAACTATGAAGGTAGATCATTAACTATGTCATTATCTGTAAACGTGATGGAGTTTTAAAAGGTGCAGTTATTTATTCTTTTCAGTATAAATGTAGATGGGAACATAAAATAATCTTTCTTGAATTATTTGGTCACATTTTTTTAAATGATTGTATATTACAAAATAACAAATAAGTGATGTGTTTAACTGAGTCAATGGCTGAAAGAGAAGTAATGAACCCCAAATAAATTGGCATAAGGGTAGAAGAATGATGATCATATAATATCAAGATGTTTTATCACTCACATATTGATCTTCTTTGCCGGTTAAATATGTTTAGAAACCATACATACATATTCATATGTATAGATCAGCTGATGGTGCCAAACATCATGGTAACGATTTGAGTGTTTGAACAACCGATTCAAAAGGGTGTAAAACACCTCTTAACGAAGCCAAAAGGCACTTGTTCTCCCCGTCATTGCGATCATTTTTTTGTTCTACACCATACCTAACTAGAAGGCTAGTTACGGAGATATTGGGGGTCGAAGTTTGAACTTTTTGACAAGTTTTTTTTTTTTATTCAAGTTTTATTGTAAGATTGACACCTCTACGACCACCGTAATATTCAATCCATCCATCAGCAAAATGCGTTACATTGAGTTCCACCAAAAAAGATGATATCTTACCCCAAAAAAAAGTCGTTTCCCAGCAATAATTTTTGCGTTAAGTTATTTAGTTTGATGTACAGAATGCTTGGTTGACGGTTTCGTGATGAGGTTGTTTACACCTTGTATTTTCAAATGCTATCTCAATGTGTAACCGTGGCCACTAGATCGTCTTAAGTGTTATCAGCCAGCTATTCTATTTGAAATAGAATAGGTTGTTCCATCATTTGAAAATAAAGGGTATCAGAATTTACAAAATTATGTGGCCAGTTATGCCTCACTGTATTTTCGACCTTCACCTGGATTAAATAAGTGTCTAGTATCTATTGTTGGTAGTAATTATAGTTCACGTCTATTCCACCACCATTAACACAGAGTGTTTTGTTTACATTGGTTGACAATGATAATGTTATAGCTCCAATTATTGTGTTAGAATAAACAGTTCCATTTCCAAATGACTCAACGAAAGTCCTCGTGAAGTTAACATGTCAAAACGGATCGATACGTTGTCTATTAATATCGACATCTATGATTTTATCTTCATATTGTGGCCCAACGGTTTTGAATACTGGGTGTTTAAACACCCAGTATTCAAAACCGTTGGGTTTCTTGACCAGTCAAGAAAAGATTCATATTTATGAACATAATTCATCATTTGCATAGCCTTTCCCCATCTTTGTTGGGGTCGGCAGCTGAAAACTAGTATTTTACAAAGATCGACTGCCTATCTGACCTCCACAACTCACAGTTAGTACTGGATAATACGATAAGACTGGTCACCCTTTTTGCCACTGACTACCTGTTACGACTGTCAAAGATCAACAAATGACAGTTGCGACCAACGGCTTAACGTGCTTTCCGAGGCACAGAGGAAACTAGGTTAGTAATAGATGGTCATCCATCCACAGATCAACCTAGGCAAGCAGGGCTTAACATAAAGATCGACCCGAGCGGCGGTTTTTATGAATGTAATTATGGAACTTTAATCATAAACGTGTAGACTGTATGGTTGTGTGGTGGCGGGTAGTGCCAACCACTTTCTATAGAAGTTCTTGAATTCTAGAGTATCTCAAACAAAGAATTAGGTCCCCTAAGTTAACAATAGCAGTTACGTATTACTTGCCTGCACAATTTCATACCTTTTACTAACACATATTGTTATAGTCATATTCTGGGAAGGCTGTAAACAGCTCGTGACGCACAGAACAGCATGATTAATCCTCGTATACATCATATTTCGTCTCAATTGTATCCGCACTATGCGCCAAAATCATACGCGGCTATAGACAGACCCTTTCGGGTAATAACAGGAAAAATGCTACCCTCTTTTCTCCGACAAAATATAATTATATCAGCAAGACGCCAAGATATCGAAATTCAACCTCCGAAACTAATTACAAAATGAGAACCTTAGCTGAAAGAAAATGAAAATGAAAAGTGTATTAAAACTTAAATTGAAATAGACATATTGAAGCCAAAGTAAATTACATAGAGCAATTAATTTTAATTCCACAGGGCGTAACAAATGACGACATTAAACACGCGTACTTAGGTAATTGCGGACGATAACAAATTATACGCGGCGCCTTACTTTGTATGTAGACAATGTACGGACGGATAAAGTACAAAAGAGTATTAGGTACAATCAAGGAGCAAAAACGATGCAAGAGATAAAAATCCAATCACAAAACTCACCAACTGTCGAAGCAGTTGAAAAGACCCACAACGGTCCGTCAAGTCCGTGGCAGGCTTATCTCACGCCGATAATCTCAAATCCCTTGCAATTAACACATTAAACATGACATAGAGTTATGAGGTACACAGTCAGTAATATGAATAGCATGAACATTTTGGTTGTCACTGCACTGAATTTGAATGGAACGTTCGTTTGAGGTTCGTTCAAGTTGAACGGAGTGGAGTGTAAGGGAGGGGCGCGCGGGCGTTCGGCGCGGTCGTCGGGAGCACACTGAGAGCCGAGAGGGATGCTGCTCGTTGCTACGATACGACACCCATCGCTACCCCCCTGCGGCCGCCGCCCTGTGACTGGCGCGCAACCTAGTTTTACGTATAACTGCTACTGTCTGCGTAATAGCTCTTCAGCAATTTCCTGATAAAATGCTTTTGATATGCTATTTGTGTGTGATTGAAATGTTATTGGAATCGATCAAAATGGCCGTTTGGATGAATATCACGGAGACATTACGTGTGGGGAATGTATGAGGATGATAATGGGTACGCAAGGGAGTCAACCAATTTGGTAATGTGCACGGAATTGATTCAGTTCGCGTTCTTCTTCCAAAAAAAGTTCCGAAATATTACAGTGTGTTTTATTTTATCCTCGTTCGTTTATTGCATGATAATCCAAAGAATTTCTTTTTTTTTATGAAATACTAGCGTATGCGTTGCAATGCCTTTTTTAGATTTTTCTTTCCCTGGCCTATGTGGAACTAACTACTGTGAAAAATTTCATCAAAATCGGTTCAGAGTCTATAGAGTACCGTACGAATAAACAGACATTGATTTTCATAGGCAAATGCCCCGAATAGGTAGTTGTTACTTGAAATAAGTATTGACCCAATCGTTCATGTGTGTACCTAAATTATAAAGGAAAATTTCAGTTGACTCATAATTTCAATAGTAAACATACAAGTTACCATCTTTCATCGCGACTACGATGTGATGAGCAACAACTTTTACCACCGAGATTGCGTCAGGCGAATCGGATTGTGCTCGGACGTAAATAAATTGAGAAAAAGGTCGTAACTTCAATATAACGTTGATACCGAGGTATGAAGATGGTATTGTATTGTAATACAATACCATCTTCATACCTCGGTATCAACGTTGACAATACATGTATAACGGGCTGGTGTCCGCAATTCCACGTCACGGCGCGTATTTTGCGTACGGGTGGGAACTTCACTCGATCCATCCCAACTCCCAAGGAAGGCCAGCAGCGCCCCGATGTTGCTGGTAGTCTCGCGGAGAGTACCTGGATGACCGAAGTACTTTGCCCTGTATGCTGCAACCACTGGGCAGTGTAGAAGCACGTGGGCCGCTGTCTCGTCCTCCTTCTTGCATGCGCGGCACAGGGGGCTGTCTGTGACTCCTATGACAAAGAGGTGTTTGTTAAAAGAGCCGTGTCCGGTGATGGCGGCTGTAATTATGCGCAGCTGTGGCTTGGTAAGCCTAAGCGCGCGTTTAGTGAAGCGGCCGTCGATGGCAGGAAGTGCCTCCTTGGCTTGCCTACACTCGCAGTGTTCAAGCCACAGCTTGTGGTGTAATTCACTAGTTCGTTTCCTTACCAGTGTGCGTAGGTATCCGAAAGGGAGTGGCGCGATAGGTTCTGGTCCCACCGCTGCCGTGCTCGATCCCCTTCTAGCGAGTTTATTCGCCGCGTCGTTGCCGCGAGAACCGCTGTGTCCTTTGATCCATTGGATGGTTATTTTATTGAGATCACCAACCTGGTTCAGGCGTTGATGACACTCGTGTATTAACCTGGAGTTCACTGTGTGGCTGTTTAGAGCCCGCAGCACCACCATGCTGTCCGACAGTATTCGAATTAAATGGCCCACAACTTCCCTGGCTATGATAGCCGATGCCGCCAGAGAAATGCCCATGCATTGTGCCTTAAAAACCGTGTTGTAGGCCCCTAGAGGTATGGCTATGTGGATGTTGAGGTCTTCCGAGAAGACTCCAACCCCAGTGCCAAGACCTGTTTTAGATCCATCTGTGAAGATCCGTAGTTCCGCGGGGTTTAATCCCTCGCAGCGGCGGTCCTCGTGAAGCTGGATTTTGTATTTCTTATCGAATGTTTTGGTATCCCATAATTTATTGCCTTCGCCAACGGGAACTCGTTCTTCACGGAAAGGTAAGGTCTGTTTAGGGCAGACCTTACCTTTCCGTGAAGATGGTACCTATATATAATAGCTAGATAGAAAGAAAAGAAAAGAAAGAAGAAGAAAGAAAATACATTTATTGAAAGCATTGTTAGCAGAAATATACCGACGGTGCCTCTGCTAAGAAAAGGGATAGATTGCAAAAGAGTTTTAAATTTAAGGTATTTTTTTTTGTTTTGTTCTCAACATTATTTTCCTTCTGATTTTATACTGTATACAAAAATAGATTTTTAATATTTATTTATAAGGTTTTGAGGTTCAGTTCAGTTGGTGTAAGTTAAAACCTACACATGTATACGTTAGAAAACCTGCGCATTTACTTCATGAAAAGACAATATAATAAGATATTTAACAGAGCATAAACCACATAGGTTTACGCAGCGGTCCACAATATATATACTTGCCTATGTACATTAATATTATTATGTTTACATCCTGTGGGTATATAACAAGGGTTTATCAGTTTGATTTCAAATGAGTTAGCATGTCTAAAGTTTATATACTGAGCATTACATGACCTTATGTAATCTCTATGTGTTGAGTCTACAATTCGGCTTCACATAGAGATAATTAACGTTTGTAATTAACAGGAACGATCTAAAGTCACTCGTGGTGAAAACTTTATGCTGAAATATCCGGATTAAATCATATTCATTTGGCATTAACCTAGAAAATCTAGTACCCAAGCAAGGGGGAGGGTATTTAACTTTTAACATCACATCAACAAAATTAATTATGTTCCCCTCATGTACTGAACAGCTGTTTTTTTCGCGATTTCAGGTTTGGTCCCATAGTAAAAGTTGTTTGTTATCATGAGCAGAATCATATGTTAAAGTTTCGTACACTAATTATGTACCAGTCACCCTATATCTATACTGATATTGTATAGCAGAAGAGTTTGTTTGTTTGTTTGGTTGAACGCGCTAATCTCAGGAACTACCAGCTCGATTTGAAAAATTATATTTGTGTTGGATAGTCCATTTATCGAGAAAGGTTTTAGGCTATATAACATTACGCTACGATTATTAGGAGCCGAGCAGGAACGAAAAATGTTTCAAAAACGGGGATTTTTATTCTTTCGTTTTGTCTCTTATGTGACGCAGACGAAGTTGCGTGGGTGCTAGTACATAATATCACAAACAGTAATTCTAGTACTAAACTGGCCAAAAAACAAATGAATGCGTTTAGTTTCTGGAACAATGTTCCTAATTTAGAACTAGCCGACGTCACCCAATTTTACCTTCACGGTTCCCGTTTCGGTGAGAATACAGGGATATAAAGTAGCCTATGTCACCCGGATAGTGTAGCGTCCCAACGGTGAAAGAATTTTTCAAATCGGTTCAGTAGTTTTTGAGTTTATTGTTACAAACAAACAAAAATACATAGCTTTCCTCTCTATAATATTAGTATAGATGAGGTTTGCAGGTGGCTATATACTGGTCGGTTACTAAATTCTTGAGCATATAGACAAGCAAAGAAGAATAAGATTTAAAATATTATGAGAAATCATAATTTCAGCCGAAAGACGTCCACTACTGGACATAGGCCTCCTCCAAGTATCGCCACATTGACCAGTCCCTTGCGACTCGCATCCACCTAGTGGGAGGTCTTCCAACGCATCGTTTTCCGGTTCGCGGTCACCACTCCAGAACTTTTCGGCCCATCAGCCATTCGTTCTGCGAGCAATGTGACCTACCCACTGCCACTTAAGTTTGGCAATTCTTCGGGCTACTTCGATGACCTTGGTCTTCATTTCTGATTCGATCACGCAAGGAAACTCCAAGCATAGCCCTCTCAATATTTTGGCAGGATCCTTGATTGGTGTAAGAAATATCTTGTTGAAAACACAATCTGTTTTGTATTTATATTTCGTGTATTCTTTATTACAACATAATACTTGCAAATTGTCCAACTGTATTAATTTATCGAGTTAATTTTCTTCGTGTTCTTTATCTTGCAGGTGCACAAGGACATTGGACTGACAAGACGTTTCCATCCATCCATCTTCGTCGATACTGACTCAAGAAGTGCCGCCGGCCCTTCTTTCAACGTTTGTTTAAGACTTGAAGCTTTTTAGGATATCCTATATCTATGGTTACAAGGACATATTGCTATCGATATTTGGTTGGGATTTCCTTTTCCAAAGCACCGTTTTAGCATTCAAATAAAATAAATCAAATAAGCCTTTATTGCTGTTTAACAATAATTAATTTAAGATTAGGTACTGATGATCGGTTTTCAAACAACAGCTTGTCCTTCGACAAAGGCCTCCTCCAAAAACTTCCACCTATCTCTGTCTCTTGCAATTCTGGGCCATTCTGGACCAGCGACTCTTTTGAGATCGTCTTCACAGCGTTACATTGGTCTACCTTTACTTCTTTTGCCAAAAGGTTTTATCATTATCAACATAATAATACTGAACGAATGCTGTCTCTTTCAACGAATTAATTATATCTCCAGTATCTTGATCGGTTTATCTGATAATAAACCTTGTGTGTCTCTGAGATCAAATAAAGACCAAAAAACATTCATCATCTGCCTAGCCTTTTCTGAACTATGTTGGGGTCGGCTTCCATTCTAACCGGATGCAGCTGAATACCAGTATTTTACATGGAGCGACTGCCTATCTGACCTCGACAACCCAGTTAATACTCGGAAATACGATAACACTTAGTAAGACTGGTGTCAGACTTTTGGCGCCACTGACTACTTGTAACGACTGTCAAAGATGGACAAATGACAGCCGGGACCAACGGCTTAACGTGCTTTCCGAGGCACGGAGGAAACTCGGTATGTTAGGGTGGTCACCCATCCACAGACCAATCTAGGCAAGCATGGCTTAACTTAAAGATCGACCCGAGCGGCAGATATTGTTTAGCCACGAGCTCCTTAGACCAAAAAGCATTAAAACCATTAACGGCCGCGATATTTTTCAAATACTGACTTAGCCATGCCGTTTCTGTTTATCGCTTTTATGTTCACTTTACTGGAAATATGAAGGTTGACGGCGGTATTGGAATGATGACTGAGATTGACTAAGACAAGCAGTCCATTAGTCGGAGCACACCAAATGTTAGGCTGATACAGGTAAGAAGTGAATATAAAAACCAGGGATGTAATGGATGTGATGATATCGGAACCGGAATCGGAATCGGAGGTTTTGGATTTGATAAATCGACAGAAAGCACGTTACGAGGGGCTAGCCTCGTGGGACAAGTATAAGCAGATTTATACGCGGCCGTATGCCGCAGTTTGTCACCGTCGGAACAGGTATCGGAATCGGAGGTTCAAAATCAATCGGAAGTTCCGACTTATCGGAATCGGAATCGGAGCTCCGTAACATCTCTAATAAAAACTCTATCTAACTTAGCCAATCTGGTCTAACTTAATCTGAAAACACCATTATCATCATGTTCTCCAACCGTGTTCACGTAGTCAGTCCTGTGCTTCTCGTTTCCTACGGATTCCGGTGTCATCGATTCACCAAGAATCGAATAGTCTAATTCAAACTCAATTGCTGTCACCTTCGAACTACATCCAATGCCGCAGATAAAAAAAAAAATAACAAAAAAAAAATAACAACCCTCTAGGCAATATACCAAAACCTTTAAAGTAGTCTAAACAATAAATAGCCCGCGACAAGTTGCCAGGCTATTGTAACGTATAGTCTACAAGTGCTATAATAGCCAGCGTTTCTCAACCTCCTCATAAAGCACTTGTGTGAAATGGCAGACTGCCAACTTGTACGTAATTGAAATACTAATCTGCTTACCGAACGCTATCGGAATAGCTATTTCTTGTGATTTTAGTTTGGTATTTCTTGGGGATTTAGGTATGCTGGAAATAAGGAATTTCAATTAATGAATGGGGACAATATTTTTGGATTGCTTAAAATATTAGTTACAAAGTATCTCAAAGAACTCGTGGCTAAATAATAACACCCACTTGGGTCTATCTTTAGGTTAAGCTGTGCTTACCTAGTTTTGTCTGTGGATGGGTTATTTCTACTCTTATATATCGAGTTCCCTCCGTGCCTCGGAAAGCACGTTAAGCTGTTGGTCCTGGCTGTCATTTGTAGATCTTTGACAGTCGTTACAGGTAGTCAGTGGCCCAAAAGTCGAACAATCAGTCTTACCAAGGGGTATCGTATTACCCAATACTAACTGGGTTGTGGAGGTCAGTCGCTCCATGTAAAATACTGGTATTCAGCTGTATCCGGTTAGACTGGAAGCCGACCCCACCATAGTTGGGAAAAGGGTAGGTAGATGATGACTGCCTATCTGACCTCCACAACCCAGGTTATACTGGGTAATACGATACCCCTTGGTAATACTGGTTGTCAGACTTTCGGGCCACTGACTACTAACGGGGAACTTGTTCATTGTGTTTGTTTCCCGATCATTACAATGCAGATCTCTTCAAAGTTCGAGTGAATGAAGCGTCTTCTTGGGCCGCGTCAAGCCTAAAAGCGAAAAGTAGGATCATTTCGCTATTTTCGCTTTCTGGTTAATATTATAAATGCGAAAGAGTGTTAGCATGGATGTATAGATGTTTGGATGTTTGTTACTCTTTCACCTAAAAACTACTGAACGAATTTAAAATAGAAATTTTGCATACAGATAGTTAGTTAACCTAGATTAAATCGTGAGATAATTTTATATCCCGGTAGTAAGTTTCCATGGCACAATTATTACAATTGCCTAACTCTTCGAGACATAAAGGCGTGAAGCTATGTTAAATAATTTAATTAAAATAAACGGTTCGTTTTTGCCACAATCGGCTAAATCAAGCCAACATCGTTTCAATAACAACACTTAACAAAAGATTCAATTCATTGAGTGATTATTGAATCGGAATGGAAATAAAAAGCCTTCGAAGTACTTCAGTTTGCCCCTTTTAATAACCATTCCTTTCGTTTCAGGTGACTTTCGCAATTTACATCACATACGATCTTCAAAGCGTGTCGAAGTTTTAAAGTACTATTGGCAAAGTTTGCTGCTGAATAAAGTATGTTGACTGACGGGGAAAGGCCAGGGAAGCGAGAAGTGAATGGAATTGGAGAAAATGGAAAATATCGCTTGAGAATAAATGATAATGTATGGCTACTCTGATTGAGCTCAGTAAGTGATTTATTTAGATGCACAAACAAATGATTACACTAATAAAAAAAACGATAAAAACTATACAATGCGAAAATACTTAAAGGTAAACCACTTAATACTAACTAATGTGTATAGAATGAATGACCTGCGAATGTCAAAAAATACACAAATATTTCAAAACATTTAGTAAGAAATACTAGTATTATGAATCCACTGTGAGAAAAATATTTGGTACTAGCTTCTGCCAGCGGCTTCGCCCGCGTGAAGTTTGATTATTGTCCCATGGAATCTTACTGCCGGGATAAAAAGTATCCTATGTTTTAATCCAGGTTATAAACTATCTGTGTGCAAAATTTCATCCAAATCCGTTCAGTAGTTGTCGCGTGAAAGCGCAACAAACAAACTTACATTCACATTTATTCTCCGAACTGCTAAGCTATCGGGAGTTACACGTGTCGTGTAACTCCCGATAACGTTATCCGTTATCCGTGTAACGTGAGTCAACTATAAAAGATAGACATATGCTGTCTTGGGATATTTTTTATATAATTTTATGTGGAATATTTCAGTTATACATGATTTCTATGTAGCTTTAACCATTAAGGCTGCACACGCGACGGAAGCTAAAAAACCAAGTAACTTCTCCCGTTTTCCCAACATTTCCTTTCACTGCTCTGCTCCTATTAATGGTAGCGTGATGAAAAGTATACTATTACCTGCTCAGGAGTATGTAGAATAATTGTACCAAGTTTCGTTAAAATCCGTCGAGTAGTTTTTTTTTCTATAAATAACATACAGACAGACAGACAGACAGACAGACAGACAGACAGACAGACAAAAATTTTACTGATTGCATTTTTGGCATCAGTATCGATCACTAATCACCCCCCGATAGTTATTTTGTAAATATATTTCATGTACAGAATTGACCTCTCTACAGATTTATTATAAGTATAGATAGATAAGTTCAGCAAATTAAAAGTCTATAAAACTTGTCAAATTGCATGTTTACGAAACGTTGCCATTTTTTTTAATAAAACAGTTTGACTTCTTGTGTTTTTAATAACAGTACTAAATTAGAAGATAAGATATTGTTTTTAACCCCCGACGCAAAAACGACGGGTAGTTATAAGTTTGACGTGTCTGTGTGTGTATCTGTGGCATCGTAGCTCCCGAACGGAGGAACCGATTTTGATTTTGTTTTTTTTTGTTTGAAAGGTGAATTAGTCGGGAGTGGTCTTAGCTAAGTTTGATAAAAACAGTCCAAGATGGTCGCCTCCACAAAATACCCAATTACATATTATTTTCAACAACTCCCTCAATATGGATATCAAATAAAAGGGCTGAAAAGTACAATAATGTATACTATGTTGAGAGGGAATAATGAATAATAAAAATAAATGAGATGAGAAAAGTGGAGTGATGGCTGGGACCTAGACTACCCAGGACCAAACGATTCACGAATTATTATCTATTTAATTTTTAGTACATTATACAAGGTGTAAACCATCTCATCACAACGCCGTTAACCAAGCATTCTGTACATCAAACTATGTAACTTTACGCAAAAAATATTACTGGGAAACAATTTTTTTTGAGGTTATAAATCATGTTATGTGGTAGAACTCAATGTAACGCACTTCAAACATTGTGCTGATGGGTGGATTGAATAGTACGGGGGTCCGTGAACGTGTTAAAAAGAAATGAGATGAGAAAAAAAATCTAACAAAAATAACTTGTATTTAAAAAAATACTTGTCAAAAAGTTGTAACTTTGACCCCCCATATCTCCGTAACTAGAAGTTTCCCAGGTATGGTGTAGAACAAAAAAAATATCGCAATGATGGGGAAAACAAGTGCCTTTCGGCTGCGGCTTCGTGAAGAGGTGTTTTACACCCTTTATGTCGGGGGTCTTTTATTTTTTTATTTATTTTACATGTTCATGTTAGTAGTACTTTTAGGTAAGTGTCTGAGGGCCGTATTAACCGAGTAGTTTTGGTTGATCCAATGCATTAATATGTTGTCGCTACCATCATCGTTATCGATGGTAAAATTACACTATGCTTAGGCTCTATGGTATCTAAAAGGTAAAGCAGCCTCTTTAATACTTCCAGCAACAAAAATATTGAGAATAACAAGCAACCTAAGCCTTTAAACAAAATGTTACCAATTTAAATTGCGTTAAAACAATCAAGGCCAAAAAACGTACCTAAGTTAAAAAGAATTTAATTACAAAAATCTGCTGTCTGCGTTAGCATCTTGTCAAACAGTACCGACACAGTGTAAGCCGAAATTACGCAAGACGGATAGAAGGTTCCGCCAAAGTGACGTGTTTAAATGAGATTTTGATTGATCACCGATCGGTTGGCCTCTCTTTTAGCTGAACTCTCCGCTTTTGGGCATGCAAAATATGTACCGCATGGCCTGGATATTGTGTTGATGTTGGTTAAAACTTTTTTTTTTTTTAGGAAGATTGTAAATATTTTTTGATGTAGCATGTGGGTCATGATGGAGTTCAGAACAAAACTTCTTGACATTCTGAATGAAACGACTAGAGTCTTAATTAAGAGGGTTATCACATTTTTTCTTGTATTATTTTGAGTGTTTTATGAGCCTTTTTTTTCGGATGGGAAATCATCAAATGGTTTATCCCACTCTGGGCGGAACGGGAGGGAGTGTCAGACTTCTACTGACCAAAATCCATCCATGTTCTTCCCTCGCCTTTTATGTTCCGGGGCCACGGTATCTCTTTCGAACAGTCTCGCACCCCCGGCAGATTTCAGCCCTTATGGGCCCCTTCCTTTATTTATACTGACATCTTTTTGAAGCACGCGTGGAACACAAACGCGCCGTCGACATGGCCTATCGTCATTAGACGGACGGACGGCAAACTTTGTTTATGAGCCTACATGATAATACAAAAAAAAAATGAAATTTATGATCATAAACCACAATCACACATTAAAACTAAGAATTTAGATGTGTGATTATGGTTTAGATATGATCACAAATAAAAAAATATATATATATGCCCGAGTGAGTTTGATTATTTCTCTTGGGAGTGCTCAAAATAAATATTGCGTTAAACTCATAAAACAATCAAATACAAGAAGAACAAACAAAAAAACACACAAACAAACTACAAACACAACCACCAAACAACTACAAATTGGATCGTCTTCTGAACAATTGCATTCGGTTTATTTTTGTACTACGTAAATACGATCACATCTCTTCGCACCGCTCTCAGCTTAAATGGCTGCCTATCAGGCTCAGGAGGTCCCTCAGATCTCTCTGCATGCTTTTCACGATTATGAATGATCCATGTGCTCTCGAGTATCTAAAATCTTATTTCAAGTTGTTGGGCAGTTCTCACAGTCGCAGCCTTCGAGCTTCCAAAAACCGAATACTTCAAATTCCCTCTCACCGTACTGGTTCTATGTCCTCTTCATATGCTGTCTCCACTATAAAGCTCTGGAATGTGCTACCCCTTGCCATTAAAAAAGCTGAAAGCAAATTGGCTTTCAAAAGAGCAGTTCGGAAGTTCTATTTAAA
The DNA here is from genome assembly GCA_916618015.1 of Xestia c-nigrum. Lineage (NCBI taxonomy): Eukaryota > Metazoa > Arthropoda > Insecta > Lepidoptera > Noctuidae > Xestia > Xestia c-nigrum. The sequence goes on from OU745256.1 coordinate 7,335,617, forward strand.
GTCCGACTAAATTGCTTTCTTCTCAGTCTTCGATAAAGTCATATTAATTTATTATTATAAGGTTTGTCGTTTTTCGGTCTATTTGTATGTTTTTTTTTGATAGTATATATTAGTTTATTTTATATGCCTATATATGTATTAGTATGTATACCTATTTATGTGTTTTAATTTTCATGCTTATAAATGGTATTTTTATTTTTATTGTACTCTATCACACACAATACTGTCTTATTTGACCCAAAGGTTGACTGGTAGAGAATGCCTTGTGGCATTAAGTCCGCCTATGTACCACTCTTGTACATGAAGTTTAAATAAATAAATAAGAAGAAATGTGCGGATCCTGCCGTTTTGCCGAAAAAAAAATTGACATCTTTATTTGTGAAACACAAGCTTTTTTTGCTTGAAATGTGTAATTTCAAAATATCACTATCACACAGCATATTAATTAGAGAATTTACAATATTTTCAATTATTCTAACAAGCCAATCAATTTTAATTGCCATTTCAGATAAAACAACGAAACTGCAAAAGTCAAACACACCAATAGTACAAGCATTGTAAAGTTCAATTTCGATTGTAACAATAGAATGAAACGATTTCGGTACTAACTTTTTATTCTCAACATTGTCCATTGCAATGGATGTCAGTTCAGCGACAGATGTTCTGTATTGTTCTCTCGTCTGCCAATTCCGATAAAATTCTCTTTATTTTCATCAACGACAAAAGAGATGTAAAAATGTTAGACAGATCTGCTCACAATGGCAACTGTCGAGTCCTGTGTTGAATTCCTGGCAAATTGTATGGCAAATTGTTATTGGATTTTCAATTTAAAAAAATCTCAGGAGCAGCCACAGACTCTGATTTTCTGCCAATTTAATAATAATCGGCTCGCCCTCATATGGGACGATAATATATTACCGTGCTTATTTTCATCCAGATCCGTTCAATCGCTCTGGCGTGATTGAGAAACAAATATCAATTCATCTAAACTTTCGCATATACTATAGTAAATGATATAATTATGAGCCTCAATCATCCTCCAAAAAGTACTTTAGTGAAGGCGATGTCAACTTTGCTTAGAAGGCAAATTGATGATCGCGCTTATGACGTTTATTAGACGAGAGGTGTAGGCTGCTACGCCGTAGCCCGTAGCAAGTGGCTACGCCAACAGAAAGTGACTGGCTGATTTTATTCGTAGCTAAGGATCAATTTGCTAATTCGTTTTTTTATGTTTCCTTTTAGAGTTCCGTACCCGAGGGGTAACCAACGGGACCCGATTACCAAGCTAGCGCAGTCCTTCCGCCTGTCTGAGAGCGGGCTATATCTCATGATTCGTAACACTAAACAACAACTAATTAAAAAAAAATAAGGGTGCTCCCCTACTAGCATGGTACGGAACCCATCATGCAAGATTTCGACTCGCACGTGGCCGATTTTATTTAACAATGTTTTGTACATGAATCGATAACCAGCGTTAGTATTTGTTTAAATTATTTGTGTCACTTTTCTCCGCTAACGTCTTATCGAAACTGCAGGTAAGGTGAAATCTAGGAATTGATGTCGAAAATAGTAAAATAATATATCAACTTTCAGTCTAAAAACGTTTTGAATGTCGAAGATATTTTCCAAATGACACCGAATAGATTTAAACTAGAGCTCTGCTTGACCACACGTCTTGCTCGTGGCTCATACCGTGCAAGGCGTTCGACTAGCGTGCACGTCTACGTACATATTTACTTATACGTTATATGGAACGTTAAGGAGCTAGGAATGAAGAAATATGGATCGAGTATGATGAACTATTAAACGAACTATTGCAAATAATTATTTTTTGTTTGTTTTGTCTTGTGTGAAATTAATTCATACTTCTTCTTTATAACTACTTATTTTTAAAAAGTATTACCATAATCATGCTTTAATGTTTCCACTGCTTGGATACAAGCCTTCTTCCTGTTGTATTTTGACAAATGAAATAAATAAAATTACTGTTAATCCCTGAATACGAGTGCCACTTTGTACTATTGATAGTATTTGAAGTTTTGAAAATACCAGTTTAGATTGATACCAAATCCTGAAAAGAATCCACTTCACGATTTGCAGAGAAATAACACTTACTAACTATTACTATTTCTTACTAGGTTTGAGTTCACAGAAATAACTAGATACAAGGCACCACTCACCACACCCCACCTTTTTTCATCAGTCTAAACAAAGCGTATTAACGTCTGACATAGCAAAGTGAAATTATTTTTAAACATTTATAAAAAAATCTAAGTTATCAGCATTTGAAACTGCTGATTAGACAGAAAAATCCGATACCTTTGATGACGTCTCACCAAATTCCGTTTATCTAAAAAAAGATAGAAACAATAGTTTTATTGGTTATAACTTTTGTGTTGTTTGTCCGAGTTTGGTCTTGTTTCACATTCCGTATCGAAATAATAAAAAAAATATATTCATGCTCCTTATTCTGCAGCATGACTGAACCAACATTCCGGTATCTAATAAAAGTCCAATAAATTTTACCTTTTCCATCACCGCAATCTTTGTCCTAAATTCAACATGTCTTTGTCTAGGCCCAAAAACAAAGTACGTTCACCTCAGTTTGTTCGTCCTCCATGAAAAATTTCCTCCACATACGCCTCAGTACTCCACGTGACATACATAATACATAAACTAGTATGTATAGGCAACGAAGCAAGGACATGCAACAGAGTTACCAGGTTTAATTGAATTTCTTGCCAAGGGGATGAGTCTGGCCACCGAGTGTTTACTTTGGGAGACAAATTGGAGGCCTCCTACGATCTAATTAGGCCTCCACGTAGGTGACGAAGGTAGTAAGATAGTTCACCTGGATAGAGATCATGTTAGGAAAATATTAGAGATATGTAACGTGTATTTGGGTAACGTAAGATGAATTTTGGCAGGTCAATCTTTAGGTTAGGCCGCGTTTGCCTGTGTGATCTGTGGATGGACCACCCAAATTAAGCATTTGATAGTGGCTGTCATTTACAGAGTAGTTCTATGTAGATTTTAAAGTAATTAAAGGGTTATTAGTTCATCTTATAAATATAATAAACTTAAAGAGGGTAAAGCAATGAAAATGAAAGTAAAAAACTAAAAATACTGGTTAGACTGGAAGCTGACCCCCACATAGTTAGAAAATTTTGACGTGATACCATGGATAAAAGTAAATCTCTCAGGGATGCCAGCATGCTTAGACACTAACCACACTATAAAGAAAGAAGATTGTAAGGTAAGGTTCACCGAAAAGATAACAGTGTGATTATCTACAAACAGCTGTCACTGAGACATGTTCCCACACAAAAATGTGTTTTAAATAATCAGACCGTCATCTCTTTGGTGAACATAGACCTTAGGCATTCGTTTATTTAATTGATACTGTTACGTCCAATACTCATATTATTTCCACTTCTACGAATAACTAGTCTATAAAATACTCCAAGTGATGATATTACTGCTTGAATTGATATTATTGCTACAAAATAAAGAAAACGTCCAACACCACTCATATCGGAAAGCGCCCTCGACAGTAAAAAGTTCATTAAATTATAATCGATCGTAAATACACATTGACCTTTATGTTTTATATCACACAGTTGATATTTTACGACGCACGGATAATGAGACAAGTAAGTTACACTAAAATATAGGAGAATTTCCGAATTGCACGTGGAAACTCGTAAAAATGATTCCACGAATCGAAAAGGTCTGAAATAATGGCCGTAGTAAAGTCGAGAAGGTAGCTGTTTGTTCAGAACAATTTGGGATTTATTTGTTTACGTCTCAGGCGTCCTTTATAGGACGTCTGTGAACTCAGGTAGGTAAGGCGCCTATATTTCTTACTTTTAGCTCGTGTAACACGAATGGGTGAACTTTGATGCTTACTATTTTTCATGCGTTGGTAAGTTTTGTGATCTAGGCAGATATTTTCTTTTTTGCTTTCTATTTTTATGAAAACGATAACAAAGGATTTATTTACATCGGGCGTGATCGAGGTTAAGAGCAGGCCCCTTTTATAATAAAAAGTATTGTATGTTAGGTAGCCACTAGCAAAACTTGATCAATTCGACCCAGAGGACAGTTCTTGTTTTTGATCATCTCTACACGCAGCATTGTGTGGTATCTGTCAATTGTAGAATCGGTCAAACATAGAATATGTCGATTGTGGAATCTGTTAAATGTGGAATATGAAAAGAAGCAGTGGGCTGAGCACATTGCTCGCAGAACGGATAACCGATGAGGCTGAAAAGTTCTGGAATGGCGACCGCGAACCGGAAGACGATGCGTTGGAAGACCTCCCACTAGGTTGATCGATGACCAGACCCCGTATTCACAAACGTTCTACTCATTTCCGATTCGACAACTCGTATATCTGTCTTCTTCTGGGATTACGAAAACGACCGAGATAGACATACGACTTCCCGAATGGGAAGCGAATCGACGCGTTGTGAATACGGGGGCTGGTGAAGGTTGCGGGAATCCGGTGGATGCGAGTCGCAAGGGATCGGTCAATGTGGCGACACTTGGGGGAGGCCTATGTCCAGCAGTGGACGTCTTTCGGCTGAAATGATGATGAGGATATGATGTCAAAAGTAGAATCTGTCAATTAGTCTTTCTGTCACTTAAAGTACTTACGGGATTGTATCCGTGATTTTCTATTGGTTTTTCGAGCACCCGATATTTCGACGCTGTTGCAAGCATCATGATCGCGGGAATACTGAAGAGGTATGCGGTATCTAGTAAGTACTTTTAGTGTAGTGAAAAACCGCGAACGTCTAAATTAGTCTTTCTTTCATTTCGTGTTGTTAGTGCCTACCCTAGTGTCAGAGTTGTTATGCCGCCCATGAGTCTCTGACCTAGCTTGTGACGTAAAGTGAAGGCTTATTTTCTCTTTTTACTTCACTAGTACACCCTTTACCTCGTATAAGTATGCCAACATTGTAATAGATACCATTGCCTACATTATCATTTCTTTGCCTTGTAAAACAAGAGTTCCACATGACCTACATACATTGATTCATGTGGAACAAAGATAGACTTTTTACATAGTTTCGAGAAACAGTGGCTTTAAACGAAACATTTGCAAGTGTGATCCTAGGAGATAAAAGCAAAATCACTTTGAATTTCTTTTTCACGTCCTGGCCACAGCCAAGAGCGGTGAACGACTCGGCATCGCACGACCGGAACAAATACTTTTGATTTTTTCGCGCGTTGAGCTCATATAAATAATGGATCCGGAACAAATCTTGATGTATGCAGCCGAGTATGTTATCAAAAGTTCAATGCTATCCCTCGTATTATTAAAAAAAATGTATCAGGATGGTTTCTGGTTTGGTTTGGTTTTAAAAAACTATTCGTCGTCACGTCACCGAATAACATTTCATTTAATTTCATTTACCTATTCATTTAAGACTCATCAATTAAAATTATAAAATAATAAAAAAAAAAACATAAATACATACAATTACTTACTTTGCCATAGATGCCACATCTAGTTATTATCACTTTTTAGATCCTTGTATATTATGATCGCTTACCCGCTTATTTTTCGTTTTTGCAAATGTATCTTATTTTTGTACCCAAGTGTTTTAAACGTCAATTACTATGTATACGCTTACACATTTTATTCTTGTATTTAAACATGTTTTCTCAGTAAGTGAATTATTGTAAATTCTTTATGAGAAAAATAAAGTTCTTAAACCATAAACCATTCCTATATATATTGTTACGAGCTGGGTATGAGATAAATTAATTACTACCGATTAAACAACACAATAACTTTATTAACCACAAAGCAACTTAAACTTAATCACAAATACACTACTGATCACTATTCGCTTAGATATCGCACTTCAAGTTCACTTCGATTCGCTTCGTACTGTAGCCAAAACAAGACTGACTGTCGCGGCCCTGAGCGCTCTATTTATACTCGCCAACAGACACACCAGAATAATCACGAATATTCTAGAGGGTCATACAAAACACAATGGAACAGTAGGTACGTAGGTAATAAAAACAAGTAGGTATAACCTACTTGTACAAAACAAGCAAATATGAACCTTATGCCATAGGCGTACGGTCGAAATTCTAATGTCTTTGTATAAATAGGTCGCGAGTTTGTACCTACCTAACTTTAAAACTAATAATAATAGAATGCTCTCGAACTTCTAATGTACACACACTGTAATCGCTGGCTTTCTCGAATGTTCTAGTAGGTCCGATGTAACAATATTTATACATATATAATAAGTATCAGATTGCTGCCAGTAAATGTACGATATTTGAGAAAAAATATTATTAGGACTGGTTGCGCTGATTAAATTTAATTATTTGGCAACATCACTATTTGGTTGGTAATACATCCCTATCTCCCATCCCTTCCTTGCACGGAATCTATCGTACTGGTGGAAGCGAGATGGACAATGTACGGCGGAAGTGAGCGGCCATCATTAGGCAGTTACAACTGTTACGAGACGTTGGCTATGAACTTGTGTGTCGTGAACATTGCGTTCCCTAGAAAATCCAGAAAACTTGGTGTTTTATGTGTGAAAACCGTGTGAAAACCTGTGGATCGAGCTGAGGAGCTGCCAACGAGCCAATTAAGGTACCGTGCACTCCTATTACCCATAAGAAAGACCGATTCACTCCGTGTCTCCACGCGGTCTTTCAGCGTCCGCCTTCATTATTCACCAAGTAGATTTTATTGTTTTTATTTGTCTTTTCCGCGCAACCATTGGTCCTTTTCGAGCCGGATTCCATCTGGAATCAGTGAATAGCCAACCATTCCCCTATCCTGGGTCAATTTGTCGCAAATCCCGCAATTGTCACCGCGCCACACGCACGTGCCGTGCCGGTGCCGGTTAGTTAGTAATATAGTAGATTCTCGTAAACCCCACTAGTATCGTTCTTATTCATATCGTGTCGTAATCTAGCAAATAAGTTAGATTTTTTCGAAACCGCAAACCTAACAAATAAGTTAGGCACATCGTTTAACTATCGTAGATACATACTTAATTATTTCGTGTCGCGACCCAGGAACATAAACATCGTAGTAAAATAATATTTCGTTTGTATCGAACCGCATAAATAGTAATTACCTATCTCGTTCGTAACATAAAGTAAAAACCGGTTCCAGTTAACAAAGAACCACATTTTATTTGTCCTGTTAATTATATAATCTTGCGTTCACAAAATCACTTATTGCAATTTGTGGAGTGTAATCGATTCACAGTTATTTCAGAACTACTTGTCGTAGATATTTAATTAGTCGTAAGCCGCTAATATGGCGGACGCAACTCTAAAGAGATTAATATCGAAACGCGATCGGATATTTGCTCGCATGCAAACCATCTCTGATCAGGCAAGAGGAATTGATTTAGAAGGATTCGATAAGGAGTCCTTCTTCTGTGACATTAAAACAGTCGATTCATTGCGTGTGGACTTCGAAAACATATTGGACCAAATTGTTGCCCATGAGCTCAAATTAAATCCTGACTGCGCTGTCTCCTATCAGGCGCTTTCATCATTCGAAGACCTGTTAGGGCGTGTAAAGCGAACAGAAGAAAAACTGCAGGTTCAATCTCGTAATGAGGTCAAAATGTCACCTCGATTACCTCCTATCGAAATCCCCGAATTTAACGGAGACCATAAAAATTGGCCATTGTTTATTGCTAGTTATAGAAACGCAGTTCATAATAACGCTTCTCTGACGGACAGTGAGAGGTTATATTATTTAATAGGAAAGTTAACAGGCAAAGCTCGTTCAATATGTGCTGGCATAAATCCGTCAGCGGATAACTACCTCCTTATTTTCGATTCGCTTTGTAAAAGATATGAAGACAAGCGCCAGTCCGCAACTTCATACTTAGATCAATTATTTGAATTTAAATCTATTTCAACTGGAACCCCGATTAACTTAGAATCATTTCTCGATAAATTCTCGTCGTCCGTAGCCGCTTTAAAAAACGCAAAGGTCAATGACCTCGCTGATTTCATTTTGTTACATATCGCTATTAAGAAACTCGACCAAGATACTGTGCGTGCCTTCGAAACTAATTATCAATTAAGATCTAATAGTTCCGAAATTCCATCTTTTTCTGATTTGGATTATTTCGTTCGTGACCATATAAAAATGTTAGAACGTACTTCATCATCTGTTGCTAGGGTCACCAGTAACAAGAAACCACTCGAACGTAAATCTATCGTCGCGTACGCCAGCACCTCTGGTCCCGAGAAAACCACATGTAGTCTATGCAGTGAGCAACATGATTACATTTATAAATGCAGGGTATTTAATAGTTATATCCCAGATCAGCGTTTTAACTTCGTAAAGTCTAACAATTTATGTATAAATTGTTTGAGTAGTGGTCATCGTGTCTCCGCTTGTGAGTCAACTTCTAGATGTAAAAGGTGCCACCGCAAACACCACACATTATTGTGCTTTGGGGGCCAGCAAGCCGCGTCTGCTACCGTTGCCAATGCGGCACCTAGTGATGCTAACGCTGCCTCCGCTCGCGGTGACGTCGCGCTGTGTGCGTTATCAGCTAATAATAACGAGATGGGCCATTTATCTCGATGCCCCACGACGGTTTTAATTGCAACTGCGCGTATTATTGTCGTAGATTCTCATGGTAATAAACACATTATTCGTGCATTGTTAGACAGCGCTTCGCAAAGTAACTTTATCACACGTGACTGCTGTCAACGCTTAGGTTTGAACATAAATAATCGACCTACTTGTTCCACCGTGAAAGGAATAGGCGGATCAAGTAAAACAATTCAGGGTTCCGTAGAATTTAAATTTCATTCTCGCTTCAATCTTAACATAAATTATAATATCGACTCTTTGGTAGTAGATAAAATTACTGAGCATTTACCAACTGCCACGGTTAATTCTTCGCTTTTGTCTAACTTTAAAAACTTACCGTTGGCAGACGACACATATTATTCGCCAGGCCCGATTCAAATATTGATCGGTGCTTCGATTTACCCACACTTACTCTTGTCGAATAAAGTTCAAGGACAGCCGCCATATGTATCACCGCTTGCTTTAGAAACTGTCCTTGGCTACGTTATAGTAGGTGACGCGCCGGTCCGTGTTGATAGCAGCTCGACCGTTTCATATTGTTGTACCGCCGACCCGTTGGACTCAGCGGTCCGGAAGTTTTGGGAATTGGAGGAGGTGGATGTTCCCCCTGTAGTCAGCTCCGATGACAGGGACTGTGAGGAGTTTTACACTCGAACCACCACCAGGGATAGCGACGGTCGATACGTAGTAGCTCTGCCTTTCAAGGGTGATGTCGAATCCCTTGGTAGCTCACGCCAAGCAAGTGAACGTCGGTTTCACTGCTTGGAAAGGAAGATGCAAGCCTCTCCACAATTAAAGGTCGCGTATGATAGCGTCATCCTCGAATATTTAGAAAAGGGTTATATTTCACCTGTAAATTCTGATTCTTCAGAAATTTCGTATTTTATTCCGCACCATGGGGTGATCAGGGATGATAAGGTCACAACCAAACTTCGTGTCGTTCTCGATGGTAGTTGTAAGACTACCTCCCGCATTTCACTTAATGACCTCTTGTACGGTGGGCAAAACCTGCAAGGGAGTTTGTTTAATATTATCGTTGGTTTTCGTTTGTTTTCGGTTGCACTCTCTGCAGACATTCGTCAAATGTTTCTCAGCATTGGAATCCGAGAATATGATCGGCGCTTCCAACGCATTTTATATCGCTTTTCCTCGCAAGAACCTTTACAGGTTTATGAATTTAATCGTGTTGTTTTCGGACTTAAGTCAAGCCCCTTCCATGCGCTGCGAACTATTAGGCAGTTGGCAGAGGATGAGGGTGACTCCTACCCTCAAGCCAAAAATATCGTTACTTCAGGGTTGTATATGGATGATTTCGTATATTCCGTCCTCACGGAAGACCAGGGTATTTCTACCGCCTCGGAGATGATAGGTCTCATGAAAGCTGGTCAATTTGAATTGGTAAAATGGACCAGTAACTCCCAAGCCGTTTTAGAGTCGATTCCACCTTCGCATCGTCTGCTAGCTGTCAAAGAGTTCGACGAGTCCGACCAGCAGAAAGTACTGGGCTTGTGTTGGTCGCCTACGTCAGATCACTTCAGCATGAGAGTCAACACACCTGCACAAAATTGTACTAAACGCACAATATTATCGTGTGTCGCTAAATTATGGGACGTTATGGGATTCGTCGCTCCTGTCGTCCTGTACGCTAAACTTCTAATCAAGCAGCTTTGGCTGCGTGATTGTGACTGGGATGATACCCCACCTGAGGATATAGTCAGGCTGTGGACTCGCTTCAAGGAAGAGCTACCGTTGCTCTGTAATATAAAAATCCCACGTCACGTTGGTATCGTCGCCGATACTGTGGTTACCATCTTAGCTTTCGCAGACGCCAGTGAGAAGGCATACGGGGGAGTGATTTACTTCCACGTCCAAAATAGCGATGGTAATGCCGTATACTTGTTAACTGCTAAATCGAAGGTCTCACCTAAGAAAGTAGTTTCTCTCGCTCGTCTCGAGCTTTGCGCTATTCTTGTGCTAGCTCAACTTATAAAAAATGTCATGGTCGCTTGTCAGCACCGCATAGTTTTTCGTAACATATTCGCATTTTCGGACTCGACAGTCGCGCTCTGTTGGGTACACTCGTCGCCCCATCGGTGGAACACTTTTGTGGCCAACAGAGTGTCGAAAATACAAAGCGACTTGTCGCCACAAAATTTGTATCACGTGTCCGGTATCGACAATCCCGCAGATTGTCTGTCCCGCGGTCTCACTCCTTCTCAAATTGTAAACCACCCGCTTTGGTTCAGTGGTCCTCCGTGGGCCCATTTGGACGTCTCTCAGTGGCCTGTCGTTCCCTTCAGTCCTTCGTCGGTGTCTGAAGCACCGGAAGAGAAGAAGCTTTCGTTGCTATCCGCTGTGCTAAATGAAAGATTTCCCATTCTTTCTTTGGTCGATCGCATCTCGTCTTGGAGTAAATTACTGCGAGTAGTAATTTACGTTTGTCGTTTTGTCAGGTTGTTACCTGTTGAATATCGCATGTCAGCGTCGGATTACGACTTCGCTGAATTGCTCGTTCTCCGCGAGCTTCAACGCCTTTATTTCCCCATTGAGATTTCTAGACTCGGGGAAGGCAAGGATTGTAGTCCTGCTTTGCGACACTTAAAGCCGTTTCTCAAGGACGGACTCATTAGAGTCGGAGGCCGTTTAAGAAATTCGGATTTAAGTTATGACGGGAAATATCCCATTTTGCTTCCAAGCAAGGATCCCGTTTTGAATTTACTCGTCGATTACCATCATAAATTAAACTGTCACGCAAGTCCCGACCTGCTGATGTCACTCTTACGCCAGAGGTACTGGATACTTTCTGCCCGTAATTTAATTCGAAATAGAATCCATAAATGCATTCCCTGCTTTCGCCTTCGGCCTAAGTCAAGCTTCCCTGAAATGGCGGATCATCGCTCTTGTCGTGTCGTCCAGTCCGCTAAGCCATTCGTTCACACGGGCACGGACTATGCCGGACCGTTTAGAGTTACTATGTCTCGTGGTCGAGGGGTTCGCTCCACCAAAGCCTACGTGTGTCTGTTCGTTTGCATGACTACACGCGCCGTGCACATTGAGCTCGCTTGTGACCTTAGCACAGCTAATTTTATGGGCGCTTTCAAGCGGTTCTTGTCAAGGCGCGGCCCGGTGAGTAGGATTTATTCGGATAACGGTACTAACTACATAGGTGCTAAACGTAAACTTTCGGAACTTCACGAATTTCTTTGCTCAAAATACCATAATACCGAATTTGGTAACATGCTAGCTGAGAGTCGCATAGATTGGTCACTCAATGTTCCGACTGCTTGTCACTTTGGGGGCAATTGGGAGGCCAACATTAAAAGTCTAAAGTCGCACTTGTATCGAGTCATAGGTGACACAATTCTCTCATTCGAAGAGTTAAGTACTGTTCTTACCCAAGTCGAATCAGTAATGAACACTAGGCCTCTTTGCAGGACACTCTCTAGCGATCCATCGGAACCGCTAGCCCTAACTCCAGCGCACTTTTTAAATCTCACGCCTTTAAGATATTTGCCTGCCGAGGAAATAGACGAGAGAACTACTATCGCTAGACATGAATTATTAGATAGACTGGTACAATCGTTTTGGAAGCGCTGGAGGAGCGGTTACCTCCACACCTTGCAATCGCGTCGCAAATGGAACACGCCAGTCGATCCGGTCGCTGTCGGCACGGTCGTGATTCTTATAACTGACAATTCGCCTCCACTGCACTGGCCGTTGGGTGTCGTGGAGGAAGTTTTCCCTGACTCCACCGGAGTCACTCGCGTTGTTCGGGTTAAGACGACTACTGGCTCTTACTTGCGCCCCGTCGTTCGTCTGTGTCCGTTACCTAACCAATAGATTGGGCAACTTTGTCATTTTACGTTAGGTTAACATTAGTAATTAGGTATTTAGTTTATTGCTTATTTTATCGCTTAGTTTATCGTATAGTTTAGTTTCGTAAATTTGCTTCAATTCTTGAAGGCATCGCTTCAAGCCCGGGGGGATGGTTGCGCTGATTAAATTTAATTATTTGGCAACATCACTATTTGGTTGGTAATACATCCCTATCTCCCATCCCTTCCCTGCACGGAATCTATCGTACTGGTGGAAGCGAGATGGACAATGTACGGCGGAAGTGAGCGGCCATCATTAGGCAGTTACAACTGTTACGAGACGTTGGCTATGAACTTGTGTGTCGTGAACATTGTGTTCCCTAGAAAATCCAGAAAACTTGGTGTTTTATGTGTGAAAACCGTGTGAAAACCTGTGGATCGAGCTGAGGAGCTGCCAACGAGCCAATTAAGGTACCGTGCACTCCTATTACCCATAAGAAAGACCGATTCACTCCGTGTCTCCACGCGGTCTTTCAGCGTCCGCCTTCATTATTCACCAAGTAGATTTTATTGTTTTTATTTGTCTTTTCCGCGCAACCAAGGACCTTTATCAACGCAAATAGCACCCAAAACAATGATTGTTAGAATTTTTGCCTGTTTGTCTGTGCGTTTGTGCACGCTAATCTCAGAAACGGCTCATCCGATTTAAATGTGGTTTTCACTAATATATTGTTAGTGTATTCGACGACCCGAATGGCGTAGTGGTAGTGACGCTGCCTTACGTTCTTAGGGTCCTGGGTTCGAATCCCGGTAGGAGCAAATGTTTTTGTGATGAGCATGGACATTTGTTTCCGAGTCATGGATGTTTATATGTATAATAAGTATGTATTTACAAACAAAAAAGTATCTATGTAGTATATCAACTGTCTAGTGTCCACGACACAAGCTTTGCTTAGTGTGGCACTAGGTGGCTCTGTGTGTTAATGTCCAGCGATATTTATTTATTTATTGTGGTAAGCCAAATCTAGTGTTTGTTTCACATCGAATATTTTACATAAATAGAAAGAAGTTGCGAAAGTTTGGATGTTTGTGTGACCACACAACGGATTTGAATGAAATTTTGCACACATAGGATACTTTTTATCCCGGTAGGGCCAGTAGTAAAATCCAATGGGAAAATTACTTATTAAATTTGACGCGGGCGAAGCCGCCGGCAGTAGCTAGTACATAATAAAAAGTGTGAAATTCGCCAAGTCCTCTACTTTTCTGGTTAACCGGGTGCGCTCCTATTCTTGACTGAATGTTATCTTAAGCTAACGCATTTATTATCGTGCCACTTTTGATAGGGTCATATTCATAATATTCTCTAAATACGTCCACCGCTGAAGCCGCTGCGGTCGCAACTAGTCCAGCTGTGGCATACCACCGCAAATCAACTCAACTCAACTGTGACCGGGATAAAAAGTGCCTAGGAAGAAGTTCGAAATTCAAATCTCAGATGATAGCACATTTACTTGGTGGCGTAATCGATGTGATTGCGAATGCGCAGTACCTGCGCAGAACCTGTAAGCTGGCCCACCGGCCAGCTTACAGGTTTGATTTAGGTATAAGGGTATAAATAAGTCTGCCGGGGTAGCGGGCCTGTTTGAAAGATACCGCGGCCCCGGAACATAAAGGGCCAGGAAGGAACATGGATGAATTTTAGTCAGTAAAAGTCTGACTCTCCCGCCGGAGCGGGCGGGAGAGAGAGCCCAGAGTGGGAGAAGTCATTTGATGATTTCCCATCCGAAAAAACAAAAGGGTATAGGTAGGTAGGAGCAGTTTTTTTTTTCTTAGCATATAAAGGGTGTAAACCACCTCTTAACGAAACCGAAAAGCACTTGTTCTCTTTGTCATTGACTATCAGTATTTTACTTGGAGCGACTGCCTTTCTGACCTAAACAACCCAGTTGGTACTGAGAAATACGATGTCCCTTAGTAAGACTCGAAAGAAAACAAAATGAAAACATGTGACATCCACCAATAGGCACGCGTAGATAACACCGCTTTTAAAGAAGGCCTATATCTATGTGTATGTAAGTAAAACTTGTTAAAACTTCCTCTCAAAAGTACACCGCAAATGTGTACTCATTGCGAAACTTTTGTATCAAAGTCATGTCAGTTTTTTTCACTGAACGACGGTTGAGTAAACGAAAACACAGCCTTTGGGAAATCAATTATTTTCTCCTTCAGACTTTTAGTTCATCTTCATTATTAAGTTATGAGTTTGGAAGATAAATAAAATACGTTCTCGCTTTTTGCTTAATTTAAAGTGATTTTAAATATAAAAACGTTACTTTCATTCACTTAACTGACTAGAACTTGAGCCTTGCTGCTTATCAAAAGAAATCCAATCCGAATGACCTTTACTGCAACTTAACGTTGTTCAACGTCATCAATCAAAGGATTGGTTTAACTGGTATATGCGAATTGTAGATCGGCTTCGCTGCTGGTTGGCCGTTGGTGAATTTTAAACTCTAGGACATGCGAAAGCAGCATGTCCTAGAGTTTAAAATCCTCACGATATTTCCCATCAAAGTTTTAGAGCAGCAAAACTAGAGTTGCTTGAGTTCACAAAAATCCGTTGATGAGGATTGAGCGGCTCCAAAAACGTCCACAGAAAAAGAATGTGTTATTTGAACTTTGCTTCCTTTTCAAACAAGAATGTTTGTTCTATTTGGACTTTGCTTTCTTTTCAAACAAGAATGTTTGTTCTATTTGGACTTTGCTTTCTTTTCAAACAAGAATGTTTTTTCTATTTGAACTTTGCTTTCTTTTCAAACAAGAACGTTTGTTCTATTTGGACTTTGCTTTCTTTTCAAACAAGAATGTTTATTCTATTTGGAATTTGCTTTCTTTTCAAACAAGAATGTTTGTTTTATTTGGACTTTGCTTTCTTTTCAAATAAATGTCACTTCACCCGAGTGCAGTCACGGATGTAAAAACGTGACAACACGTGTTTTGCTTGCAACTTTATATTTTCGGTGTTAAGTGATTATTTGTTTTTTGTTTATTTATAGTTTCATTGATTAACGAAAGTTTCCGATCTGAAATTTGCAAGGAAATGTGCATCTAGTAATTATTTTTATTTTGTAATTGATGTTTTTTTTTTGTTTTTATTACTCTTCTAATTTTAATTTACCAAAAGCTTTTACCATCTGTAAACATTATATAAATAAATATCTCTCCGCAAAACAATTGGTTCTCACACGGTAATTCAGCATTAAAATTAAATAGAACTCACACAGTTAACTTATCAAGCTAAGTCCGCCCAGTGGACAAATTGCACGGTGGGCTACCGGGATAATTACAATGCAGATTAGGCGAGTGTTGGGGCCCTGCCAGCGACGTGAGTTTAACAGATTACTGACAACCCTAGTCTGGTGTGGCTTCGAAAACGATTAGTAACTGGCTGTGAGTACTTATAATATGGATGCGATTTATATTAGTGTTTAGCCAAATTAAACGCATGCATCGCTCCGTACTCCACTTTCCACTAGGTATAAGCAATCGGCCATTCGAATTCCCGTTCGGCCTAGTGATCTGTCACTTTTCAACCGACTTCCAAAAGAGGAGGTTATCAATTCGTCTGTATTTTTTTTTTTTTGTGTTTGTTACCTCAGAACTTTCGACTGGGTGAACCGATTTTGATGGTTCTTTTTTTGTTTGAAAGCTGGTGCTTCCCGTTTGGTCCCATTTTAATTTGCTGAAGACCTGATGCTGATCTTCGGAGATATACAACGGAACTCTTCAAAAATACACAGCAAATCTGCAGTGATTGCTGCAATCGCTTGTAGGTTTATTGTTCATACTACATCATGACGTAACATCACGCCTGTATGCTCTGAGGGGGTACGCACATGTGCAAAATACACCCAGAATTCGAAAACTTTTGTTACCTCAGATGTTTCGACTGGGTGAACCGATTTTGATGGTTCTTTTTTTATTTGAAAGCTGGTGCTTTCTGTGTGGTCTCATAATCATCAAATCAGGATCTGATAATGGGATTCCGGAGAAATAGAGAGAACTCTTCACATTTTATAGGCACACTAGAAGGGATTTGGGTAGTTTTAGGAAGTGTACTTTCTCGAAGTGATCCCATTTCAATTTGATGAAGATCTGATGAAGAACTTCGGAGATATGCAACGGAACTCCTCAATAAATGATAGCAAATGTACTGGGATTGCCGAAATCTCATATGTGTCTATTGTTTACATCAGTTCATAACTTAAAATCACGCCGGTACGCTTTGAAGGGGTAAGCACATGTGAACCACTAAAAAACGAAAAATAAAAACTTTTTTACAAAAAATAAAACCGACTTCAGAGAAAACAAAAAAGCGAAAAATAACTTCAGAAAAAACGCTTCAGAAGTCGGTGACAAAAAAAAACTAAATCAAACAAACAAAGGTCACAGACTTCTGAAGCGTTTTTTCTGAAGTTATTTTTCGCTTTTTTGTTTTCTCTGAAGTCGGTTTTATTTTTTGTAAAAAAGTTTTGTGTTAGGAAGTCGACTTCTGTAGCCATGACCACGCGTTCGGGTTTGCGTTCCGTGTTCGCTGGACTATCGCTTTGATTGGGCCTGTAAGTTCAACCTTCGGTATTCACTAAGCACAGTTTCCAAATTAACTGCAAGAATTTTGTGTACGTAGTCGGTATCAAAAAACAAATATATTCCAAAAAAAAAACGCGTTTTTAATTTTTACATAAAACAAACATTGCCTGTCCAAAGTCTGCAAAATGTGATGGGAAAAGTTAGAATCAGCTGTCTACATTTGCGCTATCGCACGGGTGAACGACCACGCGCGCGGCGCCTGCACGGTGCAGTCACAGTACAGTCAAGTGCGCATATTCAATAATTTTGTGCGCAGTGAAAATATTGATCTTTGAAACGGATTTACTTTAATATAATATAATTTTTTTCGTGATTATTTTTTATTTGTGATTTCAAACAACTCCTCAAGTTTCTTGCAGTTAATTTTTTAACACCTTATATAATCTTTAATTAAAGTCTTCAATTGAAATTGCGATCACGAATTCTATTTTCAACCGCTATTACGAATAGTTTTTATGGTTACACTTGCAGCTCGGGTATTATTCCTTGCGAACATGTTACCGGGATAAAATATCGAATAACCCAGGTCATGATGACACACCCAATTACGTTTAGCCATTACGTCATGAATCGGCAACAGATAGTAATAGACACTCGATTAAAAATGCCTATTGTAAACCAACAAACAGAACCATTCCAATATTTCTATTATAATTGCTGATCCTATTATGAGAGCAGCGGTGGCCCAGTGGTGGCGGCCCTGACTTACGAACAGTAAGTCGTGGGTTCGAACCCAGACAGGCGCATTACTTTGTGTAATTTATTTCATCACCGCTGCTCACAAAACGGTGAAGGAAAACATCGTGAGGAAACCGGCATGTCCTAGAACCAAGAATTCGAAGACATGTGACATCTACCAATCCGCACTGGGCCCGCGTGGTAGATTATAGCCCATTCCTTCTCATTGAGAGGAGGCCGTGTCCCAGCAGTGGGAACATTATAGGCTGATGATGATGATGATGATGATGAATTGCTGATCCTTATTTCACTATCGTTGGCACTATTGTCTGATCTCTCTAATTAACACCGTGTAATTACGCGCGTGATCCATCGCAGACTTAATGGCCTACACTCAGTAGGTACAGCGGTACCTATCTGTTACGTGTTTTTTGTACTTAGATAGTTTTTTTGAGGGACAAGCCCGTCACACACGCCCAAATCACTGTAACTCCTGAAAGCCAGAATCAAGAGTGGCGACCACCAGAAAAGCGCCGAGACAATGAAGCTCGACGAAGTCCCAGAGAATGAATTTAACTGTCTTGGATCCCGCAACGAAATTAATCAGAAAGTATAGCGGAGGAGTAGGAAAGAACTGTAATTTCCACTTCCCTCCATATCAGCAGGAGACAGAACGAAACAAGTCCAAAAGGCACAAAGGGACGTTTACGACTGGGATAGGCCCAGTTGCCTCGCACCACGAATAACTTAGATAGTTTGTTGATTGTCTCGTCTAGAAGTCGACAAATTCAACATTTGAACTATTTTTAAATTTTCTAAAAATGAATCAAGTCTTTTATAAAATCCAGACATACACATGCATTCACACATCCACACATGTACATAGAACATTATAGACATACACAAAACACAACACACACACTCACAAACATGGTACATAGTTTGTATTTGAGTGGGAAAAGCCTCATGAATGCGCTTCGTCTGGGGTGAACGGAGGGTTATGTCTAATCGACTTAAATACACTGTTACCCTTACTACCACGTCTCGGGAGAGGAGGGGAGATACAAGAACTAGGGTATTGGGTATCAATCCACCATTTCCCGCAGGCCCCATCACCAATTCCCACGATGGCAAAAATTTCGGACATAATGAAAAACATGAACCAGTCTTTGTTGTCGCGCGCCGGGTAAAACAAAACACAAACGATTATAAAAACCGTCTGTCTCCAACAGATACAAACTATCTACATATACGAACAGTTACTGGGTATAAGAGTAGGAGAAAAAGTGATATTTCTCCAACACAGTACAAGTGTTTCCGAAAGTTTTCCAATCTTGATACAGCGTAACAGGTGACGCTTATACTTCTAAGTTGTGTGGAAAAAGTACGAAGTTTTACGTCAAGATGTAATACGAACGTGTAAATCAGTCTCGAGGTGTAATTTTGAAGGTCTGGACTCACGAGCACATTTTTTTGAGGTTACTTTAACAAAATATGGATTTTTAGAAAAACCTATTTCGGCTAGAAACTTTTCTGAAATGGATATTTTAAATGAATCGAGTTACTTGAAAGAAAACGTAAGATCTTCAGGGTTAGTAAAGTATAATAGAAGATGGTATGGGAAATCCGAAACTTTTTTGTTTTAAGAATTTATACTGCCAGCTGTAACTAAATGTTTGAGACGACTCTGTGATAGCGAAATTGGCACTCCATTGTCGCCCAAACATATGCTCCATATACCTAGTTGTTTAAAGGAAAAAAAACTTAAGAAGTCCAGTAACCTCCAGTAGCTTTAATTAGAAACTCTTGGTATATCAACAATAAAGTCACATAAGCAAAGAGTCCGCGACTTTAATCCCACCCCGTCACCGCTGGGGCTTATACCGTAATTAAGCGTGCTCCGGTTCAACTTTGAACCTATAGTGGTTATACAGACGGACGACTTTATTGTCACTAGCAAGAAGTTACTTTAGTACACGGAATGTTATTTAGTAGTATTACTGAAAGCCTGATCAGTTATCAAGTCTCATGTATACTGCTTAACAATAATCAAGCTTACGGCTTGAATAAAACTGTCACATTAATTTTTGGGGGTTTCGTTTGGTTTTGAGTTGCGATTTTTGTTCTTTTTCTATTCCAGGTATACTTATTATAAAATTGCTAGTAAGCCCAAATTCTGGATTAGATATTTAGAACCTAACGGTGCACTTAGACCAAGTTTACTATTAAATTGCCCATGAAAGGATCATAGAAAGAACGTGACAGATTTTCATCGCGTTATAATATACGGACACGTATCGTACGGACACGTATCACGTATCTTCATTATATACTGCCTTTCGTTCGTGCCTCAGAGAGCACGTTAAGCTGCTGGCCCCGGCTGTCAATTTTAGATCTTTGATGGCTGTTGTTATTTAGTCACGAACTCCTCCTATGCATATTTCTGTAAGATGATAACGAAAAAAAAATCTGACGATCCGATCCGAAGGACTACTAAACTCGGACTACGGTCGGCAATCAAGAGGAACAAGAAAAACGGTCGTCTGTATTACGGCCAGTGTCACGTTAAAGTAAACTTGTTGTCTTATCTCAGTTTACACGCGCGTAAACTTTACTTCGTCTATGTTGTGGAACGTATTATATTGTATAAAGGGTGTAAAACCTCTTCACAAAGCAGAAATGTACTTGTTTTCCCCATCGTTGCGACAATTTTTTTGTTCTACACCATACTTGGGAACCTTCTAGTTACGAAGATATTGGGAGTCAAAGTTCCAACTTTTAGACAAGTTTTGTTTTAAATACAAGTTTTTAATGTAATATTATTACTTCTAATATCTCCATAACCCCCGTACTATTCAATCCATCCATCAGCACAATGTTTTGATTGCGTTACATTGAGTTCTACCACAAAACATGATTTTGACCCCAAAAAAGAAAGTCGTTTCCCAGCAATCATTTTTAGTTTGATGTACCGAATGCTTGGTTGACGGCTCCGTGATGAGTCTGTTTACACCCTGTATAAGTTATAAATTCGCTCGAACTGTTATAGGGTTGTTAAAACTTATACGCTCATCTCGCGCTGAGCGAAACTCTACACTCTATGGTCTGAAGTTTAAACTGTTTCATGGTTGTAATATTTATGACTGTTGGAAAGGTCAGTATCTAATAAGTCTATAAAATAATTATGGACTGTGTTCGAAATAAAGTTTCAGGACATTAGTGATTCCAAAGTGTCTGGCAGCTATCCTATAAGTGGAAGCCCCGGGAAGCGGGACTCCGTCGACGGAGCCCCTCTTCGCGGGGTCCCACTTCTGAATGGTTTATAAAAAAGTAACCACGAAGGGTATGGCGGGGTATATTCGCTCGCTTCGCTCGCTCATTCGATATGCTTCTAACCCAATCTATCCGTGTCGTGGTTCCCCAAGTCAGTCTAGGCAAAACTAGTTTGTCATCAGACACCTCATTAAAGTTTGGTGCTCAATTTACTAAAGGTGATCAATTGATATTTTAGGTGATAGATGTTCCTGCCCGGGTTGCGGGCCGGTTCGAAAGAGATATCGCGGCCCTGGAACATAAAGGGCGAGGAAGGAACATGGATGGGTTTTAGTCAGTAAAAGTCTGACACTCCCTCCCGCTCCGCCCAGAATGGGAGAAACTATTTTATGATTTTAAAGATTGAAAAATAAAGGTGATAGATATTAGTGGTCAAATAGTTTTTTTTGGTGGTCATTATATTTTCCCCTTTTATTATTATTGGCAACATTGTCGTCCCGGAAACAAGATAGATATAGACAACATATCCTCCTACTTGGGCTTTGGTCAGGTGTGAATATGGAAGTATAACTAATTAAGGTGTGTCTTATTTCAACCAAATAAAAAGTGTCATAGCTAAATATAACACAATCGTTTTCGTTAGTCACTTTAGGTTACCAAAATGTTTTGAAGTTTCAAACAGGATCTCTATAACACCGATTGTTTTTGTTGTGATATTCTGTTCGTAACCAAGGCATGGTAACTTAACCATCAATTCATTCAGGCAACAAAACGTATTAAAAATTGTTTAAGCTAGATTTACTTGACCAACAAAAACTCAAATTTTGTCTAAAAAAGCAGTTTCATTTGAAAAAAATATCTCAGCGTTAAAACTTCAAACATAACTTCCAATTAAGCTAACCATAGTTCAATACTTATCCCTTACACGCTTCTAATTACTCCAAGATAGTAAATCATATTTTGTTTGTTTGAATCTATTTATTTTGGTTCATTTTAACATACAAGCGATATAAACGATAGATTTTGGGTTTATTTGAGTGTTTTTGAGGAGGGGACAAGTATGTCCCTATATGCGTTAAGGTATACATTTTATATTGTATCGCAAAAAAATAGTGGAACGCTTTTATTGAAAAATAAGACACATTTTTTACATAAAACAGAAATTATTTAATGTAGTAACTTATTAATAACACAAAATATAATATTTAATGATATAACACAAATGAACATTACCCGTAGAGGATATTTTATTAGCGATTCTCAACACGATTTTTTGCACACTGTCTGCATCTTTTTCTTTTACTTACTTTTGCCATGAAATGTGAAGATCCTGAATGTAAGTAGGCAAAGATATCCTATTACAAAGTTTATGCTGAGAAAAGCTAAGGCCTTTTCATTAGTCATGCTAAAAGATCGGCCATTTTGTTCAGCATTACGTATGGATTCACGAACAACTACCTCATCTACCAAGTTTGCGAAGCCTGAAACTGCATTGAATTTGTTTTTTCAGGGATCAGTTCCATGTCAGCCTGTGGGTGCTATCTAAAATGTTCATCATCATCATCATCATCATCCACTGCCCGACTTCACCCACTGCTGGGTATAGGCCTCTCTTTGTTTGTGCCAAGCTCCACGCTCTGGTACCAAGCCCCACGCTTTTGTGCCAAGCTCCACGCTTTTGTGCCAACCTCATCCAGGATATTCCCGCAATGGCAACAATGCCGTCTGCCCATCTTGCTGCTGGACGACCAGCACACACTTCTCTTTCCATTCCAAGTTCACCGAAATTATAGCCTTGAATCTCACGGAAATTGTGCGGTGAATATGTTTTTTTTCGCCAGTTGAAAGAAAGGAGAGTCATGTTAGGTTTCTGATTTTGTATTGCTGATTATTATATTCTCTTCTAGATGCCCTGAGCATGGATCAATGTCAACCGTTGACATATTCGCATCCATAGCTTGCGCTAAAACAGTTTGGTCCTCTTCAACAAGGAGCAAATATCCTTGTCATCACTGTTGTCAGCCGTAATGACTTCGTAAATTTAATCTTTCCGCAGAAAAAAATCACTATGTCGATTTGAAGACATAGTCTGCAATAAAATATATTAAAATAAGAAGGATAAACTGTATCAAAGCAAAGCAAACGATATCATTCGTTGGAAGCAAAAGTCTCCTTTGATGCATATAGGGACACCCGCGTCCCTTTACATTTTTTTACACAATTTGCATTGTTTTTACTTCGAAAACTAAAACTATGTAATAAAACGATAATAGTAATCACCAGTGAATATAACTCAGAGGAAAAGCGATCGTGAAATGTCGCAAAATCACAATGAAATATTTTTTTAATATTGACGTCTAGCGAAAATGTTTTTCACATTTCGCGCCGGCAATTTTTTTGATAGAAAGTGTATTTTTGTTGTGTTGATAGCGCTCAAACTTGAAAATATACTAAACAATTTTAAAAACTGAAACTATAAAACGTTTTGCTTATGCAGTATTATTGTAAATGCTAAAAAATATACGGGGACAAATGTGTCCCATATGCGTGAAAGGGTTATAAAAGATTTTCTTTTAAAACCTGTGTTCTATTTTCAAACTCCCATCTACTTTGTAAAGGGGTGTGCCCACTTACCTTACAGTTATATCCGCACTGCGGTCTATCCGCATCGCTCAAGTCGAACGGATTTAGTGAATGCCATTCAATATTCCGCTGACGGACTGCCCACTTAGTATACTGCAGTTTATTTTTATTTCTGGCCAGTTTTGTGTGCCTGGCATATAGTAATAGGTGCTTGAAGGTTTTTTAAAATGCACGTCAGATTTAGTGGTCATCATAAGCGGGCAGAAAATTAAAAAAAATACCTTTAAACGTTATTATGTCAGTGGTTCATTTGATGTACATAGATTGACATACAATATATTAACTTATTTCATTGGAACTTTTAAAAGCTAGGCAGAAGCAGAATCAATACTATAGGTAAAATCATCTAATTTATGGAACTAGGACGAACTATTCCATGCAATAAGGTTTTGAAACTTAGAAGCTGCTCCAATGGCGAGACACTACATTAAGATTTTATATTTTCAGTATGACGTAAGTATACAAACTTTTAAATTAAGATAGGTACCTATCGTAAAATAGCTTTAATCGAAGTCTCAATTTAAAGACTTCTTTAACGACAGTTTAAATTGAAATGGCGCTGTAAAAAAGCATTTTAAATACATAAAACCATCAAGTAACATCTTGTATTAAACGATCTAGGCAATAACTCAGGCTTAGCTTGGCTTGAGAATATAGGGTGGGAGGGTAGCCAGCGGTGAGGGAACCACTTGTTGCTATGGTTACGGCAGTAACAATAACCAAAAAAACTTATTTGGAACCTTAAGTGGTATTGAAAAAGTTCAATGTCCCTTATTCAGATGAAAGCGCGAGTGTGTTTGCTCGACTCGTATGATCTGAAATTATGTTGAATATTGCCATGCGTGCACAGCTGGGGGTGTCATAGAATTATATTTTTCTTAAATATTTTCTTTTCAAATTCGTTATGATAGGCGTCGTATGCGACACCAATTTCGCTCGATATTTGTATGTAAATGAATATTAGACCTTTTCTGTTTATATGTGTTTTTTTTTTCGACGAAACGGTCCTAATGTTTTCCAATTACGAAGATTCTAACTTTTACGGGCTCGCACAAAAAATGTCAACACGACTGTCTTTTAAAAACTTTTGTTTCTTTATTTACAAATAAAAAACGTATCAGATTTTACACGCAAAATCTAGGCGCTTGGTGATAGCCTAATAAACATTGCTCAAATGTACAATATGTAAGTACTATGGGTGAGGATAGAGTTACTGTCTAGGTTTATACCACTCGCCACTGTACTTGTAGTCGCATCTCACCAATGAAATCGGGCCTTTGCGAGTAGAGCTAGTAGAGTAAAAACGGGTGTTTTGTTTGATAATCTATATAAATAAAAATGAATTGTTGTTCGTTAGTCTGATTAAAAATCGAGAACGGCTGGGCCGATTGAGCTGATTTTGGTTTTAATATGTTTGTCGTAGTCCAGGGAAGGTTTAAACGGTGAGAAGTAGACAGGTAGGTAGGTAGGTAGTAGGTAGGTAGGAAAAAATGCATTGCAACGCATGCCGGGTACAGCTAGTTGATAATAAATATTGTAATGAGGAAATATCGAACTAACTACTCCACTACATTCTCTGGGACTTCGTCGAGCTTCATAGACTCCTCACGCTTTTCTGGTGGTCGCCACTGTTGATTAAGGCTTACAGGAGTTACAGTGGTTTGGGCGTGTGTGGCGGACTGGTCCCAATAAAAAAAAAAACTACTCCACCGATTTAAAAATCTTTTATCAATAGATAGGTACATAATAATTAACATCTTTACCGAGTAATATAGATTTTTGGCGTTACATTTTGCTAAATCTGATGCTCGTTAAATATAATTATGCCATATTATAACACTGCACCCAACAGATTGTTTTATGATGCAGCTATTCATAGTTTTTACGGTATTTAATGAATAAACACATGAGAGAAATAAAAACAACTGATTAATTTATTACAGGATCAAAGAAAACAGAAATCAAGCAAAATTCAAAGTGGAAAAAAGATGAATGGAAGTACGTATGGCGGCCAAATGGCGTCCTCATTCAATGGTTCCCTTTTTTAAATGAAAGTCAATTAATTTGGTTTTAGCCGAATATTTTACAGAGTCCCGACGTCTGTTGGATTTTACACCGAATGAAAGTTTGAAGTATTGAGTGGTGAATCTAATTTTGGTTAACGATTGATGCCGCTGGGGACATTTTTACGCTTTTATTTTAAGCCATTAAAGTAACTTTTCAATTAGCTTTGAATATTTAAAAAGCGTTAACCCCTTTGTTATGCAAAACTTGGTTCAATTATACAACAGTATAAATATGGAACAAACTTTGCCTTTTTTTCAGACTTATGACTTTTTCATAGTGTAAATCTGAAAAACAACACATTTTCAACTCACATAAAACATGAAAAGAAGCTACAATATAAATTAGGTGTCATGAAAGTAGATAAGTTAGTTTTTCATGACTAGCAATATACTACTTTACTCGGAAAAAAAAGATTGCAAGTTGCTTCTAATTAGTACTTCAGACTTGCTATGGCCAATCAACCAACGTAAAATTTATATTTGACTACATGCAGGTAAAACATGAGAGCAGCGGTGGCCCAGTGGTGGCGGCCCCGACTTACGTTCTGTAAATCGTGGGTTCGAACCCAGGCAGGCGTACTTTGTGTAATTTATTACATCACGCTGCTCTCAAAACGGTCAACACGATGTTTTCCTTCACCTAGAAACATAAATTCAAAGACATGTGATGTCTACCAATCCGCACAGGGCCCGCGTAGTGGATTCTACAGCCCATTCTCTCTCATAGAGAGGAGGCCTGTCCCAGCAGTGGGAACGGGCCGATAATGATGATGATGATGCAAAACATAATGATCTCTTAACTTCTTTGTGTGATAAACTACGTTTTGAAAAACAAAAAAAAACTTAGCTAGTGAAAGTAGTATAATATTATGTTCGTATTTCATCATTGTCATATTTCGCCTTTTCCCAACTATATTGAGTTCGGCTTGCAGTTGAATACCCGTATTTTACAACTACGAGTGGCTACTTATCTGACCTCTACAACCTTATTAGTATTAGGTAATATGAAACCCCTGGGTAAGACTGGTTGTCAGACTTTCGGGCAGCACTGGCCACCTGAATCGACTGTCAAAGTTCTTCAAATGAAATGCTTAACGTGCTTTTCAAGGTGCGCAATCTCTGTTTGTAATAGGTGATCCCACCCATCTACGGACCAGCCTAGACAAGCACGACTTAACTTGAAGCCGACCCGAGCGGCTGTTATTATTTAGCTACGAGCTCTAAAAATTGAAAAATATTCATGAATAGTGTAAAATAAGAAACGTTGCCATTGTGTTGTAAACAAACAACTAAATTCGTCTATGAACAGCATGATTCAATACCACCGAAAAACAAAATATTTTTTACCTACCCTCGTTTGTAACGTTGATAAAACGGGACATTTGATTAATCGTCAAACTCTGCGTGTTTCGCGCCTTTCAGCTGAAACCTGAACAAATTACCTTTGTTAAGATATTTTTGTGATGACACAATCATGATTTGGGAGAAGCTGAAAAATAATTAGTAAATAAAGCATTTAAAGTGAGCAAGTGACTTTGTATTGTTTTGACAGTATTTTTTCATTTCAATCGCTATAGTATTCCAGTTCGATCTGCTATAAAAAAGTAGTGATTAGTCATCGTCATCATCATTTCAGCCGAAAGACGTCCACTGCTGGACATAGGCGTCCCCAAAGTGTCACCACATTGACCGGTCCCGGACTCGCATCTTACGGATTCCCGGAACCTTCATCAGGTCATCGGTCCACCCAGTGGGATTTCTTCCAACGCATCGTCTTTCGGTTTGCGGTCGCCACTATAGAATTGTTCGCCCCATCGGCCATCTGTTTTGGAAAACTCATTAATCGGACCGTGAAATTTTTTATAACCATATTCATAAAATAAAAAAGCTAGCTAGGTACTCCTAAAATTATGAATAATTAATGCTCTGTGAGTCTATCAAAATGATACATGATTTCATTAATTATTTTCAATGTCAAATGGATGGCATTGCCACTTGTAGTAATCTGTGCTTGTAGTTCAATGAACCAAACTAGCGTAGTCGTGACGTCAGCGACCGCTACGCCGTAGACACAAATTTCGTAGACATTCGTAGCACATTAATTTTATTACTACTGCAGGAACAGTGCAATTCTTTCTCATCCTTCCGTGCTGTACCGTAAATATCATTACATCTTATCTCAAAGTCTGACGGTTGTAGGACATGCTGATTTCGGTCATTTGTTTTTCTTCTTCTTTTTGAAAGTGACAATGATGAAAATAAAACTCACGTACAATTTGTAAGTAAAGGCCTTTGCAGTCATCACCTTCTTGTTGCACTTCTTCCATATAACTTGGCGTCGGCGCAACACGTGTTTTCTTCCATTTTCCCTTGTCAACCGTCACGCCATCATTTACTCATGTTTCTTTCATACCATGGCTCAAACAATCCATCCATCGATTCCTTGGTCTTTCTCTCCCTTTCTATCCATCAATATATTTAATGAAAAAGTTTAAAAGCAAATGACGCTGTAAAATACTGAATAAATAAGTCACAATAAATAATTTCTGCGCTCAACTGAAGTATCTCTCGAGTCTAAATGAAACCTAATAAAAATAAAGTGAGTAAACTTTGAAAATACGCGGACAACAAAATAAAAGTTCTCTTTAGTGTTCAAAGGAGAGGTGAAAGTCAAAACCATTTATTTAGTCGAAGCTCTAATACAAATGGCCGCCTTCACTTTAAGTCAGAAAAAATATTCATAGTTTCAAATTACGTTGTTTGTGAGAAACAACCTTAGGGTACGATAAGATAAGGTCAGATAAGACAGGCGGTCATGGCCAACATTAATGTTGTTGGCAATAGTGTTGTTGTTAGTGTTTTTGTGATTTATTTTGTTTAAATAGTTTTATAAAATAAATCAAGCATCACACACAAACATACAAATTATTGACGTTGCTCATAAAACCGCTAAGCTGAATTGAGACTGCACTGGTCTGTCCATGCCCAATGAGCTGTGGGCCAAAATAGCCACTTTCTGGAGCCCTGACACAACCAGAAGGCGTCGCGGTAGACCTCGAAGAAGATGACGGGACGAGCAGGACAAGACCAGCGGTCCACATTAGCCTATCTATTATCTATCATAGGGTTTAGGTTTCCGCACTTAGACCTTGAGCTGGACCTTTGAGCGCGAGCCATTGAGGCCGATTACTCCAACCAGCCCACCGCTCCAGAAGCAGATTAAACTTCCCGGTCTCCTCAGCACATCCGCAAGTGATCTTGGCGTTCCAAGGATTTCCTCGCGAATCTTGGTAACGCCTATGCACTCAAGGAGCACATGCACGTCTCCTCCGCCTCCATGCACGCTCTGCACAGAGGACTGTCAGTGATTCCTAGGGTGTGGAAGTGTTTATTCAGCGAGCAGTGTCCAGTGATACCTCGCCACCAGACGTTGACTATCTCTATCCAGGCGCAGAAGGTCAGCTTTGTATCCAAGGATGGCATAGCTTCCTTGGATTGCCTATAATCTGGTGTCGAGGTCCACTATTTCTGTTTGTATTCGAGTGTGATCCATTAACCAGTTCCTTAGCTGCTTGAAGGGAATGTGCACAATGGGTTCGAGTCCGTGGGGTTTTGTGCTGGATCCTCTTTTGGCAAGTTCATCAGCCGCATCATTGCCGAATGTCACTGTGACCTCCAATCCATTGTAGCGTTACCGTGTTGTGATTCAGCACCGTGATTCGTTTTAGGGCTTTGTGGCATCCTAGTATTAGTCTCGAAAGTAGTCCACATTAGCCTTGACAACAACAAATGGAAGTCATGAGTGGAGTATGCTAACAGTAGGTATCAATGACTATCCTATCGCAATAATTTATTCTGAGAATACATTGCTTTGTATACTCTCAACACCATAAGGAAAACAAAGGTTATATATTCATTTACACGACAGGGAGATTTTGACAGATAAAGTATGAGAAGTTGCATTCTGTAAGGTAATTTCCCCGAAGTGAGAGACAATAGTGAGAGATAATAGCGATGTGAGTTGCGAGTTGTGGCTTGAATTTTACAGAATCGACCCGGCTGGTCAGGTTCATCATTAGATACCTAGCTAATCTCGACCTCGATGAAAACTGGTATAATTATAACCGCCACATCTGCTTGAAGCCTAACCTGAATTATAAGGAAAGTTTTTTCTCGTCGGAAATGTATTTGGGTTACTAAAATGAAGATGGATACTGCATGTTTGTTGGACACAGCTATTTGTATAAGTGCGACGTACTTGTTTACTTTGTGTGGGATTTATCAGCTAGATAGTAATTTAGTCTTTTGTTATAATTATATTCTACTACTTAATTATTCGTACGCCTAGTTTTATTCTGTATGTACAAAAACATAGCTCTGCGAATCTGATCTTTTGCAAATGGTACGTTCTGCGAATTGGATTTTGTTTTTGAACATGATGTTCTGTGAACTGAAAAATTCTTGATGGAAAACTCAATAGCACTTTGCCTGCTACGGGAATTTACCAAGAACCTGGGGCCTAATTCTGCTATTTTAATAAATTCGTCACTCCAACACGATTCCATTCTCATCCCATTGTCATTTTGCTTAAAGTTCGTAATCTGCTAAATTCACAATGGTCGGTCAATGGTCTTGCAATAAAATTGTGTTTTAATGGCATTGTCGTATTGTCATTATTATAAAACCCTTAGTACAAATGGTTTTCGAAATCTACTACTAAATGCGAACATTTATTCATGCCTGATTTCATGATGATTTTTATTCTATGACATTGCTTTCAATGGAGTGTCAGTGAAAAGTCATTATGTTAATAGAATTAACAAACTTGTCAAAATTTGACAGAACTTGATCATTATGAAATCAATGGTCGACTACTCTGACACTAATGTAATAGCAGAATCGAGGACCTGGTGTTCCGCAGTCACGCTTCATTATCTGCCGAGCCTTTTCCTAACCATGTTGAGGTCGGCTTACATTCTCACCGAATGCAGCTGAAACCCTGTATTTTACTTGAAGCGATTGCCAAGCTAGTACTGAGTAATACTATACTCCTTGGTAAGACTGGCTGTCAGGCATTCAGGCCACTGACAACTTAACGACCCTCAAAGATCTACAATTGACAGCTGTGACCAATGGCTTATCGTACTTACAACACTGTAGAAACTCAGTTTGTAATAGGTGGTCATCCATCCACGTGCCAGCCTAGGCAAGTGCGGCTTAACCTAAAGATCGACACGAATGGCTGTTACTATTTAGCCACCAGGTCAGAAATCACGCTTTTGATCTATAAACAATCGTCGGTTGGTTTTAAATTTACTGACTCAAATGTTAACTTTTTAAAATACTGAAGGCGATTAGACGAACTAAATTAGTAACTCTATTTGTGGTGGTTCAAACTTCGTTTGAAATGCTTTTAGAATAAAGTTCTAATCAGCTTGCACTACAAAGTGGTTGTTACGTCAGACACTGCGGGCCGAATAGCGCGAAATGAGTGGTTTCGATCGATTTACAAAAAAACTATTTATGGGATTAAAAAACTAAAACACTATCATGCTAATATATTGTTTGTAGAATTATTTGGCGAAAAATCAGAATGATCGCATGCATATTAGTATGTTTTTTTTTGTTTGAAAGATATTTTTAGAGATAAGTTCGTGATTGTTTTTTATTGAGTCAAATTAATTATACTATGTTTTCAGAACACTATCATGCAGGCATATATCCTGAAGAATATCATATATTTTTCTGTTCTTGTTTATAGCAGTGAATCATAAACTTTTAGTAATTATAAAACTCGCGTTTAGCTCATGTAATCGCCTTAAACCAGTGGCACACGAAATGCCCCGATTAGTTCCACTTAGTATAAAACAACAGTACAATGTTTTGCTTTAATTATCCTCACACATTTTGTTACTTTTCTTCGTACAATGTTGTTTTAGGAGCTAACTTTACCTCGTGGAATAATTTTGTTTTCAGTGTTTTATTTAGTAGATTTTACAAGGTCTATTTTGTGATTTTTCATAGAATGTTTTTGTTAAGTATTTTTTTTATTATTTATAGTATATTATTCAGTTTTTCTGATTGCAAATCGGCACTATTATAGTCAGAGACAGGTAGTCAGTGGTCGAAAAGTCAGACAAACCAGTCTTACCAAAGGGTATCATCGCATTGCCTAGTACTAACTGGGTTGTGGAGGTCATCATCATCATCATCATCATCAGCCTATTCATGTTTCCACTGCTGGGACAGGCCTCCTCTCTATGAGGCGAGGAGGCAGTTACTCCATATCAAGGTATTCCTTCAGCTGTTTCTGGTTCAACTTTAAACCGACACAACATAGTTGGGAAAAGGCTTGGATGAAAAATAATTGTCTGAGATTACTTGTGGTGCACCAGGTTAAAGTTAGCGAAGACTAAAACGTAATAGATTTAGTTTCTGACGCTGTTTAACGATCAGTTGATTCCTACTCGTAGTTTCGCCTCTCGGTTAACAGAACGAGTCTTAACCAAATAAAAAAAACAGTTAACAAATTGTTCGTGATGTCATTTGGCACACAAACATGCTACTAAAATTGATTAGGCACCTTTCATGTAAAGAATTCGAACATGGATGGATAGGCCAGTATTTAGGTCGACAAACAATTCAGAAATAAGATGGAAATATATATTTTATTGATGAAAGACTAAAGAGGCTGCTGTAGCTTATTTTCATTAAATTATTATATTTATCCGAATTAACGACATTTTACACTAGGATACTACGAATCTATGAGTTTAACTTTAATCTAGCTAAGCATTTAAACAGTAATTTTATCAAAAATACTCATATCGTAACTAAAAGCTTTGTTGAAGCTTGCACTAATAAATAAACTAAGTATTACTAACTTTGGCATTTAGTGATGATTCTCTAGAAAAGCTAAAATAAAACTATGGGTATAAATATACTAATCATGATTCTAACTCAAATTCTCTACTATCTGATGATTTATAAATTTAGTCATAAACTCTTCAATCTTCATGATCATCATCTGCAGTAAAATCATCATCCAGAACAGTTGTGGTGGTATTGAACAGTGTTCTGATCACAGCTTTGATGGTCTTCTTCGCACTCGCACTTTGCCGAAGTAGGGTCAGCTTGAACTGCATCAGCACTATCAGGTAGGTAGACATGAACGAGATGTTCTGAAAAACAGGAAATATTTTTTGAATCACTTAAAATGGGTGTGCTTATTGCCCCCCAGTTTCCAAGTCGTTACTGAGAAATTTTGATGTCTACCGTGATTGTATTGTATTGTATTGTAAACGGACTGGTGTTCGCAACTCCCCGTCAAAGCGCGTATTTTGCTTATGTGCTAAAATCTACCACGCGAGCCCAGTGCGGGCAGGTAGATGACACACATGTTTTTGGTTCTAGTTTGGGTTGGTTCTAGGACATGTCGGTTTCCTCACGATGTTTTCCTTCAGCATTTTTGAGAGCAGTGGTGGTGCATTAAATTAAACAAAGAAATGCACCTGCCTGGGTTCGACCCCACCACGACTTACTGTTTGTAAGTAGGGGCCGCCACCACTGGGCCACCACTACTCTCGTTTACCGTGATTATTTCAGGATGGACGTAGTGAATCGGGATTTTAACGTAATTTCAAACTGTCGCAAGCGCGACTGTCAAGCACGATATCCTGGGTTCAATTCCCAGGCCGTGCAAAGTGTTTTTGGGTTTATCTATTTGGAACTTCTCAGAAGCAATCATGGATTCTGGATTTGAGCCCGGTTGGTGGCAATAGGATCGCCACACACGAGACTTTAACATAACCTATATAATGTGGGTGTACTATATTAACCTAACCCTAGGATAACAATTGGTATATTATAATTTGTGCGTTGCTTGGTAGCGGCTCGCACTCGGCTAGGACCCGACTAGGTCTAGCGTGAGTCAAGCTAAAAACAGAGTAACTCAATTCAATCATATTATTTAGTTTTGAATAACGCCAAAGTTTTTTTATTACTTAGCAGACTATGGACGGTACGTACGATGAGTTCATCTATTTCTGCAAACAAGGAAACAACTTGTAAGGAAACTTAGCGCTGACTCTAACTGGAATATAATTAATGACCCTCACTTGCTATAGATGGCGCATTAGTTACGGGTCGTCGACTTTGTCGGTGATATCTACTTTTATTTGAACTATCACCGATAAAGTTAACGGTTGTATAAATAGAGCTATCTTATTTTATTGACTGCTTTTAAGCAGCTTGATCGGGTCATTGATGATGGGGGCATGTCATATTTTGTGGCAGATAAACTAAGAATATATACATATATTTCTGAGTTTCTGTCATCGAAATAACAACACGAATTTAGATGTATTTTAAACCAAAGCTACAAAGACCTTTTGGCGCTGGAATCACCTTTTTAAACTTATTATATCATTCGCTGTAAAGAAGCTGGCAGGGGGCGATTATTCTTCTAAATTGGTTTTAGAAGTGTACAGTTGCCAGCACATGAAAATACCATAAACTATCAAAAAAAAGGTTTTACAGGCTGGGGAAACTTGATGCGATTGCGACCGTACTATAAAATTGAGATGTAGGTTTCGATTTCTTGTCTAAACTTGAAATGAATTGTAACATTGTTAAAACCATAGACATTGTTTCCTAAGGAAGACGGGTTTTGATTATTAGACGAATTGAGGCCGAGATCCATCAAACAGATCAAAGAGAGAGAAAAAGTCGACAGTAGTTATCAATTACGAGAAATGGCAAACGCTTTTCCAAAGAGGGGTATGAGGAACTAGACGGGGGTCAACGCACTTCGTGTTTCTGCTACAACTTTCAACAGGACATTCAATACTTTTTTGACCATCGAGAAATAATTAAAACATCACATCACGGCTTGTATTCTCTGGCGGGTTAAAAAGAGATGTATATTACAAGAAGGTAAACCCATATTCTGCTATTTATTTTGATGTCTCATGTAACAAAGGGCAAGCCTATTAGTGCAAAACCCAATTACACTTTTCCAGACCCAAGAATCGAACCTAGGACTTAATTCTCAGCAGTCGTGCTTGACCACTAGACAAACAAGGCATACAAAAATGTAAAAATAAAGTTAGAATAAATAATAAAAACTTGGAAACAAAATGAGAACCACATAGGCCAGGATAGCATAGCACAAGAAGGAGGTGGAAAAAGGCTGCAGAAGACGATGATGATGATGATTTTTTGAACTAACTTGGTTTAGATACACAAGGCATGCCTTATGGTCGTCAAAAGGCCCAATTTATACTATAACAACAGCAATAAAACACAACTTGTTGACACTGAAACACACAAATAAAACACTAGAGCCTAAAGTAGCCAGCATTGTGGTCCTCCACAAACAAATGTTTACTTGACGAGAAAAGTTTTAAACTACCTGTTGTTTTAGCTCCGAAACCAGTGTTTGAGTTGCAGTACAATGTTTATTAAAATAGATTGCGTTTTGTACTAGAAGCTAGGTAAACAAATTATATGGATTATGGATTTTTGATTAAGCATTATATAGATTTGCATGCAGTGTTGTCAATTATGGTGCTTATTTGTGGTTCTTATGATTTTCACCGAGACTTGACCTTTTTTTTTAGGATGGGAAATCATCAAATAACTTCTCCCACTCTGCCGGAGTGGGAGGGAGTGTCAGACTTTTACTGACTAAAACCCATCCATGTTCCTTCCTCGCCCTTTATGTACCGGGGCCGCGGTATCTCTTTCAAACAGGCCCGCAACCCCGGCAGACTTCGGCCCTTGCAGGCCCCTCCCTTATACTGACATCTCTTTGATTACTCCTAACCTTGTACGATTATTAATCATGCTCGTATGTAAGGGATACCCATGTTCAAAATCATCAAACGTACTTAAAGTTTAGTATTATTTGTATGAAACTGCCTACTGCAACACACACTAATCGGAATCGTAACGTAATCGCCTCGTCTCGGGATACGCTTACGAACCGCGGTGCAGTGCGTGGTCGACTTACAGTTTCCGTGCTTACGGTTCTCCACCCTAGCCTACGTGTCTTCGTCCACCGGCCAACTCACGTATTGTGAACCGAGACATCACCGTGCGCTGGTCCTTACGTTTGTATTCAAAATGACAGAACTAGTGCCGCCTAGCCTAAGATAGTAGTAAGATTCCATGGGACCATAATCAAAATTCTTTAAAATTGGTGTATAACTTACAGCAGCAAACAGTTCTCGGTTGATATTGGTGAAGCCGTCGAGGTTCATGATGGGCGGGTTCTTGGAGATGGCCACGAGGAACATCTCCACTTCACGCTGCGTGCTTCTGTCTACTGCCCCCAGGTTCACGTTCAGAAGACGGACTTGGAACTCTAGACCGACCTGGAATAAGAAAGATTAGGTAATTTAGCTTTTGTTACAGGCATGCTAATAATTGCAATTATCAATATGGAATTGTGGAATAGCTCGGCAAATTTTTATGACATAAATATAATTTATAGTCTATGATACTTCCTGCTAATAGAGCTTTTTATTGATAAAAAAACGTTTCAGTAGTTTCGGAGCTTATTCAGTACCAACAAACAAACAAAACAATCTTTCCTCTATAAGATATTAGTATAAAGGGTGTAAAACACCTCTTCACGAAGCTGAAAGGCACTAGTTCTCCCCATCATTGCGATCATTTTTTTGTTCTACACCATACCTGGGAACCTTCTAGTTACGGAGATATAGGGTACAAAGTTACAACTTTTAGACAAGTTTTTTTGTAAGATTTTAACTTTTAACACCTCCACGACCCCCGTATTATTCAATACATCCATCAGCACAATGTTTTAAGTGCGTTACATTGAGTTCTACTACAAAACGTGATTTATAACCTCTTTAAAAAATGTGGTTTCCCAGCAATATTTTTTGCGTAAAGTTACATAGTTTGATGTACAGAATGGTTGGTTAACGGCTTTGTGATGAGGTGGTTTACACCCTTTTTTTTTTTTTTTTTAAGGATGGGAAGTCATCAAATGACCCCCCCCACTCTGGGCGGAGCGGGAGGGAGTGTCAGACTCTTACTGACTAAAAACCATCCATGTTCCTTCCTCGCCTTTTACGTTCCGGGGCCGCGGTATCTCTTTCGAACAGGCCCGCAACCCCGGCAGGCTTCGGCCCTTGTGGGCCCCTCTCTTTTTGCTGACACTCTTTGAGGCGCGCGTGGAACACGAACGCGCCGTCGACACGGCCTGTCGTCGTCGTTAGACGGCCGGACGGCTAGCTAGCCCATAGCCAGCCGTCCACAGGCCCGCATCTACGGTGGCCGGTAGCCACCTCGTGGCCCCCGACGCCCGTTGCGTCTCCCGCGGCGGCCGGGAAGAGAGGATCTCTCCCTCTCTCGTTCCGCCACCTCCTTCGCTAGCATAACTGCTTCGCAGAAGGAGGCGACGGCTTCCCATTCCGTCTCGCTCCGGACCATGGATTGAACCAGGGCCGGACGCGAGAGGTCGCCGCCGCCGATCGCCGCCACGAGGACACGGCGGAGCTCCGCCCACGCAGGGCAGACTTCCACCGTGTTCTCCACCGTGTCCTCCGGGTGGTTTACACCCTGTAGATGACTTACCTTAATCGATGCATGATAAGCCTCATTACAAATGATAAACAGGAGAGTCATGCAGTACCCCACGATGACAAACAGACCCATTTCTTTGTAGCTTAGACCGTGTTCCAAGATCTCTGATAACGCGCCGTACAAGGAGATTGTGGTGGTGAAGAAAATCACCATGCAGTAGATGCCGTACATGTTGGAGTATGCGCGACCTAGAAGCAGATAAACTTTCACCTAAGTATTAGTACAGTCACGAGCACCAATATGTATTACACTTCCTAAATTTAAAAGCAATTTTCGAGAGAAATAACTATTGTTACTTGGATATAGGATCATAATAATATGAGTTCCTGAATACTTTGTTCGGAACAAAATTAAATTTTAACCAGAACAGTAGGAGAAAAACACTTTAAAAAAAAATTAAGTGTTTACATATTGGTGCTCGTGACTGTACATTTAATTAAAAAGCATAAAGGGCAAGTTTAAACGGCTGTAAAGAAAACGTTTGTCCGTTAAACCAAAAAAGTGTTTTATTTTGTTATTTCGCACAATAACTTGTCGGGGTTGCATTTTACATTACAGCACCTAACTAGAAGATATTAAGGATACATAGACACGTTAATTAGATCAGTAGGTTCCTAATAACTAGGGAACAAATCGATGTACACTGTACTTATCTGAAACAAGAAAGATTCCGGCCAAATTCATAGCCACCTCCTCTTTTAAGAAGTCGGTTAAAAATAAATTTATTTTCGATGGGGCAAAGCGCCCACCAAATTTTTTGAGAAATAGCCAAACGGTTGGTCGACTCTTCATGTGACCAGAGGGCAGGACTATTTTTTGCCAGATAATCAGCATTGCCATCCAACGTGACAATGCTGCCAGCCTTCTGAGTACTGTTGACAGCGATGTGGACGAAGATTTTGAAGCCGTTTTGTTACTTGTACATTATTTTTTATATTATTTAGGATTGTAATTTTGATATAGTATACCTAACCTATTATAAAAATATTATAAGGATATTCATGATATTTTAATGAGCAATCATGATATTATGCTTACTATTACGAACGCAATATTATTGGAGTTCTGGAAGATTAAATGAATGCTATAAAGGATTAGTCACGGGTTAGTATTTTGTTGGTATGAATGATAATCTAACAATCTTCTAAAATAAACTACGATATCAACGTAGGTAATTCTATAGAAAAACACACATCTACAACAATGGTCTGGCCGTATTCACAATTAAAGAAGAAAGCAAAACATGGAATGGATTAGCTGGTCGTATTCTGTGAGAGCATAAAGGTTGTGAGCATTTATTTACCAATAATTCCATGCATACTTGTTGGGCGTATGGCGAGGCGTTTTATCATATAAATGTTTGTGTTGGAATTAAATAACTTTCAACAGTTAAATAATACTTTTAATAAGATCACTTTTATAAAAACAACTTAGTTTCATGTTCCACAGAGTAGAGTGAGATTATAGATAATAAACATCAAAAGAGAAACTAACTGTAAGGCGCGAAATTTAAATTACACAGATAACATAGAGAATATACTTTAACACTCCCTTCAAATTCGAGCCTTCCTTCATCAATGATAAATAAATTACAAAATAAATCCTAAGTGTTTAAATTTAACATACCAATACACTTCCTTAGTACCATAAATTTATCACGAGACAAAGCTTTTGTGAAAATATCTGCAAATTGTAGATCTGTGCTTACATAGTTTAGAGAGATAAGTTTTTCATAATATTTCTCTTTTACAAAATTATACTTAATATCTATGTGCTTACAACGTTTATGAAATTCACTATTTTTTATTACATTTATCGCACTTTGATTGTCAATGTTCAGGCACACAGAGCTTTGTTTATACTCTCCAACATCACATAATAATTGTTTTAACCACATAACTTCCTTGGTTGCTGCACAGGCAGCCATGAATTCGGCCTCAGTTGTTGATAGTGCCACACTTTGCTGGCGTTGACTGGACCAAGTTATAGCGGCACCACTTTTTGTGAAAACATATCCTGTTATGGACCGCCTTGTTGTGGTGTCGTTGGCGTAATCAGCATCACTGTAGCCAGTCAAGTCGGTGGTTTGGGGCTTGTATTGGTAACATAAGCCTAATTCCATGGTTCCCCTCAGATACTTTAATATTTTCTTTACTGCATTCCAGTGAGACTCATTGTAACAGTGCAAAAACTGACTTACCATACTAACTGCATACATAATGTCAGGTCTGGTCACAGTTGCTAGGTGAATGAGTGATCCAACTGCTTCTCGGTATGGCAAGTTTTTCACAGGTACCGTCTCACTTTTCTGTAACTTTACATGAGGGTCAGCTGGAATACTGTTTGGGTTAGCATTACTCATGTTAAATTTTTGCAATAGTTTCTCTATGTACCTAGTTTGATGAATAAAAATATGACTTTTATTTTTCTCTATTTGCATACCAACATAATTAGAAGGAGGACAAGTCTTTATGTCAAAGCTTAATTTTAATTCATCAATTACTTCTTTTAAGACCAAGTTTTCTTTCGAAAATAAAAGCCCATCATCTACATAAAGGCATAGATAGCACTTCATTCCATTAATTTGACCAACATAGACACACTGATCAGCTAAGCTTTTAACAAAACCAAACTTTTCTAGCACTGTGCTAAATTTAGTGTTCCAGCACCGTGGGGCTTGTTTGAGACCACAAAGAGATTTATTAAGTTTACATACAGTATTAGGTGCACATTCTAAGCCTTCAGGTGGGGCCATAAATATCTGTTCTTTCAATTCTCCATACAGAAAGGCTGTTTTTATGTCAAATTGTATTATTTCTAGGTTTTGTTCAGCAGCT
Organism: Xestia c-nigrum; assembly: GCA_916618015.1. Lineage (NCBI taxonomy): Eukaryota > Metazoa > Arthropoda > Insecta > Lepidoptera > Noctuidae > Xestia > Xestia c-nigrum. Next base: position 7,375,806 of record OU745256.1, read on the forward strand.
ATTGATAAAAGTGAGCGTATGGAATCATACCTGACTGTTGGTGAGAAGGTTTCATCATAGTCTATTCCTTTGGTTTGTGCATAGCCTTTTGCACACAGACGTGACTTGTATCGTGGACCTGTTGGTTCATCTTTAACTCTAAAAACCCACTTACATCCAATTACTTTGGCAGTTTGCGGCTTCTCAACCAATGTCCATGTCTTGTTTTCACTATGAGATTGCAGTTCTTCACTTATTGACATTTTCCACTTTTCAGAATCAGCTGATGCAATCGCATCGTTGTAGGTCAGAGGTACATCTAGAATTCCTTCATTATAGCATAAGTAAGTTTCAACATCTTCTGTTTTTGAATATACCTGTTTGCGTCTTGGTCTTAATGTTATGTTTGAAACTGTCACATCATCTTCAATTTTCCTGTCTGGTACATAGATACTGCTGTTTGGTGATTCAAATTCATCAGAACTAGTAACTGAGTTTGTGGAAATTGACTCTGGACCTTCACTGGGGAGCTCTTCACTAATAGGCTCGTCATTTGGTTTAGTCAAATCCACCGGAACATAGTTTCTGACAACGGTTGACTCCAGAAAAACTGCGTCTCTGCTTTTCACAACCAATCCAGAGGTAGGAATAATAAACCTGTAACCTTTGGTATTACTACAGTAACCGATGAATATAGCTTTCTTTGCTTTCGGATCCCATTTCTTTGTTTTCTCTTTCGGTAGGTGTATCATAGCCTCGCACCCAAATACACGGAGATGATTAACACTTGGTTTTATTCCAGACCATATTTCTTCAGGAGTTTTGTAAGACAATGACTTTGTTGGAATTCTATTAAGTAAATAAGCAGCAGTTTGTATGGCTTCTGCCCAGTACTTTTTAGGTAATTTAGCATTAAGCAACATGCATTTTGCTTTTTCCACTAAAGTCCTATTAAGACGTTCAGCTACCCCGTTTTGCTGAGGAGTATAAGGTACAGTTGTTTGATGCATGATTCCATTACCTTTTAGAAGATCAGAGATATTCTTGTTAATGAATTCCAGGCCATTGTCAGTGCGGAGGCACTTCATTTTGCATTCTAGTTGGTTTTCTACAAGTCTTTTAAATTCCTTCAATTTATCTATCACTTCTGATTTCTTCTGTAAAAAGTGAACAAATACCTTTTTAGAGTAGTCGTCGGTAAAGGTGAGGAAATACTTAGCTCCGCCAAGGGATTCTGTCTCCATAGGTCCACACACATCAGAATGCACTAGTTCAAGCAGTTTGGTAGCTCTTGTTCCTTTATTTTTAAAGGGTAAACGTGTCTGTTTTGCTTCTAGGCATGTTATGCATGTTAAATTATCCTTTTTCTTCAGAATCTTTATTCCTTCAGTGTTTTCCGACATTTTATTCAGGTCATTAAAATTCAGATGACCCATACGCTGGTGCCACAGATATGCATCATTTTCTTCAACATCAGATATGTAAGCATGTTCATTGTACATATTTAGTCGATACATATTATTCACTAAAACAGCTGTTGCCACTATGGTGTTATATTTGTTCAGAATAACACATCCCTTGCTATTGAATTTGACTTGGCCACCATATTTTATTATTTGGCTAACTGATATAAGATTAGTAGCCAGCTCTGGTACATACAGCACATTCTGGAGTAACACTTTACTGCACTGACCTGTTTCATCACAGACGTTGAGACTTAATTGCCCGGAACATTTCACCGACAAGGGTTTGTCATTGGCAACTTTGATTGTCTTGATTAGTGACTCTTTTTGGTGTGATAATAAGCCATTGTGCCTGGTCATGTGGACAGAAGCTCCTGAGTCAACATACCATGCATCACTGTTGCTATCAGAGGCAATAAATGCGGCAGCATAACTTGAACTTTCCACTTTACCTTTCTTCTTTGACTTGCACTCAGTGCTAATATGACCGTACTTGTTACAGCAATAGCATCGGGGTCCTTTTTGAACAGACTTTTTATTTCCTTTCTTTTTGAAGTTTTGATTAATTGCAAATGCTGAAGTTTGACTCTCATTCATTTTAACATCTTGCAGGATTTTTGATTTCACTGAATCTGCACTGATTTTTAATCCCGAACTTTCCATCGCAATTATCATGGGTTGATATGACTCGGGTAGACCTGAGAGCAGTAGGGTTCCCAACCACTCATCATCTACTTTAAACCCAATATTTCTTAATTTGTGAGCTGTCGTCATGATTTTACTGACGTACTCCTCTACATTTTGGCAACCGGTGAGTGATGTTGTACACAGTTCCCGAAGTAATCCAACACGGCGTGTCAGCCCTGTATCGTCAAACGCTTTGGCCAGGTTTTCCCACACTTCCTTAGCAGTACTAGCCTCTTGGATATGAACATAATTCGTCGAGTCAACAAGCAATATTAACTTAGACTTTGCTTTTATATCACGTTTTGGGTCTGTTTCGCTGTCGCCCTCCACACAATCCCACAGTTCCTCGTGCTGAAGATATGTTTTTACTGCAAATCTCCACGTCGAGTAGTTGTCTCGGCCGGTTAATTTTTCAATCAATGCCAACGGATTGTTAGACGACATTGTGAAGATATGTTGACGATGACTTTGAAATTTTCCATAGGCCGCGTGTTCACTTTTAGGTTAGGAATTTGCCGGCTTGTTGTAATCACAGTTTTTACGAACTTTATAAACTTTTGTTATTACTAGGGCTTACTGGGCCCATAACCTGTTGGAATTAAATAACTTTCAACAGTTAAATAATACTTTTAATAAGATCACTTTTATAAAAACAACTTAGTTTCATGTTCCACAGAGTAGAGTGAGATTATAGATAATAAACATCAAAAGAGAAACTAACTGTAAGGCGCGAAATTTAAATTACACAGATAACATAGAGAATATACTTTAACAGTTTGTTTGTTTTAATCGGGAAACGCAGAACTGTCATTTGTAGTGGTACAATATTTCATTGAAACATATAAAAAAAAACCGGTTAAGAAACTATAATGTATATATAATAAACCGTAATTTTCACCATAAAGAATAACTTGATTTTCAGCAAAAAAAAATTGCGTAGGTTTACTAAGTTTAATGAACAGACTGCTTGGTTAAAGGGTCCGTTTAAACATTGTTTAGAAGTCACTAAATATCATACAGCTTCATATTGCTCTGTCTCTAAATCACTAAAAGTTAAAGTGCTTATTACCTTTTTCTCTATTTACACGACTGAGCTAAAGGATGTATATTAGATAAACAAAATAGACTAACAAAAACGAGAACTTTCTAAGCAATAGGCTTGTTAACTGAAAAAAAAACTAATTAGTCCGTCACTAAGATTATCAAAACATATTTCACCCGTATTTTTTCTTTTGTTACGTAAACCAAAATTGACGGAGATACGACGCTTTTAAAATTCTCAATACGTCACTGTTTGGTATAATTTTTAGTGAGTACTGATGTCACGAGCCGCCACTTCCGAGTTTTGATGCGTTTTATCTTTGTCAATATTCTTTGATTTACAAAAACAAAAAATACGTGTCCATGATTTTTCAATTCTCTAACTGACGGACCAAATAGATTTGCAATTTATTGATGGTGGAAACTAGCCTATTATGTATTACCCTTCAATGTCTTAAACCCAAAATATCTTCGTTATTAACTAAATATACTTTAAGTAACAAGTTTCTTTACTTAATTGTTCTGGCGTGAAAGGACAAAGTCTCCTCAAGTCTTCTTTAATCCCCAAAACAACGTCGCCATTAATTACAATTTTATCGATAGATCCCATCAATTTGAAAACTTTCTCTCTAAACAAACAATTTTTGGGAAGTTCAGCAACAATATCTATTAGAGGAATAAAACAATTCTCTTATAGCGTCAAATGTGCATTGAATTAAATAGCCGGCACTGTACGAAATGTATGGAATCATGCCGTCAGGACAAACTACACAGTTAGCATGGTCGTCGAAACAAAAGAGCAATTCGTGCCAACAGGCATGAAACAATAAGCACGGGGCAATAGCGGAGCAATAGAGAGCAATTTGTTAAACTTGTGAATGGATCGCTGATACGTTTTTATTTGGAGCTACTGATGCGAAAATCACGTATCAGTTACTGATGTTTTTAGTGTTGTGTCGATTGTTTGAAATGGGGATGTGATCAAATGATAGCTTAGGTTTGGGATTTTTACATCTTACTGAAACGAGGCTGATAGTAAAGGTAATCAACTACAGCCATTCTCACAGGAATAATCTAGATGCACACAGAACTGAGGAAGGAAATGGAAGCCTGTACCCAGCAGTGGGTGATTCGGAGCAGAAATGGTGATGATGATTACGAAAACCTTACTGCCTATCTAATTATTACATTTTTTGGTAAGTATCTCGTATAACGAATACGAAAAGTATGTCTTGATAACAAAATAACCAAGCACTTGATTAGGTACAACATAATCAATCAATCAATCAATCATTTTATTATCAGACAACCTAAGGCCCATAGATAAAATACACAAAAATACATTACAACTTAAAAATATACTAATACATACAAAATATAACTTATGAACTATGACACTATGACACACGAAGTGGCGGCGTCGTGTTACGCTGTGGGGTGGCACTGACAAACACCTACATAAAAGTTTTATTACATCCATTTCAGCTTTCCATAAAACTATAATCCAATGTTTCCAACTGTTGCATCATACGCTATTGACCTACAGCTGTCGGTACTGAGCTACTATGAGCGCCGGGTGTTCGGCTTCCAGTGCCATGTGCAAATTCATCGCCACGTTTCGGGATGCGTTGTCGTGCCAATTTTTTGCAGTCAGGGCCATGAAAAACCTGAACACCTGCTCAAGACTCACACAATTGCTACTCTAGATAGGTACTTCGTTTCAGTACGATTAGACAACTAACACAAAACTTAGCAATATTCTGAGAATCATCAACACGACGGACAAAAAGAAACAAGATACAAACTTAGAACTCAGAAAAGTTCAGCATGAATACTGGGTAATACTGCCAGATACTCACATAACCCTAACATGACATCTTTCAACTAAAGTTTTTCATGAAAGTAATAAATCTATAAACCCACGTACCCAACTGTTGCATCATATGCGAGAGATCAACCCACAGATGTCGGTACTGAGCCACTTTGAGAGCCGGGTGTTCGGCTTCCAACGCCTTGTGCAGATTCGTCGCCAAGCCCCGCGATGCCGTGCCGAATGCGTTGCAGTTTATGTACCTGGTTTGAGAATAAAGATGGAAAAACTTATCAGCTAATCTAGCTGAGCAAGCTAAGCTGTGGCAAGGCCTTATTATATGCTATATCGGCCTTCAAAAGCTTCTTTTCGGGATTTATCGCTGGCATTATTTTTGAATACCAATAAAACACAAACCCTAAGTTGTATTGTAGTGACCCGTAGAAAGAACAGAACTTATAAACGTTAACATAAAACGATTATCACAATGAGTACCTGCCATATTTTTTATCAGAAGAACTTTTACGATATAGAGACTTCAGAAACGGTAAAAGTCAATTGCCATATCTGTTTTTAACATGAACAATTTTCATTCCAATACTTACCACAATGCACAAAATCCGTCCAACATAGCAATGATATGATAATAAGCAAACGAATGCCACAGCTCAAAGTCATCCTGTAGGTAATGTTGAGACAAAATCACAGCAAAGCTGAGACCCCAGGAGAAGACGCACAGACACCACGTCAGAGAGTACAGGTTCGGGAACACTATCGGAGTGCCTGTGATCTTGAGGTACTTGAGCTAAAAGTAAACAAAAAATGGTGATGGCTGCAAAAAAAAGGCCATTGAAAATTCTACCACCAAAACTTCAACGGCAATTTCGGGCAAGTTTTTAGCACAGTGATTCTCACTTCAGTGAAACTATATGTCCAATGACGTAATGAATGAGAAAGAGTGTAAAGGTGGCACACTTGACAAGCACCACACCAGCACCGCACCAGTACAGTTCTTGACCAGCGTTATGTTGAATTTAGGCATATACGCGCGGGCGGTGCGTCATCCGCGCGCCGTCCGCGAGGCGTAAGCTCGCAATCTGCGCGCTGGCTGTGATAGTCCGGGAGATGGTGTTGCATTTTAGAGTGTTTTTACGCCGATCAGTTGCCATCTGGTTCAATAGATCCCGAATGACTGATAAGTGAACCAAGCGTCAGCTGAGGCACCCGAAGTGGGTGTGGAATTGGGAGGTTACGGAGGTGGTGAAAAAAAAGCAGTCATAATACGCAGAAAAATATCAGCTGCATGGTGGAAGGGGCATTATGTGTCTGCCGCTTACATGAACTTGTAAAAGAAATAATATATTACGCCGGATGAAATTTAACAAAGTGATCGTTTAAATTTTCAAAAGTACGAAATCAACAATCAGCTGTGTGAGTAGCGGTCTTTATAAGTTCATGCAACCTATAAACGACACCCATGACGGAAAATGAAAGAGAAAACTCTCGAAAGATTGTCAACCGAACAAACTTCGGAATTAAAAGCATAATTATCTTATTTTTCATCATGGGTCATCGTTTTCATGGTTTTCAGGGTGGCTAATAAAGAAAATGAGGTTAAAGTTAACTACGTCAAGTATTAACGCGACCATCTAATTAAATAATCTGGGAGTCTTATCGAACTAGGAGTGTAGTGGGCTCTCTAACTAAATATGTAACTGTACGTTTTTTTGCGGGTAACTCGGAGGCGGCGCGCGGTCCACTCGCTTGCGGCGCGCGGTCCCCTCACTTGCGGCGCGCGGAGCCCGCGCGATGCTCCAATTTTGCCAAATATTTTTTCTTAACAAATGACTGTCGTGTCTCGTTCGATATTTAAAACATGGACACATTGGGGATGCATACTGTGGAACTAATAGCGCTAGCATAGCTGGTTCCAAGCATCGTCATTGGTTAAAAATCAAGGAATGTCATTTCATATTTTAAATTACCTTGACCTCAGTCAAGTGGTCAGATTAAGACCAGCTGTGGTGGCGCCATCTACAATTAGCTTTTAACGGTCATCCCTATTTAGGATTAATGAATAGTGCCTGTATAAATAACTGGATATTACTTGTATCTGTAGTTGTATTTGCTCGTGGCTAACTAATAACAGCCGCTCGGATAGATCTTCAGGTTAAGTTCCGCTTACCTAGGTTGGTCTGTGGATGGGTGACCACCCATTACACCCCGAGTTTCCCTCGTGCCTCGAAAAGTACGTTTAGATCTTTGGCAGTAGTAATAGGAAGTCAGTCGCCCAAAAGACTGACAATCAGTTTTACCAAGGGGTATCGTATTACCCAGTAATAGGTGGCTTGTGGAGGTCAGATAGGCAGTCGCTTCATTTAATTTTAAAATACTTGTATTTAACTGCATCCGGTAAGACTGGAAGCTGATCCTAACATAGTTGAGAAGAGGTTTGGCAGATGGATGATAAATAAATAAATAAATCAATATCACTGGACATTACACACAGCACCATATAGTGCCACACTAAGCAAGGCTTGTGTCGTGGTCACCAGATAGTTGTTATACTACATTTATACTTTTTGTTTGTAAATACATACTTGGTATACATATAAACATCCATGACTCAGAAACAAAATGTCCATGCTCATCACACAAATATTTTCTTCTTCCTGGATTCGAACCCGGGACCCTAAGAACGTAAGGCAGCCTCACTACCGCTGCGCCATACGGGTCGTGATGGTAGTTCTAAAAGGTGACCTTTTCAAATGCGTCATAACATTCAATTCGAAGTTTAAAACCTTAAATAAAATAAAAATTACCACCAAACGACCCCACATTCATCGTTCAGGATCCATTATTCATTTGTTTCCGCGCTAGTTAGGTTCTAGGTCAAATTTAATGCTATGGTTAGGTACATGCGCGCTTTTCAAATATTTAATACTTCAATTCGTTTCCAATGGAGCCGTTATAGTAAAAGTGAACTGGAAATTTATCGACTGACGTAATAATTATCGGCTGGAGTTTCAAGGGTGGGTCAAAGTATACTGCTAACTTTGGCAGTGACTTTCTTCATATAATAAGTTAAAGACTGATTCAACTCGAAGAAAGATAATGACTTTTGAAAAGTCGGTTCTTTAAGTACCAATCTTTAAAAACTTTATTTTAGCATGGTGGATATTCTTGCGATATCAGGAAATTGATTTACAAATACTAAACAGAAGGGAATTATTGAATAATATGTCTGAAAAACTTAATATAGAGTGCGTAACGTCACACTTGAGATCCCCAAAGAGGTGTTTCATCATCTGCGTAGCCTTTTTCCAACTATGTCGGGGTCCAGTCTAACCGGATGCAGCTGAATACCAGTATTTAACATGGAGCAACTGCCTATCTGTCCCCCACAACCCAGTTAGTTAGTAGTTCTAAGCTACCTCCCGACCAGTTTTCAGCCAAATCGGTTTAGCCGTTCTTGAGTTATAAATAGTGTAACTAACACGACTTTTTTATATAATATAGATAGATAAATTAAACCCGGGAAACTGAAATTCAATTGACAGCTCCCCAAGCAGATATTGAGATTTAATCAGTATCTCACCTATGTACTTCCCTGAGAGACCCATTAACCCGACTCAGTAACCAAATCAGGAAACTTCTAATGGTATTTACTTTACTAACTTCTAAGAATACAGACTTCTAAAAAAACATTGTTAAGACTCGCTAATGGAAGTATTGTGATAGACCTGTAACCTAATACCTGTATTAGTCTAGCTCTCAATAGAAGAGAATCCTTTATTTACAAGATGGATGGCGAAACAAAATGTCTGGACCATCGCTTTTGAACAATGAAGCTAACTTATCTATAGATATAGTGACTGGAATTCTTGAGGTACTTTGTCTTGAACGAGATGTGTAAATAGAGATACATTACTACTAGTAAAGTATCATGTATTTTAGTATCTTTTTATCCATAACTTACCAAATCCCTCCGTTTCTCGAAAAGCACATGAAGCCTTTGGTTGCGACGTTATTCGAAAATCTTTGACAGTCATTACGGGTAGTCAGAAATCCGAAAGGCTGACGACCAGTCTTACCAAGCCGTATCATATTAGCACTGGCTAACTAGTAGTGACTGTACCGTGGAAGTCAGATAAGCAGTCCCTTGTATTCAATAGCATCCAGTTAGACTGAAAGCCGATCCTAACACAGAAGGAAAAAGCTATACAGATGATGTTGATGACCACATTACCATGCACCAAAAATGGTTTTTACAGAGTAAATTGGATTCTGTGATGAATAAGCTAATTACCAGTTATTCATCGACATCATTTTCCTGCAATAAATGTGGCCACTTACTCGGCCCAAACCATCTAATAAAGCAGTACATCAATACCACAAGAAGAAGATCTCTCTTCCGTAGTCCCATTCTATTTGGGGTCGGCGCAACACGTTTTCGTCTTACATTCTCCCCTGTCAGATGTCACGGCATCATTTACTCCTTTCCCTATCTTATCCAGTTCATCATACCGTAGAAAACCCACCTGATAATGTGTCCACATATTCTTGAATATGGCCACTTGCGGACCATGCCGCCACGACGCGATGGGCAAGAGAAAATGCGGGATCAAAATGCTCAAGAATATAATATTATAGATGACCTCGTCAAAACGCTTATTTGCACTGCTCTGAAAATTCGCTAAGCGCTCTCTACCCACTGAAAAGAAAGTTCAGTTATAGTAAATTGTTTCCTGACTTTTCAAAAGGTTCACAAAGATTTTGCTGAAATTAGGAGCAATTAAAAGTGATTGCTACATTCAAGCCTCGGGGACCTATACATACTTAATGCTTTGACTTTTCGCCCTCTTTGATGAAACAATGGAAATCAAGTAGCAGCAGATTTGAGTAGAAGTCGCAACTCGAATTGTCAATGAGAAAGACAAAATTGGCTGATTACCTATTCTACTACTACCGGTAGAATTGTAGGAATGATATTCTACTATAATTTTCTTTTATACTAATGGCTTGCATTTGACCGCAAGCGATGATGCGGCCTAGGGTGGAGCAGGCTTGCCAAAAAGAAACCGATTCACTCAAAAATTAAATAGATCCATATTATAATGATCGGAAACAGAGAAGTCTGAAACTGAAACTGGAAGCAGTGCATACCACAGACTGGCAGTTCGCATAATAAATGTGGAAGCATAGCGCTTTCTTCGGATCCCTGGTTTTTTTTTTTATATATTTATCAAAACAAAGTAAGTATACTTCATAACTAAGCCCCACGAAACCGTCGTCATGGTTTGACTGTGGGGGTCGGTGAGTCTTTAAACATACTTATGCACTAAATAAATTAAAGTTTATTTACAACTAGGTACCAAATTTTGTTAGTAAGTATTAAGTATTCGTAACAATGGTGCTTAACGACTACCTACTACTTATTTTTCTTACCTTTCACCACGATGATGGATTCCAGGCACCATACAAGATAAGCCCACAGTGTGGCCTTCGATATCCAATTGAAAGTAGTCCGCTTAGTTGATTGTTTACCTATTTAATAGAGAAATAGTAAAAAACGATATCTTAACATCACGCTTATAAAGCTCCGAATGTTATCATCATAAATTCAGCCGAAACACGTCTACCGCTGGTCATAAACATTCCCCAAGAGTCGCCACATGTCCTGGTCCCTGGCGAAGGTTGTGGATCCCCACAACCTTCGCCAGGTCATCAGTCTACCTATTGGGAAGCCTTCCAGCGCAACATCTTCCGGTTCGCGGTTGCCACTCCAGATGAGAGGTGAATTCTATGGTTCACCAAAACAAAAACCACTAGTTTTTTTATCCAGGAAACATGCCTTATGATACATAACAGGACAACAACAGAACCTATTTTTAAATCTTTGACACGCAAGAAAGAATTCACTGTATGCGGTTACTTTGAAACACCCATAATTCAAGTTCGAAATTCTCTCTAAAATGTAACAAAATAATATAAAAGCCCGGTTTCATTGGACAAAGTTTATTATTTCTGAAGGCTGTATGGCTCACCAAGTACAAGTGTGCACTCTAACGATCCAAACATTGTTTCACAGTTATTGGATTCTGAAAAATTTCAACACATTTTCTTTTGAAAAGTTTAAAAACTTTATATGTGTTTAAGTTAACACAAAGTTGCGCAACCACATTCCGCTTGATGAAGATGAATGCCGACATTTTGAAATTTTAAACCGAGAATATTTTTAAACTTTTGCAATTCTTTTGTTTCAAATTCAGCACCAGACATATTGTTGTTGCACGTAACTTACCTACTCTGACAGAAAAATTAGTTTATGTTTCCACTTAAGCAAGTGAGCAATCTTGCAATTGCAAGATGTGTTGTTTTACTTAGGAGTAATGTATCCTTAGTGGTCAAAGCAGAGTATAATGAAAACCCCAAACTGCTCACAAAAAAATAGACTTGTCGTATGCACTTTAATTCATAATTGTCATAAAGAAATACAAGAAGAATTTTCCAACAATGCATAAAATGAAAATCACTTACTTTTAGGCACTCTCATAATTGGCATCACTCCCATTATCTGAAACAGTACAAGCAAGCTCTTCGTTGTGATGTAGAAACTGTCGTGATCATCAAGAAGAGCCCCATCCTTATCAGTTATCTCTGGACCATAAAGATCTTTAGCGTCGTACTCTGAAAGAAAGAAAATTAAGAAAAATAAAAGATTCATTACGATGATTAAGATGCCCGCCATCGTTTATCTCGATGGTGGAAAATTAAGAGGCAAGGGTTTCCTTAAAAAATATAGGGTTTCTGCTTAATAATTTTATTTTTGTGTTTTGTATTAAGACTTAGTGGTTTGAGCAAGATAATTGACAGTGAAGTTTATGATATGCTATGCATTATCAGCAAGCCAATATTTTGTACATAGCATAAAATTGTTTTATAATTAAACAAAAGAGTTTTCTTTACCCTTATTAGTGCAAAAGGAATTGGCAATTTTCACTTAGACCTTGAACGTAATGGACTTCAGGATCATATGAAAATGCAGAAAAGAGTATTTTTTCCATCACGGACACTTGGGCAGGCTATATTTATAGTATAGATAGACCCTATCTAATTTTGTTTGTTTGTACCGAATACACTCAAAAACTACTGGACGAATTTCAAATATTCTTTCACTATTAGAAAGCTAAGTTATCAAGAAGTAACGCAAGCTACGAATTTTATTTTTATTATACAAATTAGCGGTGATATCTCAATTTCTGCGCGTGAAGTCGCGAGCCCTGTAAGTTATAAGTTAAATGTGCAAAAACATTAAGTACTATTCATTGCTTTGTGTGTTCATTTCTCAAGAAAACACGACAGAATATAGATAAACTCTCACCTTTAATACCATCTTTCTCATCAATCCTCTGAAACATTTCCCTCTTACGGGTCTCATTGTGATTTACCGAATTGGGATTGTATACCCGAAACCCATAGTTTTCTTTGTTCATCGTGACACTTTTGTTCCCAAATATAGAAATGGGTAGCCCCTTACTACCGACCGAACAGAATGAGGCTTGTGAAAGCTCTGGCTACAGAAAGGGTAATAATCAATCATACAACCAACCGTCTCAGCTTACTTGGTTATGCCCGTTTGTCAATAAAGTGGGGTGGAGAGGCAGTGTGTTTTGTTTTTTTCAGGGTCATTACTTTTTTTATTAGTGACTTTTAATTTTCATTGTAACTTAACTGGCGTAGTAACAAGTGATACTTAGGCGGAATATGAAACATATCATTATCCTTCCTTTGATAACACGAATGGCGCAGCGGTAGTGAGGCTGCCTTACGTGCTTAGAGTCTCAGGTTTGAATCCCGGTAGGAGCAATTGTTTGTATGATGAGCATGGACATTTGTGTCCGAGTCATGGATGTTTATATGTATATAATTATGTATTTCCAAACAAAAAGTATCTATATAGTATATCAACTATCTGGTGTCCACGACACAGGCTTCGTTGCTTAGAGTGGCACTAGATGGTGCCGTGTGTAATGTCCAGTGATATTTATTTGTTTTATCCTCTTGCCCTTATCGTCATCTCATCAGACAACTCCTTTCTTGCACGTCACCTACCACAGTTTTATTATTTATTTATTTATTGAAACTTTATGCACAATTAAAACTGTACAAAGGCGGACAGTTCATTCACCGTTTCTTTGGTCCTCTTCTAATCTTATACCATAATTATGTCGTATTCGTATTCAAAAGTTTTATTACGACATGTTCCTCTTTCCTTAGCATCACTTGCCCATGCCACGACAACCGATTACAACAAAGAATATGTCATAATCGACCTTAGGGTCCTGAGTTCGAATCCCGGTAGCAGCAAATGTTTGTGTGATGAGCACGGACATTTGTTTCCGAGTCATAGATGTTTATATGTATAATAAGTATGTATTTACAAACAAAAAGTATATAAGTAGTATACTTTTTGTTTGTAACTATCTAGTGTCCACGACACAAGCTTTGCTTAGTGTGGCACTAGGTGGCGTTGTGTGTTAATGTCCAGCGATATTTATTTATTTATTTATAATAATTCGTTTTTTTAGGTATAACAAACTGGACGCCGCCAGTTGGAATAATTTGATTTTCTTTTGTTTTTGTGCTTTTTCAGCTAGTACAGCTAATGAGAAAAGTGTTTCACCATAATTATAATCTCCTTTATTCATTTCAACATTGTATCGTAAACATTAAAGATAAATATAAACTAAATATAAAAAGTAGTCGTCCGCCGGTGTCTGCAGAAGGGTCCAAGCTACCGGTAGTTAGAATTACGTACCGTCACATATACGGACTTTTTGTCACATATTTTCAAATTCTACTCTGACTGCAGGCTAAAATTTAACTTGCAAATCAAACTTTTATAAAATACACTACAATGTTAAACAAAGAAATTTGGATCACAGTGGTCAACTGTCGGGGCAAAAAAATTACAAGTGCCACCTAAAAACTTTCAAGCCCACTCCACCGCACTCTCTATTCCTCAGACACCTCTTGACGCCGTATACCGATGACGCCGCAGCGTCGCTCTACCGCCATTAATTCATATTTCACTCTAATGCCTCTAATGGCGACTTTCGAAAACACTTAACGACCTCTTAAGTGAGATGTAAGCAAGACTTTGTGCCGAAGCGTTAAATATTTAATATCAAATTAGGGCTCGAATAAACCGCAACGATGTGGAATTCTCTTTTAATTTATATTAGGGTTACCTACGGGAGATTTGGGGATCGGTTATTAGTGTAATTCTGATTTTATTGTTTTGTTTGTTAGTCTAACAAGGGATTACCTTTTTTTAATTTTCTTTGAAATAGTAATAAAAAATATGAAAGATCAGTATACAAAGAAACACTACTTTGGTGAAATTAAAATAAGATTTAATTTCTGACAGAAATGTCACGCTCAACATAATTCTTGCTTTGATACAACTATCTACTTGGATTGACAACAATGATTTATCCAACACGTGAGAAACACAACTGAGATTTAGGTCCATGTGAATTTCAGATAAATTCACGCCTTTTTCCCATGGCGGTAGGCAGAAACCACGGACCCCCACCTGTTACGATCCTTAGTTACTTCTTTCGCCTTGTCCACGTTCATATACGGTGTAAACCACCTCATCACGAAGCCGTTAACCGAGCATTCTGTACGTCAAACTATGTAACTTTACGCAAAAATTATTGCTGGAAAACGACTTTTATTCTTGGGGTGGAAAATCATATTTGCTGGCAGAACTCAATGTAACGCACTTAAAACTTTGTGCTGATGGATGGATTGAATAGTACAAAAAATCAAAATCAAAGCATTTACTTTAAGTAGGTCAATGACAGGCACTTTTGAATTGTCGAAACAAAGATGAAAATCAAATGTAGCTACAGTCCCAGTCACAAGACATCAAAACTGTGAAAGTACTGTAGTTGCCCTAACGTAGGTCTCTATGGAGAAGAACGGGCAAGAAACTCCATGGACACTCTTTTGAATCAAATAACAGAGTACGGGGGTCAAAGAAGTGTTTTAAGTAAAAATCTTACAAAAAAACTTGTATGACACCCAATATCTTCGAAACAAGAAGGTTCCCAGGTATGGGTGTAGAACCGAAAATGTTCGCAATGACGGAGAGAATAAGTGGTTTCCAGATTCCTTAAGAGGTGTTTTACACCCTTTGTGTTCATACTCGCAGGCCTGGTGTGGGTACGGTAGTCGTTAGTAGGTAAGTCGTTAGTAAGTCGTGCAGAGTTCGAACCCAGGCAGGCGCATTACTTTGTGTAATTTATTTCATCACCACTGCTCTCAAAAACGGTGAAGGAAAACATCGTGAGGAAACCGGCATGTCCTAGAACCAAAAATTGGAAGACATGTGACATCTACCATGTGGTGGATTATAGCCCATACGCAAAATACGCGCGTTGACGTGGAGTTGCGGACATCAACCCGTTATACAATACAAGGTCAGTATAGGCCAGAACGAAACCTAAATAAATAATAATTACGCCCTAGAAAACAGTTGCATGTTACGAACAAATAAGCGTGCACCTCAAAAACGTCATTCGTCCACGTCGAATGTATCATTTATAATGCAACAGACTGAAGCCACGGTCACACAAAGAAAATTACGTATCAATAAGTAATTTTATTACTTACCCCTGTTTTACCGCAATTAAAAAGTACGCTGTATACTGTTTCGGCGTTTAAATGGTTGGGTTTACAA
The DNA here is from genome assembly GCA_916618015.1 of Xestia c-nigrum. Classification (NCBI taxonomy): domain Eukaryota; kingdom Metazoa; phylum Arthropoda; class Insecta; order Lepidoptera; family Noctuidae; genus Xestia; species Xestia c-nigrum. The sequence goes on from OU745256.1 coordinate 7,391,539, forward strand.
AAGGCTTAAAAACGTTGTTAAGGTGCACTGTGACATCGTAGTTAATGTTAATGAAGCGATTCGGGTTAAGGGTACGCTTCACTTGGCACAAAAAAAGTACCCAATTTTTTTGTACTTTCTTCGGTCTTTTCTCTTCTTCGTGACGATGATACGGAATTTTATTGGCCACGGCACCGGCACAAGCGCAGCATTGTAAGGATAATGTAATTTTAAATGTAGTCAGTTAGTTAAATCTGTTTTAGTAGTTTGGTAAATTGTAAATAGTGTGCATTATACTGATATAAAAATAATTTTGGGTTAACTATAGTTTGACAACAAATTATTTTCAAAATGAAATAAAAGTGATCTTAGTTACTTAACGCAGATTAATGAATGAGACTATGGAGAGTCCAGTGTTATTGTTTTGTAACAGGAAAATGTTAACTAGAGACGGAATACAAGTTAAAATAATCAAATTACAGAAACGCTTTGTGCTTATTACATTTATTTGTGCAAGCACTCGTTGATTTTGGGTCTAACCTGCCTACTATAATGACTGTCTGATCTTCTATCTGAATTGACTGAATGAGAGACCGCATTGCCACCACTGAAGTTCATGTAACTCTAACTAAACGTCTACAGCCGGCGATATTTTTATAGTTACTTAGAAATCGCTTGTGTCACGGCGAGTGAGCAGTTTCGATTCTAGCTGTCAGCATTGTATAGCACAAAATAGTCGTGCCTGTTACCTGCATAAAAGCATGCAAGTAGGTTGCATGCAACTCCGTAACTGTTTTAGATCCATGAATGTCACAAGGCATGCAAGCAAGTACTTATGCTTTATCCAACGTGTATTTATTGACGAGATACTATGGGAGAAGTGGACCAAGGAGACGATAGCAGGATTAAGTGAGGAGTGATACAAAAAAAAGACGCCAAGATGACGCCAAGTAGCATACGTCAAGTGCAGGAAGATGATGAAACGAGATGCTAAGTTATATTTCTATAGCTTCTTAACGAACCCCTTAGACACTTCTTACGTCTGCTTGCACCACCAGAGAATAAACGAATTTTTAAACAACATTTTCTTCCTGCCAACCATTTGAAGATGACAAAAACAGGATGATATTTGACGTTCAGTTGTGATTGATACAACCAACAAGCCTTAGAATGCCGAGTACCTATTAGCAGATACATTTTTTTTTTTTTTTGCTATTGGAAATCATCAAATGACTTCTCCCACTCTGGGCAGAGCGGGAGGGAGTGTCAAACTCTTACTGACTAAAACCCATCCATGTTCCTTCCTCGCCTTTTATGTTCTGGGGCCGCGGTATCTCTTTCGAACAGGCCCGCAACCCCAACAACCATTTAAAGATGACAAAAACAGGATGATATTTGACGTTCAGTTGTGATTGATACAACCATCAGGCCTTAGAATGCCAAGTACCTATTAGCAGATACTTGAAACTACAGTTGATATTGGCTGATGTTTCGAGTACCAAGTGGAGCAAACCAAATTATTCACGACCCAGCAGATGATCAAACATGCTTACGTCAATTTATATTCAATTAATGCTTCGTAACCATGGATTACCATGGTTACGAAGCATTCATTGAATATAAATTGAATATTGAATTTAATTGAATATAAATTACGCTTTCATTAGAAAGCGTCACACTATTTATGTTGTTATTGGCTTTATTTGTACTTAATTAAATAATGTTACCGTTTATGTTGACTTGTCAGTAGTAGTAGTATTACAAAGAGTATATAATAGTAGATTGTATCATAAGGGAGCAAAATAATATTTTTACGGCGAGGGCGCTTTTTTGAATCCAGAGCGAAGTGAGGGATTCTAGAGTAGAATCCCGAGCGTAGCGAGGGATTCTTTAGTAGAATCCTGAACGTAGCGAGGGATTCAAAGTACGTCGCCCGAGCCAAAAATATATTTTGCGCCCGAGTGATACACTCTACTTTTCATCACCCACTATGAGAAAATAAAAGGCGCCTCATATTTTATTGTAATATTGATATTTAATGAAACAGAGTAACAACTAAATTGAAATTAAGTAGTATCTAATAATAAAACAACTAAAAACTTATATTTACATTTGAGATATTTTCACAATTTTGAAAATTAATTGTTACAGTTTTATTAGGAATAGAGATTGTTGTAGATTTAATTTTATTCTGCGTGTTTGAAATAATGTCAGAATGTGGCTCATTTTGAGGAAAATGTGACGGTGAATCTCTTTGTTTGGATGTAGATGGGCGCGGCGACAGTGGCATGGATGGATTAACTGAAGGTTGCAATTTAATGTTTTCCACGATGCGTTCACATGTTTTCGCCTTGTTCTCAATGGAATCTTCTATATATTCCTCTGCTACAGCACTCGACTTCCATCCTCCATGTCGCTTGAGAACAGTTAAGTCCGCTCCAGAATCTGCCAACAGGGTAGCAGAAGTGCGACGAAAACAATGTCCTGTATATAGCTTGATATCTGGTAACTTCAAATAAGTAGCGATTTCTTGTGGCATGTAAGAAATTTTATTTTTTCCCATAACTTGTTTGAAGCACTTGCCATTTTGATAACGGATGAAAAACCGATTGGTCTTTATATCAGCAGGACGCAGGTCCAGGTATTTCTGTACAATAGTTTTGTATTCTCCTCGGATTACGAAGGATCGGTCAATTTTTGTTTTTGTGTCTGTCAGCTTTACTAACAGTAAATTATCCGAGTGATTTTCGACATCATCAACAGTTATTTTTAAAAGTTCATTGCCACGACAAGCTCCATGTACTCCGAAAATTAAAGCCACCTGTAACAAAACCGAATGTGAATAAGACAAGTACCTATCTATCGAAGTACAGGTTACAATAAAATGCGCATTTTAAAACACTGGTTATACTTTACTAATCCACCATATATACATACATAGTTACTTACTTTTACGGCAAGAAAGATGTTGTCGGGTGCCTCATTAAGGAAAGTCTCCACGTTTTTGACTGAGAACACTTTGGATTTTTTAGGTTTAATCCATCAGACATCCTCTTCAGATACGCTATTTTTTCGAATATGTGTCCAGTTTTACGTCGTTATTAGAACTGACTGTTGATTTTAGCATTGAGTAGGTACTCCAAAGTGTGGAAGGTTGTTTAGTTTTGGCTAAGTACTGGAAGTAGGCCAAAAACACAGATTCTGAAAAATTCTTGGCGCCTCTTGAATTTCTCCATTCAATAAAATTACCATAAGCTTTCATATATTTCTCCCGGGATTTTGCAGGTAGTAGATTATCCATCACATTTCTTGCGTCAGTTCTAATACTATCAGGAGTTAATTCTATACTTTCACTGTCACTTGAAGAACTCATTTTTCAAAACAAAATCATGAATTTCTATCAATCCGTGAAAATTGACGAAAACGCGGGCTATAGTTCGCGCGTTTTTAATTTTATTTCTTTTTTTTTTGTATTCAGCCGGCGCGCGGCGCTACTATGGGCCGTCGCACTAGCCAGTCTTTATTCAAACAATATTTGCGTTCGATTTCTTGGGCGCTGAACACAAGATGTTCCAAATTCAAAAAGTGCGCGGCAAAGATAATTGCGGCGCACTTATAAAGAGGATTAAAAACTCATTACTGCCCGCTAAAAGTTTCTTATAGAAAACACCACCTTTGGGTGCACTTAAAGGCGAACCAAGTCGTCTTTTTCGAATAGATGGGATGAAAACTAATATTATAAAGCAGAAGAGTTTCTTTGTTGGTTTGGTTGAACGCGCTAATCTCAGGAACTACCGGTCCGAATTGAAAAACTCTTTTTGTGTTGGATAGTTCATTTATCGAGGAAGGCTTGGAGCTATATAACATCACGCTACAATTATTAGGAGCGGAGCAGGAATGAAAATTGTTGCAAAAACGGGGTTTTTTTCCTTTCGTTTTTCTCTCTTATGTGACGCAGACGAAGTTGCGTGGGTCAGCTAGTTAAAACATAATGGTGTTAAAATATCTTTACGAAGAAGACACTAATGTCTGGTTTTCTTTGCCATTTCGATATTTTTTGGTCTATCTAGACCATACCTGGGAACCTTCTAGTTAAAGAGATATTGAGGATCAAAGTCCCAACTTCTCCAAGAGTTTTTTTGTTTTAATGAAAGGTTTTCATTTTGTAACTTTACTTTAAATACCTCCATGATCCCGTACTATTCAGTGCATTCATCAGCACTATGTTTTTAGTGCGTTACAATGAGTCCTGCCGGGAAAGAAGATTTTTTACCCTAAGAAAAGACGTTACAGCAGTTATATTTTTCTTTAATCAAAATACTACAAATTACTTTACTTTCATCATTATTAAATTCCTGTGAAACGATAATCAACGGTATACTACCAGTTTTTTTATTAATTTACTTAAGTGGTATAAAATTGGCCCGTAATATTAAGCCATGTCTGGGATGAACGCGGAAATTGGATGTGCGTTTAATATAACTATTAATTTACCATTAAAAATAAAGGGGCTAAGTGAGGATTACTTTGAACAGGTTGACATTTGTATTATTTTTTTAATGACTTTGACCATTCTTGACAATTTTGTTGTATGTTCCTCGTTTTTCCATTGACATGCCACTTATTTTGAATTTACAATTTTATTGTTATCCAAATAATTATTTGCATGCCCATATGACGGCAAAATGTAGAGAACTTTATTAAAAAAGAACATCTATGTACCTAAACTTATATTGTCACTTACGGGATATCTTCCGTGATTATTTATGGTTTTGAGCTCCCGATAATTCGACGCTGTTGCAAGCGCCATGATCGCTGGTTGACTGGAGACTGCGGGTGGGTGGAAAATAAAATTGTTACGAGCAGACAAATCTGTCTATGAAGATACCCTCTTTTTTTTGTCTTTGTTGCTAATTTAGCTCATTTAGTTGCCTTTACATTATTTACATTACATGATGTATTTATTTTAACATTTTAGGAAAGCTTACAGATTAATGACATTATAATAACAATATATATATATATATATATATATATATATATGTCACCGTAAAATTGTCAAACACGTTATATTACAATGTAACGTGTCTTTTCTCGCGATATTGTAATGTCTCGAATTATTGTCAACTGAACATACGCAAGTATCTCTGCCCCCATAATAGGGACTTGGGGCACCCTCCGTTAGGTTAGTTAGGTTCCTTTAAACCCTGCACTCGGAAATAGGGGCCGTCGACTATGCTTTTTAGGGGGAATATAAAGTGTTTTAAGGTTATGTTATATTAATCGGTATTTCCCAGGAATGGTGCATTATCTTTTCATGAGAGTTGTGCCACTGGGCAAGGGGGACCCCTCCTTCCCTCCACACCGCGTAAGTTGACTACCATCGCATGCATTTCACGAAAATAATGCGTTTTGTTGTAAGCAGTATGTTCATTTGACAATAATTCGAGACTTTACAATATCGCTAGAGATATTACAATATAACGTATTTGACAATTTCACGGTGACATATATTATATGTCGGAGGGAGAGGAAGTAAACGAAGAGTTGATTGTTAATTGCGTATGATCAATTGATTGCTAATTTAAAATAACTTGTTAAATCCTAATTAATTAATGTGATTTGATTTACTACATTTGAATATCGTGAAAAACCAAATAAATTTCTTTAAAAGTCATTGGATTGTATAATGTCTACTCAAAGCAGAGGATAAAAAATCTAGTACCTAGGGTCGAGGCGCCGTCTTTACCTTATTGACACATATTGTGACAGAGCAGCGATTGCGTAGAGAACGGTGGTGGATCGAGGATCGAGTTGGATCGCTGGTGATAAAGTTAGATTGGTGTCGCAAACCTGCTGCTCGAATATAATTGCTCTGCAACCTAGTTATCGTAAGATATTGCCATTAAATTGTGTTAAGCAATGAATACTTTGTCTTGTGCCCGCATTTCACCCAAATGACGCCCACTAGACTCGTGAACAGTGATGATGTCGAGGAGGATGCTGCTTCTCCGACATACACTTACATTGCCAATAACAAGCCTCCACAGATAAATATAAAAATAATAGTAAAACCTGCTTACGCTATTATGCAGAGATAACTGAACTTAGATTCGTGAAAAAAAAAAAAATAACTAAGAGAAAACAACATGAAAATCTCGAATGTAGCTAATTAAAGACTTCTATTGTAAGACGAAAACAGAAGAGATCGTTATTTCAGATCTTCGTTTGTTTGACAACACCGATTGTTGCGCAAACAGTACTCCTTACTTCTGTTCCTTAATTGAATATTTAACTGGTATTGACGCAAATGAAAGTGGCTAAATAATAAAAGCCACTTGGGTCAATCCCGGCTGTCATTTGTAGATCTTTGACAGTCGTTACAGGTAGTCAGTGGCCTAAAAAGTCTGACAACCAGTCTTACCAGGGGATATCGTATTACCTAGTACTAACTGGGTTGTGGAAGTCAGATAGACAGTCGCTCCATGTAAAATACTGCTATTCAGCTGCATCCGGTTAGACTGGAGGCCGACCCCAACATAGTTGGGAAAAGGCTAGGCAGATGATGATGAAGTGAATAATAGAGAATGGTTTATTAAGATAAATGCCACTGTAAAATTGTAAACACCGTTAGTTAAGTAGGATGACATGGAAATTCGACCTATTTCTTGAAAGGAGTTATACTAGAGGTCATTAGCAACAAATTAAGTCGGTTAAATAAGGGTTGAAACTAGAGGGTTTCCTTTCAAGGAATATGTGATTTTTCAATACATATGATTAAGGAAACTGATTGTGATGTAAAAGTTACTAAAGACATAAAGAAGTTATAGGTATTTATTATCATGTTTTAGACTCTACTGATTTTAATGGAATTTTTTATTTTTTTTTACTATGAAAGAAACGTCCCAACACTTAGTACACTGGTTCGTAGGTGCCGATTGTGGAATAAAAGTTAAAATAATAAACTATTCCACTAAGGGCACCTGCAAAAAATATTGATAGGTGCCGAATGTGGAAAACCTCGGGTGCCATTACCTCAGGTGCCCTTAAAGCGGGTGCCCAATGTGGCATACGTCATATTTTTCTGTCGCATTATATTTGCAGTTTAATTGTTTCGTGTTTCGTTTATTTTGTTCGCGCCCGGTCGGTCGTGTTCATTAATTGTGCCCTATACAACGTGTAACGTTAATTGCGCAAAACCTGAAAATAGTTTGTTCAGAATCACGAGCAGAATCAATTAAACCACTTTTTAATATAGGTCACATTTATCAAAAAATCCTCGTTAAAAATGTTGCTCTGTCTATTAATTAATAAAAGTCAAGCCATCGAGAGCGCAAACCCGCCAAAATTGGTAAATAAACACACGCAAATGGTTGTCGTCGTCTAATTCAAATATTCTCATACGCGGGATAATAATAGTTCTTGCCAGTATATCCAACTGCCAATAAAACTAAAACAGCACATAAAACCTTTAATTATTATTTTTTAAGTTTTTTTTTTCAGAATTGTGTCAACTGAATTTAATATCATTTGGGGTGTCTGAGGTTTTGCGCATTTAACGTTACACGTTGTATAACACCATACTGCAACGCTGACGTCAGCGGCGACCAACAGCCGTATTTTGTTTACTTCACATTAAGGCCTGAATTCTTGTCAGTGCGACAGGAATTCAGGCCTTAATGTCAGTGAAAAAAAGCATAAACACGTGCAATGCAAATATGTATGGACTACCTAGAACACATCATCTGACTAGCCTTTTCCAACTATGTTGGGGTCGACTTCCAGTCTAACCGGATGCAGCTGAATACCAGTATTTTACATGGAGCGACTGCCTATGTGACTTCCACAACCCACTTAATACTGGGTAATACGATACCACTTGGTAAGACTGGTTGTCAGACTGTTTGGGCCACTGAGTACGTGTAACGACTGCCAAAGATGGGCAAATGGCAGGCGAGACCAACAGCTAAACGTGCTTTCACCCATCCACAGACCAACCTAGGCAAGCACCGCTTAACCTAAGGATCGGTCCGAGCGGCTGTTATTATTTAGCCACGAGCCACTCTACTACCTAAAACACCACATCACCTTAAGTCAAAATAACTTTTGTATGTAAACCTTTGGCAATGCGACACTTCACACAGCCAACTCTAGCTAGACCTACTTAGTACTTACATCAAAACTTACCTATTTTACCTTCAAACTCCCAGCTAATGCAAACACTCCACGTAGTAGGGGCCAGCCTTAGGGCAACCAGACGCTGCTATAACTACTTGCATTTGTATACGTCGTGCCCCCCGCCGTTCTTATCTAGGCGCTTTGTCATAGGACAAGACTCCTCAACGCTGAGCATTTGTTCCGGGGCATGTTGGTATAACGCTGCGGATGATTAATTTATTAGGTTGGTAATGGTGAATAAAGGGCAAGTGCAAGTATAAAGAGTATATTTACACAGGGTGTAAACAGACCTTTCACGAAGCCATCACATAAGCAGTATGTTCAGCAAACTATGTAACTATAAAAAAATATTGCCAGGAAACGACAACGACCGATTCCGAGGCCCATGAAAACACATGGCCTCGGACTTGTGCAATGCCACCTCGAGACCCAGTTGCCGGATCCTCTCAACGACTATCGCAACCCCGCGTGGCATATTTTCGGCCCCCGCCTCGTGCGACCTCCCTTGCGCCAGCAATTAAAACTGGAATTCAAAAAAGTGTGCGACACATACACTGGAATTTAAAAAAAGTTGGGTCTTGACCTTCCAAAACTCTGTTACTATGTAAATGGATTTTACAACGCAGAAATTCCCTACTGTACTTGATTATCTTCTTTGTATTGCGATTAAACTACTCTTTACTTCAAAGTGAAGAGTTTGATTTATAGTTCAGAGTAAATATTGCAGGATTAAATGTTTTACTAAATAATCCGTAAGCTGAAAACGACAGAAAATAGGTTAACTCGTGCAGTTCAAACCATCCAACAAGTCTTTGTCAACATTACAAAGATGTCATCATTCACTTATTCCAGAAATATGAAATAACCTTCCATTGAGAGATAAAATAAATTAAATTCCCTTATTTCCGAAACATCTTTGGGCACAAATCAAATTAGATCCCCAGTACAATACTGGCCATTTAGGAGTATAATTTTTTTGTATTTCCCAAATGGCCGAAAACTTTTTAATATGATTTAGAGACCTCGGGACCTCCTCGGATTTATTCATGATCAATGTTAGCTTTACAAATCGGATTATTATAAGAGTGATTTGGAGAGAAAGGAAAGAAGACGTCTTCTATAGAAGTCACAATTCTAATGGTTTCATTGCTTGATGTTAAGAAGCTGATGGCCAATTTCAGCGCACCTTCATCATCAGCCTACCTTTTTCTCAAGTATGTTGAGGTCGGCTTCCAGTCTAACCGCATGCAGGTGAATACCAGTATTTTAAATCGAACGACTGCCTATCTGACCTCCACAACTAACATAGTTATTTCGGTACCCCTTGGTGAAACTTGGTGACGTCTGTCAAAGATTTAAAAATGACAGTCGGGACCAACGGCTTGACGTTCTTTCCGAAACGTACAGGTTGACCTGTTTTAAGTTTTTATTGTGTAGTTTTAAGTTTTTGTATTTTTTTTTAATTCTTATGTTTGTTTGTTGAGTGCTATGTTAACTTCGTTTTCTTACGACGAAATACGGTGAAACCTGAAGTATCCGATTGCCTGTTATTATTTAGTGGTTCTAAATTTTAGCGCACTTTAGGAAGTCAAATGATTTGCTGATCCTAAAGCATCAGGCGCTTAGTCATCAATAAGGTATAAGATTTTATTGAATACCGATACCTGGACAATAAGCATGACGAGAGTATCAAAAACATTCAAATCTATTTAGTCCGTTAGATTATTGAAAAATACTGTGCACGTATTTTTTGCTTTTGTAAATCAATAATAATTGATAAAGATAAAACGCATCAAAAGTTGGGAGTTGGGTCCTGACGTCAGAAAAAACTAAAATACCTAGGCGTGACGTATTGGAAATTTTCAAAGCGTCGTACCTTCGTCATTTTTGGTTTACGTAACAAAAGAAAAATATGAATCAATTTTTTTATAAGTTTTTATTTTTGTCGTCTATCCTATTGCGCTATGTTGTATCTTTTTCTCATAATACCTCTCTCCTTTACCCGGTTAATTCCTAAGGTCAAATTATCAATTATTATCTTTGTTTGCGATCTTCTTCTTCGTGTCGCTAGCGCTGAGTACAACGAACGGTTTTTATATTCTGCTAGCTAAGAAGTTCACCACTGAATGGATGATGGTATTTTTTTATGTCCATGTCACACCCATTCCTATCAAGATCGGAGACTCTACACTCAAAATTGTAGACGATTATGTATACCTAGGACAAACGGTCCAGTTAAGTAGGTCTAACTTTGAGAAAGAGATCAATCGACGAATCCGACTCGGCTGGGCAGCGTTCGGGAAGCTGCGCGATATCTTCTTGTCCAACTTACCGCAGTGTCTCAAGACGAAAGTCTATGACCAGTGTGCGTTGCCAGTGATTACATACGGGACCGAAACGTGGTCGCTCACAATGGGCCTTATCAAAAGGCTTAAAGTCACCCAAAGGGCAATGGAGAGGGCAATGCTCGGAGTTTCCTTGCGTGATCGAATCAGAAATGAAGACATCTGCAAGAGAACCAAGGTCTCCGACGTAGCCCGAAGAATTGCTAAGCTTAAGTGGCAGTGGGCAGGGCACATTGCTCGCAGAACGGATGGCCGATGGGGCCGAAAAGTTCTGGAGTGGCGACCGCGAACCGGAAGACGATGCGTTGGAAGACCTCTCACTAGGTGGATGACCTGGTGAAGGTTGCGGGAATCCGGTGGATGCCAGTAGCAAGGGACCGGTCAATGTGGTGACACTTGGGGGAGGCCTATGTCTAGCAGTGGACGTCTTTCGGCTGAGATGATGATGATGATGATTATACTCGTATTCAGCTGCATCCGGTTAGACTAAAAGCCGAGTACAAAATAAATATTTGGGAAAACGCTAGACAGATGATAATGATGCTATCACAGCCCATACTACTCTAAATTTCATTCCAAAAACAATACAATCAGATTCTAATTTCAAACATTTCTAACTTAAAGCCACTTTCACGAGAAGTACTAACGAGAAAAGTACCCGCACCGATAAAATTGTTCAAGTTACACATTTAACTTTGAACGTCTCCAACTTCGAATGAATTAACATTCGTCCTTGTCCCTCCTGAAAGGCAAATAATACCTATTTGTGTTTACAATTGAGGGTTGAATTTATTTTATGGACCTGTTTCAGATTTAATTGTTTTCTAACGGCAGTTCTAAGAGGAAGAAAAGGTTTATTAATTCCGTTAAGACTTTTTGTGTAGAGTTATAAAAGCTTCTGAAAGGGTTTTGTTACGTTTTCGCCTTTAATAATAGGAAAGTGCTTTCCTACTGTTGTGATGTCTAATGATGAATTTTTTGGCAATAATTCAGTATATTTTATAGTAAAATATCGGACTGATCAACGCTGTGCGATCGTGGGCTACTTTGATCCATCGTCCAAATTAATCAAGAGTTTGACGATAATATTACGATAATTCTTTTTCTTGACATTTTAATTTAAATGGCTGTTACATCTCAGTATCTCTCCAAATTCAGACACAACACAACTTTCCATCGTCTGTTTTGGGGAATTTGCGGAGAGTCTTAAACCAAACTAAAGCCTAAGGAAGTCACGTAAACCGATAAAGTTACGTTAGATTATATCCAATAGAAGATATTATAAGCGTCAGCCTGCAAACCTATAGCCTACGTGGCCCATTTGTCGTCGATTTTGACAATTTATGGTGAGGACAAGTGCACCGGGCGTTCGTGCGATAGAGTGTACTTATCTGGTAGCTTCATCCGTATACTTATAAGGGTAAGTTGTCAAAAACGTTAAGATAGAGCTACCAACATTTCATTGAGTAACGTAAACAAGTTACTCAATACTGAATATTCACAATGACGTACAAACGTTTGTTTACGTTTTGACGTGATAACGTCTTATAAATTGATAATACCAGCAACACTCATGAAAAATAGTAACGTTCCATAGTAACGTTCCACCCCCTTTTTTGTATTACATAAAATAATGATTATGACGTTATCACGTAAATCTATCGTCCGTAAACCGACTTTACAGACAACCAATTTTTTTTTTTGTACGTTTTGTTTTGGATATTTTTGGGACCTCAGTCAAATACTAGTTTTAAGACATAAGTCATTTATTACTTTCATCCAGTTGTGTTTTTTTTTCAGCTGTAAATATGAATGAGAGAAATATAACACCATATTTATAGATATGGTTCACTAACTAAAGTATATTTTGACATAATTCGCATCTGGAAATAAGGAACGAATTTTAAAGGTTTTAAAGTAGCGAGTTAGCAAAATGACGTGTTTAGTGTTAATACCGAAGCAGGGGTCGTTAACTAAGTCATCATCATCTGTGTAGCCTTTGTCCAACTATGTTAATGTCGGATTCTAGTCTAACTAAATGCAGCTGAATCATCATCTTAGCCGAAAGACGTCCACTGCTGGAAATAGGCCTCCCCCAAGTGTAGCCACATTTACCGGTCCCTTGCGACTCGCATCCAGCGGATTCCCTCAACCTTCACCAGGTCATCGGTCCACCTAGTGGGAGGTCTTCCAACGCACCGTCTGATGCAGCTGAATACTAGCTTCATTAATATAAATCATGTAGAAAATAAAAATATTGTCCTGTAACTAAACCAAAGACCATGAAACTTAAACTAATGGATATGTCACCGTAAAATTGTCAAACACGTTATATTACAATGTAACGTGTTTTTTCTCGCGATATTATAATGTCTCGAATTATTGTCAACTGAACATACGGAAGTATCTCTGCCCCATAATCGGGACTTGGGGTACCCCCCCGTTAGGTTAGTTAGGTTCCTTTAAACCCTGCACTCGGAAATAGGGGCCCCGCGAAGCGGGGCTCCGTCGACTACGCTTTTTAGGGAGAATATAAAGTGTTTTAAGGTATATTAATCGGTATTTATTGGTATTTCTCAGGAATGGTGCATTATCTTTTCATGAGAGTTGTACCACTGGGCACGGGGGACCCCTCCTTCCCTCCACACCGCGTAAGTTGACTACCATCGCATGCATTTCACGAAAAATAATGCGTTTTGTTGTAAGCACTATGTTCATTTGACAATAATTCGAGACTTTACAATATCGCTAGAGATATTACAATATAACGTATTTGACAATTTTACGGTGACAGATATATTCGATTGAATTTTTGTATACAGACTAGAAACATCATGAGGTCATACAGTTTAATTTATTATCGTTTCTCGTCGCTACCCTGTATAAATTGTTTCCATCAGCCTTCACAGTTCTCTCCTTCCCAACTAAGTCTAAACTTTCAAGTGCTATTAGTACTAGAAACCCAGTATTACATTCAAATGTTTATCAAGCATTGTTACAAGTCAGAATGCCGTGAATAGTTCGACGGAGTATCAGAAGGTACTACAGACAAAGTTGTGAAACAATCCAGAACTAACTGAACTTATACATTACCGGATCGAGCTTAATCGATCCGCTTGAAACCAGTTCTGGCCGGTTATCAAACCCGTTTGTGTAGTACTATTGTAGATTGTGTTCACTGTTCAATGGGCTTGTGAGACAATTATATTTGGATGGGTAGTGGTATATCTGATTGGTTGTGATTCTATCTAAAATGGTTTCATAAGCAATTTCATATCATATTAATTTACTGAAAGTTGTAAAAAATGTGTTTTGAGTACCGAAAACTTTGAATATTAGGTCAGAGAAGTAGAAAATTCTTACAACTCTCTAAAAAAGATGTACGTTTTCTATCTTTTAAAGAAATACCGTCAAAAACATATATTGACACTTACGGGTTATCTTCCATGAATATTTTTTGTTTTGAGCTGCCGATATTTCGACGCTGTTGCAAGCGCCATGATCGCGGTTTGCCGAGGCAAGCTTATACAGTGTTCGTCAAAAACATCCATGAACACTTCGAACAATACAGGTTTAATTCGGTTTTAAAAAGGGAATCCATAAAACATAATTTTGTAATGTCTCATAGCTCAGACTATAATGTTTTCACTAATGGGATGCAAGTTCTATGAGAGTGAACGGGCTTTAATCCACCACGCGACCCTGGTACGGGTGGGTAGACGTCATAATATATGTCTCCGAATTTTTGGTTCTAGTAGGTTTATATACAGTACATACAGGTTTACTCACGATGTTATTCTTTTCCGTTTTGAGAACAGTGGTATAAAGGGTGTAAAACATCTCTTAACGAATATGAAAACCACTGGTCCCGTCATTGCGAACATTTTATTTGTTCTACACCACACCAGGGAACATGGGGGGTCAAATTTATAACGTTTTGAATCTTTTAGTACGCGAGCAATCAATACAAAAAAGAAACCGACAGCAAAACAGTAGCGCCGATAAGCTTAGAATCTAAATCCTCTATTCACGGCGTCATACATTTTCCGTTTCGCCTGCCACACGGTGCGACAACTGTTACAATGATCCTCAAAATCTTTTATATACCTAAATTTATCTTTCTCTGCACGAAAATATGTTATTTTTGTTCCGCTGAACGTCTGTGTTTTTGTTATGTGGAGTTTGGAGGTTCATGTGTTGTGATTTGGTGAGGAAACTGCTTTGGAGTTTTTTTTTCTGTAGTGTCTTGTTAACTGTCATTCACAAGATATCTGCTATAAATGTGCATCAACGCACAAACGCTATGTATTCATCATTTGGGTTCAGAATGATGTAGCCCACAAAGAAATTTTACATAAACGCAGCTTTTCCATACATTTTGACCGTGTGCGGCTATAGGCCGTATAAGTCTTTTGTGTTTTTTTGGACACTTTTAAAAAAATACTGATGAAGATGTTCTATATTCATTGTACAGGTTTTTCAATGATGTACTGAGTTCGTAGTAGGTAAGTGATGATCCCAACCTCGTATTTGATTAGAAGATCCCCAACCCAACCCATTCCAACAACATCTGAATTTCGCTGGGACCCTGATCCACGTTACAGCGTTTAGCAAACTCTACATGTTACATAAACAAAAACCTTTAGATAATGTACCACATTTTCAAAGACAATGAAACAAAAAGTATATTGTTTTTATGTTTTCCGATACGTGAAAAACCACAGAAATTCTTAATTATGTCATGAAAAGATAAACACACAACATAATTCAATTAATTCAAATCCCGGATCGCTAATTGCATGAAACGTCATCCGCCAAGCTATTACAGGAGTCTTGGCACAAATAATTCTGCCAAGCAACCCCCCGGGTGCTGTTGGCTGAGTCTGACAAGTCTTAGTTAAGTGCAATTATGAATTATGTTGTGTTATTTTAGAAGCGATGATTTTAGGGTTGAAATGTGTGATTCATTTTGTAGTGTTTGTTACAAAGTTAATGTTTAATTCCAAGGAATAATATTCTGAAGTGTCTCTTTACAGTGGGTATTTCAATTGCTATACAAATTACTTATGGGAACATTTTACTAATGAAACTGAACGGAATCAGCAAGGCAACAAAGAACCGCGTTCAAGAGCTTCTTTGCTTTAAAATATTGGTACTGACAACTCTTGGGCACGATTATTATTTATTTATTATTTTATTAGATGCGCTAATCCCGTTCAGTATTATTGGTGAAATTCGCACAAAGTACTCACCGATTTATTTTGATTCGGCACACACATCATGCTGTCTTCACGTTTCTGTTGCAAAGCGAAACAGTCTTTGAACCAATTTGTTTTTCAATCAGCAACAATCTCTCTCAACTGCTAGACGTGTTAATTCATAACAATTCAGTTAAATCAGTCAATTCAGCTATCTTCACTGTATAAACATTCCATCTTGAAAGTCATATATCTCATCTTTACGACAAGACAAGACAAAACAAAGAACTGCAGTTACCCAAAACTGAACAACGTTTAGAAGACACTCAGTAACATCTGCAATGCACTTAGTGAGCGAGTGAGCCTCACAAACAGTTGTTCAGTGATGTACATTATCCCGACACTGGGGCAAGACATGTGAGTATTTTGGACGCCTTGGTGTTACTTGTAGAAAGCTGAATAGATTTAAATTGCTGTGGTAATATGTTAGATTTTGGAGAGAGCTCGTGGAGTTAGAAAAGTGTTTGTGTTGGCTAAAATGTGATCTATGTTTTGAAAGTACAAGTGATTATATAACGATTTCATTTTTTACATCGTCAGGTTACGTCATATTCCGTGTAAAATACAACAATGAGGACTTTCTGCTAAATGATAATTCGATTCAGTAGTTGCCTGTGACAACTTACCTTTAACATTAAATTTGTCTGTATTGAATTTTTTGTATATGTCACCGTAAAATTGTTAAACACGTTATATTACAATATAACGTGTTTCTCTCTAGCGATATTGTATACTCTCGAATTATTGTCAACTGAACATACGGAAGTATCTCTGCCCCCATAATCGGGACTTGGGGCGCCCCTTTCTTTAAACCCTGCACTCGGAAAAAGGGGCCCCGCGAAGCGGGGCTCCGTCGACTACGCTTTTTAGGGGAATATAAAGTGTTTTAAGGTTAGGTTAGGTTAATCGATATTTCTCAGGAATGGTACAGTATCTTTTCATGAGAGTGGTACCACTGGTCAAAGGCAACCCCTCCTTCTCTCCACACCGCATGAGTTGACTACCATCGCATGCATTTCACGAAAAATAATGAGTTTTATTGTAAGCAGTATGTTCGTTTGACAATAATTCGAGAGTTTACAATATCGCTAGAGAGATTAAAATATAACGTGTTTGAAAATTAAACGGTGACATAGAAAGGCGACTACAGGAGCTAAACGCGAGTTTTATAATTTCTGAAAGTATATTATACACTGCAATAAACAAATCTAGAAATAAATTATTTTCTTTAGAATATAATTGTGCTAGAGTAGATTATGTTTTGAAAACATAATACAATAAACTTTACTCGATAAAAAAAATCACGATTAATTCTTCTGTAAAATAATATTTTAATGAGTAAAAACGTACTAAAATACAAACGATCATTCTGATTTATACATTCTGATTTTGACATATTAACATCATACTGTTTAATTTTTTTATTTCAATCAATACATTTTTTGTAAATCGATCAAAACCACTAATTTCGCACTATTCGGCCCGCAGTAACTGACGAAACAACCCCTTTGTAGTGCAAGCTGATTAGAACTTTATTCTAACGGTATTTCAAACGAAGTTTGACCTACTCCAGTTGCTAATTTAGCTACTGTAGTCCCCTTAAAATAGATGGAAAATTTTAACACAGCGTTCAGTACGCCTAACCAAAGAAATTTAAGCAATAAAAAACACTGAGATAACAAAGACATTGTGTTTATGCATTGAGTAACCAACATTTTTAGTGTATTTTCGGAAGCAGATTTTGTTTTGTAAGTAGGTATATAGTACGTGTTTCTATTTTTTTTCTACGATTGTGTTTATTTCGGTGGTCTGAAGGATTCCTAAAAGTTTGTACATCTATTTTAGCGGACCTTATCTTCGTATATTTATTTTTGAAGAATATTCTTTTAATTTTACTCAGAAGCACAAAATAAATATTTTTACAAAAGTAGGTTACTTAAACTGCTTTCGTTTGCGTATAGAATAGAAACATATTACCTACATTGTCTTCCATGAAAAATTTCAGGATTTACTAGGATCACCTTTCGGATACGTTTCACGAATTTCTGCTTACACAAGTCCAGAAAATAAATAAAATAAGAAAACAAACTGAAAACTATGAAGAGAAATAACCGTTTGGAATCAATGTTTTGAAACACGTGCAAGTAATAAATGGCTGAAATTGTCGAGTTGGTAAGTTTCTTTACAAAGAATACCTGTGACATAGTTTTCAGTTTAAAGTCGTTTCGATGTTATGATTTTGTTTGTCCAGTAAGATTTATTTAATAGTTTCATAGTTTTAGTTTTAAGCTCTCGGCAATATCGAGAGTAATAACTTGAATATTTTCGTTACCAGTCCGTCTATTGTCCTGAAAAATGATGAGGCTATCTGGTATAGCCTCCATGATAATTTTTGAAGTTACTACTGGTACGAAAGAAAACGAACAAGTAAGAGGATAGACTTATCCTTGGCTAAAGAGAACTGGTACAAACCTCCAGTGCTTGACACTAACGACCGCAGTTAGGCTTGCCTGAGTTAGGAGCCTTATAGACACATTTGCCAAGCCCTGCTTACGCCCGATTTAGACCTATAAGCGTCCGTAGCCTGACTACGTTCCGGGGATCTTCAGAGAAATCGAAGGTACTGTCTGTGCAATCAAGGATGAAGTTATGATGACGAATAACTACCGGAGATCTATTGTGAAAGACGGCACGGTTGATACCACCTCTTGCATGCCACCGTCCAGGCGAAACAATTCATGACTTCTTCTCCGGGTATTCTCACCTGGCTAAAATAGAGAACTTGCATAGACATAACCTTGTAGCCAGGATTATCCATCAGCAATTTGGCTAAAATCCAGCTTTGTGGAATCGGAAGTTAAATGTAAGTGCCCTACCCAGTTCTCGAAAATTGCACTATCACATGGTACTGGGATAAATTCATCATCAATAACAGGATTATTGTAGCCAATAAACCTGATCCACCACTATGATAGATCGATCTAATCGATCGATCGAATCAGTATCTACTGATTGTTGACATAACGGTCATGCATGACGAGACCCCCATGCAAGCCGAGAAATAGGAATATGATTTGAAAAGAGTAACCATGGAGTTTCTTGCCGGTTCTTCTCCATGGAGTCGACCAACGCGAACCGTGCGTCTTTTTCGACGTTTTATAAGTGCCCAACCAGGCCTATGTGAAATAAAATATTTTGATTTTGAATATAATCAAATCATGTATCTTGACTTGGTTTGCGGGGTTTTGTCCACATGTGGGGTGTGAACTCAGTGATCATTGTGCCGACAGTCATTTCTGCCAATGCCTTAATTGCCAAGAGCCTCGACTACTACTTGAGGAGCCTCTCGATTGGCAGCTGGATCGAGCTTGATTCAGAAAGCGATACTCCTGGACACGGCTCGTATTGTAGGAGGAGGAGGTTCCTCTCTCTCCAGAAAGAGCCAAGCTACCAGCTTTTCTCGTTTCCGATTTTTACGTATTTTTATGGAATATTTGAAAAAGAATCAAATAAAAGAAAATAATATAATAATATGTACTTACACTTGTTATAACTTTAGCATACTAAAGGAATCTTATACCAATTTAAGATATTACTCACAAAACTTGAGAAAATCTCGGGTACAATGTACGAACAAAATTCTAAAATAACTAGTGGCGTAAACACCAATACTTCCAAGTTCATAATTTTGTTTACCTGTTACGACATTTGCGGTATAAATAAATGAAATACCTTTCATTTACGCCCCAAATTTAAAGAATATCAATGTTTAGACGTCCAAAAATTATGGCTGTATCCGCTACTTTTTTGTAAATGTCGAAATTTTAAATAAACCATTCGAAAGAAGACGAAAAAGCTAATTTCATCAAAAACAAATTTTGGCCAAAACGGCGGTTACGCCCTTTGAGCCTAAAGGTATCGAAATACACACACCCACAATAACTTTCATCATCATCATCAGCCTATAATGTTCCCACTGCTGGGACACGGCCTCCTCTCAATGAGAGGGAAAGGGCTATAATCTACCACGCGGGCCCAGTGCGGATTGGTAGATGTCACATGTCTTCGAATTTTTGGTTCTAGGACATGCCGGTTTCCTCACGATGTTTTCCTTCACCGTTTTTGAGAGCAGCTGCTCTCCCCCACCACTGGGGGACGCCACCACAATAACTTTTTCATCCCATCTATTCGAAAAAGACGACTTGGTTCGCCTTTAAGTGCACCCAAAGGTGGTGTTTTCTATAAGAAACTTTTAGCGGGCAGTAATGAGTTTTTAATCCTCTTTATAAGTGCGCCGCAATTATCTTTGCCGCGCACTTTTTGAATTTGGAACATCTTGTGTTCAGCGCCCAAGAAATCGAACGCAAATATTGTTTGAATAAAGACTGGCTGGTGCGACGGCCCATAGTAGCGCCGCGCGCCGGCTGAATACAAAAAAAAAGAAATAAAATTAAAAACGCGCGAACTATAGCCCGCGTTTTCGTCAATTTTCACGGATTGATAGAAATTCATGATTTTGTTTTGAAAAATGAGTTCTTCAAGTGACAGTGAAAGTATAGAATTAACTCCTGATAGTATTAGAACTGACGCAAGAAATGTGATGGATAATCTACTACCTGCAAAATCCCGGGAGAAATATATGAAAGCTTATGGTAATTTTATTGAATGGAGAAATTCAAGAGGCGCCAAGAATTTTTCAGAATCTGTGTTTTTGGCCTACTTCCAGTACTTAGCCAAAACTAAACAACCTTCCACACTTTGGAGTACCTACTCAATGCTAAAATCAACAGTCAGTTCTAATAACGACGTAAAACTGGACACATATTCGAAATTAATAGCGTATCTGAAGAGGATGTCTGATGGATTTAAAATCCAAAGTGTTCTCAGTCAAAAACGTGGAGACTTTCCTTAATGAGGCACCCGACAACATCTTTCTTGCCGTAAAAGTAAGTAACTATGTATGTATATATGGTGGATTAGTAAAGTATAACCAGTGTTTTAAAATGCGCATTTTATTGTAACCTGTACTTCGATAGATAGGTACTTGTCTTATTCACATTCGGTTTTGTTACAGGTGGCTTTAATTTTCGGAGTACATGGAGCTTGTCGTGGCAATGAACTTTTAAAAATAACTGTTGATGATGTCGAAAATCACTCGGATAATTTACTGTTAGTAAAGCTGACAGACACAAAAACAAAAATTGACCGATCCTTCGTAATCCGAGGAGAATACAAAACTATTGTACAGAAATACCTGGACCTGCGTCCTGCTGATATAAAGACCAATCGGTTTTTCATCCGTTATCAAAATGGCAAGTGCTTCAAACAAGTTATGGGAAAAAATAAAATTTCTTACATGCCACAAGAAATCGCTACTTATATGAAGTTACCAGATATCAAGCTATATACAGGACATTGTTTTCGTCGCACTTCTGCTACCCTGTTGGCAGATTCTGGAGCGGACTTAACTGTTCTCAAGCGACATGGAGGATGGAAGTCGAGTGCTGTAGCAGAGGGATATATAGAAGATTCCATTGAGAACAAGGCGAAAACATGTGAACGCATCGTGGAATTCATTAAATTGCAACCTTCAGTTAATCCATCCATGCCACTGTCGCCGCGCCCATCTACATCCAAACAAAGAGATTCACCGTCACATTTTCCTCAAAATGAGCCACATTCTGACATTATTTCAAACACGCAGAATAAAATTAAATCTACAACAATCTCTATTCCTAATAAAACTGTAACAATTAATTTTCAAAATTGTGAAAATGTCTCAAATGTAAATATAAGTTTTTAGTTGTTTTATTATTAGATACTACTTAATTTCAATTTAGTTGTTACTCTGTTTCATTAAATATCAATATTACAATAAAATATGAGGCGCCTTTTATTTTCTCATAGTGGGTGATGAAAAGTAGAGTGTATCACTCGGGCGCAAAATATATTTTTGGCTCGGGCGACGTACTTTGAATCCCTCGCTACGTTCAGGATTCTACTAAAGAATCCCTCGCTACGCTCGGGATTCTACTCTAGAATCCCTCACTTCGCTCTGGATTCAAAAAAGCGCCCTCGCCGTAAAAATATTATTTTGCTCCCTTATGATACAATCTACTATTTCCCTTCTCATGCTCTAAAAGTACGCCATTATAGCCCTACGAAGCGGGATTAAAGTGACCGTTTATTGCCTAGGGAGTAAAAAGTAATTTAAAAATGGAACGATCTTTTACTCTGAAACGTGGTCACAAAAGAGTTTTTTTTTTTTAATGGCTTCTCACGGTTTATGCATTAGCCAATGTCACGTAACTTGTCAAAGGTTTTATTTAAATTTCGAATTGGCTTGCAAATAGAAATCGGTAATATTGAAAAAAAAAAAACAAATGAACTCAACGCGGGAAAATTTATGGTTGTTTGTGTGCATCGTTGATTTTGAAAAAGTATGTGGAATGCCTCTGTTGCTAGCCGCTACAGTAATGTAGGTACTATAATTATCTGTGGAGTGTGGATCATCTTCATTGCAAGAAGCATAAGAAGGTTGAGAGTTTGTGTTGTGTTTTAAATTGTTAATCTGTGACTGACCTGATAGAAGAAAATCTGACTGCTCAGTTCAGAATTTTTGTCGAGTGTAAATTTGTTCGGTTTTAAATGACTATTTTTCTCGCACTCGAAGTGAAAAGTACAGTTTGCACCTCGAGACTAAACGCCAATTGAATATACCCTCGCTTTCATTGCCTCCCTCGCAAGCTCGGGAGTCAAACCACCTCGGGTATATAATGGCTTCGTTTAGTCCCTTGTTATAAAATATACTCAAATCAAATCAAATCAAATCAAATCATTTATTTCAAGTAGGCCAATAACAGGCACTTTTGAATTGTCGAAACAAAGATGAAAATTAAATGTAGCTACAGTCCCAGTCACAAGACATAAAAACTGTGAAAGTACTGTAGTTGCCCATTCCCTAACGTAGATCTCTATGGAGAAGAACGGGCAAGAAACTCCATGGACACTCTTTTAAATCCAATTTTTGTTACAAAATCTTGGTTACATCATTCATGTTGAGATGGTAAATTATGTGAGAACAATGTAGCAAGATGTGCACGTTAAAAGTGTCCATAGTAAAAACAAAATAATTCTTTCAAATAAGCCATGGCAACTAAGAGATGACCAGTCACAACTGACAGCGCCCGTTCACGAACATGACGCATGGATCAGCACCATTCAGCTCAACCCTTTTGAAGGGAGCTAAATGGTCCGACACACACGCCATCATCAGCGAGACATTTGAGTGAGCATGACATACTCTCAACCGCCAGGGCACATTCAAGTCAAAAACTAAAGTAGGTTTCCAGTGAATGATAGCTTTCTAGTACATAGTACTCACACAATATGGGCTATGCGATTATATAATACTAACATTGAATCTATACAATGCAAAGATAGTTGTACAATCTTCAGCAGCTCCAACAATACCATTTAATGCTATCAATTTTTGCGCCCCTGTCCTTGTGGAGCAGGACCAGCATTGAGCCAAGCATTTTTATCAGCGATATAATCGCTCAACTTGTAATATGCTTGCTTACATAGTGTGCGTTTAATGCATGTTTTAAATTTCGTCTCATTCAGTTCAAGAATACTTTGTGGAATTTTATTATAGCATCTCAAACAGTACCCCATGAAAGAAGAGTCTACTTTAGCGAGTCTAAAGCCTGGCTGAACTAGTTGGTCCCTATTTCTAGTACTGTAATTGTGTCTGTCGCCTCTTTTACCGAAAAGATGCAGATTTTTTCTAACGTACATTATGTTTTCGTAGATGTATTGGCCATGAACCGTCATGATGCCAATATCCTTAAATAGTTCCCTTAGAGAATCGCGCCTACGAAGATTGTATATGGCTCTGATGGCTCTTTTCTGCAGAATAAATATAGACTCAATATCAGCAGCCCGTCCCCATAGCAAAATACCGTAAGACATTATACTATGGAAGTAACTAAAATAAACCAGTCTAGCGGTATCCACATCAGTGAACTGACGGATTTTTCTAACGGCATACGCTGCTGAACTTAAGCGCCCCGCAAGAGATGTTAAATGAGAACCCCATTGTAGCCTTGAATCAAGCGTAAGCCCCAGGAAAACCGTTTTATCTACGAATTCGAGTTTCTCTTTATTCAATATTATCTCACAATCACTACTTTTAACATTCGGTAATGAAAATCTTATGCATTTAGTTTTTTTTTCATTTAATACCAAATTGTTTGCTGTGAACCAATTTTGGACCTGAAGTAGGGCATCATTCACGTCATCTAGATTTTTGGCCCGTCTATTTATCTTAAAAATTAGAGAAGTGTCATCAGCAAACAACACCATATTTTGAGATTGGTGTTTCAACAAATAGGGTAGATCATTTATATAGACTAGAAAAAGGAAAGGACCCAATATTGAGCCTTGCGGAACCCCCATTTTTACATTCATACCCTGTGAATTAACTCCATTTATTTGAACATGTTGTTTTCTATCGCTCAAATAAGATTTTAGCAGGCTAAGTGCAAGTTTACCCAGTCCGTAATGCTCCAGTTTCAAAAGTAATGTGTCGTGATTTACGCAATCAAAAGCTTTAGAGAGGTCACAGAAAATTCCTATTGCGTCTTGGGACTCTTCCCACGCAGCAAATATGTGCTTTAATAGGGTTACACCGGCGTCAGTTGTACAACGTCCCTTGGTGAAACCATACTGTTGATCATGAAAGATTCTGTTGGTGTTAAAATGATAGAGCATTTGATTAAGCATTACCTTTTCAAAAACCTTGCTAAAAACTGGTAACACGGATACAGGTCTATAATTATTGGCATCTTTACTATCCCCGGATTTGAAAAGAGGTATGACTTTACTGTATTTCATTAAATCAGGGAAAACTCCTTGGTCTACACATAAATTAAAAATTAAAGCTAAGTACGGGGCTATGGTCTCAAGTATAGATGTACAAACTTTGATAGACATTCCCCATAAATCTTCAGTCAGTTTGATTTTAATTTGCCGGAAAGCTTTAATAACTGTCATGGGGTTAATGTGTTTAAATTTAAATTCAGCCAGGCAGCCAGACACATTCGCCTTTAATAAGCCAATTGAGGCTTCCGGTGAGGAATTAAGAGCCTCCGTAGTTTTGATTGGTATATCGGTAAAAAAATTAACAAATTCTTGAGCTACTTCCTGATTAGAGTTTTTAGGACCACATGCTGTATCTAATGTAAAAGTATTATTACGTATTTTCTTTCTGTTAGTCTCGTTATTTATAACTTTCCAAACGGTCTTTATTTTATTTTCTGCTGTTTTGATCTTGTTGCTAATGTGAAGGGATTTAGCAACCTTGCAAGTATTTCTAAAAATCTTTGAATACGTAGCAACATACTTGCTAAAAGTTTCAGTGTTTATAAAAGGCTTAAGGCTATAAAGCTCAAATAGCCTTTCCCTACTTTTTCTGATACCTCTAGTTGCCCAATCACTAAATATAAATTTAGGGCAAATACTCTTTGTCTTCTTTTCAAAAGTTTTGTTGAATTCCGTGTGAACTAATGAAAAGAAACGATCATACAATTGGTTTATATTAATATCCTCTTGGCTCATTACACTTAACTTGTTCTGTAGGGAAATATTATACCTCTTTAATTTGCAAGAAGTTATAGGTCTAAATTTAATCTGAACTTTTTGTATTGGAGTTTTACATCTAAAAGTTACTGCTTGTCCGCTATGGTCAGACGGCAAACAATTTATTATGGCTTTATCTAAGTAATCACAATCGCAGAAAACATTATCTATACAAGTAGCAGAAGAAGTTGTGATTCTAGTGGGTTCAATAAAAACGTTAGTCAAGTCAAATGACTTAAAAAGATTTAATAGCCGACTGCTATTTGAATTTTCTTCTAAAATATTGATATTGAAATCACCACAAATTATTGTAGATTTATCACTGGCTGCAAGTTTTGCCAGGACATCTTCCATTATTGATTCAAATATGGAAAAGTTTTGATAGTTTGGGGGTCTGTACACACACACAATTATATGCTTATCTAGCTCAACACAGGACAGTTCGACACAATGTTCAACCGAGAGACCTACTATGTCATTACGTTGCTTATATTTAAAACTATTTTTTATTAATATTAGGGAACCTCCACGAAGCATCGTTTTACGGTTAAAGCAGCTACCCACCATATAGTTCTCATAATTAATAAGCATTTGGTAATCCTTTAGCCAATGTTCAGTAAAACAAATAATGTCAAACTTACTATTTTCTAAAAACAATTCAATTTCTAATAATTTGGAAGAAATGCCTTGGATATTTTGGTGGAATAATTTTAAGGTGTTCTGCTGAGGCCCTTTTTTACTAACTAGTTGAGTGCAAGAAGATACCTTGCTGTTGGTAGGATTAACAAAAATATTGTTAATGGTACCTTCTGTTGTCTCACTTTCTAGTTTAAATTCATATTAAAATTTGGAGTGTGGCGGGAGACACCCGTGCCATCCTCAGACAACAAGACCCTATCACTAATAAACCCTAATTGAGAATTTTCCATGGTGACAGATGGATCCTCCCCAGTAAAATGTGAGTAAATATTTATAGCACTAGTGCTATATACATTTGTGCCAGTCACCTGTACATTAGTAGAATTACTAATGGTCGCAGTGTTAATAATATAACTAAACTTAGACATACTATTTATGTCTGTGTGAATACTATAAGCTAATAGCCGAGCTATTTGGTGTCTACATCCAATGGGTAGATACACCTTACCCCGTGATGACTTAAGATTACCAACTATAGTGTTGATATCCAGATACATAAGCCTGTCACTATAGTGACCTACTAAAAAATGTACATGTTTATTCAACATATGTATATAATCGTTTTTCCTACTACTTAAATTTTCAAAATATGGAAAAGCATACAATATGATTTTATTACAACTTAACTTTAGCAACTCAGAAACACAGTCGGTGATATCTTCCTTTTTTAGATTAGAACTATTACCAACACATATAGTAATGGTAGTGTTAAGATAACAATCATTTTTTATTACTGATGCCATTACTTGTTTGTAGCTTGACCCTGGCATGCAATAATTTTGGGTACAGTAACTCAGGTTATTACTGATCAATTTACCTAGCCCTCTACCCATACTATCAGAATACATAACTGAATGATGACAATCATTACAATCAGGTAATACAAAATGACTAATCTCAGGCTGTACTACTTGTGAATCAAGGTTTTGATGGATGATGAAGTTCTGAGCACTCACAGCTTGGGACGGGTCCTCCGTTGCCTCAGGCTGGAGGGCATCAAGACTGGGTTCACTCCGACAAGTACAATGAGTGTTGCTGAGAGTCAGCAAGTCTACTTTGTCAACCAACTCATTTGTGACAAGAATATGCTCCTTAATTTGTTTTTTAGAGCTTTCATATTTATTATATAAAGATTTTAGTGACTCATTCAGTGCCTCAATTTCAGATTGTAAGCGCTGAGTGTCTATTTCATAAATACTTGTACTGTCTTCTAACTTAATTTGATAGTTATTTAATCTATTAACAAGAGAAACACGTTCTTTCCTTAATTGAATATTTTTGGAATAGTGCTTTTGTTGTTTCTTATGTTTATTAATTTTTTTAATGATTTTATTCAATCTTGCATATTTCTTAATTTTGTTTTTACTCACTTTATGGTATGAATTTTGTTTCAGTAAGGAGTCCTCTGTAAGGTCTATTGTTATGAGGGAATGAGGGTTACAATTTGTATTTACTAGTTCGTTGTACAAATGATCAGTTTCCATAACCTGAGTACGATCCTGTTCCTTTTTTAAATTTAAAAGTTTAACATTAGCATGGACTAATTCCTCCTCTAGGTCCCTAATTTTACACAAAGCCTCCTCATATAAGTTGCTGCAGCTGTGGAACCCATCCGTGACCACCCTTAGGTGATCCCGCTCATTGACGACATTTAAGTAATCCTGATGAAGGTCTACTAGCTCCCGTTTTAAGCTGGAGTTTTTGCTGTTAATATTAATGACCTCCTCCTCACTGTCTTCTCTCTCCTGCAATAGCTGTTGGCATTGGAGTTTTGAGTCCTTCAGTTCTTGGAGGGCCGTTCTCAATTTTAGCTCCATATCCTGAGCAGTAGCCTTACGGGTCATCACAGGCATGGTTTCCGGATTGGTTTCTGAAAATTGGAAATAAGGAAACGGTGAGAACTAATAGGATAGACCAATTAAGAAAATTTAGAGATGAAAGGGAGAAAAACAGGGAAAAAAATTAAAAAACTTTACTTTACTAAAAGAAATGAGGTAGGCTGCTGTATTAGCTAACAGGATTGATATTAGCCGACTGAAATATCATTTAATTGCATTAATAAGAAGTTTACTATCTTATGATTTTACTTTTTCCTGACGTGGGTAGATTGTTTAGATTATAAAACTTATGATATTTAAATATTACTATAAAATTTAATTGTAATGAACATATTATGCTTATATTAAAAAGAATAAATCGTTACAAGTTTAACTTTTTACAAAATTACATTTGTCAACAAAACAATTTAGAACCAAAACTGGGTTTTAAATTAGCAAATATAACTATTTTAGAATTGGAGTTTATACTTAAAAGGACGTTTGTGTGCATAGGTAATAAGGATATTATGTGTGAAGTAGGGTTTGTAGTAAATGTTTTTGTCTGGGCAAGTGTTTTCGTCCTCGATTTTGCTTCCACAATTGTCAAGCAAAATGAGACATAAACGTAGCCGGTGTGTGTACGGGATGTTGCTCAGAGCTCTGAGCAGTGTATAAGTGATGTTTAGTATGTAAATAATACACCAATAATAGGTAAATTAAAACGGAATACTCCCCCGGTTCGAAGAATTCAAATCCACAGTCCAGTAGTTGACAGCCGGTACTTGATTTATCGAATTATCGATTGTTGCGAGTTATCACTATATAAACAAGTCACAAACACTACGTGTGTCACTTTATACATTGATTTTACTATAAAGAATAGATTTAAAACAAACTAAACACAAAAAAAAACAATTATTTTAAAATAAATTAACTGCGAGGCCGTTTTTTCACGACCTGTCGCCAGTGTTGTACTATAGTTCATCATTATGGTGCTTGCAGACAGCGCCACAGTATCAGGAACTCCATACAAATAGTAGCTGTGTCCCCTGTGAGTTTCTTGATTGACATTCTAAAAACTCGGTTTTTAGAATGCCAGGCTTCGGCCCTTGCGGGCCCCTCCCCTAATGCTGACATCTCTTTGAGGCGCGCGTGGAACACGAACGCGCCGTCGACACGGCCTGTCGTCGTCGTTAGACGGACGGACGGCTAGCTAGCCCATAGCCAACCATCCACAGGCCCGCATCTACGGTGGCCGGTAGCCACTACGTGGCCCCCGACGTCCGGTGCGTCTCCCGCTACCTTTAGCACCTAAGCTGCAATAAATCTCAACTTACCGAAGAAAAGTAGGATTGAATATGTTCATGTACATGAACAAAGTAATGTTCTCGTACCTGTCTTCTTCATGAATATTCAATCCGAATGCTAAGCGAAATAAATAAGTAAGCATCCCTAATGTGATTTTGAAATATATAGCTGACGTCGAGATTCAATTATTTATAATGCCCAAATGTCATTGAACAAAATACAAGTATGTATAACATTTTCTATTTTCTTTTCAATTATTGGTCTAGATAAATAACTTAATGGAATTTTGAAAGATTTTTATTAGAAATGTATTAAATAGTATGTCACATTTCTGTAGTAAGATATATTTTTCAAAGAAAATATAAGCCATCGTAGCTTGATGTATCGAATTGTAAGCCTACATAATCCTCATGGGATATAAAAGACGGGACGATGCACTTTAGGTACATCATCAAAAACATAGAACTCGCGTGTCCGTCACGTACGCTTTTCGTAGCGCTCGTAGGTTTGTCTACTATAGTTTTCACTTCTATCAGTAGTCCCTCGGATGTTCTCGTAGATAATTATGTCTGAATAAGGTCCATGTTCATCAAAAACATGACGCTCTGATTATACAAAACAGCTGTTTAACACACTATTGTATAGGAACATGTCACAGTGACAGCTGTTTTTAGATAATCAGACTGTTATCTTTTCGGCGAACATGGACCGTAGTATATAAAATATTTTGACAACGATGTCGTCGTAATGAGTGTTTAGTCTATCTGAAATCTGCAGTAGTAGTATGTTATTGACAGGGCTAGTAAAATACAAAATGTCTAGTTCAGGCTTGCTAAAGAAGATTTCCACACATTCTTCAACTGAATGAGACAAGTTTTAAATCTTGTATAAAACGCACACTATGTAGGCAAGCATATTATAAGTTGGGGGATTACATTGATGATAAAAATGCTTGGCTCGAAGCTGGTCCTGCTCTACAACCATAGGGGCAAACCAATTTATTCCCTGTTAAGTTATTGTCGAAGCTGCAGAAGGTTGTAAAAAGATCCTTGCATTGTATAGATTCCATATATTAGTATTATATAATTTGATAGCGCATGTGTGAGTACTATACAGGGTGTCTCATTCAAATCGGTCAGTATGGGAAAGTCTGAAACTATAAGAGATACGAAGATCTGTTCTGAGGAACTATGTCATCGATTTTAATAACAAGAAAAACTGCATTCATACATTTTAAAAAACATCTGTACTCCGTTCAGGAATCGAACCTGGTTATTTTGAAAAAAAAAACCTACACTATTTCAATTTAGATATCGATTGTGTAGGTCTTAAGCAGTAAATGTCTGTATGAAACATGATGTCAGAAATGAATAAAATGCATTGTTTCCACATACTTTAATTTATTTAAGTAGGTGCTTGAACTGACCACGTTTACAATATTAAACAAGTTCAGGTATTTAAAATTGTCTCTATGGTTGTTTGTACCTCTTTGCTGATGTTGCAACTTGATACATACACCTCTTTACATACCCACACACCCATTAGCATTGCATTAAACCATTCCGGAAGTTTTGTTATCTGCGATACTATTATCTAATATCGTGTTGAATATTGTATTGATAAAGGCGGTGGTCACTTCGAGCACCTACTAAAATAAATTAAAGTATGTGGAAACAATGCATTTTATTCATTTTAGAGATCATGTTTCATACAGACATTTACTGCTTAAGACCTACACAATCGATATCTAAATAGAAATAGTGTAGGTTTTTTTTTTCAAAA
Organism: Xestia c-nigrum; assembly: GCA_916618015.1. NCBI lineage: Eukaryota > Metazoa > Arthropoda > Insecta > Lepidoptera > Noctuidae > Xestia > Xestia c-nigrum. Next base: position 7,422,547 of record OU745256.1, read on the forward strand.
TAACCAGGTTCGATTCCTGAACGGAGTACAGATGTTTTTTAAAATGTATGAATGCAGTTTTTCTTGTTATTAAAATCGATGACATAGTTCCTCAGAACAGATCTTCGTATCTCTTATAGTTTCAGACTTTCCCATACTGACCGATTTGAATGAGACACCCTGTATACAGTAAAGCCACCATTTACATCCAGTTATTTTTTTATTTTTTATACTTTAAAATGCCTTGGCGGCTGAGAGAATGTCATGCTCACTCAAATGTCTCAATGATGGTGGCGGGTGTGTCGGGTCATTTAGTTCCCTTTAATAGGGTTGTGCTGAATGGTGCTGATACATACGTCATGTTCATGAACGGGCGCTGTCAATTGAGACTGGTCATCTCTTAGCTGCCACGGTTAATTTTAATTACTTTATTTTTATGATGTTGATTTAATCTTTTCTCTGGACGCTCTTAATGTGCACGTCTTTCTACATCGTTCTCACATATGTGTATAATCAGAACATGAATGATGTTACCAAGTTTTTGTAACAATATTTTGATTTAAAAGAGTGTCCATGGAGTTTCTTGCCCGTTCTTCTCCATAGAGATCTACGCTAGGGAATGGGCAACTACAGTACTTTCTCAAGTTATTATGCCTTGTGTCTGTGACTGTAGCTTTGATTTTTCTTTGTATTTTTGACATTCAAAAGTTTTATTTTTAAACTACTTTAAAAAGGAAGAGGTATGTGGCCCTATTCAATTACTCGAAGATGGCTGAACGGTTTATTCCCAGGTGGTCCCATACTCAGGACCTGATGATGGGATCCTGGAGAAATAGAGAGAACTCTTCAAATTTTACACTCGAAGCGATTTGGGTAGTTTTTGGAAGAGTACTTTAACTATTTCAATTTGGTGAAGATGTGATGAAGAACTTCGAAGAAAGGCAACGGAACAGATCGGAATAAATGATAAAAAATGGATTGGGATTGCTGAAATCTCATGTCTGTCTATTTTTTACACCAGTTCATCACATAACATCACGCCAGAACGCTGTGAAGGTAAGCACATGGTGAACCACTAAAAGTGAAGAATAAAAACTTAAAAAAAATATATATATACTTAATCGATTTCAAAAATAGATAAATCGATCCTAACTTTTACACGACTGACTAAAGAATTATTAAAAAAAAATAACAAAAACTGCATGACAAAAATAACTAATCATGATTAGGTAAATACCTAATTTTAAATTAAATCTGGAACGGAAAAAAACGTCCAGTCCAGAAGTGTAGATAACTATTTAATTACTACATCTTAAAAGAATACAAAACATACAATAAAATAATTTCAATATGTCACAATCGCTTTAGAAGATTCCTGCATTCTACAGTTTCTGGCAGCCGCAATAACAGTCATTGCCCTTTCCCTAATATCTCTTATATTTGGATTTCAATTTTAAGAACTTTTTTGACGGCTAGCGACTGTGTGCGTTAACCAAGGGCTCACGCACACACGCGTACGGCACCGATTACTTAGGACCTTCTCAACAGACTTACAATACTGGCTGGAAGCGACGATTCACTCACCCGCATGAAGCTCAGTACTAGTCTTCAACTTTGATAAATGAAGGTGGGACAATGACCGTTATTTTGATCTTAACTGGCACCAACTATACACCTTTTATTTTTCTTTTACACTCCCCAGTCGTCAGTACACTGGTACTCGACGGATACCTTTTGTGATGCTAAAAGTTGGCTCTAAAGAAAAGTCCGTTAGTTTGTGTGGAGTTCAGGAGTTTGCGTAACGCGATCCTCCACGTTTGGTGACTCAGTTATTTGTTGAGCTCTTTGTAAACATTGTAGATCTTGTAGAAATATTAGTCGGAGAAGAGAAAAGGGATTCTTTGGTGTTTTTTTTTTTCCAAAAAGAGTATATAATACCGACGACGACAAAGTGGAAAGGACAAAGATAATAAAACTGAATCAAGGTATTTTAATAATCTAGATGTATGCGGCGACCAAACAAAAAACAGTAATGACACAAGGAAAAACTAAAATGTAGGTACCTTAAATACAACACGATGAATTATTATTTCCATGTAAGATTTATTTTTCTATAAATAACACTACCTAAATATTATTTTCCTTCGAAATATCTGAGGTGATCAGACACATCATTTAAATCATAAATCAATCAATCAATTTAATTTTTTTTTTCATTTTATTCTAATGTGATTGTAACGGACGACGAGCCCTTCACAAAATGTAACCCTAGTATAAGTAGTTTTTAGGAAAATAACGGGGACCTCTATGTCTGTCTACCCCCGAACTATTATATACTAAAAGGCCTTAAGCCTTACGCAATGATTTGCGATGTTGCATCAGCTTTTGTGGAGGGGATATTGGTCAAGTCAGTACTTGTCCAAAGGGAGATATTACGCAATAAGTTAAACTATTGCATCAGCTAATGGGAAAGTCCATTTTCACGGGCTATGATTGATTAAAGGTCCCAGAAAGACGCAATAGTGCCCCCACAACTTGCAATGGCGTAATAATCTATGTAAGGGGAACCGATTATTTAATCGATAATCGAGTCAAATAAGAACAAATAGAAACAAGTAATAACTTCATTCAACCAGTGAATCAAGGAGAAGTCTTCAAGAAGTCAAGGAAGAGCTCCATATCAGACAGATTGTCAAAGATATAAAGTAGATTCATAGTTCTTATCAGTTACCTAGTGTCGTAACAAAGTTAATAAGTAAATGAGTCCCACGTTCCCCACATCGTAATACGTTATGTACATTCCTTATATAACAGGAACATTTAACAGTGTAAACTCTTGTGCCCCGCTTCAAATATAAGCTATTTTCGATCTCTAATATACAATAAAAGTGTTAAAGTATCCACCTCTTTAATTCAATACAGTCCACCCCAACAGTTGGTCCATTCGAGACGGATAAGCAGTGAAGTCCCAACATTTGGTCCTTCAGATCCAGTTAAATAGCGAAAAGTGCCGGTATAATACATAGCGCGTAATAAAGTGTTATAAGCGGGCACATAAAACTGTAAGTACTGAACGAAATTAACTTTATATATATCGTGCGTAAATAAAGTTCCGTGATAGGAAAAGTGATATTCTGTGTGCCAAAATCGCGATCATAAGTGCGCGGTAAAAAAGGGTAAGCAGAATAACAGGATTCATAAGCGATATTCTGTATTAAATCGCGATCATAAGTGCGCGTTTAAAAAGGGTAAGCAGAATAACAGGATTCATAAGCGATATTCTGTGTATTAAATCGCAATCATAGTGCGCGTTAATAAAGGGGGTAAGCAGAATAGTGGGACTCATAAGTGAATATTAAAAAGTAAATTGACTCGATTCGCGTTGTGGAATGAAATACTAACGGATATATTGTTATAAAACATATAAAAGTGACCGTGTTGTGAATAAATAGTTACGCGTCATATACAAGCGCGCGTTATATAACATAGCGCACGCCCGTTGATAACGTATTGCCGCCGTGACTAGATATAGTGCCGTATGGTACATAGGGCCGTCGTAAGTTATAGTGCCGTCACAAGTATATAGTGCCGTCACAAGTATGTAATAGTGCCGTCGCGGTAAATAGAGGACTAGTCGTGATATAATAACAGCGTTGAAGTGCAGCTAAGTGAACGTCGTAGTGGACGAATCTGGTGAAGTCCAAAACCACAGGATAGGACTGTCGCGCATCTTTCTCCCCGCTTAAAGTCAACCTGTAGCGTACCATCTCGGACAATGGTGGTCACCCGAAGCCAGGGTGATGCTGCAGAAGCTGAGGACCGGAGGCGGGCCCTGCAGGAGAGGGCAGACGAGCATAGAGAGGCAGTTCTACGCCAGGAAGCGGAACGGATTCGAAGAGAGAGACTACGAAGGATTTCAATAAACCCACCCTTGTCACCGGCAGTGACAAGTGAGCAAAATATTATATCTTCACGACCAACTACCGCGCCCCTTACGACAGCAGACACGACCTTAGCAGGACCATCGTCAGGACTTCTTCTGAGTGAAGAACATGGACAAAGGACGAGGTCACCCACCCGATCGGTGAGGTCACATAGGTCACAGAGGTCACAGAGGTCACAGAGGTCAACCAACAGTATTACAACGCGCATAAGGCTAGCCGAGTTGGAAGCAGCAGAGAAGCTTGCAGCCATCGCCCGGAAGAAGTCTCTCGACCTGGAAGAGGACCTGGTCAAGAAAAGATTAGCCGCCCAAGTATCTGTCCTAGAGGATGAACAGGACAGCCTGCAGGATGAGCCCCTCATCACTCAGGAGGAAAGCCATCACAGTAAAGTGGATGAATGGCTTCAAACGAACCCCCTCAGATCACGGGGGGAGGGGGACCAAGGCCCCCCCCGGGAGGACCCAAGACATATTAAATTCGACTTGCCACGGGGAAGGTCGCCGGCATCGACAAAGCACAGGAACAGCATCGATAACTTGGCAACGACCTTAGAAAGGATGGCAAGACCCCGATTACGGCATACGGATTTACCGGTGTTCTCCGGTAGTGTGAACGAGTGGCTGCCGTTTAGGGCGGCCGTGAACGACACTACCAACATGTACAGTATATCGCCTGCTGAGAACATACAGCGATTAAGGAGCTGTCTCAAGGGAGAGGCAAGGGAGGCGGTTTCCGGCCTCCTACATACTGCCACTGATCCAGAGGCCATCATGAGGACACTCGAGCAATGCTTCGGACGACCAGAGGCACTCATCGCGCGCGCCATCGAAGATATGAAGAAGATGACGAAGCCCATGGCATCAGCCTCGGACTTAAACAACTTCGCCATCAAGGTGCAAAACGCGGTATGCGTGATCAAAGCAGTCGACCGAGGAGGATACCTACACAACCCAGTACTGACTGGCGAAGTACTGGACAAGTTGAGCCAACATATGAAGTCGAAATGGTGCGACTTCGCCTTCGAGAACGACGACAAAACGGAGCCGGAGATAGTTATGCTGTCTCGTTTCCTGATGCGGGAAGCGGATAGGGCGTTACGATACGCCTACGCCCCGCCCACTGGCGCCGCGCCCGCCAACCAGAAGAAGGAAACCAGACAACCAGTGACAGCAAAGAAGAGAGCTACCCCCGTCTACACAGCCGTCGAGAGCCAAGAAGAAAAAGGTCGGTGTCCTAACTGTAAACAAGATCACGTATTACATAAGTGTCCCAAATACAAGGAGATGAGCGTCAAGAAGCGATGGGAGTATGTCAGAGCCAACGGCATATGTTTTAGATGTGTCGAAAGTAAACATGGGCGATATAGATGTAAGGCGAAGCCGTGCGGCTTAGGCCAATGCCGTCGGCCTCATCACGCCTCCCTCCACGAAGAGAGGGAAGGCACCAAGGAAGAAGTGACGACCGTGAAGGTTACCGCAGAGCCCAGCAAGGAAGAAGCGGTGCTGTCGGTGGCGACCAAGTTCGCGGCCGACCAGAAGAAGGTACTGCTGAAGATGTGCCCCATCATAGTCACCGGGTCACGGGGGGAGGTAATGACGTACGCATTGTTCGATGAAGGAGCGACCGTCACCCTCATTGATCAAGACCTGGCGACCAGAATAGGAGCTGAAGGGACCCCACGCCCGCTACACATACGCGGCGTGAACATGTCTTCGGAAGTGCAGGAGAGCAGAGCGGTACGGGTGCAGGTTAGGAGCATCCGGAAAGACGGTCAGTCACACGAGCTTCGAGCAAGGACCATCAAGGACTTGAGGCTCCACCAACAATCCATCCCAGACAACCTGCTGAATCACAAACACCTGCGAGACCTGCCCAGAGAGGAGGTTTGTTACGAACAAGCTCGTCCAGGACTCTTGGTGGGCACAGACCATTGGGAGTGCATAGTGACCAGGGAACTACGAGTCGGTGGCCGCGATCAGCCAGCCGCCTCACGAACGGAGTTGGGATGGGTGGTGCACGGAACAGCACCACGAAGCGTTATCACGCAAAAAGAAGACATACTGCACGTCATCGAGACCGGGAGAGGAGACGAGCAACTGCACGATCTAGTCGAAGCACACTTCAAAATAGAAGCCTTGGGCGTCGCCAAGAGACCCCGCGTGAACGAAGCGGACCAGCGGGCGACGACCATCGTGAAAAGGACGATCAAGAAGATCGACGAAGGCTACGAGGTGGGGCTGCCGTGGCGGACTGACAACGTGGTCATGCCACCAAGCTACGGAGCAGCGCTGAGACGACTGAAGAAGATCGAACAGAAAATGGATGCGTCACCGGACTTTGCCGTGCAGTACGCCACACAGGTCAAGAACCTGTTGGACAAAGGATACGCGATGCCATGCGACGGAACAGAAAAGGACAGCCCCGTCTGCTGGTACCTGCCTCACTTCGCCGTACAGAACCCAAACAAGCCTGGGAAACAGCGATTAGTCTTCGACGCGGCGGCAACGAGCTATGGAAAATGTCTCAACGACGAGCTACTGGAAGGTCCAGACCTACTGCAGTCCCTGCCGTGCATAGTATTCCGGTTCCGAGAGCGGGCAGTGGCAGTCACCGCAGACATACAGGAGATGTTCCTGCGGGTGAGAATAAGGCAGCAAGACCAACCAGCTCAGCAGTTCCTGTGGAGAGACCAAAACAGGACGTCGGCCCCGCGTCACTACAAGATGAGAAGCATGATCTTCGGAGCAGCCAGTTCCCCGTATATGGCTCATTACGTCCGGGATTACAACGCGGAGCTTCACGGCAGAGAGTATCCCAGGGCCTTAGAGGCCATAACCAAGAACCATTACATGGACGACTTGGTGGCAAGTTACAGCGATCCAGAGGAGGCGTGGAAGACAGTTGATGAGACTAGAAAGGTGCACGCGACCGCCGGCTTCACGCTACGAGGTTGGAGCTCCAGCGACGCGACGGTTTTGCGCGACGTGCCCCAGACACTCCACGCCACCGCCCCGACACAACTAGGAGGGGAGCAACCTGAGAGCAAGATACTCGGGCTGTACTGGAACGCAGAACGAGACGAACTCGGGTTTAATACATCCATGAACCGAGTGCCGTCCGAAGTAAGAGAACGAACTCGTGCTCCCACCAAGAGGGAGGCACTGAGCGCAGTGATGTCCATCTACGACCCACTAGGACTGCTGAGTCACTTCACAGTACGAGCGAAGATAGTACTCCAGAGCCTGTGGCGCCTACAAACAACGTGGGACACGCCCATTCCGGAGGAAGAGAACGAGCTCTTCGCGGCCTGGCTAGGTCAATTAGAGGAAGTAAACAGACTGCGGCTACCCAGGTGCTACCTTAAGAAGAAAACACAGCGCATCGAACTGCACGTGCTGTGCGACGCAAGCGAACAAGCGTACGCGACGGTAGCATACTGGAGAGCAACAAACAAGGATGGGACCATCGACGTCGTGCTGGTCGCGGCCAAGGCAAAAGTAGCACCGCGGCGAGCCCAGACAATACCACGTCTGGAGCTGCAGGCAGCGGTGATAGGAGCCCGACTCGCCGACACCATCAAGAAGGAACACCGTATCGAGGTCAACAGTACGACTTATTGGTCGGACTCCTCTACGGTGATCCACTGGATCCATCACGACATGAAGAGGTACACGCCGTTCGTCGCGCACAGACTCGGAGAAATCGCCGAGCTCACCAGCAAAGAAGAATGGCGCTGGGTGCCCACGGAGCACAACGTGGCGGACGACGCTACCCGACTCACCAACGCGCCGATCTGCGCAACCGACCGCTGGTTCCGCGGGCCGGGTTTCCTCCGTCTATTGGAGGAGGACTGGCCCGGGACGCCGGCGTCGGAAGAAAACGAAGAGGAGGTCCTGCACATTGCGCCGGCCCCTGAACGAGACAGCTGGCTGCCCGATCCTGCCCGCTTCTCCAAGTACGAGACGCTGGTACGCGCTGCTGCGCGCGTGCTCGCATTTATTGATGCGTGCCGCCGCGTCTCGCCTCGACTCGAACATCGGCACATTGAACGCGCCGAAAGGGAGCTCCTGCTGAAAGCACAGCAGGACAGCTTCCCCGAAGAGTTGAAGAGAATCCAGTCTGCTCGCCCCGTCCCCAGGACGAGTCGGCTGTACAGACTGGACCCCGTATTGGAAGACGGCCTATTACGCGTGCGAGGACGAATTGAAGCCTCTAGCGCGCCTGTGGAGGCCAAGCGACCTATCATTTTGGATGGTCGCCACCGAGTGAGTAAGTTAATTGTAATGCGCGAGCATTGCGCCGCTGGGCATGCCAACAGGGAACGAGTTACCAACGACTTACGGCAGCGCTATTGGATCATCCACTTGCGACCCACGGTGCGAGCCATTGAAAAGGCCTGCGCGTACTGCCGGAGACTGCGAGCAACGCCGCAGCCGCCGGCCACGGGAGACCTGCCACGCGCCCGCCTGGACCCCTTCCATCGCCCGTTCACCAACTGTGGTGTGGACTATTTCGGGCCCATGATGGTCAAGGTGGGCCGGCGCCGAGAGAAGCGATGGGGCGCACTGTTTACGTGCCTCACCTCCCGCGCCGTGCATCTCGAGCTCGTCGCATCATTATCAACAGACTCAGCCATTATGGCGCTGAGAAGGATGGCTGCGCGCCGCGGCTGGCCGCGGCTCATGTATTCCGATAACGGAACTAATTTCAGAGGAGCAGATCAAGAACTGCGAGCGGCCTATGCGGAGTGGGCACCGGCACTGCAAGAAGAGGGACTACTGCACCGAATGGAGTGGCGGTTCATCCCTCCCGGCGCACCCAATCAGGGCGGTGCGTGGGAACGGCTGGTACGCTCCGTAAAGACTGCCCTCGCTGCAACTCTGCGCGAAAGGGCGCCTGCTGAAGAGGTGCTGCTGACTCTGCTTACCGAAGCGGAGTTCGCCATCAACGCACGCCCTCTGACTCACGTTAGCGTGAACCCCACCGATCCGGAGGCCCTCACCCCCAACCACTTTTTGTTGGGATCCTCCACGGGCCTACCCTCAACAGGGCCTTGTGACGAGGCCGACCGACGTGCTTGGCGGGCCAGCCAGGCCCTTGCCGATCACTTTTGGCGACGCTGGCTGCGGGAGTATCTCCCTACACTGGTACCCCGCGGCGAGCCGCAGAGCAAACGCCAACCGCCGGAGATCGGCGACGTCGTCATCATCGCCGACAGCACCCTGCCACGAAACGTGTGGCCACTGGGAGTCGTCGAGAACATCTACCCGGGACCTGACGGCGGCATCAGAGTAGTCGACGTGAGAACAAGGACCGGCGTCTTCAAGCGTCCGGTCAGCAAGCTCGTCGTTCTACAAAAGGAAGAGAAGGCTGCGCAGGCTACGCCGGGGGGAGAGATGTAACGGACGACGAGCCCTTCACAAAATGTAACCCTAGTATAAGTAGTTTTTAGGAAAATAACGGGGACCTCTATGTCTGTCTACCCCCGAACTATTATATACTAAAAGGCCTTAAGCCTTACGCAATGATTTGCGATGTTGCATCAGCTTTTGTGGAGGGGATATTGGTCAAGTCAGTACTTGTCCAAAGGGAGATATTACGCAATAAGTTAAACTATTGCATCAGCTAATGGGAAAGTCCATTTTCACGGGCTATGATTGATTAAAGGTCCCAGAAAGACGCAATAGTGCCCCCACAACTTGCAATGGCGTAATAATCTATGTAAGGGGAACCGATTATTTAATCGATAATCGAGTCAAATAAGAACAAATAGAAACAAGTAATAACTTCATTCAACCAGTGAATCAAGGAGAAGTCTTCAAGAAGTCAAGGAAGAGCTCCATATCAGACAGATTGTCAAAGATATAAAGTAGATTCATAGTTCTTATCAGTTACCTAGTGTCGTAACAAAGTTAATAAGTAAATGAGTCCCACGTTCCCCACATCGTAATACGTTATGTACATTCCTTATATAACAGGAACATTTAACAGTGTAAACTCTTGTGCCCCGCTTCAAATATAAGCTATTTTCGATCTCTAATATACAATAAAAGTGTTAAAGTATCCACCTCTTTAATTCAATACAGTCCACCCCAACAGGTCCCTTGCTACTCGCATCCACCGGATTCCCGCAACCTTCACCAGGTCATCGGTCCACCTAGTGGGAGGTCTTCCAACGCATCGTCTTCCGGTTCGCGGTCGCCACTCCAGAACTTTTCGGCCCCATCGGCCATCCGTTCTGCGAGCAATGTGCCCTGCCCACTGCCACTTAAGTTTAGCAATTCTTCGGGCTACGTCGGTGACCTTGGTTCTCTTGCGGATGTCTTCATTTCTGATTCGATCACGCAAGGAAACTCCGAGCATAGCCCTCTCCATTGCCCTTTGGGTGACTTTAAGTGACGTATAACATACGTTTTACTAATATAGATAATAATATATACTAATATATACAACATTTATTAGTATATTATGTATAATATACTTACATCCAGATGAAAAATCACGTACCTAGCAGTAAAAAAGATAGTTGCAATATATTATCAATGATAAACAAAAAAAGAATTAATTACCTACCTACTAATTATGGTTGACTTGTGTTTGTCAGTTAGTCAGAGGCTCTATGAACAATATTGGTATTTAGCTGTATCCGGTTAGACTGTAAGCCAACCCTAACATAGTTGGGTTGGGAGATGGCATGGCAGATATTCCAAATGTTTGTTTCTAGGAAAGTGCGCACCCTAGGCCGCATCATCGCTTCACATCAGGGGTTCTAAAACTTTCGTGATTCATTTCATTGAACAAAATTTTAAAATTCTTAAAATGGAGTTTGTGGTAATGGTTACAAAGACCATTTTAAGAACTTATTTTTTTTAACGTTATTCATTTACGATTCTGCTAAAGGGGGGATTTTGGACCCCCAGACGATTTACGGTCAAATTCAAGCCTGCTAAAGTATTTACTGTGAAAAAGAAACAAGAACGATAGCGCGCCTAGCACAATAAAAAAAAAACAAAATAAAAATCACATGGGCAGTCTTTGAGGACTGAAGACAGAAATGAAAATGGCATTAAGTCCGCCTCTGTACTATGTGCTTGAAGTGTTAAATAAATAAATAATAAAATTCGTAGCGGATCTATGCTACGAAGCGTTAGGTGCGTTAGGCTCAAAACATACTCAACACGCCAAATGAAGTTTTCATTTAAAAAATGCGACACTACAAACACTAACAGTTAAAATACCAAACGAAGTAAACCAGAATAAACACATACGTCCTTTGTAATAAAAGATGTCGTCAAAGGTGGTCACTGGTTTTCATGTCTTTGAATGTATAAGTACGGTAACAATGACAAAGGCGAGTGAGTAGCGCTAGTTCCGCTCAGCCGACAAGGCCCACAGTTTTACCAGTAATCCCCATGAGCCACACTTATAAAGACTCGACAAACTGGCGCGATAATACCGCTTGATAATATCGCATGTGTGATTGCGATGATGCGTCCCTATTCCTTGAACACAAGTGCGTTTATATCGTCCGATATTCTACTCATTTCGGAATATCGCAGGACACAGAAACACAAGCGTCTTACTTCTATTGCGTCATTATTATCGCAGCAGTGTGTAACTTCGTAGCTGTCCGACTATTCGTACATGATGTACTAAAAACAGATATCACAATAATGCATGCGATATTATCGAGCGATAATGATTCGCCTGTGTGGTACAGCCTTAAATCCTTTTGTGGAGCTATCTGTGAAGCTGCAGTGCATTCGGCGATAAGGATTAGCCCAGTACCGTTTCTGAAATTGTGATGGAAGGCTTGGCCCGAATTTTTTGGTTTTTGGTATTATCAATCACCCACGTGTCGGTTAAGTTAGTCTCGGAAAGTCTTTTAGTACCATTACTGATGCACTGTTTTAGACTTTCACAGTTTTTCACTACACTAAGGTCCATGTTCACCAAAAAGATGACGGTCTGATTATCTAAAAACAGCTGTTTAAAACACAGTTTTGTATGGGAACATGTCACAGCGACAGCTGTTTTTTTTTTTTTCTTTTCGGTGAACATGATCCTTAAAGTACTTACGGGTTTTTCTTTATAATGGAGACGCATATTGTTATTGATGTTGTGTTGTCGGGAGCTCATAGAAACAAAAGAAACTCATGGATATTATCCCGTCAGTTCTTGTTCACCGAGAAGATAACAGTCTGATTATCTAAAAACAGCCGTCAATGTGACATGTTCCCATTGTTTTAAACAGCTGTTTTTAGATAATCGTCCGTTTTCTTTTTGGTGAACATGGACCTAAGAGTACCATTACTGACGATTTTTAAATATTTATTTTTTTGTATGGTTAGTAGTGCCTCCTGCCCGCGTAGCATGACCACCGCAGACACAACAGAGAGTCGACAAATCTTTTGTTCATCTGTCATTGAATCGACAAAATGACAGACGAACAAAAGGTTTGTCGACTCTGATTTAAACAAGAGTTATGAGAAAAATAAGGATTCTATAGAAATTTTAAATTCCTCAAATCTCGTCTTTATATCATTATCCTTTCAAAATACATATTTGGGAACATATAATTATATTCTGTAAAACAATACAAATAAATAAACACTACCTTAAGAATATGTTTGATTTACAATTTATTTTGGTATGAACAACGCATGCTCCACCGGCCCCAGTGCGTTGAATACTTTTTGGGTGACCAAAAATCATGAAAGTGCCGTGAGCGTCACCTAAAGCAACCAGTTTTTACTTCTATCCGCAGTCCCCCAAAACTGCCACGCATCTTTTTTTAACCGACTTCTAAAAAGGGGGAGGTTCTCAATTCGGATGTTTCAATTTTTTTTATATTTTTTTTTATTTTGGTTCGGGCATAACTCCGTCGCTTCCCAGCCGATTTGGAATTTTTTTTTTTTGTTAGAAAGGGTATTCTTACCAAATGGTCCCATAGCCACCAAGTCGGAATCTGATGATGGAATCTTGGCGAAATCGAGGGAACTCTTCAAATTTTATATGAAAACGTGTTGCGATTTTGCTATTTTCTACAACAAATGATGCATTTGCGTTTGATAAGAACCATTCTACTATCTAATGATGAAGCCAAGAGTCACGGAACTCCATAATGAGACAATGCACCATAGTCGTGTTTGGGCTTGTTGTAAATGTAACGGTATGCACTTTCCATGTATCAAGCACATGTGAACCACTAAAAAGTGAAAAATAAAAAACTTTTTTGCAAAAAATAAACCCGACTTAAAAAAAAAAACAAAAAAAGAGAAAAATAACAACAAAAAAAACTAAAGCAATCAAACAAAGGTCACCGACTTCAGAAGCTAAAGTTATTTTTCACTTTTTTGTTTTTTTTTGAAGTCTGTTTTATTTTTGCAAAAAAGTTTTTTAAGAAATAAACTATTGCAGAAAAGGAAAATCATTTAACCCTGGCAGGCTGTTTTTTTAAAAAGCAAGTAAGATCTTGCTAATTACAAAGCTAAAAGACGTTCCACGAACAATAGCAACAAAAAATGTCGATACTCAAAAACCGTAGTCACTGTTAATACTGAAATACAGCTTTGTTTATGTTTTAGGCGCTTTAATTAACTAACTTTAATTAATCTCTTCGTGAACTCCAAAATATTGAACTACAGGGAAAGGGAGTATTTACTTAATTTTCAGTTACCTGCCGGACTGGAATTGAGGGCTTGTTGGTTTCGAATCATTTATAGGATGAGGTGAATAAAAAGTTCAGTTTTATTACAGACATTATAGTAAGGAGAAACCCTTGTACAAAGTAGAATAATTTATAAGCACTTGCAGCTACACTTGTTCCATTTTTTTTTAAATTAAAACTCGTGTGTTCGTCTAATATTTGAATGAAGGAGAAATCCGTAAAAATTGTTGAAAATTGTTTAAGTGCGGGTTATTTCTTTCTCCATAAGCACTACTTCTGTGTGGTTCTTTCTTCAAAAGACCATCTCAGACACTAACATCTACATGATCCTCATGTGAATTGAGCAAGATTATGTCTGGACTTCAAAAGAGACTATGACCTCTGAGTTTGTTTCGGCTATTTCTTCTCAGAATAGTCAGGTACGAAACACCGGCTACATCTAGTTTAAAAAAAAACTGACGTGTAAAAGTCTTTATAAAAACCTACTTACAAAATTAACATCATTTATCATTTACTGAAAGTAATAATATGGTAAAACATTAGTATTCTCAGTTTATAAGCCTAGTGATCATTTTACAAAGTTGGTTACTGAATTCTATGAAAACTACCACTATTATGAAGGTATGCATGTTCTAAAATAATTGCAGTTACAAATTGAATATAAACAGAAACTAAAATTAGAAACTATAGCTCGTTACTAGCTTGAAACTAGTCGAAATAGCATCATGGTTCTGTTATTGTTTATAATATTGAGCAGTCTATTATATAGTTCTAAATGAAACAGATTTCTCAACAAATATTTTAATGGTGTTAGCAACATTAAAAATAAATCAAGTAAGTATTTGACCTAATAAACATTTTGCATCAAAATCTAAACATGATCATTTAATACTATATGAATACATCCGAGTTTACTCTTTTGTGTTAACGGATTATTTTTAATTGATTTTCTTAATTTTAAAACCTTGCTGAAGTTGGGTTAAGGGCGAACCAACAGTTTTATGAATAATGTGAACTATATTAAAATCTAATATTCTGCTTCTTATATTAACATATTGTTTCAGATATGATAAGATCGCAGTACCTACCTATATTAATAGGAGTTACAAGGTATAAAACTAAAACATGAATCAAATACCCAACACAAACATTTACCTATATTCAAAGAAATTGTCTCTATACCAAGAATTCACTACATTTTATTGCCAACGTATTTTCATTCACGAAAATTCTTGGTTCGTTTATGTCATATTAGATTTGTGCTATGTAAAGACTTATAAATTATTCATAAGTTACATTCAACCTTTTCTTTGTCATAGAATATAATAAAATACTGGTGTCAAAGTCACACGTGAATACTTATTTTTATATGAATATGCCACGCGAGTGAATTTGAATCAACCTGGCGTACATTCGTACGAAAGGATGTTTAGCAAATGTGCAATAGTTGGGTGAAGTGGTTAAAACTGGAATGCGTCTGATGAACTGCGTCAATGGTCGAGTACTTTCAACCGTGCCTGCTGATCAATAAGTCCTAGGTTCGATTCCCGGGTCTGTAGTGCTATTGGGTTTTTCCATTAGGATTTTTTTCAGTCGTAGCCTTTGAGTCTGGATTTGTGTGCGGTTGATGACATATAAATGTGATATTTGGTACACTTTTGCCTTACCCTTCTGGAATTACAGGTGTGATGTTAAATAATAATAATAAAATCGTTTATTTCAGGCAGTAAACCCATATAGATTACATGATTAAATACATCGCATTACATTATTTGAATCAGAAATCATAATCAAAGTTAAAATCCACATCTAAATAAAATTCACAAAAAAAACTAAAATTAAAATCTATTTAAAAATCAGAATTAAAGTCAACATTAAAATAAAATAAACTAACCAAATTAACAATATTTAAGTCCATATTAAAGTTTAAATCACTGTTGGGGTGGACTGTATTGAATTAAAGAGGTGGATACTTTAACACTTTTATTGTATATTAGAGATCGAAAATAGCTTATATTTGAAGCGGGGCACAAGAGTTTACACTGTTAAATGTTCCTGTTATATAAGGAATGTACATAACGTATTACGATGTGGGGAACGTGGGACTCATTTACTTATTAACTTTGTTACGACACTAGGTAACTGATAAGAACTATGAATCTACTTTATATCTTTGACAATCTGTCTGATATGGAGCTCTTCCTTGACTTCTTGAAGACTTCTCCTTGATTCACTGGTTGAATGAAGTTATTACTTGTTTCTATTTGTTCTTATTTGACTCGATTATCGATTAAATAATCGGTTCCCCTTACATAGATTATTACGCCATTGCAAGTTGTGGGGGCACTATTGCGTCTTTCTGGGACCTTTAATCAATCATAGCCCGTGAAAATGGACTTTCCCATTAGCTGATGCAATAGTTTAACTTATTGCGTAATATCTCCCTTTGGACAAGTACTGACTTGACCAATATCCCCTCCACAAAAGCTGATGCAACATCGCAAATCATTGCGTAAGGCTTAAGGCCTTTTAGTATATAATAGTTCGGGGGTAGACAGACATAGAGGTCCCCGTTATTTTCCTAAAAACTACTTATACTAGGGTTACATTTTGTGAAGGGCTCGTCGTCCGTTACATCTCTCCCCCCGGCGTAGCCTGCGCAGCCTTCTCTTCCTTTTGTAGAACGACGAGCTTGCTGACCGGACGCTTGAAGACGCCGGTCCTTGTTCTCACGTCGACTACTCTGATGCCGCCGTCAGGTCCCGGGTAGATGTTCTCGACGACTCCCAGTGGCCACACGTTTCGTGGCAGGGTGCTGTCGGCGATGATGACGACGTCGCCGATCTCCGGCGGTTGGCGTTTGCTCTGCGGCTCGCCGCGGGGTACCAGTGTAGGGAGATACTCCCGCAGCCAGCGTCGCCAAAAGTGATCGGCAAGGGCCTGGCTGGCCCGCCAAGCACGTCGGTCGGCCTCGTCACAAGGCCCTGTTGAGGGTAGGCCCGTGGAGGATCCCAACAAAAAGTGGTTGGGGGTGAGGGCCTCCGGATCGGTGGGGTTCACGCTAACGTGAGTCAGAGGGCGTGCGTTGATGGCGAACTCCGCTTCGGTAAGCAGAGTCAGCAGCACCTCTTCAGCAGGCGCCCTTTCGCGCAGAGTTGCAGCGAGGGCAGTCTTTACGGAGCGTACCAGCCGTTCCCACGCACCGCCCTGATTGGGTGCGCCGGGAGGGATGAACCGCCACTCCATTCGGTGCAGTAGTCCCTCTTCTTGCAGTGCCGGTGCCCACTCCGCATAGGCCGCTCGCAGTTCTTGATCTGCTCCTCTGAAATTAGTTCCGTTATCGGAATACATGAGCCGCGGCCAGCCGCGGCGCGCAGCCATCCTTCTCAGCGCCATAATGGCTGAGTCTGTTGATAATGATGCGACGAGCTCGAGATGCACGGCGCGGGAGGTGAGGCACGTAAACAGTGCGCCCCATCGCTTCTCTCGGCGCCGGCCCACCTTGACCATCATGGGCCCGAAATAGTCCACACCACAGTTGGTGAACGGGCGATGGAAGGGGTCCAGGCGGGCGCGTGGCAGGTCTCCCGTGGCCGGCGGCTGCGGCGTTGCTCGCAGTCTCCGGCAGTACGCGCAGGCCTTTTCAATGGCTCGCACCGTGGGTCGCAAGTGGATGATCCAATAGCGCTGCCGTAAGTCGTTGGTAACTCGTTCCCTGTTGGCATGCCCAGCGGCGCAATGCTCGCGCATTACAATTAACTTACTCACTCGGTGGCGACCATCCAAAATGATAGGTCGCTTGGCCTCCACAGGCGCGCTAGAGGCTTCAATTCGTCCTCGCACGCGTAATAGGCCGTCTTCCAATACGGGGTCCAGTCTGTACAGCCGACTCGTCCTGGGGACGGGGCGAGCAGACTGGATTCTCTTCAACTCTTCGGGGAAGCTGTCCTGCTGTGCTTTCAGCAGGAGCTCCCTTTCGGCGCGTTCAATGTGCCGATGTTCGAGTCGAGGCGAGACGCGGCGGCACGCATCAATAAATGCGAGCACGCGCGCAGCAGCGCGTACCAGCGTCTCGTACTTGGAGAAGCGGGCAGGATCGGGCAGCCAGCTGTCTCGTTCAGGGGCCGGCGCAATGTGCAGGACCTCCTCTTCGTTTTCTTCCGACGCCGGCGTCCCGGGCCAGTCCTCCTCCAATAGACGGAGGAAACCCGGCCCGCGGAACCAGCGGTCGGTTGCGCAGATCGGCGCGTTGGTGAGTCGGGTAGCGTCGTCCGCCACGTTGTGCTCCGTGGGCACCCAGCGCCATTCTTCTTTGCTGGTGAGCTCGGCGATTTCTCCGAGTCTGTGCGCGACGAACGGCGTGTACCTCTTCATGTCGTGATGGATCCAGTGGATCACCGTAGAGGAGTCCGACCAATAAGTCGTACTGTTGACCTCGATACGGTGTTCCTTCTTGATGGTGTCGGCGAGTCGGGCTCCTATCACCGCTGCCTGCAGCTCCAGACGTGGTATTGTCTGGGCTCGCCGCGGTGCTACTTTTGCCTTGGCCGCGACCAGCACGACGTCGATGGTCCCATCCTTGTTTGTTGCTCTCCAGTATGCTACCGTCGCGTACGCTTGTTCGCTTGCGTCGCACAGCACGTGCAGTTCGATGCGCTGTGTTTTCTTCTTAAGGTAGCACCTGGGTAGCCGCAGTCTGTTTACTTCCTCTAATTGACCTAGCCAGGCCGCGAAGAGCTCGTTCTCTTCCTCCGGAATGGGCGTGTCCCACGTTGTTTGTAGGCGCCACAGGCTCTGGAGTACTATCTTCGCTCGTACTGTGAAGTGACTCAGCAGTCCTAGTGGGTCGTAGATGGACATCACTGCGCTCAGTGCCTCCCTCTTGGTGGGAGCACGAGTTCGTTCTCTTACTTCGGACGGCACTCGGTTCATGGATGTATTAAACCCGAGTTCGTCTCGTTCTGCGTTCCAGTACAGCCCGAGTATCTTGCTCTCAGGTTGCTCCCCTCCTAGTTGTGTCGGGGCGGTGGCGTGGAGTGTCTGGGGCACGTCGCGCAAAACCATCGCGTCGCTGGAGCTCCAACCTCGTAGCGTGAAGCCGGCGGTCGCGTGCACCTTTCTAGTCTCATCAACTGTCTTCCACGCCTCCTCTGGATCGCTGTAACTTGCCACCAAGTCGTCCATGTAATGGTTCTTGGTTATGGCCTCTAAGGCCCTGGGATACTCTCTGCCGTGAAGCTCCGCGTTGTAATCCCGGACGTAATGAGCCATATACGGGGAACTGGCTGCTCCGAAGATCATGCTTCTCATCTTGTAGTGACGCGGGGCCGACGTCCTGTTTTGGTCTCTCCACAGGAACTGCTGAGCTGGTTGGTCTTGCTGCCTTATTCTCACCCGCAGGAACATCTCCTGTATGTCTGCGGTGACTGCCACTGCCCGCTCTCGGAACCGGAATACTATGCCCGGCAGGGACTGCAGTAGGTCTGGACCTTCCAGTAGCTCGTCGTTGAGACATTTTCCATAGCTCGTTGCCGCCGCGTCGAAGACTAATCGCTGTTTCCCAGGCTTGTTTGGGTTCTGTACGGCGAAGTGAGGCAGGTACCAGCAGACGGGGCTGTCCTTTTCTGTTCCGTCGCATGGCATCGCGTATCCTTTGTCCAACAGGTTCTTGACCTGTGTGGCGTACTGCACGGCAAAGTCCGGTGACGCATCCATTTTCTGTTCGATCTTCTTCAGTCGTCTCAGCGCTGCTCCGTAGCTTGGTGGCATGACCACGTTGTCAGTCCGCCACGGCAGCCCCACCTCGTAGCCTTCGTCGATCTTCTTGATCGTCCTTTTCACGATGGTCGTCGCCCGCTGGTCCGCTTCGTTCACGCGGGGTCTCTTGGCGACGCCCAAGGCTTCTATTTTGAAGTGTGCTTCGACTAGATCGTGCAGTTGCTCGTCTCCTCTCCCGGTCTCGATGACGTGCAGTATGTCTTCTTTTTGCGTGATAACGCTTCGTGGTGCTGTTCCGTGCACCACCCATCCCAACTCCGTTCGTGAGGCGGCTGGCTGATCGCGGCCACCGACTCGTAGTTCCCTGGTCACTATGCACTCCCAATGGTCTGTGCCCACCAAGAGTCCTGGACGAGCTTGTTCGTAACAAACCTCCTCTCTGGGCAGGTCTCGCAGGTGTTTGTGATTCAGCAGGTTGTCTGGGATGGATTGTTGGTGGAGCCTCAAGTCCTTGATGGTCCTTGCTCGAAGCTCGTGTGACTGACCGTCTTTCCGGATGCTCCTAACCTGCACCCGTACCGCTCTGCTCTCCTGCACTTCCGAAGACATGTTCACGCCGCGTATGTGTAGCGGGCGTGGGGTCCCTTCAGCTCCTATTCTGGTCGCCAGGTCTTGATCAATGAGGGTGACGGTCGCTCCTTCATCGAACAATGCGTACGTCATTACCTCCCCCCGTGACCCGGTGACTATGATGGGGCACATCTTCAGCAGTACCTTCTTCTGGTCGGCCGCGAACTTGGTCGCCACCGACAGCACCGCTTCTTCCTTGCTGGGCTCTGCGGTAACCTTCACGGTCGTCACTTCTTCCTTGGTGCCTTCCCTCTCTTCGTGGAGGGAGGCGTGATGAGGCCGACGGCATTGGCCTAAGCCGCACGGCTTCGCCTTACATCTATATCGCCCATGTTTACTTTCGACACATCTAAAACATATGCCGTTGGCTCTGACATACTCCCATCGCTTCTTGACGCTCATCTCCTTGTATTTGGGACACTTATGTAATACGTGATCTTGTTTACAGTTAGGACACCGACCTTTTTCTTCTTGGCTCTCGACGGCTGTGTAGACGGGGGTAGCTCTCTTCTTTGCTGTCACTGGTTGTCTGGTTTCCTTCTTCTGGTTGGCGGGCGCGGCGCCAGTGGGCGGGGCGTAGGCGTATCGTAACGCCCTATCCGCTTCCCGCATCAGGAAACGAGACAGCATAACTATCTCCGGCTCCGTTTTGTCGTCGTTCTCGAAGGCGAAGTCGCACCATTTCGACTTCATATGTTGGCTCAACTTGTCCAGTACTTCGCCAGTCAGTACTGGGTTGTGTAGGTATCCTCCTCGGTCGACTGTTTTGATCACGCATACCGCGTTTTGCACCTTGATGGCGAAGTTGTTTAAGTCCGAGGCTGATGCCATGGGCTTCGTCATCTTCTTCATATCTTCGATGGCGCGCGCGATGAGTGCCTCTGGTCGTCCGAAGCATTGCTCGAGTGTCCTCATGATGGCCTCTGGATCAGTGGCAGTATGTAGGAGGCCGGAAACCGCCTCCCTTGCCTCTCCCTTGAGACAGCTCCTTAATCGCTGTATGTTCTCAGCAGGCGATATACTGTACATGTTGGTAGTGTCGTTCACGGCCGCCCTAAACGGCAGCCACTCGTTCACACTACCGGAGAACACCGGTAAATCCGTATGCCGTAATCGGGGTCTTGCCATCCTTTCTAAGGTCGTTGCCAAGTTATCGATGCTGTTCCTGTGCTTTGTCGATGCCGGCGACCTTCCCCGTGGCAAGTCGAATTTAATATGTCTTGGGTCCTCCCGGGGGGGGCCTTGGTCCCCCTCCCCCCGTGATCTGAGGGGGTTCGTTTGAAGCCATTCATCCACTTTACTGTGATGGCTTTCCTCCTGAGTGATGAGGGGCTCATCCTGCAGGCTGTCCTGTTCATCCTCTAGGACAGATACTTGGGCGGCTAATCTTTTCTTGACCAGGTCCTCTTCCAGGTCGAGAGACTTCTTCCGGGCGATGGCTGCAAGCTTCTCTGCTGCTTCCAACTCGGCTAGCCTTATGCGCGTTGTAATACTGTTGGTTGACCTCTGTGACCTCTGTGACCTCTGTGACCTATGTGACCTCACCGATCGGGTGGGTGACCTCGTCCTCTGTCCATGTTCTTCACTCAGAAGAAGTCCTGACGATGGTCCTGCTAAGGTCGTGTCTGCTGTCGTAAGGGGCGCGGTAGTTGGTCGTGAAGATATAATATTTTGCTCACTTGTCACTGCCGGTGACAAGGGTGGGTTTATTGAAATCCTTCGTAGTCTCTCTCTTCGAATCCGTTCCGCTTCCTGGCGTAGAACTGCCTCTCTATGCTCGTCTGCCCTCTCCTGCAGGGCCCGCCTCCGGTCCTCAGCTTCTGCAGCATCACCCTGGCTTCGGGTGACCACCATTGTCCGAGATGGTACGCTACAGGTTGACTTTAAGCGGGGAGAAAGATGCGCGACAGTCCTATCCTGTGGTTTTGGACTTCACCAGATTCGTCCACTACGACGTTCACTTAGCTGCACTTCAACGCTGTTATTATATCACGACTAGTCCTCTATTTACCGCGACGGCACTATTACATACTTGTGACGGCACTATATACTTGTGACGGCACTATAACTTACGACGGCCCTATGTACCATACGGCACTATATCTAGTCACGGCGGCAATACGTTATCAACGGGCGTGCGCTATGTTATATAACGCGCGCTTGTATATGACGCGTAACTATTTATTCACAACACGGTCACTTTTATATGTTTTATAACAATATATCCGTTAGTATTTCATTCCACAACGCGAATCGAGTCAATTTACTTTTTAATATTCACTTATGAGTCCCACTATTCTGCTTACCCCCTTTATTAACGCGCACTATGATTGCGATTTAATACACAGAATATCGCTTATGAATCCTGTTATTCTGCTTACCCTTTTTAAACGCGCACTTATGATCGCGATTTAATACAGAATATCGCTTATGAATCCTGTTATTCTGCTTACCCTTTTTTACCGCGCACTTATGATCGCGATTTTGGCACACAGAATATCACTTTTCCTATCACGGAACTTTATTTACGCACGATATATATAAAGTTAATTTCGTTCAGTACTTACAGTTTTATGTGCCCGCTTATAACACTTTATTACGCGCTATGTATTATACCGGCACTTTTCGCTATTTAACTGGATCTGAAGGACCAAATGTTGGGACTTCACTGCTTATCCGTCTCGAATGGACCAACTGTTGGGGTGGACTGTATTGAATTAAAGAGGTGGATACTTTAACACTTTTATTGTATATTAGAGATCGAAAATAGCTTATATTTGAAGCGGGGCACAAGAGTTTACACTGTTAAATGTTCCTGTTATATAAGGAATGTACATAACGTATTACGATGTGGGGAACGTGGGACTCATTTACTTATTAACTTTGTTACGACACTAGGTAACTGATAAGAACTATGAATCTACTTTATATCTTTGACAATCTGTCTGATATGGAGCTCTTCCTTGACTTCTTGAAGACTTCTCCTTGATTCACTGGTTGAATGAAGTTATTACTTGTTTCTATTTGTTCTTATTTGACTCGATTATCGATTAAATAATCGGTTCCCCTTACATAGATTATTACGCCATTGCAAGTTGTGGGGGCACTATTGCGTCTTTCTGGGACCTTTAATCAATCATAGCCCGTGAAAATGGACTTTCCCATTAGCTGATGCAATAGTTTAACTTATTGCGTAATATCTCCCTTTGGACAAGTACTGACTTGACCAATATCCCCTCCACAAAAGCTGATGCAACATCGCAAATCATTGCGTAAGGCTTAAGGCCTTTTAGTATATAATAGTTCGGGGGTAGACAGACATAGAGGTCCCCGTTATTTTCCTAAAAACTACTTATACTAGGGTTACATTTTGTGAAGGGCTCGTCGTCCGTTACAGGACCGGTCAATGTGGCGACACTTGGGGGAGGCCTATGTCCAGCAGTGGACGTCTTTCGGCTGAGATGATGATGTTATACTAATGTAACATGATGTTTCGTAAGTATTTGCCTTATTTCTGTTATCCCTGTCCATTATAATTAATGAATTTCGAACTTTGTATTAAACGATAGTGTGCAAATTGAATTCAGCCACTGGGTCAGCGTTTCCGACCATTAAATATGAACGTTTCGTCTGAAACTTACTGGGGATGGTTTTAAATTTTATTTAGACATACCTACTTAGGTACATGTTCACCAAGAGGATGACAGTCTGATTGTCTAAAACAGCTGTTTAAAACGCATTTTTGTATAGGAACATGTCACAGTGACAGCTGTTTTTAGATAATCAGACGGTTATATTTTCGGTGAACATGGACCTTACTGATACTGTTAACTCTAATCATTTCATCGCTGAGCAAGGCCTCTTCCCAGGACATCGATTGCATCGACGCAGGGCTAATGTGGAGCATTGGTCTACGAGGTCTAGTCTAGTTAGATTTAAACATTTTAAATATTTCTTAAAACCGACGCGTTTCTTCATCTATACTTCTATACTAATATTATAAAGCAGAAGAGTTTGTTTGTTTGGTTGAACGCGCTAATCTCAGGAACTACCGGCTCGAATAGAAAAAATCTTTTTGCGTTGGATAGTCAATTTATCGAGGAAGGCTATAGGCTATATAACATCACGCTATGATCATTAGGAGCGGAGCAGGAATGAAAAGTGTTGCAAAAACGGGGATTTTTTTTCCTTTCGTTTTTCTCTCTTATGTGACGCAGACGAAATTGCGTGGGTCAGCTAGTCAGTCTATAAAACGTAAAGATAATATTATGAAAATATTTTTGTTCTTTGTAGGTAACTAGGTAAAGTTTTCGTAGAACCTCAATTTTCAAATCCATTTTTTTCAATGTTGATCGTTAAACTTCAAACCAGGTTCCCCAATTTCTCCGAACCAAGTATTTCACTCTATCTTCCAAAAAAAATAGATTGGCACCTAGAAAAAAAAAACTTGAATTATGGGGTGAAATAAGAAATAATCAATTTCGCCGCAAGCTCTACCGCTGGGAGGAAAGTTTCATTGTTTTATCTTTCAATACAATACTTGTGGGTCTTTTGGGAGCAGTGACGTCCTTCATATCAAGTGTTTGTGTGTTCTCGGGACTGAGAGAAACTGGAACGCCTTAGGACATTGCCGTTTTTGTGTGAAATTATTGTTAGGAAACTATTTTCAGGATCTTGACATCATTTATGTGATTTCGAAATGAAGAGTTGTGTACCTACACCGTATTTAATGGTTCGTTAGTTATTGTAGTATTAGCTAATGCCGACGGCTTTGCCCGCGTACAAATTATAAGTATAAGTCCTAGGTGCAGTAGTTTTTAAGTTTATCGCAAACAGACAAACGCGCGCATGACTTGTTTTATAATAATTAGTGATTAACTACTGCTGGTTATTTATCATCTGCGTAGCCTTTTCCCAACTATGTTGGGTCAGCTTCCAGTCTAACCGAATGCAGCTGAATACAAGTATTTTACATGGAGCAACTGCCTATCTGACCTCCACAACCCAGTTAATACTGCGTAATACGACACCCTTTGGTAAGACTAGTTGTCAGACTATTTGGGTCACTGACTAGGTATAGTCAGTGGCTCAAATAGTCTGACAACCAGTCTTACCAACCAGTCGTTACAGGTGTTACGACTGTCAAAGATGGACAAATGACAGCCAAGACCAACAGCTTAACGTGCTTTCCGAGGCACGGAGGAAACTCGGTATGTAAGGGTGGTCACCCATCCACAGACCAACCTAGGCAAGCACGGCGTAACCTAAAGATTGGCCCGAGCGGCTGTTATTATTAAGCCACGAGCTCCTCAACTCTGGTTATTAAACAATAAAATGTTATAGCCCTTTAGTCGTGTATTTTCTGAATACACATAATCCAGCTAAAGTACGAGTACGTAACGGTATATACCCAAAGACGTAATCTACAATATTAAATGAGTGACCCTGCCGCCCCGCCTCCCGCTCCGCCCAGAATGGGAGAAGTCATTTGATGATTTCCCATCCTAAAAAAAAAAAAAAAAAAAAAAAAAAAGGGTCCAGGGATATACGTCACTAGTTGACAATTTGTCAGATTTTTACAAAATTGTCGAATTGTAGCTACAAATTCTGTTTCACAAACGTGACAAATATGTCGGATTATATAAATAGTTGACAAAATTGTCAGTGTCGATCGCGTTTCATAAAGGTCTACAATTGTCAGTTTTAAAATGTCAGTATTTAAGAAAATTGACAATTTTTTTTGTCATGGTAATCGACACAATATTGTCGTAAATTGCGACAAATATGTCACAGCGTTCGTTTTTAGGATTCCGTAGTCAACTAGGAACCCTTATAGTTTCGCCATATCTGTCTTTCCGTCCGTCCTCGCTTAATCTCTGTGACCGTTAGCACTAGTAAGCTGAAATTTGGTACAAATATGTGTATCAATCACGCCGACAAAGTGGCAAAATAAAAATTGGAAAAAAATGTTTCATTAGGGTAGCCCCCCTATATGTAAAGTGGAAAGTTATTTTTTTAAATTTCAACCCTAACGTGTGACATATTGTTGAAAATTTATTTAAAAATGAATAGGGGTTTACTAAAATCATTTTTTGATAATGTCAATAATTTCGGAAATAATCGCTCCAAAATTAAAAAACAATGTGTGTCCCCCCCCCCCCTCTAACTTTTGAACCTTATGTTTAGAAAATATGAAAAATATCTGAAAAGTAGAACTTTATAAGGACTTTCTAGGAAAATCATTTTGAACTTGGATGGAAACAAGTTTTATACAAAAAAGTTGTACAAAATAATTTCTGGACTAAGTTTTTAGTACTTATAATCGTACATATGCAAGCATTTTTTTTTAACTTCTTTTACATATTTTATTTAGTATCCTGAACGTATCTTTTTTCAAACATAAAAATAATTATTATAATCGGATTGTATTGAACACTTATTGTGACGGACGGGAAACTACGGAACCCTCACTGAGCGTGAGCGTGGCCCGACACGCTCTTGGCCGGTTTTGTTAGAATGATATAGCAGTATGAGGGTAGCAACAAAAATGTTTGTTTTGGATTATAATTTTGACTGGCATTCCAGGATTTGTTCCGTATTACTCCTTTCAACAAGTAAAATAATAATGCAAGAAGAATCCGCATAATTTAGAAGTAAGCTCCATCTCTTAGCAACTCATTTTATCACGAGAAGGTCCGCACCGTATTGCCCTCTAGTGGTTAATAATAAAACTAACAACGTACACAATGTACACTTTTTGTATTCTAGTGTTTCAAAATCAAGTCAGATGGCGTACCTAATGTCCTCAACTGTCACGGCATTAAACTGGTTTCTTCAAAAATGTGCTCAGAACAATGTTGCTACTACTTACTAGATGGCGCTATGAATGTACACTTCTGTTGAAAATAAATTATTCTTTTTTTTCCGACATCATAGATGGTTCGCTGTGAAATAACAAGCGTAGTCCATAAAAACGTAAATATACGTTTTATGGACTACGCTTTTTTGGATATTTTTGGGTACCTATTTTAAAAATAGGGTCTTCTGTCAATTAATGTAGGTAGGCCCTTTCAAAACGAAAGCAAAAGTAGGTACCATACCGTATAAAAATTACAATAATCACTAAGAATCATCACTAATAATAAACTATATACTACTACTACACTATATAACTATATACTATATTGTAATTAACGGTTGAAAAATGAATTTTGCAGATAGATAGACAATGACCAGCACTGCTCGGCATAAAACCTGGATAAGATACTTTTTCTACAGGTATAGGCCTCCTCGGTTAATTCCCACAATATACATCCGTAACAATTAATTTACTCCGTATCTACTATGTTTCTATTACCTAAATCGCTTCGGGGATGCAGATTTTATAAATAGGGACACTGCGATTACTCTCAATAGGTAGGTAGAAGAAGGTGTAGCAACACTATAAATACAGTTTATCTTGTGCAACAGTCACCATGCTACCACCTCATCATTCACCATCAATAACTACCAGCAATTTAAATAAATATGGCACATCGAAGAGTCAATTAACTCGGCCGCCATATCTGCGCCTGCGCCGCCTCCCAGCGTCGACCAATGCGCAGGCGACACAATCTGCACATAGGTAATGACATGCAAAATTACCCCTTTGAGCAAAAAGACCGCGCGCTAAATTATACCTCTGTTATGTACTGTCGTGATGGTGAAATGATTATGTATAAAGCTGGGAAAATAATACTTAATTATTTCGGTAAATACTGATGAATTATGGGCTGTATTTTTCAAGTACCTACACAATTGCACAATAGTGGTTTAGTGTGGTTTTGTCTGAAAATCTTGAAAAATATTACTTAATTGATTTGATCCTTTTTTCCAGGTTTTTACCAAGTTACGCCTGTCTGCAAGCTTCTCTAAAGTTGTTGGTTCTAGTCGCACCAGAATCATAATTTGAATCACGTTTACAATTTCTAAAAATGGACTTTATGATTATGAGTGTAAAGTCCATTTTAAGAGTTAATTTTTTTTAACGTGATTCATATTACGGTTCTGCTAAAGCGGCCATTTTAGGCCCGCTAGTCTAATCTAGCAATAATTATAACCTTATAAACATGGCGCAACTCATGGCGTTGTATGTACTTGGATATGATTCAGTTTTAACGTATTATGATATAGTAGTCAAAGTCCGACAAGTAAGAGCATCACAATAAACATAATATCAAACAACTAGACGTGAACTCTATTCAATATAATTGAGGAAATGACTTGCTATTTCTCTTGAACTTTGCCTTTATGAGGTAAATTTTGAATTAGCAGGCAATGTATACCTGGTCATACAGTATCTGATGATGATTTGAACAATATAAATAGTTTAATCTTCTGTGTGACGATGTTCCTTACATATTTGCGCACTTTTGTTTTTGTTGTAACATCTTCTGAACCTGTGGCATGCAAATAAATGATTTTCACGATGTCGTCTCGAAATATACCTAGCATTCAAGAATGTCTCATCATCACCTTAATTCTGTTCTCCTCTGTCAGATCTATTAACTTTAAACCAATAAATGAATTTTAATTTGAACTTGGAGTCTTAACATGAACATTAATTGTAACTAAAAATCTTTATGTTACTTCTGAAAGCTACCACTACAATTCTACCCAAACTTTCTTTAGATTAAGACGCGCTTGGCAGCTCCATTGACAATTTTATCCCCTTCAGAAAAAATATCCTCAAAAAACTTCATCTCACAGTCTGGAGACAGTAGCCTTAAGCTCAAAAGGCTTCCTCCCCTCATTAGTCCACAGAAACTAGTCCTCATCTTAGCCCGAGGCAAATTGCTCCGTAATTCTGTCCACAAATGACACGGTCGGAATGTCATTTTGTAAATTACTGTGCGTTATTATTATTTGTGGTACTTAATTGGATGGGGTCACGCAGTGGTAGGAATGTCGGTCGGTAATGTTTACGTTTGTCTCATTAGATGTCGCTTTGTGTGTTATTTTCTGGATTTGTTTATTGGGACTTGGGAGCTACTTTGCAATGTGCATGAAAGGTGGTGCTTGAATAATTTCTGGTCATTTATTTTATTTATCTGTGTTACCTCTTATACAGGGTGTAAAGTCACACACACGAATCCGCCAACCGAGCATTCTGTTCATTATAATAAGTAACTTTACTCAAAATGTATTGCTGAAAACGACTTTTTTTAAAAGGGGGTAAAAAACGGTACTCGGTGCTAGCGGAACTCAATGTACCGCACTGAAAACATTGTGCTGGTGGATATATGGGGTTGTGGAGGTGTTTAAAGTAAAAATCGTACATTAATAACATGCATTAAACAAAATAATAATAATACAATTTATATGGGAGCTACATCTGCCAACAAACTGCATTACTGCTTTACAGTTTGGCAGAAGTGGTATTTTTTTAAGTAATATGAGTTCTCAACGAATAAACGCGTTTTGTTTTTTCAAAACTAGTTAACAAGTTGGAACTTTGACCCCAATAGCTTTGCATAACTAGATGGTTCCCAGGTATGGCTTAGAAAAAACGTAAAATGAATCCAAAGACGAGAAGAACAAGTGCCTTTCGGTTACGTTACATATTTTTTTACATCCTTTATTTATTTCCTGGGTGGGTCGTTTACTTTCGCCGATAGATTTACTCATTTAAATTATTTTGACTGCTCTGTTGATCTCGTATAGCGTGGGTTCATGGGTAGGAATCCCCAGTTCGAGCAGAGAGCTACTGGATATTTAAAATAGGTATTTCTCAGTGTGAGCAATCTGGACCTCGAAAGTTGGTAGTGTGATACTCCCGTGCCTCGGCAAGCACGTTAAGCCAGCGGTCCTGGGCCCGATCTCTCTCTCTCTGATCGTGTCTGAATGCCGTCCCATCGAACTATGAGATTGTGGAAAGAAATAACGCAACTGTGTCTGCCTCTGCGTCTTTACTGAGATTGGCAGCCCTGGTGACCGTAATTTGGTCAGGAGGACTATACAATGAATTCTTATTTTTAATAAGGTGACGTGTTATTAAAATTTTGATTATTTATTTATTTATTTATTAAAACTTTATGCACAAGTAAAAACTGTACAACGGCGGACTTAATGCCTTGGGCATTATCATAGTTATCTACAAAAGGAACCATATAAATATTTTGAGACAATATAATTACAAATGTATTCATAGACCGTGCAATACACGAATACGCGCAGCAATAAAAAAACCCAGACATGACTCGCTACAACAAAACAAAAACGTAATTAATTGAACGCCACAATCAATAAAATAAAACATCCGACAGTGCTGATAGCAACAAAAAAGAACATTAGGTGCTCAATGAAATCACTTCACTCAACTATGACATGGCCAAATCTTTAACAATCATTAACTAAACGATGTCTTGTCCAATATATTTTTATACTTTACCCTGAAACGTAAGAGAGATACACTTTTTGTTGATGCTCCGCTCCTATAGGTCACTGCGTGATGTTATATAGCCTATAGCCTTTCTTTATAAATGGACTATTTAACACAAAAAGATTTTTTTAATTCCAACCAGTAGTTCCTGATAAACGAAAACAAGCTCTTCAGCTTTAAAATATTAGTAAAGATATAGATGGCTTTAAGAGTAGAGAGAGACCGAAGGAACGATAGATGGACTCTGTAAAGGATAATATTGCTAGAAATGTGGTGTCTGCTGAGATGACGAGTAATAGAAAAGTAGATAAGTATGGACGAAGAAGACAGAGAGAAGAAGTCTACTGCTGGGTCACAGTTACACGACAACATCACGTCCTCCGTCTTTCCCATCCAGTCTGTCTCAGCGAAGGTGAATGGCGAGAGTGGACACTCAAGCGAGGAACATAAAGCCGAGACAAGAGCATCGGAATGTGACGGTAAAACTGTACAGCCATCTTTTAGGTCATCGACATCAATTGCCAACTAGCACAAATCGTCACACCACTTTTCCTCAGGAGATTCAAACCAAGGCGCCTACTTAATTAAAAAGTACTGGCTTTCTGTGATGGATAGTACACATATAGATCACAGATAGAAATTTTAAAACACAAGAATTTAAAACAAACTCTGGCAATCAGCCAAGAAAAGCCAGACTGAAGATGATTCTGTTTATATTTTAAGTCTAGAAATTTTTCAATGTGCTATTAAAAGATAATTAATGTGGGTTGGCGTTACGTTA
The DNA here is from genome assembly GCA_916618015.1 of Xestia c-nigrum. Lineage (NCBI taxonomy): Eukaryota > Metazoa > Arthropoda > Insecta > Lepidoptera > Noctuidae > Xestia > Xestia c-nigrum. Next base: position 7,453,689 of record OU745256.1, read on the forward strand.
AAAAGCAACATCAATAAGAAATTGTTATTTATCTTTCTACTATATTCGCTTGTCGGATTCAGACAGTTGCGGCCTCGCTTATACCACAGATTATTATACTGCGTTTAAAACATCATCCACGTGTAACAATTTTGAAAAGTAACCTTGCTGTCCATTTCTACCACGGGATAGAATATTCAGACTATATTTTTCAGATTTCTGGAATACAAACTTCATGGTGTGGATCATTAGAAGTCAATTATTGATGATTTCCCATCCTAAAAAAAAAATTAAAAAAAATGGTGTGGACCATTTTCTATCAGGTAGGCCCCAGTGTAAATTGGTGAATTTCACATTCACATTGGTGCTGCTAGGAGCTAAGAATAATCCGGGCAATCTCATATAATGATATTGTACCACAAACCGCACTAAACATCATTTTTAGTTTGTCTCTAATGTCCCACTGCTGGGCAAAGGCTTCCCTTATAGCCTTCCACTCTCTTCTAAGTGCGGTTTTCTCCTGCCATATCTCACAAACGCCTCTAAGTCGTCACGCAGTCTACGGAACCCGCTGCGTGCCGACTCTGACCCTTCGGTCCCAATGCATTCTACTGACATGGCCCGCCCTATCGAAATTAACAAACTTTATTTTAAAACGCCTCCCTAATCAATCGTTACATTTCTAGCTGAGTCACAAAACAAACTTCCTTTATTATTTCTAAATGACCTATTAACTGAACAGTTTACAAAATATTGATTTTCTTTCACCATAAGTACGAGCTACGATGGCATTGTTACCAAGTTCCTCAGACAGGTCGACGCCAATTGTTGAAAGTGAGGCCAGTTTCCAAGAAACCGCTACCTTACTATAAACATGAACCTACTTGTACTATGAACCCGTTTTTTACCGCAACTGTTGTCAGTAATCATTTCTATTGTTACTTTGATTGCGATCGATACAAGTATTTAATGTCGATTGAATAGATAAGACTTTTTTTTTATTTAGCGACGCCACTCTGTCTGATGAGGTCCAAAGGATTAAATAGTTTTGCTTTATGGCGTCCTTTTGGCATGTCGACAGATCAGAACAGAAACAAATTAATCTTTTTTCCCAAATGAAAGTCAGTGGTACCTAACGATTGCGGAATGGTGACGATAACAGAATATCTAAATCAAAAACCCAATTAAAAGAAAGATAACTCGATCATCTGCCTAAGCAGCATTTTCATGCGTACCATGCCTATTTAGCACTCTTGAAAATACCAACAACATTGATTCTAAGAATCGAACTTAATGAGTGTTAATTACTAATGTGAATCTACGTTTGTTTTTACTACTCCGTTCTTAATTACGTTTAATAGTATTGAATCATTGAAACCAGTGTTTGCGGTGTTCGCGAAGGCGTTTCGTTTTTTTGTTAAGAACACTTCTAGCGTGTTTTTGTTTTCAAACTTTTGTGTGACCTCGATGACTGGTTTGAAACTCGACGAAGGAGTCTATAAAAGGTAATTTCTAAATTCGAATTTTTTAAAGGTAGTTTATAGTTTAGAATCCGTACATTTTTCCAAGTGGGCGTGGATGGCAAAATCCAGAACAAAGAGGAATAGCGAAAAAACTAGGTAGGTAGAGTGACGTATGTCACTTCAAATTTAGCTACGCTTTCGAATGGTGTAATAATATAGTGTTTGTCTTTTTTCCAAAATCAACGAGAAACAATGATGCAATTTGATCAAAACGGAAATTAGTGACCTATAGGATTGTGGTCTTTTTTTTCGGATGAGAAAACATCAAATGTCTCCGCAGTCCCGGCAGGCCAGTATTATGGTCTTGCAACAGATAAAACATGAGATACTCGTATTAACTCTTTTATCCTTAAAAAAAAAAGTTAAAATAATTGTTAATGCAAAAATTAACATTTCAGCCGAAACACGTCCACTGCTGGACATAAGCCTCCCCCAAGTGTGACCACATTGACCGGTCACGTGCGACTAGCATCCACATACAGCGTATGTGGATGCTAGTCGCACGTGCATACTTTGGGGAGGCATATGTCTAGCAGTGGACGTCTTGCGGCTGAAACAATGATGATGATGACTTGGCTCGGATCCGTCCCGATGCAAACTGTACATCATCACCATCTGCCTAGCCTTTTTTCAACTATGTCGGAGTCGGCTTCCAGTACTTACTCGCACGGAGGCGCACGTTCGAACTTGTGCTTGATATAATGTGAGTGCAGTTGTTCCAGCGTGATATACTTTCGCACTTTTGCGAGAACACCCAGCTTTCCCTCAACTACGGATCCTATATTAAGTACGCTTACTTAATATAGGATACACAGTTGAGGGTCACGCCATGAAGGTTGAGATGGTCAGTGATTGGGACGGATATGTGGGCGCTAAACCATCATTTGATTTAATTTTAAGTTAGTTTGTAATTTGAGGGTAGTTTCATTATTATTTTGACTTATGGAGGTTTATTGAATTAATCGTTGTATTGTAGGGTACTGAGGTTTCTGTGTTGAATTTCTGAACTAATATGTGTATTTCCGTTTATTTTATTTAAAGTAATCGTAATTTTCGTTTGCTTCAATAATAAGGTTTTGTGATTGATTTATCTAAAATATAGTCATTTCTGTTTATTTTAACAGGAACTTATTTTAATATGTTCGCTTCAATTATTTAAAAGTCTAGTCTAAGGCGAAGATTATTAAGTAGTCATTTGAATATCTCCCGCCTTGTAATATTAAATACGAGTATTGTTATTTTTATTCTATCCATCGCTACCAACCTCAGTTTGAATTTCTTTGTATAAAAGCCGTTGTAATGTGAAAGAAAGATTATTATTATTCTTGGAGATTCCTAGTTCGCTAATCATGCAACACTCTTAACTGGAGTAAGGTATTTTCTTTAATTGTACTGATATTTCCTATTATTTGCTGAATCATTGTGTGACTGTGTAAATAAAGTGGTGCCAACCAATATGTTGTGTGACTCTCTACTACGGCGGCCATGCTGCCGCCGACAGAAGAGCAACAGACATTTCAGAAAGTAGGAACTAGGTTAAGGGCCTGTTTCTGAGCGAGAAAACACACTTGGGTGTATTGAACTTGATCAGATTGACTTCGCCCCAAACGGTGATTGTCTGGAGAGACAAGTTCAAGTCAACATATTATTTTACATTCTATTCTGTAACCATTACTGATCTAATGGTTGCATGTGGTCATCATCATCTGCCTAGCCTTTTCTCAACTATGTCGGAGTCGGCTTCCAGTTCAACCGGATGCAGCTGAATACCAGTATTTTACATGAATTTAGCGACTGCCTATCTGACCTCCACAGCCTAGTAAGTATTCCCCAGGGAATTGAGTAAAAAGCCCTTGGTAGGACTGGTTGTCAGACAGATCTACAAATGACAGCCGAGACCAACGGCTTACCGTGCTTTCCGAGCCACGGAGGAAACTCGATATTTACTGGGTTGTCACCCATCTACAGACTAACTTAGGCAAACACGGCTTATCCTGGAGATCGATCCGAGTGGCTGTTATTATTTTTCCTCTAATGGTAACATGTGGTGTAAAGTACACAATTTACTTGGAAAAATGTTTCAAGTTTTGTTCCTCACAAAATAATTATGTATTTAGGTAAATTAGTACTTTCGCTATAAATAGATTCGTCCTTAATTTTACGAGTCTGTCAATAAGAAATTGGTAAAAAGGTGTTTAACTGAATGTCAATCAACAACACGTAATGATTAGTTAAGTAACGCTTCAATTACCAACTGATACAAATTAACTATTAAAAAGCGGCCAAGTGCGAGTCGGACTCACCCATGAAGGGTTCCGTATCAACATTGTGTAAATTTCGGTTTACCATTAATGACGTATTAAAAAAGCTACTCACTAGATCTCGTTCAAACCAATTTCGGTGGAAGTTTATATGATAATTTACATCATATATAATTGTTTTGGTTTTATCAGTCTCTTATTTTAGAAGTTACGGGGGGGGGGGCACATTTTACCACTTTGGAAGTGTCTGTCGCGCAAACTATTCAGTTTAGAAAAAACACCTCAATTCCATTTTTTTATTCCTATCCAAAAACCGTATTATTACACGACGTGAAAACAAGTTTATAAATTCCATTGGAGTTGGTGGCATGACCTACACTTTTACCCATTTGTGACACACTGTATCATTAAACATTACATTGTAACCTTGATCACATAATTTGCTTAAAATTTTGGATTTTGAATCAATCTTAAAGTTTGGGTTTGATGAAAACTTTTTTTTGCCTTTAATTCTTTGTATGGGGGAAAACACCCATTTTTTTTGTATTTTTTTCTATTTTTCTGTGAAAGTCATAACGCGGTTCACAGAATGCATACTTACAATGTTTCAACAGCATAGTTCTTACAGTTTCGGAAAAAGTGTCTGTGATATACGGACGGACAGACAGACCGACATGTCATGACGAATCTATAACGGTTCCGTTTTTTGCCATTGGCTACGGAACCCTAAAAAGATTCGTTAATTGGCGGGGACATAAATTAGCGTCAGTTTTTTTTTATGTTTTATTTTCGTTTTTCAGGAGTTACTTGAACATTAGGAATGCTCTAAGTACGCGCCATGAGAAGCTATAATTTTTGTAAACAAAGAATTCTACCAAGTTGGGTAGCGACAATTCACAACAAACAATGCCAAATTCAATCAACTCAACTTCTCATACGTGTAATACGAAACTAACGAGTAATTTCACTTGGTTGGTAGGGTTATATTTTGGCGATTCAAAGCGCTCGCTGTCGTCTAATGTTTTGTGGTACTGGAGCGCATCTGACTTTCATGTACCGTAAACATTTGGGCTGCCATTTTGAAGTAAGATAACGATGACACTGTATTTTTTTTATTTGAACCAAAGGTTGCGAACCCGAACGTTGTTTACAAAAGCATCTCGTTGCGTGGACTACAAATTAGGATTTCACTATCTGTCAAAATCCGTAACGGCACAACACTAGCGAAAATAATCGACACTATAAAACAATAATTCCAAGGCACCAATATCTTAAAAAAACTTTATTTCCCTGGAAACTCAATTTATTTTCAATTAGTTGCCAAATTCGATATTTTGGTGCTTTGGAATCAATAAATAGTTGAATCATTCAGTTGACTCAACAGTAACGTCACAGCCTGCTATTGCTATACAAAATGTATGAGAACCGTGTCTTGACAGCTTTTCGAAAGTATGTCAATTGATTGGTGTGTCTGTCCTATTGTAAAGCAAATTGAATAACTTCCGTAACAGTTAATAACTATTAACTACAGCTAACACTATAGCCAGCAACCTTTTTAACAAATATTTATTGACGTTATCATTACAATACATTTTCATTACAACACATCATTTATTTATATTATTCATTAATACAAGACGTGAAATATGACAGCTGATTAGTTTATTAAAATACCAATTATTACGACACAGTGACAGTGACAGACAGCGGATACACCCAATCCTGCCTCACATCGCGTGATTCTACCTCTTTATGCTTATGACTAACAGACGTCACGCGGTTTCACCCGCATATTTCCCGTTTCCGTGGGAGTACGGGGATAAAATGTAGCCTATGTTACTCACGGTGAATGCAGCTTTCCAATGGTGAAAGAATTTTAGAAATTGCCACAGTAGTTTTTGAGTTTATTCATTACTAACATACACACAAAAATACAAATTTATCTTCTTTATAATATTACTAGCGGACGTCACGCGGTTTCACACGCGTAATTCCCGTTCCCGTGGGAGTACGGGGATAAAATATATCCTATGTTACTCGTGGATAATGTAGCTTTCGAATGGTGGAAGAATTTTTAAAAACGGTCCAGTAGTTTTTAAGCCTATTCATTACAACCAAACAAACAAAGTTTTCCTCTTTATAATATTATATTATATATATTATTAGTGTAGATTAGTGTACATGTAGATGACGTCACCAAAGCGCTCGCACTTGACCGTTTAGTGGAAAGCAGCGTTGAAGGTCGTTCGTGGAACGATTCTAATCTAACCTAACCTATATGCTGTTAGCCTCATTGCCTGACCTGGGGGTTAATTCGCGTGTGTGACCGTTTTATAGGTAGGTATTGTATAATGATAGGGTAAATAAAAAACGTGGTAAAATAAAATAAAAAAGTAACTTACCCCTGAATTCTTGACGCGCTAGCGGTCGGTCGCGCACGTTTGGTCGCGTACGAGTATACGTTGCACGGAGAAAAAAATATTCTACTAAACTACCAGAACGACTTGTAAATCCTAATGTAGTGAACAGAAACAATATATAGTTATGTTTATTAGAATTACTTATATGTATAAATATACATATTGTAGTGCATGCGGAAAAAATCTGGTAAAAAAGTTTAGTGTGCGAAACATGTTAGACGGTATCAATTATTGATTATTTAGCGACGATTACGATCTAAACATGGTATTGAACACTACTTACACACTGGTTACGTCTACCAGAATAATCGTTCAGTGCACTGGACTTTTTTTTATATAATACAAGTCGTATTGTTATGTTTAACAGAATTTCCTATATGGATAAATATTCATCTTGTAGTGCATGCGGATAAAATCTTGTAAAAAGTTTAGTGTACTAAACGTGTTAGACGGTATCAATTATTGATTATTTAGTGACGATTACGATCTAAACTTGGTATTGAACACTATTTATACTCTGGTAACGTCTACCAGAATAATCGTTCAGTGAACTGGACTTTTTTTTTTGTTACAAGGCTTATTTTTGCCTTTAAAAGGAAGAAAGCATTTACAACAAAATCAATCATTTCCAGTAACAGACTATATTCTGGTCGGGCTTACGCTAGAATACTTTAGATAAAACAGTAAAAATACAGTTTACATAAAAAATATTTTGTAATGCCAACTTTAAACATGCCGACTATCTCTACTAATCAGTAATAATTTAGTTGCGACGACGACGGTTTGAATTTACAATTACTAAATCTAATAATTTTGCGATTAAATCGGACTCTAAAGTTGTCGTACCATCTACAAAATGGACCAGGACCAGGACGTGAACAACTTACTGGAATCCTGGGGATTATCTCAATACGTTGAAAAGTTTGCCGGTAAGTCGTCCATTGATCTATTCAACAATTTCTAAGATTATAGCATATTTCAGTAACTAGGTACCTACTTAAACCATTTCAGCTTGTATCAGTACTTGTACATTTCAGTAATAGGTAGGTACTTTTGAGCAAACCATTTGGTCCGAGCAGAGAAAAGACGTTTGGAAAAAAGTTTTTTTAGGCTGAAGGTTTTTTCTTACACACAGACCAATTTAGTGAAAGAGGTATATGCTTTTAATAACTATTCAGCCCGATGGTAAGCAGGTGGGTTAACCTCCTCAATATTACGCCAATCCTTCCGTTACATTGCCAGGCCCATCCATTGCTACCCAGCTACACTGACGAATATCTTCGTGCGGCGCTCGACCACCTTACGAATATTGTCATAGTCCATCTTCCGTCATTTCTTGTACAAAGTCCATCTCTAATTCAGACTTGTTATCCGCATACCTATACCTATCTACGTCGAAGAGCAACGTGTGGCGTTCTATTTCCACCAAAAATATAAAACTACATTTATTTTCAGCTAATAGCATCGATTTAAACACATTGGGGCTGCTTACTGCAGATCTCATAAGAGAATTAATTGGCCCAATCGGTGACCGTACTAGATTCACAAAAAATCTGAAAGCATGGAACGAATTGACAAATTCACTTCAAGTAAGTTGTACCTACCTACCTTACCCCATTCTAAACATTACTTAAGTTAAAGCACTGTTTAAAGTATCTTTTGTCAAGAGTTTAGACAGATTTTCATATGACAGACCGTAAATTGTACTTATGTTATAACAAAATCAAAACATACATTTATAAAGCAACGCAGTTGTTTATGACTGGTCTCCCCGCTCAGGTTGTAGTAGCTCTGCTTTCTACGCTGGAGGTTGTGGGTTTGATCCCCACCGAGGGCAAACATTTAATTTTGTGTGATGACTAATGTTTGTTCTGGATCTGGGTGTTATAATGTATTTGAAGTATGTATTTACAAAAAAAATTGGTTGTCTGTAAAGTCGGTTTACGGACGATAGATTTACGTGATAACGTCATAATCATTATTTTATGTAATAAAACACGTGGAACGGTGGAACGTTACTATGGAACGTTACTATTTTTCATGAGTGTTGCTGGTATTATCAATTTATAAGACGTTATCACGTCAAAATGACGTGTAAAAGTGTTTGAGAAAACCTACTTGCTGAATAAATATCATTTATCATTTATCATTTATCATTTATCATTTATCATTTATCATTTATCATTTATCATTTATCATTTATCATTTATCATTTATCATTTATCGTTTATCATTTATCATTTATCATTTACCGTTTGAGATGTTACGTAACAAGGACACTTTTGAGTCGGCCTGTTTTAAAACTCCGCAAAAAACGTCATAATCATTATTTTATGTAATAAAACACGTGGAACGGTGGAACGTTACTATGGAACATGGAACGTTACTATTTTTCATGAGTGTTGCTGGTATTATCAATTTATAAGACGTTATCACGTCAAAAGAAAGTTTATCTGGTTCCCATAGTACAAGCTTTGCCTAGTGTGGGGCTAGATAGCGCTTTATGAAATGACCCCCATTATTTATTATAGCAATCCTGACTTAAATTTTTCCTTGTGTTGACAGGAATTCCCACACACACTCACACGACACAAGCCATCATTGATAATCACAAGACATTAATGTTGATGTATTGAGCAAAAACCATAGAAACATTCAACTGACTGCTCCATCAACATCTGATGCCACACTGAAAACTTCCAGTGATTTGTCTTCCTCTCCAAAACCTATGAATATTGAAGTATTAGACACATTTGAAATTTTAGATTTCACAAACAGCACTTTCAATAGCCCTGTATGTATTTATAATAGTACATACTGTAATAAAATTAAATTGTCAGTGTGAAATCTTAGCTGCCTTAGCAAGTTGTGTACTTTTCCCAAATGAATATATTACTTTGTAAAACATACAGAATGTAGTAATGTTTTTTGTTTTCAAGATTTGTAATTATTTTTGTTACACTTTGACAAGGGGTACTTTTAGTAATTATATAAATGTATATTACAAGTAAAAAGTAGAATGGCCCTACTAAAAATAAAACCTAAATATTTAATGTTTTTTATTGTTTTATTTTAGCTGTAGCATTTGTTAAGTTATTTCGTTTTTAGCCTCTTCAGACTTTCTAGCTCCATACTAATTGGTTTTAAAGTGGACCAACCTTCAAAACCATTGTATGGCACGTTTGCTCCGGCTATTCGCTTCCGGAAAAAACTGAAGCTGCTGAAAACGAGTGTAACGTCAACAACCTAGTATAATGCAGGGCATAATATTTTCCGGTTATGTAAATCAGAAAATACTGTTGCTATTACAACAGGTTAAAACAGGTTGAGTAAACCTAATTGATGCTTTTTTGAAGTCACAATAAATTCTGGTAGATAATACACTAAATAATATTCAGTATAGTAAATATTCTAGTAGCCCTTAATAAACATTATGCAAAATAAACCAGAAAATATTGTCAATAACATAATAGGGTTGTGTAAACCTAAATAATACTTATTTTGAAGCTACAATTAATTCTGGTAGATAATACACTAAATAATATTCAGTATAGTGATATATTCTAGTAGCCCTCACTAAATATTCTGTTTGTGGTGACCTTCCTTTTTATGATGAGTAACATACCTGGTAGGTAGTCTTTACACAAAAAATAGAGTAATAAGAACAAATTCGTTCGGTTCATATTAAATATTGGTTTGTTGCTTAAAATTAAATGTAGCAGTGAGCTCTACTATAGTATTTTGCGTACAGCACACATTTTTTGATAAAGTTCACCGAAAATTTGGTTGAAAATGCCAAAATATTCACGCTACAGGGAACTAGATAATATTAATAACGTTTACAATGTGAATAGTTGTCACGTATACTAATATACTTTCTAGTAAACTTCACAACATTCTGGTAAAAGAAACTAGACTTTTTTCTCCGTGTGTCTTCTAAATAACACCATACTGCGACGCTGACGTCAGCGGCGACCGACGGCCGTATTTTGTTCTCGGTGACGTCACGACCGACCGTATGCGACCGACTGTCAGTGTGACAAGAATTCAGGCCTTTTTTTTTTTTTTTTTTTTTTTTTTTAAGGATGGGAAATCATCAAATGACCCCCCCCACTCTGGGCGGAGCGGGAGGGAGTGTCAGATTCTTACTGACTAAAAACCATCCATGTTCCTTCCTCGCCTTTTACGTTCCGGGGCCGCGGTATCTCTTTCGAACAGGCCCGCAACCCCGGCAGGAAGAATTCAGGCCTTGGTTTGATATACAGAATCTTCGACCAATGTTGATCGAAGTACAGAATACTTGGTTGACAGCTAAATGAAGCGTCTGCTTACACCTAGTATTATCTATATGCGTTCCCCTACCATACCTGTATATCGATTTTTCCTTTTTAAGATTAATATTTGATTAAAACAGCGAATACTAAATGAATCATGAATTTGAATTCATCTATAAAAATTAACTATATACAGGGTTACTAGTAATTCGACGTATTCCTTGCAGGATTGGAACTTAAATTTCAGTACATTCGCGCCGTAAATCGTTTTTAAATTGGCTTTAAATTATTTAATCTGGGATTTTTCATTAAAAACAAAAAATCGACCTAAGTCAAAAACCACTGAATTTTGGTAGAACATTTGGTGGCTTAATTTCTTGCATTATACAGGGTGTCTCATTCAAATCGGTCAGTATGGGAAAGTCTGAAACTATAAGACATACGAAGATCTGTTCTGAGGAACCATGTCATCGATTTTAATAACAAGGAAAACTGCATTCATACATTTTAAAAAAACATCTGTACTCCGTTCGGGAATCGAACCCGGTTATTTTGAAAAAAAACCTACTCTATTTCTATTTAGATATCGATTGTGTAGGTGTTAAGCAGTAAATGTTTGTATAAAACATGATGTCTAAAATGAATAAAATGCATTGTTTCCACATACTTTAATTTACTTTAGTAGGTGCTTGAACTGACCACGTTTACAATATTAAACAAGTTAATTTCTCTCTATGGTTGTTTGTAATGAAGATACAAAATGCAATTGTAAGATCGTTACCTAAAGGTGTTGAATATTGTATTGAAAAAGGTGGTGGTCACTTCGAGCACCTACTAAAATAAATTAAAGTATGTGGAAACAATGCATTTTATTCATTTTAGACATCATGTTTCATACAGACATTTACTGCTTAAGACCTACACAATCGATATCTAAATAGAAATAGTGTAGGGTTTTTTTTCAAAATAACCGGGTTCGATTCCCGAACGGAGTACAGATGTTTTTTAAAATGTATGAATGCAGTTTTTCTTGTTGTTAAAATCGATGACATGGTTCTTCAGAACAGATCTTCGTATGTCTTATAGTTTCAGACTTTCCCATACTGACCGATTTGAATGAGACACCCTGTATAACCCTACCATAACGTCCTGCAAGGAATACGTCGAATTACCAGTGACCATGTTTATTATAATTATCTATACAACATTAAGCAAAACGGCCCTTAAAATATTATTTTTATTTTAATATTTAATAAGTAAATATTTATTTTTAATGTGAATATACAACTAAATATTCGATGAATATTTCATGCGTCTACCTGTAGCCGGTATAATATCGAGCAAAAACGGCAAAAAAATCACGTTTGTTATAAGTATTGAAAATTGGAAAATAAATAAAAATTACATGTAACATTCATTTTATTCTGTTTTCAGTATTCAATATTACAGCAGCAACACATCATTTATGAAAATTTCAACTGTCTAGCTTGACACACACAGTTCATGAGATACTGCCTGTTGACCGATAGACAGACAGTGGATAAATGATATTTATTTTGCAATTTGGTTATGACAAACACTTTTACACGTCCATATTTTTTAAACTAGATGGGGCCGGTGTATCGTGACTACTCTGAAAAGAAACAGCCGAAACAAACTCAGAGCTCATAGTCTCTTTTCAAGTCCAGACATAATCTTGTTCAACTCACCTGAGAACTATGCAGATTAGTGTCTGAGATGGTCTTTCGAAGAAAGAACCATACAGATTTGAGTGGACCTGTCCAGTCTGTGCAAGAATTTGTCAGTTATCAATGCCAAAGATAGGACATTTGGGTAAAATTGGGTAGGTCGCATATAGTAATTTCAAGCAAAGAACTGAAAACATATAATTTCAATGAGTAAAATTCACTTTTTGTAACAAATCAATTTAAATTGAAGTTTCCTTATAAGTTCTGAAAAATTAAAAGTTAGAAGAAGCACGTAAAAGTCCGGAAAATTAACATACTTTACAATTTTAAATTAACTGAAGTCGGTCGCTATAGTAACTAGTTTGATCCTCACTTTTACCGCAATGCAACTGCAATGTGTTTATGGCAACACAAAGTTTTGTCTTTGGTAAATAAAATGTCTTTTGTTTTTTTCTGCTGTCTTCGGTTAGCTTTGAAACGTGGTGTATGCACGTCAGTGATAAATAAAGTGTTTAATAAAGCAAGTGGTTTCAATCGTATCAAACCAGATAAAATACAGTCCACACGAACGAAGGTAGCCTCCGAGCTTATACCGAGGTGAAACTCCCACATTGGTCCTTCGAGCCAACGACACGGTGGTAACCACGGCGGTGACGACGACGACTACAAGGGCAGGTACGAGGAAAAATTGCCTATCCTACGATTCGTCATCAGTTATTTGCGGCGAGAACACCCATCATCACTGCGAGTCTACGTGCGTACAGCGAGGCCGCGTGACACAACAAAAGGCGGCGAAGGCAGAGCATACGGATTTTCAGCATATACTTGCGATTATTAATAACATCAAGTATCGATTGCTGCGAAAACCATACTAAAATCCGCAAGAATCCGACATACATTTTCGTCATAATCAACAAGCAAAGAAGATCAGCCATTTTATGAACCACAACCATCATCAACCATTCAAAATTGACGCGCGGTGAATTCGACCAATTGCGACGCAGCGAGCTACGGTCAACGAGGCACCGGTCGGATCTCATTGGTCCATAGTGCGGTTAGGTTGGTGCTTCTGAAGAACAACGTGCGCACTGCGCGGTGCGCACTCCTACCTACTAGCTAAGGACTCTAACGTCATCTGAGTTGACAGATAAAATTATTTAATTATTTTACATTTTTACTGCAATTTTTGTGATTTCTAGTGATTTTATTGTTAAGTGTTTTTTATTTAGTTTAGTAAAATGGAGGATACATTGAGAAGGTTGCGAGTTGGTCGGGGATACTCTAAAGGTACAATCACCAGACTATTTACTTTTGTTGAGTCGAATGATTTAAATGTAAGCTCAGTGGAAGCGCTGATGACTAAGAAGGGGAAGTTAGTGGCTACTTTTGAGGAATATGAGAATTATAATAAGGATATTTTAGCATTGGATTCGTCAGACGTAGAAAACGTAGTGGACATGGAAAATAAATATTTCCATTGTCTGACGCTTTTGAATGAAAATATCAAGTCAAAAGGTACTAACAAGGAAGGGAAAACCTCGGAGTCAGGTAATAGTGTCTTTTCTAGAACTAAATTACCCCAAATCAATATACCTAAATTTACAGGAAAATATTCGGAATACGTAAACTTTATAGAGATATTCAAATCTGTAATTCATAACGACCCATATTTGGATAGCGTCCAAAAACTCTATTACCTGCGATCATTCCTCCAAGGCCCACCTTACGAATTAATTAGTAATCTTCCTCTTGTCAGTGAAAGTTATGATAATGCATTGCAGTTATTAGACAAGCGATTTTATAACAAACTAGCTGACTCGCGCAACTTCGTCTGCGTCTCATAATTTGAGATTTAAACTATCCTATCTCTCAAGTTGGATCGAACTGCACATGGTGTGTGAATTTTATTATAATCGGTTAAGTGGTTTAGGAGTCCATTGAGGACAAACATTGTGACACGAGATTTATATATATTAAGATATAAGATTGTAAATGAGCATGTAAACACTCTCCTAGACTTGGACAAGCTTACCAAGTTCCCTAATGCTAATGAGATTAGGAATTTTGTTTCCGTAGTGAGGCGGACACTAAGTGCTCTGCACAATCTGAAGGCAGAGGTCAAGGCTTGGGACCCTATTCTGCTGGGTATCTTCGTACGTAAGTTGGACCTGTACAGCTCCCGGTCCTATCAGCTAGAGCGAGACCAAGAGCAGGACCCTACCGTTGAGGATTTTTTGGTGTATTTGGATAGGCGTGCTCTCGCCCTAGAGAACACGGATGTCCGAGCAGATGCAGCAGAAGGCGGAAGGCGACAGGGTGCAGCCATGTCGACTGCCAAGAAGGTAGCTTTAGCAGCAACAACCAAGACCGCCATGGAGTGCCTCTATTGTAAGTGCCCAGATCACAAATTATACTCATGTCCAAAGTTTAAATTACAACCTAGTAAAGAGAGAATCTCATTTGCAAAAGAAAAAAGCTTATGCAATATATGTTTGAATTCACACCCTGGCAAATGTAAATACCACTTTAGGTGTGGGCAGTGCAAGAAAACTCATCACACGCTGCTGCATCTCGAAGAAGAAGGTGGTCCAGGCCCAGTGGTCCTCTTATCTGAAGACCCTGCTAATAATGTTCTAATTCCTACAGCACGTGTAAAGGTGTTTGCAAAAGATGGACGAGAAGTGCATATAAAGTGCATACTAGACTCAGGTTCTCAGGTATCACTAATCACTACAAAGGCAGTGAGGGTCTTAGGCTATACTCCTAAGCGATCCGATATCAACCTCATTGGTGTGACAGAGAGCCAGAACAGAGTCAGATATTGTATTCCATTAAAAGTATATTCTTTGATATCCCAATTTCATACACTAGTGAACTGTCACGTGGTGGATAAAATCACTTGTAACTTGCCTCAATCACCAGTCAGCTTAAAAGGCATACAAATCCCTGCTGGTGTCACTTTGGCAGATACAACTTTTGACCAACCTTCTGAAATAAATATGCTAATTGGTGCTGATATCTTTTTCCAGGTCCTCCTGCCGCTTGAGGAATCTCAGCGCTTGCATGCATCCAGTGACCTAGCTGACCAACAGCAGCAATCTTCATATCCAGGCATCATAAACACGAGGTTTGGCCATGTCATTGCCGGAGCAATGGCGTCTAACATCATACAAAAGCAGGTTGTATCTCTAATTTGTACTAAGTGCGAAACAGACGTGAGTGACGGTATCAGAAAGCTTTGGGAGGTGGAGAGCGTTCCGGAGTTACTAGTAGAAAGGGATTCAGAGCAAAATTTAGCTGAAAGTATATTTAAAAAGTCAGTAAAACTTGAAAATAAAAGATTTACTGTTGACTTACCTTTGAAGTTAGAAACCTGCAAAATAAATGAAACTCTAGGGAATTCATTTGACCTAGCTTTACACAGGTTTCTCAGTCTAGAAAAAAGACTGCGAAGCAACGTTAACTTACTTGCTGATTATCAAAAGTTCATAAATGAATACATAGAGCTCGGTCATGGGCACTTTGTTGATATTAATTCTTACAATTTCTATGAAGATCCTATTTATTTTATGCCACATCATGCGGTAATAAACGAGCAAAGCAAAACAACTCGTACTAGAGTTGTGTATGATGCTTCAATGAAAACTAATAAAAAGATCTCATTGAACGATATTTTGTTGAATGGACCTACAGTACAGAAAGAATTATTTGATATTATTTTGTTATTTCGATTTGGAGAATTCACTTTGAGTTCAGATATTAAGAAGATGTTCCGAAATATTCTGGTAAACCCGGAGCACACTTCGCTCCAAAATATTCTATGGCGCGACGACCCTAGTCAAGCTATAAAATGCATGCGTCTTGATACTGTCACTTATGGTGTGAGGTCTTCGAGCTTTTTGGCTACTCGCTGTTTGCTTGAACTTGCACAAAGGCATGAGCATGAGCTACCGCTTGCATCATTTATAATTAAGAACTGTACGTATGTTGATGACGTGATATATTCATGTTCCGATATACACAAATTGCTTGAAGCTAAACGGCAGTTATGTAAAATGTTAAGTTATGGAGGATTTAGTTTGCATAAGTGGGCTTCCAACACACCTTCTGTTCTATCTGACATACCTGAGGTTGAACAGCAATTTAGTGAGCTTGACCTGCAAAGGGGTAACTATAATATGAAAGCTTTGGGGCTTACGCTTGATGTTCAAAAGGATTGTTTTAAAATAAACAGCCCAGAGCCATTTAATGAAAATATTATGACAAAAAGAAGCGTGCTTAGCTATATTTCTAAGTTCTATGACCCCATGGGTTTTGCTAGTCCGATTGTTATTAAGGCCAAAAATATCATTAAAAAAATATGGTCACGTAATATTGGATGGGATGATCAAATACCTAATGAGTTAGTCGACGAGTGGCTTCAATTTGCTAGGAGCTTAGCTGCCATGCAACCTATCAATTTAGACCGGCACGTCCCGGCCATCAACACAGCAGCAGTCCAGCTGATAGGCTTCGCAGATGCATCCAGCACGACGGGGTACGGGTGCTGCATATATCTACGCGTGGTCGACAAAACAGGTAAGGCTCAATTATCCTTACTCTGTTCGAAGTCGCGAGTAAACCCACGTGCGAATACATTAACCATACCCAGGCTGGAGCTTAATGCTGCATTGCTTCTATCCATTTTAATGGAGCGAGTTTATGATACTCTACATAAAAATATTCAAATTATCGATGTGTACCTATTCACTGACTCCAAAATAACTTTAGCTTGGATTCAAACTGAACTCACTAAACTACAGGCTTATGTATCGAACAGAGTGGGGGTAATTCAGCAAAAAACCAATAGGTGGCGCTGGCTATATGTACCCTCCGCAGAGAATCCTGCTGATTTGATTAGTAGGGGTATTAGCCCTCAGGAGCTTCCGACCTGCGCCCTCTGGTGGGAGGGACCGAAGTTTCTGCAATCGGGTTACAACTTTGATACTGAAAGGTTAGTCTTGCCTGAAAACTTACCTGAAATGAAGGCGATATCCACGTCCAGTCCGGCTAAGGTTGTGTTGGCGACAGGTATACAGCATAACATATTTCAAGTAATAAACAAATATTCAGAAATAGGAAAGATGACGAGGGTAATTGCATATGTGCAAAGATTTTGTCAAAACTTAAAAGAGACTAGAAAACTTAAAGGTGCTCTTAGTCCTAATGAGCTGCAACATGCGTTGCATTCAATAATTAAACACGAGCAGTCAATACTTTATTGTGAGGAAATAGACTCGTTGCGGAAGGGTAACTCCGTGCGAGGGCCACTGCAAAATTTACATCCATTCATGGATTCAGATGGTCTGATCAGAGTAGGAGGTCGTTTAGACAATTCGGATATACCGATTGCACAGAAACATCCTATCATTCTACCTCGAAAGTCTCGAATATCTGAACTAATTATACAGAGTGAACATGTTAGGTTATTACATGCTGGACCTAAGTCACTCCTAGCCAACTTGAATCAAAAATACTGGCTTATTAATGGCATGAGACAAGTCAAAAAAGTTACTCATAAATGCTTGGTTTGTTTTAGGCTGAAAGCTGGTGCAGCGAAGCAATTAATGGGATCCTTGCCTCAACACCGCGTGACTTCATGCAGACCATTTAAAAAAGTAGGCATGGACTTCGCTGGGCCAATCCAAGTCAAGAATTCGCGTATAAGAAAAGCTATAGTTAGTAAAGGTTACGTATGTATATACGTATGTTTTGTTACGAAGGCAATTCATTTAGAGTTGACTTCAGATTTGTCAACTGATGCATTCCTGGCGTCTTTTAAAAGGTTTATCAGTAGGCGTGGTTTGCCCAGCGACGTATTTTGCGATAACGGTGGTTGCTTTCGTGGGGCAAGGAACCAGCTAGCTGAGCTGTACAAGCTTAATAGTTCCGCTGATCATCAGACGCTTGTGCAAGCTTATGCCGCGAGAGAAGGCATCAAGTTTCATTTCACGCCTAGTTATGCACCGGTATTCGCAGGACTTGCAGAAGCGGCTGTGAAAAGTATGAAGTACCATTTAAAAAGAATTGTATTAGATGCTGCATTAACTTATGAGCAGTTACACACTGTTTTATGTCAGATAGAGGCCGTGCTTAACTCGCGTCCTATTTTACCTCTTTCTGAAGATATCAATGATTACTGTTACCTGACTCCAGGCCACTTCCTTATAGGTACAGCTCTGACTATGTACCCTGAGGTAGATGTTTCAGAAACCAAAACAAATAGACTGGGTTTCTGGCAACAATGTATACAATTACAACAAAGATTTTGGAAAGCTTGGTATAAATATTATTTGAATACTTTACAGAATAGAAATAAATGGCGTAAACCCATGCCTAATGTAAATGTAGGTGCACTTGTACTTATGAGAGAACCCGATGCTCCTCCTTTGGCGTGGCCCATGGCACGTGTAGTGAATGTATTTCCTGGAAATGACGGCAAGGTTCGAGCTTTGCAACTTAAAACAGCTAATGGTAAATTATATACTAGGTCATTGCAAAGCATAAGTGTGCTGCCTATTGAATAGTCCCTAATTTTTCAAATTTAATTTAATTTTCTAATAAAATAAGATGTTTATGTTAAGTTTAGCTATATAACTAGATGTATGTTCTATTATTTTTATATAGTTATAAAACTAGTATAATAAAATAATTGTACTAAATATTTAATATTGCATAAATAGCTGTTATTGTAGGGTGTATAGAATAGGTATTGTGTTAGCAAATGCATAATATTGCATACGTAACTAAGGTTGTGACAGATACAGCAGAAACTTAAGTTACTTAAAAATACATGAGTTATAGGTTGCTTAATCTTTATGAGTTGTACGTACCTGTAAATTTATACATAACTGGTTACTATATAATGTTATTACCTTTATGAATGTTTAAATGAAACAAGCAAATTTGAAAGAAAATTTATTTTTGTTCAGTTAAATTTAAAATGGTGCAATAATATAGTGCGTTTCTATTATATAGTGGATGTGGTTATTATTGTACTTCAGATTTTTAGTTGTTTAAATAGCAATGTACAATGTTTATTTGCCTGGCGTGGCAGTATGTTTATGGCAACACAAAGTTTTGTCTTTGGTAAATAAAATGTCTTTTGTTTTTTTCTGCTGTCTTCGGTTAGCTTTGAAACGTGGTGTATGCACGTCAGTGATAAATAAAGTGTTTAATAAAGCAAGTGGTTTCAATCGTATCAAACCAGATAAAATACAGTCCACACGAACGAAGGTAGCCTCCGAGCTTATACCGAGGGTGAAACTCCCACACAATGAAGACATTGTCTTAGAATGTCTTTCATATTCATGAATAGAACTCAGAATGTAGAATTGATTTAAATAAATCACTTGTTTGACCGTATCTTGCTTATCGTAAGTAGGTAAATACAGTGATATTTATACATAATCTGAGCTCTTGGAACGTTCTTAAGACTGCATTGTCTCGGTGTAGTATCTACCATGTTATGATTTATCATGTGATATACAATTCGAGTACCAACCTTGACAACAAAACTGTGCAATATAAGGAAAAACAGATATCCATTAACATAATAAAATTATCATGCTTTCGAAATCCCGGAAAAAGTCTTTAGTCAGTGAACATTAGGGTTTTATTTTTAAAACACACGAGCCAATAGTTTCGAACATATTAGGCATATCTATGGTTTCGAAACTGCCAACTCAACAGCTAAAAAATTACCCATTTTTAAACAATATTTCAATAAGATTTTCCTTGCACTTGGTTTTATTACAAGTTTTTGTGACAGATATTGTTTATTACGATTTATTACGCAAAATAACAAGCGGGCACACGTAGCGTCGTTCAAAACGTAATGGCCGACGGCAGACTTACTATGGTGTGAATGTGTGCGTGCGCATCTGTCAGCATTAGTGCACTGACTTACTATGGGTGCTTCAGTTATTGTTAAAGAAGACGGCGTCCGCCTTTTTTTTTAGGTCCATGCTTAGCCGTCAATTATTTACTGCATTTTATGCCTAATAATTACGATCTGCGTAAATCAGAATTTATTACTTATATTAATATGCAGTATAAATAAATATGGATTTTTAATAAATAACACTGTCAATAGGTAATAATTTACAAGCAATAATCATGCCAGCTGATCAATAAGAATAGTAATAAAATACGAACACAAATACCTACTTAGTAAAAACTATTTGCATATTTTTAATTAAAAATTAAATAAATAGCTAGATTTAAATATCATCATCTTCCAGCCGGTTTTAAAAATCGAAACAAAACAGATGACAATAGATATTCAAATGAGAATGTCAATCAAATCGATTAGATGCGATTCTTACATGCAAATTATTCCTGTTATTTTTTTTACACTACATTAGTATTGTATTTGCGACAACCTTGCATTCAGCCTTGTAAGGCCTCTGCTTTGTCTTATTATCACCTCTGTACCGACCTGCCAGACTTGATACTTGATGAGCCCGTTTGAGAAATTAAAATTACGTATTGAATGTATCCTAAATATTGATATCATGTGTCTTGATTAATATGAAATGGCTCCTAATCTCATTAAATATTTATACATATTTGGTTTGCGCTTTAAATGATTTGGGTACCAACCAACTTGTGTTAATTACGCCCGTTTAATTAATTTTACTAACGATTATTATAATTATGAACCAAAATTCACAAATAATTCCCTACTGCGGACGCATACGGATATTTGATAATCACAAACTGAACCTATATTGACTTTAGACACGTCATTTTGACATGTACAATCGTGTGGTCATGTATTAACGTTGGCCTTGATCTTTTGTTGGACTGAACGGTCTTGACATTGTTTACATTCCCTGGAATCAACTTCACACAATAACGTTGTGTTAATTTTATAAATATAGTCTATGAGTTCAACGCACACATTAGCTAGTGTGATATTTTCGTACTAGACACAAGGCTTTAAAAATAGATGACTAGTTTTTTCACGAACTATAAGTACTTATTTCTTCTGTAAAACATTCTGGTTGAAAAGCATGTAGATTGATTCAATTATAGCATAAAAACTACTAGCACCTACATATTTCAGCGATATAAGTCAGTTCTTGAAAACGTAAAGGTATCGATTTGATACAGTCATAGCATACATTTATTATTCACATTATTAGGTAAACTTTCAAGTTTCGATTCTTGTTATAAAACAAAATGAAGAGTGCCTAGACGGAACTACTTAATTTACCTCTCGTTTTAAGATATAAGTTCAAATAAAACAGTAAACAAGTAAACAGTTCAGGTTATTTATTTGTATTAACATAGTTCTAGGAAAATACGCACCAATATGTGCCAAACTTTCTAAGATCTCTCAAATTAGAACGAATACTTCACAAATCTATATTTGAAGCAAGTCCCGCATAATTTAGCGAAAATAAAGCACTAGTTCCTTGAATTAGCACTACAAAAATAATAGGTTAGGTATTTATACATGAGAGCAACCTAACTTGTTTGATAGTTGGTTGCCATGCACTAATGGATGTTTGAAAAAGCAAAACCTGTCGGACGGTATATACCAATTTAAATATTACCTATAGATTCACATTGAGGAAGATCTCAGAAATAAAAACCGGATTGCGTCTTATAATTATGTTGATACTTTATTAGTAAGTAGTAAATCCAGTATTTTTACTATTATTTTCAATTGTTTCAGCTAGACAGCTTTATTTTGTCAGTCAGTCACACAATAACTTAGTCAGTGTCATTGTTTAAGTAAGAAAAATAAGAAATTGTTCTCTGCAGAACGGCTACTAAATAAACACAAAGGTAAAAATAAAAATAATGGTATATACAAGCAGCAATACATTCAAAACAGAGTACCTAACACATGAAACAGATTCATAATTACGAAGGAAGGAAATTCAATTGTCTCTAAAACATACCTACGTGGCGGCAAGTGCGGCAACGATCTAATATAGCTGGACGAGACGAATCGCAGATCAAAATTACTAGGTCGCGCTATACGGTGTACATTAACGACCGCGGAACGCTTCGAACCTGTGTTTTATTCACTATAGGTTGACTATAGTCGGTCAGACGAAAATAAATGACGTATAGTGCCGGGTGCCACGAGCCGGTAGTATTGGAGCGAAAGCCCAGACCGCTACGCGTTTGCATTACGCAACAATCTGTCCAACAAAAGTACAAACAGAGACACAATAAGACTGGTTTTGGCGCCTATTTTCGCTACTATTGTGGTCGGTCATTAAGATTACGGACGTGTGAGTGTAAAATTAACACGCCTATGTTAGTTCAGCGGCGATAACAAAACGCGGACGACGTGTTTTGAAATTTCGATTCGGAAAAACCACTTCTCCCGCGCGAAGTGATAACAATTTCGAATTTGACATTTCAAATTCCATTTTCGAGTTTGACAGTTGTAGTGTTGTGAGTGCAGTTTTGTGAGAGGTTGATTTTTAACCTCGACAGTGTGATACTGGATCTAGATACGGTGAATGGATTCGCTTATCAGTGTCACGCAACAGTAGTGATAAGGATTTGTGAAAGTATTTAAACTACACACGTAAGATTTTGTACCTTATATACTAAGTGATTTGAAATCGATATCGCTAATCCGACATTTGAATTGTACATAAAGGAAGGAACACGTTACCCAGCTATACGCTAGTTCAATAATCCAGTTAAATAGTTTTAATTGTGCGTGTAATTTGAAAGTGAACCGTTTGCATCGAAATCATCGGTGATTGATTTTCAACGGTAAGAAACTTGTTTATTTTATGTACTTATTACTGATGATAGTTACGCACGGATTATGTATAGGTACATGAATGAATTATCGTTTTATCTACAGCTACTGTGTTCTCGCACGTTTTGCACGTATGTTGCATAAAATGAAGTGTCTGGCTTCCATAGCATTAACAGCTGGTAAGTGGTAATGTGCCGACTGACTTAGGTCTTATTGAATATTTGGGTCAAATTAAGTAGGTTCCTACTAATTTGATGGATGTCTTGCAAGCTGTCAGTAATATGATCCGCAAAATTTTATTTTCTACAAAAATCTTTCTATATTCTATCTAGCAAAACTTCGATCGTAGGTACGTAACACTTGACGGTGACATCGAAGTACGTTTTTTGATTTATTTAGGTTGGTAGGATCAAGAAACTATCTGAAACGCAGAATCTTCGCTATCCTGTCACTTATAAGGTCCATGTTCACCAAAAAAATAATGCTCTGAATATCTAAAAACAGCTATTTAAAACACATTTTTGTTTGGTAATACAAATGTCACAGTGACAGCTGTTTTTAGATAATCAGGTTTTTATCTTTTCGGTGAAAATGGACCGAAATCAGTTACATTTGAGTTATTTAACTCTCAACTCAGTGCCACACGGTTTTCGCGATACTGATGGTAGAAAGTTCTCCTGAAAGAATAGTCTATTTTTTATCAAAAGCATACCCTGATAAGTTCCACTGTTATAATACAATAATATCTTGACCTTAACAGTTTGTTACTTTTAAGGAAAAAGATTCAGTTTTCCTTAAACTTTCTCCTGTCGCGGAGAAACTATTTCTCTTTTTTTATTAACTTATGTATATTGGTTGGCTGTCTTGAAAACGAAATGGTCATTCCGTTACGTCTCCACCAGATATTACAAACATTAAATCAAAAATTAAACACTATAACAAATTTAGATTTTAACCGGGAAACCTGAAACATATAATGACCTATTCGAGGTTGCATTATTTGTATTCATGTCAGGTTTTTAGTAGCTATATCTACGAAAAAAAAAAATATCATTTTTGTTTTCCCTAAATGGATGAAGCATAATTTTTTATTATTTATAAATCACGCAAACCGGTATTTTATTTAATTGCACTACCTTATCAATTTCACTAGAACACATTATCAGTGTCAGTGAGTAATTTATTATAATTACTCCAATGTTGATGAGGTCAAACTCCAATTCATGTCAATAGTAGATTAACTTGAATAGTCAAGAATACCTACATCATTATGACATTTTGCTGTTCTCTAATTCGGGCTTTCGCAGACTAGAGACAAGACTGTCTTAAGACAGACAATAGTATGTCATAGGACAGTCTTATCTCGTCTCAGGGAATAAATAGTCTGTCTCGCTCGCACTAGTCGAAAAAATGTCTGTCTTAAGACAGTCTTGTTTCTAGTCTGCGAAAGGCCGAAAGCCCTTCTAATAAGAATTTGAACTATGGCTTACTATGGTACAATGCTGCAATTATTCGTCTCGTAAAATATAGCTCGTAAATGCTAACACATGCTCCATTAGTTCTCTTAAAGTATTTAGTACTACCACAACGGTTTATCTCATGACTGACATTTGCGGATTTTTGCCAGTCCCGAAAATCTTAAAACCAGACTTTGTTCAAGAGGGATGTTACCATATTACCTTCAGAGTTAGAATAGGTTAGGTAATGCTGGGTTATCTAGGTATTATAAGCGAACTCCAAGTGAAGTACCTTGCGCAATTATAGTGACTATGGAAGAATACTGCGATTCTTCTCATAAAATACGTATTTAATCGTGGGTTTTTCTAATCGCTGACTAACCATAGAAAAAAAAAACAAAAGACAATCTGCATACGTAGGTAACTGCAGCACTGATATCTGTAGGCATTTGTTTTTTTTTTTATCTTGTTCTAATTTCAACAAAACAACGTATATTGGCATAAACGAAGATAATTCATAATTAGTTTACACAGTACAGATAATTCTTTCTTATTTTCGCGTCTAGAACATTTGATTTACCCGTCTTGTATCACTAACACGCGGAAAGCATGCAGCGTAGCGAAAAATGCTAATGTCTTCTCCGAGGAGTCAATGATCTGCAATGACTATTAGCTATGAGAGCAGCGGTAGCCCAGTGGTGGCGGCCCCGAATTACGAACAGTAAGTCGTGGGTTCGAACCCAGACAGGCGCATTACTTTGTGTAATTTATTTCATCACCGCTGCTCTCAAAAACGGTGAAGGAAAACATCGTGAGGAAACGGCATGTCCTAGAACCAAAAAATTCGAAGACATGTGACATCTACCAATCCGCACTGGGCTCGCGGATTATAGCCCATTCCCTCTCAATGAGAGGAGGCCGTGTCCCAGCAGTGGGAACATTATAGGCTGATGATGATGATGATGATTAGCTACATGCAATTTAAAATTACAGGATTGTAACAATAATAACAAATCGAAGAAACTCGACAAGCATTTACCTACAAGTTAACAACGTTAGGTAATAACTGAAATAATGAGTTACCTTTCCGGCCTCGCCCTAATCCGGCAAAAATACGGAATGCAAACATATTACAGAATAGTTACACTCAAGGAAAATGCATTATTGTTTTATAAGTGGCAACAAAATTAATTGATATTACCCTTGTTATTCGGCATTATCAGATATAAAAGTACCAATTCGTTCATTATTTTTATCAGGAAGTAGGTTGGTCCAATCAACGCAAAAATAATGCCAACAATATCAGTTTTTATCAACCAAGCCCTCGCGCTATCGACCAAGCCTTTGAATTGACAAAAAATATCGGCCAAGTCAGTAACATACCACGTACAGTTAAGGGTTCCGTCGTCAAGATGAATATTTTTCGCGTGCATGTTTGTTTGTACCTTCGTATCCAACGATCCCCCAGACCTGTTTTTTTATTCATAGGTTATTATGACGTTTTTTCACATTGTTTAGCAGGGTACATAATACCTACAACTTCTCAATTTTAATTGATATTGCTGCTGTAGTCTTCCAGTAAAATGTTTGTGTGCAACTCACGCGGACAGACAGATGGACATGTTGCACATTATGCAGACTAGACGCCGATTCTGACTCACAGTAAAGCATTGAAATGTGAGCTCTATATTGTGGTGTGTACGGTAGAATCAACCACATTTACTCGAAAGAAGTATGCAGCGAGTTCTTTACAAAGGCGTCCACTAAATTACGCGCGGACGCACAGAACGGTGGCTGTCAAAGTATCCCTAGAAAACTCTAAGCACACGTTTGCACCTTTTAGCGCTACTCATATAATTTTCCAAAATAAACATGCGAACATACACCCCCGTCAGCACCCGCGGGATTTTCAGCGGACTCCGAAAGGAATTTTGCCATTTGCCTGCGTAACTCTGAAAGATCTGCACGCAAATATTAACATTGCGTTCCCGTTTTTAAGATTCACAATAAATTTTTCATCGAGTCATCGATATGGTTTCCCAGAATAGCCGATGGTAAAATTCTTAGAACCGCCTAACTCGATGCTTGTGTTTTATATAAAAGCCCATGCGCCTGTGAAGAGGAAGTATTTGAAGAGTCGGCGCGGGCGCTTAAAATAGTAACTGTTCTGTCGTGATTAACGCAAGTGACTTGTTAAATTGTTACGTCAATTCGATAAAAGGTATGTCACATATATATTCCGTTTTATTTTTAGAGAAACTCATGGAAACCGTTACATAATTCAAGCTTCGTAGTTTTGTGAATTTTGAACTCAGGAGAGTAACTTTGTTGAATTGTACAGTACATGTAACCTACACTTGTTCTATATACTTGTACCTATGAATTAGTTATTTGTAATACAATTTTGATATCCTTATTTGAAATCAAAAATAAATAAGCAATGTTTTAAGCTTCCAGGGTTTATAACTAAATAACTAACGTATACTATCACTAACGGGATATCTCAACAACAAGAACAAACACGGAAGATATCCATTAAGAGACAGTAGAACTTCAAAAATTAAACACCAATAACATATTTCATGATAAATTCTTGAGTCGGGAACTTATATCAGGTATGGGTTTTTCAATGACCTATTTCCTCTTATTGCCATAATTTAAAGGCTTATTTTCATCCGATAAAATTATTTCCACGGAATGCGTCAGTCATTTCGACTGCATGACCGTAAATTATATTTTATAGGTTAGTGACCTAAGTCTAAAATTATAATGTGCTTACAAAGCTTAAAGTGTTAGTAAGTAAAGTTTAAGTGTAATCCCTGAAAGTTTAAAAAAAAACTTGTCAAAAAGTTGTAACTTTGACCCCCAATATCTCCGTAACTAGAAGGTTCCCAGGTTTAGTGTAGAACAAGAAAATGATCGCAATGCCAAGAACAAGTGCCGTTCGGCTTCGTGAAGAGGTGTTTTACACCCTGTATAAATTAAGAGATGAAATCGAAGACACTAATTTAACACACAGACAACAATTTTGGACTCGTATGTCGTTTTTATCAACATAATTATTCGGCCCTCCGTCAGCTCACCGTTTTTCTTTTCATATTGATCCTACCTTTTTGGTCTTCATTTTCAAACTGTCAATGCATCCATAGTATCCACTGATCCGTCTATCTTTTGAACCGAAAAAAAGAAAAATCTCAATATTTTACACAAACAAAAAAAAATTCGAGTAATAAACACTTGAAACACTCATTCACTTGTTTTAATATATTCCAAGTGGTAGGTACGAGTATACACTTGAAATTTTCAAAATAACGCCTTTATACAAAAAACGTCTTAAATGTTTACGGTAGTACAAAACCCTTCATGTACGAGTGTTACTCGTACTTGGCTGGCTTTTTTAATGACTAGCATAGCAACCAGAAGATCTTGAGGTTTATTTACACCTGCTATTATGATAATTCTGCGAAATTGTCGAGTTGGTTTTTACCTAACGTCTACTCGAATATTTTTTGTGGCTTAATGTGTGAACAGAGAAAATACAGTTATTTATTCGAAGGTCAAAGCATAACTTAGGAAAATAATATCAAATGTTTTTGATAGGACCAGAACTTAGGGTAGGTACTCGGCCCCTTTTATGTTGACAGCGATGCGGAAGAATTTTGCAATGCCCAATGAGGTCTTCGTTCTTCTTACATAATAACTATTATTTGAAGATTTACAATCATTCATAATAATTAACCTAACTAATATTTAAATAAGTATCACGAAGAAAACATTCTGAGGAACATTTGCTTTTTAGGGTTCCCTAGTTCTGATAAGGAACCCTTATAGTTTCGTCATATCCGTCTATCCGTCCGTCCGTCCGAAGTTTTGCTAATAGACCGTTTGGTACTAGAAAGCTATAATGTATAATGTATATTATATATTATAATGTATAATGTAGGGTATTTAAACGCCGACAAAATGGTAAAATAAAATTTAGGATAAATATTTTTTTCAGTAGCTTAGCTCCTACATGTGAAGTGGGGATGATTTTTTTAGTTGTATACCCTTTCGTGTGGGGTGTCGTTGAATATGTCTTACAGGTTGCTATTACTATTTTTCGTTTTAATGCTCAATTGTTTTAAACTATAAGTGCAATTTTTTTCCGTAAGGGCGTCCCCCCTCTATTAGGGCACTCCACGATAGTGGCGGTAAGTCCCCTCTTTGAGTGGCTTGAGAGGCGCCACGGCGTCCTCACCTTCCGCCTGACGCAGGTCCTCAACGGACACGGATGTTTCGGGAGGTTCTTGCATCGAATCGGGCTGTGTCCTGGATGTGTCCACTGCGAGGATCGATCGGAGGACACGGTGGAGCACACGGTGGAGGTCTGCGCTGTGTGGGCGGAGCACCGCCATGTCCTCGTAGCAGCAACCTCTCGCGTCCGGCCCTGGTCTAATCCATGGTCCGGAGCGAGACGGAATGGGAAGCCGTCACCTAAGCTCCTCCTGCGAAGCAGTCATGTTAGCAACGGAGGTGGCGGAACGCGAGATGGAGAGAACCTCTCGCCTCACAGCCGCCGCGGGAGACGCATCGGGCATCGGGGCCCACGTGGTGGTTACCGGCCACCGTAGACACGGGCCTGTGGACGGTTTGCTATGGGCTAGCTGGCCGTCCGTCCGTCGAACAACGACAGGCCGTGTCGACGGCGCGTTTGTGTTCCACGCGCGCCTCAAACAGATGTCAGCATAAAGAGAGGGGCCCGCAAGGGCCGAAGCCTGCCAGGGTTTTTCGAAAGAGATACCGCGGCCCCGGAACGCTACACTCCCTCCCGCTCCGCCCAGAGTGGGCGAAGTTATTTGATGATTTCCCATCCAAAAAAAAAATGTCGCCCCCCCCCTCTAAAAGCTAAACTGCTGGCTTGAAAAATTCATGATGAAAATAGTGCAGTGAATTTCATGAAATTTAACGGAAAATTGTAGCGGTTAAGATAAGTTTATTAATTAAACAATAGTCTTTGAACTAGTTTAGGAACCACAGAATCGTTATATATTGTGCGCCCGCACAATTTATTTAATTAACGATTCTGGTTGTTCTTATTACGGAACCCTACACTGCGCGTGGCCCGACACGCACTTGGCCGGTTTTTATTTGATAGATGAATTTGAAATGTAGACTTAATCCTATAATAATAATAAATGTTTTATTCACAACCCTTATACAAATACAAACAAAAAAACACAAACACATACAAACAAATTGGTTTTATTCTAGGTGTACATCAATGGTGACTTAAAATAGGAGATTGGACATTGGTTTACAATTTCATTCGGTACCGTAACTAAGGCTTATATTAAGCACTAGCTGACCCACGCAACTTCGTTTGCGTCACATAAGAGAGAAAAACGAAAGGACAAAGAAATACACGACCAACATTTTTCATTCTTGCTCCGCTCCTAATGACCGTAGCGTGATGTTATATAGCCTAAAGCCTTCCTCGATAAATGGAATATCTAACACAAAAAATATTTTTCAATTTTAACTAGTAGTTCCTGAGATTAGTGCGTTCAAATAAACAAACAAACAAACTCTTCTGCTTTATTATATTATAATATATACAACATTATTTTTTGTTTATACTAAACCTGAAAAGGGGTCATTGTACTCATAATTTTGAACAACTTTTTCTATGGGACGAACCTTAAAATCGCGAAAAAAAAATCTGCTGTTCCCTACATTTATGTTCGCATACCTCGTCAAAATGTAGGGAACAGCTGATTTTTTTTTCGCGATTACAAGGTTCGTCCCATAGAAAAAGTTGTTCAAAATGATGAGTACAATGACCCCTTTTCAGGTTTAGTATAAACAAAAAATAATGTTGTATATAATATTATATTATAGTATAGAAGATATAAAATTTAAGAAATCCCTGGCTCCGAAACTAAGAATAGTTAGGCATCCACAGGACTTGCCCGGTTAAGCAGAAGTCATACTGCGAGATGCCCTACCCAAAAACAAAACAAAACTAAAAATAGCCTGTATCTTCAGAGCGAGTGGTTCCTTCATGGGGTCTTTTCAGCCGTTACAAATTAAGTTAAACAGTTAGATAAACAAAAATAAAATAAGCTAGTGGCTTCTTTAAGGTAAATTTGTTTCCTCCGTTGACCTCATCTCTGTCCTCACAAGGACAAGATTGAGGTAGGTCCATAGATTATTTAAAAAAAACTAAGCTTTTTTTCGGCAGCTCCTTCGATAGGCACCACATCTAAACTTCACAAGAGTTTTTGCTGTTTTAGGAACAATAAATGAGTACCTCGTCAATACAGTGAAGTTCATCTTGAACACAATGGGTTTTTTTAAACAATCATTACGTAGTACAAAGTTAAGTGGCGATTTATTAGGTATTTAACATTTGGTTTTCCTCAATCATGACATAAGTAGCTCTTTATACGATTGTAGGCTGTAGTACCTAGTAGGTAGGTATATAATGGGGGCTCGTCGTGGGTCGATATCCAAGGTTAAGCATTGCTAGACGAGACCAGTCCGTGATTGGGTATACAGGGTGTATTTCACCTCATCACTAAGCCGTTAACCAAGCATTCTGTATATTAAACTAAGTAACTTTACGCAAAAAATATTGCTGGGAAACAACTTTTTTTTTGAGATTATAAATCATTTTTTGTGGTATAACTCAATGTAACACACTCAAAACATTGTGCGAATGGATGGATCAAATAGTACGGGGGTCGTAGAGATATTTAAAGTAATAATCATGCAATAAAAAGTGGTATAAAAAAAAACTTGTCAAAATCTTGCAACTTTGACCCCCAATATCTCCGTAACTAGAAGGTTCCCAGGTATAATGTAGAACAAAAAAATGATCAGAATGACGAGGAGAACAAGTGCCTTTCGTATTCGTTAAGAGGTGTTTTACACCCTTTATAGTACATAGGTACCGATTTTCTTCTGTGCCTCGGAAAGCATGTAAAGTCGTTGGTCCCAGTTGTAATTCGTATTCTTTTACAGTCATTGAGTCAGAAGCCCGACACTCCGACACCAGTCTTACCACGGGGTATCGTGTTACCGAGCAGTTGTGGAGGTCAGATTGGTAGTCGCTTTATGTATAATTGGTATATGTATCAAGTTAGAGTGGAAAGCGACCCGAAAATAGTTGGGAAAAGATAGTTGGCAGTATAGTTTTACTTAAAAGCAAATATTTAGTACACAATTAATATTCTACCCAAGTGTACTAGAGTCTTAATGATAATTTCGATCCATATGACGACCAACCCAGTCTTACCAAGTGGTGTCGTACTACCCAGATTTAAATGGGTTGTGGAGGTCAGACAGGCAGTCGCTACATGTAAAATACTGGTATTCAGCTGCATCCGGTTAGACTGGAAGTCGACCCCAACATATTTGGGAATTAAAGGCTAGGCAGATGATGATGATGTCAAACTGATGAATTTATACCTATTAATTAGAACCCGGATTAGAAAAGTAGTAAATATACATATTTATGCGAGATAAATATATATTAATTTATTGAGTCACAAAATAGGCAGGCAGGCAAAAATATTTCATATTAATTGGCGATAACGTCTTGCTATGTCTTGAGTTTGTTGAAACAGGTTTTGTAAAATGAAAATGGTGCATACATTATCCACATGTCGTCCTACTAATATTATTAATACGAAAGTTTGTGAGTATGTATGCATGGATGAATGAATGTTTGTTACTCTTTCACGAAAAAACTACTGAACGGATTTGGATGAAATTTTGCACACAGATGGTTTACAACCTTGATTAACACTTAGGATACTTTTTATCACGGTAGTAAGATCCCATGGGACAATTTTGAAAATTCACGCGGGCGAAGCCGCTGGCAGAAGCTAGTAGGTTATATCTTTAAAATAATAACAGTTTTTACAATTCATAGAGATAAAAATAACATACAGGGCAGTCTATGGGGACTATAGATAGAAGTGAAGGGCTACGAAAAGCGTACGTGACAGATATTTGTTCACTCAAAAAGTGCTCAACACGCCTAAGAAGTTTTCAGTTGAAAAGATTGCAAACACCATCTGCGTCTTATCTTACTCCACTGTTTGTCTGCGATTTAATGAAAGATATCAAATCCAAGGTAAATACTTAGAACGTCGTCGTCAAATGATATGGCTCCTTGAATATCGACATAATTATGTATTGTAGACCTCGATTAAATGTTTTTTGCACCTCTGCCTTACTCTTCGGTTAATACTGGCGTAATGTTAGGTTATGGATGTTAATTATGTTAACATGAACATAATTAGTTTTTAAAGTGATATTTTCAAGCGACTTACAAATGACGGTGACCATTTATACCATTCGTGCCGCAGTATATCTGTCACCGTAAAATTGTCAAATAAGTATTACAATATAACGTGTGTCTCTCTAGCGATATTGTAAACTCTCGAATTATTGTCAACTGAACATACGAAAGTATCTCTGCCCCCATAATCGGGATTTGGGGCACCCCCCCTTTAGGTTAGTTAGGTTCCTTTAAGCGAAGCGGGGCTCCGTCGACTACGCTTTTTAGGGGGATATAATGTGTTTTAAGGTTAGGTTATATTAATCGGTATTTCTCAGGAATGGTACCTACATTATCTTTTTATGAGAGTTGTACCACTGGGCATGGGGGACCCCTCCTCCCCTCTACACACCGTGAGTTGACTATCATCGCATGCATTTCACGAAAAATAATGCGTTTTGTTGTAAGCAGTATGTTCGTTTGACAATATCGCTAGAGATATTACAATATATTTATAATGAGACGAGCCTTAGATGGTTGAGAGGGTGGAATATCCATTGGCGTCAGGAAAATCAGCAACCTTAGATACGCAGATGATACCACTCTATTCGCATCGTCTGAGCAGGAACTGGCTCAGCTCCTCTCTAAAGTGGAGAAAGAGAGTGAAGCGGTTGGCCTTTCCATTAATAAGTCGAAGACCAAGGTGCTGATGGTGGATAGATCTGGTTCGCTGATTCGCTCCAATGAACTTAAAGACCTGGAATTTGTTGAGCAGTTCGTGTACCTTGGCTCTCTTCTCAGTAACGAGGGAGGCAGTGAAAGGGAAATCGTCAGAAGAATCCAGATGTCTAAGGCAGCAATGACTAAACTTGCTCGGATATGGAAAGATCGCAATATATCCCGCAAAACCAAAGTGAGGATGGTGCGTGCGCTGGTATTTTCAATTTTCTGTTACGGTGCCGAATCCTGGACAATTAGAGAAAAGGAAAGGGCAAAAATTTACGCTTTTGAAATGTGGGTTTGGAGGCGGATGCTGCGAATTCCATGGACTGCACGCCGGACCAACCTGTCCATTCTTAAGGAGCTCCAAATAACCACAAGACTGTCAGTTGTTTGCTTCCAGCGAATTCTCAAGTATTTTGGACATATCGCTCGTAGAAATCCTGATAGCCTCGAAAAGCTCATGTTAGTTGGCCAAGTAGACGGGAAAAGACCACGCGGTCGCTCACCTACCCGTTGGTCAGACCGAGTAAAGACGCTCACTGGCCTATCAATAGCCGAAGCTTTTAAGACCGCCGAGGATAGGAAAACGTGGAAGAGTATAGTGCACCGAGTGATCAAAACCTCATCAATACCTCAGACTAGACACGACCTTCAACAATGAAGATAACGACTAAGAAGAGAAGAGATTACAATATAACGTATTTGACAATTTTACGGTGACATATCGATAACTGTCACATATGAATTTGCCTATTACTAACAAAAATGTTTATTTGTAGTTCATGCCTATTATTAAACCCACAAACAGAGCCTTAAAAGTATTTGTTTCATACCTACACCTTCCTATAGATTATAGACACAATTGCTACTAGAGTAACAATAGGTGGAACTAATGATAACCATTCATACGTTAGATAAGCATAATGTATTTATTTACTATGTATGTAATAGGGTTGCACGATACTTGTATTTGAATCGATTCGGAATGCAACTATCTTACATTATCTTTTAGGATCGTATCGATTCTTCAAATATCGAATTGGGGTCGTATCGACCTTTATTATTACTAAGAACCTGTTTCACGACCTGCGATGTGAAAACTTACGTAGCAGATAAATTCTTATAAGTTCTGTTCCATTTTTGTATTTCTTCAGTAAATAGTGCCTATTCGGATTTTGTGAAATAGGGCCCAAGACTTAAGTAACTTATCCAGAATCCACTCATCATCACCCACTGCTGGACATAGGCAATCGCACGCCACAGTTGCCACCGGCTACTCTGCAAAGATCATCGCTTCACCGAACCTGAAAGTGTCCCACTTTACGCTGGCCGATTCGCGGTCTCCACTCAAGAACACGTCTACCCCAAAGGTTTAATATAGTCGGCTCATTTCCACTTAATCTATGAGCTTTGTAAATAATATAAGAGCCGTATCGTCCCCGAAAGTAATAATCTTGTTAGTAAGGTATAACTGACAGAGGTCAGAAATAAAAATTAGGGTAGGGCCTAAAATACTCCCCTGGGTAACTCTGGTTTTCTATCGGATCACCTCGATCCGTATGCTATCCTTCAGAGAGACTCCAAGCATAGCCTACACCGCTCGCTAAGCACACTTGAATTTATGGACCAACCGCTTTCATAATCATTCGATTCATTCATTCCCTTGTACTGTACCTTTATCGATCCATAAAATCGATTTAACACATCACGTTGTATCGATAGTGTTAAGTGTCGGATGGAATCGTGTGTCACTATACTATGTATGTACGAGTATTACTCGTACATACATAGTATAGTGGTAGGTAATAAAGACTCGTCTTTACAATATTCTTATCTGTATCTTCACGATTACTTTAATGATTAACTGTTCAAATACAGTTTATGTAACAAATGGTGTTACCTATGTCCTTCACGATAAATGGGTTTTCATTGCCATGTGAGATAAACAGATTATTGAGCCTGTTTTTAGCAATTTTTCGTTTATTACTGAATGTTGTGAAATGTAACAGTGAAGGAAATGACTTGTATTAAGACAGTGGTTGTGAAAAGTGTGTAACTTTTTCATGTGCAGAAAATCTTTTGAAATGCTCCGAATTATTTTCGTTTTCAATGTGAGATGAAATAAGTAGATTTTGTTCCTTTTGCTTTTATATTTAGATGAAGGTTAAAATTTTACAGGTCTTATACGCTTAAAAATAACACGTAAAATTAAACTTAAAATTAAAAAAACTCCGACTCAATAATTCGTTTGGTCATTTCGTTAGTAAGTTCCTCATTCCCTTTCAATATATGTAGGTAGTATACATTATTCTACTAGTCAAGCCCCTTCATTTGATAATACATATTGAAGGAGTACCTAGTGAAAAAATTAAAACGATCCACCATTGTACGGTGGCGGCCATCTTGGATTTAAATGTATCATAGTGTATAGTATTCTACTAGTTACTTTCATTTGATACACATATAGAGGGAGTTGTGAAAAATATACAATCCGCCATTTTGTGGAAGCGGCCATCTTTGACCGATTTTCATCAAACATAGTTAAGACCAATCCCGACTAATTTACAATTCAAACTAAATCAAATTCGGCACACACACACACAGAGACACGTCAAACTTATAACACCCCGTCGTTTTTGCGTCGGGGGTTAAAATGATTTTATTAAATTCGATTGAATAGTTCAAAAGCAAAGACGGTCACTGTTACCAATACTATAAATATTATAATATTAATAATACCAACCTATAACTGTCCCACAGCTGGGCAAAGGCCTCTTCTCATTCAGAGAAGGCACGAACATTGATCACCACGCTTGCTTCCGACGGTTGGCGATATCAGACTATTTCCTGGTTTCCTCACGATGTTTTTCTTCACCGATGTCTATGATGTCCAAGGTCAACTTAAAAAGTACATATGAATTGAAAAAGTCAATTATTATGTTAAGAAAAAGCCAGACAGGTTTCAATTTCAATACTTCACAAAAATTAATAACAGCTGTCTTATTAAGATTTTTACAAAGAAAAGGCAGACACGAAGGCTAAACTAAAATTGAGCGTTGGCTCAATTTTAGTTTAGTAGTTGACCGTGAGGTGAATCAAACGAAACGCTTCACTATCCGAAAATATCTCGACAAGCTCTTGATTTGAGCCATATGGATGAAAGAAGATCTCTGGTAGAATTTCTCACGTAGTATTCACGGTTTGTTTGTCTTGGAGCTAAATGTAATTCTTTAAAATTGAGAGAAAGTGATTTTTTGATGAATGTATTTATTATGTAAGTACCTAATATTAAAATGAGCGCCATAGAATTTTCACAATTTTACATATTGCCAGATCTAAGTTTATTTTTTGTTTTTTTGCCCGTTCCGTTCCAAGGATGGTCGTCCGAAAGTAGTTCATACTCCTACCGCAGAAAATGTTCAGTTTTGAAAACACATCGGGAGTAGGGACAGCTGTCCAATCGGGGATCCTTTCTTTTCGCATAATGTTCTCTGTCCTAATATACTTCGGCATAACGATTTTGGCACAATTTGTTTTGGCATAATAATACTTCGGCATAAGTTTTTTAGGCATACATTTTATGTTGGCATAATCATCTTAAATACATAAATTTGTTTTGGCATAATCATCTTAAAGACATACATTTGATTGGCATAAATTTGATTCGCATAACGTTAGTAGGCCTAATGACTATAAGCATAATGTTAGTAGGCATAATGACTATTAGCATAATAATATTTAGGCTTACAATTAATATAAATAACAAAAACAATATTCATGCAAATGATTTATTATACATAACATTATGTAACTTAAACGATTTTTATCTGAAGAATATATTAGATGTTTTAACAGTTTTTGTATAAAAAATATGTCAATCAGTTAACTTCTATTATGAGAAATAAATATGGCGATTATTCCTCAGATAGAAGTTAACTGATTGAAACAGTGGCCCTTAATTATGTATAAATATTTATTTTAGGTGTATATTTTTAGCAATTGCTAGTAAATATGCTTGTTTAAAAGTATAGTCTAATCTTTTTTACTAATATTTTTTTTCAATTCTTTTGGTTTTGTCCGTGTATTTTTTATTTTTTTTGGTATAAGTGATGTTCCGACATCCAGTTTGATGTTTTATTTCTTGAACGGGGCGAGGCGGCCTGCGGGCTGAGTAGCAGGCGGCTGCGGTGTTAAGCGAAAGTTGTCTGTGACGATTCCACCGGAGGCCCGCAGCACCGGAGCCGTGACAGAAACCCTGCCTGCTGCATGTTGCAGACTCGCTTGAATGCTGCAAGCTGCATGCCTGCTTGCATGCTGCATGCTTGCTGCATGCTTGCTGCATGCTTGCTGCATGCTTGCTGCATGCTTGCTGCATGCTTGCTGCATGCTTGCTGCATGCTTGCTGCATGCTTGCTGCATGCTTGCTGCATGCTTGCTGCATGCTTCCTACAGCGAAAAAATCCCCACAAAATAGTTCAATACGTTATATTATATTAATATGTTATAATATTACCTGATTCAGGAGATAGGGCTTTTTTCCAATCGTTATATCGTTAAATTTTATTACAGCAATATTGTATAAACGTATAGTGTCTAATATTCTAGGTGTTAATATTTATTTCATTGTTATACCTATAAAAATATGTCTTAAAATCATTATACGTAAATAAATTTATGCTTAAGGATATTATGCTTAAAAAAGTTATGCTTTAGAACATTATGCTTTAGAATATTATGCTTAATCATTATTATGGTTAGAGAAATTATGCTTAGAAAAGTATGCGTGAGCTGTTATACATAATTATATTATGCGAAAATATAATTATGCCAAACAAAATTATGCTAAGTTATATTAGGTCTTAAAATTGTATGCAAATGGATAAGGAACCGTCCAATCATGTCACACTAAGCAACGAAGCTTGAAACGTGGACACCAGATCTAATAGTTGATATGCTACTCGTACATTAGCCACATACTTTTTAATTTTAAAATGAATACGACACATACCAACAAGATCGTTATTATAACTACCTACTCAAGTCAATATAGGAAGAATACTTGAAGGTCTCTCCTTTTAAGTGCCGAACTCCAATATTGAAGTAACGCCGCATAAATTAGACACAATGTGTGGAATGAGTAACCGAGCATTGAAATCTATTAGTGTTCCAGTTTGCATACAAATTATCGGACATTGTTGTGATTGAAAGTTTGAATGTTTTACCAGCTGGGTCGCTCACCTGTTTTAATATATGTCACCGTAAAATTGTCAAATACGTTATATTGTAATCTCTCGAGCGATATTGTAAACTCTCGAAATATTGTCAAACGAACATACTGCTTACAATAAAACGCATTATTTTTCGTGAAATGCATGCGATGGTAGACAACTCACGCGGTGCGGAAGGAAGGAGGGGTCCCCCTTGCCCAGTGGTACCACTCTCATGAAAAGATAATGTACCATTCCTGAGAAATACTGATTAATAGAACCTAACTTTAAAACACTTTATATTCCCCTAAAAAGCGTAGTGTCGTCACAGGTAGGTTACAGGTAGGTAGGTTGTGGAGGTCAAATAGGCAGTCACTCCATGTCAAATACTTACTGATATTCAGCTGGATCCGGTTAGACTGGTAGCCGATCACAACATAGTTGCGAAAAGGCTATTCAGACGATGATGCAAATGATATATTCATTTAGTAAATAAAATATTCAAAAAGAGACACCACAATTTTAAATATTCAAGTCCAATTCAACTTGACTAGACATGGTTTCTTTAAACTTTTAATGCTAGGATTGTATAATAATCGCGATGACGCCAATATTTTTTATTCCTGTCATTTCTGAGACTACAACTAAGAACATTATAGTGTGCTGATTGATTTTTTGCCTATTAACAATTATTAAAAACTTCAATGTAGCTTTAAAGGTAAAATACCGAAGAGGACCTTAGACCGCAAACCGCAAGACATTACTAGTTCTGTATAACTCTTTGAAAACGCTTCCGCAGAAGCTCCTCTATGTATAAAAGTGTTTGTGTAGGTGTTAGTGACCTTGCGGTCAGCCACGACCTACGGTTGGGCGGCCCTCAATACGATCGTGATCGTAACTATTCATTATCTATACTAATATTATAAAGCAGAAGAGTTTGTTTGTTTGTTTGGTTGAACGCGCTAGTCTCTGGAACTACCGGCTCGAATTGAAAAAATCTTTTTGCATTG
This sequence comes from Xestia c-nigrum, assembly GCA_916618015.1. NCBI lineage: Eukaryota > Metazoa > Arthropoda > Insecta > Lepidoptera > Noctuidae > Xestia > Xestia c-nigrum. The sequence goes on from OU745256.1 coordinate 7,493,277, forward strand.
GATAGTCCATTTATCGAGAAAGGCTATAGGTTAGATGACATCACGCTGTGACCAACAGGAGCGGAGCAGCAATGAAAAATGTTACAAAATCGGGGGAAATTTTATTCCCTTTGTGAGCTTTTTCTCTCTTATTTGACGCAGACGAAGTTGCGTGGGCCAGCTAGTTCATTATATTTGGTGAACCAGGGCCGGCAGTCTCGACAGAGATAACGACAAAATCGTAAACTTTCGATTACTAATTACTAACGAATGAATTTGGTTGCAATAATTATGCTTGCGAGTAATGAAAGTCTCTATATCCTAGATGCGTTTCTCGTAAGCATAATATTATTGCAATCGAATTTATATAACTGGTTGTAAGAAATATCGGCAATAAATTATATGAGTAACTTGTTTTTTTTTACCTTCTTATTTGTAAGGTGCAATACTTATTTAAATACTTGTAAGATTACTATCGGATTTATGGTTTGAAATAAAGATAATGATTATGATTTTCGTAGTTTCTGGCAACCAATGGCTACCGTATGTAGTGATAATAAATTACTATTCCTATCCTTAATCGAAATATTTAACTTTACCACTTATGTATGTGATTAACTGTGTATTATTTGTCGATCTCAATTTGGTTAGTAACTCATTAACTAACCAATTATCATACATTCATGGCGCATCAAGGTTACAAACTTACCTACGAATGATTAAAAAATGTGGGCGTCTTTGCCTCACAAAGTTCATAGCTATTGATTAAGAGTCCAGCTCAATTGTCATCTTAGAACGATACCAATAAAAAGCGAACGCGATCAGCATTTGTCCCTAAATCGTTAAAGTTACCGTTTCAAGAGATATATCAGTGACATAACTTGTTGGGGATTTTTGACACGTTCTTGAACGCCGTTTAGATTTACTCATCGCATTTACTTTCATTGGTGAAACTAGCTGACCCACGCAACTTCGTCTGCGTCACATAATAGAGAAAAACGAAAGTAAAAAAACGTCCCCGTTTTTTGCAACATTTTTCATTCCTGCTCCGCTCCTAATGATTGTAGCGTGATGTTATATAGCCTAAAGCCTTCCTCGATAAATGAACTATCCAACACAAAAATAATTTTTCAATTCAAGCCGGTAGTTCCTGAGATTAGCGCGTTCAAACAAACAAACTCTTCTGCTTTATAATAGTATATAGATTATATAATTATATAATTATAATATTATATATATAGTATAGATAAACAATCACAGATCCAATCCGATCAAATTAAATAAGCAATATATTAATAATATCTATGTAGGTACATCTAATTTTTAATCTAGTTCTCGAAATCCGCATATTGGAACTTTAATCAAAATCGTTTTGTTTTGATTAAAGTTGCAATATGCGGATTTAGGGAACGAAAAATTGATCCATTCATATCTAGAAAAAATTATTTTGTCTGTTTCTGCCGGTCGCCCAGGTGCTGAGAATGAATCGCAGCTAAGATCCTGTACATAAGCGTTCTGTTGGCTGCATCTTCGTTACGATTGTGTAGTGATGAAGTAGTGCGACTAACATTAATTACTTCGCTGAATGAATGAAAAATTAATAGATTCGTAATTCATTGATTGTGGCAAAGTTTTAGGCCAAGAAATGCTAAACACTGTCGTGCCAGCGATACGAAGAAAAATTAATAATAATAGACTGAAGTTAGATAGTATTTTTAAATGACACATTAGGTATTTGGATTTGGTAAAATAGTTGACTTATAAAATAGTTGAAGCATCAAATGAAACAGCTTGTCAATAAAGTTCTCAAAAAAATAACACAGCTAATACGGCCAATGGCCGTACCTTACCTGAAAATGCATTTTCAGTTGAAGTTTTTTACCAACTATGGTTGAAGAATACCAGACAGAAAAATCCATTTCAAGCCCATCATTACCAATAAGCTGGTAAAAAGGAAGCAGGTCTGCTACTAGTGTAATCTGTAGGTCAATGCTAAAATTAAAATAAGTTTCGCCACCTACAGGCGGCACCGTCGTCATGCCAAAAGTTTGCTTCTGCTAGTTTTGCTATTCGCCGATAGATGTCGCTAGAAAATGTTTCAGATTGTGTATAATCAAGATGTTTGTGTTCACCTTTACTGATAATGACTTCATGATAACGATTTTGCATCATTTATAATTCAATCTAAAGTTTAACAATTCACGGTTCGCGGTTTTCTATCTTTTGCGCTGAGTTGCAGCTACTCACTAATAGATGTCGCTAGCCGTTCCGATTTTTCGTTTTGAGATAATTGTAAGTAGATGTCGCTAGTCACTCGCAAATGAGAATGGACCGTTTCAAGTAGACCTTGTTGAATGTTTAGAAATAGTTTGCTGACTTACTTGTAGTAAAAGTTAAAGCTTTTTTCCTAGTTTTGAACACGAGATTTAAATATTTTCATTATTTTAGAATTTTCACAATTTGAAGAATAAAAAATAAGGTTTTTTATATCTTTTTTATATAACTATGTGGCTATCCTGTCTTAACACATTGAAAAAGATACTGATGTTTTTTTTTGACGACCTGAATGGCGTAGTGGTAGTGAGGCTGCCTTACGTTCATAGGGTCCTGGGTTCGAATCCCGGTAGGAGCAAATGTTTGTGTGATGAGCATGGACATTTGTTTCCGAGTCATGGATGTTTATATGTATAATAAGTATGTATATACAAACAAAAAAGTATATGTATATGTAGTATATCAACTATCTAGTGTCCACGACACAAGCTTTGCTTAGTGTGGCACTAGGTGGCGCTGTGTGTTAATGTCCAGCGATATTTATTTATTTATAATGATCTCTTACTTGGGTAGGTATAAGATCTCAGGGTAAATCTTTTATAGAAATGCAAAGAAAATGAAAAAGCTCATCACCTCCGTAACTATAATAAAATATTATCTATAATTCAAGGGGGCAGGGGGTCCATAAAAGATGAATGACTCAAAATCTCAAAAAGATTCCATATCCCAGGGATTCAATAACTTCGCAGTATCCAATCGTGACGGAATGGTAATCAAGATGATGGTGAACTCCTTAATACCGTAAAACCCCACGGGCGGCGCTATTGTAGCCGTGACGTCGCGATTCCGCGGAAAATGACGCTGCCGTACTACGAAACGTACGGCATGACGTGTCGCGGTGACGTAGTGCACAAGGTCAGTCGATTATACAGTATACTACGATTATGCGGTTACGTTACATAATTCTGTAGTTTTATTTTTAAACTTGAATGTTTGGGTTGAATTTCCGAATGGATATTGGACTTTTGATTTCATTGATGACGCAAAATACTTTATGTGAAATTTTTGTTTAAGTAATCTTTTAGGAAACCGTAAAATTCTCATTCTTCCAATTATGGGATATGAATTACTTATTTTGGGGCTCTGATTGGGAAAACAACACTGTTAAAAAAAGAAAATCTTTTTATTTTAATTGCTTAAAATACCTTCAACCTTCTAAATATTGAATAATGTTATAAGAGACTGCATGTTAAATCTATCATCAATATTTACATTTTATCTCAATGAACTTTGTAATTAATATCCTATCTATGAATGTAATGATGAATAAATCTATTAATAGCATAAAGGTCAATGTCCCGAGTGATATAAATAAGGAAAATGGTATAAAAATAAACCAAGAATAATTTCACTTCTTTCCTTCCTCTATATTATGACATAATTAGTGCATGCAGTAATGTTACTAGGAATTCAATGTTAAGGTTATAGAAAGTTGCGGGAAACAAGGACTATGAATACGTGAAATACCAAAATATACTAAACAAGCTCTCGATTTAATACGGTCAATTTTATGTTTAATGCACTTCATTGGTGGAATAAAACCTTCGACCTTCAGAGACTGAGGTAAACGGTTCATTCCCTATGCGTAACCTTCCTAAGGTAAAAGATTATTTATAAGCAATTTATTTCAAAAGGTTTTTATAAGTAAATTCGGATGTACCTTTTTTTTTCCGGATGGGAAATCGTCAAATGACTTCTCCCACTCTGGGCGGAGCAGGAGGGAGTGTCAGACTCTTACTGACTAAAACCCATCCATGTTCCTTCCTCGCCCTTTATGTTCCAAGGCCGCGGTATCTCTTTCGAACAGGCCCGCGACCCCGGAACAGGCCCGCAACCCCGGATTCGGATGTACCTAACTTACATTATTTCATAACTGTATAATTCGGGACAGTATAATATGTAGAACTAAAATGAAACGAATAATGGTTCACTTAAAGTACTTACGGAATTATCAGAATATAAAGAAAATCACAGATATTATCGTAAGCACCTACTTTAAGAGTAGTGAATAATAGGGGAGACGGCAAAAAATCTAATAATTCATTCAGTTAGATTATTAAAAAATATTTGACCTGTATTTTTTCTCTTGTTACGTAAATCAAAATTGACGAAGATGCGACGCTTTTAAAATTCTCAATACGTCACGCTTAGGTACAATTTTTAGCTAGTTCTGACGTCACGAACCCCCACTCCCGAGTTTTGATGCGTTTTATCTTTGTCAATATTCATTGATTTACAAAAACAAAAAATACGAGTCCATTATTTTTCAAAACTCTAACTGACGGGTTAAATAGATTTGTTATATTTTGATATTGTCGTTATGCCTATTAGTGGTAGTGCAAGGCATTTTAAGATATCCTTAAAAAAACCCGGTAACCTCACTACCGTTCCCTATGATTACTTATTCTCTGAGAAGTATATTATGGATTTAATCGATAGTAACCATAGCATATCATCACACCTGTAATTTATATATTTATTTATTTATTTATTATAGGTCTTTTTATTCCAACAATTGTTAACACTGGATACAGGGACATAATTCAATGGTATATTAATAACAGCGCAACAATTACTTATAGGTAAACACCACATGCACAATACAATAAATTCGGAAGATAAAGCTAACTTAGTAGATACTAATAATAAAATAGGATCCACATTTCACCAGTCATATTTAAGGCCCATGTAATACGGGAAGAGCCAATTTCTATCGACCGGGCCCATATCCATTGAGAAATTCTTGGCGGATAAACTAAATTACATTTTGCCTAACCTGGGACCTCATCCCCAGTAACGCTTTCGATCACTGCACAAACAAGGCATTCTTCAACCAGCAATGGAAAAATATAGAAAAAATATAAATTGATACGATGGCTGTCGAGGCTAACGACCGTGACTCACGTGATTATAGTTCATATAATATATGCATTAAGATTTACATCAGTGAGTAGCATCGAACGGAATCTTACGTTCGACGGGTTTCCCGTACTCCTTGTGGAATTCTTCTTCGCTTGTAATATTCCTAATGGGGCGTTTTTGAGTAATCGCTGACAGGTGAAAAAAGACGGATATTGTGGTAAACGGAACTTCTTTTAATCATTAACATAAATCAATGGCAGGAAAAGCCATTCCATGAGGCATGAGGGAAAGACAAAAACATAAAAAACCTAATATAGAAAACCGTGTGTGTCATCTTTTTCACCTGAAAATTGATTATGCATATTCAATGGTGATAACATTTAATGGTACATTATACATTGTTGAAACTACTGCATTCAACCTCAACAATAAAGCTAGCTTTACCGTTCACCTAATAAAATAAAGATTTAAAATATAAAATTGCATTCTCTAAATCTACCTCAATTCAGCTACTGTTAACTGATTCTAAAAAAACTTTCACTATAAATATCCTGATGTGTTTATTTATATCAAGACTGTTATTTACTGGAATTCATGGGGAAGCCTTTGCCGCTGTGGGATGACATTATCAGTATCACTGATAGGTGGCTTCATTGACAGCTGTTGTTGACACTACTGTATGGCCTGATTCTGATGACGGCATTTTATTAGATTAGACATAAAACGGGAGTATAAACCTTTCTAAAAATTCAGTAGTTGCATAGATTTTAAACAGACTTGAAAATAAGTTTTTCCTTGTATCTTTTTACATTCGGGAATACATATTAGTTGCCGTTTTAGGTTTTATTTTCATGGAAGGTAAATAAGTACTACCTACTTAATTTGCCGTTATTCATTAATGAGACTAAGTACGGATGAGTTTTCAGTTGTCTATTTATTTTACAGCGAAACTTCATAAATCATACTGAATCATACAGGGAAATATTTTGCAATTATTGAAGATATTGCTTTGCAACAATTTCAAACATTTTACATTTACGCCTTAGGAACCTTAGTCATTTGCAAGTCATTACAATGAATGATGGTTTAAAGAGTTTAATGGTATTGCTCTATTAACCTATGCCCTGTTACATGCTAATTAATGTCCTGGAATTATTTTGTAAAGCTTCCATACGACGTCAGGGCATTTTATGACAAATTTCAGGACCTATGTGGAAATTTTGTGCTCTTTGGTAAAATTACGTCAAGAAAGTTTTAAAATAAAATAAGCTGAAAGTTAAAGTTAAGTTTGCTGTTGTTACAATTTATCTTTACGAATTTCATAATGTTCTATTCTGTTTTGTCTACAAAATGTACACTTTCGTTATTTGCAGTATTTCTTCTGTCTAATATAAAACATATATTTTGCACAAAAAATAAAAATTGTCCAACACATTGAAGGAAGGTGTTGACATTTACTGATGAAGTTCATTTCTTTTTTTTACGAGTGAAGTTTGTGAATGACCATACAGATTTAGTACATAATGCAGCAGCAGCAAACTATCCTGGATTCGCTTGCCAGAACGGGCACAGTTTTAGGATCTTCCATTTTCCAGGAACATCTCAGTGACAGTGAAGGAGTCTGGAATAATTCCATTCCAATAGGATCGCCACCTATTCCATGGAACTTAAATTTCACTGATGAAATGTGGGTGCGTGATGTTATATTGTGTTACGTGGTAAATGTTCAGTACTTTGGAAGTCTACAGGTTAGAGTGACGAGTTATAAGTACTTAACAATATCAGTGTGTTTGCACTAATCGAGGCCATTATCAGACATTGACTACAATGAGTGGTCACCGTATCAATTAAATAACCAAGCTTGACAGGAAACTCGATCAATTGCTCATATTTGTGTTGTTATTTATTGTTATAAATTACCAGGTAAATATTAGACCAATTTAATTGGTGTGTATACAATCACACAAATGGTATTTTGTTTTAAAATCGTGTTTCAGGAAGGCAATTTATTTATTATTATAGTATTATATACGTTCCATTAATAAATTAAAATAACCTAAAGCAACTTACTTAACAAAAAACTAAATAATAGCGTCAAAAAACTCCTCCTCAACGCTGTCAACTGATAATGTCCTCAGTAATAGGTATTGAAAAAATACTTTTTCAAAAATGTCATACTGGTAATTATTTGTAGATAGCTAGCGTGTACTGTGTGGTGCTTGTTATATTTCAACTTTATCTATTGGTGTTGTAAGCGTCTAGATAACTGTCATCACATTTCATCAGAAAACGAAACGATTGCTTAAATAATATGTTTCCGCTTCATCTGTGAAGCCAGACCGAATTGGTTTGACGCCATTGTTTAACTATTGGGTCTACTTTGATAACAGATGAAGGTTTAAGGGTTCGGCGAAACTCGTCTTCATCTTTCATACTTCTCTGACACTCGTTATTTCATTAGACGCCTCCTTTATGGTCATATCATCCTTTACTTACAGTCCATTCATTGTTTCATTAATTGGTCTTCCAAATGTATACCAAAATTGTAAAATCTACCATGGGGAAGATGAGAACAAAATAACTTGTTTAACTTAATGTTTGATAACTTTTTCCGAGGGAAAACTGTCTAAAATCTTTATGTGATTTAGTTGAATAAAGTAAGGAGAATTACCTTTTTATAAAATTTAATCATTTCCTTCACAAATTTCTTGTGCTGAACAACATTGTATTGTACGTTTTGAAATATTTTGAACATAGTTGGATTGTTCCGAGGATTTGGTTTCACCGCGGACACAGGCTGCGGTACTTCGGCGTCCATCAGAGGCATTATCAACTAAATTACTTTGACTCTTATTTTTCCACAAGTGGAAAAATATTAAAATGGAGTTATTAGTCACTTTTACAATGCGAAGAGGTTTAGTTGCAGCTAAACGGACCATTGGTTTCCATTGAATGACGTACTACTATACTAACGAACTATACGTCATGACATATATAATGATGATCAAAGTTCATTTATATAATGTTGAATGAGATTCTTCTCAAAACTGATATCACTTAGTCAGCCTACGTTTTCTAGTATTTCGTCTCAAGGTTTTAAGTTTTTAAGGCAGTAGGTCAAAGGATCATCAAAATACGAATAATAATTGTTGTGCGATATTTAATATTGTCAATTTTCAGAATAAACTGGAGTTACGATATAACTTCAGAACAATAATTTTTGCTACTTTATGTATTTTTTGACAAATAACAGAGATTTTTGTTTCGAACTGCAGAATTATAGATGGTTGGATTAAGTAGGTCTTGGCAAAAAAAAAGAAAATACGATATATGAGACTCACAAAGTTTTTATGGGGCATAGTTTAAAAGTTTGCTTACCAATTCGGAATAATAATAAATAAATAATAAAACTTATATTGTTACTTACGGGATATCTTCCATGATTATATTATTATTATTTATTTTATTATTTTTATTTTTTATTTTATTATTGTTTTTTTTTTATCATTTTCTATAAGTTTAGTTTTAAACCGTGAAAGCCTAAAACAGTGTTTAAATAAATAATAGTAAAATTATTGTAAATTTCTAACTATAGTCGTGCAATTAGTTGCAATATTACCATTGGATACATAAACAATACTACTATTTAATTAAATGGGATGAGGAAAACATCATCGTCATAATCAGTTTGTATGAATGAGTTGGTTATGTCATTCATTCATGCTCTTCACGTTTAATTTTACGTACGTTTCATTCAATAATAAGAACTACTTATTAGCCTTTATGTGGTTTTAAACCGTGTCTGTTAATTAGGATGTAATGCATCAAATAATTATGCATTTTTCCATAGGGATTTCCTATGCAGGTAAAAAAACATAATCCCATCATAGAATTATTAAACAATTCAAATGAGTACGTAAATTAAAAAAAATACTAAATAATAAGTTTTTGTAGTAAGTTAAATATTTGTAGGCCCAATTGTTTGTATTTGTACTAACAAATACCAACAATTGGGCCAAAGGTTACATTGTCCTTAAAATCTGCTAGTAGTAAAAAATAACAGTAAATAATAGGCATAATGTTATAACTAGTAATAAAAAAGCGGGTTCGATCCCCGCACGCACCAAATATTTGATTGACCTATAGGTAAATTTTCGGAGTCTGGATGTTTGTGTATTTGTATATGGGGGTTAAAATGTTCGTAAATGCACTCACAAGATTTAAAAAAAAAACATACTTACTATTGAAAAAAGAACACCAAAAAAACAAAAGCTAACCCCAAAATGATCCACGTAATCAATGATTTCATCAGGGAAACCCAGTTTTATCACAAAAATCAGTAAAGTAGCTGCTTAGTCATACGTCATAACATCATCATATGTTTAATTGTTCAAACAACCGTGTCGGTACAATGAGCTACTTACGGTGATGTATCGCGAATCATATCGTAAGGTTGGTTTTCCCATAATTATAGTAATTTACTAGTTCATTCAGGATGCTACTGAAACTATGAATGGGTCAGGTTTTCAGAAGCATGCGTCAAGTAAAGAATCATTGGAATGGTATGGTATGTTGATTGATAAATTTCAAGCGTGTAGTAAAAAGAGCCCTTTTATACATTGCATAGGAATGCAATTCTGTTGTGCACAATCTAAACTTAATTTAGGCTATTATTATCTTTTTCTCACTAATAAAACGAGAAAGAGACGGACGTAATTTAAAGCTGTCAAATTTAATTCGAACTAATATTTCCATACTAATGAAGGGTGCACGTAAAAACATGTCGACTAAAAACACGGTGAACTGCAAGGCATAAACTAGTTTGACATCTCTAACTTAGTGCATAGCTATAGACGTCCTTTTCTCGCACTGCCTTTAAGTAAAAGATAGTAATAGTCTAAATTAAGTTTAGTTTGTGCACAACAGAATCGACACCATTGTGTAAAAGGGCTCTTTAAGAAGCCGTCAACTAAGCATTATGTACCGTCGAACCAGCTATTTGGTTTACACTTTACAATGGAATTTGTAGGTTACACTGTAAACCAAATAACTTGTTCGACCTACATCAAACTACGAAACTTTACTCAAAAACGATTGCTTGAAAATTACTTTCTGACATTCTGGTATTATTCTCACACTAGACACCTTAGTATGTGGTGTGTGTAGAAATTTTACTGTAATTTTAAATTATTCATTGAAATTAATCTTTAAAACCAATGACAATATAGAATGCCACAAATGAACTCGCCACATGCTGCATGGCAATTTCACTCAATTCAATGTTGTTGTTTATTATCCTTGCTTGATGTACTCGTATATTCACTTGGAGGTGTGTATGATTGTTTTTCTTTCAGTATCTTACACCAAAAATGGGCATGTGATGAGGAGGAATGAGGAAAACGTCGTGAAAAAAGTTTTGAGTATGAATGTGGATGGTTATTTGAGTAGAGGAAGACCAAAGAAACGATGGATGGACTGTGTTAAGAAGGATATGGTAAGAAAGGAAGTGTTTGATGAGATGACGAAAAATAGGGGAGTATGGAAGAAGAAGACCTGCTGCGCCGACCCCAAATAAATTGGGATAAGGGCAAGAGAATGATGATGATGATGATGATCTTACTCCAAAAAAAATACTAGCCTTATTCCTTACCAATCGACTTAGCCTACTGTAATCAAAAGTTGAACTTAGACCTCTTTTTTTGCACCAGTACTGCACCTGATTCTCCGCCTGCCTCATCCAATCTATCCCCAAGGCTATCGTGCCTATTCCTCAAGTTCATCATCAGCTTCGTCGCCATGGATTCCCAAGGGTAACCAACGGACACTGTTACTAAGGTCCGTCTGTCATGATCTGTCATAGGTAGACAGCTGACATTTTCCATTTCTGTTTGCGATATAATGGTGTCGTCTGTTGTGCACAAACTTAACTTAATTTAGACTATTGCTATCTTTTACTAAAAGACAGTGCGAGAAAAGGACGGCTATAGCTATGCACTAAGTTAGAGATGTTAAACTAGTTTATGCCTTGCGCTTCACCGTGTTTTTAGTCGACATGTTTTTACGTGCACCCTGCATTTGTATGGAAATATTAGTTCGAATTAAATTTGACAGCTCTAAATTACGTCCGTCTCTTTCTCGTTTTATTTGTGAGAATAGGATAGTAATAGCCTAAATTAAGTTTAGTTTGTGCACAACAGAATCGACACCATTAAATAAATTAAAAATTAAAGTGGTGTCCCCTACTAAGATGATGCGGAACCCTTCATGTGAGTCCGACTCGCACTTGGCCGGTTTTTTATGTTAATGTAGGATTCCATGTGATGGATATTCGATTTGGTCACCCATCTTCGTACCGACGTCGGCAAGCACTCCTTTAAATTGGTCATCGACCACACTATAGGTAAACACTAACACGTGATGGCTCCGAAGTCCGTTTGTCTGACTCAAGTGACTTGAGTCATTCATTCATCTCTGATTCTGAATGAGAACGTAAGCCGGTTGTAACACGATATTTTTTGACGGCACTACTGTAATAGAATATTTGCTGAT